>CM077577.1:18354256-19714992 GCA_039657325.1 Stephania cephalantha
GGAATGCTTGAAAGTGTTGATTGCATGCATTGGCACTGGTGAAATTGTCCAGTGGCATGGAAAGGGCAACTCACTCGAGGTGATCCTAAGGCTCCTACTATTATTCTAGAAGTTGTTGCTTCAGTCGACTTATGGATTTGGCATGCGTTTTTTGAAGTTGCAGGGTGTAACAATGACATAAGTTTTATTGAATCAATCTACTTTGTTTAATGATGTCTTGCACGGATATGCTCCATAGATTCAGTTCATTGTGAATGGCATGATGTACACAAAAGGATATTATCTCGTAGATGGTATATACCCAAAATGGGCAACATTCGTTAAAAGCTTTTCGTATCCGGAAGACCCAAAGAGAAAAACATTAAAAGAAAATGCAAGAGGCGGCGAGGAAAGATGTTGAACGAGCATTGGGTGTGCTTCAATCTCGTTGGGCAATTGTACGTGGCCCTACTCATTTATGGTACAAAGAACATTTAAAATATATAATGTATATTTTCATAATATTACACAATATGATTGTTGAGAATGAGGGTGGCGCAATTGTAAATTGGAATGACGATGATGGAGAACCTTTGATTATCACAAGCCATGGAACCACATAAGATTTTTCACAATATATTCAAAGGAATGCAAAATTACGTGATCGAGAAGTGCATCATCATCTTCGAGCAGACTTGGTTGAGCATATTTGGAACCGCTTTGGAACAATCGAAGAAGACGATTAGTAGTATATTTTATTTAGTTTATATTTTTATGTTGTAATGTTTTTTTAGTGCCCTATGTTGTAATGTTGCGCAACAAGTATTATCGGAATGTCGTTGATAAGTTATTCTTATGAAATAATTATCATTTAAATCTATTAACAAGGTTTTATATTTGTAAATGCAATGGATATTTTGATTTCTTTAGTTGTCCTAATTTGTATTGCGTTTGAATTTTTTATTTTTTAAAATATATTTGTATTTTTGTGAACTATATGTATTTTTCATTAGATATTTTAATTTTTTCTTAAAATGTATTTGTAATTTATAAAAATATAAAAAATAAATTAATTAGAGAGGATTTATGTTTTTAAAATAATTATGGAAAGTGTGATGTAACTCGTGGAATAAATGGTTGTTAAAGGTGTGATGCGATTGTGGGTCCTAAAAAAGTGTATAGTAAGTGTGTAGTTAGGGCATCCACAATGGTTAAACTCTCACATTGGTTAGTGGAGTGTCACATCATCATTCCACTACACTCTTTACTATTACACTTACTCCCATAATAGTTAAACTCTTTATTACACACTCTATGGGACCTACAATCACATCATATCATTCTTTTTAAATAATTCAACACATTTTAAAAAATCCACATCATATATTCTACAATTAACCAATATATAAAATAACTATTATTTTTACATATCTAAATATATATATATTCGATTTTTGAAAAAATATTTTTTTTGAAATAGTAAAAAAAAACTTCTAATAATTTTTAGATAAAAACTAATAAAAATAAATAGAATAAATCAGTCAAAAGTACAACAATTAATATTAAGAAAATTGACACTCCTAAATATATTAAAATATTGATTAATAAATTGACGTAAAAAAGACATTAATAATATAAGAAAAATTAGAAAATTTGCATTACTACATACGTAAAATATTAAAATAAAAGATAATACTAATTGTCATCGTCAACATTTCCAACATGGTTCCATATATACTTGACCAAATCTGCTCGAAGATGTTGATGCACTTCTCAATCACTTAATGATGCATTTTTTGAAGATATTGATTAAAATCTTGAGTAGGCCCTTGAGTTGCGACAACCAAAGGTCCCCTTCATCGCTATCCCAATTGTCAATTATGGGGACTTCGTCTTCAACAATCATGTTATGCAGTATTATGCATGCATACATTATATCTTTCAAATGTTCTCTTAACATAATCGGGCAGGCCCATGTACAATTATCCAATGAGATTGAGATGCACCAAATGCTCGTTCGACGTCCTTCCTTGCAGCTTCTTGCATTTTCATGAATTTGATTCGCTTTGAACCTTTTGGATATGAAAAAACTTTACGAATGTAGCCCACTCCAGATATATGCCATATCACTGTAATTATGTTATGCCATTCACGGTGCACGTAATTTCTAGAGCATATCCTTGCAAGACGTCATTAAATAAAGGAGATTGATTTAACACATTTATGTCATTGTTAGACCCTGCAACTCCGAAAAATGCATGTCAAATCCATAAGTCAGCTGAAGCAACAACTTCTAGCATGATAGTTGGAACCCCTTGGTCACCTCAAGTGAATTGCCTTTTCCATACCACCGGACAATTTTTCCATTGCCAATGCATACAATCGATGCTTCCAAATATGCTGGGGAAGCCATGACGCTCAGAATGCAAATGAAGTAAATGTTGAATATCTTCGACACTTGGTCTTCTAAAATATTCATGTGAAAACATTTCAACAACTTATTTGTGAGAATTAAATAAGTAATCAAGTGCAGGACGCTCACCAAGCCTTACACATTCATCAAGTTGTTCAGTTGGTCCTCTATATGCTAATTGATGAATGGCAACTGTGCATTTTTGAAACGGAAATAGTTCTCGTCTACCAGTTGCACCAACTCTCCATTGAAAATATTCAAAATGATTTTCAAGAGCTTTGACAATTCACATGAACAACGTCTTCCTTTCTTGAAATCTCCAACGGAATATATTAGCAGGATAAACTGGCTCGTCCGCAAAATAGTCTTTAATAAGTTGTTCATGCCCACGTTCACGATCTCGATTCAAGAATCTTATAGTCCATACAGGAGGATTAGAGGTTTCACCAAGTATAGTTATTGTTGTTTGTTGCAACAACATAAACCTGTGTACATCTGAGTCATCCATTAACTATTTCGCTAAGTATTCTTTCATTTCTTCTAGCATCTCATCGATGTCGTCCATCTTTATAGGTTACAAATAGTGTAGGTTGCAAGAAAATGAATGATGGATAGGCTGAGTAGAGTGAGTTTCAGTGAATGAGGTTTGTATAAAATCTTATGAAATATATAGACTTTTAATAGTTACTTTCCAACGGCTATTTTTTATGGCTAGCTTCTAAAAGGCTAGTATCTAATGGTTACTTTCCAATGACTACTTTTTAACGACTAGTTTCTAATGTCTAGTTTCTAATGGTTACTTTCCAACGGCTACTTTTTAACGGGTAGTTTCTAACGACTACTTTATACATTACACGATTAATAAATATTGAGTTTTGAGACATAAATGATTGATTAAATAGATCGCTTCAACACAATATCCTTAAAATAACAACAACTACTGCTAGAACACAATATCATGAAAATAATAACTACTACTACTACATTATGAAAACGATAAGTACTTCTACTATATTGTGAAAACAACAAAAGCATTTGGACAAATAAAACAAACTCATACAACAACAACTACATTTGTGAATAACAACAATGATACTAAATACTACTTCTTATATTTTTCCCTTCTAAGTTCGCAAAACTCATCATGACGTTGGCGTACTTCCTCGCTCATTTTGATAGTTTCTTTAATAAATATTTTGTAATCCAAACCAACACCTAAATGCTAATTCATCTATTTCATATAAGTCGTTCTTTCCTCTTGATCCTTCTCAAATCGCTCCCATTTTTTAGCAGATCAGAAACCATTTCATTCTTCTTTGACTTTGCTTTCCCTTTTCCTTTCGTTTTCGCCTTTACTGCTTTTTGGCCATTAGGTCAACTTTCGAGTTCACTAGCGACTGTCATGATTATATGAGGACGTGTAGTTCCCAGATTCATTGATATTTTTTTCAACTTTGCTTTCCCTTTCCCCAAATTCATTGATCTTTTGCGTTGTTATTGATCATTGCTGACAATGCTATCAGTCAAAATTATCAACCACGCAGTAGTAATCAAGCTATCACCGTCAATAGACCACAACTTACATTGCTTTCTTGGAACATCTAAAGTTTCCTTCTCTTCAGCTAACGGTTGCATGGAATATGGAGGAATTTGAAAGTCAAGTAACAAAACCATCTCCGTTGCGCAATCTTGATCATTTTGAGAGGTATTTATCAATATTTTTGCTACAAATTTTGGATATTAGTGGAGAAAAAAAAGAATGGAAAATTAGGGGTGCTTGAGAAAGTAAGGGTATTTGAAAAATTAAACATGTTTTGTGGAATGAAATGATATGAAATATTAGGAGCATTTAGAGGATATTGAAAGTTTTGAGGAAATTGGGTATATCGAGAATCTTAAAAATTTGGTGGAAAAAATTGGCTTGAGAAATTTTGAGAATTTTAGAGATTTTGAGAAGATGGGTGATTGTTATGATCCATATCACAAAAATAAAATTTATGGAAGCAAAAAAAAGTGTTAGTATAGTGAGAAGATTGGGAGGTAGAAGTGTGTGGTGTAAAAAAATGTAAATATGAGTGAGAATATATATAGGTTTGAATAAATTTTTTAAAATGGTAAAAATATGAAAAACTTTGAAAAAAATATGAATAGTAAAAAATAGAATGGTAAAAAAAACAAATAAATTTTTAACCATTTGAAAACTACGGCTATTTCAACGGTCATGAATTTAATTTAAGAAAAAAAAATTTGGTTTAAACTGGCAGACCCACAAGCATTGAATGGCAGCAAACCATTTAACACAGTCTTCACTACATGCCCATAATGGGCATACAGTGGAGTCGGCCATGTAATGCATTGCATTACATGCCCGATGTTGATGCTCTTATAGTGGATATAAGTGTAGTAGAGGAGAGGTTAGAGGGTTAGTGATGTGGCAATCTATTACACACATGAAGTTTGTAACCATAGCTCATGCCCTGATTGTGAGTCTCATAAACTATGTAATGAAAGGTTTAACCATTGTGGGAGTAAGTGGAGTATAGGTGAGTGTAATGGAATGATGATGTGACACTCCAATAACTCCAAAATAAGTTTAGGGTCGCGTTATGTGCACCCATTACTTACTTAGGCACCCCATTTTATTTCCAAATGTTTGTGTAATGACTCATATGCCCTCCTACATAACTCAACAGCAAAAATTGTTTTTTCGGGCACCCCACCCCATTTTTTATTGTAGGAAGAACCGAACTCCAACTGGATCCGTTATCTTCGTCAGCGATCGTACATGATGTTCTTCGATCAAATAGTGCATACAAGGTTGGTATCTACCAATTTTTTTGGTTTTTAAGGTTTAAGGCATGGTTTTAATGTGTGTTGGTAGGTTGAAAATAGTTGTTTGATTCATTGGTTATCTTTAATATCTAAGTTTTGGCGCGAATCGTGTGTATTTTAGTATTCAATGGATGACCAAGATGCAAGTGGGGCTGAATCAAGACAGTGGGAGGTGAGTTTTGAACCTTTTAAGGGGTTAGGGTTTCAAATTCCCTAATATAATAAGGAACACGATCGTTTCGGTTGCACAGTATCAAGACGTCTACAGAGGATGGCAGCCGAAACTAAAACTACAGTCTCAGTTGTCTGTAACCGAGTCACAATGAAGTAGTTTCGGTCGACTGTAACCAAAACATATTGAAGAGTCTCAATCATTCTGTACAGAGACTATACATTATGTTTTGAACCTGTACTACCGAAACTTATGTATTTTAAGAATTTTTGAGTTCTCGTTCTGAATGCTTACGATGTTCAATTTTTTTTGCTAGAAGTACCATCGACAAGTGAGCCATCAACAAGTGTACCATTGGCAAGTGCCTTTGAAGACCTCTCATTTTTTCACCCAGGAAGTATCGTTTAAAATTAGATCTAAGGTTGTCGCTTGGGTTCAAGCTACAGGTCGTGTTAGGAAGTTTGTCTTGGTTACGAAGAAGTATATTATCGTAGGGAATGGTCGTAGGGGAAGAGTCGCAATTGCGTGTGAGAGGTTCGAGAAATATAGGGGTTATTCCCAAAGAATTAAGATTGCTAAAGCTGAACTACTTGCGAAAATACCACCAAATGTGACAAACGGAGAGGAAGATGAGGACAACACAGGGCCGAACACCGGTACAGAAAATGTCAATGCCATTTTCTTATCGAGATCTAGGAATCCCCAGACTAATTTTAGTATGTGATGGTGGTATGTGGCAAACACAACCACAACATTGCGAAATACTTGGAAGGTTACTCATTCGCAGGAAGATTGACTCCGTATGAGGCTACTATTTTGGATCATATGGATAAGGTAATGTTAAGCCATGACAGATCCTGAATACTTTGAAGCAAAGGGATGCGAACAATGCTTCAACATTGCAGACAATATACAATGTACGACAAAAGAATCAGATTAAATAATCCAGTAGGAAAAGTAAAATGCAACAACTCTTACACTTATGGAGAACCATATGTAATTGATCACGTGTCGTGCGTGCCAAATATAGCCCGCATTCGAGTTACCAACCACAAGGGTGTAGTAGTGGTAAATACGGAGTCTAATCCACAGGACTTGAGTTTACTCCAAGTTAACTAAAAATGGGGGTTTTAAGAAAATTCAATAAAATAATTAATTAAACTAACACAAATAAAAATTCTCAGAAATAATATCAATGATGAGAAATCACCTAAGTCTATAGTTCCACAAATCAGAATCAAGATTCAATAGCATTCAATGGTCCTCAATCTTTCCCAAAAAATTATTAATTTAAATTCTCCTAGATTAGCTATGGAAAATCGACATCCGCCATAAATTCCTAATTCCCCTAATTTCGATAGTCAGGACGTCTGCCACTAACTATTTCCCTAATTAATGTATAACTTTAGACATCCGCCAATCAGGTTTAACACACTAACCGCAGTAATATGGATCTATAGGAACACTAATCCTAAATAACCGGGTCGCGTCCGCTACCGATTTAACCTAGATTCAATTGTTGTACACTAAAAAACAGAAAATGTTTTACGAAAAACGGGTGAATGTTTAGTACTTTATTGGTCTAAAAGCACAATTACACGGATACTAATAGTCCAAATAACAATAGATTGTCCACCTAAAAGCATGCAATGGCCATATACATACCCTAGATCTAAATCATAATAATTAAAATCAACAACAATGAAATAGGAGAAATTAAATTAATTAAATAATAAAATAAAAGATCTCACATAATATGCTTTGAATCCATGATCCCGACTTGCTTCCCCTTCGACTTAGGCAAGAAGTTGATTAGCCGGACATCATTTTCGCAAACTGTGCGTTTTCGTTGTGAGAGGATGACTCATGTCCACGTGGCACGATCTGATTGGAGGAACCTTTGCTGGTGACGCGCTGGACGAATGAAAGCTCGCCACGTGGACGCACACTGGAGCCGCTGGGGTCGCGCGAAAATCACCGAAATTCTGGGAGTTTGTGTGGGAACGCATCTCGAGGCAGATCGATGGGAGCTGTGCGAGAAGAAAGAATGGCGGTGTGTGACGTGGTCTGTCCTCATTGGTCGCGCTGGCTTGTGTTGACGCTGTTGACTAATAGGCGAGTGACACTTGGCAGCTGCATTGTTGCCAACCGCTGACGTGGCAGCTCCTTATTGGCTGAAACATACTGTGCTATTCTACCCACAGCGCAACGCGTACTTTGAGGCAAACTGTCCGGCATCCGATTACTTCAAGTAAATACTCCATTTTGAGTATTTTTCCGTCACGAATTCAACCGCGCACTCCGTTTCACCTAAAAATAATCAAATAATATAATTAAATATTTATTTTAAATACTTTCAATAATTAAATATACTAAAATAGACTACTAAAAACCTATAAATACTAACTTATCAAATACCCCTAAACTTAAGACTTTGCACGTCCCGAGCAAAGGTGTAAATGACAACACAAATAAACTAGATGCCTAATATAATAATGCACTGACTTAACTAATCCTATACCCGACCCAAATTCATGGAGTTCCTTTGGTTTACATAGTCACCAAATTAACAAGTAACTCAGAAAATTTCAGAGTTATGATATATCAAGATTCTCAACCCAAACACAATTAAGATCCCACTTTAAAAACATAGACTCGGTCAATACAAAGGCCATCAACTAATCACAAGTTTTATTGGTCTATACAATTAAACCACGCAAGTTCAAATTTCACTTAATATAGTGAAAGCACTCGAACTAAATCTTTTATTCGATGAGTTTTACAACTTCCACCTTTATTCAATTTTTATTTCTCTATTTTTCATCACTTTTTTTTTCAAGTAGTACAATCCCTGCTCAATTTCCTGCGTATCGCTTTTCTCACTTTTTCCCACCACAAGATTCCCTGCTCCATTTCCTGCGGAAACCTGTGGGACTCTCTATTTTTTATTTATTTTAGAAAAAAACTCTTGTTAGTACTTCTCACTTTCACTATAATCAAGCAAATCCCCCAATATGGGTTAAAATAATACAACTTGCATAAATTTGACCGTTTACTCATTTTCGTTATCTAGCACTAAGTCCAACCATCATCTAAGTCTCTAATCATGAAATCATAAAAATGATGAGCTACGAACTCGATTGAGTGTTTCTCCTAATTTTCTCTAAGTTTCAAGTTAAAAAGGCAACTATAATTTACTCATCCACAACCAAAGGCATGAACAAAGTTTCGGGTGACTCTAAATAAATAATAAAAATAAAAATATACTAAACATATATATATATATACATGAAAGTGTATCAAATCCTAATGAAATGAGAAAGGAATGTGAATAGATAAGAAATGAAAGAAATGAAAGAAATGATATAGAACACCACCATTACCATCCAATATCCGCATATAACTGCATAAAAAATTAAAACACCTGTGGTCTTTCGCAAAATAATCCATCCAAATCAATCCACAATCCCTAAAACACCCCCAAACTTATTCCAAACATTGTCCTCAAGGCTTAAAACAAGTCAAGAGGTCCACACATATAAAACAAACAAGATGGTGAAAGAATATGATAAAAATAAGATAAAGGAAATGATACAAATTCATGCAAAATGATAAAAAAAATATGAAAATAAATAAACTAAATAAATGATACTTATCAAAGTTTGGGCTGCCTCCCAATAGCGCTTTTGGTTAAAGTCGTTGGCTCGACTTGGTCGGAATCTGTCAATCAGTATAGACTGGCGTTGCAAGTGAGACGACCTCCACATCATGGCTCGGGAAGTTTTCATAGAAGATCTTCAATCTGTGGCCGTTCACCTTAAACACATTACCAGTCTCCATACTTTGAATAGCCACTGCTCCGTGATCATACACCACAGTCATAATATATGGTCCTGTCCACCTCAATCTCAGCTTACCTGCAAAAATCTTAAGACGTGACTGAAATAAAAGCACTTTTTGACCGACACATAAAGATTTCCTAGAGAGATGGCTATCATGGAACGCTTTTGTTTTTTCTTTATAAATTCGCGCATTTTCATACGCGTCGTTCCTGATTTCCTCCAATTCTTAGAGAGTGAGCTTTCTCTCTTTTCCTACTTCATCGAGCTTCATATTAAACTGTTTCACAGCCCAGTAGGATTTATGCTCAAGCTCGACTGGCAGGTGGCAAGCTTTACCAAACACAAGACGATATGGGGACATCCCAATTGGCGTTTTAATATCGTTCGGTAAGCCCAAACCGCATCATCAAGACGTGAGCTCCAATCTTTACGAATAGGATTCACCGTCTTTTCTAAGATGGATTTGATCTCTCTATTAGAGACCTCTGCCTGGCCACTCGTTTGGGGATGATACGATGTAGACGTTCGATGAGTGACATTGTACCTCCTCATAAGACTTTCAACCATACGGTTGCAGAAGTGAGTGTCTCTATCACTGATCAGGGCACGTGGAGTACCAAATGTCGTGAAAATCCTCGATTTAAGGAATTCACATACCACTTTAGAGTCATTAGTGCGTGTAGCCTTAGCTTCCACCCACTTAGACATGTAGTCCACTGCCAAGAGCATGTAAACATCACCAAATGACACTGGAAACGGTCCCATAAAGTCTATACCCCAAATGTTAAATATCTCACAAATATGAATCGGGGTAAGTGGCATTTGGTCTCGATGACTAAGATTACCAGTTTTCTGGCAGTTAGGACAAGTCTTGGTAAACATGTATGAATCATGGAAAATAGTGGGCCAGTAAAACCTACTCTCAAGAACTTTTCTAGCTGTCCGACGGGGACCGAAGTGGCCACCGCAGGCGTAAGTATGACAAAAAGCCAATATGGAGTGACTCTCAGTCTGAGGAACACAACGCCTGATAACCTGGTCGGAGAAAAATCTTCATAAGTACGGGTCATCCCATACATAGTACTTAGCATCGCTCCTTACTTTATTCTTCTGAGCCTTCGAAAGGTGAGGAGATAGCTCACCCGAAGTGATATAGTTCACCAAATCGGCGTACCAGGGGAGATCTTCAATAACAAGCATAGATGTGCTCGTCAGGGAAATCATCCATAAGAGGAGTAGGACTCTCACTATTTTTAATTCTGCTGAGATGATTTGCGACTAGATTCTCTGCACCACTTTTATCTTTGATTATGATGTCAAACTCCTGTAGTAGGAGTATCCATCTAATGAGCCTAGGTTTGGCATCATTTTTACTCATCTGGTACTTCATGGCAGCATGATCAGAGTAAATGATAACCTTGGTTCCCAAGAGGTAGGGCCGAAACTTCTCAAGTGCGAAGATAACAACAAGGAGCTCCTTCTCAGTAGTGGTGTAGTTCATCTGAGCCGTGTCTACGAGAAGCATAGTAAATGACATGTGAAGCTCTCCCGACTCTCTGTCCTGAGACTCCACCCACTGCGTAATCACTAGCATCACACCTAATCTCAAAGGGAAGCTCCCAATTAGGGGCTTGAATCACTGGTGTGCTAGTAAGTGAGTCTTTCAGTGCATCAAATGCACTCTTACATGCCTTATCAAACTCAAAAGGTATGTCCTTTTGAAGTAGACGGCATAGAGGTTGTGCGATTTTTGAAAAGTCATTGATGAAACGACGGTAAAAACCGGCGTGTCCAAGGAAAGATCTAATCTCCCGCACACTCGTAGGGTAGGGAAGTTTCTTGATAACATCAATTTTAGCTTGGTCTACCTCTATGCCTCTGGCTGAGACAATGTGTCCCAAAATAAGACCTTGGTCCACCATAAAATGACATTTTTCATAGTTCAGAACCAAGTTCTTCTCAATACACCTGCTTGAGTACCTTTGTCAGATTGCTAAGACAATTATCGAATGAATCACCGTAAACAGTAAAGTCATCCATGAAGACCTCAATGAAATGCTCAACAAAATCTGAAAAGATACTCACCATGCACCTTTGAAAGGTGGCAGGGGCATTGCATAACCCAAAGGGCATGCGCCGATAGGCAAAAGTGCCAAACGGAGAGGTGAAAGTCGTCTTTTCCTGGTCTTCAGGCGCTACCGGTATCTGATGAAAACTCGAAATAACCGTCAAGACAACAGTAATGAGAACGACCAGCTAGTCTCTCCAACATCTGATCAATGAATGGTAGGGGGAAGTGATCATTCCTGGTGGAAGCGTTTAACTTCCTGTAGTCAATGCATACCCGCCATCCATTTTGAATACGGGTTGGAACCAACTCACCATGTGAATTGGTGACTACGTGACTCCCGTTTTCTTAGGAACCACCTGGATAGGGCTTACCCATTTACTATCGGAGATGGGTAAATTACGCCAGCATCGAGGAGCTTCAGTATCTCCTTCTTCACTACATCCATCATAGGCAGATTGAGCCTCCTTTCGGTTTCTCTCGTAGGTTTTGACCCCTCTTCCATATATATAATGCATGCAAGCGGAAGGACTCAAACCTTTGATATCCGCTATGGTCCACCCGATAGCCTGTTTAAACTCCCGGAGTACTCGAAGGAGCCTCTCTTCCTCCAAATGTGTAAGTTTGGCTGAGATGATCACAGGGAGTGTGTCATTCTTACCCAAAAACATGTACTCTTGGTGCTCAGGTAATGGCTTTAGCTCAAGTGTGGGAGCTTTAGAAAATTCGGAGTCAGAAGTAGGTAATTCCAAATAATGGACGCTTGGGGGCAGTGGATTGAATCCAACTCGAAAATAACATCTTCGACATAAGTATCGAAGGTCAGATCACTCTCGTGGATTTGAGTAGTGTCGAGATGATGCTCTAACACTACTTTAACTTCATCATCGCCACTCGTGAGCAAGGTCTGCTCGACGAGTGGATCCACACAGTCCATGGTACACACCACAGAAGACACATCGCTTGGGGTATCGCATCGCGTCATAGATGTTAAACTTGATTACTTCACCGTCAAACTCCATGGTAAGAGATCCATCATCAACATCTATCTTCGTCTTCGCCGTCTTCAAAAACGGACGTCCAAGAAGTACTGACGAAGCATTGGGGAATGGCTCCTCTTTCGTATCAACCACGTAGAAGTCAGCAGGAAACACAAACTCATTCACTCGGACTAGAACGTCATCGAGAACACCGACAGGTCTGACAACGGAACGGTCTGCTAACTGAATGACAATTCCAGTTTCCTCCAATGGGCCTGCATGCAAGGTCTCATAAATAGACAATGGCATAACATTAATGGAAGCACCAAGGTCGTACATAGCCCTCTGAATGCTTACATCACCTATAACACAAGGTACTGAGAACATGCTAGGATCCTTGCATTTAGGAGGCAACTTCTTTTGTAGGATAGCCGTGACGGTTTCTCCCATTTGGACTTTTTCGTTGCCTTTCAGTTTCCCTTTGTTAGTGCATAGTTCCTTAAGAAACTTTGCGTACCTAGGGACTTGCTTCAGAGCGTCGAGGAGTGGAATATTGATTTCCACTCGCCGAAAGGTCTCGAGAATTTCTTTCTCTTTATCTAAGATGAGTCGTTGCGGAAAAGGAGGTTTGACCTTAAATGTGGGTGGTGCTTCCTTTTGAGTAGTTACCAACTGTTTGGGGACAGACGGAGTCACTACTACCTCGTGTTCTTCCTCATTTGCCTGGTTTTGGGCATTAGATGATTTATTATTTCTTTTGGGTCCCTCCAGCTTTGTACCACTACGAAGTGTAACTGCGTTAGCACTCGCGTTAGGATTCGGGTAAGGTTACGAAGGCAACTTTCCCTTATCATCGAGACGTCCATTCTGCTGTGCCTGTTGGCCCACTTGAACTTGAAGAGTTCGGATCGCCGAATTGATATCGATGAAGGATTTCTCGGTGGTAGCCCCGAATTAGTTCATCTCACTAACAAATTGGTTATGTTGGCTCATAAGGGCTTTAAACATATCCTCAAGTGAAAGAAGAATTATTGGAGGGTGTAGGCAACGGTTGACCTCGAGGGATGAAGGTCTGATAGTTCTGATTCTGAGGCCCGTAACTGAAGTTTGGGTTGTTCCTTGCCGTGGCATGATTATAGGTATTCCCAAATGGGACTCTAGATGGCCCTTGGAACTGATTACCCATGGCATTGGCCTGTTGATCATCATCAAAGAGAGTAGGACATTCATCAGTTGCATGATTTGTGGCAGCACAAAAGCCACAAGCTTTGACTTGCACTTTACCAGATGAGAGGAGACGTTCCATCATGGAGGTTCGTTGGTCAATTATCTGGTCAGTGGAACTCGAGATATTTCCTGCAGTCACACTTCGGTAAGCAGTAGCATCAAGATCACCGTAAAGGCGTGAGTGTCGTGCGATGTCCTCATACAATTGATTCATTTAGACTGGAGTTTTGTCTCGAATGTGACCCCCACAAGCATTATCGATCATGCGTCGTTCCATGGGCGACATGCCAACATAGAAGAATCGAGCTATGGCCTTCTCAGATTGGCCATGCTGCGGGCAACTAGCAATCAATCGCTTATAGCGATCACAATATGCGCCAAATGATTCGCCCGGTCTCATTTTGATGCTGCATATGTCCTTGATGAGCTTAGCAACTCTATCCTCAGGGAAGTATTCATTCAAAAATGCGGTTGCCATTTCATTCCAGGAGTTAATGCAGCTATGCGGAAGGTCGAAAAGCCATTCCTTGGCTTTGTCTTTAAGGCAAAACGGAAAAGATATGAGCTTAACCGTTTCCTCGTCCGCATTGGAGGGTTTCATTGACTTGCAGATAGTATGAAACTCCTTCAGGAAAGTGATAGGAGATGAATGAACCCAGACCTCAACTCAAAGTCTCCGGCATTATCCGGATAGTTGATGCAGAGGGGTTGTTGCGCCAAAAGAGTTTGAAGCTCTTGATTGGCGTGACCCATGGTGATTTGGCGATTTGCAGCCATGTTCAGAGGATTTTGGCCTTCTTGTTGCCTATGTTGGGTCTCTCTAATCCACCTACGAAATGTTCTCTCCGGTTCAGGATCGAAAGGTAACAATGAACCAGCCGATTTTGATCGAGTGAGGTGTGGTAGCATAAAACTAAAAGAAAAAAAAATAGAAAAGAAAAGAAAAATCGGGGGTTTCAAAATAAATATTAATTTAACTAACTAATCTAACTAAAATAAATAAATAAATTAACTAAACTAATTTTAAAAATAATTAATTAATAACTAATTAATAACTAATTAACACCTAGACTCAGAGTAAAGACTAAGTCCCCGGCAACGGCGTCAAAATTTGATCACGTGTCGTGCGTGCAAAATATAACCCGCAATCGAGTTACCAACCACAAGGGTGTAGTAGTGGTAAATACATGGTCGAATCCACAGGACTTGAGTTTACTCCAAGTTAACTAAAAATGGGGGGTTTTAAGAAAATTCAATAAAATAATTAATTAAACTAACACAAATAAAAATTCTCAGAAAATAATATCAATGATGAGAAATCACCTAAGTCTATAGTTCCACAAATCAGATTCAAGATTCAATAGCATTCAATGGTCCTCAATCTTTCTCAAAAAATTATTAATTTAAATTCTCCTAGATTAGCTATGGAAAATCGACATCTGCCATAAATTCCTAATTCTCCTAATTTCGATAGTCAGGACGTCTGTCACTAACTATTTTCCTAATTAATGTATAACTCTAGACATCCGCCAATCAGGTTTAACACACTAACCGCAGTAATATGGATCTATGGGAACACTAATCCTAAATAACCGGGTCGCGTCCGCTACCGATTTAACCTAGATTCAATTGTTGTACACTAAAAAACCGAAAAGGTTTTACGGCAAACGGGTGAATGTTTGTTACTTTATTGGTCTAAAAGAACAATTACACGGATACTAATAGTCCAAATAACAATAGATTGTCCACCTAAAAGCATGCAATGGCCATATACATACCCTAGATCAAAATCATAATAATTAAAATCAACAACAATGAAATAGGATAAATTAAATTAATTAAATAATAAAATAAAAGATCTCACATAATATGCTTTGAATCTATGATCCCGACTTGCTTCCCTTCGACTTAGGCAAGAAGTTGATTAGCCGGACATCATCTTCGAAAATCTATACTAAAAACTAATAGTAATTTTCTAAAAAATAATAATTAGTTGTTTTCTAAATAATACATAGGTTCCTAATATATAAAAATACTCCAAATTGGTCTCGGATACTAATTTTAGTGGTTGGGGACGTGACTAGTGCGCCGAGGAGCATCGTAGGGCTGTTTTTAGCTCAAAAACCGGATTCTGCCATGTGTCACAGCGTTATTCGCTGTTTTTCTGCGTCGCGATAACGTGTCAGCGCGCCATTGGACCGCCTCTGTGACCGCTGCTGATTTGGCGCCGCGTGATTCGCCGAAAACTGTGCGTTTTCGTTGTGAGGGGATGACTCATCTCCACGTGGCACGATCTGATTGGAGGTACCCCTTGCTGGTGGCGCGCTGGACGAATGAAAGCTCGCCACGTGGAAGCACTCTGGAGCCGCTGGAGTCGCTCGAAAATCACCGAAATTCTGGGAGTTTGTGTTGGAACGCATCTCGAGGCAGATCGATGGAAGCTGTGCGAGAAGAAAGAATGGCGGTGTGTGACGTGGTCTGTCCTCATTGGTCGCGCTGGCTTGTGTTGACGCTGTGGACTAATAGGCGAGTGACACTTGGCAGCTGCATTGTTGCGAACCGCTGACGTGGCAGCTCCTTATTTGCTGAAACATACTGTCTGCTATTCTACACACAGCGCAACGCGTTCTTCGAGGCTCACCGTCCGGCATCTGATTACTTCAAGTAAATACTCCATTTTGAGTATTTTTCCGTCACGGATTCAACCGCGCACTCCGTTTCACCTAAAAATAACCAAAAAATATAATTAAATATTTATTTTTAATACTTTAAATAATTAAATATACTAAAATAGACTACTAAAAACCTATAAATACTAACTTATCAGTATTTATGGTGGCATAGGAGGGACCTCGAATTGAATGTAGTGACAAATTTATTTTAGGCACATTCGGACTCCATCAACTTGTTGAGGTGTTTCCTGTTTGTTACTCTCATGGATTGCACATATAAGATCAATATGTACCAAATGCCATTGTTGGAGATTGTTGGGGTGACTTCGACAAACATTACATTCTCAATTGGGTTTTGTTTCATATCATCGAAGACTAGGGCCAACTACACTTAGGCATTGGACATTTTAAGAGGTTTATTGGGCGGGTGGTCTACACCTAAGGTTTTTGTCACTTATAGAGAATTAGGCCTTATCAATGCAATCGAAGATGTTCTTCCACAATCTTCTCACCTTTTTTGCACGTTGCACACCGACAAAATGGTGTTGACCAACATTAAAAAGATATTTGGACGAAATGAAGGCTTCAAACTCTTTAGTGATAAGTGGATGGCTTTGATGTAAGCTAAGACCGAAACATCATTCAAACTTAGGTGGTGTACCACACGTCATGAGTACGCAGATGTTAAAGGTTTGCTCCCTTATTTGGAGAACATTTGGCTGCAGGATCACAAGGAAAGTTTTATATGTGCTTGGAAAAATTCAGTTTTTCATCTTAGAGAAACTACGATGCAGAGGGTCGAGTCTGCGCATTCCATTCTCAAACAATATATCGGCATTTGTACTGCAAACTTTGAGTCTCTTCGGGTTGTAATTCATGGGATGCTTGACATACAACATAACAAGATCAAAACATCATTTGAGGTTAGTCTGAATGTTGTCCAACATGGATATATGAATAACTTGTATCGCTATTTGCGGGGTTACGTCTCTCAGAAAGCGCTTAAGTTGATTTGTGAGGTTGCACATGCAAATGATGTAGGGACATAACCGATCTTATATAGTTGTGAGCTGCGTACCAATCGTTGTCTTATGTGCACACACCAGCTTAATGCATATATGTTGGCCGGATCAGCTATACCACTTGAAGACATTCATGTGGTATGGCAAAAGTTGAGTATGATACCCGAGAAATCTATTAATCAGACTAGCTAAAACTTTAATGACGAGATTCATAGAGTTGTGGCTAAGTTTAAATCATGCATTGATGAGGATGTGCATCTTAGGGTTATTCAACAACTAAGAGAGATTAGCTGCCCTTCATCGACAACAAGGATTGCACCAAAGGCAAAGGTGAGGACAAGGGGGATACCGGCACTTGATAATACCGATAGCCCTATTACAGGGAGCAAGAAAGGAAAAATGGAAGAAAAGAAATAAAGAAAATAAAGACTCACGAAAGAGGAAAGTTGAGGAAGATGACACATCTACAACGAGATATCCTAGTGGCTTTGAGTTTGTACTCACGAGTGAGGAGACAACCAGTGCATGAAAGAAGGGAAAGGGAGTTTGGCATAAAGTACATCGAGAACGAGGGGCATCTATGGGGACATCTGAGATTGGATTCATTCATACTATTTAGCCAGATTGGGTTCCACACGTTGAGACTATTGTCATTGTGGATAGCGATAGTTGTTGTAACTTCTATTGTGTTTCCGTCGGTCTTAAATTCTCAAATGTAGATGGTCGGAGGAGGGTCCGAGAAGGTATGGTTATGGAATTGGAAGATTACAATGCTTTTTGGAGGGATTTGCTTGGAGGTTACTACATAACAGTTAAACAAGCTATGGAATTTCGTAAAGGTATCGATATGGGTTCCGACAAGTGGATGACCCTTTCGAATATGGGACTTGTAATTGCAACAATATTTAACGTTATGTTAGTCAATGTGTCAAATGGTAGTTGCATGTCATTTCTTCATCTACGTGATGTCCCTCCACCTATAAAGGATCGGTAGTCATTGGCATTACACATGTCAACAACACTCATTGGGTTAGGGTAATTCTCTTATTGTTTGTTTCAAATGGGGGTTACTCATTCCTTATTCTTTTTTTAACTTGCAATGTGGTGGGTTACTCATTCATTATTAATAATATTCTTTGTTGTACTTCGAATTGACAGGTCATATTTAAGCCTAATGCACCAGTTCTCCCTGTATTCATTATGTAGAGGACCTTCACGGTTGTTGATGCTATGAAGGTCACCCAAGAGGGGGGTGGAATTTAAGTGCAAAACCCAAGAAGAAGGTGTTCAAACACACAACAAAATGATTTTCAAATCAAATTCACAAAACTATGTAGATTAAGCACAAGCAAGATTTTAGATCTAGGACTTTCTTACAAACAAGAGAATGACAAAAGAGATCAGCTTTGAAGAGATTCTTGTACTCCTTTTAAAGCCTCAAAAGTGCTTTGGATTAGAGAACTAAAGAAAACCACAAAGATCTCCTTTTGCTTCTTCACAAAAATCAAAGTTCTTCTCTTTGTAGATTTTGAGTTTTTGAGTGTGTTTCTTCCTTCTCTTGACAAAACCATGTTCTTGGTGGTTTTATAGTGTTAGGTATTCCATCTTGACAGTTTATGACCGTTCTAGGGATCCAAGGGTCCAAAATAGATCAAGAATTCAAATTAAAGTGTGTTTTCCAGCTGTAAAAAAAAAGCTGTCAGATATGCAATTAGCGCGCTAATGCTGAGACCTAGCGCGCTAACTCTGCACTTAGCGCGCTAATGAAATCATTAGCGCGCTAACTGCAGGGACCTCAAAATAATTATTTTGTCCCTTTGTGTTAGCGACCCTTAAACTCGTCCGGGACCTAACCAACCCTTATATAACATGTTATACACGTTTATTATGAGTCATTAAGCCTAATTGGGTGGTCCGGATATTTTTACAAATCCCGAAAACGGAAATTCACGATTTCATAATGTATTAGGGGCTTTTCTGCAAATTTACAGTTTTCTTTTCGAAGACCTTTCAAAAACGAGTTTTTCTTTTTCGAAAACATTTACAATGATCCGTAATATGCAAATGACCATCCACACAAAGTTTCACATTGTTTAAACTCATAGTCCTAGTTATGTGTTTAAATTCCACTTTGAAACTTGAAGTAAACTTATAACTTTTGAAGAATGGTTTAAGAAACTTGATATGCATGGACTAATGCATTTGGCTTGCGTGAAAGAATTTGTATACCTTACATTGAAATTACAAATTGCGGGGTATTGGTATTAACATCCAACTACGAGTTTTGATTTAGTCTTCTCAGCTAGGCACACCCACAGTGATAGACTTAACAGAACCTTAACATAGTAACACTTCATTGTATTTGTTGGGAATTCCATGTTGTTGTAAGAACTTCTTATCATTTGTTGTGATCTCCATTAAGTTGTAACAACTTCATATTTTTTGTCAACTCCATCAAGTTGTAACAACTTATCGTTTTTTGTATGCTATTGGTATTGGTCTCATGGTTTCTTTTAAAGTTGATGTACATGAAGTGCAAACACTCCTACAATTGTATTCTCTACAACAACAACAACAACAACAACAACAAGTAGATTGATCTTGTATAGCTATTTTTGTATGCAATTGGGAAGTCTACATTCCATGTTCTGCAAAAGTTGTAACTACAATGTTTCGGCCATGCATGACCGAGAACTAAGGACAAGTCTCAGCGACTAAGAATCGTGACTTAACCTAAAGTCTCGGCCATGCCTAATCGTAGGAGTTCGAATAGCAACGTTGACCTATCCACGATACTTTTATCTGGGAATACTCTTTGTTGCATTATAGAAAAAATGAGGTGCCCATATCATCTCGGTTTTCAACAGCCGTAACAATGGACCATGTCACGGAGCTTGGATACCAAGAGTTCTAAAAAATTAACTGTATACACGATAGAGAAAAATAGCAAATAAACAATATGGAAAACACGGTGACTAGTGACCGAAAGTATGTACAACAGTTGGCCCTGCCCTACTGAGTTCATCATCTAATGTTCGGTTGTGCATCTTCAAGATTGTTAGGTTGTACATTATTTTCAGTCGAATAGATATTACGTAACCGAGACAATATGCATGAAATGTGTAGCTGCATGACCGAGATTCAAGGTTGGGTCTCGGACCTGCGTGATCGACGCTCTGTCTGGCTAATAATTTTACACATAACACAAAAAAATTCAAAAAATTGAAACAACAAAAACATTTATACCACAATTCTCGTTTGCAACAATTCTAACACATTGAAACAACAACAACAACAACAACAACAACTTCCACTCCGCAATTCCAACACATTGAAACAACAATAACTTCCAATCCAAATTTCCAACACTTTGAACCAACAACTTTCATATCACAATAGCTTTTAACATCCACGAAACAAATCAAACAAGTTTATCAATGAAACAAATCAATTAATCTAATCCAAATTAAAACAAATCCAAATAACAATCCCAGCAAAAATAGCTTAAAGAACAATCCCAACAAATTCAAGTTTAATGAAGAATCCCAAAGAAGTTTAATAAACCATTCAAACAATTTTTGTATTTATCCAATCTTTGTCCCTGATGTATGTCCAATAAAGTGCGTAACTAAATGTAGAAGTCTTGCATACCAAGTTAAACATAAACTGAATCAAGTACTATGGGTTCAAACATCTACCAAAAAAATCCCCTATTTATTACATAAATTTTGAAAGCAAATAGATAATTATTATTCAACCTTGCAAACAAGAAAAGAGCATGTATGCTAAGGTCTTGCCCTTTCTTTTGTCTTTAGCAACAGCTGAGGTACCTCAGGGAGGAAAGTAGTGGGGTGAGCAAAATATATCAACGGGCTCAGTAAAGCAGAAGCCTACTATACCATCAATCATCAAATTAATATCTAGTAATATAATCAAACTAGATTTCAACAGTTCAGATCATAAGATCCATTATCATTTTCCAGGCATTAAGATATATATAATCAAGCATTATAATATAGCGGGATAAAAGAACAACAATGCCCAAGCGATACTTCAACAAGGATAACAATGATATCAAATGCCTTTAGAGTCGGAAGAAGTGACAACTAATATATCCAACTGGACAATGGGCAATAGCTTATCCATCCTCCAATGTTGTAGTTTAGGCAACAAGAGGTACACAAGTCTAAATGCCAATAGTCCTGTCATGCAGTAAGTCTTAGCTTATCCTTCCCCCAATGGTGTGGTTTAGACAACACAAGGTTCGCAAGTCTAAAAACCTATTAACCTTGCATAGCTTATCCTTCTCCCAACACTACGAATCAGACAGACTGGGTTTCACAAGTCTAGCAAAACTTTGTAGAGTCATATCGGAGGAGGGACCGGATGCCTTCGACCCTCCCACCACAGTACCAAGTATATTCATTCTATGTATATCAGTTCCACAGGCATCCAAGAGATAGAGTAACAAAAAAGGACATGTTAAGCAACATATCAATGAAAGATATCAAATAGATTCCAAGTAATTCATAGAACAATTACTGAAAGTAAATCCTAGCATATCTACTAGCATGGCATGATTAATAATAGAGCAAACCCCACTTACTTCAAGCGCTGCTAAATCCTAATTATGAACCTTCTATGAGTTCCATGGTGTTCCTCGAATATCAACATTTTATACACACTTTATTAGGTTCACAACACTTTTGGATAAGTTTATTAAGAATTCTGGACAATGGTGCTCTTAACTTCCAAAACATTTTTGAATAAGTTAAAAGCTCATTTTAAGTGGTTTACCAATCTCATGTTGTTAAGATTTCCATAAGCTTTCCAACAATTTTTCAAACGTCAAAATCGGAGTTAAAATGAAAAAGTTATGGTCGTTTAAAGTCGAGGTAAAAACTAGGATTTTGCAAGGACAGCTGTCGCGACGCTGTGCGGGTTGTTTGCTCTCCGACTCCACGATTGAGTCCCAAAAACCCCCGAAACTCCCTCGGACCTTCCTCGACGTTCCCTTGGCTTAAGATTTAGTCAATAGGGTCCCAAAACACATTTTCTAACAACAAAACCATCGATTTGATATCAAATCATCAAGGCTTAAATCTATTAATTGTTTTTGTTGAAAACTTGAAAAAAAAAACCTTACCAAACCATCAAGGATTTGTCAAATTCAGAAATAAAAGTACTCCACAATCAAAACCATAGCCACAATCACCACCAATCTCGGATTCAACACATACCCATCATGAAAACCCACGTGTTCATCACATATTTGCATCAAATCATCAAGGAAGGCTCCCAATCCACATATACAACCATTGGGAACGTGAATAACAACATTTGAACATTAAAACTGTTGTAAATCCACTTGAAAGCACTTGGATACAACACAAATCCGAGAATACATACTCAAAACCCAAATATCATGATTCATCTCCTACTGTAAACCTTATGAAAAAAAAAACAAAACAAAGAGTGAAAGATTAGAGAAGGAAGATGAATGATTTACCTAGCTTTGTGTGCACTTGATTTGAGTTCTCTCTCTTCCACCAAATCCACCAATAAATCTTCCTAGTCTCTTCTAAAGTTCTCTTGTAGCTTATTCAAATAAAAGTGGCTAGAAGCCATAAAAGTGGTTTTTATAGCTTATTAGTGAAGCTAGGGTTTGGTGGACTAAGTCTAACCCTTCATCTCATCAAGATGAGCTTAAGCGCTAGGATGATCCTAGAGCTCACATCAAGTCCATCTTTTTATGTCTTTTACATATATGCCCTCATGTATATTTACAATCATTGCCATTATTCTTTATTTAAATCATTTAATAATTCCATATTCTTTTCACTTAGGCTAATTCCACCTCTAAGTAACTAGGTATCATATAATACACACATTATTTACACCAATACACAAATACTATTCATATCTATTAATTTATTTTTATGTCGGGACTATATTATAGATTTAGAAAATTAGGGGCATTACAATATTCCCAATTTTAGGAAGTTTCGTCCTCGAAACTAAAAGGAAGTCATACCTAATGATTTGAAGAGATTTGGGAAATGCTTCGCCATATTATCCTCTCGTTCCCAAGTTAGTTCATCATCTCCATGGAATTGCCACCACACCTTAACTAGTGGGATCTCCTTGTTGCGAAGCTTTTGAACCATCCAGTCAAGGATCTGTATCGGTTGTTCTTCATATGACATATCCTCCCTCAAATCCAATTGACTCCAATCAGCTACTGGGGTATGCTTAGTCGGCGTCTTTCGCAACATAGAAATGTGGAACACATCATGAACTCTAGCTAATTGAGGTGGCAAAACCAATCTATATGCAACTGGACCCACTTGTTTGATCACTTCAAATGGTTCGATATACCTTGGGGCAAGCTTCCCTTTAAGCCCAAATCTATAATGTCCCTTCATTGGTGAAACCTTAAGCAACACATGATCTTTTTCCTTGATAAGAACCTCTTGATGATCCATATCCGCATACTTCTTTTGCCTGTCTTGTGAGGTACATAGTCGTTGTAATCCGCTTAATCCTTTTAGTGTGATCCTGCACAATCTCTGGTCCAATCAACACCATATCACCAACCTCTGCCCAACACACCAGAAACCTACAAGGCCTCCCATAAAGTGCCTCAAATGGTGTCATACCAATGCTCACCTGAAAGTTGTTGTTGTATGCAAAATCACATAAATACAGATAATCCTCCTAACTCCCACAAAAATCCAGCACACAAGCTCTGAGCATATCCTCAATCTGGCCATCTGACTGAGAATGAAATGCAGTGCTGAGATTGAGTTTGGTTCCCATCGTAGTCTGTAAACCCTTCTAAAACTTGGAAGTAAACCATATATCTCGATCCGACATAATAGACACAGGGACACCATGTAGCCTCAAGATCTCCTCAAGATATTTCCCGTTTAGCTTGTCTACTGGATCCCCCATAGAAATTGGAATAAAGTGTGTAGACTTAGTCAAACGATCTACGATAACCCAAACCGTATCATGTTTCTTCCCTATCATTAGCAATCCGGTCACAAAGTCCATGGCTATATATTCTCACTTCCACTCAGGAATAGGTAAAGGTTGCAACATCCCTTCGGGTCTAATGATTAGTTTTCATTTGCTTACAACTCGCACAATCCTAGATATACCTCGCGATATCAGTTTTCATCCCTGACCACCATTACATTCGTTTCATATTATGGTACATCTTAGTGCACCCCGAATGAATAATATAGCGTGATCGATGTGACTCCCGAATTAAATCCTCTCGCAACTGCGCATTCGATGGAATCCATAGCCTATCCTTAAACCTTAATGTTCCGTCTACCGAAAGCTTCCAATCTGGAAATTCCTCATTGTCAGCCTATGATCTGTACTTGCCATACTCTGAATCAACCCTTTGACAGTCTATAATTCTAAAAATAGCCTCTGGCTCTTCTCTCATTTGAACCCGTACTGAGGAACCTGAAACGTCTGACTCGTTCTCATTGATTTCATGAATACACATAACTGAAGCCTCCTCGAGTAACTTATACTCATTTGTCATCATCATGCCAGCATCTCTTGTTTCTTTCCTCACATGACTCAGAGCATCAGCCACAACATTTGCCTTCCTCGGATGATATTGAAGAGTGAAGTCAAAATCTTTCAAGAACTCGAGCCATCGCCTTTGTTGCATATTCAGTTCACTTTGAGTAAACAAGTACTTCAAACTCTTGTGATCCGAGAACACTGTGAACTTTTTGCCATACAAGTAATGCCTCCACAATTTCATAGCAAACATATCCGCTGCTAACTCCAAATCATGAGTTAGATAGTTCTTTTCATGTATCTTCAGTTGCCTAGAAGCATAAGCTATAACTTTCCCTTCTTGATCAATATGCATCCTAACCCAATCTTTGAAGCATCAGTGTAAAGAACCAACTCCATCCTTGCCTCTAGAAGTACCATTATAGGTGCCGATGTCAACCTATATCGTAGTTCATCGAAAGCATTCTGGCATTTTTTAGTCCACTCAAATTGCACATTTTTCTGAGTTAGCCTTGTCATTGGTGCTGCAATCTTTGAGAAATTCTTTACGAACCTTCGATAGTAACCTGCTAATCCCAGAACTTCTAATCTCCGTCACCGTGGTGGGTTGTGGCCATTTTGTGATGACATCAACTTTAGCTGGATATGTGGAAATTTCTTCTGAATTCACCACGTGACCTAAGAACTTCACCTCCGAAACCTAAAACTCGCACTTGCTAAACTTAGCATATAACCGGTGATCCTTCAAAGTCGGCAAAGTCACCCCAAGGTGTCTCTCATGCTCTTCCTGGGTCTTGGAATAAATCATGGTACCATCGATGAATGCAATGACGAACTTGTCGAGGTATGGCTTGAAGACTATGTGCATAAGATCTATAAACACTATCAGTGCATTCGTAAGTCTGAATGGCATCACCGTAAACTCATAGTGTCCATATCTCATGCGAAAAGTTGTCTTCTATATGTCTTCTTCCCGTATTCTCAACTGATGGTACCTCGATCTCAAGTCAATCTTTGAAAAGAACTTCTCTCCCAGCAACTGATCAAATAGGTCATCGATCCTTGGGAGTGGATATTTGTTCCTATTGGTCACCCAATTCAACTTGATGATAGTCGATACACATTCGCATACTGCCATCCTTCTTCTTCACAAACAATACTAGGGCTCCCCAAGGCGACATACTTGGGTAGATAAAACCTTTCTCTAGCATATCATCTAACTGATTCCTTAACTCTGCTAATTCCTTGGGTGCCATTCTATAAGGTGGTATGGATATGGGTTTCGTACCTGAAACAAGGTTAATAATAAAATCAATGTCCCGGGGTGGAGGGATTCCAGGCAAATCTAAGGGAAAAACTTTTAGGAATTCCTTAACCACCGGAATTTGTTCAAGTTGAAGTTCATGACCATCTTCCTCCATAGTTGTGAAACTCATAATATTTCCTAAATCATTATCAGTTGCTACCTTCCTACGGGTGGCAACTCATTTCGGTGCGCGACCTTTGTATCTAAATGGCGGTATACCAGGGATTCAAAAAGTAACTGTCTTGTGAAAACAATTAATATTGGCATTGTAAGCTCCCAACCAATCCATCCCAAACAAGGCATCGTACTTTAAGTACTCCAACACTCGCAGATCATAAGATAAAACATGATTCCTAATTTAATAATGCACCCCTCGCACACCATATTAGGATAAACTTGCTCACTAGCAGCGGTACTCAAAATCAAATTAGTACTAACTCTAAACGGATTTATTCCAATCTCATCAATCATTTTACCAAACAGAAATGAAGCGAAAAACCTAGAATAAAAAAAGTCATGCATGCCTCTATCATAAAATGTAAACCATAACTCCCACCAAATGACAAGTGGCTGCAGCATTTGGCTCTATAACTGTATTCACTCATCCCCTGACAGGTTGGGCTACACTAACTTCTGAAACTTCTAGCCTCCTAGGACAGTCTGCCTTATAATGTCCCAGCTGTTTACAGAAAAAACACAATCCCCTATGCCTCTTAAATGATGACGGCCTTGCTGAATTTCTTGCCTTCGACCTTGTCGGTCCCTTACTCTTACTCTGAGTGTTCTCCAACCATCGAGGTAGAAGTGGTGGCTTATACACCGAACCATGAGTAGCTGAGGGGGCATGAGTGTGAGAAATCCCTGCCGAGGAATGGGGTGCCCTCGAGTCCACTTTAGATGGTCCATTCCCACCTGAAGATCATGTTCCCTTGAACTTCTTATTGAACCTGTCATTGTGGTACCCTTCTGACTTATTTTTGCCAAACATTTGCTGAGAATATGCTGACACAGTCTTATGCGATGTGGCCGGCATCTTCCCCGTCCTTATCATAGCTGCGTTCACTACATTATTGTAAGTTTGCGGCCTAACAGCGGTTATAGTGTAATGAACGTCATCCCTCAGTCCCTCAATGAATCTGGTAGACCTTTCTGACGCAGTGGATACATACTCAGTAGTAAACTCAGAAAACTTTAGGAACTTCATATCATAGTCTCTGACCCTCATGCTTCCCTATTTCAAATCAAGAAACTCTCGTCTCTTAGCATTTCTAATGTCTTTCGGAAAGTACTTTGAATAGAACAATAACCTGAATTGTGACCAAGTCTCTACTAGTCCCTCGGTCCTCTGCGTAGATTTCCACCATTTCTCAGCACTTTCCTCCAGCAAGAAGGAAGCTAATGGTACCATAGTAGCATTATCAATATTCATAAGTTTCATCATCTTTTCAAGATTTATGATCCATGCCTTAGTAAAGTCCCAAAAATTTTCGGTGCATCATATTTCATGAACTCCTTTTAGATCTTGAGCATCCTCAATGTCTCATCATCATGCCTTATCACTGTTATCGAAACTGCGGCAATTGTCGAGTTAGCGACTTCATCTAATTGAACATTCTCTCCAATAGGTACTTGCGGTGGTAGTTGTGGTTGCAACAGTACCCGCGGTGCCTATGGTGCCTGCTGCACCAGCTGTCCCCTGATAACATCCATAAGTTCAACAATCCTACGTTCATGCGCCGCATTCATGTCCTCAAGCTACTTACGATGATTCTCAGTCATCTCAGCCATACGTTGCTCCATCTGAGAACACCACTACCCATCATCAGTCTCCCTGGTACTCCTAGTATCCCAGGGAGCATAGGGACTTCATTCTCTTATACTCATAATGCACTGTGAGTATTTCAAGAGAGTTAGTTCCAATCATATTAAATAGGAGACAAAATGAAATGAACATTATATTTAAACGATATAAATAATATCATAAAAGCAAATAACATCATAACATATAATAGTTCACCCTTCCCACCTTAAGTTTGGTCGCTTGTGCATATTAAGTCGATGCAAATCAAATATCCATACAAATGATTTTATCACTTAATCTTGACCAACATTTCCTACGTTTAACACTTACTAAGATTTTAAGATGACTTGTGTAGAACCACTTTGGTTCCGATTATGATATCAACTGTAAGTCATATTCCCAATTTTTGGATAGAACTACACATTTCCTTTTAGGCGCCATTACCTAAGGATATTATACTATCTGTGATTTTCTTTAGGTTCAAATGCCTATGCTAGATACCAACTGTGGTGTTACTTATAAACTTGGATAACCTTAACCCATTTTGTTTCTAGGTTTGCTTAACTTACACTCTGATACCAACAGAGACGACCCAAACCCCGGTGGGCCTGGACTGCCCGACCTAAACCATTGCCAAACCCCTCGAGATAACCCTGTGATGTCAGGCGATGATCTAGTTAGCCTTAACCTACATAAATAATTGACATTCTACAAAATAGACTAAACCAGGCTAATAGGTGTGGAATATAACAAAGCCTTTATTGTCTAATAAAATACGAAACTAAATGTAGAAGTCTTGCATACCAAATTAAACATAAATTGAATCAGGTATTATGGGTTCAAAGATCTACCCAATTAAATCCCCTATTTATTACATAAATTCTGAAAGCAAATAGATAATTATTATTCAACCTTGCAAACAAGAAAAGAGCTTCTATGCTAAGGCCTTGCCCTTTCGTTTGTCCTGATCAGTAGACGAGGTACTTGAGGGGGGAGGGGAAAGTGGCGAGGTGAGCAAAATATATCAACGATCTCAATAAAATAGAAGCCCGCTCTACCATCAATTATCTAAGT
The DNA here is from genome assembly GCA_039657325.1 of Stephania cephalantha. Lineage (NCBI taxonomy): Eukaryota > Viridiplantae > Streptophyta > Magnoliopsida > Ranunculales > Menispermaceae > Stephania > Stephania cephalantha. The sequence goes on from CM077577.1 coordinate 18,383,190, forward strand.
AATACCTAGTAATATAATCAAACTAGATTTCAACAGTTCAGTCATAAGATCCATTATCATTTTCCGGGCATTAAGATCTACATAATCAAACATAATAATATAGCGAGATAAAAGAATAACAATGCCCAACCGATACTTCAATAAGTATAACAATGATATCGAATGCCTTTAGAGTTAGAAGAAGTGACAACTGATATATCCAATTGGATAATAGGCAATAGCTTATCCTTCCCCCAATGTTGTGGTTTAGGCAACAAAAGGTTCACAAGTCTAAATGCCAATAGTCATATCGTGCAGTAAGTCTTAGCTTATCCTTCCCCTAATGGTGCGGTTTAGACAACAAAAGGTTACCTATTGACCTTGCATAGCTTATCCTTCCCCCAACACGGCAAATCAGACAGCCAAGGGTTCACAAGTCTAGCAAAACTCCGTAGAGTCATATCAAAGGAGGGACCGGATACCTCCGACCCTCCAACCACGGTACCAAGTATATTCATTTGACGTGTATCAGTTCCACAGGTATCCAAAAGATAGAGTAACAAAAAAGGACATGATAAGCAACATATCAATGAAAGATATCAAGCAGATTCTAAGTAATTCATAGACCAATTACTAAAAATAAATCATAGCATTTATACTAGCATGACATGATTGATAATAGAGCAAACCCCACTTACCTCAAGCGCTGCTAAATCCTAATTCCGAACCTTCTATGAGTTCCCACGGTGTTCCTCGGTATCTACATTTTATACACATTTTATTAGGTTCACAATACTCTTGGATAAGTTTATTAAGAATTATGGGCCATGGGTAGGCCCGTACTCGGAGTTTGTACTCAAACTCGCATTTAAGACCTTAATGGTGCTCTTAACTTCCAACACATTTTTAAATAAGTTAGAAACTCATTTTGAGTGGTTTATCAATCTCATGTTGTTAAGCTTTCCAACGGTTTTCGAAACATCAAAATTATAGTTAAAACGAAGAAGTTCGGCCGTTTAAAGTCGAGGTAAAACCTAGGATTTTGCAAGGACTGCAACCGCGGCACTGTGCGGGCTGTTTGCCCTCCGACTCTCCGATTGAGTCTCGACGACCCCCGAAACTCCCTTGGACCTTCCCGACGTTCCCTTGGCTCAAAATCTAGTAAATAGGGTCCCAAAACACATTTTCTAATAACAAAACCATCAATTTGATATCAAAACATCAAGGATCAAATCTATTAATTGTTCATATTGAAAACTTGAAAAAAAAAACTTTACCAAACCATCAAGGATTTGTCAAATTCAAAAATCAAAGTACTCCACAATCAAAACCATAGCCACAATCACCACCAATCTCGGATTCAACACATATCCATTATGAAAACCCATGTGTTCATCACATATTTGCATCAATTCATCAAGGAAGGCTCCCAATCCACATATACAACCATTGGGAATGTGAAGAACAACATTTGAACATTAAAACCTTTATAAATCCACTTGAAAACATTGGATACAACACAAATATGAGAATACATACTCAAAAATCAAATATCATGATTCATCTCCTAACTTAAAGCTTATGAAAAAAACAAATCAAATAGTGGAAGATTAGAGAAGGAAGACGAATGATTTACCTAGCTTTGTGTGCACTTGATGTAAGTTCCTTCTTCTCCACCAAATCCACCAACATAGCTTCCTAGGGTTCTCTTCTCAAGTTCTCCCGCAACTTATTCAAATAAAAGTGGCTAGAAGCCCAAAAGTGGTTTGTATAGCTTGTTAGAGAAACTAGGGTTTGGTGGACTAAGTCCAACCCTTCATCTCATCAGGATGAGCTTAAGTGCTAGGATGATCCTAAAGCTTACATTAAGTCCATCTTTTTATGTCTTTTACATATATGCCCTCATGTATATGAGGCCCGCTATGGGCACCCCACCAATTCATGAAGGCACCCAGTTGTTGAGGGCACAAAGTAATTTACCAAGGGCACTCAGAATTTAGGTCCGAAATCCGCAAAATACCCCTCGTTCAAAACAGAGGCACCCCACCACCCCCACCACCGACCTCTTGAAGGAGCAACCACTACTTCTCGTCAACGAACCAGCTAGCAATCTCGAAACTCATTAACTTCGTTCCTCTCCATCTTTCTCCTATGTTGTAGGACATTTTTCGAGTTTGAAGGCTCTGTGTATTGGGCGATTTCGTCTCCACATTAGGGCTTGGTTGAAGTTCGTCGTACACACACTCAAGGCTTGAAATCGATCGTTTGAAGGTACGTTGATAGTCTAATTAAGTCCCATTTGGTAAAGTAGTTGTAATGTTTGTGTGGCGGTGCATTCAATGGTTCCATTATTGGAAAGTCGTGGTTCTCGCCACACAGGCCAGAGATGTTATTTACAGTCTCGGCCACGCATGGCAGAGACAGAGGGGAAATATTTGGGAACTCTTGGTTCTCGGCCAGGCAGGCCGGAATAGTTCATACAATCTCGGTGACGAATGACCGAGCGTAATTGTGTTATCTCGGTCACCACATCACGAGAGTAACCATTAGTGTTAGTTTATGTTCTGTCGGTGGTGTACAGCCGAGAATGTACAATTTCTCTCAGTTGTACATTACCGAGACGTTTAGCGTCGACGCGGTCTGCACATCACGAGAGTAAGGCGAATTGAATAGTTTATGCCATGTCGGTGATGTACAACCAAGAAAGTAGCATTTCTCTCGGTTGTCCATTGCCGAGACTTTTTTTCCTTTCTCGGTTATGCGTCACCGAAGGTATTAGGTTTTTCTCTAACCTGCTTGACCGAGACAATAGAAATGGAAGATTTTGTACTTTTTTTTTTGAATTGTATTTTTGGTTCTGCTCCAGGCGCTTATCGTGTTGTAGTGTTTTCAGGTATGGCTCGTTCGAAAACACCGGTGACTAGGGAGGAGGTTGGTGTTGAGGTGTCGAGGGGTAACCGGGGGCGAGGCGGCCGGAGACCCCCAACTGCATCTTACCGGAAAGAGAAAGAGAAGGAGAATGTAGATGTTAAGGGAAAGGCTAAGATTGATGGAAATCGTGCAAGGAATTTACAATTGCACGATAAGGGTTCGAACATCGACACGCAGCGACGAAAAGATCTTGTTGTTGCCCGAGGGGAAGAGGAGGGTCATGCATCGGAGTCTAGTAGTAGTGACTCATCAACGGCGGCGAACGCTACGGAAACTTATCGTAATGTGGGCGGGAGTACTAGTGGTGGAGGTGGCCATAATGAATGAGAGTCACAAGGGCTTGTAGAAATGCGTGCTCCTTTCCCCGGTGGTCCTTTAGACGGTGTGTTGTTGAAGAGCTTTAATGATCATGTCGCATTAGCGATTTGGAGCAATGAGGTATTTAAAGTTTCATTGAACGGAGTAATTAAAAATTTAGCATTTTCGCAAAGCTGATGAGATGTTTTTGTTGTTGCAGGAGCGTCCGGTACTCAAGTGTATCAATCACGGAGCTCAGATCCAAGAATGGGATTTACAGTCGTGCCACCCTGACACCGAGGGCATTCAGAGGATTATTCAGCGTTTTGGGTTGAATACGCTGATAGACTATTCATACCGCAAGGCTAACAAGGAGGTTATCTCTGCATTTGTGGAGCGGTGGCAGCCGGAGACGAACACATTTCACTTACCATTTGGTGAAATGTCGATTTCCTTGGAGGATGTGAGCATCCTCCTGAAGATTCCTGTGACGGGCAAAGTCGTGGCAGTTGAGAACTTTGCGAGGTACACGGAGGAATCTCGCTCGGATGATATTAAGTTGGTGTCGAGACTACTTGGGGTTAGCTATGAAGAGGCTGAGGAGGAAGTGAATATCAGCAAGGGGCTCACAGTACGAAAATGTTGGTTGAAGAGTCGATGGTGCCCCAAAGCTGGTTCGAGGAACACAACTTATCCTCCTGTGGAATGCACAGCCCGAGCGTACTTGTTGTATATACTTTCTTGCACCCTGTTTGCGGATAAGAGTGGATCTCGGGTATCTATCGCGTTGTTGAAGCTTCTTGAAGATTTGGACGACGTGGGAAAGTACGCATGGGGTGCAGGTGCATTGGCCTACTTGTACCGACACTTGGGGTCTGCCACCAGAGTACAAGTGTCTCAGATTGCCGGCTACCTCACATTACTTGATGTTTATTATAAAATAGACTTACATTGTTTAGGGTATAATTATTATTACTTTTTGCATTTGCCGATTAACTAACGTTGTATGTATTTGCAGGGATGGGTGTACGGCCATTTCAAACTTGGGCTCGCCACACCTAATGCTAAATACATGGACTACGTGCAACCTCGTGTCTGCAGATGGATTCAAAAGCACGAGACCGTGATGAATATTGCCAAGGTCGGGTCCATTAGGAGAACGTTGGACAGGTTGCGCCCAAGTGAGGTGAGATATTTATCCAAATCCTGATCTTAATGTTGCATCTAGTGTATGGTTACTAACAATGGTTGTTGCATTTTGATTAGGTCACTTGGGACCCATATGTTAATCACAGGGATAATGGAGCTATGCACGCGATGGCCTTTTACAGTGGGACACTGAAGTACATGGATGTGGTGGAGCCCTACCATCCGGAGAGGATTCTGAGACAGTTTGGCCACGTGCAATCTATACCAGATCCTCTATACCACCCATTGGAAGCACATCGAGGCCCATCTGCGAACAAATACTCGGTCAAGTTTGGGTTCCAACAAGACAATTGGGAGTGTTGGCGGAACCATTTGTTGGCTCTCGAAGTTCGTGGTGACAAGGCAGAGTTCGAGTTTTTGGCTACACCGGACTACCTACCTTGGTTCCTCAAAGTGTCTCATCCAGTGATCACCAATCCGAGCTATGAGGACGAAGACATGGTCACCACAACCATCGCTGACAATGAGCTACTGGAGGTATTGAATGTGTTATACGTATTATGCAAAAGTACGTGCAATTTCTTGAAAGCCCGATATGTTTTACATTAACACTAACCCGATTATTTTCATCAGCGTAATAGGCGTGCGTTGGACGCGACATTACGATGGATGGACCTCCCGCCGGAGTTGTGTACGCTTGAGTCTGCGTGGAAAATGGCGAGTGACATCGTCAATTTCCTTTCGGGAAGGAGTATCGGTCCCACCACCACCACTACTACCACTCCGACCACCACAACCAGCACAACCGACACATCCGCCCCTACCGAAGCAGGCCCTAGGCAGTCCCAGCACGATAGCACTTCTACACACTCCACCCCGGCTAATGCTCCGCCCGCCACGGTCAATGCTCGCCCTCCGAAGAGAATGCATGGCAAGGAATACCAAAGGAAAAAATTGAAGAAGCCAAAGCAATGACAGTTTGAGGAAACTTGTTATTTTTCGGGTTTGAGGAACTAGGCCCACAATTACTGTTTCATGAAAAACTTGATGAATGTTGGATAGTGTGTTGGATAGTATGTTGGATGTTGCATGAAACTTGTTATTTTTTTTTAGTTTATAATGTTGGTTAGTACGTTGGCTGATGAAACATGATGTTTTTCGGTGTACAATTTGATCCTTTCTGAAGTGTTGTTGCTGTTGTCTGAAACATGTCATTTATTTCTTAATTCTGGTTTGCTTTACATAGCAATTTTTGGAACAGGTAGTGTCTCGGTCATTCAGAGCCGACACCTTCTGGAAATTCTCGGAGTCAAACAACTGAAACATTCTCGTAACTCTCTCGGCAATGTCCTGTCGAGAAATTCCAATGAGCCAATATTATCTAATGTGTCGGTCATCTATGAACGAAACTAAAGGCCGAGTTCCAGTTAGTAACAACCAAGATTAGTCCAGTCGGGTCGCGCACAGGTCGACGAGCCGTTTCCGTGCAGTATTAGATAACATAGCGACCAAATTCTCTCGGTGGGATCATGCCGCGAAGCAAACCAAGGTTTCGAGATGTTATATTCCGATAATTATGAGCGGATGAAGGAAAGGCCTTGCCGAGAGGCTATTTTGGACAATTTTCCACCACTGCTAACACTAACTCGTGCTGACCATGTTTTCAGTTTAACCGCAACGTTTAGTTTCGGTATGACGGTACCGAGAATTTTATTTAAGTCTCGGTTCCTCGTGTCCGAGAATTGTCTCCTCTGGTCGCGCACAGGTCGGCGAGTCGTAGCTGGATTGCATAGACAACCATCACTATCGGTAATGTAGTGCCGAGGATTTACGTTACGTTTCGGTAGAATACTTCCGAGACTATGCAGTGGGTGACGGACGGCAATGCCGAGACGATAATTTTACACCGAGACTAAAACCATAATATATCAATAAAACAACTTTACAATGTTTACAGTAAACAAAATGTATAACACAGTCGGAGTTAGATACATGTTTTATACTATGGTGTACCTAAATCTACCACGGATACGGTGCCTTCTTCAACAGTTACAAGGGGCGCGATATCTCGAATTACGAATCCATCTAGCCAACCTTTTGCGCACTCCTCAACATACCGGTCCCACGATAGATATAAGGATGGCGGCGGTGCATTCACACTCAACTTCACCTGTCAAAGTCAATGGTAGAACATAGAAGCTATTGTCACAAACCCGATTAAGGGGAAACAAAACAATTCACAAAAAATCTACGAACTTACCCTAACCCAATGGATATTCCTTTCATTTATCATGGCAATGATAAGTCTGCTATGTAACGACAACAGTGGAGCACTACGTAGAGGTAAAAATGTCGAGGCACTCCCATGCGAGAGGTTTACTAGAATGACATTAAAGGCCGTTGATATTAACAATCCTATGTCTGGAAGTGTCTACCATTCTTTGAAAGAGGCACCAACTTGATTATCTGAACAATGCACAACAATCTTGACATTCTCGTAACTCGTTCCAATCATTTCCCGCCAAAGGTTTTCATACCCGATTATCTCATCATACATCATTCTACGTACTATCCTCCAACCGTCTACATCGGCCAGTCCTAGCCCGAAGGCAACACACCGATATCCACAATTTCCATCGTCTAGCACATCGATAGTGCCCTCAACATATGGCAACCAATCCGATTCTATGCAATGAGCATAAGCCATGTTAGATGCACTTTGGGTGCGGCGACTTATACGACGCATTTTAGGACCCACTTTACTTTTCTTCTTCCTCGAACTAGAGGACTCTTCTGTTGATAGTACGTACTCAAATCCGCTCGGCAATCTAGTTGTCGAAGAATCGTCTTTATCGTGTTTTCTCTTTGATCCTGCCTTACTTCCGATTGAAGACCCCGGTGTCCTTCCCTTTGTCTTTATTTTCGTAGGTGGCACAACACCCGGTGTAGACGAAGGTCGACTAATCTCCCCGAGATGCGCTGAATAATCCTGATGCGATCGTCCTCATCAGTGCAAGCATGAAACTTTTGCAACACCCTTTCAATCTCATCGTGCACATTGTACTGGACCGATCCACGGGGATTCTCAGGTATCATACTCAACTTTCGCCAGTACACATGAATGTCCTCGAGAGGGATGGGTGACCCAGCAAATTTATGAAGGTTTATCTCGTGTGCACAAGGAAGGCCATGTGTCGTACGTATCTCGCAACCACAACGAGTTGAGTCGTGACCAACATCCTCTCCACGTGTTAATTCATATCTAATTAACTTAAGCGCCCGTTGAGAGACATAACCACGCAATCGTCGATATAACTCATCAATGTATTCATGTTGGACCACATTCAAACTGAGCTCAAACGATGCCTTGATGTTGTTGTGTTGGATCCTAAGGATGCCATCAACCTCATTCCACAAAGTCTCAAAATTTGCCTGACTGTTGCCAAGATGTAGCTTCAGAGTGGAATGCGCGGACTCAACCCTCTGTGTTGTTGTTTCCCCAAAGTGCATAATTCGATTTGTCCATGCGGGTACAAATTTCTCGTTGTAGGTCTTTCCCATGTGTTATCTAAGTAATCAGTAAGACCCTTCACATTCCCGAACTCACAACGCAAGTCATTCATCCTAACTTCGAATAAGGCCTCCGACTTAGCATACATCACACTCGTCCACCTATCCATGAAACGAGCAAAGCCTTCGTTATCCCCAAACATCTTCTTAGTCTTGGCCAATACTAATTTGTTGATGTGCCAAGAGCAAAGAAGGTGAGACGATGATGGGAATACTTCTTCGATGGCACTAATAAGGCCTAAGTCCCGATCCGTAACAAACGCGTCAGGTTTAGGCCACCCATCCAATATGGATCTCAAGTTCTCAAGTGACCAAACATAATTTGCATGACTCTCTGATGATATGAATGCAAACCCAACGGAGAACGTCAAATGCGTAGAAGTGATGCCAACAATCTCCAATAAAGGCATTCGATACCTATTTGTTTTGTACGTGCAATCCATCAAAATTACCGATGAGAAACACCTTAGCAACTTGATTGAATCAGGATGTGACCAAAATAAATCGGTGACGACATTCGTATCGGGATGCTTCGTATGCCACAACATCCACTTATTCTTCTCCAATATGTGCAATAGTTGTTGCATTTGAGTCCTCCCACCCGCATCCTAAATTCGGACTTTTTGTCTTGCATTATATATTGTCCGCATTGTCGATACGTTTTTAACATCCATTTGCTTCAACGTATTGAGGATGTCTCTTGGCTTCACATTACCCTTTGTCATCTGCACCACAACCTCCTGCTCCCCCTTATCCAATCTTCCGGCAAATGAGTGGCCGTCCAAGTTTTTCACGGGGTCGTGATTGTGCCTCCCACATATGACAGTGACATACCACAAAGAGTCAGCATTTTCCTTGATGTTGATAAGGAAAGGGCATCCACATTTCTTTGTACCGGTTTGAGTCCTCCCCGTTTCCTCTTCTTCTTCATTTCTTGGTTTCGAAGCAATTTTTGCCGCTTTACCTTTCTCAACTCTTTGTAACATTCCCCTATATGTACCAGACCTTTCACACGCAAGTTTCACCCTTCCCCTGCGCTTAATCCCTCCGGCATCAGAGTGCTTCGTTACTAACACAAACTTGTTCTCCCGACCTATCATTTGAAGCCATGAAATTGTCGATTCTCTAGAGGGGAATGGCCTACAAGGTGTAAACGCATCCTTGTAGTCTGGAAATAAAGTAGAAACCGACATTACCTGCAATACAAACATTGTAACATTATGATCAACCAAAATGTACAGTACAATCACCAAAAAAACCCAAAAACCCAAGTTTTCGGTTGTACAGGTCCGATACTATAAAGGAGGTTTCGTTCATGTCCAACCGAGACCTACTGAATAGTCTCGGTCATTCCATACCGAGACTGCGACTACGTATCGTTCACATCATGACATGAACTACGTACAATTCTCGGTGGTTGCTGATCGAGACGTTTGTATACCTCTCGGTCCCGCGAGGCCGAATCAATCGCGCCCGTGAAAATTCGTCTGAAAATTTGATAAACCGCAAATAAAACACATTAAATCTCAACAATTACCTCAAGTTCTACCTCCTCTTGCACCATAGCAGTACAATCTTCCATTTTATAGTGCAAACAAGTTCGGATTGGTCGAATTTACCAAACCATACGTTGACAAACAAATCATCAATTTCATAGTTTTTTATCAAAAATATAGTTCCATCGAAGCTTCATATGGTTGTCAAACATTGTTACCTCGCTGTCGGATGATGTCAAGCCTCAAGAATCGATACACGCTCGACAAACACAATTGTGGCTTTAGGTTTCACTTGTCATCCAAGGTGGTGGGGTGCCCCAGTTTTGCTTTGCAAATGGTTTGTAGGGTTTGGGTGAGTATATATGAAGGGGCAAAATAGTCATTTGCATTTTAGATTGGAAAATGAGAAAAAATATGGGTGCCTTCATGAATTGGTGGGGTGCCCATAGCGGGCCTCATGTATATTTACAATCGTTGTCATTATCCTTTATTTACATCATTTAATAATTCCCTTTTCCTTTCACTTAGGCTAATTCCACCTCTAAGTAACTAGGTATCATATAATACACGCATTAGTCACACCAATACATAAATAGTATGCATATCTATTAATTTATTTTTATGTCGAGACTATATTATAGACTTGAAAAATTAGGGGTGTTACAGGTGTGGTAGGTGCCGTCGTGGTGGTGGTGGTGGTGGTGGTACCAGTGCCAAGACCCCTACTCGTCAAGTAGTCCACGACATCATTCGCCATTTTCTCTATAGCCTCAATCTTCGTCATTCCCGCCAGCAAATGTAGCCATGCCAATGCGGTGTCCAATGCTCATTGATTACGTTGTTCAAAACCAAGCACAAATTGTCAATAAATACATAAAGAAGACAATAACTACAACAACTTATACTTAAATGCTAGTATTTTACCTCTAACAACTCATGGTCCGCTACAATATTGTCGTCTCCATCGCCACTCGCTGAGTTCTCAATGATAGGATACGAAACTTGAAGGAATCATGAAAAGTATTTTGGTGTAGCCATGAAGTCGAACCTCGCTTTCTGACCTCGGTCTTCAAGAGAGAGTGAATGGGTACGCCACCTTTCCCAATTCTCGAGTATGAACCTGTACTTAACCGAGTATTTCAATGCAATGCGACCTCGGTTTGCTTCGAGAGGCCAGTATGGAGATGATGGTATCCCTTGAACATGGCCAAGCTGCTAAAGGAACCTCTCCATATGGTATGGCTCCACAACATCCATGTACTTCAATGTACCAGAGAAGAAGGGGATGGGTAGAACAATACCGTCGGTCCTAATATCAGCGTATGGATCCCAAGTCACCTAAACAAATGAAGTAAAAAACTTATTAAAACGTAAGAGTGATAAATTAGAATACGAAAATGAAACAATTCAAACACACACCTCGCTCGCCCGCAACCTATCAAGAGTCCTACAAATGGAACTAAGCTTGTCCACATTCGCTACCGTCTCATGCTTATGTATCCAAGCTATCGATACATGTAGGCAAGAGCTGTTGCACCCTATGCATACGTCCTAATCTGGTCCAAGTCCTTTGGCAACTGTAGAAGCTGTACCGACACCTTGGTCCCCGACTTGTCAACAAAAAGAGTGCACCCGAGCATGTACAACAAGTACGCTCGGGCTGTGCACTCAACTGGGGGGAACAACTGGGTCTTGACATTGCCTTTCTCCGATGGCTTGGGATTGACACCCCATCGCCCATTAAGCCATGATTTGTTCACTTTGAAATCTTTATTGACTTGCTTCTCGGCTTCGGCCTCCAATACACCAAGGGCCCAACACACCAACTCGATTGTTTCTCTGCTTGACATGGCTTCACAATCAACTACCTTTCCCATCACAGGAATCTACAACATCTTGCTGACGTCCTCCAATGTAATAGACATTTCACGGGGGTGGTGAAATGTGTTGGTCCCCGACTACCATCTCTCCATAAAGGCAGATATGAGCATCTTGTGTGCCTTCCCGTATGAGCACTGGGTTAGTGACCTAAGCCCAAACGCCCGAATGATCCTATCTAGCCCAACTGCATCTCGGTGACACTTACTCAAATCCCAACTTGCCAACTGGGCACCTTGATTGATGCGTCTAAGCAAGGGACGTTCCTGAAGGATAAAAAATTAAATGTTATAAGTAATTGAATTATTGAAACTACACATAGACAAAGTAAATTTGATTATGAATTGAAAAAAATTACCTTTTTGTTCCAAATGGCTACGTCGACGTGATAGTTATAACTCTTCAACACACTCCTATTTGATGGCCCACCGAAAAAAGGTCTTGAAGGGTCATCACCTGCTGCCCTTTAGACATACTTGTTACCTGATGTGGAACCCTTGGCCTTACTACCTAGGCCCTTATTACGTGGTCCTCTTTCTTTGACCACTTGCTCGCGTATATCGTCCTCTTCGCTCTCCCCTTCTTTTTCTTGCTCTTCACTCTCCCCTTCCTCATCTCTGTCACTTTCATCATCTCCATCTTCTGATCCAGACTCTTCTCCAATATCTTTTTTAGTGGAATCCCCTTCCTCAACACCCTGTTCCCTATCTTCTTCGCTTGAATCCGATGAAGAAGATTTTGGCTGAGTCGCGGGGGTCTTGTAAACTGACAGTTCCCTCCCTTGTACATCCTTGGCCTGTGCCCCAGAACCCTCATCAATGTCCTTAGATTTTCATCCCAAATCCTTAGATTTCCTATAAGAAGTGGTTTGAGCTCTTCGGCTAGGACGTTCGCTGTTCGGGGCATTACTATTCTCTCCACTTCTAGTGGTCTTAGTACGAACAATACCTATAAGAAAGTAAAGAAAATTTATCCCCAAATCAATACACAATCATTCATATATTAATATATAATCACATAATAATTGGTGCCTATAAATGGGTCTGTTCGGTGGATACCGACAGAACAAACTCCAACTGTTCGTAACCAATCGAGCAAATTCATTTAGCTCAGTGGTACATGACCGAGCTAATTCATTTAGCTCGGTGGTACATGACTGAGAAATAATGGTTAACTCGGTTGATATGTACCGAACTAAACAAATACTTAACAAATAAGTAAATACCCAATTTGCTCAGTTCGATATGATCGAATGAGTAATAATTTGTTCGGTCACACCCAATCAAACATTCCATATCAATACAATCAACATATTTCATACACAAATACCCAATTTGTACAATCAAATTTGACCACAATCAAGAACAAAGTCGTATAAAACAACCAAAATGAATTGAGTGATGTCTATCATGGCTCTACCCTACAACCAAACACACAGGCTCTACTTCGGTCATCTTCGACCGAGCGAGAGTCATCTTTTCGGTCTTGTGTGATCGAACCAGAGACGACTAGATAATTTCAAAAAAACTACCTAATACTTCAACCCATTTCATAATAACATGTATACAAATAAAGAACTTCAACAATAACATAAAAAAACACCAACAATCTCCTTACGAACACAAAAATGATGAAAACCCAAATCATAACCATCTTTGCCGCACACATAACCTACGTGCTCTTCCTCTTATCCACGAAACCAACTTCCAAGGCTCGTGCTCGTCTTAGCGTGCTGCGTCGCCTCGCTCCCGTCCACAGATCGTGTGCACAAAGTATTGGCTAGGGCTTCTTCTTCACCATTTCCCTTGATTCGATTTTTCAAATTTGCTCTTTGGGGTGCCCTTCCAAACGAACAAGGGCATCTCAAGGGAAAAGAAATGTTTGCTTGGTGCCCTTAACAATCTGTGGGGTGCACTAATCATGTGGCTTGCACATAAGATTTTGTGGGTGCACATAGCTTGGCCTTTAGAACATGTGCTCAATTTTTATTAAAAATCCATAATTCAGTTGAGTATATAAGCACACCACCGCATCTCCTCCCTTCAACCCTTCAACTCCACGTCTCCACCATCCCCAAGTCCAAACCCAACTCTCTTCCCTATTTTCCAAGAGAAAAGGTGGATTTATTCGACAATAAAATCAATTACCAAAACATGCTAGGAGTAACTTTCGTGAAACAATTTGTAGAGTTAGGTTATTGTGGTTTTTTTTAATTGTACATAAATTTTCAAGTTAATAGAGTATTGCCTCCTTTTTATCAAAAAAAAACTTGTAGAGTTGGGCGATCTATTTGGTATAGATTTAAGTTTAATTTTTTTTCTTTTTTTAGTTACAACGAAATAACGCCACCAAAGGTGTTCAAAAATTGTTCTAGCTAAATCTTCCATTGATGCGTCAACTACCGTACGATGTTCTGGAGAGTGGGCAGCACTAATCCCGAGGTGAATGCCGAAAATCTTTTGAGAGTGCAAATTGCAAAACGAACCCGGAGTGGGGGCCTCCAAGAAGAACTCTTTGATGCCTAAGTTAGATCAGGGATCTTAATAAGAAATGAGGACTTAGGGTTAGAGAATAGAGCATACATGTTCCTCAAATCTGTATATGTATTTATAGCCTTTTGGTTTCCTATTGAGATCTTGCCGAATGCGAACCTCCTATGTTAGTGAGATTTGGTAAATCTCGATTTCTCCTTTTTTTGTAATATTTTCCTCTAATCCAAGTTTATCATAGATTCGACAGAATCTTGGAGATCCATCCTAGGGGCTTCTTCCTTATCAAGTCAACGTTAGACCCATGCATATCATAACTATCGAGATGTGCGTACATGGATCTCAAGGCAAAATCATAGTCGGCCTACACCATATGCCTCCCGCTCTTACAAAACACAAGTTTTGTGTATGAGTACATAAGTGTTTTGTTTGGTGGTACGCACCTTTGAGTCGCCTAACTTGGCTATAAGGTTAATAATGTCAGAGAATATGCAGCATTTTTTATTTGAAATACACTAAACGAGTGTTGTGCGTCTCAATGCGTATCGGTGGCTGAGCTTGGCTATGAGAACTCTGTTAAAGAGTATTCTGCATATGTTATTTAAGATACGCTAAACGAGTGTTGCGCGTCTCGACGCGTGTCGATGGCCTAGCTTGACTACGGTTGAGATGAGGTGCTCATATGTCTCATTACTATTTATAGAGTCAAAAAAATCATTCTTTGGCTTGATAATCACTATTCATCAAGTCAAAAAACTCTCTTTGACTTGATACTATTCAACAAGTCAAACTTCATCTCAAGTCAAAGGACTCTCTTTGAATTGACATTATTCATGTCATTGACTTGACACTATTCATGTCTTTGACTTGGAACTATTCATCAAGTTAAACTTCATCTCAAGTCAAAGGACTTTCTTTGACTTGACACTATTCACATCATTGACTTGACACTATTCATGTCTTTGACTTGAAACTATTCATCAAGTCAAACTTCCTCTCATGTCAAAGTACTTTTTTTGACTTGACACTATTCACATTTTTGACTTGGAACTATTCATCAAGTCAAACTTCAAGTCAAAGGACTTTCTTTGAATTTACACTATTCACGTCTTTGACTTGACACTATTCATGTCATTGACTTGTAACTATTCATCAAGTCAAACTTCATCTCAAGCCAAGGTTTGGTTCACTTTGAACACCTGAGTGTCGCGACATCGAAGCATATTGGTGGCCTAGCATGACTATAAGTGACAATGTAAAAATTCGATACGGCTTTGTTATGGAGTCAAAAAAACTCTTCTTTGGCTTGATAAGTACAATTCATTAAGTCAAAGATTATTTCAAGTCAAAGGACTCTCTTTGACTTAACACTATTTATCTATTTGACTTGACACTATTCATCAAGTCAAAGTTCATTTCGAGTCAAAGTTTGGTTCACCTTGAACACTCGTGCCGCGATGTCGGCGTGTATTGGTGGCCTAGCATGGCTATAAGTGACGATGTGGAAATTCGATTCGGCTTTGTTATGGAGTCAAAAAAACTCATCTTTGGCTTGATGAGTATAATTCATCAAGTCAAAGATTATTTCAAGTGAAAGGACTCTCTTTGAATTGACACTATTAATCAAGTCTTAGATAACTCAAGTGAAAGAAACATTTCTTTGACTTTGTGAATAGCTACTTACTTGCAATTAATGGGAAAGATTTTGTAGGAGACAAGATTCGATCCCTTGTCATCCAAGTCTTCAAAGTCGTTCTCCCCATCCAGGCTACTTGGCTTAATTGAAATCATGTTGTTGGAAACTTTTACTACATAGAACTCATATGGTTGGAGACTTTGACCGCATTGAACTCATATGGTTGGGTGTTTGATCGCATTGAAGTCACTTTAGTGAGATATCTCATCACATTTTGATGGCTCCGTAACTCGTGTCCATTTTCCTTATAAAAGGGTGGCGACCATTTCTTTCTCCGTCCAATCTTGAGTAAGTTTCACTTGTTTTTTGGTTTTCAAGTTGTTCAACTTGTTCTTCATTTTCATCTTGTTTGATCCTTGTTTTTCTTTTCTTGTAGTTGTTTCTGGAAACACCTCTTTTCAATCTATTGCATCAAGTAAGGAGTTGTTCTCATGCATCTCAAGAAAATGTCAAACTAGGTACATCTTCGTCCACTTCTTCCCATGTTATTTGTTTAGGCTTGCCTGCACGTAGAGGTCATAGTTTCGTTGAGACAATGGTACCGGGCAGAAATAATCAAACTTTGCATAGCTCTTTGGAAGCTTTTAACTATCCCTCTCCAATTGTTGATCCTCGTGACATTGAATCTATTGTCAATGACTTTTGTATTCATCTTCCCTATCATTGTCGAGTTGCGCTGCCATTGAAGAGAACATTCAATGCTACTAAGGATCTTCGTGTTTTCAAAGCTGTATTAGTAGCTGGATTTAGGCTTCCTCCTCACCCTTTCATTTCTAAATTGCTTTGTAGCTATGGAATGCATCTCGCTCAATTCACAACGAACTCATGAAGATTGGTAAATCTTTTTATCGTTAAGTGCATACAAATTGGTCTTCCTTTGAATGTCAATGTTCTTAGACACATATTCATTACAATAAAAAGTAATGCAAACTACCCTAGATAGGTCAACTTTCAACATCGACCAAGGGTTGGTCCCATTTTCGATACTGATTCGATTTCTCGCGGCATCCCTTTTACTTGGAAGGAAGGCTTTATTTACATTGAGTGGGTTGATGGAGATTGGTTAACATTCTTTCTTTTTTCATGGACTGTTGTAAGAAGCAGCTCAAAGAAATATCCCATGTCATTATAAGAAAAGGAGATACACAGTGTTTTATGTGTTGACAAAGGGCAAACTGTAGCCGTACTCTCCTCAAGAAATTGTGCTTATTGAATGCAGTATTAGCCATTTTGACGAGGAGGGTATTCTTCGAGAAAAACCTACGATGACTTTCATGCATTCTTTGTTGTACACATTTTTAAGTTTTTCGTCCCCCATTTTTCTTTTGCAGCTATAAATAGGAGAGACACCCTTTTTGCAAAAATGATGGCGAACGAACAAGCAAAGAGGTAGAGAACAAATGAAGATGATGATGTAATTGAAATAGATGAACCTATATCGATGCCCCTTCACATATCCCTCTATCCTCTGAGCCTCTATCCACTGGTTTTAAGGATTCTTACATCCCCAACTGGGGAGTAAAACAGACTGATACTTATGTAGGCAATGAGATGATCTCACGGGATCTAGTATTGCATGGAAGCACCCCTCGTGACCATAATGCGGCAGCTAGGTTTGTCACAAAACAATTATTGTCGCTTGCGTACTAAGCTACCGCGATGGTACGTAACTTTTACGATCGTAATATGCCTCATTTATATTTATCTTGGCAAATGCGTTTATTTATATATAGATATATAAATTTCTTTTAATAGAATACGCTTTATGTTGGAGATCTCGATACAAAGCTGCGAGCTGCGAACATGCTTGTCGCAACTAGGGATAAGAAATTGGAATCGCAGTCGGCCCAGCATTCATTCGATATGTCTGCTATGCAAGCAAAATTGGATGACTGCATCCCCTAATATGATATGTCAGAAAAGTTCCATAAGAAGCAAGAAGATTACTTGATTGACAATGGTACTGTTCTCTTCATGGATGGGTGGGTGAAAGCTGTTGAGCTAATTGGCCCTTAATTTAACTTAACTCGCGAATAGGCGGATGAAGTTAGACAATGAATGTTCCAAAGAACATGGGATGGAGCGAATGAGGGCGCAAGAGATGTCGTGAATATATCTACTCATGAAGTGGTCAGAGATGATACCCCCGACTGCGACAACTTTCCACCTGCTTGAGAATCAATGTTGTATTGATTTTCGTAGGTCTACTCTTTAGGTTATTCCTTTTTCTTTGAAGCATTGTTGCTTTGTTATTGTAGGTTTGGTCATCTTTTTTCATGACTATTGAGTCATATGTGGTCAAACTCTTATCTTATTCTACTTTGAATGAAAACTGCGAATCAGAAAGTATTTCCGTTTCACTTTAGCACTTAGTGTCTCTTTTATTGTATTGATCTAAACAGACCTGAAAGCCTAAGAATGCGTTCTTTAACTTGAACTCATAGGATGATCGAAACGAATATCAGAGCCTAAAATAGGGTCTTTGACTTGAAGTCATTGTAAGATTGAAATGGATCTTAAGCTTAAAAATGAGCTTTTTGACTTCAACACATTGCATTGCTCGAAACAGATCTTTGAGCCTAAAAATGGGCTTTTTGACTTCAACACATTGCATTGATCAAAACAAATCTATGAGGATGCAATTTAATACTATAGAATGAAACGAATTAAAAGAAATTTATTAAGTACTAAGCGAGTAAGCTAACTGGTCTTCTTATTCAAACAAAATAGATGTTGAAAATATAACTTTGAAAACCTAATGAACTCAATGGTAAAATTTCCGCAAGTTAGAGACATTCCATGATCGCGGTATTTCTTTCCCATCCAATGTTTCTAACTAGTATGCGCCCGACGCGACCTTCTTGTGGAAATTCTACGGACCTTCCCATTTCGGAGACAATTTGTCTAGAGATAGAGGTAGAGATACTTCTGATTTTCTCATCACATAGTCTCCTAGTTGGAAAGACTTCTTTTTAACTCTAGAGTTGTAAAATCGTGCAGCTTTTCGAGAGTTTTCTTGCATTTGCAAAGCTACATATTCACGAGTTTCATAAATCAAATCCAACCTTTGGCGAAGCGCATTACTATTATCAGTCTCATTAAAATGTGCGACAAGATAAGATGATGCGCCTATATCCATCGAGATCACTTCTTCAGCGCCAAAAGCTAATAAAAATGGTGTTTCCACCCATAGAAGATTTAGCAGTTGTATTATAAGCCCATAAACGTGAAGTTCATCAGCCCATAGTCCTTTTGCTCCTTCCAATCTTTTCTTTAGTCCGTCGAGGATAATTCTATTGGTTACCTCTATTTGGCCATTTGCTTGAGGATGTGCAATTGAAGTGAACATTCGCTCAATATGGAGCTCTCGGCAATAATCATGAAACTTCGAGTTGTCAAGGTGTCTTCCATTATCTGTGATTATAACTTGAGGTATGCCATACTTGGTTATTACCCACTCCCAGAAAAACTTGATAATTTTTTGATCAGTAATAGTAGAAAGTGCCTCTACTTCTACCCACTTTGTGAAATAATCCACAACAACTACCACAAATTTTTTGGCCGGACGCTGGAGGGAAGGGACCAAGTATATCCATTCCCCATATTGCGAAAGGGAGTGGCGAATGAATTATGGACATTTCTTCGCCTGGTTGGTGTTGTAAAGAAGCATGCTTTTGGCATTGTTCAGATCTTTTGACAAAGTTTATTGTTTCTTTCTACATGTTTGGGTAATAGAAACCTTGCCTTAGTGTCATAAAGGCAAGAGAGCGTCCACTTAAATGTTGTCTGCATATTCCTTCATGAACTTCCCTCAAAGCATATTCTACTTCCGTAGGAGGAAGACAACGAAGGTAAGGCATCGTGAATGACCACTTATACAATCCTCCGTCAATCACCGCATACCTTGCTGGTCTTGTCATTAGCTTTTTGGCCTCGCCTTGATCATGAGGTAAAATCCCTTCCTCAATATATTTCTTGATCGGATCAATCCAATAAGTCTCGCTAGTAATTGATGCCACTTGTTGGCCTTCAAGACTTGATTTTTCTAAAACTTCAAAGTAGATTGGCTCATAGCCTTCTCCTTCATATACTGCCAGATTCAAAAGAGAATCAGCTTTGGAATTTCGTAATTGGTTCACAAGATGAATTTGACATTCTTTGAAGTTTAACATCATTAACTTCTCCATGCTAAGGTAATGCTTTATCTTCGGGTCTTTAGCCTCATATTCCCATCTGTTTGCATGACTACTAATTGAGAATCGATAAATACCTTCAGCTTAGTGAAACGTAAGGCCCATACTAGGCTTAACCCTACTACCATTGCTTCATATTCTGATTCATTATTTGTAACTAAAAACACAATTTTGATTGCATACTTCACCGTGAAGCCTTCTGAAGATTCTAATAATAGCCTTGCTCTGCCTCATGAGGTACTAGAAGCCCCATCAATGCAAAGACTCCATAACTCTTCTTCACATTCTCTTTAGTGACTATGACTATGTTCCTCATTGCGAGTAGTGAACTCCGCAACAAAATCTGCTAACACTTGCCTTTCTATCGCAGTCTGCGGCTTATACATGATATCAAATTCGCTAAGCTCAACTGCCTAATTGAGAATTCGTCCACTAGTGTCAGGGCTATGAAGAATTTTTCTCAATGGCTTATTGGTCAAAACCGTTATTTGATGAGCTTGAAAGTATGGACGTAGTTTTCTAGCGGTCATGACAACAACTAAGGCAAACTTTTCCACTATTCAATATCTTTTCTTAGATCCTTGAAGAATTTCAGTGACATAGTAAATCGTTTCTGAATTTTTTCCTCTTTTCGGATCAGCACTGTATTGATTGTCGCGTCAGATATGGCTAAGTATAAAAATAGATGCTCTCCCCTTAAAGGTTTAGAGAGCAACGGTGGAGTCATTAAGTACTGCTTTAGGTCTTGAAAAGACTTATGAGACTCTTCCGTCCAAATGAAATTGTTTGGACTTTTAAGAAATTCAAAGAATGGTGCGGACCGATCGGCGGAGCATGACAAGAATCGACTCAACGCACCAAGAATCCCGTTAGCCTTTGAACAAGCTTGACCGTCTTTGGTGGACACATATCCATTATTGCTTGTATTTTCTCTGGATTGGCTTCAATTCCTCATTTTGAGACCATTAAACCCAAAAATTCTTTTGAAGCAACTCCAAAGGCACATTTTGCCAGATTCAATTTCATACGATATTTCCTGAGTACTTGAAAGACCTCATTCAAATCTTGAACATGCTTACCAGTGTAAAGGTTTTTTACGAGCATGTGGTCTACATAAATCTTCATAATCGTGCCTATCAAGGGTTTGAAAATAGAATTCATTAATCTTTGATATGTTGCTCCCGCATTTTTCAATTCGAAGGGCATCATTCGATAACAATAGAGTCCATGCTCAGTAATGAATGCAACCCTTGACATGTTTGTCTCTTCCATATGAATTTGATTATATCCGTTAAAAGCATCCATAAATGTTAACAACTCATGACCTGATGTAGCATCAATCAAAATATCAATCCATGGTAAAGGGAAGTAGTCCTTTGGACATGCATCATTCAAGTCCGTAAAATCAATGCACATCCTCCATTTGCCGTTTGATTTTCGAACAATTACTGGATTCGAAATCCATTTCGGATATTCAATTTCTTCAATCACTTGTGCTTTCAACAACTTGTCTACTTCCTCATCAATAATTCTTTGTCTTTCTTGGGCGAAAGATCTCTTCTTTTGCTTTACCAGTTTCTTTCTTGGATCTACATTCAGCCAGTGTTTGATGACCTTCGGGTCTATCACAGGCATGTCTTCTGGAGTCCACACAAAAATATTCTGGTTTTCTCTTAAAAATTGGGCAAGAGTTTTCGAGATGTCTTTGTCCAGACTAGACCCCATGTCAGTAACTTTCTCATTGCTTTGTGGATCTAACATGACTAGGATCAAGTCTTCTACCAGTTGCGGTCGTAACTTGCTATCATTTATGGCCATTGAATCCACAGGTAAGACTTGCTCACCATATTTGCTTGATTTAGTGGCCATGAAATAAAAAGTTCTTGCCATTTTTCGATCACCCTTTACTTCACCGACACCATTTGGTGTAGGGAACTTCAACCGAAGGTGATACGTCGAGGGAATGGCTTTGAAGATGTTTAGACCTGTCCTCCCGAGGATGATGTTATAAGCAAAAGGAACTTTCACTACCATAAAGTTTATCATATGTGTAACTTGGCATGGCGTCCCTCTGAGGGTTACCGAAAACATGATTGACCTTTCTACCTTTGCCTCTGCTCCATTGAATTCGTATAAAGGAGTCATACAAGGAGTTAACTGATTATCTTCATAGCCCATTCCTTTGAAGGCTTTGTAATACAACACATCCACAGAAGATCCATTATAGATTAAAGCTCTTCGCACCACGAAATCTCCAACCATTAATTCAATAACTATTGGATCATCATGTGGAAACTTCACTCCTTCTAGATCTGCATCAGTGAAAGTAATTTCTAAATTGAGACACACCTTTTTAGGTGGAACTTTAATAGTTAGGCATTCTCTTACATATGCCTTCCTATACGAAGAAGTATTGCTACCATGTCCTAGTCCTCCGGATATTACATTGATGACTCTTCCCTTTATCTTCTCCGTCATTTTCGGTTCCATCTTTTCTGATCGTTCTTCCCGATGCACTGGCTTTGTGTCTTTGCCATGCCTATTGTCTCCATGCTTAAATGAATTTCTCTAATCGTCCTTTTCAGACTAGGAACTCAATTTCTTATTTCAATTGCTTCCAATCCTCAGTGTCATGGCTGTGATATTTATGAAAACGACAATATAATGTTTATCCTTTTATGCGGCATTAGACTGCATTTGTTTCGTCTATCGAACATATTGTTCGATTGGACTTCAAGCAATATTTGTCCTCTTGAGGAGTTAAGATGAGTATATTGATGAAATCTAAACAAATTTCCAATTTTCGGCACTGAAGTAGAGTCATGCTTGGGCATTTTGGCTTGCTCCTTATTCTTGTCTTCCCAAGCACCTCGCCGTTTGCCTTCTCATTCATGCTGAATGACCTCCTCAACCACCATATATTTTCTAGCTTTTTCTTGCAAGGTCTCCATAGTTTTTGGCGGGTTCTTGGCTAAGGAAACCTTGAGGTATTCATTGGTCATCCCATTAGTGAGGGCAACCACTACTACCAATTGGTCCAAGTTTGGGACTTTCAATGCTTCGTTTGTGAAATGAGTTATATAGTCTCTTAAAGACTCGCCATTCCTTTGTCTTATTGCCATTAGGGACTTTGAACTCTTACCATAAGTTTTGCTTCTTATAACTGGTTGACAAATCATTCACTCAATTGTCCGAAAGAATTGATTGATGCTGCGGGTAATTAGCGGTATCAATTCTGAGCCAGCCGCTTTAATGTTTGAAGGAAAGCCTTGCACTTGATCACATCTGAAACGCCATGTAGAAATAAGACTGCATCGAAATTAAGGACATGCTCAGTTAAATCCTCAGTGCCATCATATTTATCAATGTTTGGCATCTTAAATCCTTCGGAAGGGGTTCCTCTACAATCCCTTGAACAAAATGAGGTGGACCAGCTTCATAAATGATTAACTCGTTTGACTATTTTGTTGGGAGGAGCAGCTCCTTTACTGTAGCGACTCTGAGACGTTCCTGAAGTCTCTGTTCCACCTCTCGTTTGATTCTTGCATCAACGTCTTGGGCATTATGCCCAGTTTGGGTACCTTCAGAGACTGCTCTTCTACGTCGTCCCCCGCTTAGTGCTTCGACTTGATCTTGCAAGTGACTAAGCTTTTCTGATAGTTCATTCACTTCATTATTTCTTTCGTTGTGGGGTCTCAGACCATTTTTCCTTTCTCCACCCGTCGTCGCTCCAACTCATCCCTAAGATCAGTTGGTTCAGCGTGCGTATCTCTTCATGATTGGGATTGCCTTAAGGGTTCACGATGACGATTCTCTGGGATCTCAGAGAAAGTATGCCTAGAGACTCGTTCTTAATGTTGAGGAGTCCTTGCTCAAGAATTTTTTTTTCTCACCACCATGATTGATGGCCCTCCTTCTAGCGCCAGATGAGGCATCAACTACCGCACAATGTTCTGGAGCAGTGGGCCGCATGAATCCTAAGGCAAACACCGACAATATTCTAAGAACACAAACTACAAAATAAACCCGGAATGGGGGCCTCCAAAGAGAATGCTCCGATGCCTAAGTTAGATTAGGGATCTTAAAAAGAAATGAGGACTTAGGGTTAGAGAAGAGAGCATACATGTTTCTCCAATCTGTCTATGTATTTATAGCCTTTTAGTTTTCCATTGAGATCTTGCTGAATCCGAACCTCCTATTTTAATGAGATTTGGTAAATCTCGATTTCTCTTTTTTTGGTAAGATTTTCCTCCAATTCAAGTTTATCAGAGATTTGACTGAGTCTTTAGGATCGTGCGAGATTCTTCCTTATCAAGTCAACGTTAGACCTGGGCATATCATAAAACCCTCTCGAGATGTGTGTACACGGATCTCGAAGCAAAATCCTAGTCGACCTATACTAGCCGCCATTATAGGAGCAACTACATGTAGGGGATAATCATGAACAAGCATTCATAAGGCAGCAATCGAAGTACCCAAATAAGCCAGACAGTCTGCACCTTGATTACCTTTCCTCGAATATGTTGTAATCTAACCTACAACGCCTTCTCAAGCAACTCAAGACACTTCTTTATTAAAAGGAAAAGAGAAAGTCATTGAGTGATTCCATTACAAAGCAATATATTACCATGAGAAAATAAGACTCGAGAATAAGATGTCAAAAACTATTGGATTTTTCAACCTATTAGTGAAGGGCATGCTTATCCTTTCACCCTCTATATAAATGGAGAGGTTAAGTCTTATTTTTTGTTGTGAGAGAGATCGACACATTTTGAGGAGAAATTGGGGAGAACCTTTTGAGAACTCTTGAAGCCCTAGTTTTCATGCATTCTTCAAGTGCTTGATTGAAGGCCAAACATACTTCGTTTGAGGCGAAGTTCGAAAGGGGAGTTCACAGTGCTGAGCTATACGCCATCATTGGTGGTAGAGATTGAGTTGCAAATTTCGAATTGACATAGTGACACGTGTCGAGCATATACAATAAATTTCACATATATCCTTTATTATACATTTAAATTTGTAGTAGTTATAAGTGGGATCATCTCCACATGGATTTTGCAAACTTCTTAAGAAAAATTCTTTTTTAATGGTTTTTGTTATTTCACTTTAATTTAATTAATTTAATAAAAATGAGAATGAAAATTATGTAATTAAACTACCACAATCAATTAAACTAATTAAACTAACTTAAACTAACACAATTCAAATTCACTAAATTCAAATAAAATCAATTCAATATAAAACAAATATCTACACAAATATCCAGAACAATGAAATACTAATCTATTTTGAATCCAAGCATATTACTTAAATTATAGTGGTAATCATACTTTCATCATATTGTAAACTATTCTTAGATCATTAAACCTAAATCATAAGTAAGTCGATAGCCTTTATCAAACCACTAGTTTTCCTTATATGAATGGAAAAGCCACATTCTAACTTTATTATATTAATCCTTCTCAAAGATAATTAATTAGAAATAAAACCAAATTAGATTCTGTGAAAACTTCATACTACTAAACTAATATTATTGGAAAGCAGTATGAATATCAAACTTAGAACACAATCCACTTCGGACATCTAATGGTAATAGACCTATTAACTTAATTCTAGTTACAACTTTAAATTAGATGTAGAACCTAAATATCACAATACATATTCTAGACTATGCATGCAATACAAAGTTTTTTAATTTGTAATACGCAAAAATAAATCTATTAAAATCGTGATTTGACGTATACGATTAAGTTTAAAACATTAAGTACAAATCCTTCTTTATTATGACTACATCGCAAAATGGATTAAGTTCATGTTCGGATTTTGTTTAGATTAATAAACTACTTACACATATTTATAGTAAACATCACAATAAAATAAATAAAAGAAATTAATAAATACCAATTTATTTGAATACTTAAATCTTCAAATCGTCTCTAAAAGCAATGAACAATAAATTTAAATTAAACTTCATTAAACTAATTGATGTTGCTCTAAGAGCAATGAAATATGATCTAGGATACTTAAGGGCACTTAGTTTCAAAGCTTAAGGTTCATATATATAGTATTATAAGTAGTACACACAAAATCAAACTGAAATTCCTTGCTTTCCTCCTAAATTCTCGAAATTGACTCCTGCGATTCCTGACAGAATCCTTTATCTCAGCTATTTTGCTGTAAAAATCGATGGAAAACTATCTCTATGCTTCATCGATTTAATTAGCGATTTCTATATATTCTTTAATTCATTGCTGATTCGCTATATGTTTTCTCTAGTTGATTGATTTATTTACTTTTGTTCCCTTTTTCTACCATTTCTTCATATAACCTTAACATAACCTGAAATCACAAAAATAAGAGAAAACCTAGTGTAATATAGCCTTTTACATCTAAAATCACCGTAAAATATACTATAAAAACTGTCTAATTATTGACTTATCAAATACCTCCAAACTCAGCACTTTGCTATCCCGAGCAAAGGAATACTCTCAATTATAATCTCTTTTTATTCCTTATTCTGAATTTATAATATTTACTTTTATTCTTAAATATAAGTAATCATTAAATAGAAATATATTAACTTCATAAAAATTAAATTATGATTGAATAGAGAATTTTAAAGAACATCCCCTTATTTGACAACTCAACCCCTGGTTATACAATACACATCAAAATTCAAAGTTCAATCAATACCAATGACAACCCACTATATAGGTTTTGTTAATCTCCACTGACAAGTATCAAGTTTAGGATGACTAATATAGAATCTCAAGACACAAAAATCACTAGATCAATCTCAATTTTAAACAATATTTAAAAATACCACCACAATCAAATTATGTAGGAAATTTTAAGACACTAATAAATATCATTATCATGTTCAATTGTAGGAATATTGGAAAAAGAAGATGCTTCAGTCAGCTTAGCTATAACCACTCGAGCTAAATCTTTTATATCAAAGAGTTTTTTCAACCATTCTTTTATTTTTCATATATTATTTTTTCTTTTCTTTATTCCTACAGTTCCCTACTCCATTTCCTTTTGATATCGTTACTCTTTTTATATGAATTATTTCTCATATTTTTCCCACCATTAGATTCCCTTTTCAATTTTCTTTGGAATCTGTGGATCTCTTTATTTTTTCATTTAAAGACTCTTGTTGACACTTCTTGCTTTCATATAGTTAAAGAAGTACTCTTTTCAACTAAGTAAAGTTTTATCGACTAATTTCCTATTTCTTCTTTTAATTGTGACACAACTTCTTTTCATTATAATTATATATATAATACTTGACCAATAATCTTTGTATAAGAAGATCCTTAAAAATATGCCTATCTTGCACTTTTGTTTTGATCTTCTACCCATTATAATGTCTAACACAAAGCAATCAATCCCTCTAAACTCCTCTAGTGCGTACACAATCTAGGTAAGTCAAGGCATAACAATTCCTTTCTATCATAAAATTTCTATTTTCATGGGTAACAAAATATCATTTCTATTTAAATCCAAATTATATTCAATTCATAATTTCTAACTAAAGAAAGTAAAATGAAGAAATATTACTTGTATCTTCCAAAACTTGAACAATTTCAGTTAACTTTGAACATTGAATAAATAGATTCTACCTTTCTAGTCTTCCATACTTGCTTCTTTATACTTCACTTTACCTAAATACCCCTAAACTCATTCCAAACCTTGTTCTCGAAGTTTAAAAATTAAATCGAGTTTCCAACAAAACAAATATACCTCGTGAAGCATAAATGAACTAAATACAATAAAAATAATTAATAAAAAAATTCATCATATGAATAAGTTTTTCATAAACAAAGAAATTATGAAAAAAAACTAATTACCAAACATCATCACTATCATTAATGTATTACAAACATGACAAACAGAATCGAGTAAAAGCCATAGTATCACAAAATCACATCACAAATCACAATATCATATTATAAAATAAGACCTCACACAAAATTACTCAGAGATAAATAAAACAGAGAAGAAAATATAGCCGAAGTGTCGTTTAGAAGTCGCATCATTACCACCATCCCCTTGTTCATATTGTTGAGATTAACAACTCGCTGCGGGATCATAGAGTCTGTAGTCCACTCCAATCTCTAGAGTACTATCTGAAAAGACTCCTTAATTTGGTAATCTCAATTAGGTAGATGGCATAGGAATTTCAATTTCTCTGCTTTGCATTTTTTTGGCCATTCTTCTTTCAAAATCATGCAAACTCTTTGCTAGTTCTCTCTGGTTCTGAAATATATATTCTTGATTTCTTAGAGTTCACATCTAGTTTCGCAAAATTGATCCCATCATAGCCAACTACGTCTCATCTGTGTGCATACCAGTGTAATCCTCAACAAGTAGTTCTGAACTTTGATTCCTTCTTTCACTATATGCATCAATTTGCATTTCTTCCAAAACTCTTCTATTCTCTGCTCGTATATTTTCTCTCTCGAGTCTCTCTTCTGAGTATCTCTCTCTCTCTCTCTCTCTCTCTCTCTCTCTCTCTCTTTCATCCTCTGAATCTACATAGTTTTTCACTTGTTTGGTGTTTTCTATATGGGCATCAGTGATGGTCTTATTAGGAAAAACATTCATCTCAAGACCTATCATAAAAATTTAGTCTTATCTATAAAATTATATGATTATAAAGGGAAAAGGCAATCCTTCATTCTTCTTTGTGGCTATGAAATTTTTAGTCGAATCATAAATAATCTTGCCAACATCTATATAACCTAACCCTTAAACAATGTGATACAACAAAGCCGCCTTGTGATTCACACTTTATAATATTGAAAGCATTGTTGTATGCTCGCATTGATGAAATAATTTCATGCTTTTGTGGTTTTCCTAAAATTCTTTGTTTGGATGTGCTTAGGATACCCACTGTGATGGCCTTAGTTCTCTTCAAATTGGGCCCCCTGCCTAGCCTAAGCCAACATGGACCCCTGAGTCAGCCCTCGCAAAGTCAACGCAGGCCTAGTCAGCCTTCCTTTCCATAATTTAAGTCATTTAACAATAATAAGTTGAATTATTTGAGATTTCCAAGTTTTGCAAGTTAATAATTTTGGCAAGTTTGAATATTTAAGTGGAAGCAATTTAACAAACTAAATAACTCAAAAGAAATGAAGTCGGGACAACCTATAATGTGGAACCCTGCATAAATACAGATAACAACCATATCAAGTAATGAGAGTGTGAATGGAAACCATATACATGTATCGGTATGTCTCACATCCCCAAAATATCTTAATGTCACAAAACATGATATATATATCTATAAGTCATACAATAATAAGAAAACCTACAAAAGTGAGAAAGAAAGGGCCGCTCCGATGTCCCCAAAGTAAATTGCAAAGTATCGACGCCTTGCCCTTGCTCGACTATGGATCTGCACTCAGTCAAACATAAGAATGACGAGTCCATTAAGTAAAAGCCAGTAGGATCTAAACAATATTTCAAAATAAATAGAGCAATCTACAAATCATGCGGAAAGAAAGAAAGCTGTAAGGAATGCATGATAATAAGACTGTAAAGTGAAAGTATGATGAGAAACGAGTGTTTAAAGAAATAATAGAGAGGTGCCCAAGTAGTCCAAAACCATCAAGTGTGGGCGCCATAAGGTCGGAGTCATAGAGTTGCGACATTGCCAAGCAACCTCAGGTCCTAAGACGCGACAACGCCTGCTATACCTAGACCATCACAAATGAGAGATATAAACAGTGCCCTGAATAAAACACATCATTCTGACTAATAATCCAGTGAATCGGGGTCATGGCCCTTGTAGCCAGCCAACAACCACTCCCCGGAGACACCTTCTTGACTCACTTAGCCCTTGGACACTCATATAGGACTGGGAATTCCAATAAATGGAAAAAATGCAGTAACAATAAAATATAAAGCTCGTTGAATTACTGAGCATTTCCTAGCTGGTTTTACTTACCTCGGATCAATGCTATCATGCCCTCGCGACTTTAACATGTTCCTCAAATTAATACCCGATACCTAACACTAGTAGCCTATATCCCTGGTAGCCATTTAAGTCAATTTATATTGTATTAGAGTCTATTTGATAGGGTTTATATTTTTAAATCTCAAAATTATTCAAAATAGGAACATCATAGCGGTGGCATGCTTTTTTAGGAGAATTTTCAGTGTAAAAACCACTGAAATCCTCAAAGCCAACTTTCCTACAATTTTCTCAACTTTTCCCCTATATTTCCTTAATTTTCTATTATTGTTATAAATCTTACTAATCAAACTATAAAAATATAAAAACATATATATTTTTAATTGGGGGGCCTTTTGGGTCCATGAATCGGACCTAGGCTGAACGGAGCCCGATTCAGCCCGATTGGGTAGGCCCGAGCTCAACCCAGCCCGATCCCCCTTTAGCTCTTTCGTTTTCACAAAACAAAGAGGAGGGGTGGACTGGCAAATCTTTTTCTTTCACACTTCTTTCTTTATTTACTTCTTTCTTGTTTTCTTTCTTTCAACAATTTAAACTATCACAACAACAATTGAATTAAAACTAAGATTAAAGCATTAGTTTGCTTGGAAATCTCAAGAACACAAATATTTTATACCAAAAATCAGTTTAAAAGCCAATTTGTGGGTGTAGTTAGGCTTGAATTCATAGAAACTTCACATAAAACCAGTGAACATGTTGGGAATTTCATTTTAGCTTTAAATCCCCAAATTTTGAGCTTCATGGACCATTTTAATGGAGTTGGAGTTTGAGAAGATGTGGAAGATGATTACCTTAATCAAGACTCCTTCAAACCACTAGAATTCCTTGGACATCTCCTCAAAATCAGCCCCTCTTATGCTCTCAAAAAAATTAGAATTTTTTTTGTGTTCTTTGCATGTTGAGAAATCCCACCAAGTCCCATTGTATACTATTATTTGGAATCAAATATGTGATGATCAATTACCTTAAGCTGGTGATTAGTGTTAATCCAAATCTTAATTAGCTCGAGTCAGGCTCGTGGTTAAGTTCGACATGCCTCGATCAACATGTGTGATGATTCATGTTTGTTTAGAATGTTTAGTGAATTTATAGGTTGTAGTATAAAAAGAAAATTTATATACAAGCCTATAATCAAAAAATAAATAATTAAACAATAAATTAGCGACACACCAAGTGCGACGAGGGGGTCGTGAAATGAATGTGCACACTTGAGAACACTTATAGGCACGTCCGGAGAACTTATTAGCGAGAAAATACATGAAATATATATATTTATATATATTTGATATATATATATATATATACTAAAACTATAAGTTTGGTTTAAATTATAAGGATCATTGGAATACCTCGAGATGAGCGAGAGTGTTGATGGTGCCAAATGCGTGTCATTTTAAGAGGTGTCATTTTAACACATCAATCAGTCGATCAGCCTTGATATAACATGATTCGTATCTTAAGAAAAACACATATATTTAAATCAAAAGCTTTCATGTTTATCGTCATTTTCATTTGGTGAATCAAAAGAGTGAGAGAAGAGAGTAGCTGAGGATTTTAGGTTTTGAAGGGCTGATCAAGAGAGGATTCTCCACAGAATCGAAGTGATAAAACCATTGTTGGGTAAGAGATCATCATCTTGGTAAGTGTAGTTTTGAGTTTGAAGTTGAATTCAATAGTTAATGATGACTTCTCTATGAATTGGTGTTTTTAATGATTCTAAATGAGTTTATACCTCACCAGAAGTCCTCCTTAATGATTTATGAGAGTTTTTTAGGTTGTTGTGATGATTTGGTATGGAAAAGTAGGTGTTACCTTGTTCACTGTCAAGACAATGCATGGTGGAGTGCGCTCCACCTAGAAAAGGAACGCACTCGCTTCATCAGTTGGAACTAACCTAGTTGGTGGAGCACGCTCCATCAAGTGAGGGAGCACGCTCCCACCACAGAAAACAACAACTGTGTTGTAATTTACTTAGAATTTCTTGAGGTCTTGTGGATTGACTTAAGGGTTTTAAACATAGGGTGTTAGACCTATATTAATCACAAATGGTTTGTGATAGGTATTAGAACACAAGGAAAGCGTAAGTGACCCAAAAACTTAGGAAGTCTGGAAACGAAAACATGAACTACGGTAAGTCGGATTCGCTTATCTATCAATGTTGTTTGACTAGTTTAGTATATGTAGCTCATGTAGTTTATGGACTGAATATGATGACTATGTACACTGTGATGTTTTTAATAAACATAAAATAGTGTTTTATTTTATTCACGAGAGTAACTCCTGGAATTGAGAATAGGTTATATAGGAGATGGGTTACGTTCCCAGCCTATATGTAACTCCTACTCAGTTAGATAGGTTGAGTGGGTTACATATTCACTAGAGGGTTTTGGATAGAACTATTTGACATTAATTGATTGACTAGACAGCATATTGGCCAATGTGTTAGTCTAGCAATAACATTAATGGTGTCAGTGGTTATCGACCCTAGTTTTACAAACAAAATGGGAATCACAGTGTAATAGTCATTGACAGTAGGACTTGCATCAGTTACTTATTGGATTTTTATATTGAATGTTCCCTACTTACTGAGCAAGTTAGAGTGCTCACCCCAATTAACATTTTAAGGAAACCGACGAGCACTACGTGTACTGGATAGAGAAGATTTATGAGTCTTGATCTTCTCTTCAATGTAATAAATCTTCTCTTGTATTATATATTTATATTGAATTATATTTTTGTAATATCACAAGTGATGGGAGGTTTTTGATAATCGAGATTTATTCTGGTTTGATTTTGATACTGTACATCGTGTTTGATTATCAAAAAAGTTTAAAATTTTTGATGCGTTTATTATTTGTTTTACATTGATATTCGATATGCAGTTATGTTTATTAGGATATAGAAAGAGAGGCTGCTGGCTCTAGTTAAGTCTAATGGGATTATCAGGGCATAATTAGGGTTTCAGGCCAAGTATCGCCCTAATCAGGTTAGGGGATGCTACAACTTGGTATCAGAGCCTGAGTTTAAGGGCTTTTTTACATTTAATAACTCTGATATAATTTGGTGTTGGAGATTGGTCAGAGCCTACTCCAAATCTTAAGGTAATTAACTTTGATACTGTGTGGTATTAGAGTTTACTTCAGAGAATAACCTTATTACTTGGAAACAAGTGATAATTCAGATACAAATTGGTATCGAAGTCTAAGGTTATTGACTTTGATATACCTTGGTATCATAACTTAAGTTTACTAACTTTGAGAGTTGTCTTGATTTATGAAGAAGCTTATGACATAATAAACAGTTTTATCGTGATTTAGAGGGGGGAGGGGAGGTAACCAAAAGATAAAAGATTGAGATATGTTATTTGTTGTACTTTGTTATATCTATGTGGTAGATATAAGATTTATGTTTTTCTTAAATGATGATAAGATGGTTTAAGTCCATCGATTTCTCATGATATGAGAAAACATTAAAATTAAGAGTTCAAGAGAATCTTAACCTCAAGGAGTTTGAAAAAAGAAAGACTTAAAAAAAATTTATAAAGATGAAATTAAACTCTTCTCCTATTAACTTTTGTCAATGGTCTTTGTTCTCGCTCATATTATTAGACAAATAATAGTCAGTGAAGAAGTATTTATTGGATCTGGACCTTGAGACGTATATTAGGAGAATATAATTAATGAAACAATGGAATACCAAATGATTTGGATGGAACTCAAAG
Source organism: Stephania cephalantha (assembly GCA_039657325.1). NCBI lineage: Eukaryota > Viridiplantae > Streptophyta > Magnoliopsida > Ranunculales > Menispermaceae > Stephania > Stephania cephalantha. The sequence goes on from CM077577.1 coordinate 18,416,571, forward strand.
ATGCTAAGCCACTTTGAGATATGATTTAATACTAGTATTAAGACTAATTGAGAAATGATGGAAGTTATTCAGTAAATAAATTAAGGGTTAATGATAAAAAGCCTAGTTAAGATTGGGAAACCACTACTGTATTTATACTTCATAAATTGTTATGAAGTAGAAATTCCAAATATGGTGTGAATCCATATTGGAATGACAAGTAAATTGTTGGATAATGAAAGGTGAAGTTGAGAGTTTAAAACTGGTAAAACTGGTAAATAGCTTAAACCAGAACATAACAGTAAGTTGGTAAGATATCATAATCTGATGTTTTAGACTGGTATAGTCTAAATTAGGGAGTATGAGTGGTCAATGATTTTAAGGATTTGAGGAATCCAAATAATAATGTACATTAGTACAAATGAATATTCATTGCCCAGCATTGACAACTCATTCTAATGTTGAGATGAAATCAGTTGTTCTCAAGAGTTAGTTGAGATTTGGTTGTCACTGTGGTATGATCAGAGTTAAGGATATATTTAAAGATGATTTCAGGCGATTGCCGGATCACTTTAAGTAGATGGTGGAAACTATTAGAACTTACTAAAACTCATGCTATATTCATGAATGAAGGGTGTCGTGTTTTGAAACACTATTTTAATCAAGTTGTTATTGTATTATCAATAATAACTTGAAATATTTTAAGACTTAGAAGGTGCATAAGTATTACCGTAAAGAATTGTAAATTATGACGGTAAATTGGTTCATACCAGATTTTACAAGTGTCAGTGATAAGTCTCAAAGGTAAATTTCTTGTATGAGTGTTAATTATTACCAGCAAATCGAGGGATTTGACTGGAAGTGAGACAATATGAGATTTTGATATATTGAACACAAAGGTAAAAGAGAAAAGTAATCGTGAAATAATTGAATATTACAAACGATTGATCCAGGTATCTCTATTATCGTTGTGTGATTTATTCAGTTAACTCATGTATGCGGATTATTGTAAGCTAAAATTAGATACAAGGATGCCTTGGAGAAAACTAAAGTATAGTTTAACTATAATGTTTGCATGATGATACCTAAATTATGGAAGAAGTTAGAGGTTTATCCTAAGACTTCTTATTTAGGTCTATCTATATATATAGTTCAAAATTTGTGAGAAGAACTATTGGAGATTGATAATCTCAAGATAATTAATTTGGTAACTGTACCAAATATGGAAGGCATCACTTATAAATAAGAGGAAAGGTTTGTTGAGAGTATTTTAATCATTTTTAGAGATTATTGAGAATTTTAGAAAAATAATTAAAAGACGATCTAAAGGTATAAAGACCAGTGGATTGGTCTAAGTAGTGAGTTTTCAAACTGTAGAAGCTTGAAAAGTGGAATTGTTAGATTGATAGAAATAGAAGGTGAGATTAATATCTTGGATTTCTTAAATATTCAGAATTCACTTTGAAACATCACTCATTAAAGGTGATTGTGTTGATAATGCCTTACATAGGAAAAGACAGAGGATGTAGTTACAATAAAAGCTGCTCAGTAATATCTCTTGAGTGAGATGTGTAATGATGAATAATTGAAGTCCTGCGCAAGCACATTATCAGCTGAGTTATTTAGATTGGTAGCTACAAGTATGTTCCTTGGAGCTCAAATTGGAGTTGAGCTAATAATGATTAATTGAGTGATACATTGTTAGGGAAATTGATTGAGATTATCTCACTACAAGAATATGATGAATTAGCAACAACAAATAGTGACAACCTAAATATGTTGCTAAACAACAACAAATCAACAACATATGTGCATCAGATAAGTCGTTTTACCAAGTTGACCATGAAACAACTATTCAACGATAAATTTGTGACAAAAATTTTGTGATAGAATGTTGGTCGTCACAGATCTATTACTGAATTTCATTGGTTGTCGCTAATCTGTTGCTAATTTCAGCAACAGATTAGCAACGAACCTCGAGATCGCATAAGAACACGTTGTGTTTAATTTGAGGCAAAAAATAAGTCAACGATAGATTTGCAACAAATCAACGATAGACTTAAGGTCTATTGCTGATATGTAGCAAACTGAAAAATTAAAGAAAATGAAGAATTTACACCGTCTTCCATCTTAGGGGTGTCAATTTTTGGGTCCGGATGAGTCCGGGTCCGGGCCGCCCTTTATATAAACGATCATTTGCATTGTCCACACTCAGCCCGATTGTAAATTCAGACAAGTATGTCTTGTCTAGACCCAATTTAATTTTAATCTGAGTTGTCCAAATGTCTGCATTTGTCGAATTCTTAAAAAATTATTTTATGTTTAAAAACATTTTTAATCATTAAAATCATTGTAAACTCTTTATAATATAATCTTCTATAACATAATTTTATAAAGTAATGTTCAAGTTGTATTTATTATTTTAAATTACAAGAAAATATAATATTTATTGTTAAAAGACAAAACACATAATGTTATCTCAAGCAATTTAGCAAGTCTCGAAACTAAAATAGTACATTTATATACAACTTATGTAGTTTTCTTATTTTTATTGTTGTTTTTATGAATTATACTATGTATGGAAGTATATTTTCAAGATAAAATAGGCATATTCTGAAATCCGGGCCGGCTCCGGGCTTAGAGGGACTTGTCCAGACCCGGCCCGAATTTTAATTTGGATATCAAAGCCTTGCCAAGACCCGGCTCGAATTTAAAAATTTATCGTCCAAACCCTTTTTTTTTCGGGACGAACAAAAAATTAAAACCCCCTAGTCTTCCCCATTTCATAAATGCTCTGACTACATTCGAACTAAAATATTGAACTTATAATTAATTACGAATGACTTGATTTACCTTATTCTTTTTTTAATCTCACTACTTACATAAGGTGAAATTAAGGTCAAAATGTTTTGAGTAATCTAAATTAATTTTATATGAAAGATCAATAAAAAGATTATATATCACTAACATTATTTAAAAATAAATAAAAAACTAAAAAAAATACATATTTATTTTTTGAAACAATATTTAATTCAACAATTCAAGTCAAATATCTCAGAATTTATTTGAATCTAACTTTTCAAATTTTTTCTAAGAATCATTTTATTGTTCAATGCATGTTAATAATGACAAGAGAGGATTTGGGTGGGTGACCACGGTCCCTGTTTTGCTAGTACGTCTGTCAATCCCTTCTTAAATGAAAAATACTACAACCATCACAACATAAACAAAAATCTCAAGAACTCACCGACTAGTGTGTGACTCGAGGTACATCTTGGCGCTGGCAAGACCCGTAGTGACTTCTTTTGTGACTTATTAATATTACTCTAGCACTCTCCTTAGATTCATGAATGCCCGCTTTGCCGTCCCTCTCTTCTACTCCTCTCCCTAACACCAATCCTCAACATATCCTCACCCAGCTCAAGACCTCCCTCTCCAAAACCATAACCCTATTCCACCCCCTCACTGGCCGACTGAATGACTCCAACCACAACCACATCCTCTGCAACGATGAGGGCATGAAGTTTGAGATGAGCCATGGAGTTGAGCCCATCTCGACCTTCGACGAGATGGGGATATGAGACTACTTCCTCCGTGGCATCTAAGCTTGAGGATTCGAGAAGCTCTCCGCCGTCCAGCAGAGAGTCGTCCTCCCCATCATCAAGGGACGCGGCGTCATCGCCCAAGCCCAATCCGGAACAGGAAAGACCTCTATGTCGCCCTCGCTGTCTGCCAGATGGTCGACACCTCCTCTCGAGTTTGTTGCCTTGCCATCTCCTCCTTCTTCTCTTTCCATTCGATTAAGGTGGCGTTTTTACAGTTTGTTTAGTGTTGTTTGTTGAGACTTTTTGTGTGAAATTTTGGGTGTTTTGGATTTTATGTGTTCTTTGTTTCTCCCTTTTTGTTTGGTTTGATTTTGTGGAGTTTGAAATGTTTGTTGTAAATGTGCAAGCATTTTATACTTTTATTGGAGCTGATTTTCTTGGAAGATTCACAAGGTATGTTTAAAGGGTTTCAATAGATATTTGTTTATTTTTGGATGGTTTGTCATGAATTCCTAAATTATTGTAGGTTAATTCAACTTTTAAATTTTCTTGTACTTGATTTTACTCATCTTCTAATGCTCAGTTGTACTCTCGATGTGTTGGTTCTATTTGTTTTATATATGTGAAAATGTAATTTTGAAGGTTGTCCTAGTTTTATTCATTTTAATTTATTATTTTCTTCTTTTTTATTTTCTCCAATTTCTTCTTTTCATATTATCTTAGACTTATGTCCATATTTATGTTGAAACCATGAGTTACCAGTGTGTCAATGTTAAGCTAATTCTTTTATAAGAACTTTGGTTGTTGCCATTGGCTTTGTTTTTAGCCATCATTTCAATTTCTCATACGCTTTTAAGTTGTTGTCTTGTTTGGTTAACATTCATGTGCTTTTATATCTTTACTTGATTCCATCTAATTAATCACCTATGTTCTCTTCAGGATTTTTATATTTTGTCAGTTTTTTGAATGATGAGGGATTGTTCCTTGCATTTTCATAATGTATTTATGAGAATCAGAACTAAGTCAGTGTTAGTTATGTGAGTAGGCAAGTTTTAAAGTTCTCCATTTGAGTTTTGTAAGGACATGTTACACCATATCCTAATTAAACATTATAGTTGTAGATCTGGAGTTTAATATTGATTACAACATATCTTAAATACTATAGTTGTAGATTTAGAGTTCAATATCGATTAGGACATGCATTTCTATTCTATTTAATTTTTTGTTTGCTAATTTTGGTTTAATTAGGAATAGTTATGAACAGGGAATCATAAATCTACTAGAACTATAGTTGAGCGTTAAATATAGTGCTTCAAATATATCATCTGAGATGCTATTCAGAAAATTGTTAATTGATTCTAAATTTTTGTGGAGATTGATAAACTTTAGTTGAGAACTAGCAAAGATTTCGTGAATTTATTGGAGCACTAGCATCATCAATACAATTGGTTTAGCTATGGAATTGAAGCTTTTTACTATTTTTACTGATTTGATTGTTTCTTTTATTAATTCCATCATTTAAAGTTTTAATTTTTTTCTCCAAAACTTAAATGTACTCAAAACTTCATGTTGATTTTTTCTAGCATGAAAACATTCACTCAATCCTTGCTCTCTTTTACTGTAACTTGGTTAAAAGAAAAAAACTAATGCTAGCAGACTCACTGATTCAAATCATCATCAAATACCTAACATATAGACCATTACTAGTACTAATACTACTATCACTACACATCACATAGCAATCTAGCAAAATATATTATAAGGCAAATTAGTTTGGACAAAATGTGACCAAGTAACTCCCACCACTACAAGTGGCAATGCTAGTAGGATCATCATAAGCATAAGAGTAAGCCCTTGGACAAGCAATTTTGAAATTCCTAGAATAAGTAGTTGGCTTGCAAGATTTAGGATTCCCATAAACCCTTTTATTAATTTCATTATTTAAAGTTTTAATTTTTTTTTCCAGTGAATGTTTTTCTTTTACTCAAACTCAAAACTATTTATAAATGTAGGTTTTTTGCATCTTATGATTTGTTTTATGCTTCATCTAAGGATTTCAAACTTAAGTATTATTGATCCAAATTAAACTCATTAGGTTAGTGAAGCCCAAGGTAGCTGGTTAAGAGATAGATTCCAACTTATTCACCTTGGCCTCATTGTAGTAGGTGAGCTCAAGATACATACACTATTTTATTGTGTTCATCTCTTTCTCTAATGTATCTTCGAACCTCGGAAGAAATTGAGAAAAAAAAATAATCCATTTGTTCTAGGATCATCAAGATTTTCTTCTACATATATGTAATGAGATTTCACTTCTATCAACAAGCCAACACATATAAACACCTACTTGTAAGGATTGTTAACGTATGTTAAATAATCTAATGGTTTTATGCATGTTCCTAATTAACACGGGTTGTCTGCAAAATGGTGTCAGAGCGCTAATGCTAGATACATATGACTTTGAATATGATATATGGTTGTCATTCTTTCAAAAGGAATATGTTTTCCATTTACTGTATTTGTAAGTATTTCTTGAACTTCATATTTAACTTGCATGAACTTAGTATTATTAGTTCATATATGCTACCATTAAAGATTACACACTATAAAGCCATGAAAAGAGCATACATAAAAGCATAGCTAGTTACAAGCTAATGTTCCCGTTAATCAAATAAGAGCTTTATATATGTTACCTCTCTGATTAACTTGGCCACCTCTTCTCTTGCAATCCTTCCTTCCTCACCATCTCCTCCGCATCCCTTCACTCTATTTGCTTCTAATCCTACACCCAACTCCACCACCAATCTTGCATTCATTATCCGATCAATGTGCATAAACATAGCTATAATGGGCACTCCAAACATGCATGTGATATATAATTGAAGTCTTAATTTTTAACATGATAGAAATAAGTTGAGTCTCCTTAATGCATAATAAATGTTAAACATAGAGGTGATATATAATTCAAGTCTTTCATAGTCTTCAATTGGATCAAAATTGGTTATGATCATCATGTATATAAGAAGGAACTAAATCAGTAGTGAATAGAGCAAAATTGATTGTGAATCTGTGATGTTTGTGTTGAGTTATGTTTGTTGGTTGTCAATTTGTTGAATAATATTACATTTAATTGTAATTTTCAAGATTTGGATGGGATACACACTCTGCTACCGAAAGACTTTATTTTTTTTGTGGCCTATTTTTTAGCAGTAATTATGAAATGTAATAGTATCATTCTTTCTTACACATTGTATTAGGTAGTGCCTACAAAGATTTACTACATTATTTATGTAAAATTTTGATATTATACAATTTTGTTTAAAAAAAACACAAAACATTTGTAGCTACTATTACTGTTTTGTAAATGTTATTACAGGATGCATGTTATTTGTTTTTACTTTTTACTGTTTTAAAAATAAATTATTTAGTCCAGTCAGCGACATAATTGCAACAAATTGGTCCATGCTGACTGGATTCTAGTCAGCGACAGACTGGTGTTTATCATTGTTCAATTAATTGTAATAAACTCGTATGTCTTGTTGGATTCGATTCACAACCAATGACGACGACTGTCATTGTTCAACGACAGATGTTGCAATTTTTTTGTTGTTGTTTAGCAACAGATAGACTAATCTGTCGTTGAACAGCAACAAATTGTCGTCTGTCGCTGACTGGAATCCAGTAAGCACATACGAGTTTATTACAATTATGTCGCTCAACAGCGATAAACATCAGTCTGTCGCTGACTAGAATCCAGTCAGCGATATAATTGCAACAAATTGGTCCATGCTGACTGGATTCCAGTCAGCGACAGACTGGTGTTTATCGATGTTCAGCGACAAAATTATAATAAACTAGTATGTGCTGACTGGATTCCAGTCAGCGACAGACGACAATCTGTCGCTGTTCAACGACAGATGTTGCAATTTTTTTGTTGTTGTTCAGCAACAGATAGACTAATCTGTCGCTAACAGTGACAGATGCTTTTTGTTGTAGATTTGTCGCAAAACCCATTCGTGGCAAAATCGTACAAATTTAGCAATAGAGTTGTCTGTTGCTGAACTTGTTTTTTCTTATAGTGTTTAGTAGGTCAAGGTTTGGCTACTAGTTATTGGCATTCTATACGGATAATCTTAATTAGAAAATTGAGCATGTAAAGAAAGTTCTTGGAACTTGAATAAAAAAGTGAGGCAAGAATATTATGAAAATTTAATGGATTTCTTTAAAAGATTCATTCAGGTGAAATTCAAAATCATTATGATAAGAATGAATTGTTGGTAACCTGGAATGAAAATTAACGGTGTTAATTTTATAAAGAAATATGAGATATATCAGCAAGTGGAAGCTGAATGTTATTAACTTGGAGGGTTATATTATTCTTGCCCTATACGAATGAAAATTCATGCTCAGAAATTTATGATGGATTAACATAAGTTGTAATGACAGCTGAAGCTTATTGATGTTGTAGTTGTAGACTTGATAGAGTCAGAAATTTCTTGCCAGTATTGTAGTTTAATTATTATGGAAGAGTGAGCGAGATATATGTGTGTAAAAAGAGTTGAGAGTTTATGGAGAACCATGATTATTATTTTGGTGAGGAACCAAAAGTTTGCTTCCCAGTTGGGAAAAGATGTATAATAGCTGAGAGAGACCTTTATAGATTTTAACATAATATATCTGCAGCTAATCTTAGTTTTAGAGAATATGATTTATAAGCTTGTGACTTAGAAAGTGATAGTTAGTGGAAGAAATAGTTTGTTATGTGAGTTCTCTAGTATTGACATTGTTAGGTTATAAATGTTGAGGTTTTTCCCTTAAAAGATTGCAAGCTTAACTTCGTCATCAATTGGTGTGGAACGAGAAGTAAAGATACAAGTTAATTAGAGCCTGAGCAATTTAGAACTACTCAGAAATACGTTAACAGACTGTCAGTATACAATTACAACTCAGATAAATGAAAAGAAATATAAGGAAACGTAGATGGTTTGAGTTTCTCAAAAACTACGACTTCACTCTAGAGTATCACCCAAGCAAGGCAAATGGGGTTATGGATGCCTTGAGTAGGACAGGCATAGAAAATGTAGCTACTATTAGAGTTTCTTAGTCTAGACTTCTTAAGGAAGTATCTATGATGATTATGATTCATGTGAGTTTACCTGATACATCATCAATTGAGAAGGCTAATTCTAGAGCTATTAATCTGTTCTCTCGAGCTCAGATTTGGATTAAATCGAAGATGATTTAGTATGATTGATTATCAAAAAGCTGATTAGGATTATATAGCACGTCAAAGATTAGCAATTAATTGTGGATAATCTTGATTGGTCAATTTCTGATGATGGTGCATTATGGTTTAGGGGTAGATTGTGGATTCCAGCCCAGGATTAGTTGAGGCAGGAGTTGCTATGAGGATTCCATAGATCTCTTTACTCTATTCATCCAAGTAACACTAAGATGTATCACGATATGAGGCGTATCTATTAGCGGCCTGTGATGAAGACTGATGTTGATGAGTTTATAAAGAGATGTGAGATATGTCAGCAAGTTAAGGCTGAACATAGGAAACTTGGAGGGTTATTACATTCACTGCCTATTCTTGAGTAGAAATTGGAAACATGTATCAATAGATTTTATTTCCGATCTATCTCTAAGTTAGTGTAAGTACAATGCGGTATGGGTTGTAGCTGACAGGTTGATGAAGTATGCACATTTCTTGCCAATTTTCATGCGAGATCCTCTTGACCGATTATATGAGTTGTATGTACGTTAGGTGTTGAGATTTCATGGAATTCTAGTGTCGATTACTTCAATTAAAGATCTGAGATTCATTCACAGACTGTGGAGTGAGTTGTAGAGATAGCAGGGAACTATTCTTATCCTCGGTATGGTATACCATCCACAGATTAATGAGCAGCCTGAGTGGTTGATTTTGGTGCTATAGGATACATTTCGAGCTTATGTCTTAGAGTTTGGTGGTAATTGAAAGAAATTTATTTCTTTGTGGAAGTTAATTCAGGGCTACACAAAGAGAATTTAGCAGATTTGCCAGCATTTGACTATGGCACAGCTAAGATAGAAGAGATATGGTGATAAACATCATAGTTTGTTGGATTTCCAAGGGATAATCTCGTCCTATTGAAAGTCTCACCTATGAAAGGATTGTATAGGTTTTGATTGCGAGGTAAGCTAGCTCCAAGGTACATTAAGCCATTCAGAGTGTAGGAAAGACTTAGTCCTACAGCTTACAGGTTAAATTTAACTCCTCAGGTAGCTCGAGTTCGTAATATCTTCCACGTGTCTATGCACAAAACAGAGACTTAGTTCACTCCAAAGATTGATTAGAATGAATTTGATCTTTGGGAAGACTTATCTTACGACGAACAACCGATTTAGATACTTGATCGTAAGATTCAGAAGTTGAGAACCAAAGAGATTCCTCTAGTTAATGTGAAATGACAATTTCACGGAGATGAGGAACTAAGCTGGGAGCGCGAGTCTTATATGAAGAAGTAATTTTCATTTCTTTTCGAAAATACATGTAGTTTTTCATTTACTTTAGTTTTGAGGACAAAATTGCTTTAAATTGGGGAGACTATAATGACCCATCACCTTAAGTTGGTGATTAGTGTTAATCTAAATCCTAACTAACCCGAGTTAGGCTCGTGGTTAAGTTTGGCATACCTCGATCAACGTGTGTATCGGTTTGTGTGATGATTTGTGTTTGTTTGAAACGTTTGGTGAATTTATAAGTTGTAGTATAAAAAAATTTATATACAAGCCTATAATCAGAAAATAAATAATTAAACAATAAATTGCCAGTACACCAAGTGCGATGAAGGGGTCGTGAAATGAATGTGCACACTCGAGAACACTTGTAGGCATGTTTGGTGAATTTATTGGTGATAAAATACATGATATATATATATTTATATATATGTTAAAACTATAAGTTTGGTTTGAATTATATGGATCGTTGGATCGCCTCGAGATGAGCGTGAGTGTTGATGGTGTCAAAATGTATGTCATTTTAAGAGGTGTCACTTTAACAAATCAATTACTCAATCAGCCTCAATATAGCGTGATGTGCATCTTGAGAAAAACCCATATATTTAAATCAAAAGCCTTTATGTTTATTATCATTTTCATTTGATGAATCAAAAGAGAGAGAGAGAGAGGAGAGCAGCTGATGGTTTTAGGTTTTGAGGGGTTGATCAGGAGAGGATTCTCCACTAGATCGAAGTGATCAAACCACTGTTAGATCAGAGATCATCATCTTGGTAAGTGTAGTTTTGAGTTTGAAGTTGAATTCAATAGTTAGTAATAATTTCTTTGTGAATTGTTGTTGTTAATGATTCCAAAAGAGTTTATACCTCACTAGAGGTCCTCTCTAATGACTAGGGAGAGTGTTTGAGGTTGTTGTGATGATTTGGTAATAGAACATAAGATGTTGCCCTGTTCACTGTTGAGATAGTGGAAGGAAGACCGCACTCCACCTAGTAGAGGAGCGTACTCCTTTCATCAGTTTGGATGAACCCAGTTGGTGAAGCACGCTCCATCAAGTGAGGGAGCACGCTCCTGCCTTAGAAAACAACTGTGTTGTAATTTACTTAGAACTTTCTGAGGTCTTGGGGAGTTAATTAGGGGTTCTAAACATAGGGTGTTATACCTCAAATAGTTTGTGATAGGTATTGGAACACAGGGAAAGCGTGAGTGACCTAGAAACGTAAGAGTTTTAGAAATAAAAACCTGAACCGGGGTAAGTATGGATTCGATTATTTATTAATGTTGCCTGGCTCTTTTAGTATATGAAGCTCATGTAGTTTATGGAATGAATGGGGGGACTATGTACAATGTGATGTTTTTAATAAACAGAAAATGATGTTTAATATGATTCATGAGAAAAACTCTTAGATTTGAGAATAGATTATATAGAAGATGGATTACCTTCCCAGACTGTATGTAACTCCTACTCAGTTAGATAGGTTACATGGATTAAATATTCATTATAGGGTTTTGGATAGAACCATTGGACGTTATTGGATTGACTAGACAACACATCTGCCAATGTGTTGGTCTAGCAATAGCATTAATGGTGTCAGTGGGTTTACAAACATAATGGGAATCACAGTGTAATAGTCATTGACAGTCAGACTTGCATCAATTACTTATTGGATTATATGTTGTTCATAATCTCGTTAGCTATCTATGGTGCATATTGTTATTGCATATCATTCTTGATTATTATATGGAATGTTGATGGTTTTGTGAATCCCTACTTACTGAGCAAGTTGGAGCGCTAACCCAAGTTAACATTTCATAAAAACTGACGAGCGCTACGACAACTGGATAGAGAAGATTTAGGAGTCTTTATCTTCTTTTAATGTAATGAATCTTCCCTTGTCTTATATATTTGTATTGAATTACAATTTCGTAATATCACAAGGGATGGGTGGTTTTGGATAATCGAGATTTATTCCGATTTGATCTTGATACTATATATCATGTTCGATTATCGAAAAGTTTTAAATTTCCTCTGCATATATTATTTGTTTACATCGATATTCGATATACAATTGTGTTTATCCGGAGAGAGAAGGAGAGGCTGCTGACTCTAGTTATGTCTAGCGAGATTATCAGGGCTTTAGGGTTTTCAGCCGAGTATCGCCCTAATCGGGTTTGGGGATGCTACAAAATGTGCAACCCAATATCTAGGACAATCAAGGATTCTCATTTGAATTAGCCACACAATGAATTGACTCCGTTTTGACACATATTGCCTTGTTAGTCAACCACTACGATCATCTTGATGAAGATATATGTTTCATGAATTATATAGCCAACTATAGTCCTTTATTTAATTTGATCTAATTAGTTTACTTAGGCACATCAAACCTCATTTAGTGATTCTAATTAGGTTCATTGATGAATATTAACCCATACTAGTCCCCGACATACTCGACACCCAGTGCCTCGCGCCTCAGTATGCATCTCGAGGCACGCCATAGCTTATACTTCGACACATTAAGCTCAGGCTATAGTTTTATTTATACCTTATTATGGTTACATTACATAAACTACTTAATTGATTAAAAATTGACATTACATTAAATACTTAATTTTTAACAAGTTGCAATGTTTCACTAGCGTACCCGTACTTCGATTAACCATTATCGCGTTCGCCTATGCAATCCCAAGCGTGCACGTGTCTCGAGAAGTTCCTTACATGCATTACGTTGCAAACGAACTACTTAATTGATTAAAAACTGACATTTTCAATATAAGATAAGTATTACACGCACCATGCACAAATAATATACCTCGGTGTCGACTCTTGAAGGTTGACCATGTTCTCCACGTCAAGTCAGATCCACGCCTGTCACGACCCAAATAGCTAATCTTAGTTTAATTTGTTAATCAGGATCAAATGACTCGTGACGTGGGACCCTCATGAGATACGTGTCATTACTAAGGCTAGGTAGCCAAGGTAAATGTTATATTTGTGGTGATTTGTGCTTAGTGTATTGTATATGTTTAGACTACTAAGTCACGCTTACGTGTTGATAGGTGTCGAGATGTGAATAGAGACTGGCCTTGATATGCGTGTTGGCGTGGGACCGAGGTAGAGAATAATAAGGTAAGGTGGTACAAGCTTTATATGGTTTTATTAAGTGAGTTATATGGGCTATGGTTGATTTCATATTAAAATACCAAAGTTAGTAAATTAAAACATAAGCCACTTGATATGTCTCGAGACACAAGTTGACATGCTTCAACATTAATTGAGTTATTGTTTGGTGTCACTTAAGCATGAACTAGTGGGACATGTGTGAGTAGGAGGTCCACTAGTTAAGTCTTAAGATACGTGCACACTATATGATCAAGGGTTATCATTCAACCATATCCAGTTCATGTATATAAAGAATTTTATCAACTCAAGCACCTCACACTCTCTCATTTTGATTCCTTCATCGAGAATAAAGGTTGCTAGAGAAGGAGGAGTTGCTGGATAAGGTGAAGATCAGCAAAAACAGTGGAGTTGGTGAAGGAGATACCAAGTTCAACTAGTGTTCATCAAGTTAGGTAACTTCTTGACTCCATTAACATAGCTCAATTCCATGAATTCATGTATTTGATGCTTGACGTTTGATGTTGTGAATGGTGTCTTAGAATTCTAGAGGGGTGTATGAGGGTTCTCAAGGCATCAACAAAGCCTATAGGTTGAGAAAACTCGAAATCCTAATTTTAGAATTTTGGGTTCTGCAACACATAGAGCGCTATGCACGATAGGTAGCACGTTATGTTGGTCATTAGCGCGCTACACAAGGTTATTAGTGCGCTACATGCTATGACATCATAAAAATCTGCAAGTAAGGGTCCAAACATGCTAAAAATGTATGATATGATATCAGGAACTTAGGGAAGTATTTCAGAGATTCAAATACGAGTTTCAAGGCATTGGGAGGCCAGAGTAGCATACGAAATTGCATGGTATGTAAGTAAACAAATTGAGAGATTTCTTTACATTTCATTCCTATTCATATGTTCATTTCAGTCATTTGGACTAAATTGCCTTTGTACTTCATATGCCATGACTTGTTGTTCATTGTCATTACATGAGGTTGTTTCATGGCATAGTTTGTTGATAAAATGATTTTATTGACTCCAATTCACGTGCTATGTCATTATTGACTGATATTACTGGTGGTCAGTGAAAAAGCATGCTATTAGGTAGTTTTTACATAGTGTTGTGAATCTACATCCTTTGTGCATTAGTTGTGCAATTGTATTTGTTGCATTCCAATACCGTATTTTTCTTGAATAAAAAATTGGTTCTTGTATCTAGGGTCATTTTATGATAGAAATCTGGCTGACATACGAGGGTCACTAGACTTTCTATTGTGATCGGGATTTCTCCACTATCTTGCGTAGCACACGAGGTATGGGACTCGGGGTTGTTGGCAAGTATACATCCCAGAGACTGACATTTGGGATAATTATAAAGGTGTATTGTACCATGTAAGTACGACCTTCTCAGAGATGTAGAGCACAACTCCATCCTTATATAGTGGAAAGGCTGATATGATGAAGATCACGTCCGACCGGCCCTAGATCATTACTACTTAGCCTAGTGTCAGTTTCATTTTGTTTAACTAAAGTATCTCTTTGCATGATAGTTTTCTAGCATAGTTGCTATTATTATTATTATGCTTTTTGATACTTGTTGCATAATTAGGAATGTGAACAAATGTCTCTCAGTATTACTTTCTATTTTCAAGTACTCACCGTCTAGTTTGTGACAGTGGGTGTAGATCCGTCAAGTACAAGGCCAGACAAAGAGAAGATCGGCGACTACCTCTGAGCCAGTGGAGCACTGTTACACCAGATATTATAGGTTTTACTTTTAATGTATTATTTTTATGTGTATATGATATTATTTTGGAGGTTGTATATTATGGGTGAGTGATAGGTACCTTACTAGACACATGATGTTATATATCGTCGTTTCATTATATATATGCATGTGATCTTTAATTCCTGGTTTTTCCACAAAGGTTAGGCTACATGTATATAAGCTTCTGCTAGTTAATTAGTTATGACTTCCGCTACATAACTTTTAAGTTAGTAAATTTTAATTAACTCTGTTTTATGAATTTACATGGGATAGGTATATGTTTATATTTATTTGAAAACTAAATAATTGGCAAGTAATAAGGTTGTTGAAAAGGCTGACTAATTCCTTGTTAGGTCTTATATGGTGAGACTAGGGTTTAATAAGGGATTAGGCTGGGCGATGCCCTAATTTGAGAAAGGGTCGTCACAGTTGGTATCAAAGCCTATGTTTATAAGAACTTAGGTTACAGAACCTAAGTTTATCAACATTAAGATTGTGGAGTATAGTCATTCCACAAGGTGATACCAAAGCTACAATGTCTAGCCAAAGACTCAACTTTTCCAATAAGTAACAAATAAAAATTTAAACTTAGAAAAATAGAAATCTTAGTTGTGGAAAACTAGATGTTCCTTGCCTGGAAACCATTAGTTGAGAAGTGAGTGAAAGTGAGTGGAGGATGTCTTATATGTACATGTTAATTTTTTATATGTATATATACGTTATCTACGTAGTAGCTGATTCGCGATCACTATTAACTTGCAAACACCAATGGCGGATTCACGCGATAGCAGGGATGCAGGTGCGAGTGGCAGCCAACCTTCTTTACCATTAATATATGACTTTCAAAGGCTATTTGATCGAGTAGCTACTCAGGGGTAGCAGTTAGCGGAGTTCATCGCTATAATGACTGCATGTTTCGCTCCACCAGCACAGACACCAGTCCCTACTACTTTGACTACATCCACATTACGGCAGAAGTGCCAGTAGTGCAGACTGTACCAGTTATAGCAGCTCCACCATAGTGACAATTTTTACACCATTTTTTACACATCCATCTTCTAGCTCATCGACAGATGTTCAGTTGGTGAAGGATTTCATCAGCCTGAAGTCAGTCTACTTTGATGGTCAGCGAGACTTTGAGAAGATCGAGAAGTGGGTTTTGTCTTAGGAGAACGTACATAGAGTCTTGAGGATTGAGGATAGACTGCGAGCGAAGATCTCGTCGTACACTCTATAGCGAGACGCCGATGTTTGGTGGCGTACGACGATAGCTTCTGAGGGAGAGTTTGAGTCTTGGGATGCCTTCAAGAGGAAGTTTTATCAGTAGTACTTCTCACATGCAGTGATGAAGAGGTTGAGGAAGGAGTTCATGAACCTAAGACAGGGAGCTGATGAGTCAGTAATGAGCTATAGAGACACATATAGCTATCTGAGGCAGTTTGCTAAAGATTTAGTGAGAGAGGATTCTGATGATGTGTATCATTTTAGAGATGGACTAAGGCCAGATATTGGATTTTATGTGGTCAATTCAGGTGTCAGGACATTAGGGGAGATTTACGAGCGTGCATTCTCCACAAGACTTATTATCTAGGCAGAGTTGCCAATGGGACACCATTAGTACCAGCATTAACACCTGATCCGGTTGAAGAGTTTGAGAGGAGGATATAGAAGGGCAAAGGACTGAGGAGATGGGATAGGTTCCCCAGGTGTAGGGATATCAATAACAGTTGTGCCATATGTATCATCTCCTGCGCCTTTGCAGACCATTATTGGTAGACTTCCCTTACCACCACCAGTTCGGCCTGCAATGCCAACTCTTACTACTACTACTTTGCCAGCTCTACTAGCACCACCAGCGCCACGTTAACAGCAGCAGGGTGGTAGAGGCCGAGGTAAAAGTAGAGGTAGAGGACGAGATAGTTCCTGACAGGTGTAGAGACAGGCACAAGCCCAGGATCAGGTTCAGGGTCAGCGTAGACCTATCACATGTTATAGGCGTGGTAAGGTAGGACACGTGATTCGAGATTGTTCATAGCCAGTAGCCGTGATTCCATCACATAGTCGAGAGGGTGTACATATGGTTGCACAGCCTGATGCAGATGCCACACGAAGACTCATTGAGGGTATGGTTTCCATTTGTGGTAGAGAGTCATATGTTTTGTTTGATTCAGGTTCTACAGTATCTTTCATTGCTGGTCGCATGTTAGGCATTTTAGTGTTAACACCGGTAAGAGTTGGCGTACATTTGATTTTGGGTACTGCAGCTAGGGATAGAGTTTACCCTAATTGTCTTATTGAGAAACGTCAAGTACAGATAGGCAGGGTAGAATTACGTGCAGAATTTAGGGTGCTTGAGTTCTTGGACTTCGATACGTTGTTAGGGATGGATTAGCTCGCAACGTATCACACTCATATCGACTTTTTTAGTAAGATATTTATGTATAGTGATATTTGAGATCCCAAGGCGTTCGATATTTATGTATAGTGGTACTATACTGAGAGCCGAGGGCACTCGAGGTCGACTTGCGACTAGTGGATAGATGAAGACTCTAGTGTCATTATACACCACAGTAGAGAGTCAGGAACATAGACTAACAGAGATACCGGTTGTGTGTGAGTTTCTGGACGTGTTTCTGGAAGACTTACCTGGTTTACCACCACCAAGAGAGATAGATTTCATTATTGAGTTGGTACCAGGCACTAAATCGGTTTCTATACCACTGTACCCTATGGCTCTACGAGAGTTGGAGAAATTGAGGAGTTAGTTGCAGGATTAGGGAGAGAAGGGATTCATAACACCTTTTATGTCACCATAGGGAGCACCAGTCCTATTTGTGAAGAAGAAGGATGGTACTTTGAGACTGTGTATCGATTATAATAGGGTTATAGTCAGAAACAAATATCCCTTAACACGAATTGATGATTTATTTGATCAGCTAATAGGAGCGCAGTATTTCTCCAAGATAGACATGCGATCAGGGTATCATCAGCTTAGGATCAGGGATGCGGATAGGTTCATGATAGTGTTTAGCACGAGATATGGACACTATCAGTTCACAGTCATGCCATTTGGTTTGACTAATGCTCATGCCATGTTTATGGATCTAATGAACCGAGTGATGAAACCATTTCTTGACCGTTTCATGATTGTTTTCATTGATGATATATTGATATACTCGAGGACTTGAAAGGATCACGAGCAGCACCTCAGGTAGACATTGCAGACTTTCAGGGAGCATAAACTTTACGCCAAATTCAGTAAGAGTGAATTTTGGTTGTCATATGTCAAATTTTTGGGACATGTTGTTGGAGCAGTAGGCATTGCTGTAGATTCAGCCAAGATTCAGGCTATTATGGATTAGCCAGCGTCGACGTCAGTTACAAAGGTCAGGAGACTTCCGGGGTTAGCAGAATATTACCAAAGGTTCATGAAGGATTTTTTAAAGATCGCTTCACCGATGACATGATTAACCCAGAAAGACATCAGGTTTCATAGGTTTAAGGAATGCGAGGAGGCATTTACTCAATTGAAGAGATTGTTAACTACCGCACCAATGCTGATATTGCCAAAGGCTGGACATGGGTTCCTGGTATACACGGATGCTTCTCATATGGGTCTAGGTTGTGTGTTGATGCAGGATAGAGACACGGTGGCCTATGCATCAAGATAACTGAAAATAAATGAGAAGAATTATCCAACTCATGACTTAGAGTCGGCAGTGGTAGTGTTTGCTTTGAAGATATGATGGCATCATCTGTATGGAGAGAGGTTCGTACTTTATACTGATAAAAAGAGTTTGAAATACCTCTTCACACATAAAGAGTTGAACATGAGACATCACCGATGGTTGGAATTCCTGAAAGACTACAACTTTTTTTGGAAAATCATCCAGGAAAAGCTAACGTAGTTGCAGATGCACTGAGTAGAATACCGACTAGACATGCCGAAATTGTTAGATGTCATATGCACACGAGTATGGACTACTCGAGGGAGTGGCGATGATGACTCAATCAAATATTCCTACTAACACTCGGATGATGATTTGTGCATAGATGAGGCTTCAGACAGTGTCTACTCAGAGAGTGTCAAAGGGTCAGAGAGCTGACATTCTATACCCGAGATTTAGTGAGTTAGCCTAGAGTCCTGATTGTACCGACTAGACTGAGACGACAGATCAGTGTCTTAGATTTAAAGGTAAATTGTGGATACCGGTAGTGGCATAGCTGAGAGATGAGATTCTTCAGGAATCACACAGTTCCTGGTTCACTATTCATCTAGGAATGACCAAAATGTACTATGACATGAAGAGACATTTTTTGTGGCCAGGGATGAAAGCGAATGTATCGAGTTTATCAGGAACCGTGGGATCTACCAACAGGTGAAAGTAGAGCATCGTAAACCAGGAGGATTGTTGTAATCGTTTCCCATTGCATAATGGAAGTGAGAAGATATTGCCATAGACTTTGTTAGAAGATTTCCGAGGACTGACCGTCGACACGATTCCATCTGGGTGATTGTGGATAGATTGACGAAATCTGCACATTTCATACCAGTTGCAGCTTATTACACATTTGACTAGTGAATGTATTATTCGAGAGAGAGATTATTAGGCTGTATGGGGTACCATTGACTATTACGTCTGATAGAGATGCTACGTATACATCCAGGATGTGGCGGATTATGCTCGTGCAATATGGTACATGCCTATAGTTTAGCACAGCCTTTCACCCCAGACTGATAGGCTGAGTGAGAGGTTGATTCAGACTCTCGAAGATATGCTCAAGGCTTATGTACTTGAGTTTGGCGGATCATAAGAGGGTACCTACCATTGTGTGAGTTTGCATACAACAACAGTTATCAGGCTATCATTGAAATGATGCCATATGAGGCATTATATGGCAGACCATGTCGTTCACCATCTAGTTGGGTTGAGCCAGAGGATTGGGACATTATAGGGCCAGAAATTGTTTTCGATCACAGAAAGAAGGTACGACAGATTCACCAGAGGCTTAAAGGAGCCCAAAGGAGGCAAATGAAGTATGCAGACACGTATCGCAGTGATCTCACATATGACGAGGGAGCTTTAATGTATCTAAAGGTTTCTCCTCATAAGGGTCTTCATAGATTTGGTTTTAAAGGAAAATTAGCACTGAGATTTATCGGGCCTTTCAAGATCAAGTAGCGGGTCGAAAATGTTGCTTATGAGCTAGATTTACCTCCACAGATGTCGGGGGGATTCATCCAGTGTTTCATCTTTCTATGCTTCAACTAGCCAAATCGAAGGCAGGCGAGAGACCGACCGTGGACTTGAGTGAAGATATATCATATGAAGAGCGGTCAGTACAGATCCTAGATAGGAGGGTACAACAGTTAAGAGGCAAGTCTATCCCGAAAGTATTAGTCAAGTGGCAGTTTCATGAAGACTCGGAACTCACTTGGGAACAGGAAGACTATATGCACGATATATTTTCGTACCTCTTCAAGTCAGGTATAGTTTTAGGTTAATTTTAATTTCGAGGACGAAATTCCCATTAGTTGAGAAGTATTGTCAAGGCCCAAATAGCTAATCTTAATTTAATTTGGTAATCAAGATCAAATGACTTGTGACATGGGACCCGCAGTGAGATATGTGTAATTACAGAGGCTAAATGGCTGAGGTAAATGTTATATTTGTGCTGATGTGTGCTTAGTGTATTGTATATGTGTAGACTACTAAGTCACGCTTACGTGTGTTAGGTGTTGAGATGTGAATAGGGACTCGCCTTGATATGCGTGTTGGCATGGGACCGAGGTAAAGAATGATAAAGTAAGTTGGTACAAGCTTTATATGGTTTTATTAAGTGAGTTATATGGGCTATGGTTGATCTGGTATTAAAATACCAAAGTTAGTAAATTAAAACATAAGCCACTTGATATGTCTCGAGCATAAGTTGACATACTTCAACATTAATTGAGTTATTGTTTGGTGTCACTTAAGCATGAACTAGTGGGACATGTGTGAGTAGGAGGTCTACTAGTTAGGTCTTGAGATACGTGTGCACTATATGATCAAGGGCTATCATTCAACTTTATCCAATTCATGTATATAAAGCATTTGATCAACTCAAGCACCTCACACTCTCTCATTTCGATTTCTTCATCGAGAAGAAAGGTTGCTGGAGAAGGAGGAGTTGCTTCGGAAGGTGAAGATCAGCAAAAATAGTGGAGTTGGTGAAGGAGAGACCAAGTTCAGCTAGTGTTCATCAAGTTAGGTAACTTCTCTGCTCCATTAACATAGCTCAATTCCATGAATTCATGTATTTGATGTTATGGGTTGTTGTTTTATGTTGTGAATGATGTCTTGGAACTCTAAAGGTGTGTATAAGGGTTCCTAAGGCATCAGCATAGCCTATGTGTTGAGAAAACTAAAAATTTTGATTGCAGAATTCTAGGTTCTACAACATATAGCGCGCTATGCACAATTGGTAGCGCGCTATGTTGGTCATTAGCGCGCTACATGCTAGGGCAACATAAAAATCTGCAAGTCTTAAGAAGTCCTTAAACACTACACAAGAGTCTAATATGCTAAGTAAGGGTCCAAACACACTCAAAACATATGATATGAGGTCGGGAACTTAAGGAAGTATTTCGTAGATTCAAATACGAGTTTCGATGAGTTAAGAGGTCGAAGTAGCATAGGAAATTTCATGGTATGTAAGTAATTAAACTGATTGATAGATTTATTTACATTTCATTCCTAATCATATGTTCATTTCCAGTCATTTGGACTGAATTGCCTTTGTACTTCATGTGACATGACTTGTTGTTCATTGTCATTACATGAGGTTGTTTCATGGCATAGTTTGTTGATAAAATCATTTCATTGACTCCAATTCATGTGCTATATCATTATTGATTGTTATTACTGGTGGTCAGTGAAATAGCATGCTATTAGGTAGTTTTTACATAGTGTTGTGAATCTACATCCTTTGTGCATTAGTTATGCAATTGTATTTGTTGGATTCCAATACCGTGTTGTTCTTGAATATAAAAGTGGTTATTGTATCTAGGGTCATTTTATGATAGAAATATGGCTGACATACGAGGGTCACTAGACTTTCTAGGGTGATCGGGATTTCTCCACTATTTTACGCAGTACACGGGGTATAGGACTCGGGGTTGTTGGCAAACATAACTTTGGCGACTTCACGAGTTGTAAGACTCAGGGTTGTTGGCAAGTATACATCTCAGTGACTGACATTTGGGATAATTATAAAGGCGTATTGTACCGTGTAAGTACGACTTTCACAGAGATGTAGAGCATAACTCCATCCTTATATAGTGGAAAGGCTGATGTGATGAAGATCACGACCTACCAGCTCTATATCATTACTACTTAGCCTAGTGTCAGTTTCATTTTCTTTAACTAAAGTATCTCTTTGCATGATATTCTTCCAACATAGTAGCTATTGTTATTATGCTTTTTTATACTTGTTGCATAATTGGGAATGTGAACAAATGTCTCTCAGTATTACTTTCTATTTTCAAGTACTCACCGTCTACTTTGTGACGGTGGGTGCAGATCCATCAAGTAGCAGGTCAGGCAAAGAGAAGATCGACGACTACCTCTGAGCCAGTGGAGTACTGCTACACCAGATATTATAGGTTTTGCTTTTGATTTATTACTATTATATGTATATGATATTATTTTGGGGGTTGTATATTATGGGTTGAGTGATTGGTACCTTGCTAGACACATGATGTTAAATATCGCCGTTTCATTATATATATGCATGTGATCTTTAATTCTTGGTTTTTCCACAAAGGTTAGGCTACTTGTTTGTATGATTCGCTAGTTAATTAATTAAGACTTCCGCTGCATAAATTTTAAGTTAGTAAATTTTAATTAACTCTAATTTATGAATTTACATAGGATAGGTATATGTTTATATCTATTTGAAGACTAAATAATTGGTAAGTAATAAGGTTGTTGAAAAGGCTGACTAATTCCTTGTTAGGTCCTATATGGTGAGACTAAGGCTTAATAATGAGATTAGGCCTAGCGGTGCCCTAGTTTGAGAAGGGGTCGTCACAACGTCACTGTCCTGTATTTGACACATGGCACGAGTTAGAATATTCGGGTCGTTACAGCCTTCCCAACTAATTAGAACTTCGTCCTCGAAATTGAATAAACTTAAAGTAAAACTTACCGGAATCTAAAATAGGTATGGGAAATGCCCGTGCATATAGGACTCAAATTCCCAAGTCAGCTTCTCGTCTTTATAATGCTGCCACTTAACGAGAATCGATGGAATGTCCTTGTTCCTCAATCTCTTCACTTGACGATTTAATATCTGAATATGGTGTCCTCGTAGGTGATGTCCTTTCTTAAGTCTATCTGGCTCAAATCCACCATCGATCGCCTGCCTCCTTTTAGTCTATCCAGTCTAAGCACCGAAATGTAAAACACTGGGTGGATCCCGACTAACTAAAGCGGTAGCTCTAACTATATGCAACCTTGCCTATTCTCTTCCTCACTTTGAATGGACCAATGAGTCTCGGTGCGAGCTTTCCTTTGATTCCAAATCTCTTGTGACCCTTCAGAGGCGAGTACTTAAAATAAATGTAAGCCCCTTGTCATGCTCTAACATGTCGTTGTACTTATCATAGTATTTTTTTAATCTTTCTTGTGCACCTTTCAGACGTAGTCTAATCTACATATCTTCTTTGTGTGATCCACTTCAATCTCTAACCGAATAGTTGTCATATCATCGGGCTCTGCCCAATACGATAGATGTCTACATTGTTTTGCCTTAGAGCGCCTCAAATGGTACTATCCCAATATTGGCCTGAAAAATTTTATTGTAAGCAAACTCATATAAATGAAGATATTCTTCCCAAGAATCACCGTAATCTAGCACACACATCCTCAACATATCCTCAAGTACCTTAATCAACCTTACTGACTGTTCGTCTGTCTATGGATGGTAGGCGGTACTCATGTCTAACCGTGTGCCAAACAGCGCCTGCATACTCTGCTAAATCTGTGACGTAAATTGTGACCCTCCATCTGACACAATCGACAATGGAACCCTGTGAAGTCGGATAATCTCTCGCTTATATAAACTGGCAACATATCCACTCGATTTGTATTAGAGATCAATAAGCAATGCATGGACTTAGTCAATCTATCCACAATCACCCAGAAGCTATCATGGCCACATTGAGATTGAGGTAGTCCACTGAAATAATCCATGGCGATATGCTCCCATTTCCGCCGAGGAATGGGAAGTGGATGTAATAGCCCTCTGGGTCTCTAATGCTCAGCCTTAAACCACTGACATATCTTACACGCTCGAACGTACTCACTGACGTCGGTCTTCATCCCCGACTACCAAAAAAAATAACGCATATCCACATACATCTTGGTTCCACTGGATGAATTGCAAAACTTTAGTGGTAAGCCTCCTGAAGTATCACCCTACCGTCCTTAATCAAGACACAACCCAAACTGACCTTGGAAGAATTGGTGTTCACAACAAATCCTTTCCCCATCTCTGCTAGTACTAACATCGGCGTTGTAGTTAGTTGTTCCTTCAAAGTCTGAAGGCTTGCTCATAGCTGTCATTCCACTTAAATCACTGCCTTTTTCGTCAACCGTGTCATTGGCGTGACAATCTTGAAAAAATCTAGCATGAAATGCCGATAATATCTTGCCAGTCCTAAAAAGCTGCGGATATATGTTACTTATATCGATGTTGGTCAATCTATCACTGCTCTAACCTTAGCGGGGTCCACTGACACTCTGCTCGCTCTGACAATATATCGTAAAAATCAGACATTTGTAAGCCAAAACTCGCACTTACTGAATTTGACATACAATATGTGCTCCCTAAAAGTCTGCAATATCGTCTTGAGGTGCCCCTTGTGATCATCACGAGTCCTGGAGTAGATGAGAACGCCGTCGATGAACACTATGACAAATCTTTCTAAATACTCTCTCAACACCCAGTGCATGAGGTTCATGAACATTGCAGAGGCATGCATTAGCCCAAAAGTCACGACAGTGAACTGGCAATGCCCTTATTAGTCTTCTCCCTATCCTCCTCTCTAATCCTCAATTAGTGGTATCTGGATCTCAGATCAATATTTGAAAACCACTGTGCTCCTTTAAGCTGGTAAAACAAGTCATCGATGCGTTGGAGTGGATATGAATTCTTTACTATGATTCGGTTGAGTTATCGATAATCAATACAAAGTCTCAAACAACTGACCTTCTTCTTGACGAATAGTACAAGCGCGGCCCAAGGTGACATGCTCGAATGTATAAATCCTAACTCTAACAACTCCTCTAGCAGGGTCTTCAGCTCATCTAGCTCCTTAGGAGCCATCCTATACGGTGGAATTGATATAGGTTTAGTCCTCGGGGCCAAGTCTATGATGAAGTCAATCTCTTTAGGCAGTGGTAATCCTGGTAGCTCCGTAGGAAAAAAGACATCCTAAAACTTGAATACAATAGGCATCTCCTCCATCCTCGTCTCAAGTCTCTCTGACGTACACAAAACACTAGCAAAAGTCTCGAGATTTGAATTTGTGGCTACTCTAGCTCGAGTGATCGGTAATGTTGTCGAAGTCCCCTAAAAACTAAGCTCTACTCGGTCCAAAAGCCTAAATGTAACCACCTTGCTGAAACACTCAAACTGTGCCCGGTACGCGGCTAACCAATTCAAGCCTAATAAGGCGTCTAACTCTAAGAACTCTAATACGCTCAAGTCTACGAGCATCTCCTGGTCCCCTATCCCAACATAGCAATTAACATATATTAAGTTCGGGTATATCTTGTCCCTAATAGTCGTGCTAAGGATTAAGGGTCGCTCTAGTCTAATCATTCAGAATTCTAACTCATCAATCATACGACTAGAAATAAATGACACTGTAAACCCTGAATCAATCAAAATATGTTTAAGTCAACAACAAATAGAAATCATACCCTCAATCAAGTTACGCGTGGCGGCTCGATCCGGTGCGGCGATTACATGAACCTGCTCTCTGTACTGCTACGACTATGCTATTCATAGTCGTAGACAAGCACTCACAAAATGTCATGTCTAGCCGCACTCAAAACATTCTCGGTGTGGTCTCGGCCCCAGGGGAATCTCCTATCCTTGTCCCTGCGTATGATTGGACCTCGGTCCCTATCCCTGCTCATATCTCTATCCTTGGCCCTTTCCATACCTCTGCCTTTGACCACTGCCTCTACCTCTACCCTCAGTTCACTGATACTGTTGCTGCGGCCTTGACTGTGCTAGCTATTTTGGTGAACTGGCATAACTCTGTGCCGAAGCAGATGGAACTGGTGTTGTGCGCGCTAGATGTAATGGTGGTGCCACTAATCTTACACTCTGTGCCCCGACATCTTTTGATCTGAATGGTCGATGTCTCTTCTTCTTCTTCCTATCACCCCCTTATCTATACTCTGACTGAGTTGGGGCTGGTGTTGCTATGACCTCTTTAGGGTGTATGCTCAGGTGTATCTCTTTAATCATGCTCCTCTCATATGCAACATGTAAGCTCCTTGGCTCAGTGGTCACCACTGGTGCCCCCAATGACTCACAACAGACCCTTCATGAAGTGTGTGTCTAATCGCATTTGTATTGGCTATCCCTCTAGCATACTCCAATAAGTGAAAATATTTGACCATACACTGCATCATCGACTACTCAGTGTACTGTCGGATGCTCAGAAACTCGGCCCTCTTGAACTTCGCTTAATATTTAAGCTTACCTTGGGTAGTGATAAGTAGTTAATTAGGCCTATATATAAGACTAATTTAGTTGTATAATTGGTCTAAATAACCCGAAATGAGCTCTAATTGGTGATATTTAATTGTTTTCAGGTCTACAAGGCATAAAAGAGACAAAGGAATGATTTCATGATGAAATGAGGGGAAAAAGCATAAAAGCACATGTGACACCGTGGAGAATGAGCACAAGGCATAGAGATCAAAGGAAGAGATGCAGGAGAGTTGACGCGGTGCATGCAAAGTTGACACTGCGGGGTTTACACACACGGTGTCGGGCATTTACACAAGAGGCGTCGAGTCTACCGAGAGGAAAAAAATATACATGAAAGGTTGACGTTGTGGCTGCGTTGTCACTTTACACAGGGAGCATGGATTCACTTACAGACATCGTCAAGACAAAAAATAAAAAGTTTTGGAATTCTAATTTGTTTGGAATTATTAATTATGGTTTCATATTGTATTTTAGGAGTCTTAAGAGTATAAATATGTATTAGAATGTGTTAAACCCACCATAACACATAACAATAAACCAAAGAAGATAAATTAACATAGTTTACATTAGATTTGAGTATTGAGAAGAACATTTGAAAGAGATACATTAAAGACTTAAATTATAATGCTTTGGTATTTTTCTTTGATTTAATTTATTTGATTTAGTCTTTGACTACGGATCATCAAGCGGGAAGCTGGAACCAAAATCAGGACCTAGGGAACAATTAACCCGAAAGTGATCTAGTATTGCAAGACAAAGAACAAGGACAAAAATGTCTTCAAGATTACCTTCAAATTGGAAGTGCAAGAGACATAAAATAAAGTGATGAGGCTTCTAGCCAACACCATTAAATTCGATTTAAGACCATCTCTCATCAACATGATGTATAAGAGCCAATTTAATAGGTTAGCAAGTGAAGATTCAGTTGCACATGTGGAGAACTTTCTGGAGAAGTGTGATATTGTTCACATTATTAGATTTACGAAGGAAGTGATTAGGATGAGACTTTTTCTATTCTCATAAGGTGGAAAAGCCAAATCTTGGTTTCAAGGACTGAATGCAAGAAGCATGACTTCATGGGCGGATATTAATGAGAGATTCTTAGACAAATTCTTTCCCCTAGTTAAAATCAGTGAAAAGAAATTAGAGATAAACCAATTTAAGCAAGACGATACTAAGTCTCTTGGTGAGGTTTGGGAGAGATTTAAAGAAATGTTGAGAAGATGTCCGGGACATGAATATGTTAAGTGGGCACAATTGCAAATATTTTACTATGGAATGAGTCATGGCATAAGGACATTAATGGATGTCGTAGTAGGTTGTTCTCTACTTACTAAGAATAAAGATGGAGCACTAGATCTTCTAGTTTTAATGTCATAAAATTCTACAGCAGGAACTCACTCCATATTAAGAAAGCCAATAGGAGTTTTCAAGATTGATTCACAAGCTGTGATCATGGCACATTTATCTAACATGAGTAGTCAAATGGTGAAGCTACAAACGAGACAATCAAATCCACAAGTGCAAGCAATTCAACAACTTATTAATCACCTAGCAATGGTGGTTAATCCATTGGATATGCAACAAGGGATGGAGCTCGAAGATGTCAACTTCATGAATAATCAGAATTATGGAAACTACTTCAGGCAGAAAGGAATGGTTCCTTAAATATATTATCAAGGATACAACAACCTAAACTTTTTATATGGAAACCCTGATAATGGACTGAAGTTATTTCAGGTTTTGATTAACAAGTCCAACAAGGGAAGCTAGGCTAAAGTAAAGAAATGACTTCATTAAGGTCAATTGAGATATTCTTACAAGCCATTGACATCAACAATAGTTAATGTAATGAGAGGATTGAGAAATAATTAGAGAATGTGATACAAAACCTTAAGCGAATAGATGATGAAAGAAACCAATCCATCAAGAATTTGGAGAGATAAATCAGTTAGCTAGCAATTGCATTGAATTCGAGGAAGGAATGACAATTTCCAAGTATCATAATCACAAATTCTAAGGAGAATGTTAATGCCATTCACATGATGAGCACTACGACAACTAATGAACCAATGCAAGAGTAAGCGAGGTACAAGCTAGAAAGACTCAATACTTTAGCTATGAGAAAGTTCAGAAAACCTGAAGTTATGCATGAAAATGGAATAGAAATGAGAAATAAAGAACTTGAAGCGCTCAAGCAACCAAAGATCAACTCTATGAGAAGTAAAAAGAAGGGGAAGAGATAATGGAGAGTTAAGCAACACGATGAAGGACCTTCAAAAAAACCTCCAAAAGGAAATAACATCAAGGTTATTTTAAAGAAGCTGGAACCAAAAGTCAAGTTCATACCGAGACTTCAACCAATCAAGATGAGAGATCTTGGAGATATATTCATATCAATGAGCATTGATGGGCACCGACTTAGAAACATCTTGTGTGATATGGGAGCTTCAGTCAATGTAATGCATATAAGAGACATGTTACAAGCAATTTTAAAGATCAATTATCCCGATACAACATATTTGTAAGTAGTTGATGGTAACTTGGTACCGATGATAGGGGAGTCTTGAATGTGCATGTGAAAGTGGGTAGATTCATATTTACCAGTGATTTTGAGACTATGGATCATGATATAGATGATGATGTATCTATCATACTTGGACGACCATCCTTGAATACTGCCAATGCAATTTTGCACATGAGGAAGAAAATACTCACAATGAGTATCAAGGTGGATGAAGATATCAAGAAGATTGTCTTTGTGGAAGGTCAAGAAATACATCCAAACGGGAGAGATATCATTATCTCCGATCTACAATTGGAGTATCTCGATTTATACTCGGACTAAATGAGCAAAAAGGCGTCAGGCTAAGGACGCTAAATGAAGCGCTACTAGGAGGCAGCCCAAGGGTTTTCGATTTCAGTTTTTTAAATTTTAGTTATTTACTTTTTAGTAGATAGAACAATCCAAACATTTTTATAAGTGTTTTTCTAATTTTAATAAATTTTCGTGCTAAATGTGTAGGAAAAAACCATTTGCTGGGTGAAATTTCATCGAAATGGAGAAATCTCGACATACATCAGCAAATAGCGTAAATGAGCAAAGGAGTTAGAGTGGTAAAGGTCAGATAAATCGACAAGTTTTGGGTAAGCTTTTATGAAATTTATATATATACAAGGAATTTCACTCTGTCCCGACGCCTTGTGTAGTAATATATAACGCCAGGAGGGTGCCAATAGGGAGTTAAAGAAAAAATTAAAAAATTATTGAGAAATACCAGTTGATGCCGTTTGTATTAACACGCTATGCCGTGAACCAATACAGATTATGCCAGGACAACGCTGAAATGTTCATGCTCACAGTTGACTCGACGTCGTGCCCACACTGTGGTGACGCCATGCCCTATAAGAGACAATATCGATGGGTTTTTATAACCCTTCCAAAACAAAACTTACATACTTGCAACTTATTCCATACACCACCATCGAAGCATAAATCCCTCTAGAACTCTAGATTGAGAAATCTTAAGCGAGCAAAGAGTGTTCCTAGTGATCAAGAGTGAAAAGAGAAGTCACATTGTGGATTTGCATAAAAGAGGAGAGCCAGGGCATCGATTTTGAGAAGTGAGTTAAGAGAGCAATAGTATAGGAATTTGTAAGCAAAGTGTTAGGGCTTTGATTGATAAAGGCTTGGAGAAGTAATGTACATCAGAAAGTAGTCCGACATTGAGGTGAACTTTCAATTTCATTGGTTATGCTTTGAATTTTTTATATTATAGATGAAATTGAATGGATTATGGAAAATTAGGTTTTTTGATAGGAAATCAAAGTTGTTTGGATTTGGACCATTAATGTGGCTTATTGTGGATTAGTATATGTCATTTTGAATTAATTGGCATGTGAATGACCCTTGCTAATGAAAATTTTGATTATAGGTGATTTGAAGACTTGTTTTAAATTTGTTGTGGTTGTTGTAAGTTTTTGAGATAATGGTAAGAATAAGGAGGCAAGCAAATTAAGTTAGTGATGTTAGGGCTAACAAAAATGAGGCATCAACCTCAGGAGCTCAAAATGAGGATGCCCATAGGCCATTCAAATCAAAGTTCTATATTAGTAAGGAGGCCAAGGAGAGGTATGAGGTTATTGAAATAAGGAGTTTATGTGTGAAAGATGAATTAACCTCCCGGCCAAGTATGATAAGAGAGTCAACAACTTCATCAGGTAATGGGGTTGGGAGAAATTCACAAAAGAATATAAGGAGAATAAGGTTTATGGAGTGCGTTAGATTGTTTATGAATTCTATGCAAATGCTAAGTTCACAAAGAAATGTGATCCAGTAAAGGTGACAGGAGTAATGGTCCCATTCATTGAGCATTACATAAACTGTATCTATGGGTTATAATACTTGAGTAGGAATGGAGACCCACATACCTTCCCAGATGATTTATTTGAGAGACCCTAAAACCTATATCCTTTTAGAACTATAGAAAGACAATTAGTTCTCTCAAGACAACAGGGATCGATAATGGGAGCTGAGAATGTTCCAAAGCATATTAAGAAGGGGAGTGTAAGAAAAGTGTATAGAATGAGGCAACATTTTATGACTACTTCATTATACCCGACTACTCAGCATGGTGAGATAAATGTACCCTAGGCGGCTTATTTTTATGAGATTACAAAGAATGGGAGGATTAATGTTGGGGAAATTATTTACAAGAATTGAGGGAGTCAATCATGACTGAGAGAGACAGCAAGTTGTTATTTCCAATCCTCACAACCCAGATGTGCTTAAATGCTGGAGTGAGATTTATCCAAAATGAAGAACTTGATATATAAGCCCGAGTAGTAATAAATGAGGAGTTTATGTTGTCTTTGAAATCACCCACTAGATATAAAGAATCTAAGGATGAGAGAGAGATCTCTGAGAGAGATAGACTTGATGCCGAACTGTTAGCCAAGAAAGCCGAGGCCCAAGCAGCAACAGAAATAGCAGCAGCGTAGTTTGCCCAAAAGATGTGGAATGAAGGATATGTAGGGGAGGAGGATAATCAGCAAGGATTTGATGAGGGCTACAAGTTTGTAAACCCTTTGATAGGAGAGTAGGACTTGGATGGTCCTAAAATTTTTCCACCACCTCCATCACCACAGGCACCGATACCACCACCTGAGGATTTGACTCCACGATGGATTGTTGAGATGCGGAGACAATATAGAGAGGATATGGCTCAATATCATGAAGCCTTGTTGAGATATGAGGAAGACAAGTATAGAAGTATTCTTGATAAACTGAATGAACAAAACAATTTCATGTTTTTTGCAGATCATTAGAGGGACATAGCTAGATATAAGAGGAGCATAAGGTTGAGACTTACTAATGGATCTATCATATTTTCAGAGGCACTAAACTACATGTATGATCCTGATGTGGTGCAGAATAGAAGAGTGGAGCGTCTTTTGACACCATCTTTTGCTGGAGCTGATGATGATGATGCGATGATTATGCGCAGGCCTAGAGTCTGGGTCTTAGGATTTCTCTAGATCATGGGAAGATGAGCAATGCATTTAATACTGATTATTTTTTTAATTTGGGATATTTTGACACTTTAGTAGTTATTTTAAGCTTTATGTTTATGCATTTTTATGTTTAATATTATGCGGTTATCAAATTATATTATATATGTTTATTTGTTTAGGTTCTTATGTTTCAGGCTTATTTTTAAACCTTGAGGATAAGGTTTGGTTTAAGTTTTGGGGCATCAACATTATGGAAAGTGGTAAGAAATGATGAGTTAAGGATAAACACTGCAGGTTTGATCGTTAAATTTTATTTTTGGAGTTAAAGAGGAAGAATGGTAGTGTATTTTGTTTAATTCTATTTCATTTACATATTATTTAATTGTTAAATAAGTTGTATAGATTAGGTTATATATAGTATTATACTAATAAATGAATAAAGTTAATCATTTGCAAAGTCCATGCCTTTGATTGAAGATAAGTAAAAATACAAGTATCCTATTGATATGAAACTCATAAAATGTTATCATTTTTGAAGAAAATAAGAATTGTAGCAAACAAAGGTATGATATCTTGATTTGAAACTTAGATTTTGGGAAGACCATGAATTTCAAACAAAAGCAAGAAGAATACCTGAACACTTCTTGTGGAAAAATTTAGATCTCTACAAAATTCTATAATAAGTATGAATCTTACTTGAGTATAAAGTAAATAAAGACTTAGTACTAAAATTGGAAGAGATGGACATGGTGTTAAATGAAAAGTTGGAATTAAAACTTGCTTAATAAAAGTGAAAGTGAGAAGTGCTAACATGAGTCTTAAATAAAAAATTAAGAGTGTCCTGCAAGTTCTACAGGAAATGGAGCAAAGAACTTGATGGTTGGAAAAAGAAAGAAAAACGAGATCCAAAGGAAAAGTAACAGGGACAATACAACTAAAAAAATATATATATAAGGAGAAATTATATATATATATAAAGAAAGTCATAAGTCAAATAAAAACTCTTCAAATGAAAATATTTAGCTCGAGTACAAGTAACTTAGTGAAGTTTTTTTCTCCAACTAAATGAAGTCATATGGACTCTTGAAGTATTAAATCTACAAAAATAGTATGATCTATGATTATTTGTGAATTCTTGAGCTTACTGAGGAATCATGAGATTGTACATTATTGTTTGAGTGTCAAGATGAAGTAAACTTGTGAGTAGTGATGGTCTTGGTTGCGAACTACTTTTGAGTTTCGAAAGTGAATTGTATGTGTTGTTAAAGCTACGTGTTTTGAAAATATTAGTTTTTATAAAGAAAAAATATCTTGAGTAGATTATTAATTTGAAATTTATTTGAATTAAAGGATACTCCATAAACTATGTAACATGAGTAAGGACTATAAGTAGTATTAGTATGCGTTTGCAATAGAATACACTTTTTCTAGATAAGTAGTTAATTAGGCTTACATATAGTACTAGTTTAGTTGTATAATTAGTCTAGATATCCTGGAATGAGCTCTAATTGATGGTTTTTTCCATGTTTTCAGGTTTACAAGGCATAAAAGATACAAAATAAGGATTTCATGATGATATGAGGTGAAAAAGCCCAAAAGCACATATGACTCCATGGATTACACATTTGACGCCATGGAGAATGAGCATAAAACATGGAGAAGGCGTGGAGAATGAGCACAAAGCGTGGAGATCAAAGGAAAGAGTTGATGTTGTGCATGCACAGTTAACGATGTAGGGTTTACACACATGACGCCAAACATTTACACAGGAGGCGTCGAGTCAACTGAGAGGAGAAAATACACATGAAAGGTCGATGTTGTGGCGGCGCTGTCACTTTACACAGGAGCGCAGATTCACTTATAGACAGCATCAAGACAAAAAATAAAAAGTTTTGAAATTCTAGTTCGTTTGGAATTGTTAATTAGAGTTTGTAATTGTATTTTTAGGAGTCTTAGGAGTATAAATAGGTATTAGAACATGGTAAACCCACCACAACACATAACAATAGACCAAGGAAGATAGATTATCATAGTTTACATTAGATTTGAGTATTGATAAGAGCTTTTGAATGAGAAACATTGAAGACTTAAATTATGGTGATTTTGTATTATTCTTTGATTTAATTAAATTTATTTGATTCAATCTTTGATTGCAATGAATATCATGATTTGTGTGTTTTTTATGATGATGAGTGAGTAGTCTATTTATTTTAAGGATCAATGGATCCTATGGTATGAATATTATGCAAAGAAGTATGAGTTGATTATAATGTTTAAGAAGTGCAATGGTTTGAATTTGTGTTTTATTTTATGCATAATGCTATGAACATTTTGATCACATGTTTGTTGATTATGGGTTTTAGGAATTACCATGGCCATTGGAGATTTAAAGCCGGATATGAACAACATAACCATAAAATATATAACATCGATAGATAGTTGTTGATTAAGGATACATGGGTAGTAAAATTAAGTATTTATGAGTCTAAAGATTTAGTACTTAATGCTATGTGAGACTTATGCTATTCACACCAATAAATAGAGTTTTAGTTTGCACACATAAGAAAGATGAAGGAAGTTTGATATGGGAAGCATATTAATTCATTACTTAGGTGGAGTTGTGAACTAAGATTTTTCTTGATATAAGAATACAAATTAATTTACATTATTTTTATAGAATAAAGTAGTTTAGTTTAAAAGAAAACAAAAGAGATCTTCTTAAAAATATAGTGAACTTAATTAAGTAGTCGTATACCTATAAACCTTTCTTAGAGGAATGATACCTGTAATAAACCTTTTTTGTCACATTATTACTACCATTGAACCATTATACTCGCGGTTATGATTAAGTAGCCTCTCCAAACAACAACCCCGATGATATACTCGGTCTCATATACTCTCGCATTGCCAAGAAGTCATCTATCTTCTTGGGGCTCTTCAAAAATCTCTTTATCGCCTCAAGTTTCGAGCCCCCATAGAACTGAGACAGCATATGCCTCTAGAACTCTCGCGACTGTCTCATCACTGTTATGGCCCTAGTGCTCGTTTCTATAAGTATAGTATATGTAGTATCTGCCAAAGCAAAGTGTGTAAGTAGTACTGTCTCAGTTCGTACCGATATAACCTCCACGATAACTAGCGTTTCTGGTACAATGGGAGCCACTAGAGTGGCCTATACAGTAGGCGCATTTCACTCAGAAGGAAGGGACGATGTTGTCGTAACTGGAGATGGTGATGGTGCAGCCTATGCCTTCAATAGCTTGAGGATCTCCTCAACTGATAGCTATGAGATGTGACCAACTGAGACATCTCATCTAGCCTCCCCTCTACATTAGAGCTACCACTACTACCGTTGGCCTTAGGCTGATCGATCATCACGATCTTTAAAGAAAGCGAATTCTTGATCGTTTATAGCTACCGCTAATAATGTAGTACAGTAAGACAAATAACATATATAATTCAAGTTAATTTCCCCAACCCTCTTCACTTCCCAACTAAGACTCTAAGTTAGGATCATAGGGTTCCACTCTAAGTTCCATTTGTGTCCTAACTCTATTATCAATTTATGTCTTATACTGGTTTTGGGTTAGTCAAGAGCTAGGTGTAAAACCTTAGTCTTTGATATCAACTGTGATGGCCCCAGTTCCCCATAAACTGGGCCTCGCTCGGCCTAAGCCTATGTAGACACCCAAGTCAACCCTCCCATGGTCAACGCATGCCTTGTCAGCCTTCCTTTTCATGATTTAAGTCATTTAACAATTTTCAGTTGAATTATTTGAGATTTCCAAGTTTTTACCAGTTAATAATTTTGGCAAGTTTTAAGATTTAAGCGGATGTAGTTTAATGAACTAAATAACTCAAAAAATAAATTCGGTACAACCTATAGTGCAAAACCATGCATAAATATAGAGTAATGAAAGTGTAAATAAGGGAGGGCCGCTCCGATGTTCTCAAAGTAAATCGCTAAGTATCAGTGCCTTGTCCTTGCTCGATTGTGGATATGCACTCGGTCAAACACAAGAATGAAGAGTCCAATAAATAAAAGCCAGTAGGATTTAAATAGTATTTCAAAGTAAATAGAGTAGTCTACAATTCATGCGAAAAGAAAGTGAAGCTGTAAGGAATGCATGATAATAAGACTTTAAAATGAAAGTAAGATGAGAAATGAGTGTCAAAAGAAATATTAGAGAGGTTCCCAAGTAATCCAAGACCACCGAGTGCATGTTCCACAAGGTCGAGGTCATAGCGTCACGACAATTCTAAACGGACTCGGGTCCTAAAACGCGACAACGCATGTTATGCCTAGATCGTCGCGAACGAGTGATATTAATAGCGCCGTGGATAAAACACATCTCATTCCAACTAACAATCCAGTGAATTGGGGTTATGGCCCCGGTAGTTAGCTGGCAACCACTCCTATGAGACACCTTTTTGGCTCACTTAGTTCTTGGACACTCATATAGGACTAGAACTCCAAGAAAGGGAAATAGTGTAGTAACAATAAAATATAAAGCTTGCTGAATTATTTCGCATTTTTCAGCTGGTTTTACTTACCTCGGATTAATGCTATCACGCCCTCGCGGCTCAAGCACGCTCCCCAAATTGACACCCAATACATGACACTAGTAGCATGTGTCCCTGGTAGTTATTTGAATCAATTTATGTCGTGTTAGAGTCTATTTGATAAGGTTTCGATTTTTAAATCCCAAAATAATTCAAAATATGATCATCATAGCGGTGGCACGCTTTTTGAAGAGAATATTTTATTTAAAACCCCTGAATCCTCAAAGCCAACTTTCCTATAATCTTCTCAACTTTTCCTTATTGTTTCGGGATTTTTCTTCAATTTTTTGTTATTTGTTTTAAATTTTACTAATTAAACTATATATATGTATATTTAATCTGGGGGGAGATGAGTCATTATTTAAGCATTTTTTTCATAGGTGTTTTTCTATGTAAATCAAGTCCGAAGTCATGTTTTAGGGCTCTATATGTTTACTTTGGAGATTTATAGGGTATTTGAGTATTTGTACGGGAATTAGAAAAATTCGGGGAAGAAGTCAAAGTTCCGTAAAAAAAAAAACCAGCAGACTTGACGCCTCCTATATACAAGGATGATGCCAACAGAGAAGGCACAACGCTACAAGGCGTCAGGCCAGAAAACTGGATGACACCATAAAAGAACGGACGACGTCAGATCTCACAAAGGACGATGCTACTAATGGCGACAAGTCCATAAATATAATTTCAGATCAACTTGCTGCCTAAAACTTTCTATATACTGCTACGTCGTGGCCTAATGCATTTCCCACATAATGGCGACGCAACTGAGAGCGCCAAATTCGCAAAATAAAAGTCTTTCAACTTTTAGAAGGTTCTTATTTCTCAGGTTTTCCTATTCTTGTACCCAGGCTCACCTAAATAAATGAGGGAGCTTTATGAATAAAACATATTATATTCAAAGTGATTTAGAAGTAGAGCAAGGTAGAGTAGCCATGTCCTACTAGGTTCTTTAATACCTAGGTTGGAGATGAAGCTCTTTAGCCAATAATTAGGTTGTTTTCTATGTCTTGTTAAGATTTTCTAATATAATATTGTTTTGATTTAGTTCATTATCTTTATGTTACTATTTTTAACGATGTCTTAATAATATTTTAAAGTTTGTATATTCATTGCAAATCTCTAGGTGTAAACCTCACTAATATGCTATCAATCAGGTTGAGTCTGTGATACCAACCGAGTTGAGAAGTGGTCTTAGAGTAAGAAACCTGACACATTTGTTCTAGGTGAGTAACATTGAGAACTAGGTTAAATCTTGAAACCGGCTTGTCCAAGGTTATTTAGGGGTAGGTGTTCCCACAGAGCTATTAATGTTGCTCACATACTAAATCTTGAGAGCGTTGCCCAAGGTTGCACGGTGGAGTAAGAGAAGTATTTGGAGAGCGATTGCCCTATCTCTAACACCTATAGCTTATCTAGGGAAATTGTTTTAAAACATATCTTTCAAAGTAGATGATAAAAGACATGGAAACAAAAATGGCTAGATTTTGGATTCTTAGACTTAGGTATGCTTTACTATTTCTGAATTTCAATTATTCACTTTCTTGTTTTGTAGATCTTTAGAAAAACTATTTCAAAAACCTCACAGATTTACTTTTTTTTGTTGAACTCAGTTTGACTGAATCTAGTGGATTTGACCCCGTATTTACCACTACTACACCCAAGTAGGATTGGTAACCTTTTACGCATTATATTTGACACGCACGACACCAGATCAGATTTTGGCGCCGCTGCCAAGAATTTGATTCCAAATTGAGTTTAACTTTTTTTCTCTATTTATTTTTGTTCTTTGAGTCTACTAGTTTATGCACGGTAGGATAACTCGATCTAAATCGACTGGTTCATTGTTACCTTTTGATTCAGAAATCGATAGAACTCACCGAAGGTTGTCTAGGGAGGCTCTAAACAATGAGTCCAGTTTTCCCTATCCTACTATAGCTAAAGATGTTCGCCACACTAGCGATAATCACCAGATTACCATGAGGCGCATCAACGAAGATATACAAAATCTTCTTGCTCAGCATCCATTATGCATAAACTTTCCATCGAACAACGAAGCTTTTGAGCTTAACTCTAGCTTTGTTCGCCTCCTGCTCACATTCCATGGCATGGAGAATGAAGACTTGGTAGCATTCTTAAAGGAGTTTCAAACAAGTTGCCAGTCTATGAAACCTCCTCGAGCTGAAGAGAATGCAATAAAGCTTATGGTTTTCCCATTTTACTTAAAGGATATGGCCAAGCAATGGTTCTTTTATCTCCCCCTGGCTGCATTAACTCAATGCACGACATGATATATGAGTTCCTCAGGGAAGTATAAAGTAGCCCAACTCATCTCTGAGATATGAAATATTAAGATGAAGACCGATGAGTCTTTTGGTGATTATTAGGACCGCTGTAGGCGCCTAATTACCAATTGCCCATAGCATAACCAATCTGATATGGCTATTGTCCGATTTTTCTATATCGGCATGTCCCCTCTAGAGAGGCGTATGATTGATATCGCTTGTGGCGGTCAAGTTTGTGACAAAACCCCTGTGCAGATGAAACAACTCTATGAGGACATAGTGCGACAATCCCAATTATATGGGGATATTGGTGTTGACGTGTGTTGAGATTCGCCAGTTGGAGCTACTACTAGCTCCACTGACAAGAAAATTGATCAGTTGACTTCTATTGTTGAACGTCTTTTGACCAATGACTAAGCGCATGTTAAAACTTGTGAATTCTATTCAGCCATAAACCATGTGACTAATGAATGTCCTACCCTACCTGAGGACCATTAGCAGGCTAATTTTATAGGTAACCAATTCTAAGGGCAACTCCGAGCACCCTTCAGAAACGCCTATAACCAAGCAATGGCAAGGAACCAACCTAACTTCAGTTATGAGCCTTGAAACAAGAACCATTCATCCTTTATCCTTAAAGAACAACTTTCGCATGAACCAGTGATTAATCATTCCTCACTAGAGAACCTGATTAAATCTCTAGCAGCTCAACATAGCCAATTTGATAGAGAGACCAACTAGTTTCAAGTGAACACTGAGAAAGCTCTTAGTGATACAAATGCACCAGTCAAAAACCTGGTCCAGGTTAGCCAAATTGCAAAACAACTAGAAAGATTAGATGAGAAGTGAAAGATGTTTATGCAGACTTGCCCAAATCCAAACGCAAGAGCCAATGCCATTACACTTCGTAGTGGCAGGGGGTTACGAGGGACCCAAATACCTAGATAAACTACCCACCTCAAAGTGACTATACAATGAAGAGGAGAATGAAGTAAATAATCTTAAGACCAACCCCTAAACATATGGAAGCTTCCCAAAAGGAAACTCCGGCTGTTTATAAGGTCAAACCTCCCTTTCCCCAACGCTTGATGATAGATAGAAAAAGGGAGGAAGAGAAAAAAATTCTCGTGACCTTTAGGAGAGTAGACATTAACATTCCACTTCTTGATGCATTGAAACAGGTTCCCAATTATGCAAAGTTTTTCAAAGAGCTTTGCACCAATAAATGAAGATTGAAAGGCGACATAGAGGATTCAATTGGGAGAAATTGTCATGACTGTCCTACAAAAGAAACTTGCCCTAAATATAAGGATCCCGGGACATTCTCAGTACCTTGTATTATAGGGGATGTTTGCATTCCAAAAGCAATGTGCGATCTTAATGCCTCTATAAATGTGATGTCATTATCCATTTATAACATACTTAAAACAGGACCTCTGGAAGAGATAGGGATCGTGATCCAGTTGGTAGATTAATTGGTGGTCAGACGTGTAGATGTGTTGGAAGATGTATTAGTTCGAGTAAATGATTTTGTGTTCCTCGCAGACTTCTACATAGTGGATATGAAAGGGGAAGATATATCTAGATCGTCATTGGTGCTCATTAGACCATTATTCTTGAAGACTGCCAGAACCAAAATAGACGTACACAACGGATCTTTAACTATAGAATTCGACGAGGAAGTTATTAAGTTTGACAAATACAATGCCATGTGACATCCGATGGATGAGCCTATGCCAGTATGTAATAGATGATGTGGATTTGCATGTTCAACAGACTTTACTCATATGCAATGAAGATAAAGCTCAAGTCGTCCTGGAGAATCACCTAGATAATGTGTCATTCTACAAAGAAGATGCATCCTTCGACGCTAAAGTACAATAATCAATCTCTGACATAGATTCTTTTGAATCGGCATTTAACGTGTGTTATTTGGATTTACCTCTTTCCGACACCAAGCCTCTTCCATCACTGGAGAAAGGCCCCTTGATCGAGCTCAAACCACTACCTGAACACATGAAGTATTAATTTTTGGGTGAGAATGATATACATTACCTTTGATCATTTCAGCCAAACTTACATCGTTAGAATAACATAAGGTTGTTAGGTTACTTCGCGAATATGAGCAAGCCATTGGATGGACGATAGCAGACATCAAAGACCTGAGCCCCTCTACATGCATGCATTACATACACCTTGAAGATAGAGCAAAGCCAACCAAAGAGGCTCAAAGGATAGTGAACTCGCCTTTGATGGAGGTTGTAAAGAAGGAAATCGAGAACCTGCTAGATGTCGGGATAATCTGCCTTATTTTTTACTGTAAGTGCGTGAGCCCTATTTAAGTAGTACCCAAGAAAATATGAGTCATAGTGATCAATAACTCGCACGGCAAGCTGGTCTCCACCCGCAACTAGAATGGGTGGTGAGTGTGCATCAACTACAAGAAGCTCAACACTGCCACCAAAAAGGGCCACTTCCCTCTCCCATTCATAGATCAAATGTTGGAAAGGCTAGCTAGACATTCTCATTATTGTTGTCTCGACGTATACTCGAGCTTTCACCTAATACCAATCGCACCTGAAAATTAAGAGAATAAAACTTTCACTTACATTCGGCACTTTCGCCTACCATTGCATGCCTTTTCGATTGTGCAATGCATCAGATACTTTCCAAAGATGCATGGTAAGTATCTTCTCGAACTTTGTGGAAAGATTCATCGAGGTGTTCATGGACGACTTTACTATCTACAGGGATTCCTTTGATAGTTGCCTTGCAAATCTGACTAAAGTACTTAACAGATGCATTTAAATGAACTTGGTTTTAAGTTATGAAAATTTTTATTTCATGGCGAATCAAGGTCTTGTTCTAGGGAAAATAGTCTCCGCCAGTGGGTGGAGGTAGACTAATCCAAGATTAACATCATAAAGAAACTACTATACCCTACTAACGTACGTAAGATCAGATTTTTCCTTAGGCATGTAGGTTTTTACTAATGATTCATCTAGGATTTCTCAAAAATCATGCAACCCCTATGTCACCTCCTTTAGAAAGATGTGACCTTTGAGTTTGATAAAGCATGTAAAGATGCATTTAACAAACTCAAAGATTCGCTCACTGGCATAACCATTATTCAGGCACCCAATTGGGAACTCCCTTTTGAAATTATGTGCAATGGTAGTAACCATGCAGTCGGTGCAGTTCTAGGACAGAGAGTCGAAAAAGCTTCCCATGTCATTTATTATGTCTTTCGCACTCTTAATCTAGCATAAATGAACTACAGCATTATAGGAAAATAACTTCTTTGCAGTACTGTATGCACTAGAGAAGTTTGGTCCATATCTTCTGGGAACTAAAGTCATAGCGTACTCGGACCACGCGACATTACAACATCTTTAAAATAAAAAGGACGCTAAACCTCATTTGATCCGATGGATTCTCTTAGTGCAGGAATTTGACACTACGTTCAAAGATAAAAGCGGTGCAAAGAGCCTTGTTGCAGATCATCTTAGTAGGATCGAGAAAGGCAGTGAACTACCTAGTCCCCTCAAAGATGAGTTTCCCGATCAGTAGATTTTTTTAGTAATAGATGATGTTCCTTGGTATGCAGATTTTGTGAACTTCATTACAACGACATGTTTTCTCCAAACCTCACTAGGGCACAGAAAACAAGCTTAGGAACGATGCACGACATTATACATGGGATGATCCATATCTATATGATTTCTACACCGATCAATTTAATACGAACATGTGTCTCCCACGCAGAAAGCCAATCTATATTGGCATTCTATCATTCTTATACTTGTGGGGACATTTTGGACCCTGACGGACAGCCTGAAAAAAGTTTTGGAAATTGGGTTTCATTGGCCCTCTATCTTAATATTCATACATGTTTACCAAATCTTATCCTGACTGTCAAAAATTAGGTAATCTTGGCCACAAAGATCAGATGCCACATAATCCACTACACATATGTCAAATCTTTAATGTATGGGGGATTGATTTCATAGGACCCTTTCCAGCATCTTTTGGGAATGTTTACATCGTTCATGCAGTGGATTATGTATCCAAATAGGTGGAAGCAAAAGCCACACGCACCAATGATGCAAAGGGGGTTTATGAATTCTTGAAGTCAAAAATCTTCACCACTTTTAGAACTCCACGAGCCATAATAAGTGAAAGGGGAACTCATTTCTGTAATCAAACGGTTGAAAGCCTCCTAAATAAATATAATGTCACTCACAAGATTTTCACAACATACCACCTACAAACCAATAGCCAAGAAAAAATTTCCAATAAGGAGATCAAGTCCATTCGGATAAGATCGTGAATCCTTCTCGAAAAGATTGGAGCACATGACTGGAAGATGCTGTTTTGGCATATCGAATAGCAAACAAAACACCAATCGGGTTGTCACATTACCGTCTTCTTTTTGGAAAAGCTTGGCATTTTTCAGTTAAGTTAGTGCACAAGTCTTATTGCGCTATCAAAAAACTTAATATGCAACTTGATGAAGCAGGGGATGAAAGGAAATTAGACTTGCAAGAATTAGAGGAGATATGAAAAGATGCATACAAGAATGCATGTATCTATAAAGAAAAGACAAAAAAAATTTCATGACCGAAACATCTATCTAAAAGAGTTTCATGTAGGAAAAAGGTACTTTAATTTCAATCCCGTCTTAAAATTTTTGCATGAAAGTTGCGATCGAGATGGATAAGACCATACGTGGTACTCACAATTCATGATCATGGAGCCGTGGAAATCCAGAACTCGAAAATTGGTCATGCATTTAAAGTGAATGGGCATAGAATGAAACCATACTATGAAGATCTCTTATGTCGAAATCGGAGAATGAGACACTTCACGAGCCAGGTTATGGTAAGTAACAGGTAAGTTTGTCCAGCCAACAACATTAAATAAAAGCGCTACTGGAGGTAGCCATGAACAATTTTGTAGTTAGTAATCGGTTTTAATTCTTGTTTTTCTTAACCATGCATATAGTATTGTACTAACCTCTATATATATTATCCATCTATTTTCACCACTATTGACATTTATTTTGTCAGCCTAATTTTGAACCTTGAGGACAAGGTTTGTAATAAGTTTGGTGGTATTAAGTACATGGACATAGTAACTAACAAAGCCTCGCAGGTATGAACGTAAATTTTAAATTTTTC
The DNA here is from genome assembly GCA_039657325.1 of Stephania cephalantha. Classification (NCBI taxonomy): domain Eukaryota; kingdom Viridiplantae; phylum Streptophyta; class Magnoliopsida; order Ranunculales; family Menispermaceae; genus Stephania; species Stephania cephalantha. The sequence goes on from CM077577.1 coordinate 18,460,801, forward strand.
TTGTGGCTTTAAGGAGTTCACGGTAATACTATCTCCTTTCTATCCCATTTTTTACCTTCCGCTTCTTTTATCACCTAGAAATTAGTACAATAATGCATGCATGTTTTAGGTAGTTTAGTATATTTACTATTTTATAGAGTCTTAGCTATGAGTGAAACTTTGCTTTCAATTTTGGAGTCAAAACTTGGTCAAATTGTTTACCTTCATATTTAGAAGAAGTAAAAGAGCTTTTACACCTACTTGACAAATAGGAACTTGGATTAGGGATGAGTCATAACTTGAAACCAAAGTAGGTAGGCAGTGAAATTAACTTTGCGAGAAAATTTGAAATCTCTAGGACTCTGAAACTAGGACTAATTCACTTGTAGTATAATTGTTAAAGATTTACTATAAAAAAAATATGGGCTTGATGATTCTACGTTGGAAAAATAACTTAACTTTAGTAAGACTAAGAAATGCTAACATAAGATTTCTGATAGAAATAGAGAGTCCTACAAGTTCTGCAGGAAATGGAGTAGGGAACTTGATTGTTGGAAAAATAATGAAAAATCGGTATCCACTAGAAATAGAGAAGGGACCGTAGAATAAAAAACCATTTAGAGGGAGAAAGTGAGAATCTCTAGATGAATAAAAGGCGAAATTTCGATTGTAAGGACTCCGTTGTTTTGCAAAGTGGGTGTAAAGTCTTTAGAAAAGCATCACTCGATTTCGTCATAATGTATTTAACAAGCTGTAATGTTTCTCTAGCGTACTCGTACTTTGCCTAACCATTATCGCACTTGCTTACGTACGGCCCCGACATACACGTATCTTAAGAAGCTCTTTACATGCATTATGATGCAAACGAACTACTTAATTGATTAAAATTTGACATTTTGAATATAAGATAAGTACTACATGCACCATGCACAAATAGTATACCCTGGTATCAACTCCCGATGGTTAACCATGGTCTCCACGTCAAGTCAGGTCCACGTCATTGTCCTATATTTGACACGTGGCACGAGTTAGAATATTCGGGTCATTACAGCCATCCTTATCGAGAATAACCCCCAGGATTGCTTCCAATACATTCCTAATTATTTTTTAGGGAAATCTATGTCGAAATCCATATTTTGATTTTGCGTAATCATTATTTTCTTTTTAATGAAATTCTGGCAATCTGAAATATCAGTTTATTCTCTCAGGTGAATAATCCATTGATCTTCCTCTAACCAGGGATATATTTTTATTATCACTTCTACGTCCATTAGCATAAAACTCTCTAAGTAAAATTTCACAATCCATTTCTCTAGGAATATTCACATAATCATCAAGATTATAATCCATAGTCAACAATCGCCAGTTCCTCTCCCTTATTATGTTCAAAATCCTAGGCCCGTATTTATATTCATTCTTCACATTGAATCCCCTCTCCGGAGCACTTTTTTATTTTTTGTAACATCGCTCTTCATTCTAGCAAGAGCCTTAGCATTGATGAAATTCCCCACATTATAACCAACTTGTGAATTGTCCTCAACTTCCTCTCCTTCCGAATCATCACTATAATCTATTGGTGGAGTAGGTTCTCTTTGTGCTTTAACTCTATTATTATTGATTGAAATTCTCATTGGCCTAATTAGTGTAGGTGGAACTTTGGATTTTGTTTTGGGTTTCTCTACTATAACTTCCTTTCTTTTTTCCTCTCTTGAATTTCTACCTCTTCCACTTTCGGCCATTTTTCACAAGTCAAATAATCACAAGTCCAAATAGAGATTGAAACATGTAAATTATTAAAAACCATTCATCAGAAACAATTCGGTAGAATTCAAAACTCTACTTACAATGAGAAATTCATTGTAAGTAGAATTCAAATAATCACAAGTCCAAATAGAGATTGAAACATGTAAATTATTGAAAAGTTAGTTTGGAATTAAATTGAAAACTTAAATAATAAAATCGGTATTGAAGTTCTTACTCAATATAAACTTCAAATCGATTTTCCAAAACTTTCATAATATAAAACAATCTTGCAGTAAATTCAAGTTTTTTAAAACAAAACACACCCCCTAAGTCATTTGAAACTTAATTTTCAAACAAATTGCATAGAAAAATCATTGAATCGATAAAACACCAATTTTTCAAAAACTTTGCTTTATAAACCAAAAATCATCATAATTTCTATTTCTATTCTATTTAAATCAATGAAATCATTTATAAATAGTAACGAGATAAATTTCAATAAATAATTTTTCAAATCAATTAAAAAAATACAAAAGAAATTCATCAAAAATCAAAAAAATCTCAATTTAAAAAGCTAGGGTTTATTCGTGATTACTTTCTTGAGAGTGAATCCCTCAAGATATAAGTTCTTGGACTCCTCTAAATCTTACTTCCAAGCTTCTACTCAAAATTCTCTTGCTCAAGCCCTAGTTTGGCTTTACACTCTCAAATTTGCTCTCTTTTAGGTAGAACAAAACAAGATTGAAGTAAGAATCACTTAAATACACTAAAAAATTTAGCTTAGAAAGGTTGAATCTAGGCAATAATTTGGTCTTTGGATCAAATGGGTGTAATGGTTAGTGTGTATGAAATGAGTTATGGTGTGCGAATTTGGATTTATTTTAAAAACTCAAAATTGGTCCCAGCGAATCTAGATTTTAAGTGGATTTGTTGGTGATTCGCGACTAAAATCGGTGGAAAATAGGCTCTGTGCCTCACGAATATTTCCAGCGTTTTGTATTTTAAGGCCGATTCATTGTTGAATCACTACACTTGAATTTCACTTGAGTTTTCTGTTAACTGTCACTGATTTTTCCACCGAATTACAGTATTAAATCAAATCATTAAGGATTCCCTAGACCTAAATTACTGTTTTTTCAAAATTAATTCATAATTATTATTTATATCACTCCTAATAATCAATATAAATGTAGAATTCACTGGAAATTCAAAAATTTGAGTAAGATTTGTAACTAACTAATAGTTTTATTAACTTATTAATTAAATAAATGGACAAACAATGTAAATTTGCATAAAGGCCAAAATAAACTTTCGAAAAGAACATAACAACTTGATCATCCCCCATCATTTGAAATTACTTCAGAGTTTAAATTTTGAAGATATTTCCAAAACAAGAGTCAAAAGGAGAGAGATTAAAAATATACCATACTAATAAAATGGAAATAAAAATAGAATATGGGTTGCCTCCCATAAAGCCTTTTTGTTTACTGTTGTTGGCTGACTACTAAACTGAAACTCTAAACTTGAATATAGGATTGCCCACTCCAGTGCCATTTTAAAAAGTAATTACTTTACCTATCATCGTTAAAGTGATCGTTTTAATCAAAATATCTATGATAGCTTGAGAAGTGGCTAGGAAAGGGCGTCTTAAAATTAAAGGAGGATCTTCATTGACGAAATGTGGCATAATCAAAAAGTCTGTGGGTATAATATACTTATCTACTTAAACTGATACATTCGTAACTACCCCTATTAGTTTAATTGAAGAACCATTTAATAAAGGAACTCATTTAGAAGCAAGTTCATCCAACTCTAATTGAGTACGTACAAAAACGTGTATCGGCATGAGATTTGCATTAGAACCCGTATCACACTGAGCTCTAAAGTACCAAGCCCATTTAATTTTTATATTCAAATGTATATCTCCAGGATCATTTAGCTTTATAGGACTTAAACTTAGCTTTTTCTTCTTCTTATTCTTCTTAATTCTAAGATATTCCGGATTACTAATACTTTTCCCATTCTTCGGTTGCTTAACTCTCCATTCTTGAGTTACTTTCTTTTCATTTGAAGTGTATTCAACTTGTTCTTTCTTTGAAACTTCGTTTTCGGTTTCCGTTATTAATCGCATATATTTCAGCATTTAAGTATCATAATAATTTAATTCTAAAGAATCATTACCATTAATTTTTTTATTAATTAATTCATCATAATTATCATAATTATGCTCATCACTGATTTTGAATGTGACAATTTTGTCTTCAAATTTCGTAAACGTTGTTTCTTCAAAAATATCTAACTTAGTTTTATCTATTTTAAGAAAAGGTTTACCTAATAATATAAGTAGAGAACCGGGTGATATTGAATCTCTTATTTTCATGACATAAAAGTCAGCTAGAAATACTAAGTCATTTACTTTCATTAAAACATCTTCTAATAATCCATACGGTTTAATAACTATATTATCAACTAAAGTAAGATTAATAGGTGTATTAGTCAACAATCCTATTTTCAATGATTCATATAATTTAAGTGATATCACATTAGTTGAAGCTTCGAGATCACACATAGCAAATTTAATAGAAGAAGTTCCTATTGTGATAGCTATTCCAAACATTCCTATATCGTTGTATCTTCTTCTTTATTAAAGCTGACACCTTTTGCCTTAAATTTTCTTTAAATTCCTCTAAAAATTTATCTTTAGATTCAGAAAATTCTTTCAAAACTTCATCATAATTTGATAATTGCCTAATCTATTCCATTAAAGGTTTATTAATTTCTATTTTTGTTAATGCTTCAAAAATGTTTTCATTAATCTCTTTCTTCCTAGCATCCGTTAATTGTTGTAGAACGGGAGAAATTGAATACATATCTTCATTTAATTTATTAGGAATCTTATTATTTTTTCTTGACTAACTATTTCATAAGTTTGTAAAGACTTTTCATAATCTTCAACTCGGCTAAATACAATGGGTATAATCTTTCAGGAAAAGGCGTATATTTCAATTGTTCAGCTGTCCATTCTTTAGTAGGAATTACATTGGCCATCATCTCTTCTTCTTCTTCTTCTTCTTCTTCTTCAATCTTTTTTGTATTTTCTTTTTCTTTACACCCATCTTAGGTATCTTTTCTAGTATGTGTCTCTTTTTCATTATCACAAAATAAAGCATTAACTTGTGCTTGATTAGTAGGAGTAGTAGTCTGAGTAGATGCTTTAGTTTGATTACTTAACCTATTAATTTGTAATAGGTTCATCTAACTTAATTGAATTTTTAACTCATTAATAGATGTATCAGTTTTAATTTGATTTTGATAAATATGTGTAAAGATTTGACTTTGAGTCATAAAGTTATAAAAGATTTGCTATAAATTTGGTTGCATAGGTTGAGCTTTTTGTCAAGGTTGTTGAATTAGTGCAGTTTATTTATGTGCTTTTCGTCTATATATGGTATAATTTTGATTTTTTGGATCATAACTAAGATTTGGATTTGGTTTTCTAGTATTGTAACTATTGTTATTATATTGATTCATGGGAGGACCAGAAAATTGATTCATAATTGCATTTACCTTTTCAGTAGTATCTGCATGTAAAGTAGGGCATGCATCCGTAGGATATGTAACTTCATTATAGAATCCACATGGTTTTACTTGGCTTAATCTATCTTTTAATTGTAATTTAACCATGCTAGATAACTTATCAACGTTTTCGTCAAATGTACTATTTATTTTATTATTAACTGTATAAAACTTTTTCCTTGATGTCTCATTCTTTTCACCATATTGCATTGATTGTTTAGCCATTTTATTAATAGCTTCTTTTGCTAAAGTTGGCAATACATCAAATAAAGATCCACCACATGCAGTGTCAAATAATCTTTGTTCAAAATGATTGATTTCTTCGTAGAAATATTCTAATAAAGCTTTTTGTGTATATCCATGTTTTGGACAAGAAGAAATTAAATTTTGAAATCTATCTCAAAATTCATTAAAGTCTTCATCATCTTTCATCTTTACAATTGTGATTTGTCTTCTAATGAAACTAATTTTTCTTGCAGGCATATATTGATCTAGGAAAGCTTCAAACATTTGAGCTCATGTAGTTATTGAATCTTGAGGAAGGTAGAACAACTAGTCTTGTGCTTGTTCTTTTAGTGCAAAGGGAAAAGCTTTAAGTTTGACTTGTTCTAGAGTACCGTCTTTAGGTTTCATCCCATTGACTTTGTGTTGGTATTTCCTTATGAATTTCTAGAGTTCTTCATTATCTTTACCGTAGAAGTTAGGTAAGGCACTAATGAATCCAGACATTAGTTCAAATTCAAGAAATCCTTCAGGATAGACAATACAAATTTGCTCAGAAGTTGTGACATTTTGATTGGCTTGCCTAAGAGTAAGTTCTTCATTCTCATTATTATTATTGGCTTCTATTATGGTAGCTTGGTGTTCTCTACGTTGTTGTCTTAGATTACGATTGAAAGTCCTATTTACCTCAGGATTGAATGGATGTAAAGATCATGTGAAATTAGAATGACGAAGTGTGTATACCATACAACGTCTAAGACTCCTAAGAAATTATGTAAAAATCCTCGTTAACGGCACCAAAAATTAACATGCATCGAGCGTGTACAATGAATTTCCCGTATATCCTTTATTATACTTTTAAATTTGTAGAAGTGATAAGTGGGATCGTCTCCACAGGAATTTCGCAAACTTCTTAAAAAAAGTATTTCATTGGTTTTATTATTTTACTTTAATTTAATGAATTTAGTTAATATGGGAATTAAAATTATCTAATTAAATTATGGTAATCAATTAAACTAATTAAACCAACTTAAACTAACACAATTCAAATTCACTAAATTCAAATCAAATCAATTCAATATAAAACAAACGTATAAATAAATATCCAAACATATTACTTAAATTATAGTCATAATCATACTCTCATCATATTGTAAAGTATTCTTAGATTACTAAACCTAAATTATAAGTAAGTTGATAGCCTTTATCAAGCCACCAATTTTTCTTATATCAATGGAAAAAGCCACATTCTAAGTTTATCATATTAATCCCTTATAAGCTCAAAGATAATTAATTAGAAATAAAACCGCATTAAATTTTGTGAAAATTTCTTACTACTAAGCCAATATTATCAGAAAATCGTATCAATATCAAATTTAGAACATAATTCACCTAAGACATCTAATGGCAATAGGCGTATTAAAATAATCTTGGATACTACTTTAAATTAGATATAGAACCTAACCCTGCGAATGCTCTGCAATTCTGTATGGTTGCTGCTCTATCAAATCTGACTCCAATCACTAGCAAACGTCACCACAACATCAAAGAGGGCCTCAAATTAGGTCTTACACAATTCCTGATCATTAGAAACAACAATTAACAACAATTGAATCAAAATTTAACTATGGTAAATCAAGAGCTTAATAGCTTTAAAACTTAGCCAACGATTCAAACTACTCTAATTACTTAATTTTTCAATACCAATGGGCTCTAGTGAACCCAAGTATCTTTCCAAATGCCTCAGAATTGACCTCTAACAGTTCCTACTCTAAAACCGTAAGAATTGTACCCAAAAATTGAAAAGAAAAAAATGATTGAAGAGAATTGGAGAGAAACTCACCTTCATAGATGAGTTTGATGATCAAAGAGTTGATAAAAATCAATCCCTTAATCTCAACTAATTCATGTCCTTCCCTTCCATCGATCTCTAGCTAGACCCTCTATTCAATCCCTCTCTCTGTTGATCGAACAATGGAACAGTGAAGTAAATCTTCATTTGCTTATTTATATATGTTAGGTTTTTTGGGGTTCAAAACGCAATGAAGATTTTAAATTTTATTTCAAAGCCCCAATATGATCAAATTCGAATTTCATTTAACTAATTAACAAAAGTAAATTGCACCTTAATTGCTTTTTTTTTCTATGTTGATCGATGTTTAAGATGGTTCAAGAGAGGAACGTCCTCTATCAAAAATCTACACAAGAATGACGGCCGAGAATTCGAGTGCTAGCCCGAAAAAGGAACACAAAAACAATTTTATGTTCTCCCTAAAAACTCTAAAACGAATGAGAAACTCATTTTCTAAAAACAAAAAATAGATTTCAACCCCAATTTCTCCCATAATATGAATTCGCTTAACACACCTATTTATACACCCTTATATAAAGCTTAATAAGTGAATTACCAATATAGCCCTACTTAAAGTGGTATTAATATGACACATCTTAGGGTTTTGTGTGTTACAAATTTTATTATATAGAATTTGTTGATTCGAGTTATGTAAAATCTTGCAAAACCATTCTGTATGTGCGACCATGTCACGGCTTAAAATTTCTAATTCCGTTTTAGTTCTTCATCAGGATCACCGACCCGTGTTGTGGGACCCACATCGTGATACACACACTAACTAAGGCATATTGCCGATGTATATTTTATATTTGTGTGATGATTTTTTTAGTGTATCGTATATTTTTAAACTATTAAGTCACCTCTACTTGTTATTTATAGGTGTCGATACGTGAGGGGAGACACGCCTCGAGATGCATGCAGTCGTGGGACCAGGTAAAGAGTGATATGGTAAGCTAACATTGAGTTAATGTGCCTTAATTGGTTAAATTTGATATGGATACAGTTGATTTATATTAAATGTAGCCTAAGTTAGCTAAATAAAATATTAGCCATTTGATGTTTTTCGAGATACGTTTAGACACCTCAATAGATTAAATAGGTTACAAATGGTGTTATTAACGATGAGTTAGTGAAGAGTTAGTGGGATGTGAATCAAAATAAAATACATTAGATTAATCTCGAGATGAGTGTGAATATTAAGATCAATGGCTATAAATCAATCTTACCTAATATATATGTTAATGGATGTGATGAACATGCAAATTCTTTGAACTTAAGCAAGAGAAGGAGAGAAAGCTTTGGAGTTCTGATTAAGGTTTAGTTGAGGAGAATTTTAGTGAATCAAAAAGTGATGATCAAGCTAAGGAGCTCACACCATTAGGTAAGCTAATCTACACAAAGTTTTCATAAAATTAGAGGTATTAGTTCAATTTTTGATTTTTGTGTAATTTCATAGGGTAAATGAAATCATTTTCGAAATTGGTTTACATATTTGGATTTCTTGCAAAAAAACATTAAATTTGCTAAAAAGAAGTTTGGAATTCAGAGTTAAATTGACTATGTTATGATCAATCAAAGTGTTAGGTGTGTTCTTGAGTTTAATAAAAAAAATGCATGCCTTAATTTTATGAGAATAGGATTTTGAATTAGGAAATTGTGATCAAAATGAATTTGAAAACCTTTTTCAATGATTTTATGAGGTAAATGAAGCATCAATTGAGTCCTTGAACCTTGATTCTTGAAATTAAAGATTGCTGACAAAAAAAATTGATGTGTTTTTTTAGTCATGAAACTGAGTTTGTCAAACTCAAGTTTGAATATGTGTTTGATTTCAAAAACTAATTGTATTTTTGAATTCCTCATTTTGAGTTGATAATCTAGCTATTAGGAAGTTCCCAATTTGTATTTAAAATAAAAAAGTTATAAATTTTTGAAGTTTTATATGTTTTCACTAAATTTTCTCAAAACACACTTAACCTATCTAGCCTAGCCTAAAACCTAAACTAATGGCCTAAACACACTATGATACATACTAAATTATACAAGGACCCTTGACGCGCGCCGAACGCGTCAATAAAGTAAAGTTTCCTAAACCAACTATTTTGTAGAATAGTTGCAAAAGGTTGATCCCATGGAGATTGGTAGTCTTTCTTAGGTTAAAAACAACAAAAAAGGAAAATCGGAGGTTTTAAAATAAATATTAATTTAACTAACTAATCTAACTAAACTAAATAAAATAAAACAACTAAACTAATTTTTAAAACAATTAATAAATACCTAAGTAACACCTAGGTCTACAGTTCCACAAATCAGGATCAAGATTCAATGGCAATTATGGTCTTCAATCTTTCCCAAAAAGTCATTAATTTATATTCTCCTAGATTAGCTATAGAAAATCGAAGACTGCCAGAAATTCATCGTTCCCCTAATCTCGATAACCAGGACGTCCACCACTAACTACTTCCCTAAATAATTTATAACCCTAGACATCCGTCAATCGAGTTTAACACACTAACACAGTAATATGGGTCTGTGGGAACACTAATCCTAAATAACCGGATCATATCCGCTCCCGATTTAACCTAGATTCAATTGTGCACACTCAAGAATTGAAATGGTTAGACGGAAAACGGGTGAGTGTTCGTCACCTTATTGGTCCAAAAGCATAATTACACGGATACTAATGGTCCAAATAACTATAGGTTGTCCACCTTAAAGCATGCATCGGCCGTATACATACCCTATATCTAAACCATATACCTTCAAATCAACAACAATGAAATAGGAGAATTAAATTAAATTAAATAATAAAATAAAAGATCTCACATAATATGCCATGAGTTCATGATCCCGACTTGTTCCCCCTCCGACCTAGGCAAGGAGTTCATTAGCCGAACATCGTCGTCGAAGAAAGTCGATAACAAAACAATAATAGTCAATGTTCTGTGTTAATACCTAAGTTCCTAATATATAAAACTACTAAAAATTGGTCTCGAGAGGTGAGAGAAACTAATTTTGGGAGTTGGTAGAGTGACACGTGCGCCGAAGAGCATCATAAGGTTGTTTTTGGGGTGAAAATCACTTATGTCCACGTGTTCGTAGCCGATTGGTTCATTTCCTGTAGAGCAGCTGACGTGGCGCTATCCTATTGGCTGGACCGGAGCTTGTGACGTGGTTGGTGTGGTGAGCAAGCGACACGTGGCGGGCAAGAGGTGGGTGGAAGAATTCGCGTGAACTCGACTAAATTTCTTGGAGCTTGTGCTGACGCGCATCCCGAAGACGAACTGATGGAGGCTGAAGCGAGGAAAACTGGTTTTGTTGTAATGTGATGATGTGAGACTCCACGTGGTGACGTCTGATTGGTGGAATAAATGGAGACGCTGACGTAGCGCGTTCGGATTGGTGGAAGTCGATTGTGATTTGTGTTAGGTCCGCCATGTGTCACGCTATGGTTAGAGGACAGGTTATGAATGACGTGCTATTGAAGAATTGACCAATGGGAAGTTTCCACGTGTCTGCTGTCTCCTATTCTACCAACTGCGTAGCACAAAACTCGAGGCAAATTATCTGGCGTCCGATCACTACGAGTAAATACTCCATTTTGAGTATTTTCTGCCACGAATTCAACCGCGCACTCCGTTTCACCTTAAAATGACCAATAAATATAATTAAATATATATTTTAGAGACTTTCTATATTTAAATATACTAAAATAAACTACTAAATATATATAAATACTAACTTATCAACCCTCAGGAGTCTGGGTATGCATTTTGGGGTGTTGGGAGGCCGATTAAGCTAGGGAATGCATTGCGTGACTTGTACGTAATCTTGTCGAGGTTTTTGTTTATATTTCATTCCAATTATGCTCTATTTTATAGTCTATTTGACTATGAAATGCCTTGAAATATGATTTCATGAACTTGTTTCGTATTCTACTCATTATATGGGTGTTTTATCATGATATCATTTGCTTATGGATTCGTGGACTCTATTCTCGTGTTTTATGCCTTTCTTACGGTTTTGATGAAAGTGTGATCGAGAATAGCATGCTATTAGGATTAGAGTAATGAAATTGGAGAGTATATGAATTTGTATTCTATGATTGTCGGCTTTGAAACATATTGCCTTGTCTTGATATCCTTGATGCGATTCTTTCTTGATATTATAAAGTAGTTATGGAATCTAGGATCCATTGCACGATATGGGATGCGCGGCACACGGGATCACTAGACTACCGGGGTTGTCGGTTCTCACCACTACATTTGTGGGTGACACAGGTCAATGAGCGACAATAATATACAAATGAGTGATTGTGGAGACGTGGAGTTCAACTCCAACCTTTGATAGAGGTGTATAACATAGCTCAACCCTGAGATAGTGGAATACAGGCCTATGTGATAGAGCTCACAGCCGACCGGACCTAGATAATTACTGCTTAGCATGTGTCAGTCTCATTTTGTTTAACTGTGGTATATTCAAGCATATTTTCATTTCAGCATTTATGCTTTTAAATACCAGTTGACTATGTTGAGAAATTTACATAAGAATATCTAGGAATTACTTTATTGCATATTGTACTCACCGTCCTTTTTATGACAGTGGGTGCAGATCCGTGGAGCAGCAGGCCGGGTAAGGAGAAGACCGGTGACTATCTTTGAGCATTTAACGATTTTCTATTTCTCATCTTCTACGTTTGGACTTTTCATGTATTATTTACTTTTATTTCTTTACTGTACTTTTTGGGGTGTATATATTGGGTTGAGCGTATAGTTCCCCGACTTAAAACTTGACTATCACATTGTTTCTCATCTTATGACGTTTATATGCATGTGATGTTATTTCCTGGTTTCCATAATTTAGGAGTCATTTAAATTGCTTCCACGTAACTGTTCTGCTAGTCATTTGAAAACTGTAAAAAGTTTTAATTAACTCTGAAATTTAGAATAATGATGAATTTAGAAATAATTATCCTAAATATGAATAATGAGGTGAATAAGACAAAAAGGCTGACAAATACGTCGTTAGGTTCTACGTGGTTGAGATTATGGCTTAATGACGGGATAAGGCCAAGCGGTGCCCTGTTTCAAAGAACGAACCATCACAGTTGGTATCAAAGACTTTTGTTTTTGATAAGTATACCATAAACTTGAATAAAACACAAACCTTAAATGTGGAACCTGGACGATCCTTGCCTAGAAACAATTAGTTAGGAAGTGAGCGAAAGCGAGCTAGGGATTTACATTATGTAATGTTAATTTCTAAATGTATATATACGCACTATGCCATATAATACTTGATTCGCGTTCGCTATTCACTTGCAGACTCCGATGGTTGATACATGAGAGGGAGGAGATATGGAGGCCAGTGGCAGTCAACCTCCTATTATTGCGAAGGATCTTCAGAGGTTGTCGATTGAGTGAGTGACAGCTCAGGGCCAGCAATTGACCGACTTCACCGCTATGATGATAGCCCGATTTGCTCCACTGTCATTGACATTAACCCTCACTACTATTACGCCTATGTTACCAGCGCTAGAGACTCCCGCATCACCAGTAGTTCCAGTGGTACAGACTTTGTCGGTAGTGACAGTACTTAGATAGACAGCTGAGATAGTACCATCCCGCACACCCACATCATTTAGTACATCAGTCAAGGTTCAGCTAGTGAAGGACTTCACTAGGCTAAATCCAGTGTACTTTGATGGGACGAGAGATTTCGAGAAGATTGAGAAGTGGGTGTTAACCCAAGAGAAGCGGCACAAGATTCTGAGGATTGAAGATAGACTTCGGGTTGAGCTATGATCATCTTACACACTAGAGAGAGACGATGACGTTTGGTGGTGTGCTATGATAGCTACTCACGGAGACTTTGAGACTTGGGAGGCCTTCAAGAAGAAGTTCTATCAGCAGTACTTTTAGCCTATGGTTATGAAGAGGTTGAGGAAGGAGTTTATGAACCTAATACAAGGAGCAGAAGAGTCAATGATGAGCTATACAGATAGATACAGATATATAATGTAGTTTTTTGGGGACTTAGTGAGAGAGGATTCTGAGGATGTATATCACTTTGGTGACGGAGTAAGACCTGACTATTGATATCATGTGGTTAGTACAGGCATCAAGACACTTGCACTACAAAAAAATAGCAAATCGAAACGGAATTAGAAACGGAAATAAGTTCCGTTTCTAAATCGAAACGGAATTAGAAACGGAATAAGTTCCGTTTCTAAATTTAACGATTAGCGACGGAATTGACACGGAAAAAAATCGGAGACGGATTTGAGACGGATCGAGACGGATTAGAGACGGAATTAGAGACGGAATTAAATTCGTCTCTAAAATTTGGCGCCACCATTCCCGCCAAATTCTTCATTTCTTATGACCGTTCATCATTCCTCGAGATTTGTATTTTCTTGGATCATGGCACCCTCTCCTCTTTCCCGCACCCCACACCCCCCCTCCCAACAAAACTACCGAAATCCCTAAATCATTTTCACGAAAAAATTCCAAAACCTAAATCTGTCTCTCCGTTTCGTCCAAATTCATTCGATCGTCTCGTCCCCAAACGTCCATCCCGTTCGATCGTCTCGTCTCTCCGTCCTGGTCGTGCTAGCTGGTCTCTCTCTTGTCTCGCTCTGTCCGTCTCGTCGCGGTGGTCTCCGTTTCTCCGTCTGGTCGTGCTACCTGGTCTCTCTCTGTTGTCTCGGTCTCGCCGCTCGTCTCTCGTTCTCTCCGTCGTCTCGTCGCGGTCTCCGTCATCGCCGATATCTCTCGCTCTCTCGGTCTCGATTCCGGTTAGCAAGGCATTTGTAGTTTTGGAGTCTTACTACATTCGATATAATCTATTTGTTTTTTATTGTTCTTTATAATGCGAGGCAACACTCATGATCAAGAGCTCTTCAAACTTTCATAGAGATCATTCACCTTGTGACGGTTTTGAGGAAGTATCGAATCGCTACAATGTTTTCGCTCAACTTTTGCGTCTGTCGGGTTGGCATTCTAGTCCCCTTGTTTATCTAATTTAAAAAATTTATGGAAAACCAAGGGTGACATGAGAATTATTTAAGTTTCCGCTATGGTTCATTTGATAGTTCGATCTTCTAGTAAAGATCGGAGTTGAAGGCAAGAAGATTTTTTATCTTGAAAGATTTTCCAATTTAAATTAAGCATGCGAGACTTCATAAATTTCCATCTATCAATAAATATTCGGGGTGTCCGGTGTTCCTACGTACCTTATCTGCGGCATCCAGGAATATTAAAGTCGTAATACTTGTTAGCATTGCAAATATTATGCTCATGAATGAAATATGTTATAGATTTTCACTTGAATCGAAGCTATATACGCTAGGCAAGGCGATCATATATATGCCTTGATGTTCAAACATAGGAAATGAACATAATGTGGTGACCATTGTGTATACTAGGTTTTCTTAGCGGCTCCTATACTAGTCTAATAAATGGATTTAAAAAAAAAATTATTTTCTTGAAAGGTCTTAGCTATTATGGTCATGGAATCCTTTTTATTTTTGTAAATTTGTCTTGGCAATTGGCCGTGTTATAGTACTACCTTATTGTTTATGAATGTGAAGGAACAAACTCTTGATCAGGTGACATATTTAAAGAGTTCGAGTTCTTATAATTGTTATTACTTTATGAGGTTTTATTTTAAGCTGTTCTTGAGTGATTTGATTTGTTCCTTGGTTGATTGTGCAAAGTTGAATGAGTGCACATCGTTTCGATTCTTTTTGAATTTCGATCTTGAATCTCCGTGTCTTTCATTGCTCTCTCGCTCTCTCGTCGCTCTGTGCTTACCGCTCCGCTCTCCGCTCGTCAAGGTAACACAAAAAAAAATTTTTAACACCCGAATTCTCTTCACATTGTATGTATCTGCTCACATTTTCCCCGGATTGGCTTTCATGTGCATTAGTTGGTGTTCTTCACTTGATCTATTAAGTTAATGTTGTGTCTTTTGTTTGGTTTAGAAGTTTTTGTTTCGCTCTTCTCTTACATGCATAGTTTTTGAGGTTATGCTTGTTCTATTTTTAGGTTTATTAATATGTACTATTTCATTTCAACCTTTTAATTGAGCAATTCAAGATTTATATTGATTCCGTATTTGGTTGTTATTCCATGTTTATTTTATCGGTAAAGCATGTCATGATCAACATTATAATACATTAGAATCATGTACTGAGGTAATTACTTTGTCGTTTGATGTTATAGTTGTTAGTAATTTCATATTCATGCACTTGCTATGGATGATTGATTAGTTAGGTGTTGTTGGTTACGATTGAATAGTACCTATAATTACTTAATTTCTACTACTAGTTAGGGTTAGAAACACTAGGATTACTCTTTTAGTGAATGTTGCTATTTCACATTACATTTCTAGAGAATGGAATAAACCTATAACCTTAAGGAGGTATGAGTGAACAAGTAGTAGACGCGTTGATACTATGTGGTATTTGTATGCCTCTGATATCGATATAGGTTAGGCGCACGGCCTCAACTTCGATTCCCCACACAACTAAATGTCGGGCTACTGGTGGTCTCTTTTTGCAATCCTAAGGCATGTGGGACGAGTAAGACAAAGTGTTTGGATACCACAGATACTCAAAAATATTTTTTGAGAGAAAATGCTTAGTGTCAAATAAATGACCAAAATCATTTATGGCAAGCATAATATCATCAACATATCATATCAAAAATATGAACTTACTCCCACTAACATTAAGATATATACATTGATCAATGATGTTTTCCTTACAAACAAAACATGTTATTGTATCATTAAACTTAAGATACCACTGTCGAGAAGTTTGCTTAAGTCCATATATTGATTTCTTAAGTTTACATACAATATGTTCAGTACCAACAATCTTAAATTCTTCAGGCAAACCGATGTAAACTTCTTCATCGAAACTCTCATTTAGGAAAGTCAGTTCGTACATCAATTTGCTACAACTCTAAGTCAATATGAGCTACTAATGCCATAATTATTCTGAAAAAGTATTTCTTAGAAACTGGAGATAAAGTTTCTGTATAATCAATACCATATTTATGAGTAAAATATTTGGCTATAAGTCTAGCTTTATATCTCTCAATATTACCACTAGAGTCACGTTTATTCCGCAATTCAACGAGATCCGTAACTTCATTTTGAGCCATCGAGTTCAACCCATCTTTCATAGCATCGATCCATTTGTCGAATCAACGTGATTTAGGATTTTTAGTAAGATATTGGATCATTAGTAATTATTATATCATAATCATTTTCTTGCATATATACATCAAAATCATTTAGAATAGCTGATTTTTTCGATCTTTCACACCTTCTTAATGCTATTTCTTTTAGTTTGCCTACAACTGTCTTATTGGTGTGAATTATATCGAGGAATTGCCATTGTTCTTATAAGTAATGGGCATAAGGATGTGATCCCTTACTTCTCAAATATTTACATTTTATGGCGTAATACTCTCATTGACTTCACCATTCTCAATAAAATCTGTATTTCTAGTTTCTACAATTTTTGTACTATGATTAGGACGATAGATTCTTGTTTTCCTTTATGGTTTGGATCATAAGAAATCCTTACAAAGATCTTAGAAATATGGATAGTAGCACCCGAGTCAATCCACCAAGTGTTTAAAGAAACTTCAAGAAGATTTAATTCGAACATACAAAAGTAGTAGGCTTATCTTTCTTTTTGAATCATGTCTTTCATTTACAACAATCCTTTTGATAATGCCCAAGCTTCTTACATAAACAACATAACTCAATCAATTCCTTCTCTTTGGATTGTGATGACTCATTAATGACTTCCTAACTTTGTCAATTTATTCTCTATTCATGAGTTTAATGTGCGAACCTCGTTCTTTCACTTAGCTATCAATTTCTTCTAGATGGTGTAGATCGCTATTCCGATTTACAATATTCTCCAATTAGTGAGATTTCTTATCATCTTAATCATTATTATTTCATTACTTGAATAGACAACCGGCTCGACAAGGGTTACGTTCGACTAGGAATGTCGTCTACAAACAGAGACTGGATGTACAACCGGCTCGACAACGGTTACGTTCGAATTGAATTCGCGCGAAGGTTAAAGAATTCATATCATTTGCAAAACAACATTGTCCTACATACCAAAGTGAAAGGAAGATTAGATGTCCGTGCAATTTTAAGAAATGTCGACTTGTTCCGTACCTGGACGTCGAAACGGTTGAGCACCACCTATGTAGGTATGGATTTGTCCGGGGATATCACAGGTTGGTACGAACATGGTGAGAACGGAGATGAAGGGCCGCAAAATTTTCACGAAATGGATTGCCATATTGATGATGCCGATGTGGGAGGATACGATCCGACACCTTACCGCGAGATGCTACACAACGTGGCGGGACCAAGTTTCAATTGGAATGCCGTGGAAGAATCACCAAACCCCAAGCACGCCAACTATATGACATGATTGATGCAAGTAGGGAACAATTGTGGCCTGGTTGCGAAACCATGACAACGTTGTCCGCAATGGCAAGATTACTTGCGATCAAGTCTCGAACATCATATATACGAACGAGGGTATAATGAAATCATTAAACTCATGAAGGATTGTTTGCCAAATGACAACTCAATGGTTGAGAATTTTTATGCCACTAAAAGACTAATGCGAGGTCTAGGTCTACTGTTGAGAAAATAGATTGTTGTGAGGACCAATGTATGATTTATTGGGAAGTGGACTCGAGTTGACGTCATGTAAATTTTGTGGGAAATCACGATACGTTGCACATCGACGAGGTCGTGGTCGGAACACAAAAAACCGCCCTTGCAAAAGAATGTACTACTTCCCTTTGGGCCTCGGTTGCAACGATTGTATGCGTACGAGTCAACCGCAAAACATATGCGATGGCATGGAGATCATTCATCGCTCGAAGATGTTATGCAACACGGTTTCGATTCGATTGCTTGGAGACATTTTAATGACGTCAATAAAGACTTTGCCGCCGAGGTTCGGAATGTTCGTTTAGGATTGTGCACCGATGGTTTTCAAGTATTTGGGATTTCCGGAAATCGTACTCTTCGTGGCCCGTGATTTTGACTCCTTACAACCTTCCACCGTCGATGTGCATGAAATCGAGTTTATGTTCTTAACGGTTATCGTTCCCGGACCGACCAGCCCAAAGCGAAAATCGACGTGTTCCTTCACCGCTTGTGAAAGAGTTGCAAGATTTATGGAACAATGGGGTGGTTACATACGACGTTTCCACCAAGACAAATTTTGTCATGCGAGTTGCCCTTTTATGGATCGTTAGTGATTTCCCGCATATAGCATGTTGTCCGGTTGGAGCACACACGGTAAGTACGCTTGTCCATATTGTATGGAGGATACAAATGCATTTCAATTGCGAAATGGTGGTAAGACATCGTGGTTCGATTTGTCATCGTCGTTTCTTGGAGAAGTCATCACCATTAAGGAAAGACAAAAAAATTTCATTAGAGGCAAAATGGTCATAAATGATGATCCGCCCGCTTTGCCGTCTGGTGAAGAAATTTTGGCGAGAAATTGAATCGTTTGGCTTGATGAAGGTGACAGAAATCGGCGCGAATCCGTGAATGGGCGGATAGCTAAGAATTCGGGATGGAGGAAGAAAAGCATATTCGGGACTTGCCGTATTGGAAGACAAACTTGATCCGCCACAACTTAGATGTCATGCACATCGAAAAAAATGTTTTTGACAACATATTCAACACTATTATGTGTGTAGGGCAAGAGTAAGGACAATGCAAAATCGAGGCAAGATATTCGTGAATATTGTCACCGACCTTCTCTACACATTGATTCGGCGACAAATACTTACGTCCTTGGGTGCTATGCTCTTGATACATCAAGAAGACAAAAATTGTGCGAGTGGGTTGAAAAGTTGCGTTTTCCGATGGTTACGCATCGAATCTTGGTCTATGTGTAGATCCAAAGAAAGCTGCGAATGTTCGGCATGAAGAGCCATGATTGTCATATATTCATGCAACGGTTGATACCAATTGCATTCGAGAGAACTTCTCCCAAACCCGGTTTGGGTTGCAATTAGCGAATTAAGCCTATTTTTCCGGTCCCTTCATGCGAAATGTGTCAAGATTCAAGATATGGAGGTCTTAGAGTCCGAAATACCAAAAATCATTTGCAAGTTGGAAAAAATTTTCCCTCCAAGCTTATTTGACTCTATGGAACACCTACCAATCCACTTGGCCTACGAGGCCCGTCCGTCGGTCCCGTTCAATTTCGATGGATGTATCCATTTGAGAGGTACTATCTTGAGCCCTTGATATTATTTTCCCATTCAATAGGTTTTATATCAACATTTCCTATAACATTCATATAGGTACCTTAAACATTTGAAGAACAATGTGCGAAACAAAGCGAAGGTTGAGGGCTCCATGTGTAATGCTTATTTGGTCGAAGAGGTCACATCCTTTTGTTCTTACTACTTCGAAGATCACGTCTTTACGTTGCATGACAAAGTGCCACGTAACGACGATGGCGGTCTCGGGCCCACACCGAACTTCGTTGGCAATTTCTCAATTTTCACTTATCCTGGTCGACCCATGGGCAAGTCGAAGGAGCGGTACTTAACAGAGCAGGAGTATAATGCCGCTCATTCGTACATCGCTCAATTGTCCGAGAGATCGCTCCTTACGTTCAGTATGTCCATCACTTTCTTTCAATAATGCAGTACATTCATTGTTCATATTTTATTAAGACATCCGACTTACACGTTCGTTTCTTCTAGGATATTCGTCGAAGAAATCACTCAAGCAATGGGGGAGTCGCAAGTTGATAGTAGTCTAGAGCACAACTTCCCCATTTGGTTTCAAACATATGTAAGGTCATTACTTTTGTACGTTAAAGATTCAAATGTTTCTCCCATAACTAATGTGTCATATTGCATCTCTAATTTTGACGAATAGGCTCGAATTCTATAGTTGACGAGACGCTCGTTGATCTTTCTGTTGGTCCTAGTCGATCATGTACCTGTCTACCCTGGTTACCTTGTTAATGGGTATAAGTTCCACTCCGCAACATATGACGTTAATAGATCGCACGAGAAGCGCGGTGTTTTGGTGAAGGGTTCAAACTACGTCGATGTTTCCCATAACTATTATGGAGTACTGCAAGAGGTTGTGGAGATTGAGTATACCTAGGCCTCAAACGTGTGGTCTTGTTTAAGTGCGAATGGTATGACCCTACACCGAATCATGGTGTGAGGACTCACCCAACACTTCAATTGGTAGAGGTTCATCGAAGTCGACGATATAACAACTACGAGCCATTTGTACTAGCAATGCAAGCCACTCAAGTCTACTACCTTTCGTACCGTCTATGCGGAACGATCGACAAGAATGGCTAGCGGTTTGTTGTTGTCAGCCAAAATTCGCTGACGAGGAAACTAGCAAAGACGATAATGACCAGGGCTCGGCAGAGATTGCTTTCCAAGATGGGATGCCCACCACGTGTGTAGTCGATGATGCAGACGCCGATATCAACAATCTGGATGTTCCGACTGGGACTCGATTCATTGTTGAAGCGGGTCCAAGCGATGAAGTTTATAGTGGAGATGAATCAGAAGAAGAATCCTCACCTTCTACTCATGAGAGTGAATTTGAAACGGATGATAGCGAATAAAGTATGTATATGATATGTCAACGACCAATAATGTAGTTACTTTTATTTGCATGGATCCTGTGTTATTAAGTCCAATAATTTAGACTGAATTTCTACTTTTTGTATGCCCTTCTTTTCTGATGTTTTACTCGTGAATATTGTTAGGTATCATGGCCGGACGTGGTCGTAGGGGATGTCGAGGTTTGCCATTAGGAGGCCATCGTCCGTGCGGAATAGGTGCGGCACCGACATCCGGCGGCGAAATACCAACCGGCCTCGTGGTCGGGCCACGGGGAGGGGTCCATAGAGGTCGTGGCGGTCGAGGTCGTGGTTCGATACCGCATTATCGATTCCGACTTCGGTCTCTCGAGCACGATACCCGCGGCGTCACCTTCCCTTTCCATACCGTCGGGGTCGTCGTACTACCATCATCGTCGTCATCAAGGACTATGCCTAATATACGCTTCCCACACCTTCTCCGACATCAATGACTCATTTACCCACGAGGCCGCACCCCAACACACGGCATCACCGGCAAAGCATCCCGACAAGAAGACGTAAGAGCGGGGTTGGAGGTGACGGGCCCTCCGCGGCCACCTCGAGAGGACAGGATGGAGCCCCCTCGCGTGCGGGGATCCCTATCACGCCGATTGCCAATGATACGTAAGTTTGTGTTTGACTTTTATATGTCATTTTCAATATGGATGTCAAATATTGGAGAAGTAGTTAAGGTGATATCCATGTTCATGAAACACAGGGAGTTGCATCCTTCGCACTTTTGTGCACGGAGGATGACAAAAGTTTTTAAACGATGGATGATTCTGAAGGGTATTGTTGGAAGTCGGTACCGCCTCATCATAAAGACCAATACTGGCGCCAATGGAAGGTAAACAAGACTACCATATGCCTTATGATTTATACTATTTTCTCAAATAAGTGCTAACAATAGCAATCGCCAATTTGTAGATATTTTTTAGATGGGATGATGCGCTTCCCGAGGATCTCGTGCGAGCGGCGTACGACATGCTTGCAGGCACAAGGTACACCGCGTTGATGCAGAAGTTGAAGAAGAATCGGGTGCAGCCAGTTTATGTTACAGATGAGGCATGGAGGAGATACTTGCAGTACTGGGAGAGCGAGGACTTCCAGGCTAGGTCTAGGCAAGCGACGGAGAATAGGAACACTGAGGTCGAAGGCCCTGGGACTGGACCCTCGAAGCACGGTGGTGGTTCCGTGTCATTTGTGACTACCCAAGAAAGATTGGTAAGTTTTTTGTAACATCTAGGATATTTTGTACATTTATACTCTTGTTCACTATGCTTGGTCCTGCACGCAGGCTGATTCATCCGATACGCCACCGACTGTGAATGACTTGTATTTGCATCTCCACACCGTTAATCACGACAGATGACATTCATCGATACTAGATCAGAGCGGTTCTATGTAAGTATAGAAATGATGTGTAAAATATTAGTAAGTCTTTCACTTACCCCATATCATGTATTTTGTTTGTTGTGCATATATGCAGGATAGGCTCCAGAGCAGACGTCAGGAGGTGACCCAGGCTACACCGGAGCAATCGGTGGATGATGAGGCGGTGTACCTCAATGTGGCGGGTGAGTCTTCCAAAGGACGTGTCTACGGACTCGGGTCCGTAGGGAGAAAGAAGAGGAGATACGGAGCTCCTGGTGCTAGCACGTCGCAGACGCCGGATGTGGTGCCGCGGGCAGAGTTCGATGTCGTTGCGGAGCAACTACGAAAGGTTATGGAGTTCATGCATCAGCGTCTTGGGATGGACATGGACGAAATAGGCCTAGCTCAGCAACAACCACCACCACCGCCACCACCACCGCCACCTCATGACCACAAGCCGCCGCGCAAATAGATCCGGTCGATCCACCCCAACAAGGGGACAATGTTGGGCGTGAGACGTAAGCGTGGCTCTCGAGAGATGAGCAGGTTGGTGATACATAGGTACTTCACTTGTTGTTTGTTTCAAATTCTTAGATTAAACGTTTTATAGTGTAGACAACTTTAGAAATTCTTCGAATTACTTTATGATTGACACTTCTTTTTGTGCATTTTTAGGTCGATGTTCCATTTTTGTGCATTCTTTTTGTACCGCAGCTTCCTCTTCCTGTAACCAGCAGCAAGCAGCAAGCAGTTCCTACAGCAGGACCAAAATCACAGCAGTATCACAGCAGTTCCTACAGTAACACCACAAAGTCACAACAACAACATAACTTCATTCCTATCTCAGTTTTGCTTGCTGCTGGTGAGCTTTTCTTTTTAAGCTTTCTTATTCTATTTGTGAGTTTTTTTGTTTTTCTTCACTGCAAGAGAGGACATCAGCTGGTTTTTTTTTTTTTTTGGGAGTAGGAACACATGGCTGATTTGTTTTGGAGCACGCAGCAGTGTTGGTGGATGAGATGATGACTTCCTATCAAGATTGATGGGAAAATAGAGAGGTGGGAAAATAGAGAGGTTGGTGGATGAGATGATGACTTCTTATAGATACATTGTTCTCTTTTTTCTTTTCTTCTCTTCCTTTTGATAATCCCAAATTGGTTTGTTTTTTTTTTTTTTGAGTAGGAACACATGGCTTGTCACACTTTGGAGCACACAACAGTTTTAGATGGGGTGAGAGGATGAGTTCTAGAATCATACTTACATGATAGGTTTGTGCTTAACTTTTAGTTTTTCCCTTTTAGCATTCTTGCACTTCACCATTACTTATCATATGCATGTTGAAATGCAAGCCTTTCAAAGCTTGATAAATAATCCAACTCAACTTACATGATAGGTGCATCTTATAGATACATTGTTCGCCATCTCCGATGCGTAGGAAAATAGCAACATTGACCCCCAAACTCACAACAACAACAAAACTTCGGTCCTTGATCGCATTTGCTTGATGTTCATGTATTTTTTGGAAGCTTTCTTATTCCTCATTGTATGGTTTATTTCTTTTCTTCACTTTGCATTTCTTGAATGTGTCTGGAATTTTTTTTTTAAAGTAGGAACACATGGTTGGTTTGTTTTCGAGCACACAAACATTTTTAGATGGGATGAAATTCGAGTTTAGGATCAAATTTGAACTGTGAATGTTGCATTGATGGGAGTTTGGGGTCAATGTTGCTATTTTCCTACGCATTGATGGGAGTTTGGGGATCAAATTTGAGTTTAGTTTTTTCCTTTTAGCATTCTTGCACTTCACCATTATCCTCTTTCATGTTCCTTATTACCTCTAGTACTCCTCTCTACCTACATATGTGCATAATTGACAAAAGACCAAAGCAAACTCAATCGTAAAGAAATTATAAATTAGGTTCGGAGCCGACTTGTTATGTATGATTATTAGTAATTTCTATGTTTCTTCAAATCCACCATTTTTCTCATTCGCTTCCAATGTACATCCTTAGTACAATAATCTCTCCTTTGCCTACTTCTTTCAGTGCATACTCCTTTGGTTGTTGCCCTCGAGATGGAGATTCGAAATGCTTCAAAGCTGCGTTTTAGTTATTAGATGAAGTCCTATTTGTGTATACTTCCAAATTTTGGACCTTTTGTGAGTGTTCTTTTTTTTTTTTTGCTTGTTGAACGATAGGATTGGTGGTTTTTGTCTATACTTCCAAATTTTGGAGCTTTTGTAATACATGACAACTTTCCGTGGATATATAATTTTTTTGGCTAGTTTTGAGTTTCACATTTTTTCTTTCTCTTTTTAATTTTTGTTGATATATTTTGTCGATGTATGAATGCGCAATTTGGCTTCTTTGGGGGATGTTAGCACCCCCAAGGAGTTGTTGAGAGGGTGCGGGCGATGGAGTATGTCATATCGGGTTGTATTTTGATTTTTTAGGTTGGAGAATCAATTGGATTATGTATCAATGCCATATTTAAACAAAACAGAAAATTAGAGACGGATTAGCAACGGAATTCAAATTTTCCGTTGCTATTCCGTCTCTAATTTTCCGAAATATTTCTATCAATCACAAACGGATCGAGACGGAAATAAGAATTCGTCTCATTCGATTCGCGTAATTAGCAACGGAATCGAGACGGAATCGAAACGGAATAATCCGTCTCGATTACGTTTCTAATTAGAGACGGAATCAGAGACGGACTATTTGCATTCCGTCTCTGATTCCGTCTCTGATTCCGTTGCTGATTAGAAACGGAATCAGAGACGGAATTCATAAATTTATTAATTCCGTCTCTGATTCCGTTGCTAATCAAAGAACGGAATCGAGATTTAATGCAATTACAAATGTACCATTTCGAAATAAATTCCATTTATGTTCCGTCTCTGTTCCGTTTCTAATTTCCGTTTCTAAATCCGTCTCTAATCAGAAACGGATATTTTCCGTCTCTATTCCGTCTCTAATCAGAAACGGATATTTTCCGTCTCTATTCCGTCTCTAATCGAAACGGAATCCGTTTTCCGTTTCGATCGTATCGCGACGACGTTTTCGAGAGACGGAAAGCGTTCGTCTCTCTGTTCGTTTCGATTCCTATCGAGACGGATTTTCATAAATCGAAACGGAAAATTATGTTTCGATTTGCTATTTTTTTGTAGTGTTGGTGAGGTATAAGAGCACGCACTATCACACTGGACGTGCTATTAGGTCAGAGTTATCGATGGGACAACATTAAGTTCAGCTTTATCAGCAGAGCAGACTGCCGAGTATGAGAGGAGGAGACAAAAGGGCAAAGGGCAGAAGAGATAAGAAAGGAGTTCTCAAAAGACAGGGACGACCACAACTCAAACACCGGTCTAACCCTACACATCATATCTTGCCCCAGCATAGGGTTCAGGAGGTAAACCTCCCTTGCCACCTCTGATCAGGCCAGTACTACTAGCTCTCGATAGATTAGCACTTCCGGCACCACCAGCTTCATAGGCACCACGACAGTAGCAACAAGGTAGTCAAACCTGGGGCAAAGGTAGAGGTAGAGGCTGAGATGGGTCCGGACAGGCATAGAGATTTGCTCGAGGTTAGGCACAAGGTCGACGCGTGTCGATTGCATGTTATAAATTTGGACAGGCATGATACATTGTCAGGGATTATCCGCAGCTAGCAGTACTATATCCATAGCAAGGTTAAGAGGGAGCCCACATGGTTACGCATCCAGTCGCCGATGCCACACGAGTTCTCAACAACGGTACGGTTTCTATTTATGGTAGATATGCTCATGTTTTATTTGATTTTGGATCTAGTATATCGTTCATTTCTAGTCGCATGGTAATCATCATAGGGTTATCACCTATTAGGATTAGTGTACACCTGATATTGAGCACCGCAGTTAGTGATAGGGTTTATCCTAATAGCTTATGTATGGGATGTCCATTAAAAATCAGTGGGGGTAGTGTTACCTGTCGATTTTAGAGTCCTCGAGATGTTAGAGTTCTATGCACTACTAGGGATGGATTGGTTATCAACATACCACACTCATATCGACTTTTTCGGTAAGATAGTGATATTCGAGTTCCCAACACGTCCGATATTCACATATAGGGGTAGTACATCGAGAGCTGAGAGCCAAAAGTTGAGAGCACGTGAGGCCGACTTGTGACTAATAAGGAGATGGCGCCATTAGTAGCATTATATACAGTGGCACAAAGTCAAGGACCAAACTTGAGGAGATTATGATTATACGTGAGTTTTCAAATGTCTTTCGGGAGGTTCTACTAGGACTATCATCCCAACGAGAGGTGGACGTCGTCATTGAGTTGGTGCCGAGCACCAGAATGATTTCTATACTATCGTACCATATAGCTCCGAAGGAGTTGGAAGAGTCGAAGTCCCAACTTTAGGATTTGGGACTTTAGGGATTCATCACACCCTTTATGTTGCCATGGGGAGAACACATCCTTTTTGTAATGAAGAAGGACTTTAGTTCAAGACTGTTTATTGACTACAAACAGTTGAACAAGGTCACAGTCAGGAACAAGTATCCACTGCCGCGGATTGATGATTTATTTGATCAGATGAGAGGAGGCGTATTTCTCCAAGTTAGGCCTGAGATCAGGGTATCATTAGCTTAGGATCAAGGAGGATGATAGGTCCAAGACATCATTCTGCACGAGATATGGACAGTATCAATTTACAGTCATGCTATTTAGGTAGACCAACGCCCCCGTAATGTTTATGTACTTAATGCATCGAGTTTTTAGACTGTTTCTTGATCGCTTCGTGATAGTCTTCATCGATGACATATTAATATATTTGAGGACACGAGAAGATCACGAGCACCACCTCAAGGAAACTTTATAGACTTTGAGGGAGCGCCGAATTTTTACCAAGTTCAGCAAGTATGAGTTTTACCTTTTGGAGGTTCAGTTTTTAGGTCATGTTGTTGGGCAACTGGGATTGTAGTAGATCCGGCCAAGATTCAGGCTATTACGGATTGGCCGGCACTAACGTCAGTGACAGTAATTAGGATCTTTATAGGTTTGTCATAGTATTACCACCAGTTTGTGAAAGATTTCTCGAATATCATTTCATCGATTATCAGATTGACAAAAAAACCATCATTTTTCAATAGATAGAGGCTTGTGAGGAGGCATTTGTAGAGTTGAAGAGATTGTTGACTAATGCGCCAGTAGTGGTGTTGCCAAAGGCTAGAAAGGGATTTCTAGTGTATATAGATGCTTCTCATACGAGCTTAGGCTGTGTGCTGATGCAGGCAGAATAATTGTTGCTTACGCCTATAGACAGCTAAAGATACACGAGAAGAATTATCCTACAAACGATTTAGAGTTGGCAGTGATTGTGTTTGCGCTGAAGGTATGGAGACATCATCTGTATGGAAAGAAGTTCACACTCTTTATTGATCACAAGAGTCTGAAGTATCTCTTCACACAGAATGAGCTGAATATGAGACAGCGCAAATGTTTGGAGTTTATGAGGGACTACGAATTTTCCTTGGAGTATCACCCAGGAAAAGTAAATGTATATACGCACTGAGTAGGAGACCGACTAGAGTTGTTGAGATTATCAGATGTCGTATGATGCATGAGTATGGATCACTCGAAGTAGCAGTGATAGTGAGTCAGTCAAATGTTCCTACCGAAAACCATGTTATGATTTGCACACAGATGAGATTACAAATCATGTCTACATAAAAAGAGTCTGAGGGTCAAAGGACCGACAAGTTATACTCGAGATTCAGTGAGTTAATGTAGAGTACAGAGTGCACAAACTGGGTAAAGATTGCAGATTAGTGTTTGAGATACAAGGGTAGATTATGGATACTAAAGGTACCGAAGCTGAGAGATAAGATTCTTCAGGATTCACACCGTTCCTGTTTCACCGTTCATCCAAACAGGACCAAGATGTATCACGACATGCAGAGGTATTTCTAGTGACCTGGAATGAAAGCAGATGTATCATAGTTCATCGAGAACTATGGGATATGTTAACAAGTGAAGGCTGAGCATCGCAAACTTGGAGAATTGTTACAGCTTTTTCCTATTCCACGATGGAAGTGGGAAGACATCTCTATGGATTTTGTTAGAGGATTGCATACGAGTAACAACGCACTACATGTTTGATTAGCTGAGTATAATATTTAAGATAGAGATTATCAATTTGCATGAGGCAGAATTGACAATCCCGTCAAACAAAGATGTTATGTATACGTCCAGGATGTAGTGGAGTATACCAGAGCAATATGGCACATGCTTACAATTCAGTACAGCTTTTCATCCTCAGACTAACGAGCAATCGGAGAGGTTGATCTAGGTCCCTGAGGATATGCTTCAGGCTTGTGTATTAGAGTATGACAGATCTTGGTAGGAGTACTTACCATTGTGTGAGTTTGCTTACAATGAAAATTATCAGGCAAGTATTGAGATGGCGCCATTTGAGGCGTTATATGGCAAATTGTGTCGTTCGCCATCGTATTGGGCTGAGCCAGAGGACTGGGAGATTGTTGGGCCTGAGATTTTTGTTGACTACATAGAGAAAGTCAAACTGATCCGTTAGAGACTCAAGGGTGCCTAGAAGAGACAGAAGAGGTATTCAAATAAGTATCGTGATGATCTCACGTACACCGAGTGAGCCTTTGTCTATTTAAAGGTTTCCCCTCATAAAGGTCTGTAGAGGTTTGGGGTAAAAGGCAAGCTTGTACCGAGATTCATTGGGCCTTTCAGGATTATGAAACAGGTCGGTAAAGTTACATACATGCTTGAGCCGCCTTCACAGATGTTAGGGATTCATTATGTGTTCCATATATCGAGGTTACGACTAGCAGAGTTGAGGCAAGGAGTACGATCGATAGTTGACTCGAGTCAGTTCGACCTGAGTAAGGATATTACTTATGAGGAGCAGCCTATTCAAATCCTGGATTGAAGGGTATAACAATTAAGAGCACGTCTGTCCCGAAAGTACTCGTCAAGTGGTAGTTCCACAATGACACGGAACTCACTTGGGAGCGGGAAGACTATATGGAGAGATGACGCGCACCGAACGCGTCAATAAAAAAATTCCTAAACCAACTATTTTGTATGGCAAAGGGTCGAAACCACAGAGATTGATGGTCTTTCTAAGGTTAAAAACAATGAAAAGGAAAAATCGAGGGTTTAAAATAAATAACTTAACTAACTAATCTAACTAAACTAAATAAATAAAATAACTAAAATAACTTTCAAAACATTTAATTAATCACCAAGGTAACACCTAGGTCCACAGTTACACGAATCAAGATTAAGATTCAATTGCATATCATGGTCTTCAATCATTCTCAAAAAGTTATTAATTTAGATTCTCCTAGATTAGCTATAGAAAATCGACATCCGCCAGAAATTCATAATTCCCCTAATCTTGATAGCCAGGACGTCCGCCACTAACTACTTCCATAATTAATTCATAACCCTAGACATCCACCAATCGGGTTTAATACGCTAAGCGAAGTAATATGGGTTTGTGGGAACACTAATCCTAAATAACCGGATCGCATCCGCTTCAGGTTTAACCTAGATTCAATTGTTGCCCACTCAAGAACCGAAATGGTTTTACGGAAAACGGGTGAGTGTTCATCACTTCATTGGTCCAAAAGTACAATTACGGATACAATTAGTCCAAATAACTATAGGTTGTCCATCTAAAAGCATGCAATGGCCATATACATACTCTAAATCTAAATCATATTCCTTAAAATTAACAACAATGAAATAGGAGAATTAAATTAAATTAATAATAAAAGATCTCAGAAAATATATGCCATGAATCTATGATCCCGACTTGTTTCCCCTCCGACCTAGGCAAGGTTTTGATTAGCCGAACATCGTCGTCGAGAGAAGTCGATGCTAAAAATATAATATTCGGTGTTTAAAATATAATACCCTAGGTTCCTTATATATAAAACTCCCCAAAATTAATTTTGGGGGTTGGTGAGCATCCAGGGCTATTTTTGGGCTTGAAAACTGATGTCCGCCACGTGTCCGCTGCCGATTGGTTGCATTCCTCCGTGCACTGACGTGGCAGCTCCTGATTGGTGAAGCCCGGCTGTGGTGACGCTGTTGTGCGATGTCCGAGCGACACGTGGCGCAACGGACTGTTGGTGAGGAATCGCTCGAACATACAACGAAATAGTAGGAGAGTGTAGGGCGTGTATCGCGAGGCTGAACGAGTGGCAACTGAGCAAGGAGAGATTTGGTTTGTCACGCTGTGTGAGGTGCTGATGGTGAGGTGGCTGCTGGTGATTGGTCCGGTTGTATAGGCAGCTGACGTAGCAGCAACTGAGTGGTGGAGAAACGTTGCATTGACGTGCTGTAGTGAACTATTTGTGACATGGTTGAAGAGGGATTGACCGCTGTGTCGAGCTCTGGTTGGAGGATAGTTTGTGAATGATGTGTTGTTGACGAATTGACCAATGGGAAGCTTCCACGTGTCATCTGTCTCTTATTCAACCCACCGCAGCAGAAGTAACACGTCAGGAACGAACCGAGAGTAATGAGTAACTATCTCGTACGTAAGCAAGACTCGAAACTCGAGGCAAATTGTCCGTGCCTCGTGACATGTGTCCTGGGACATATAGGGACCGGCTCGAGAGTTGGGAAGGGGAAAGCGGCAAAAATTTTAAAGAAATCGATTGGGAGGCACTACGAGTAAATATTCCATTTTGAATAGGTTCCACAAATTTTTGGATCTAACATGGCTTATAGTCATTGCTTAGAACCGGATTGGTTGCCACATGTTGATGCCATTATCGATGTGGTTTCCGATGGGAATTGTGGATATAGGTGTATAGCCTCCGGGCTTGGACTTGCCGACGTAGACGGGTGGAGGATTGTGCGTAGACGGATGTACGATGAGATTATCGGGTATGAATACCTATGGCCAAGAAATGCGGTGCATTGCCCGAGAGAAGCAAGAGGTGGCATCTTTCAAAGAAATACGCTGTGGCCGAGAACCACGATTTCCCAATTTTTTTACATTTTAAAAAACCGCCACACACACATTACATCTACTCTACCAAATGTAACTTAATTCGCCGATCTTCAATCCACCCTAATTTGGAGACGAAATATTACAAAATACCATTAAATATAATTAAATATATATTTTAGAGACTTTCTATATTTAAATATTTTAATATAAAGTACTAAATAAATATAAATATCGACTTATCAAATACCCCCAAACTTAAGACTTTACACGTCCCGAGCAAAGGTGTAGATGACAACATATACTAAACTAGACTCCTAATATAAATATGTACTGACTCACTAATCCTATACCCGACTCAAAATTCATGGAGTTCATATGGTTTACATAGCCACCAAGTTAACAAACAACTCAGGAAATTTCGGAGTTATGATATGTTAAGACTCGCAACCCAAACACAATTAAGATCACACTTTGAAGACATAGATTCAGTAAAAAAAAAAGGCCATCAACTACTCACGAGTTTTCTTAGTCTATACATTCAAGCACACAAAATCAAAAATCTCCCTTAATCAAGTGAAAGCACTCAAGCTAAATTTTTTATTGGAGGATTTTCACAACTTCCGCCTTTATTCAATTTATATTCTCTATTTTTTCTCATTTTTTTTCTCCAAATTTTTTTTCAAATAATACGGTCCTTGTTCCATTTCCTATGGACCGATTTTCTCACTTTTTCCCACCACAAGTTTCCCTGCTCCATTTCCTATGGAAACTTGTGGGACTCTCTACGCTAAGAAAACTCATGTTAGCCCTTCTCACTTTCACTATAATTATTATAACTTGCACAATATTGATCGTCTACTCACTTTCGTTATCTAGCACAAAGCTTAACCATCAACAAAGTCCTTAATCACGAAATCATAAAAATGCAGGGTACGGACTTGATTGAGTGTTTCTCCTAATTTTTCCTAAGTTTCAAGTCAAAAATGCAACTATAATGTACTAATCTACAACCAAATGCATGAACAAAGTTTCAGGTGACTCTAAACAATAAAAAAAAAAATGAAAATATACTAAATGCATGCATGAAAGTGTATCATATCCTAATGAAATGAGAGAGAAATATGAAAGGACAATAAATGAAAGAAATGGAAGAAATGATATAAAACATCACCATTACCATCCGATAACCGCATATAACCGCATAAAAAAATTAAACGATCTCACATGCAGTCTTTCGCAAAGAATCAATCCAAATCAATCCACAATCCCTAAAATACCCCTAAACTTATTCAAAACATTGTCCTCAAGGTTCAAAACAAGTCAAGGAATCCATCCAACAAAAAGAAAAAGAATAGAACATGGAGAAAAGAAGATGATACAATTGCATGCATCACAAAAAGTCTCCAAAAACTAATGAACGCGCAAAATCTCTCATGTGTAGGTGACTAAGGAAACTATGAAAGAACAATCATAACAAAAGCATGAACTAGTAAACATATGAGTTAACTCAAAAGATTCCAATCATGTCTTGCGAGCCCGAAGTCTTTCAACTAAGGGTAAAATCAACAAGATGATGGAATGAAGTCTAGGGTTTTGAGTCTACTCAAAAACCTGCCACTAATGCGGCGACTTAAGTTGGACATGTCCCAACCAAGTCTCAAAACACCTAAAATCCTATAATCATGTTAATTCAAAAAAAAAAAAAAAAGGCCGCTAAGGGCACCCCACCAATTCATGAAGGCACCCATGTATTTTGTAATTCTCCCAACAAAAATGGAAATGACCATTTTGCCCCCCTTAATATATAGTGACTCAAACCCCACAAACCATTTTGCAAGTGAAACTGGGGCACCCCACCACAACATTGATCACAAGTGAAACCTAAAGCCACATTGTGTTTGCCGAGCGTGTATCGATTGTTGCGGGTTGACATCATCCGACAGCGAGGTAACAATGTTTGCCAACCTAATAATGCTTTATAGGAACTGTATTTTTGGTCAAAAACTGAGAAAATGATGGTTTGGTTTGTCAACGTAGGGCTTGGTAAATTCGAGCAATCCGAGTTTGTTTGCACTATAAAATGGAAGATTGTACTGCATTGGTGCAAGAGGTAATTGTTGAAATTTAATGTGTTATATATGCGGTTTCTCAAATTTTCAATCAATTTTTGCACGGGCGCGAATGATTCGGCCTCGCAGGACCGAGAGTGGTAGTCTCGGTCGTCATCAACCGAAACTTCTTCGTAGTTCACGTCATGATGTGAACGAAACGAATGCATAATCTCGGTATGGAACGACCGAGACAATGTTGTAGGTCTCGGTTGGACATGATCGAAACTATGCATATATTCGCGGATCTGTACAATCGAAAACGTGGTTTTTTGGGTTTTTTGGTGAATTAACTGTGCATTTCGGTTGATCATAATGTTACAATGTTTGTATTGCAGGTAATGCCGGTCTCTACTTTATTTCAAGACTACAAGGATACGTTTACACCTTGTAGGCCATTCCCCTCTAGAGAAGCAGCAATTTCATGGCTTCAAATGATAGGCCGGGAGAACATGTTTGTGTTAGTGACAAAGCACTCTGATGCCGGGGGAATTAAGCGCAGAGGAAGGGTGAAACTTGCGTGCGAGAGGTCTGGCACATATAGGGGAATGTCTCAAAGAGTTGGGAAGGGGAAAGCGGCAAAAATTGCTTCGAAACCAAGAAATGAAGAAGAAGAGGAAAATTGGATGACTCAAACTGGTACGAAGAAATGTGGATGCCCTTTCCTTATTAACATCAAGGAAAATGCCGACTCTTTGTGGTATGTCACTGTCATATGTGGGAGGCACAATCACGAGCCCGCGAAAAACTTGGACGGCCACTCATATGCCGGAAGATTGGATAAGGGGGAGCAGAAGGTTGTGGTGCAGATGAAAAAGGGTAATGTGAAGCCAAGAGACATCCTCAATACGTTGAAGCAAAGAGATGTTACAAACGTATCGACAATGCGGACAATATATAATGCAAGACAAAAAGTCCGAATTGAAGATGCGGGTGGGAGGACTCAAATGCAACAACTGTTGCACATATCGGAGAAGAATAAGTGGATGTCGTGTCATAGGAAGCATCCCGATATGAATATCGTCACTGACTTGTTTTGGGCACATCCTGATTCAATCAAGTTGTTAAGGTGTTTCTCATCGGTAATTTTGATGGATTGCACATACAAAACAAATAGGTATCGGATGCCTTTGTTGGAGATAGTTGGCATCACTTCAACGCATTTGACGTTCTCCGTTGGGTTTGCTTTCATATCCTCAGAGAGTCATGCAAATTATGTTTAGGCACTTGAGAACTTGAGATCCATACTGGATGGGTGGCCTAAACCTAACGTGTTTGTGACGGATCGGGACTTAGGCCTTATTAGTGCCATCAATGTAGCATTCCCATCATCGTCTCACATTCTTTGCTCTTGGCACATCAACAAAGTAGTATTGGCCAAGACTAAGAAGATGTTTGGAGATAACGAAAGCTTCGCTCGTTTCATGGATAGGTGGACGAGTGTGATGTATGCTAAGTCCGAGGCCTTATTTGAAGTTAGGATGAATGACTTGCGTTCTGAGTTCGGGAATGTGAAGGGTCTTCTTGATTACTTGGAGAACACATGGGTAAAGACGTACAAAGAGAAATTCGTACCGGCTTGGACAAATCGAATAATGCATTTTAGGGAAACAACAACACAGAGGGTGGAGTCTGCGCATTCCACTCGAAGCTACATCTTGGCAACAGTCAGACAAATTTTGAGACTTTGTTGAATGTGGTTGATGGCATCCTTAGGATTCAACACAACAACATCAAGGCTTCATTTGAGCTCAGTTTGAATGTGGTCCAACACGAATGTATTGATGAGTTATATCGCCGATTGCGTGGTTATGTCTCTCAACGAGGGCTTAAGTTAATTCGAGATGAATTGGAACGTGGGGAGGACGTTGGACACGACTCAACTCGTTGTGGTTGCGAGATACATACCACACACGGCCTTCCTTGTGCCCACGAGCTAAATTTCCATAAATTTGTTGGGACACCCATCCCTCTCTAGGACATTCATGTGTACTGGCGAAAGTTGAGTATGATACCTGAGAATCCTGTGGATCGGTCTGGGTACAATGTGCACGATGAGATTGAAAGAGTCATGCAAAAGTTCCATGCTTGCACTGAAGAGGACGATCGCATCAGGATTATTCAGCAACTCAGGGAGATTAGTCGACCTTCATCCACACCGGGAGTGGTGCCACCTACGAAGATAAAGACAAAGGGAAGGACACCGGAGTCTTCAAAGAGAAAACACGATGAAGCCGAATTTTCGACGACAAGATTGCCTAGCGGATTCGAGTACGTTCTATCAACGGAAGAGGCTTCTAGGTCGAGGAAGAAAAAAAGTAAAGTGGGTTCTAAAATGCGTCGTACAAGTCGACGCACCCAAAGTGCATTTAACGTGGCTTACTCTCATTGCATAGAACCGGCTTGGTTGCCATTTGTTGACAGCACTATCGATGTGATAGCGATGGAAATTGTGGATATCGGTATGTAGCCTCCGGGCTAGGTCTTCCCGATGTAGACGGTTGGAGGAAAGTTCGTACAAGAATGTTTGATGAGTTAATCGGGTATGAAAGCCTTTGGCGGAAACTGCTTGGAACGAGTTACGAAAATGTCAAGACTGTCGTGCATTGTCCAGATAATCATGTTGGTGCCTCCTTCGAAGAATAGTTGACACTTCCAGACATGGGATTGCTAATATCGACGGCCTTTAATGTCATTCTAGTCAACCTCTCGCATGGCAGTGCCTCGACGTTTCTTCCTCTACGTAGTGCTCCACCGGCGTCGATACATAGCAGACTTATCACTGCCATGGTTAATGAAAGGAATATCCATTCGGTTAGGGTAAGTGTGTAGATTTTTTGTGAATTGGTTTTTTCTCATCCTTAATCGGGAATGTGACAATCGGTGATCTTTTGTACTTCTAACTTTAACAGGTGAAGTTGACTGTTAATGCACCGCTGCCATCCTTATATCCCGCGTGGGAACGATATGTTGAGGAGTGCGCTAAAGGATGGCGTGATGGAATTGTCATTCGTGAAATCGTGGCGGTCGTACCTTCTGAAGAAGGAGCTCTATCAGTGGTAGATTTAGATTCTCCATAGTTTGACATTCATGTTTGCCGAACCACCGATTTGTTTGTAAATATTATGAACTCTGACAATGGAAAGTGATGTAAAGTGGTGTTGTCTATAATATAAAGTGAGTTTATATGGACTCTTTGTTGTTAATATCTTATGATGTCTAAATTGATGTTGGTACTATGTTATGGTTTGTAGAGTGAGGTGGGTACAATGTTGTGGTAGTCATTCGTGATGTTTTTACGGTGTTTTCGTTTGTAAACTGATGTTGTAATTTAGTTTTGCTTGGTTATTGCTCCCAAATAACCCATCTCGGCAATGACAGTCCGTCAGCCACGCATACCACTCGACCGAAATCAACCGAAATAAAACGACAATTCTCGGTATGCTAATACCGAAAATCATCTAAACATATCGGTGTGACAAAGCCGAAAGTACTCTATGTTTGGGTCGACAGCACTCTCGGCATGTCCCAACCGAAATAAAACGACTAATCTCGGTGTTCTCAGACCGAAAATCATGAAACCTCCTCTTGATTAAAAGCCGAAATAAGTGGAGGTTTTGGGGACTACATCAGTCCTCTGTATGTCGGAGGGACATGGCCGAGACGTAACAAGATATCGCGATTGTGCAGTTCCGGGACCTGTATCTTGGTCTCGGTCCTGAACGACCGAGACCAATTTCATGGCACATTTTCCACAATTCAAATGCACAAACATAACAAACATAGTTTAATAACTCAACAGTTCATTGTTCGTAAGTAAACTGACTGTACTTTACTAACACCAGATCATGAAAACCAAAAAAGGGACATGGAACATGATTAACTATTCAATCCAAAAAATCAGGCAACGCTACAAACAGGTATGTCTACAGTTTTATAACACCAATGAAAACAGTGAAACAGTGCCAAATAATCCATCATTCTCTCAAGTTTCATGCCACATATAAAACTGATCAAGAACCATTCAACAAAACAATGAATTAATTGTTCATCAATACAAGAAAAATTGATGCAACTATAGCAATGTCGAAGTCCATGTGCCTTCATTCCGTTGGCTTCTTGACATTCCTTCGTTGGTATTCCTTGTCATGCATCCTCTTTGGGGGGCGAGCAGCGACCGAGCCGGGTGGTACATTAGCCGGGGTGGAGTGTGTAGAAGTGCTATCGTGCTGGGACTGTCTACGGGCTGCTTCGGTAGGAGCTGATCTGTCGGTTGCGCCGCTAGCGGTGGTGGGTGTCGTAGTGGAGGTCGTGGGACCGAAACTCCTCCTCGAAAGGAAATTGATGACGTCACTCGTCATTTGCCTTGCAGACTCCAACGTACACAACTCCGGCGGCAATAATTTCCACCTTAACGCCGCGTCCAACGCCCGCCTATTACGCTGATCAAAAGAAAGTTAAATCCGTTAATGTAATACATATCGGCATTTAAAAGAATGGTTGGCTAACACTTCTACCTAATACTTATACCACAGTCAATACCTCAAGTAGCTCATTGCCCGCGATAGTCGCCGCAACCACGTCGTCATCGAAGTACCTCGGGTTGGTGAGCAATGGGTGAGAGACTTTCAGGAACCAAGGTAGATAGTCCGGTGTAGCTAGAAACTCGAACTCTGGCTTCTCACCGCGCACTTCGGGGGCCAACAAATGGTTGCGCCAACGTTCCCAATTGTCTGTTTGGAAACCATACTTGACCGAGTATTTTAGTGCAGAAGGGCCTCGATGTGCTACCAATGGCCGGTACGGAGGATCCGGTATAGATAGCACGTGCCCAAACTGCCTCAGAATTCTCTCCGGATGGTAGGGCTCCACCACATCCATGTACTTCAGTGTGCCACTGTAGAAGGTCATCACGTGCATAACGCCATTCTCCCGGTGATTAACATATGGGTCCCAAGTAATCTAATGAAACGTATACAAACAGAATTAATAACCATAAACTAAATGCAAGATTTAGTTTCAACGAGGGCGTAGAATCTCACCTCGCTTGGGCGCAACCCGTCTAACGTTCGCCTAATGGACCCAACGTTGTCTTGATTCATCACGGTGTCGTGCCTTTGAACCCATCTGCAGACACGAGGTTGCACGTAGTCCATGTATTTTGCATTAGGTGTGGCGAGCCCAAGCTTGAAATGCTCGTACACCCATCCATGCGAATAGATACAACGCTAGTTAGAGAGAAAATGAATAGTAATTACAAAGGCAATAATTCAAGTCGATTTAGTATAAAACCTCAAGTAATGTGAGGTATCCGGCAATTTGAGAAACTTATACTCTGGTGGCCGACCCCAAAAGTCGGTACAAGTATGTTAATGCAGCTGCACCCCATGCATACTTTCCCACGTCGTCCAAATCTTCG
Organism: Stephania cephalantha; assembly: GCA_039657325.1. Classification (NCBI taxonomy): domain Eukaryota; kingdom Viridiplantae; phylum Streptophyta; class Magnoliopsida; order Ranunculales; family Menispermaceae; genus Stephania; species Stephania cephalantha. The sequence continues at coordinate 18,499,754 of CM077577.1, forward strand.
AGAAGCTTTAACAACGCGATAGATACCCGAGATCCACTCTTATCCACAAACAGGGTGCAAGATAGTAGGTACAACAAGTACGCTCGGGCTGTGCATTCTACAAGAGGATAAGTTGTGTTCCTCGCACCTGCTTTGGGGCACCATCGACTCTTCAACCAACATTTTCGGACGGTGAGCCCCTTGCTGATGTTCACTTCCTCCTCAGCATCTTCAATGCTAACACCAAATAGCTTCGACACCAGCTTAATTGCATCCGAGCGAGATTCGTCGGTGTACCTCGCAAAGTTCTCAACTGCCACCACCTTGCCCGTGACAGGAATCTTCAGCAGCATGCTCACATCCTCCAAGGAGATCGACATTTCACCGAATGGTAAGTGAAATGTGTTCGTCTCCGGCTGCCACCGCTCCACAAAGGCAGTGATAACCTCCTTGTTGGCTTTGCGGTATGAGCAGTCTATCAGCGTATTCAACCGAGAGCGCTGAATAATCCTCTGAAGGCCCGCGGTGTCAGGGTGGCGGGGATCGTAAGTCCCATTCTTGGAATCGAGCACCGTGATTGATAAACTTGAGTGTCGGCCGATCCTGCAACGACAAAAAACATTCCGTCAACTAATTGAACACCCAAAATTTTAAACTACACCAATGACCATACACGGAGAAATGTATGTACCTCATTGCTCCATATCGCTAAGGCGACATGATCTTTAAAGCTCTTCAACGGCGATCCATCTTCGGGACCACCGGGGAAAGGAGCACACATTTCCCCCTGCCCATGTGACTCTCCCTCATTATGGGCACCTCCACCACTAGTACTCCCACCCACATTACGATCACTACTATGGGTGTCCGCCGATGCTGATGAGTCACTACTACTAGACTCAGATGACTCAGATGCATGCGCCTCGTCTTCGCCTCGGGCAACGACAAGATCTGAGTGTCGCTGCGCGTCAATGTTTGAACCCTCATCGTGCAATTCTAGTTTCTTCGCACGTCCTCCACCAATCTTACCCTTTCCCTTCAAATCCACCTTCTCTTGCTCTTTCTCTTTCCGATAAGATGCCGTCGGGGGTCTCCGTCCGCCTCGCCCACGGTTACCCCTCGACACCTCAATACCAACCTCCTCCCTAGTCACCGGGCTTTCGAACGAGCCATACCCGACAAGACTACAACACGTAAGCGTCTGCCGCACAAACAGAAAAGAAATATAAAAAAAATTAAATTCAAATCATCCATTCCCATAGTCTCGGTCAAGCAGTACCGAGAACCAAATAATATTCTCGGTGTCATGTGACCGATACCTCAATCTCAGTCTTGGTCATGCACAACCGAGACATTAGAAATTGTCTCGGTTGTGCATGACCGAGACAATTTCTAATGTCTCGGTTGTAAATCACCGACATGACATCCACTACACACTTCGAATTACTCTCGTACGATGGTACCCGAGAGCACTCACAGCGTTACCCTATCTAACATAATAACATAATAATTATTTCGGCGACACCTGACCAATATACCAGACTCAGTCTCGGTCACTCATTGCCGACACTATAGCGTCTCCTCTCTTTCCGAGAACCACGATTCCACAAAAATTCCCCTTAGGTCTCGGCCATGCTTGGCCGAGACTAAGCTATAGTTTTCTGGCATGTGTGGCCGACAACCACGAATCCCCGTTGCACCTATCATTGAATGCAACGCTACACAAACTTAACAAATAATCGACCAAATGCAACTTAATTAGACTGTCAACGTACCTCCAGTCGTTCTATTCCACGCCTTGAGTCCGAGAACGACGACGATTCCGACCCCTAATGTCGACACCAACTCTATCAATTCGGTGAGCCTCCAAACTCGAACGGCGCAGCCAAAATCCGCCTACAACAGAGGAGAGAAGAGACGAACGAAGACAATCCGGGGAGAGACGAACGAAGACAATCAGTTTCTAGGGTTCATATGCACGGTGGTGGGCTGGAGGTGTGGTGGGGTGCCTCCACTTTGGTGGCAAGGGTATTTTCGGGATTTCGCCCCTGAAATTTGGGTGCCCTTCGAAATTTCGTTTGTGCCCTTAATACATGGGTGCCTTCATGAATCAGTGGGGTGCCCATAGCGGGCCTAAAAAAAATGCTCACGTTATACTAAAAAAAAATAATCCATAGTCAAACCTAACAAAACTCACGGGGTGCTCCAATTTATAAATGAATAAAAATAATAATAATAATAATAATAATAATAATAATAAATAAAATAAAAATACCAAAGAAATAAAACCAATCCCTGGTAACAGAGCCAAAAATTGAAGCATCGAACGCGTCAATAAAAAAATTTCTAAACCAACTATTTTGTATAATAGTGACAAATGGTCGATCCTACATAGATTGTTGGTCTTTCTAATGTTAAAAACAACGAAAAGGAAAAATCGGGGGTTTAAAATAAATAATTTAACTAACTAATCCAACTTAACTAAATAAATAAAATAATTAAAATAACTTTCAAAACAATTAATTAATCACCAAGGTAACACCTAGGTCCACAGTTCCACAAATCAGGATCAAGATTCAATGGCACATCATGGTCTTCAATTATTCCCAAAAAGTTATTAATTTAGATTCTCCTAGATTAGCTATAGAAAATCGACATCCGCCAGAAATTCATAATTCCCCTAATCTTAATAGCCAGGACGTCCGCCACTAACTATTTTCCTAATTAATTCATAACTCTAGACATTCGCCAATCGAGTTTAACACACTAACCGCAATAATATGGGTATGTGGGAACACTAGTCCTAAATAACCGGATCACATCCGCTTTCGGTTTAACCTAGATTCAATTGTTGCACACTCAAGAACATAAAGGGGTTTTACGGCAAACGGGTGAGTGTTCGTCATTTTATTGGTCCAAAAGTACGATTACGGACACAATCAGTCCAAATAACTATAGGTTGTCTATCTAAAAGTATCCAATGGCCATAAACATGCCCTAGATCTAAACCATATTCCTTAAAATCAACAATAATGAAATAGGAGAATTAAATTAAATTAAATAATAAAATAAAAGATCTCATAAAATATATGTCATGAATCCATGATCTCGACTTGTTTCCCCTCCGACCTAGGCAAGGTTTTGATTAGCCGAACATCGTCATCGAGAGAAATCGATGCTAAAAATATAATAGTCGGTGTTTAAAATATAATACCCTAGGTTCCTTAAATATAAAACTACTCAAAATTGGTCTCGAGAGGTGAGAGAAACTAATTTTGGGGGGTTGGTGAGTTGACACGTGCGCCGTAGAGCATCCAGGGCTATTTTTAGGCTTGAAAACTGATGTCCGCTATCGATTGGTTGTTTTCCTGCAGTGCGCTGACGTGGCGGCTTCTGATTAGTGAAGACCGGTTGTGGTGACGTTGTGTGGTCTGCGAGCGACACGTGGCGCAACGGACTGCTGGTGAGGAATCGCTCGAACATGCAACGAAAGAGCGCCGCTAAGGGCACCCCACCATTTAATGAAGGCACCCAAAGTTTTTGTAAAAATTTCTGCAAAAGTGGAAAAGACCATTTTGCCCTTGTATATATATTGATTCAAACCCCAGAAATCATTTTGACAAAGAAAAAAAGGCACCCCACCACAAGGTTGAACCACAAAGCCACATTGCATTTGGCGAGCGTTGATCGATTCTTGCGGATTGACATCATCGACAACGAGGTAACAATGTTTGACAACCATATTCGTGTTTTTTAGAACTCGTTTAGTTGTGTATAATCGTGAAAATGATGATTTGTTTGTCACCGTAGGTTTGGTAATTTCTTCAAATCCGAACTTGTTTCCACTATATAATGGAGGATTGTAATGCTTTCGGTGCGGTGGAGGTCGTCCTTGAGGTAATTTTGCAAATTTTTTGTGTTTTTTATGCGGTTATCCGAAGTTTCGTGGATGTACGCGATTGTATCGCCTCTCGCAGACCGAGATGTATGGTTACGTCTCGGTCATATAGGACCGATAGGTATACGTAGGTCACGGAACAGTAAAATCGAGAGTATTCAAGAATCCCTGGTCGTTCGTGAGCGAGACTTTGAAGAAAGTTGCGGACCCGTACTACCGAGAACCTGTTTTTTGGGATGTTTTTGTGATTGTTGTACATTTCGGTTGATTATAATGTTACACTGTTTGTATTGTGTAATGCCGGTTTCTACCCTATTTCCAGACTACACGGACACGTTTACACCTTGTGGGCCATTCCCAACTAGAGAAGCGGCAGTTTCATGGGTTCAAATGATAGGCCGTGAGAACATGTTTGTGCTAGTGACAAAGCACTCTGACGCCGGGGGCATTAAGCGCAGGGGAAGGGTGAAACTTGCCTGTGAGAGGTCAGGGACTTATAGGGGAATGTCACAAAGAGTTGGGAAGGGTAAAGCGGCAAAAATTGCTTCGAAACCAAGAAATGAAGAAGAAGAGGAAACGGCGAGGACTCAAACTGGTACCAAGAAATGTGGATGCCCTTTCCTTATCAACGTAAAGGAAAATGCTGACTCGTTGTGGTATATCACTGTTATATGTGGGAGGCACAATCACGAGCCCGCAAAAAACTTGGACGGCCATTCATTTGCCGGGAGATTGGATAAGGGGGAGCAGGAAGTTGTAGTGCAAATGACAAAGGGAATGTGAAGCCAAGAGACATCCTAAATACGTTGAAGCAAAGAGACGTTAGAAACGTATCGACAATGAGGACAATATATAATGCAAAACAAAAAGTCCGAAATGAGGATGCGGGTGGGAGGACTCAAATGCAACAACCGTTGCACATATTGGAGAAGAATAAGTGGTCATGTCATGGCATAGGAAGCATCCCGTTACGAATGTTGTCACCGAGTTATTTTGGTCACATCCCGACTCAATAAAGTTGGTAAGGTGTTTCCCATCGGTTATTTTGATGGATTGCACGTACAAGACAAATAGGTACCGAATGCCTTTGTTGGAGATTGTTGGCATCACTTCTACGCACTTGACGTTCTCCGTTGGGTTCGCATTCTTATCATCAGAGAGTCTTGGGCATTATGTTTGGGCACTTGAGAACTTGAGATCCATATTGGATGGGTGGCCTAAGCCTGACGTGTTCGTTACCGATAGGGAATTAGCCCTTATTAGTGCCGTAGAAGAAGTTTTTCCGACCTCGTCTCACCTCCTTTGCTCTTGGCACATCAACAAAGTAGTATTGGCCAAGACTAAGAAGATGTTTGGGGAGAACGATGGTTTTGCGCGTTTTATGGATAGGTGGACGAGCTTGATGTATGCCAACTCGGAGGCTTTATTCGAAGTTAGGGTGAATGACCTGCGTTGTGAGTTTGGGAATGTAAAGGGTCTTACGGAGTACTTGGACAACACATGGTTAAAGAACTACAAGGACAAATTTGTCTCCGCTTGGACAAATAGAATTATGCACTTTGGGGAAACGACAACGCAGAGGGTGGAGTCTGCGCGCATTCTATTCTCGAAGCTACACCTTGGTAACAATGTCAGCCAATTTTGAGACTCGTGGAATGTGGTTGATGGCCTCCTTAGAATCCAACACAACAATATCAAGGCATCGTTTGAGCTAAGTTTGAATGTCGTCCAACATGAGTACATTGATGAGTTGTATCGACGATTGCGTGGTTATGTCTCTCAACGGCGCTTAGGCTAATTAGAAATGAATTGACACGTGGAGAGGATGTTGGTCACGACTCCACTCGTTGTGGTTGCGAGATACGCACCACACATGGCCTTCCTTGTGCACATGAGCTAAACCATCATATATTTGTCGGGTCGCCCATCCCTCTCGAGGACATCAATGTTTATCGGCGAAAGTTGAGTATGATACCCGAGAATCCGGTGGACCCATTTGGGTACAACGTGCACGATGAGATTCAACGGTGTTGGAAAAGTTTCATGCTTGCACCGATGAGGACGATCGACTCAGATTATTCAAAGCAGCTCGGGAGATTAGTCGACCTTCGTCTACACCGGTGTTGTGCCGCCGCAAAAATTAAGACAAAAGGGAGGACACCGGGGTCTTCGAAGAGAAAACACGATGGTGACGAATATTCTACGAGACGGTTGCCGAGCGAATTTGAGTACGTGCTATCGACTCAGAGGCCTCCAGTTTCTAGCGTAAGAAAAGTAAAGTTGTTCCTAAAATGCGTCGTGCCGCCGACGCACGCAAAGTGCAACTAACATGGCTTATGGTCATTGCGTAGAACCGGTTTGGTTGCCACATGTTGAGGGCATCATCGATGTGCTTGCCGATGGAAATTGTGGATATAGGTGTGTGTTGCGTCGGGCTTGGACTTGCCGATGTAGACGGGTGGAGGATTGTCCGTAGAAGGATGTATGATGAGATTATCGGGCATGAAAACCTTTGGCGGGAAGTGCTAGGCTCGAGTTACGAGAGTGTCAAGATTGCGGTGCATTGCCGAGAGAATCAAGTTGGTGCATCTTTCCAAGAATGGTTGACACTTCCGACATGGGACCGTTGGTAGCCACCGCATTCAATGTGGTTCTCGTCAACCTCTCGCATGGGAGTGCCTCCACATTTCTACCTCTACGTAGTGCTCCATCGTCCAACGCGCACAATGATTTGTCATTGCCATGATAAATGATAGGAATATACATTGGCTTAGGGTAAGTGATACGAACTTTGTTGAATTTTTTTTTCTTTCCCGACAATATGATCATGTTATACTGTTCACTTTGACAGTGAAGTTGAGCATGAATGCACCATTGCCATCCTTATACCCTTCGTGGGACCTAAGATGTTGAGGATAGTGCGAAAGGTTGGCATGATATATTCGTCTTTCGAGACATCGCGCCCATTGCAACTCTACTTGATGCCACCATTTCCATTGTAGATTTGGGTACACCGTAGTGTTAAAACTGGTACCGTTAAATTTGGTTGGTTGTACATTTACTAATTTTGAAAGTTAGCTGTCAAGTTGTATGGATATAGAATGAGTGAATTTATCCTACCTTTCGGGTATTGTTGTACAGTTTGATGATTGGAAATTGGAAAGGTAGTTGTCTTGTTAATTGGAACTTGTGGAAACAGACGTTTTAAGACTGGATGACCGAGACATACGGTAATGTGTCGGTCATACACCACCGACAATTAACGGCAAGGCTCCTTTGCGCAATACCGAAATTGCCTCTTATCGTCGACCTATGCGCGACATTACACATGGCTTCTCGGCCATGAGTAACCGACACATTTTTAAATACTGGCAACAGGTACATCCACGGCCGGTCATGACCGTGCATCATGCATTTGTCTAGGTTGTTCAGTACCGAAAATTGTACATGAGTGTCGGCCCTGCTTGACCGAGACACCCTTATAAGCAGAAAAAACTAGGATCCAAGAACAAATTACAACCAAAATAAAACAATAGGCAATGTAACATTATAAACTGTCATAAAAATGTAGTCAACAGGCAACAAGTAGTCATCAAACATTTAAAATTGTCATAAAAATGTCTAGTCCATACGCACCATATAATTGCAACCCAACAAGTACTCATAAAACATTACAAACTCTCATAAAAACTCATTTAATCATAAAACTCATAGAATGTCATACAAATGTCTATCCCTCCATTCTCGGACGGTCATTGCTTGGGTTTTTTCATATTCTTCCTTCGATACTCCTTCCCATGCATTCTCTTCGGAGGGCGAGCATCGGCCGTGGCGGTCTGAGCTGTGGCCGGTGTGGAGGGTGTGGTAGTGCTACCATGGTGGGACGGCCTCGGCCGATCGGTAGGGCCGGATGTTGCGGTTGTGCGGTGGCGGCCGCCGGAGTCGTACTCGTGGGGGTGGGACTTATACTCCTCCCCGAAAGAAAGTTGACCATGTCACTCAGAATGGTCCTCGCCGACTCAATCGTACACACCTCCGGCGGGAGGTCCATCCATCGCAACGCCGCGTCCAACGCTCGCCTATTACGCTGATGAAAAAATTCGGGTTACTGTCAATGTAAAACATATCGGAATTAATAATAAATGCATAATACATATAACCATTCCAATACCTCAAGTAGCTCGTTGTCTGCGATGGTTGTGGCGACCATTTCAAGGTCCTCAAAGCTCGGATTCGTGATAACGGGATGAGACACTTTGACGAACCAAGGCAGGTAGTCTGGTGTAGCCAAAAACTCAAATCGCCTTCTCGCCCGAACTTCAGCGCCAACACATGGTTCCTCCATCGCTCCCAATTGTCTTGTTCGAACCCATACTTGACGGAGTACTTGTTCGCAGATGGGCCTCTCGTGTGCTTCCAATGGACGGACGGAGGATCTCGGTATAGATTGCACATGGCCAAACCGTCTCGTAATCCTCTCCGGGTGGTAGGGCTCCACCACATCCATGTACTTGATCTTCCCACCGTAAAAGGCCATCGCTTGCACAACGCCATTTTCCCTTAAATTCACATATGGGTCCCAAGTGACCTAGTAAAAATTCAACAACCATTGTTAGCAAAAAAAATAACCAAGAAAAATCAATCATCGAGGATATGGATAACCATCTCACCTCACTTGGTCGCAACCTATCCAAGGTTCTCCTAATGGCCCCTAACTTGTCAACATTCGCAACCGTCTCGTGCTTTTGAATCCATCTGGAGACACGAGGGTGCACGTAGTCCATGTACTTCGCATTGGGCGTGGCTGCACCAAGTTTGAAATGGTCGTACACCCAACCCTGCAAATACATATAATGTTAGTTAGTCCACAATTGCAAGTTGGCCTAATTGAAATACAAAATGAAAATTAAGTCTATTTCACTAAAATACCTCAAGCAATGTGAGGTAGCCAAGCAACGAGACACTTGCAGTCTCGTGGCGGACCCCAAGTGTCGATACAAGTAGGCCAACGCAGCCGCACCCCATGCGTAGTTTCCTACGTCGTCCAAGTCCTCAAGAAGCTTCAGCAGCGCGATCGACACCCGAGACCCACTCTTATCGGCAAAAAAGAGTGCAGACAACAAGTACAAAGCAGTACGCTCGGGCGGTGCATTCCACAGAGGATAATTTATGGGTCTCGAACCAGCCTTTGGGGCACCATCGACTCTATTCAACCAATGGTTGCGCACCGTGAGCCCCTCGTCGATATTCACCTCCTCCTCGGCCTCCTCGACGCTAACCCCAAGTAGGTTCGAGACCATCTTGATATCGTCCGAGCGAGATTCCTCCGTGTACCTCGCAAATTTCTCCACCGCAACAACTTTGCCCGTCACAGGGATCTTCGGGAGGAAGTCGACATCCTCTAATGAGATAGACATTTCACCAAAAGGTAGGTGAAATGTGTTCGTCTCCGCCGCCACCGCTCCACAAATGCAGAGATAACCTCCTTGTTGGCCTTGCGGTGATGAGCAGATCTATCGCCGTATTCAACCCGAACCCCGAATAATCCTCGAAGTCCCGCCGTGTCCGGTGCACGATCAGTAAATCCCATTCCGCTATTTGAGCTCCGTGATTGATACACTTAAGAACGGCCGCTCCGCAAATGTAAAAACATCTCGTCATTATGTGAAGACCATGAGTGTTAAGTTAATCCGTTCAATGAATTTGAAATTACCTCATTGCTCCAAATCTTCAAAGCCACATGATCCTTGAAGCTCTTCAACAACGCCCGTCTATAGACCACCGGGGAATGGAGCACGCGCTTCAACAGCACTTCGGCTCTCCTTCATCATGGCCGCTCCACCACCATCGCTCCCGCCCACATTACGATCGGTTTCTATCGTGTTCCCGCCTCTCGAAGAGTCACCGCTACTACACTCCGATGCATGCCCCTCCTCTTCACCTACGGCAACAACAAGATCCTCGTGTCGCCCCGCATCGAGGGTCGAACCCTCATCGTGCAAATGTATCCTTCCACGAGTGCCATCTACCTTCGCCTTGCCCTTAACATCCTCATTCTCCTTCTCTTTCTCTTTCCTAAGACGATGTTGTCTGGGGTCTCCGCCACCTCGCCCCGGTTAGGCCTCGGGACCTCGCCTCCAACCTCCTCCCTAGTCACCGCAGTAGCTTCGGACGAGCCATACCCGAATAAATTACAACATATAAGCACATGGAACAGATCCCAAAATAAATTTACAAAAAAAATTTGTTCAAATTCACCCATTTCGATGTCTCACAAGTGTTCGTGAAACAACACATATTTTCTGGCCACCCATGACCGACAATTCCTCCAATATATCGACAAAGTGTACAACCGAGTCCAATGAAACGGTCTCGGTTTTACACCACCGAGATGTGTTGACCATTTCAATTCGCCTTGCTCACGGCCAATCACGCCCGAGCCTACTCTAACACTCTCGCCATGGTACTACCTAGAGTATGACCAAATTCTCGGTTGTACACCACCGCCGCCACATTACCTATCGCTAATTGTAGCTCTCGTCATGTCTCGACAGAGATACCTAGAGTACTCTCGCCTTTGCGTAACCGAGACGCCATGAGCTTTTTTTCCGCCTTTGTGGCCGAGACTTCGACTTCCCCACATTGTAGCTTCTTCTCTCAGCCCTTCGCCATGCTTGGTCGAGAGAGTTATCACATTCTCTGGCCTGTGTGGCCGAGAACCGCGAATTCCCAATTTTTTAACTATTGAACAAACCACCACTGTAAATCACAACTACTCTACCAAATGTAACTTACTTACACTAAAAACGTACCTTCAAACGACCGATTTCGCGCAAATAATGTGTGTTCGACGATGTTCAACCGAACCCTAACTTGGAGACGAAATCGGCTCACACCACGACCCTACGATCGCAAAAAATCCGTAAAACGAAGGAGAAACACAAGGCGAGACACGGAGACACGATTTCGGAGATCCCTCTCACTCGGGTCTGCTCACACAAATCGGGTTCTTGGAGTCCGGGGGTGAAGATGGTGCCGGGGGTGGTGGGGTGCAGATGGATTTCCACGAGGGGTAGTTTAGGTATTTCGGGTCTTATTTTTGGGTGCCCCAGGTAAATCGGTTTGTGCCCACATTAACTGGGTGCCTTCATTAAATGGTGGGGTGCCCTTAGCGGCCCTCCAACGAAATAGTGGGAGAGTGTAGGCGCGTATCGCGACGCTGAACGAGTGGCAGCTGAGCAAGGAGACATTTGGTTTGTCACGCTGTGTGATGTGCTGATAGTGAGGTGGCTGCTGGTGATTGGTCCAGTTGTGTAGGCAGTTGACGTGGCAGCAACTGAGTGGTGGAGAAACGTTGCATTGACGTGCTGTAGTGAACTGTTTGTGACGTGGTTGAAGAAGAGTTGCCGCTATGTGTCGAGCTCTGGTTTGACGATAGGTTAAGAATGACGTGCTATTGAAGAATTAACCAATGGGAAGCTTCCACGTGTCAGCTGTCTCCTATTCTACCCACTGTGCTGCACGTAACTCGAGGCAAATTGTCCGCGTCCGATCGCTACGAGTAAATACTTCATTTGAAATATTTTTCACCCCGAATTCAACCGTGCACTCCGTTTCACTTGAAAACGACAAATAAATATAATTAAATACATATTTTAGAGACTTTCTATATTTAAATATATTAATATAAAGTACTAAATATATATAAATACCGACTTATCAACAGATTCCTGTACCTTTTCGAGTTAGGTATAAACATAACTTAAATTTTAATTTTGAGGATGAAGTTTCCATTAGTTGGGAAGATTAGTCATGGCCTAAAATTTCTAATCGCGTTTTAATCTTTAATCAGGATCACCGACCTGTAACGTGGGTCCCCCATCATGATGTGCACACTAACTGACGCACGCAGCCGAGGTATATTTATATTTGTGTGATGATTTCCTAGTGTATCGTATATGGGTAGACTACTAAGTCACATCTACTTGTTATTTATAGGTGTTGATACGTGAGGCGGGACACGCCTCGTGATGCGTGACCGGGTAGAGAGTGATATGGTAAGCTAACATTAAGTTAATGTGGCTCAATTGGTTAAATTTGATGTGGCTATAGTTGATTATATTAAATGTAGCCTAAGTTGGCCAAAGAAAATATTAGCCATTTGATGTTCCTCGATATACGTTTAAACACCTCAAGAGATTAATTGAGTTACAAATGATGTTATTAAGGATAAAGTAACAAATATTTGGTGGAAAGTGAATCAAAATGAAAGTCATTAAATTAGTCTCGAGATGCGTGGGTACATTAAGATCAATGGCTATAAATCAATCTTATCTAATATATATGTTAATAGATGACATGAACATGCAAATACTTTGAACTTATGCAAGAGAATGAGAGAAAGCTCTGGAGTTCTAATCAAGGTTTGGTTGAGGAGAATTTTAGTAAATCAAAAGGTGATGATGATCAAGCTAAAGAGCTCACACCATTAGGTAATAAGCTAATCTACCCAAAGTTTTGGTAAAATTAAAGGTGTTAGTTTAGTTCTGATTTTTGTGTAGTTTCAATGGGTAAATGAAATCATTTTCGAAATTGGTTTACAAATTTAGATTCCTTGTAAAAAACCATTAAATTTGCTATAAAGAAGTTTGAAACTTCGAGTTAAATTGACTAAGTTATGATTAATCAAAGTCTTAGGTGTGTTCTTGAGTTTAATAAAAAAAAAATGCATGCCTTGATTTTATGAGCATAGGGTTTTGAATTAGGAGGTTGTGATCAAAATGAATTTGGAAACTTTTTTCACTAATTTTATGAGTTAAATGAAACATCAATTGAGTCCTTAATTTTTGAAATTAAAGGTTGGTAAAAAAAAATTGATGTTTTTTTTTAGTCACGAAATTGAAATTGTCAAATTCTAATTTGAGGATGTTTTTCATTTCAAAAACCAGTTGTATTTTTGATTTCTTCGTTTCGAGTTGATAATCAAGCTATTAAGAAGTTTCCGATTTGGATTTAAAACAAAAAAGTTATGAATTTTTTAAGCTTTACGTGTTTTTACTAAATTTTCTCAAAACACACTTAACCTATCTAGCCTAGCCTAAAACCCAAACTAAGGGCCTAAAACCCAAACTAAGGTCCTAAACACACTTTAATACATACTAAATTATACTTAGAGCATAGGGAAGAGTTTCAGGAGTCCGAGTACGCGTTTTGGGGTGTCGAGAGGCCGGTTAAGCTGGGGAATATATTGCGTGACTTCTAAGTAATCTTTGTCGAGGTTCTTGTTTACATTTCATTCCAATTTTGCTCTGTTTTATAGTCTATTTGACTATGAAATGTCTTAAAATATGATATCATGAACTTGTTTCATATTATACTCATTATATAGGTGTTTTATCATGATATCATTTGTTTATGAGATCATTGACTCTATTTTGGTATTCTCTGTCTTTCTTACAGTTTTGATGAGTGTGATCGAGAATAGCATGCTAATAGGATTAGAGTAATGAAATTAGAGTGTATATGGATTTGTATTCTATGATTTTTGGCTTTGAAGCATAGTGTCTTGTCTTGATGTCCTTGATGCGAGTCTTTCTTGATATTATAAAGTAGTGATGGAATCTAGGATCCATTGTACGATATGGGATGCGCGGCATACGAGGTCACTAAACTACCAGGGTTGTCGGCACTCACCACTACACTTGCGCGTCACACGGGTCAACGAGACTCGGGGTAGTTGACAAGAATATACAAATGAGTGATTATGGAGGCGTAGAGCTCAGCTCCGACCTTCGATAGTGGTGTAGAGCACAGCTCCACCCTGAGATAGTGGAATACAGGCCTATGTGATATAACTCACGGCTGACTGGACCTAGATCATTACTAGTTAGCCTATGTCAGTCTCATTTTGTTTAACTGTGGTATATTCTAGCATATTTCCATTTTAGCATTTCTTCGCTATATTTATGCTTTCAAATACTAGTTGATTATATTTGGAAATGTACGTAAGAATCTCCAAGAATTACTTTATTACATATTGTACTCATCGTCATTTTTATGACAGTGGGTGCAGATCCATAAAGCAATAGGTCGAGCAAGGAGAAGATCGGTGACTATCTATAAGCATTCGACAATTTTCTACTTCCTATCTTGTAGGTCTCGATTTTTAATGTATTATCTACTTTATGTCTTTACTGTACTTTTTGGGGTGTATATAGTTCCCCGACTTGAGACTTAACTATCACACTGTTTCTCATCTTTTGATGTTTATATGCATGTGATGTTATTTCATAGTTTCCACAATTTAGGATTCATTTAAATTGCTTCCACATAACTGTTAAGTCTTCTGCTTATCATTTGAAAACTGTAAAAAGTTTTAATTAACTATGAGATTTAGAACAAAGATGAATTGAGAAATACTTATCCTGAACATGAATAACGAGGTTAATAAGACAAAAGGCTGACTATTACGTCATTAGATCCTATGTGGTTGAGATTAGGACCTAATGACGAGATTAGACCGAGCAGTGCCCTATTTTAATTATAGAAGGGGTCGTCACTGACCAAATTGGTTCATGCGCGTTGATACTGAACCAAAACCATTTTGGTACACGAGTCATAAACGGTCTCTAGTAAGGCATTATACTACCCAAATTGCACGAAGATTAAAATCGATACAACTTAATCAATAGTATATATCATATCATTTTGTCATATGATATCTTTTGATTAAACATAAGGCACGAAAAAATCGCCCTTAATGTTCAGTTATACTAGTCTCGATCTCTAGGTAGATTGGAAACATCAAAGTGACATTGATCATATCAATTCATTTGGACTTGACCATTTTTAGTCTAACATATCCGATGAATCCATTGATATATCTCTTTAAACGAGATGGACAAATTATATCTCGATTACACACCTTCATGCATTATTCACATAGTAACTAATTACAACCTTAATAATCGTCCGGTTAAAGACAATGTTTGATTGCATCAAATCACTATAATCCTAATGTTGAAGTCTCTGGTAATTGCAAATTAGAGGACTAAATGATATACCTATCATGAGTAACACGTAAGACTTAATCCATGTAGTGTTCACATACCGGGTCGGTCCAGTACGTTGTTCCCTAATAGATACTCGTGAACTTGATTTGTATCTTTATACGCATGATCATCACACGACCATCAATCAAGACTAACACTAGTCTTAATTCATTATAGTTCTTAGTATAATGACCGACTAGGGACATTTAGAATGTTTTAGTAAACATTCATGGATCTTATTATAATGTAAACATGCAAATCAATTATAATAATGAACATCAAATGAAATCTTATATTTTATTAATTAAAATAGTAATAGAAACAATGTTTGTAAGACTGACCTAGGGCACATGCCTAACAATATATACATGATCTTCCTCGAGATTCGCATCATGCGATCTCAAAGTTGATCTAATGGGAATTGTGTTAAAGTAACACTAGTTACTAAAGTAATACAAATCCATACTCATACAAATCTCGAGGATCATCTAAGGGTTCGAAACCATTCCAACACAGTCACTTGGATGCTTGACACCTTGCATTTCCATACTTCCCTAAATCTTCATCAAGATCAACACACACGATTATCGAGGTATGTCTAATGGAAATGCTCTTAAAATGACACTGTTGTTATGGTGACACCAATCTTAACTCTCTTCACATCTCGAGGAGCATCCAAATGTTAATTCATTTATTCAAACTACATGACTTTATATATATATATATATTTTCACGCCAACAATCACACTCGGGCTTGTACACTATTCCGCCACCGAGATGTGTCACATACCAACAATTTATTTACTTTCTAACTATAAGCTTTTTATTAATTTATATTAATAACCTATGGTACAATTAAGTTAGTTACAAACCAACACATCCACGGAATCACAAACACTATCTGAGACAAGTCAGGCTTACCCAAGGGTTTAACTCAAGTTAATTAGAATCTAGATTAACGCTAATCACCTACTTAAAGTAACAAATCATTATATGAATCCCCCGTGTCAGTGCCACAACAGTGAGTGTCAAAATTTTGTGCCCTAAGTGGGGAAATCATTTTCCACCTAAATATTGCTAGTTTGTAAGGTTATAGCGTGGTTGGTGTTGGAGGGGAAAGTAAACGGCAACTTAGAGTTTACTACCAACACATTTCTAAAAGATTCTGCTAACGTGCCCTAGCACGGACACACACCATCGGATGTTTGCATGTGCATCTCAATGCAAAAATCAAGGGATGCTTTCCTTTTTAAAATTAGCCTGCTGTGCCACTTTTACTCAAGTTCACTCATTCATTGAGCGCGTAATTTGAAGCTATCAAAGTCTCCAACATCTAGTTCCAACCTGATAAACCACAAAAACAGATACATGGGTATTTGTACTTGCCAGTGAAATTAGTTGAACAAAAGTTGATAAACAGATAAACCACAAAACAACCGATAGAATTGTACAGAACATCCAAACAAAGAAGGGAAAATATTTCACAAGGGCTCAAGCCAACACAAAACATGTGCTACTAGAAGCAACAAATCTATCCTACACGCCTTGCAATGTGTATACAAGAACTTCCAAGTAATGAGCTTCACCGTAACATGTATGTTTTGCTCAAAGAACCTGTGCCTCGATTTCAACCTCTTCACCTAAATCTACATCCTTGAGTTCGTATCGGCTGAAATGGCTCACTCTGAACTTCCATTCACCCTTGATTGGATCATACGACACAAACTCAGCCCCTTGCTCTTGGGCTTTCTTCTTCAGCATTTCCTTGTACTTTTCGACCTTCGGCCCTTCAGTGTATTGCTGTCCTGTCTTCTTGTCAAAGCACTTGATATTGAGCAGGGTCACCTCCGCGGGTTTGTTCAGCCCTTGGCCTACTGGGGGCTTTTTGTTCTCATCCATATAAACGATGACTTCCCTGTTGTTAAATTGTATAAGAGACTCAAGGTCAAGTCTTCGAACGTCTGTCTCACCTATAAACCTAATACTGCCATATCCGTGCCGTCCAACCACAAATTCTCTCACGTGAGAGCAGAAACCAGGTTCAGCCCTCTCTTTGGCAGCTAGCTCTTGGATCCGAGGCTCGGTATAATAGTCGGAGTGCCTTAGCTTCGGCATGAGTGCCTCAACATCTGCTCCATGCTCGTACACAATAGCTGCCTCTCCAGCCCTATGACCAGTGAGTGTAATGTATGAATCTCCCTTTTGCGTCATAGTATGATCTTCATGCATCCCATTTGGTTTCAGGGACGGTTGCACAAGAGAGTTCTTGTCCTTGTTCGAGTTACTGTCAGCAGGGGTACCTGCAACAGAAGGGTAGCATAGCGCGTAATCATTATCCAAAAGGAAAGAATTGACTTCAGAGGAAATTTATGGATATGACAAATTTAGAAAGACAACATAACCACTTTCAGTGTCCAGGTCCAGGAACATAACAAACTAGAAAGAAAACTGAGACACCAATTTAACACAAGCTCTGAATCATTGATTCATGATTGAGCTTTAGCACATTTCAACTTCAAGGTTGCATCGATTACTCAACTCAGGACATGAAATGATTCAAAATGAATGGTGAAAATTACATGGAAATAATGGACGATTTATAATAACGGAATGTAATGAGAATCTATTTGAAGTATATCATAAATCCAACGAAGGGGATTAAACAAACTTGCATGAGCCAATACATGCATAAAACAGGGTGACAATATGACGATAAGATCCATTTCCACATGTTATCATGCTTTTCACACCCAGGTTTTATGAAGAAAAAATGAATAATGCAGTAGTATAAATAAAATTCTAGACAATAATGAGATAATGAAAATATAGAAAGACCGTGACTTGAAATTGTTGAGACTCAATAGCATTCTGTCAATTACTTTTATGCTTATGATGTGTCTGACTTCTACTTCCCAATTCAATATGTAACTTTCAAATAGTAGACAGTTCAAAGTATATAGAGGACATCCGCATACCATTTTCATCAACAAGGGTGCTTGTATCTTTCGACATTGTAGATTTATTTGAATTTGCTGCAGAAGGCCACTTTTCTGTTGGATGAATTACAAGGGCGCGAGGATTCTCCCTTGGGATGACCAGAGCATCTGCCTTTGGGGCACTAGGAGTTTCTTCATCATCACTAAAAAAGGGCACCTACAAATGGAATAAATCCAAGCGGATATTACGTGAAAAGCAATGCACAGCATAAGACAACAAAAGTCTGAACTTTTATGTACCAAAGATACTTTCAATTGTAAAGCGTACCTTAGAACCATCTACTTTGGGATGATATCTCCTTGGGGGCAACCTAATCCTTCTCTGAGATATGTGTCTAGATGTCAATAATGATGAAACTCTGACGGGAGTTGGCTTTTCAGTAACCTGGTCAACGAGAAGACACAAAATACATTATACTTATGCACTTAACCATTTACATCACAATTGCAGGGGATTTTCATGATTCATCACTAGTTTTAACAACATTTTGATTGAAATACCTTGCCCCATTATAGTCTTACACAGTACCAACTATGAGATACAATGAGGCTTAAAACAATACATTTTATAAATATGTACACTTGTCTCCAAATTAAACTGTGGCTATTACAGAAAATCAAAAACATATGTATCTTCATTTATATTTATCAGATATGTATCCTAATTATTAACAATTATATTCTAACAGAAGAAGTAAAGCATTTGATTTTAAGGACAAATCAATTGCTTTGAGGGCCACTGCTTTCAATCCCATATAGACCTTCTCCCTTCTTCCAAGAAAAGCATACTTGAATTGAATTCCTTTTGATATTAACAAATTTACTAACCTAACAAAAATAGAGCTTTCAACATATTAGCACAATTACAGCTTATAACGAGTTCTTAAACCACGTCAAGAAAATAGTGATAGGTAATGCACAAATAAAATATTTGCTTACTTCCTACTTTCTAATTGTTAAGATTCAAAACTAAGAGATTTGAAGACCTAACCACATGCTATGCAGTCATTTGACTCTTAATGATTAGAACATTGATAAAAAAAGGTACATCACCTAGGGGTGGCAAAAGTCATCCTGACCCGTTTGTCTGATTTTGTCTCGACCCATTGGTCCGATTTTGTTGAGACCAGCTAAATGTGGGTTTGGGTATAAATTTTCCTAAAACGCAACGGGTTCGAACAAAAAATTATGTCCATTCTAAAAAGGCACCAGGGTCCAGACGTTTCAAAAAATGGGGTACCCATTTAGCAATTTGTTGTTAAGGGCATATAGGTAATTTTGGTTTAACAATAAGGCCCAACATGGTTATGTGGTGTCGGGAAGGCTTAAAGGTTGCAGAATAGGGGATCGAAGAGGACGACAAGGAGGCAGCCAAGCAGGAGATAACAGTAGCGACAGGAGAGATCGAGACCATGATGAATTTTGGAGGGCTAGTGCAGGCATGAGTGGAGGCGGAAGCAGAGTTTATGAGTATGAGGGTGGCTTCCTCTGGTGAATGGGTTCTTAAAGTGCTAGGCAGAAATTTGTTTATTGTTGTTTTGTGTGTGTCATGTTTGCATTCACATTTTTTGTCAGAGAATTGTTCTACAATCTTTGAATTCTTTAAATTCATTTAAAAGAAGGTTGGGCTTTTTGAGTGTGCGTGCTTGCCTACGTGGGTGTGTTGGTCAAAGAATTGTGCTGGCAAGAAGAAATTGAGTCAGAAGGTCAATTGGCAATCTATTCTTTGCAATTAATAAAATATATGGTGAGATCAACAATTGAAAAAAAATATATATGTTGGTTCTTCTAAGTAAAAGGTGATGGGAGATGTTTGAAGATTATTTCGGGTGTAATGTTTCTGCAAAACTGCACTCTATAGGTGCTTTTTGCTGTAACCTTTGGGTATTTATGCCCCCTTTGAATCGAAAAAAAAAGGTGATGGGAGATTTCTCGAGAACAAAGCATCATAGTGACGGATAAAGGAGGGATAGGAAGAATGAAAAATGCAATTACTGAACTTACAGGCATGCTGGAAATTCCATACTGAACTGAAGGTGTGGATCCTGCGCGACCAATGGACATTTGAGGCATTGCAGGTAGGGTACCAAATGGATTCATCATAGTGGGTGCCTGCATGACCATAGGGCCATAACTGGCTGACCTGAAGAAAGTTAAGAGTTTGAAAAATAAGATGCATACAAAATTGATGAAAGAAATAAATGCATAACAAAATCTCTCCATTTTTGGCATAGAGATTTTAGAGAAGTGTACC
Source organism: Stephania cephalantha (assembly GCA_039657325.1). NCBI lineage: Eukaryota > Viridiplantae > Streptophyta > Magnoliopsida > Ranunculales > Menispermaceae > Stephania > Stephania cephalantha. The sequence goes on from CM077577.1 coordinate 18,519,932, forward strand.
ATGATATCACAAGAAAGAACGACCCAAACAGTAAAATCCATGTGACATTAAAACAGTGTACAGTTGGTGGAGAAATGGCAAAGAAACATACTGTTGTCCAAAAGGAACCTGACCCAATGGGCTTGGCACGCCACCAAAACCGCTAGCAGGTGCTGAATTAGCAAGCAACATTGATATAAGTGCTTTAAGGTTAATATTACGAAACGGAAAAGGTAACTAATGCAATATAGAAATAATTGCTTTACCAACTTTCAAAATGAAAATCAAAATAAAATTGGAATATTACATACCTGCTTGTGTTTGACCAAAGTTGCCAAAGGAGAAAGCACCTGATGGCTGAGAGGGTTGTGCTGACTGAAAGGCAGCAGAAAGAGAAGGCTATAGAAAGACAAGAGTCATGAGAATATAATCAAAGTTCAAGCAATATCACAAGTAAGTCTAATAACATTATAAGAAAAAATTACAAAAAAAAGAAAAGAAAAAAAGAATGGGCAAATATGAAGTACTCCACACAAGAAAAAGCTTCAAAAATATTTAATAGCAAGCAAAGATTAGAAATATCTACCGTAGCGAACACATCATGCAGAAAAGTATAATACAGTCACAAGCATCAGAAAGAATTAAAGCTAACTTACAGTTGTTTGACCAAAGCCAGCAACATTGGTAGCAGAAAGTGAAGATGCTGACGTATTTGAGAACAAGTTTCCACCAAACCCAGTTGAAGGTGTATTAAAGAGACCAGATTGACCAAAGGAAGGAGTTGTACCCTGTCCAAACGTTGCAGTAGTCTGCCCAAGTGATGGAGTGGTGGACTGAAACAAACCAGCTGATTGTGTATTACCAAAATTCAAGCCTGAACCAAATGCAGAAGTACTTGGTCCCGGAGTGGAAGTAGGAAAGATGGAAGGTGATGACCCAAATGCAGGAGAACTTGAAGAACCAAAAAGAGATGGAGATGAAGTAGCTCCAAATGCGGATGTGGAAAAAGAGGTAGATGATGAAGCTGTCGGAAAAAGATTTGTCGCTGATGCTCCAAAAGCTGATGGACCAAAAGCTGGAGTGGTTGGGGCACCAAAACTTGAAGAACCAAAAGCTGAAGTTTTCGAATTAAATGGATTAGATGATGAAGATGAAAATAGACTTGAAGATGACTGGCCAAATGCTGGTGAACCAAACGGGTTTGACTGTGCAGCAGGAGAACCAAAGCCAGCAGCACTTGCAGGCTGAGCAGCAGGATTTGGCCCACCTAGAATGAAAAATTCAAGATGAAGGACCAAAATTGTTAGCCCACAATCACTGACCTCAACCAAATCAACGGGGAAAAGAAACAGCATGCATACCTTTATCACCCAACTGGTAGTCTTCCCACCTCAATTCTTCATGGCTCTTCTCTTTGTAGACAGGCATGGCTGATATTGATTCAAGCTTCCCAGCGGGCTGTGTACCGCTGCCACCATCTGCCTCAGGTACTGGAGTGTAAGCAGCTATTCTGCTTCCTCCACGTTGAGCCCCAAAAGCCGACTGACCAAAGACAGTGCTGCCAAATGCTGGAGTTGTTGACTGAGTCCCTGCAGGATGTCCAGGTAAGATGGCTTAGAAAAAAGTGAGCAAAAAGGATAAGTGAGCTATGAATTGCCAGTATTTCTAACTTATTCTACACTATAGTATACAAGATTTATCTCTCAGCATTGCAACTAAGTACATAAATGCCTCACCAAATGGAGTACTCTGGCCCCCAAAGGAAGATGAACTTGCGGGGAATGGGCTGCTGCTACCAAATGCAGTGGTAGATTGTCCAAAGGCAGCAGAGGATCCAAAACTGAAGGATGGAGTACTAGAAGCACCAAATGCAGAGTTGCTTGAAGCACCAAATGCAGGGGTGCTTGAAGCTCCACCGAATGCAGGAGAGCTTGAAGCACCGAATGCAACAGTGTTTGAAGTACCGAATGCAGGCATGCTCGAACCACCAAAAACAGGAGTTGAAGAACCAAATGCAGTAGTTGAAGCGCCAAAAGCTGGGGTACTTGTTGCACCAAATGCTCCTCCAGACCCAAACGCAGGCATACTTGATCCACCAAATCCAGTGGTAGTGCTGCCAAACGCTGGAGTAGCAGAAGACCCAAAAGCTGGAGTACTTGTAGCGCCAAAGGTAGGTGTGCTTGTAACTCCAAAAGCTGGAGCACTCGTAGCGCCAAATGTAGGTTGACTTGATGAAACAAAAGGTGCGGACAAACCAAACATATTGCTTCCAAATGCTGATTGTGTTTGCTGAGACGTACTGCCAAACGGACTTGCTGGACTAGGTGTTGTTCCAAAGCCTCCAAATGCAGGTTTTTGCCCAAATACAGTTGATCCTATCAAGAAAAGAGATAAAAAAAAAAAAAAAAAAAGAATGTGCTTCAGTCACGAGAAGAAGATCATAATACAAAATACTACTAACTATAGATCGAGGATAAAAAGGATGACCATATAACAGTAACTAGCAAGCAAAGTGGCACAAAAGCTGAAGTAACTTGGATGTTTTAGTAGGAAAAAAAAAATTCAAACAATACAAAAAAAAAAAAAAAGCACATTGGCAACTCCAAAACCTGTTGTATACTATTGAATCCAAATATCATTACACCATACTCTTATCTAACAAGAAGAGAAAAGCGAGCCAACTCCAAAAGTTGGTACGAAAGACGCAATTAAAACTTTGCACACAAACTCCCATAAAGATGTCACATTCTGACTACTACTTTACCAAGTCCTCCAAGGAAATAAATAAGGGTTAATAGGCTGAATAATCCCAAACTTTTCATTATCTCAAAATAATTCCAAACTAAAAATTGTCTAAAAAATCCCAAACTTTCAAATTTGTATCAATTGTATCTCACCTCTCATTTGAGGATTAATTTCTGGTAAAGTGACAGATTTTTTAGTAAGAGTAAAGCATTTTGTCAAGTCAGCTGAATAGAGGAGGCCTTAAAAAAAGTAAAAATAATAAAAATAAAGGGGTTAGTAGCAAAATCTCTTTTACAATTGTGAGTCTGACTTTGGCTTCTAGGTTTCTATTGGATTTGCAGATATCTGTGAGTTACATCAAGATGCGAGACAAAACGGAAAAGAGGGGATAATTAGTCAATTTACCCAATAAATAATTGTTACTTTTAGGTCATTCAGTTATGTCTTTCGGTACTCATATAATCTCATAATTCATCAAAATGTATTTTTCAAAACACAATAGTTGGCAATGACATAAGGTACATAGAAATGGAAAAAAAAATACATAGGTTAAAAAAGAGACCATGAATGCAACTGCAATGCCCTCAAGGTATCTTTGCTTGCAGAAAGAATTTTACAAGATGGAAAACAAGTTTTGGGTAGTTTGTTAAGGCATCACCTTGCAAAAAGGCATAAGCTATTGGTTATGTATATGGTGGGTGTTTAAATCATACCAGAAAACGTTTAAGGCCCAATCAAGAGTTACTACTAGTACTACTACTACTACACTACCACTACTACTACTACTACTACTATTATTATTATTATTATTATTATTATTATTATTATTATTATTATTGTTATTATTATTATTATTATTGATGATAATATTAGTGATCCAGACTTTAGTTTGAGGCTTAAAATGATAGTTTTCTAATCATTTATGCTCGTGCTTACATTTGGAAAGTAGTGAATTTAATTTCTATGCAAGAAAACATGCGTTTGGAACTGAGGCTATGTACAAGAAAACATGTGCATGAAAATAATTGTGTACACAAATTATTTACAATGTAGGGAAAAACAAAAACAAACATACATGCAAGGATCTCAAATTTGACTTCACTTATGTCTTCGGTATAACAACAACAAAGCATCAGTCCCAAATTAATTGGGGTCGGCTACATGGATCAAACTCTTTCATTGTGCTCGATTTAGTGCAATTGATGGTGAGCTTTCCAAACCATTCAAATCCCTCCTAATTAATGTGTCCCAAGTTAGCTTTGGTCTACCCCCTACCTTGTCGAATTTCTTCAGTTTATATTGAGTCAAGTTAACTTGTCTTACGCAACGTAAAAAGAAATATTAATTCATAGAAATCTAATCCGAAGTAAAGAAGTTTCATAAAATTTTGACACTAAGTACAAATATAATCTAAACCATGATTCAAGGAACGTCAAAGAAGCAAGTTGTTAGTAAATGTAATTTCCATTCTCCTTTATAGATGATCTTAATTTTTGTTAAGGCTCAATTTTAACAATGTATTCCTCTCTTACTTTGGCTATTTATAAGAATTCATTCCTCATATCTGGCGTTGATTTCTAATTTTGCATTGTCTAATTGTTTCTATATTTAAGTAGTGTCTTGTTAAAAAAAAAGTCAATAACAAGTTGTAACCTATTTATCTCACATGTTTGCATTAAAATTTGCAAATTATGTTGTTTTCCACCAACTTTATAAGAATGTTTTTTAAAAAATGAATTTACAAAAAAATGATTTGATCTTTAAAATTTCTCTTTTATGAGGATGCTTAGGTGGATGTGTCGTAAGACCCATAAGAATTTAATAAAATACTAAGACTCCACAAAAAAGTGAGAGTAGCACCAATAGAGAAAAGTTGAAAAAAGGGCAATTGAGGTGGTCTAGATTCGTCAAAAGACAAAGTACAAATGCCCCGGTTAGAAATTTTGACGGCAATAAATTGGATAAAATTAAAGGTGTAGTCGTGTAGGAGTATACCCGAGATAAATTGGGGTGCATTAAATACAAAAGATTCAAATCGTATCGTCAGCTTTACTAAATTGAGTTGAATGGAAATGTTGGATCCATGTAGTCGATCCCAGATAATTTGAGAATGAGGCCTTGTTGGCGTTGGTGGTTGGGGTGTTTGAGAAAATCTAACCAATTATACATAACTAACTAAATAAATATCTATTCACACTACTATCTTAAGTTTCCAACTTGCAATTTAAAGCAACGATGACTACCAAAACAGACATTTATTTGGACATACTTTATCAGGTTATTAGAAAATAAGAGGTGGATTCTATAAGTATAAGTTTTACCATTAACACCCTAGTAAACTTCAATTCACATTCTAAGAAAACCAACTTAGTTTAAAAAGATTACAAAAAAGACCTATTACTTTCCATCTACCACACTAAACTCCCTTAGGAGTTTGATCTCAAAATAGGACCTAGCTAAAGTTATCCACCATGGGCATCGACCAGGTGGGCGTCGTGCGATACACCTCAAGAGGTGTGTGCAACACATCTCGAGGCGCATCGCACGGTGCCTACCCTATCGGTGCCCAAAGTGGGCTAGCAAAATATTTTCCCTCAAAATATGTAAGTGAAGGGTTGATAACTTCAATAAAAATGCTCCAAAAAGTTTAAATAATTTATTCACTAAAATCTTTAACCAAGAGAATTTCCAACATCATATTCCTTCATCCATGGCTTCACCTATAAAATGAAGATGCAAATTTAGAGTTCTAATTTATAGTGTGGACTGCACACAACTTAACTAAATTGAACTCAAAAATGTTGTCGTGAGCTTTATTTCCATTTGAATGAAGCATTGTTTACAAATACTGGCCATAAAAAAGTATCCACTCACCCCTTGGAGCAGTTGAGTTAATGAACGCACTTTCCAAAGAGACTGTTACCAGCCTCCTTTGTTTGATATCACAATAGAAGAATACACAAAAATTTCCATTAGCAACGTGAAATCATTTTGCAAATGCTTGGCAATGGCTTCAAGCTCTAGTATGTGCCATATGGATTTTCATCAAAAACTTATGATATCTTCCATACCGCATCCAACCAAGCAGAATTTTCAATTATCTCAATCAAGAAATAAGCTAAATGCCATTTTTTTTAATCCGCATCCAATAATTTATTTTATTATGTGCATACATAAGAGTAAAAACAACCTCAAATTCAGATGTCGCATTTAAACAATTGCAGAGTTGTCCTCGGTGACAGAAATTTGAAACAGATGATTCCGAATTGTGACGTGACTTAAGAAAAAGATCCACGAATTAACTACGTCCCTCAACTGCCATTGCGAAACGATACAATGTCAAATGACCCTCTTTTCTTCTTTTACATTTTTCTAGTTCTTGTTTACATTCCATGAGAGAAACTCGCACAAAATAAAAATAAAAATAAAAAAAGATTAAAGTCTTAACCTTGCTATTCCTAATTGAAAACCAAGTACGTAACCGAAAATCACAAGGACAATCAAGATTTAAATGAGAAAAGACCAAGGAATTACCGCTACCAAATGCAGGCGTCGTAGAAGCACCAAATGCAGGAGCCGTAGACGCTCCAAAAGCAGGCATTGAACTTACCACAGCGGGTGACGCACCAAATGTAGGCGTGGAAGGCATAGGCGCAGAAGACTGAGTTGCCCCGAAAACGCCCGTCGCCGTGCCAAATATGGAACTTCCCGTTTGGGCACCAAAAGGGGTTGCTCCCCCGAAGGGTTTAGGCGCAAAAGGATTGCTACCAGCATTATTAGTCTGCCCAAAGAGGGACTGAGACCCAAACGGGCTACTAGATGACTGCCCGAACGCTGCAAAAAAATATCAAAACAAAAAATCAAGCCAAGAAAAACAAAACCCACAAAACAAATAAAAAAAAAGTGTGAAATTAAGCTTATACGCTACCGAGATCTTAGCCTAATTGGGTAAAAAAGAACTAATTTCGTAAGAACAACAAGAAGAAGAGCACATTCAAGACGAAAACTTTACAAATTTTACAATAAAAAAAGGGTCTTACGATTGGTGGAGGCGAACATGGTGTGGATGGTCCGAGTGTATCGGAGAGAAGCTAGAGAGATTCTTCAGAATCCGAAGAGAGAAGAAATGGAAGAAAGTATTAAAGCATTGAAGCAAGAAGAAGAGAAGATAGGAGGGATGATGATGATGATGATGATGATGATGATGGTGATTTATACAAGGCAAAGTTGGAGAGCGCGAGGGAGGCGATCTGCTTAAGCCCGACGCTATTCGAAACCAGACCTACGCTACGCTGCCTGCTGTTTAATATTTTTTATTGTAATTTTATTTTAATTTTAGAGCCTGACTAATTTATATTTCGGTTTACGAAAGCACCCCGGATTTTTTTACCAAAAACCCCAACATCCCAACCAAAGCACCCAACTCTAAAACTAAAGATGTATACTAATTGCATTAATCTGCGAATCCCTTCCAATCTAGTCCAATTATCACTAATTGGATTAGTTTTTGGTCCCTTGGATTATATTAGACTGAAAAATCACTAATCCAGCTAGATTGGATCGAATTACGGATCCTACATTAAAAAACCATGGATCCAACCCAAGCTATTAACTCTAAACTATAATATCTCAAGGACTGTATTTGTTCTTAACTCTTTTATTACGTTTTGTAGGTTGTATATTGGAACGTGCACATTTTTTTGTGTTTTGTAAGGGTGTTTGGTGCAGACAGTCGACCTTTAACAGGGACCATTGGGGCGACCGCCCGGGGCACTTGCCCCTATTAGGGCCCTTTTTTTAAAAAAAAAAAATTATATATACAAATAGAGAATTTATTTTTTTCACAAGTAAAAATTATTGTTGATTAAGTAATAAAATGTCACTTATAAAATTTTTGTGTATTTTGTTCTATAGCAAATAAACCAATTTACGTTACCCTTTAGAACTTGAATCCCCAAACTCTTACTTACATCAATACAACATAGCAAATCGTTGAGCCACCCACTTAGTTGGTAAGTTGTTTAAGTTGTTTATGTTTGGTAATGTATTGAGTCATTCGCTTCATTTAAAAAAATAGCTCTTTCAACTTTTTTCTCATCTTAGACTCTTGTAGTGATTTGTCCTCTCATTTATATTTTTTGTAAGTGTTGTTACACTTTACCTTTTGTGAAGTATCGTTAGTTTTACTTGATTTTTAAGTAGCATTGTGTGTGTGAGCATATTTGTTTATCGAGTATTTAATTTTAATTAAAGGGCCCCCAAATTATAATTTCGCCTTGGAAACCTAAATACTTAGGACCGGACCCCTGGGTGAAGATTTGTGGATGAAACATTTATTTATGTAGGAACTTGCATTTTAAAGGTTATTGGGATGACAAGTTTGTGGGAAATATGCTATATATAAATTTATGGGATGTATGTTGTGAATTTGTCATTCATGAGATGTATGATTTTTTCAATTCATTTGATTAAGTTTAATTTCATGAATCTTTGAATAGGAAAACACCAATCCATGGAACTTGATCCAACCGGTCTACATTTTGCAAATTGGATTGAGTTGGATTGATGACGTAGTTGGAATGGACTAGACTGGACTGGACTGGACTGTAATTTTCCAATCTGAAGCAATTGGATTGGATTGTGGATTGATCCTAATTGAACTGGATCCAATCCGTGTGCACCCCTATCTTAAACCTTGGCCCAGACATCTATTTTAAGTTCCGTGACACATAGCTAAAGCTTATCTTCTAGGTTCGTTTTGTGCAACCAAATCTCTTTAGTGAAACTTGGTAGACAATTGCTTGACTAAAGGTTCGGGGGTTCTAGCGGACCGTCCAATTAAAGGTTCAGCGGGCTTTGACCAACTATCTAACTAGATGTTCAATGGGCTCTGACCGACTCTCCAACTAGAGATTCGAAGTTGCGAGACCAAACCACTCAACAATGTCTTACAAATCACAAGAAGGAGCGTGCGAAGGGGTAAAGGTGGGAGGGAGGGTGCAAAAATGAAAGGAAAAAGGGCGGGGTGCACAAAACACAGTGAAGGACACAACAATCATTTTCTAAAGTTTGATTTTTTTTTTTTGATGGGTTGTCCTTCATGGATTAGTGCGTATATTCTGGATCTAATTTTATTGTCCTTTTTCTCTTGCAATCTTAGGGCATTTCCAAGCCAACACCACTTTGGTGTTAAGAGGATTGGGTTCTAATCCAGCTCCATATTTTGCGTAACACTATTCGCCCTTACGCCATATTTGACGCAAAGTTTTAATTCTTTTTTAAACTATTAGTAGTTGTCAGGGTTACATAAACCAATAAGAAATATTAAGAAATAAAATATTCCCTTGATAAAGTGGTTTGATGTAAGATTTAGTGTTTTCGGGTTAGAGATGGGAATAGTATTTTTTTGTACTTCTTACACCAAATTAGTATAAAAAGTTAGGAAAAAGCTCCGTAACCCACTTTTGGTGCAATGCATTGAAAATGCCCTTAAACCCTTTCCTCAAACCACCCACCAAACATGATTTGGAGTTTCACGCTACACCGGAGCCGCTTTTTTATAGGATTATAATTTTCTTAGAAGTGCAACCCCTCTTTTGTTGTTAATAGGCTACTCTCATTTAACAAAAAAAGGTTTCAATCTAAATAAAATAAAATAAAATAAGATGGGTTACCTTCTTGGAAGCCCTTAATGGTGTTGCACCCCATAAAAAAAGTTTACAACAAAATAATTATTAATTAGAAAAATGAAAAGTGACTCGTAAATTAGTAGATGGGTTGTTCTATATGCACCCCACAATTTTGTAAGGGCAAGCCACAAATTTTTTGGCACTCCAATTTCATATTTTCCCTCAAACAAAATGATCTAGGTATTGACACGTGACAAGCATGCCCAATAATTTATGTATTTTACTATTAACTTATAGTAGTGGTTAATGAGATATCGTCTCCACATGGATTTTTGAAATCTCAAAGGGAAGTAATTGTTTTCTTGTTTTTATTAATTTAGTTAATCTAATTAAACGTGAATTAAAATATTAAATAACTAACAACTATGATTACTAACTTAAATGACCAAACTAACAAAATTAATCTAAACAATTCAAATTCAAACTAAACTAAACAATATTCAAGTTCAATTCAATATAAATAAACAAATATCTAAACAAACCCCCGTTAAACAATATAATATATATTTTGATTACTTTCAAACACTAGAACATAATATCACTACATACTATAGTTATAATCACAAAACATGGAATCTTGAAATCATTAAACCCTACGTCATAATAGATTAAGAAAATACTTCATTCAACTCTAGCTTCAAGTACTCGAGTTAAATTTTTTCTTTTGCAGAGTTTAAGAATGTCCGTATTTTTCGTCTCTCATTTTTTTTCTTATACTCCATTCTAATTATTATTATTTTAATATATTTCTTTTACTTTTACTTTAAATTTTGAGTTCCTACTTCATTTCCTTTGGACATTCTCACCTTTTCCCACTATAGATTCCCTGTTCCATTTCCTTTTAGATCTATTGGACTCTCCATATATTTTTTTTATAAACTCTTGTTAACATTTCTGACTGTCCACTAAAATCGAAGAAAACATTCTTTCTAATTTATAGAAATTCATCGGTTTCTAACCCATTTCTTCTTTCAATTATGACATAATAACTTTTTATATATATACTATGAAAATACTTAATCAATAGCTTTTGTATCATGCGATTCTTAGAAATCTATCATGTTCATCTTGCACTATTGTTTCGATCTTCTACCCATTATCATGACTAACACAAGGCATTCAATTTAGTGATACATCAACTAGTAAAGTTAATAAAAAAAGGGTATAAAAATTGATCCATTCTATCATAAAATTCACTTGGGTTATAAAATATCACTTCAATTTAAGATCCATTATATATTTATTTTCATTCTTTTACTAACTAAAAATAAAGAAAAATGAATTTCATACTTACTTGATTTCGGAAGAAATTTGAAAAATTCCATCAACTCACTTGAATATCAGATTAAAAGTAATTATGAACTTTTCTTCTACCTTTCTTTCCTTCCATCAATGTCATACTTCACCTAAAATATCCCCAAACTCATTCTAAACCTTGTCCTCAAGAATTAAAAATGAAGTTCGATTTTCAACACAACAAACATACCACGTGAAGTACAAAGAATTGATAAAATCATAAATTTGAAAATCAAGAATTAATTTAATTTAAAAGTATAATAATATAGTGCATAAATATTTAATGAACAAATATCACCATTATATAACAAGTGAATTAATTATCATAACCAAACACTGAATAGAATGTACCACATAGTATACTACAAAGTATTATCAATAAACACAAAGTATATAACCACTAATGGAATTACATAGAGGAATTCTCACAGTATCACTCAGAGCAGAAAATAAAATGTAATACGGAAATCAATGTCGTGTCCGGAAGTCACGTTGTCATCATCCTCTACTGGATCGATCCTATAGGACTGGTAACTCATAGCGGGGTCAGAGAGATGGTATTCCTGATCTGGCAATGTCGCAACATCAAGATTACTCTTAAGTGTAATCTCATTTGTGTAGATGGTACATGAGACTTTGTGCCTCCTTGACTTCTGTTTCTCCTGGACATCGTATGCTCCATTTTGTGGATACTCCTTGCTAACGATCCATGGTTCACAAACACCAGTTCTTGATTACGGAGAGTGGTCATCTGATTGCGCAAAATTATGCCCATGAAAGTCAACTCCGATTTTTCCATGTGTAATTCTTCATAATCCCTAGCAAGATGCTCCATGTTTGAATCATTTCTAGCTTTCAACATCTCTTCCAAGATTCTCCTCATGTCGTCTCTGAGTTTCCTTCTCTACTAAGTTTCTCTTCTAGCTATCTCAACCTTTTTTCTCTCATCATCTGTATTAACATAGCCATTTACTCTTCAATATCTCTCTATAACCTCATTAGTGATGGTCTTCTCTGGTAAAACATCCATGTCGAGGCCTGTCATGTTCACTTAGTCCATCTTACAAAAGGCCATAATCATCAAAGAAAAAGGAAGTCCATCGTTCTTCTTGGTAGTGATGGAACTCCTAATTGATTCATAAATGATTTTTCCAACATTCAAGTTTCTCTCATAACAATGTGGTAAAGTAGGGCATTCTCGTTGTTCAATATTTCATAATATTGCAGGCTCGGCTGTAAGCTGGCATTGATGAATTACACCAAACTTTAGTGGTTTTCCTAAAAAAATTTGTAGTTATGTGTTTGGGATAACCCTCCATATCAAAAATAAATCCATCTCTATAGATTGCCTTTAAACCTCCCCTTATCGTCTCGGTGGGGAAATGGTACTTAATCCCGTACTCAAGTTTGGGGTAGTGGTCATTTTTTTTTTGGTAAAAAACTCTGGTAATCCGAAATATCAATTTATTCTTGCTGCAGAATAGTCTACTATCTTTCCTCGAACTCGAGACTCGGTCTTACTTTCACTTCCATATGCATTGGGGTAAAATTCTTAAACTAAAGCTTTACAACCCCGTTAACTAGGAACATCATCTATGTCTAGGTGGTTGTAATCCTTAGTCAGTAAAAACTAGTTTCTCGCCTCTATGATATCTAGGATCCTAGGCCTATACTTCAATTCATTATTCAAATTAAATCCCCTCTCTGGAATCAACTTCCTATCCTTAATTATATCATTCCTAAATTTTCGTAGGCCTTCTCATTGACAATTTTTTTTCCTAAGTTCATAGTTTTTTCTCCAACATCAGTATCTCTCGTTCAACTTCCTCTACGTCCTCCTCATCCACATAATCATACACAATGTTGTAACTAAATAAAGAAGGTGGAGTACGTTCTCTTTGTGGTCTAACTCTAGGTGTGTTGAAATATATTGATGTGGGTTGGATTTGAGAAACTTTGGATTTTGTTTTCGATTTTTCTATTAACTTTCCTTTCCCTTTCTCTTCTCGTGTACTTCTACCTTTACCACCTTCGTCCATTTGGAATATTGTAAGTAAAAGAATTAACCTGTAAAATCATTTGGAACCAAATTTGTCGAAAAAAAGGATTCGATGAAATTTAGCTTATATATCAAGAATAAGAAATCATCAGGAAAAGCATTTTAAAATTGAGAGTTTGAAATTTATATGAAAGTTGTTGATAAAATAACATTGGAAAAAACAAGCCTTGTATGTAATTCAAATCAATCGATAAAATATTCACAAAGAAAAACCCCCAAACTCATTTGAAACTTAATCTCAAATTAGCTTGTGTATATAATTCAATCTACTCGCCATATATGAAAAATAGTTTGAAAATTCGATAGTAATAAATGAATCATCACATTACTCCTTTACTATTAGTATAATAGAAATCATTCGATATCAAAAACATTTAAAATAAAAAATTGAGTTCCTACCCCAATAATCTATTCAAAATCGACTAAAAATAAAAAATTAAATTCATAAGATGTAAGGGTTTTAGTTGATTACCTTCTTCAAAGTGATTCTTTCAAGTATGGGACTCAAAACGTTTCTCTATGACACTCCTCCAAGCTGCAATTCGAACTCCCTTGCTCAAGCCCTAGGTGGCTCTACACTTTCAAAACTCACCACATTTTAGGTAGAATATGTGAAGATTGATGTGGGAATCACTTAAATATACTAAAATTAAGCTTTGGAAGGTTGAATCTAATCAAAAATTGATCTCTTGATTGAAAGGTCTGCAATGGTTTGTGAGTGTGAAGGGTTTAAATTTGGCGATTTTGGGTTTCTATTTTTCAAAACTCGAATTCGTTCTCAGTAAATCAGGGTTTAAGTGGATTCACTTAGGAATCGATGATGAAATCGTTGGAAATAAGCCTCAGTGGCTTAGCCATTTACCTAGCGATTTCTAGTTGTAAACTTGATTCAGTGAGAAATCGCCGATTCAAATTTGCACTGAAAATTCTGCAAACTGCTGCCGATTTTCTCAGCAATTTTTAGTACAAACTAGAATCACTGGAAAATTGCTAGCTTAATTTATAATGTTTTTCCAATTAGATCAATTTTCCCATTTAATTATCGTATATATATATATATATATATTAAATAAACGTAGGAATATTCAAAATTCTCAGAGTTTAATTATGATATGTATTAAATAATTAATTTAATTGCCATAAATATTTAATTAACATAAATCTAATGCATAAATAATATAGTACGAAAATAATTGGCTCGATCAACCCCCTTACATGAAACTATTCTAGAATTGAATTCCTAAAATATCCCCATTATAAGAGTCAAAAGTTAAGAGAATATAAAAATAACTAACTAATCATAATACTATAATCGAAATTAAAGATAGAATATGGGCTGCCTCACATAAAACGCTTTTGTTTACTGTCGTTGGCTCGACTAAACCGCGCAGTTCTAGACTGGTTCTATAAAGTTAAATGTAGGATTATCAAATCTTATGCCATTCTAAAAAGTGATTGCTCGGCCATGCACTCGAAAAGTATTTGTCTTGTTTAGAGTATCCATGACAGCTTGCGAAATGGCTAAGAAAGGTCGTCCTAATATTAACGAAGGATCTTCGCTGATGAAGTGTGGCATAACCAAAAAGTATGTAGGAATAATGTACTTGTCAATTTTAACTGGTACATTAGTAGCCACACCTATCGATTTTACTAAATATCCGTTTGGTAGGGCTACTTTTTTCTGAAGCAAGTACCTTCAATTCCAATTGAGTGTGAAGGAAAAATGAATTGGCATGTAGTTTATGTTGGATTTTGGTGTTCATACGTGGTAGAAAATTCAAAACAATTTTTGAAAAACCCCAATGGGATCAAAAACAAGTTCCATTAAACTAGATCTACAAAAGTAAACCATACCTTAACTTGTGATTTCATTCTCTGATAGTTTGATTTCTAAGACGTTCAAGTGTGCGTCCTCTATCAGAAATCCATACACGAACGGTGACTATAATTTGGAGTGCTAGCCTCAAGAGAGATTAAAAACGTTTTTCTTGCTCTCCCAAAATCCTGAGAACTCGAAAATAGTAAAAACATAGATCTTATTTCTTTTTAGGTTTTCGGCCTCTATTTATATATGTAGACATGCTCTCTTAAAAAATTATTCGTAATACAATTATTGTATTTAGGCATTTTAAGCAAATTATACATACGCCCCTATTAATAAGTTATAATATAAAAAATCGAAAGGACTTTTATGTCATGAATTTTATCATATAAAATTCATTATTCTGGACCAATTGAAATTGCGCAAAGCCATTCTTTGTGTGCGACCCAATAGGTTCATGCAACGTAGGCAGTGAACCAAAATTATTTTGGTACACAAGTCATAAGCGGTCTCTAGCAAGACATTATGACTACCCAAATAGCATGAATATCAAAATCGATATAACCTAATGAATAACATATATCATATCATTTTGTCGTGCGATATCATTTGATTTAACATAAAGCACATAAAGTCACCGTTAATGTTCACTTGGACTTGACCATTTAACAATCTAACATATCGAGGGATCTACTAATATCTCTCTATACGAAAGGGACAAATTCTCTTGATTACACACCTTTATATATTATTGAAATGGTAAGCAACCACAATCTTTTTAATCGTTTGGTTAAAGATAACATTTTATTATGTCAAATTACTATGCTCTTAATATTGAAGTCTATGGTAATATCAAGTCAAATGACTAAATGATATGCCTATTATGAGTTACAGCTATGACTTAATCCATGTGTTATTCTCATAGCGGGTCAGTCCAGTACCTTATTCCCTAACAAGTACTCATAATCTCGATTCATATCCCTATACGCATGATCATCACATGACCATCAATCAAGATTCACACTAGTCTTAATTCATTATAGTTCCCAGTATAATGACTGACTAGGGACATTTAGGATATTTCAACAAATACCCATGGATCTTATTATAAGGTAAACATGCAATCACTTATAATAAAACAATAAATGAAAACCTTTATTTTATCAGCTAAAATTATAAGATAAAAAATGTTTGTAGATTGACCTAGGGCACATTCCCCAATAGTTTGCTCTAGAACCCGTATCACATATAGCTTTAAAGTACCAAGCTCATTTGACCTTTATGTTTATATATATCTCCTGGATCATCAAGCTTGACAATTGTTGGATTTTTTTTTCTTATTTTTTGTAGATTTAGATTCCTCCATATTATTATTCTCAACATTGTTTGATTGTTTGACTCTCCATACTTGGGTTATTGTCTATTGATTAGAAGTATCTTCACTTTGCTTGTTCATGGTCTTAGTATTTCCATCTTCCATTGTTACTACATTAACATCATATATTTCAGCTTCATGATGATTTAATTCTGAAGATTCATTATCCTTAGTTTGTTCATTATCAAATTCATCGAGTTTCCATAGATATCTTCATCATTAAAATGAAAAGTGACAATTTTATTTTCAAACTCCATAAACAGTGTTCCTTCAAATATATCTAGCTTCATTTTAACTGTTATAAGGAATGGTCTTCCTAAAAGTATAGATGGGTACTTAGATGATATTAAGTCTCCCATTTCTATAACATAGTCGGCGGGAAATATTAAGCCATTTACTTTGACTAAGACATCTTCTAGTAAATCATATGGTTTAATAATGGTATTGTCAACTAAGTAAGATTAATAGGTGTATTAGTCAATGAACCTATTTTCATTGACTCGTATAACTTGAGTGACATAATGTCTATTGATGCTCCAAGATCACACATAGCAAAATCTATTAAAGAAGTTTCTATTGTGATAGAGATCCCAAACATCCCTGGGTCGGAACATTTTTCAGGTATTTTCTTTTTAATTAAAGCAAACACTTTTTGTCCTAGATTTTCCTTAGTTTCTTCTAAAAATTTGTTTTTCGATTCAGAGAATTCTTTCAAAACTTCATCATAATTAGAAAAATGCATAATTGA
The DNA here is from genome assembly GCA_039657325.1 of Stephania cephalantha. Taxonomy (NCBI): domain Eukaryota; kingdom Viridiplantae; phylum Streptophyta; class Magnoliopsida; order Ranunculales; family Menispermaceae; genus Stephania; species Stephania cephalantha. The sequence continues at coordinate 18,536,645 of CM077577.1, forward strand.
TTCCATCAATGGTTTATTGATTTATATTTCCTAAACGACTCAAGAATGTTTTTATTGATTTCTTCTTCCCTAGCATCAGCTAATCGTTGTGGAACGGCAAAATATGAACACATACCTTCATTCAAATTATCTGAAATCTTATCATTTTTATCCTTATCAATTAACTCATTCTTTTGTAAAGATTTTTCATATGCTTCAACTCTGGTTAAATACCACGGGTATAATATTCTAGGAAAATGTATATATTTTAATTGTTCAGCCATCCATTCTCAAGTAGGAATGACATTAGCCATCATTTCTTCTTCTTTTTCTTCTTTTTTTTTTTTTTTTCTTCTTCTTTTTCTTCTTTAATAGTTTTATGAACCTTATTTTTATTACTTTGCTTAGGTTTCTTGTCAATTATATTTGAGTCTTTCTTATCATTGAATATATCATTAACTTGTGCTTGATTAGTAGGAGTGACATTGGTTTGAGTAAGTGCAGCGTGACTACTCTATTGAGTACTCAACCTATTTATTTGTAAATTCATTTGACTTAACTGGTTTTTCAATTCATTAATGTTAGTGTCAATCTTAATTTGATTAAGAGAAATCTTTGTAAGGTTTTGATGACTTTGACTCATAAAGTTATGTAGTATTTGCTCTAAATTTGGATTCATAGATTGAGTATTTTTGTTGAGGTTGCTGATTGGGTGCATGTTGTATTTGAGCTCTTGGTCTATAAGTGTTATAATTCTGATTTTGAGGACCATAACTAAGATTTGGATTCAATCTTCTAGGATAATAAGTATTATTAGTATATTTATTTCTTGGGGGACCAGAAAATTGATTCATCATTGCATCAACTTCTTCAGTATTTTCTTCTTGTAGAGTAGGACATGTATCTGTAGGATGTGTAACCTCATTATAGAATCCATAAGCCTTAAATTGAGTAGATCTATCGTTAACTAACAACTTAAGCATTTTAGATAATTCATCAATTTTATCGTTGGTTGCATTATTTTTCTTACTATCCACTTCATAGTTTCTTTCTTGAGGATTCAACCTTTTCGCCATATTATTTTGATTGATTTGCCATTTTATTAATTGCTTCTTTCGTTAGAGTAGGTGTTGTCTCAAATAAAAATCCACTACATACTGTGTCTAGTAGTCTTTGTTCAAAGTGATTGAGTACTTTATAAAAATATTATAATACAGCTCTTTGAGAATATCTACGTTGTAGACAAGAAGAAATTAGTCTTTGAAATCTATCCCAAAATTCATTAAAGTTTTCATCATCTTTCATCTTAGCAACTGTGCTTTGCTTTCCATAGGAACTAATTTTTCTGGTAGACATATATTCATCTAGGAAAGCTTCTAACATTTGAGTCCATGTAGTTATCAAATCTTGTGGAAGATATAATAACTAGTCTTGTGCTTGATCCTTCTATGCAAAAGGAAAAACTTAAGTTTGACTTGTTCTAAAGTTCATTCTTTCGATTTCATTCCATTAACTTTATGTTGATATTCCCTTATGAATTTATGTAGGTCTTCATTGTCTTTAACGTAGAAGTTAGGTAAGGCACTAATAAATCCAGATCTAAGTTCAAATTCAGGAAATCATCGGGATATGCTATACACATAAACTTATATGTTGTAACATTTTGATTTGCTTGTCTAAAAGTGAGTTCTCTATTATCATTATTATTATTAATGACATTGTCATTAATATCATTATTATTGTCTTCCATCCTATTAGCTAAATCTTTCCTAAGTTGTTAGTCTTAAACTTCGATTGAAAGTTCTATCTATTTCAGGATCAAACGGATGTAAAGATCCTTTTGAATTAACATGACAAATTGTGTAGACCATACAACGTCTAGAATCCTTTAAAATTATCTAAAAATCCCAGACAACGACGCCAAAAATTGACATGTGTAAAGCGTGCACAATAAATTTTTGTATTTTACTATTAACTTGTAGTAGTGGTAAATGAGATATCATCTCCACAGGGATTTTTGAAATCTCAAAGGGAAGTCATTTTTTTCTTGTTTTTATTAATTTAGTTAATTTAATTAAACGAGAATTAAAATATTAAATAACTAACAACTATGATTACTAACTTAAATGAACAAACTAACTAAATTAATCTAAACACTTCAAATTCAAACTAAACTACACAATATTCAAATTAAGTTCAATATAAATAAACAAACATCTAAACAAACCCCCACTAAATAATATAATACATATTTGGATTACTTTCAAACACTAGAATATAATATCACTTCATAATATAGTTATAATCACAAAACATGGAATTTTGGAATCATTAAACCCTATAAGAGCATCTCCAATGGTAAATGTGAATTTTTGTTGTGGATTCATGAGACATCATCACCGTGGAGGGGATGTCCATCCTAGTTGGGATAAATACACATTCAATATTTAAAATAGTCTCCAATGGGTAATGTGGATTGCACCCTCTATCCATAAGGTAACAACTTTTTTTTGAATTCAATAATTATTAAAGGATTTTTTTTTGAAAGTATTAAACGATTTATATTTTTTGGTAAGAATTAATTGATTATACAAATATCATACTTATTAAACTCGATCGATTGCTATTTTTATATATCATGCAATGTTCAAGAAATAGCATTGTCTGTATTTATCTTTTTTTTAAATTTATTTGTATTTATCTTATATATATATGATAAGTACAAAAAACTAAACAAAATAAAAAAAATGAAAAATATAGTAAACTTGGAAACGCAAAGTATAAAACATGTAGTTCAATTTTTTTTTTCGGTGCTTTTTTTGTATTTTTTTATTTGATTTTTTATGAGGTGGCATAGCGCACACTGTCTATTGCACCCTCTAGAAATAGAGGGTGCTTTAGACAGTGTGGACGATTATTTTTGCCACATCATCTCCACAGTGTTAATCCACATTACCGTTGGAGAGAGTTTTTTGATTGGAGTGTGTATTCTATCCTAGGTGGCACACATCCACCCCCAATCCACATTCCCATTGGAGATGCTCCTATAGGTTGATAGCCTTAAGCCAGCCATCGATTTTCCTTAATTCAATGGCAATGTCACATTCTTATCATTGTAAATCTACCCATTGGATAAAACGCAACACCATAGAAATACGATAGCATTAAGTTCAATGAAAATTATGCTTAATCTAAGCCAATATTACCGAAGCCGCATAATAAACAATTTAGAACACAATCACCTAGAACATCAACTCGAAAAATGCCCTATAGATTAATCCTAGTTACTACCTCTATAATTGTCTTCAATAACTATAGACATAGATTTAGAATCATAATATCACATAACACATTTGCAACTATGCACTTTAGTTGTAATACACAAAACAACTTGTTAATTCCGCGATTGATGTTTATGAAAATATTTAAAGCATTAAGCACATGATTCCTTAATTATAACTATCTAGTAATCCAAAATGTATTACATTGTCTAAGGTTTGTTTAGATTGATAGATTACTTACTCATGCTGGAAATAAACAATGCATAAATATAATTAAAAGACATAATGCATAAATAAATACCTTAATATAAATCAAAGCTCCAAAGTATCTTCAAACATAGACAATAAAACTAATATAGAGCAAAAAGAAAGAAAAAAGAAATAATTAGGAGAGTTATTTCGAAGCTCTCTGACCTTTTTTATATTCTCCCTACTTATACATATCTTAGATACACTCAAATTCTTCATACTAATCTAAAAGAGTTGTAACTGACCTCAACGATTTCTCAACGATTCCTAACTTATACACAAATCGTTGAGTAAATAATTGAGTTTAGCTCTCGGTGCTCCATTGATTTAGCTGGCGATTTACAGTTTATAGTTTATTCTCCAATTCAGCTGTGGATTCACTGGCATTCTTCTACTGCCGATTCCTAGTGTTATTTCAAATCACTAGCTAATTGCTAGTGTATTTTTCCAGTTGACTGTTTTATTTTTTTTTTCACTTTTCTTCCGTTTCTTTATTTCATATTAAAAACCTGAAATCACAAAAATAAGAGAATACTTGGTGTAATATCATCATTTATGCCTAAAATTAATCTAAATTTCACTATAAAATGTGTCTAATTATTGACTTGTCAATTACCATTCATAACCCCTACAAATCCCTCACATGCCACTCTCTCTTGTTGTGCACCCCAATAAAAAATGGACAACCCTTCGACTCCAATGACCCCCTCCGACCATCAACAATGCAAACTTGCCATTTCGGAGCCTGCTACCACCGTAAGAGTCGATTTCTTCATGCTTTATGATGGAATATATTGTATTTCTACTATTTTGTGTGCATTTATGAGGTTTGAAATTTTTTTTGATACAACATAGTTTGTTTAGGTCGTTTGGTGGATATTGACCTTACAAAATGGAGGATGAACATGTAGGGGATGCAGATGTGCAAGATGGAAAGGTATTTCATGAGTTTTCCTTCGATATGTGTTCCTTTTTTCATATTCAAAACATGGGTTCGGCCTTTGGTTCGGCTACGCAAGGCTGAACCTCATTTTGTTGGTCGATCATACATGGTCAAACAATCTTATACTATTTGGTCGTGCATGACCAAACTATACATGTTTAGTCGGTCATGTTTGACCGACCTAATACTTGGACATGTGATCCTTTTGGGTCGATCATATATGGCTGACCAATCATTTATGGTTTGGTCATGCATGACTGATAAATATGTGTTCATTCGGCCTTGTATGACCAATCCAAATACAAAGAAATGGGATCCATTTTTGGTCGATCATAATGGTCAACCAATCGTGTATGGTTTGGTCATGTAGAACCGAAGACCTAGGGCTCGGTTTGTGGAAGGGGACGAGGGTGTCAACAAAGAATCGAAGACCTAGTGGATAGGTTGCCCTTCTCAACCAAGAAGGGTAATTTAGGGCTTCAATATTTACATTGATGTGCCCTTATCAAAACAATGGGTGCCCAAATCCAGTGCCTTGCCCTTACAAAATTATTGGGTGCACATAGAACTACCAGTAGATTTACTATTTTATGACATCACCATAATATTTATAATGTTTGTATTTTTTTTATCTCATTTTATTTGTTTAAAGAATGTTTGGCTTTTATTCTAATCGAAATAATGCAAGTTTTCTTAGTCTCATAATTATTTGTAAATTAAGTAAAAAATGAACTAATTTATATATTTTTTAGCCAACTTGTTTATATTTTACATGCTATACGTCAGTCAGTGGGTCACACCATGATTTTTAGTGCAAATCTCGAGACATGATAAAAAGGGACTTTGAGAAACTCTTCTCATTGTTATAAACTAAGTTGTAACTTCGCTAGAACTAAAGCAAAGATAGTATGAAAGTAAAACTACTAGAACGAGTAGAGAAAAGAGCTAGAGTTGAGAATGTAAAAATCTTATTCAAGTTGGTGTATTCTTTACAAGAAAATGAACCCCTTTTATAGACCCTTAATCATAATGATCATAGGTACATTGAACAAAGATTACAAGTTACATTTAGTGTACAAGTTAAACAAAGAGTAGCGTGAAATTTATAATTTTAATAAACATATATAAGGAGATAATTACGAGATTAGTGGGTCTTAATCACGACACGTGTTATGGATTTGGACTCGGATCGATTAAAAAGGGAAATCACTAGGACAATGTTATTTTTCGTTGGTGAATGTTTATTGTGTATATTATATGATAGTTTGTCGCGAAATCAATGTGTTGAGGTGTATCCTTAATTTTTGTTATAATCAGGGTTGCAAGTGCGTGTCTAAAAGTTACAAGTGAAATAAAATTATTAGTTACTCAGAAACTGGTAATCAAGTTTTAAATATCATGTGAGGGTTTTACTTCGATATGTGTGCAAATCGGGATTGGTGGTAGTGTAAATAGGAACAAAGTAGGTGCGTGACCTCGCCGCGAGTTGCGTATCTATTGACAGTGGTCAAGGCTGAGATTGAGCCCAAATTGGTGCAAGTTTGGTTATGTATGGCAAAGGGAATGATTTGTAGTTTGGTATGTCGTGGACAAAGTTAAGATTTTTGGGTGTTATAGAGGTTTTATGGAGTTGGACTGTTTGTTGTGAGTTTGGCTTCATTTGGTGAAAAATTGGATTCAAAATAAATACCGAAAGTCAAAACACGTGAAAATAAGGATTTTGAGAGTTAATATATGAAAGAAAATTAAGTTGTTAAAGCAGCCGAGGGTTTATATAAATATAAACAAAGAAAAAAACGAAAAATATTTGAAATCTCATTTCAACAAAACTTTTTACACATTCATACCTCAACCCTCTCAACTCGATCTTTCGTGCTCCGATATCTCTACGTCCGATTTTCATCTGGTTTCTCTTTGCAAAACGGTCGAGCTAGCGTCGCGAGACGGTTAGTTTGAGCCAAGTTTTTGTGGTGAAAACGAGGGATTCCGCCCAAAATTTGGTAAATTCTCAATTCTTGACATTTCCTTCAATTCAATTTGAATTCACACAATTTTTTGATTTATCTCATAGGGTTTTGATGAGAATTAGTATAAATTGTTGTTGTGACAAACTAAAACCCAGTGGACCTAAGCGCCCTGCCTAGACTATCAACGAACCCCTCAAGATGACCTAACGAGTTGAGCGATGATCTAGTAAGCCTTAAACCTGCGGAATATAACAAGAGAATCTACAAATAGACTAACAAGGTAATGAAGTGGGGAAATAAAACCTTTCGAGTCAAATAAGTGTGAAAATATAGTAGAAAGTATTACAATAATACCCAAACTAAACTATATGTTTTAGGTCTGTCTACCCATATGAGTACCCATGTTTTATTACATAAAATGTTTCAAAACATAATAGATTTTAATTAAAAAACCTTGCAAACAAGAAAAGAGCTTTTATACTACGATCTTGCTTTTTCCTTTATCATGAGCAGTAGCCGAGCTACCTGGATGGGGAAAGAAGTAGGATGAGCAATAAATAACGGGCTCAATAAAGCAGGATCTACTTTACCGTGAATCACTCCATGTAATACTTAATGCCTAATTAACTAACATCCATTATGAGATCATATAAGAAATCATATTATTATTCTGGGCATGGATAAGGTACATAAACAAGCATATTATAACATGCAAGATAAGATAAATATTTGCAAAAATATGATAATTAAACAAGGATAAAAAAGAAAGTATGAATACTATTGGGGAATGTGCCCTAGGTCAATCTACAAACATTGTTTATCTTATAATTTTAGTTAATAAAATCGAAGTTTTCATTTGCTATTTTATTATAAGTGATTGCATGTTTACCTTATAATAAGATCCATAGGTGTTTGTTGAAATATCCTAAATGCCCCTAGTTGGTCATTTATTGATAACTATAATGAATTAAGGCTAGTGTGAATTTTGATTGATGGTCATGTGATGATCATTTGTATAAGGATACGATTCGAGATCATGAGTACTTGTTAGGGAATAAGGTATTGGACCGACTCGCTATGAGAACACCTCATAGATTAAGTCATGTATGTTACTCATTATAGCAATATCCTTTAGTCATTCGACTTGAGATTACCTTAGAATTCAATATTAGGAGCATGATAATTTGACACAATCAAACGTTGTCTTTAATCAGATGATTATAAAGATTGTGATTGGATACCATGTGAATAATATATGAAGGAGTGTAATCAAGATATAATTTGTCCATCTCGTATAGAAAGAGATATCAATGGATCCCTCGATATGTTAGACTGTTAAATGGCCAAGTCAAAGTGAATTGATGTAATCAATTCCACTTGGATGTTTTCAATCTACCTAGAGATCGAGACTAGTACAATTGAACATTAAGGGTGACTTTCCATGCCTTATGTTTAATCAAAGGATATCAAATGACAAAATGATATGATATATGTTATTCATTAGGTTGTATCAATTTTGATATTCATGCTACTTGGGTTGTCATAATGCCTTGCTTGAAACCGCTTATGACTTGTGTACTAAAATAGTTTGGAAACGGAAACCTGAACCGAGGTAAATATAGATTCGCTTATTTATTAATGTTGCGTGGCTATTTTAGTATATGTAGTTCATGTAGTTTATGGAATGAATGGGGGACTATGTACACTATGATGTTTTCAATAAATGGAAAACGGTGTGTAATGTGACCCACGAGAGTAACTCCTAGTTTTGAGAATAGGTTTATAGGAGATGAGTTACCTTCCCGACCTATATATAACTCATGCTCAATTCGATAGGTTGCATGGATTACATACTAACTAGAGGGTTTTGGATAGAACCATTGGGCATTAATGGATTGGCTTGATAGCACATTGGCCAATGTGTTGGTCTAACAATCGAATTAATGGCGTCAGTGAATAATCGATCCTAGTTTTATAAATAAAATGGGAATCACAATGTAATAGTCATTGACAGTTTGATTTGCATTTGTTATTTATTGAATTATATTATTTCCATATTCTTGTTAGTTAACATTGGTGCATATTGTTAGTGCATAATGTTCTTTATCATTATATGGACTATTGATGGCTATGTGAATCCCTACTTATTGAGCAAGTTGGAGGCTTGGCGCGCTCACCCCAAATTAATATTTCATGAAAATCGATGAGCGCTACGACTACTGGATAGAGAAGATTTAGGAGTCTTGATCTTTTTTCGATGTAATGAATCTTCCAATGTCTTATATATTTTAATGAATTACAATTTTGTAATATCACAAGGAATGGGACATTTTATATAACTGAGGTTTATTCTAGTTTGATTTGATATTGTATATCGTATTTATTATCTAAAATCTTTTTAATTTTCGCTTTTATTATTTGTTTTACATCGATATTCGATATACGGTAGTGTCTATCAGGAGATAGAAGGAGAGGGTGCTTGCTCTAGTTAAGTCTAGCAGATTAATAGAGCTTAATTAGGGTTTCAGGCTCAATATCACCCTTATCGAGTTAGGGGACGCTATATATCTACATTCGGACATCTTGCTGAGTCAGGCTTCCAATTGCAGCATTTGCCTACCTAACTTTACTTCTCTTTTGGAAATATACTGCCAACAAGGATAGACCAACCCAAACATAGTAAACTGGGGTATAACAATCTCCCCCTTTGGCGTATATTAGTTAAAAGCAGTAAACAACAAGATAACCAAGTTTTTGAGGAACTTCATAAAATGTACTATTAATGATGGATCAAAGTAACAACACATAAAAGTAAAACCCCAAAAGTTATAGTCATCAGCCAATAAGTCCATCTATGAAATTTAGTTTTTAAAACATAAAAGTTCATGTACTTACGGTCACAAAATACCAAAAAACTTAACCTTACTAACCCACTCCCCCTTTTTGACTAACTACGTCAAAGAGATTACGGTTGAGTGTTAATTAGCCACCTCAATCGTCGAAGCTCTGCATTAGCAATGTCCAACAATTCTGGATCAAAGTAACAACACACAAAAGTAAAACCCTAAAAGTTATAGTCATCAGCCAATAAGTCCATCTATGAAATATAGTGTTAAAAACATAAAAGTTCATGTTCTTACAGTCACAAAATACCAAAAAACTTAACCTTACTAACTCACTCCCCCTTTTTGACTAACTACATCAAAGAGATTACAGTTGAGTGTTAATTAGCCACCTCAATCGTCGAAGCTCGACATTAGCAATGTCCAGCTATTCTCGCAATGGTCACATCTGGGCACCAACATGATCCATGTATGTTGTTAGATATGCAATGCGATAAAAAAGTAATCAAACAGCGGCATGTGTGGTCCCTTCACCACCGGAGAACTTGGTTATTGCAGAGGTTCTTCCTGAGTAGAAGCTGAATCATTTTTAGGAACTTCTGTCTCTATCGTAGCAGCAATTGCAGATTTAGAAGTCGCAGGTACAGTAGTAGTAGTGTCAGAACTCGCAGAAGCAGTCTACACTCGTGCAGATGAGTAACATCAATAAAAGTTGTTGGCTCGGCTAAAATGGTAGGAACAACTTGATTGACATTTAAATAATCATGCTCAAGTTGAGTAGGAGGATGGACTGACATACATGGCTCAGATCACAAAGCACCATTCATTGGAGCCTGAACAATATGTTTCGTAGTCGCAGTAACCGATGGTAGCAAAATGCCCTCAAGGTTAGCAGCAGTCAAGTCCGCAACAGGAGGAACCTCTGATGTTATTAGAAACTCAACTTGTTCAAAAAAGTTCTCACAAGGAACCTCATATGGTGTTGCGACATTTTCACCATCAACTCCATAATTCGTTCTAAGGGACTTAATCATATTTGTCCCAGCAGGAACAATAGGAGTAACAAAATTTAATCAAAGTTTAAACCTATAAAATTACCTTCATCAAATCCAATTTCATCAACATGAAACTAAGCAAGGGGGGTAACTTCCTTTTTCTTTATTAGGAAGTGGAGCAGTGGAACTTGCACTTTGTGTTGAAGCAGCTGGCAAAATAGTCTGTCTTGCAGTAGTAGGAAGATAATCTTCCCCTCTTGTAATATTCTTACCCGAAGATTGCACGCGAATAAGACTGGTCTCCTTAACATCAAAAAATTTCTTAGATTGAGAAACCTTAGCAATCTTTTGTTTCATCATCCATCTAGACATCCATATTGGCTTTGTAACAGGGTTAGGAACAAAAACATCATCAGAAACAAGTGACAAGAGTAAGAGTTGGAGCAGTTGTACTAGCAGCAGATTGAGATCCTAAACCTGATACATTTGACGACTTCTTCTGTAGGCACGAGAAGTCAATATCAAATATCTTGTGGTTAGACTTCATTTGATGATTCAATCTAACTTCCTCCACTACTTTTTCCAACTTTTCATTGGTCTGCTCAATAACTGCTATCTTCCAAGCAAAAAATCTAGAAACCATGGTAGATAAAGACTATTCTATTTCTTCTGTGAATGCATAATAGATTCGAAGATCTCCTTCCCAATGTCGAACTTCTTCCCCAGAGCTAGAGCATACAATATTAATACTCCCTCCTTAAACATATGAGTCTAATGGAAAGTAGCCACAACATTAGTAGTCTAGACCTTCTATAGTATGTAGGCCTTGCGTGTTAGATTAGTTGTAGGAAATCGAAAGTGTTGTCAGAGGGCCACTTAGTAAGAATCCTTCCAGTCAACAAAGAGACACCATCATTAAGCTTGAGTGTCGAACCCAACTTATCAGCAGTTGTCTCAAATCTAGAAATTCCAAGCATACAATTAATTGAAGCAAGATATAATGGAATATTAAAACAATGAATAAATAACTTGTCCATAGAAACATCTCATAAGTTGTCAGGAAGATTGTTGTAGAATTCCTTGACAATGTAGTCATTATAGAAGCCTTTATGCGACACTAACTTATATATGCCAGTCTGAACCAGCAACCTCTCAAGGCCAGTTTCATGAAAATGCAACACATTGATCGGTTGATCAAACAAATACTCCCTCTTCACTATTTCTTTAAATCTCTCTACGCACTCTAATGATCTAAAATGACCAAAAGTAACGGGAGCAGACACAACAATGTATTGAGATATGAACATGATCTTCGTCTAGTTAGAGGCCTTGCTGATGGACTCAGCTTCATCCATAATCCTTTCTAACGAGTCAGAGGAAACCCTTTCATCTTCACCAACCTTCTTCTTACCCTTGGCGGTTCTAGAATTCTTGGAAAAACCAGTGTGCCCGATTGATTGTTGTTGTCGGACAACCCTTGATTTCACCCGTGTACTGTTTGTGTCAATTCTAGGATATGATGGTGTACCAATATAAAGTTTATTTATAGGAGCGTGATAGAAATGCCATTTGGCTCAATCGCTAGAAGATCATCAGTTGCAGTAGAGTCACCATGCAAAGTTGAAGAAGAGTTTTGAGCCATTCTTGCAGTAACTTGAGCAAGAAAAATGAGGAAATGGCAGAAAAGGAAATGAAATCACAGTAAAAGATAATAACTTGAATTAGGAAGAACGATTTGTGAAAATTAGGTACTATCAGAAAATCATCAAAGATTAACCTAATTCAAAATAGAGATATCTCTTAAATCCCCATAAAATTTAACCATTGAGTCTAACGGCTCATAATTTACTCCCTATCAACCATTTCATAATGGCTAGTTTTTACAACTGACTTAACCAAAACAACACATGTTGCAGGTAATTGCAAGTGGCAGCCTCTTGTTCAAACACGAAAACAACTCAGAACTTAATTTCAAATCATAAAGATATCTACGTGAAAGCACATAACTGCCAATTTGTTGTAAGGACCCTCTCTAGTGAGAGCACACGTCAATATCATGGCGCAACCTCGTAAAATTCTGTGTGTCAAGAGCGTTTGTAAAAATATTAGCTAACTGCCTTTTAGTAGGAACATGCCGAATACAAATTAATCCTCTTTCCACAAGGTCCCTGATATAATGATGACGAATTTCAATATGCTTCGTCCTAGAGTGTTGAACTGGATTCTTAGAAATATCAATTGCAATTTCATTATCACAATAAATTGTTAATTAAGATAAAACAATACCATGGTATTTGAGCATTCGCTGCATCCATACTAACTGCGTGCAACAACTGCCAGCGGCAATATATTCAGCTTCAATAGTATATAGAGAAATGCAGTTTTGCTTCTTGCTATTCCAAACAACAAGATTAGAATCCATGTAGTAAGATCAACCTGTAGCACTTTTTCTATCATCAATATTTCATGCCCAATCAACATCATTTTACCCGATTAAGTCACTGGCATCTTCCTTAGTAAATTGTATTCCAAAGTCGGTTGTTCTGTACACATAGCATATAATCCTTTTTACAACAACTAGATGAGACTTTTTTAGACATGTATAATAGCGAGCACAAACCCCAACACTGAAAGCAATATCTAGTCTGTTTGTAGTAAGATATAACAAACTACCAATTATGCCTCTATATAATATGAGATTGACATCAACACCTTTATCATCCTCATGAATATTCTCACTAGAGCTTATAGGTGATCGAATAGACTTAGCAGTGTCCAATTTGAAATGCTTAACAAGAGATTTAGCATATTTATTTTGAGATATGAATATAATGTCTTGAGACTGTGTAATCTACAGACCTAATAAATATGTAAGACCTCCAACCATGGTCGTTTAAAATTTTTTCTTCATTAAATCAACAAACTCTGAAGCTAGCTTTACATATGTAGCCCCGAATATAATATCATCGACATAAATATGCGCAACCACAAACTATTTATTTTGTGTTTTGAGAAACTAAGTCTTATAAATAAATCCTCAATTGTAACCTTTCTACAGCTAATAGGTAGTCAACCTTTCATACCAAGTCCGTGGTGCTTGCTTCAGTCCATAAAGTGCGTTTTTCAGATAATGAACATAGTTAGGTTTATCATGTACCTCAAATCCTTTAGGTTGTGCAACATAAACTTCTTCTTGAAAATACCCATTTTGGAAATCACTTTTAACATCCATTTGATGTAACTTGAAACCTTTGTTACAAGCAATGGCTAGTAGTAGATGAATAAATCCTAATAGGGCAACTGGAGCAAACGTTTCATCAAAATCAATACCTTTAACCTTTGTGTATCTTTGTGCAACCAATCTGGCTTTGTTGCGAATAATAACACCATTCTCATCTGTCTTGTTAGGGAATATCCACTCAGTACCAATGATATTAACATTAGTAGGTCGTGGAACAAGCTCCCATACATCTTGTCTAACAAACTCATTGAGTTCCTCTTGCATAACATTCCCCGATATTTATTTATTAAAGCCTCCTTGAAATTCTTAGGTTCAATCAGAGATGTAAAACATGTAAAACGAACCATATTCCTATAGTTAACAGGGGGAATATATCTAGTTTGCATTAGATCATTAACTAAGCCAATAATTTGCTCAATTGGATGATATTTCAGCATCCTTGATTGTGGAGCAGCAGATGTAGAACTAGGTTATATAGTAGTCGGTGATTTTGGATCATCATCATCATCATCATCATCATCATCATCATCTTATGAAGTAGTGATATCTGAATTAGATGGTTTAGCAGTAGGCTGAGTAATAAATGCTGAACTCAATAGTGTTGGCAACTCATCATTATCATCATCCTTTTGAAAGGCAAATTGTTTTGTTCTTGCACAATCATTAATCATAACCTTAATAGATCCCATCAAAGTCATCGTTTGCTTATTTTAAACTATATAAGCTTTACAATTATGAGAATATCCAAGAAAAATCCCAACATCACTTTTGGAATCAAACTTTCCCAAGCGATCTCTATCATTCAATATGAAGCAGGTACTTCCAAAAATATGAAGATGTTTGAGAGATGGTTTTCTGGCTTTCTAAATCTTATATGGAGTTTTTGTAGTCTGTGGCATGAAATAAACTCTATTGATGATATAGGTAGCAATATTTACTACTTCCCCCAAAAGATTCATAAGAAGATATTTCCCACCTAACATGATTCTTATCATCTCCTAAATTGTGCGATTTTTTATTTCAACAGCACCATTCTGTTATAGTGTTTTAGAAGCAACAAATTCATGCGTAATACTAAATTCAACACAATAATCGCCAAATTGTCGATTTTTAAACTCTCTTCCAATATCACTAGGAATTTGAACAATGAATACATCCTCATCACATTTCTTATACAGAAGTCTAATAGTTAACTTCTTAAACTCATCAAATGTTTCTGCTTTAGCATGCAGCAAATGAACCTAAATAAATCTTGAGTAGTCATCAACAATGACAAAAACATACTTTTTTCTCCTAAGAATTTCAACTTGCATTGAGCCAAACAAATCCATATGCAGTAATTCTAACACACGTTTTGTCAGTATGTCATTAAGGCCTGCATGTGAAGCTGAATGCTGTTTACCCCTTTGACAAGGCTCACAAATAGAATCAGGCGTAGAGAATAGTTTATGAATACCTCTAAAAGCATCATGAGAGAGCAATTTCTGAAGTTACTTGAAATTAGATGACCAAGCCCTCTGTGCCAAAGATGTGTATTAGTTATAGAAATAGAGTTGAATATAAATTGCAGTTTATGAGGTGATACAGAATATTGAAGCCGTATATAACAGTTGTCAGATGTATGGGTCCCATACAAGATGCATTATCTTTCTTCATTGAGTATCTGACAATGATCTTTAGTGAAGTTGACAAACAATTCCTAATCACACAGTTGACTTATACTGATCAGGTTAGATTTCAATCCATCAACATGCAGATTTCCTTTGAGATTAGGCTGTCCGACTACATTAAGAGTTCCTCCAATAACTTTGACTTTCTTTCCATCATCAAACATAAAAACTCCTTCCTTAAAAGACTAATAATTTATTAAGAATGCTTTTATTACCTGTCATGTATTTGGAACAACCATTATCTAAATACCATAAAACATCGTAAATGCTAAAAGTTGCAGATGCGTTGTCCTAGCCTTATGAGATTTAACTCTCTAAACCTTCTTAGATGTTTTCTTCTTTAGAAGTGTACTAAGATCTTACAACATCCGATAAGATCGTGGTCGAATATGACCAACAATCCCATAATAATGACATGTAAGAGGAGGTATGTTGTCAGCAACAACAGTCATCTTTTTCTTTGCACTTGTAGCAACCTTCTGTGGCACACTCTTTTTTGCCGTTGTTGTATTAACTTGAGTTTTATTTGATTGACTTTCATTGATTACAGTACCTTTGACAAATATAGTAAGAGCATTGGTTGATCATTCAGTTTATCCTAGACCAGGCTCAAATTTTGATGGTTGAATAATTTGCAGCATTCTATTTAATTTATGAGAACCAGAATGTAACTATGCAATAAGAGCCTCAAAATCAGAAAAAGTTTTATTCAATGTAGAGACTTTGGCCTCACACTCTTTTAGCAATAAGTATAAGTATGGTGTTCTTTTTCAAGAGTTTTATAATCCAATTTAACAGAGAACAATTTCATCTTCAAGTCAAAATTTTAATCATAAAGAGATGTCCATGCAGCTAACAATAGATCATAAGGAGCCTAAAGATCCTTTGCAGAATCCTCAACCTTGATAGCAGCACATACATATTTAGCATTTTCAGTGTTAGATACTACAAAATCAAGTTTAGAAATATTAACAACAAATGGAGAAGCATCAATAGTAATTGACTCTCTCAACATAACAGTGAGTGCAGTAGTAGAATCATTAGACTCTTTGTCACTTTTATCTGAGTCATCATCATTCTAAGAGCATTTAAAGACTTTTTTTTCTTGTAAGTAGGACATTCAATCTCAATATGTCTAACTTCTCCACAGTCATGACACATCATGCCCTTGAGTTTATTCTTAGCATTTGTCGTCTTATCATCAGTAAAAGTCTTATTGTTGTAATTAACCTTCCTGTAATTAGTTATAATAGAATTAGTTATAGTAGAATTTCTCTTATAGTTTTTGAGAAACTTTGAGAACTTCTTTTGTCATCATAGCAAAATCATCTCCCATATAGTCATAAGAAACTGTAGTCTCTACACGATAAGCTTTTTAGAAGAATTGGGCTTTCCAAACATATTCATCTCATATGTTTCCAGAAAACCCATTAATTCATCAAAATACATCTTAGTAATTTCACAAAACTCTTCGATTGCGATAATCTTTGAGTCAAATAGTGAAGGAGAGCATGAAGAGCACGTCATACAAACTGCTCATCATTATACTTTTCTCCAAGTTGGAAAAATTGATTAGCAATTTCTCGTAAACAACCATTAAAAGAGCCAATATCTTCATCCTTTTTCATCTCAAGAAGATCTAGCATAGAACTAAATTGCTGTAACTTGGGAAATTTTGATAGAATTCGTACCTTCAAAGATTGTCTTCCGAACATCTCTTGCTTACTTTGCAGTAGTGCGATTAGTAATCAATTTAAAGAGTTGAGCATCAACAACATTGAATATATAATTGATTGCCTTGTGATTGGCAACCTTCTCATTCTTCTCAGCATATGTCCACAGAGATGTATGTTTCAGAACAAGTTTACCATTCGTATCTAGTTGTGTTAGAGCAGTGTATTCTCTCTCCAATAATTCTCCAGCTATTTCATCAATGGTAGAGACAAAGTAAATTATTCGAACCTTCCAGTAGGCATAACATGTCCCTTCATGCAATGGCATTTGAGTTATCAATCCACCTCCACGTCCTTCAGTTGTTCGTTGTCATAACAACTCATCAATCAATCCCATGGCAATAAAACTCTCAAAAATCTCACTCTTCTACGCTTGTAGAAATAAGGAAGTGACAAAGCTCTGATACCACTGTTGAAGTTTTGGAAACTAGAGGAACTGAGGAGATTGATGAATCAGTGATGAACTAACATGCACACATCAATATTAATCAAGAATTAATATTGCAGTAAGACTTAAATGTCTTCCTTTTCATAGGCTAAGCCTAATTAATTAAGCAAATTGATAATGTGAACAACCACTATAATGATCTCTCGTTCTCGCAAAACTTAAGTAATGAATGATGATCTACATAATGGCGAACTTGAGTATTTATAGACTCAGTCTATCAACAATATCTAGGAACTCATTACTAAAGACAATACAACTCGATAAACCTCTTTGGTCTCCAATTGTCACTAATGTTGAATTCATCCAACATTCAACAACTAAGTCTTATATTTTCTTCAAGAATTTTGACTCGTCCTCTCCATAAATTCTTCAGTCCTTTATGAACTTTTCTCTTGGATTCGTAGTAATAATCCATATCAGAGTTCTCTCCTTGCATTATCGGACTTCTTCGTTGTTATAGAGTAATACTGACAGTTGTTGCGTTACAGTATTAAACTTGTATTCAATTCCTGCTTCGAATTTAGTTCTGTCTTCGTCTTCGTCTTTGACTTTGACACTATAGTCTTTTCTGGGATTTACATTGTAATCTATCTCTTAGTTGTATCTATATTCGGCCATCTTGCTTAGTTAGACTTCCATCTTCATTGCAGCATTTGCTTTAGTTACTTAACTTCCATTTTGACAATATACTGGCAACAAGGATAGACCGAGTTAAATACAATAAACAAGGGTGTAACAAAACCGATACGTCTATTAGTGAGCTAAGAAATCAATGAAGTCAAATGACTATATAAATCAACAAGTTAAGTAATCAAACTAAAATATCTACTCGTCCTACAAACACTATTAATCAAGCACAAGTTAACGCTTTATTTTATGAAAATGAAAAAGAAATACACAACCAAGAAAAGACACCATAAAAGAGGCAAAAAGAAAATTAAAATACCTAAAATAATAGAATAAGAGGAAGAAGAGATGATGACAAATGTCATTCCCACTGGGGGATTAATGATTATAGGAGAGGGACACATTAATATCTCTCTTTATATGAGAGGGACCCATTCTATCTTGATTACATACATTTACATATTATTCACATGGTAACCAATCACAATCTTGATAATCATTTGATTAAAGACAACGTTTGATTATGTCAAATTACCATGCTCATAATATTGAAGTCTGTGGTAATCTCAAGTCGAAGGACTAATGATATACTTATCATGAGTAACACCTATGACTTAATCCATAGGGTGTTCTTATAGCGGGTCGGTCCAATACCTTATTCCCATAACAAGTACTCATGATCTTGATTCATATCCTTATATGCATGATCATCATATGACCATCAATCAAGATTCACACTAGCCTTAATTCATTATAGTTCTTAGTATAATGATTGACTAGGGACATTTAGGATATTTCAACAATACCCATGGATCTTATAAAAAAGGTAAACATGCAATCACATATAAAAAAAATGAAAACCTCAATTTTATTAACTAAAATTATAAGATAAACAATGTTTGTAGATTGGCACATGCCCAAACATTTCCAACTTGCACTAGGGCCAATCATTCATATATCTAATACGTAATGACCTAACATGACCATCATGTTTCACTTATGGAAGAGCCTTCGTCAAAGGATCTGCAACATTGTCTTCTGTAGGAACTGTACAAATTTTCATATCCCCCTCTTAATGATTTATCGAATAAGATGAAAATGTCTAAGTATATGTTTGGATCGGTGGTATGATCTTGGTTCCTTGGCCTATGCTATCGCCTTGTTGTTGCCACAATACAAGAAAACACAGTTAGTTATACTCGGAACCACACCAAGTTCAGAGATTTACATTTTGATCCAAACTGCCTCCCTAGCTGCATCGGACGCTACAATATACTCACCTTATATAATAGAATTTACTACGCTTCTATTTAAAGTAAACACATATCAAGATTACGATTTGAAGTAATCTATATCTGTTTTAAATCTTGCATTTTTGTAACCATTTACAACAAGCTCGTCTTCCAAACTTCCATAGACCAAGAACATTTCTTTAGTCATTCTCAAGTACTTAAGAATGTTCTTAACTGTTAATTAGTGACTCTCAACGACATCAGACTGATATTTGTTTGTTATGCTCAAAGCATATGATACATCAAGTCGAGTGCATAACATGTCATACATTATAGATCTAATAGCTGATGTATATGGAATCATATTTATGCGTTCTCACTCATCATTTGTCTCAGGACATTGAATCTTGCTGAGACTAGACATTGGCAACGACCCTCTTTTAAAGTCTTGCATTCTGAACCTTTTTAGTAGCTTGTCAATATAAGCACTCTCACTTAGATTGATCAGCCTTTTAGATATATCTCTTTAAATTTTAATCCCAAGGATATATGCTACATCTCCTAATCCTTCATTTAGAAACACTTCCCTAACCAAGACTTGACACTCTACAAGGTTGGCATGTCATTTCCAATGAGTATTATGTCATTAACATACAGTACCAGGAAAACAACCATGCTCCCACTGACCTTCTTGTATACACAAGGCTTATCTTCATTTTTTAATGAAACCAAATTCCTTAATTGCATCATCGAAATAAAGATTCCAACTCCGAGAAGTTTTCTTTAATCCATAAATGGATATTTGAAGCTTACACACCTTCCTAGAATTCTTAAGATGAACAAACCCTTCAGGATGTATCATGTACACATCCTCAAGTAACTTTCCATTTAGAAAAGCTGTTTTGACATACATTTGGCATATCTCATAGTCATAATATGCGACTATGTCAATAGGAATTCTAATGGACTTAAGCATTGCTACATGAGAAAAAGTCTCATCATAATCAACACCTTGAGTCTGTTTGAAACCTTTTACTACTACCTGTGCTTTATAAGTATGCACATTGCCATCCATGTCAGTTTTCTTCTTGAAAACCCATTTACATCCAATGGTCTTACCACCTTCAGGTAAATCAACAAGGTTCCATACTTGGTTATCATACATGGATTGCATCTCAGAATTCATGACACTAAGCCATTTATCTGTATTAGGGCTAGACACAGCCTCTTGATAAGTATTAGGCTGATTTTGGTCCATAATCAACACCTCACTACTACCAGTAATAAGAAATCCAAATCTTACAGGATGATGTCTTTCCCATCTGACCTACGCGAGCTTTGTGATAAGTGTGGAGGTTCAAGTAGTTCAAGACTTTGTTGATCTCCCACTGGCGGTTGAGACTTTATTTGTGGGTCTTGAAATTCTTCAAGACTTACTTTATTCCTATTGTTGTCTTTTAAAATAAACTCTTTTTTCATAAAGACACCATTCCGAGCAATAAACACTTTGTTCTCACTGGGATTATAAAAGTAGTATCCTCTAGTTTCTTTAGGATAACCAACAAATACACACTTGGTAATTTTGGCAAATAATCTTTTTAAGATTTGGGGCCGTACAAAAACCTCACAACCCAAATCTTAAGGAAAGATAAACTATATCTTTTCCTAAACCACGTCTCATATGGTGTTTTATCAACCGCTCTAGAAAGAATACGATTTAGTGTAAACGCAGCAGTTTCCAATGCATAACCCCAAAAAGAAATAAAAAGATCTGCATGACTCATTATAGAGCGAACCATATCCAATAAAGTTTGATTTTTCTCTTAGAAACATCATTCTATTGTGGAGTTGCTGGAGGAGTTAACTGTGAGATAATCTCATAGTTTCTAAAGTGATCATCAAACTTTGGGCTCAAATATTCATCACCTCGATATGATCGAAGTGCTTTAATAGTTTTACGAAGTTGATTTTGCACTTCATTCGGAAATGTTTGAAACATCTCAAAAGATTCACCTTTATGTTTCATGAAATACATGTAAACATATCTGCTGAAATCATCAGTGAAAGTAATGAAGTACTGATAACCACCTCTAGACATTGTGTTTATAGGACCGCATATATCAGTATCTTTTAGACCCAACAAATTATTGGCCCTTTCACTGTGTCTAGGAAAGGGACTCTTTGTCATCTTACCTAGTAAACAAGATACATAGGTTTCATATGATTCAAAATTAAATGAATCTAAAAGTCCATCTTTTTGGAGTTTAGAAATGCGTTTCTCATTATGTGGCCAAGAAGACAATGCTAATGGTGGATTTGATTCAAATCATTTGACTTGAATCTCTTTGTATTTACATTATGAATAGGAGTATTGTTGGACCTTTTCATGTTTAGAATATAAAGACCATCACACAAATCAACATTCGCATAGAAAACGTATTTACGAGAAATGAAGCATTTATTATTCTCAATAATGAAATTAAAACCATCCAAATCCAAACATGAAACTGAAATGATGATTCTGCTCAAGGAAGGGACATAATAATAATTATTTAAAACTAAAATAAGTCCATTCGGTAAAATTAACTCATAGCATCCTACAACCAATGCAACAACCTTTTCTCCATTTCCAACTAGTAGGTTGACTTCTCCTTTCTTTAGCTCTCTACTTTTGGTGAGACCCTGCACATTAATACAAATGTGAGATCCACATCCGGTATCCAAGACCCAGGAATCACTAGTAAACAAGTTAACTTCAATAACGTAAATACCTGAAGCAGTAGTCGCGCCACTCTTCTTCTTTTAGATCTTTAAGATAGAGCTTGCATTTTCTAAACCGATGCCCAGGTGCATGGTAGAAATGATAATTTTTTTCTTTTTCTTTTTTCCTTCAGGGACTGTGAAGCAGAAGTAGCCTTAGGCTTAACTTGTTCTACAGGCTTTGTCACAGTCACAACAGCCTTGGCATCTTTAGCCTTTTCTTTGTTTTTTTCTTCAAAGCCTTTCCTTTCAGAACCATCAACATATTAGTAATGAGTTTCTTGACATTCTGCTCAGCAGTTTTAAGCATCAAATGCATTTCTGAGATAGACTTCTCCATGTTATTCATGTTATAGTTCATCACAAATTATGAGTAATTATCAAGCAATGAATTCAACATCAAATCATTGGCAAACTCTTGACTAATGGGAAATCCAAGTCTATCTAGATGGACAATATAACCCTTCATTTTCAGAAAATGAGGACTAACAGACGCACCCTCAGGCATTTTGCAAGAATGAAGATTATTGACTGTCTCAAACATTTTTTGCCTACCCTGCTATTAGAACATTTCCTTCTGCATCGTAGTCATGTCATAAGCTTCCTTGTGTTCCATATCTTTCTGAAGTTCAGGAACCATGGTTGCCAACATAAAGCATACAACATCAGTTGAGTCGTTGACATGCTTATTATGTACATCCTTCACGACTCTTAAAGCATTGGCTGGTGGTTCCTCAGAAATAGGATCATCTAAGACATACAACTTACGTTTATGCTTAAGAACAATTCTCAAGTTTCTGAACCAGTCAAGAAAGTTTTTTTAGACTACTTAATGAAAAGGGATTAGTATGGTTTGAAGAGGCCATTGATCTACAATAAAGATTATGCAAAAGTTTATTTTATTATAGAGGAATAGACTCCCACTAAATTAACTACCCTCTAAAAAATGCTATTTTAATTTAAAAGGCTAAAATCCATCTAATTCCAAGATAGCTAAGGCATGACACTTTGAATTAGGTTATTTAGGTAGGTACCGATTACCAATTACATCATATGTAATTTTTAGTTGTTTTTATGAGATTATGACATCTTATTTCTCAACATGTTTTATCACATTTTGTGCCTAAAGTCCAAAACTGTTTTGATTGCTTTATCAAGTCTAACCATTTAAAACAATAAAGTAATTGTTACTCGATTTGCCTTACTAAGATAACACAATACACTCTGTGTAGGTAGACCCATATTGATGTGATCGAAGCCTTGACAAGTGCTTGAGAATGGATGGCACTTGACTTAAAATTTGGAAGAAAGATTTTTTTATTTGGTTTAGTGATCATAAATTAAACAAGATAAATATCATATATTATTATGCATGTACAATCACGGGTTAATTTCATACAAGGTCATCAAACTTTACAGTTTGTAACACTTTGGTCACTAAAGTTACGTTCGTATCAAATAAATCACTCAAATTTGTTAATTGTTTCGAAAAAATCATTTTAGTTCTCAATTTGATAAATAATTTGATTATAAACTAATTTTCCCTTTAGGTTTTTAGAGAAAAGAATTGAGTTTGATCGAACTAGTAGGGGTGGTGAAGTAGGAGGGGAGGGAAGAGAGAAAGGGATGTTTAAAGGCCAGAGATGGTCATAAGGGTAAAGGGACAGTTCTGTGGAGGGACGAAATGGAGGTGGCAGTGATGAAGTAAGGGTGAAGACATAGGTTGTGGAAGCGGAGAAGGAGCAGGACCGCCGCCGGCAGCAACAGATGAAGATGTGGGCGTCGGCGGGACCTAGCGTACTGGTGTGACTCAACATTGAGATCACCTTCTTGAACTTTGAAACTGTAGAAACAATGGTTAAATTCTTTGAATCCAACTATACGTACACATCTAGCTATGATGCTATATGCTTCTCAATCCCTCCATTGCAACTTCTTGAATAATCAAATTGCTTTACCTCTGCCGTCACCACTTCGTCCATCCACACAACTGCCCTTTTAACCCCCACTTTCATCTATGGCCTTGAACCATCGTCTTCTCTCCTTCCTCCTTTTCAACTCTACCACTTCTACCTATTTGATCAAACACAACTCTCTTTCCTCTTTTTCAATACAAAGGGTAAATTAGTCCATAATCAAATTATTTATCAAACTAAGCACTAAAGTGATTTTATTGAAACAATAAACAAAGTTGAGTGATGTATTTGGTACGAATGTAACTTTAGTGACCAAAGTGTTACAAACTGTAAAGTTTGATGACCTTGTATGAAATTAACCCGTACAATCACTAAACAAGTTAGGAAATTTTACTAATATCGACTATTATACGAATTTCCTTGCGCTACGAATAGTTATCAGCAGTCCTGCTGGCTAGTTAGCAGGCGGTGGTTCTCATTATCTTAGTCAATCCATTTAACCAAAACCGCCCCTTATTTTAATTCTAAAAAATATTGATTAAAACATTTTTAATTAACTTAGGGTCCACCTCTAACTTAATATCTTATCCTAATCTAATTAGAATTTAAAATACTTTGAATCCTCATCTAATTAGATTTTTTTATATATCTCATCTATCTTATAGGATTTGTAATTCTTATTCGATTACAAATTTATCTCATATCTAATAGGAATATACAAATAGATAACCACAATGAGATATATGATCAAAATGAATTTCGATTCTTATTCATAAGAAACAATCAACTCAATCAAGAAACAAAATTTTAATAATGCATTCAACACCCACCAGAATCATATTAAATTAATCATATTAACCTAATCATGATTTCTATCAAAGAGACATACATATTTATTGAACAAAAATGAAACATGTATTCATCACCAGAATCACATTAACCTAAACATGACTTCTACCATGAACAAACAAAATTCACATCGTTTAATATTAAAGCATATGTTAATTGAAATATTCTAAACATGAATTTTATCATTGAATCAAATCTCGCGTATGTATCAAATACATGAATTACCAACATACTTTAAAATGAATTATTGACATGAATTTTATCATGTAAACATTAATAAAGATCATATTTTCATGCATATATCATATATATAAGAGAAAACATGCAAATGTTTAATTGAACCGAGCCAAAGTCTCTGATATTACTGTTGGGTTTTGGGGTTCATACGCAGCGGAAAATTCATAACAATTTTTGAAAAACCCCAACAACATCGTAAAAAAGTTCCATTAACTAGATTTAAAAATGTAAAACAAACCTTAATCCATGATTTCCTTCTCTGATTACTCAATCTTCAAGACGTTCAAGTGTGCGTCCTCTATCAAAAATCCACACACGAATGGTGACCACAATTTGGAGTGCTAGCCCCAAGCGAGATAGAAAACATTTTTTTCTCTCTCGAAATCTAGAGAACTCAAAATTTGCAAAAACAAAAATCTCATTTTGTTTTAGGGTTTTAAACTCTATTTATATGTGTTGATAAGCTCTCATTTAAAATTTTACTCGTAATACAACTATTGTATTTATGCAGTTTAAGCAAACTACATATACAACCCTATTAATAAGTTATTATATAAAAAATCATAAGGTCTTTTATGTCATGAACTTTATCATATAAAATTCATTACTTTAGACCTGTTGAAATTGCGCAAAGCCATTCTTTATGTGCGACCCAATATGTTCATGCGACGTTGACATTGAACCAAAAACATTTTGGTACACAATTCGTAAGCAGTCTCTAGCAAGGCATTATGAATACTCTTGTAGCATGAAAATAGAATCGATACAACCTAATGAATAACATATATCATACCCTTTTTGTCATACGATATCCTTTGATTGAACATAAGGCATGAAAAGTCACCTTTAATGTTCAATCGTACTAGTCTCGAACTTTATGTAGACTAAAAACATCCAAATGACATTGATCATATCAATTCACTTGGACTTGGCCATTTAACAGTCTAACATATCGAGGGACCCACTTATATCTCTCTCTATATGAGAGGGATAAATTCTATCTTGATTACACACCTTCACATATTATTCACATGATAACTATAATCGTCCGGTTAAAGACAACGTTTGATTTTATCAAATTACTATGCTCCTAATATTGAAGTCTATGGTAATCTCAAGTCGAAGGTCTAATGATATACCTATTATGAGTAACACCTATGACTTAATCCATGTGGTGTTCTCATAGCAGGTCGATCTAGTACCTTGTTCCCATAACAAGTACTCATGATATTGATTCGTATCTCTATACGCATGATCATTATATGACCATCAATCAAGATTCACAATAGCCTTAATTCATTATAGTTCCCACTGTAATGATCGACTAGGGACATTTATGATGTTTCAATAAATACCCATGGATCTTATTATAAGGTGGACATGCAATCACTTATAATAAAACAAAAAATGAAAACCTCGATTTTATTGACTAAAATTATAAAATAAACAAAGTTTGTAGATTGACCTAGGGCACATGCCCCAACACATAGATAGTTCTTCCATTGAATTTGCTATGTGTGATCTCAGAGCATCAATTAATGTTGTGTCACTTAAACTTTTTGAATAATTGAAAACAAGACCCTTAACTAATACGCTTATAAATCTTACTTTAGCAAACAATACAATTACTAAACCTTATGGATTACTAGAAGACATCTTGGTACAAGTACATAATGTAGTATCTCCAGCTGATTTTTATGTCATGGAAATAGGAGATTCAACATCACCCCATCCTTTTTCTATAAAGAACTAGAACTAAGTTAAATATTTTTGAAGGAACAATGTCTATGGAGTTTGAAGATAAGATTATCAAATTCAAGATTAATAATGAACAAAATTATGACACATATGAAGAATATGATCAATTATTTGATGATGAAATAGATGATAATGATTTTTTAGACTTAAACTATTATGATAACTTTAATACTGATATTTATGAAATTAATGAAGTAACAATGGAAACTAATAAAAAGGTTCCGAACAAAGAACAAGTTGAAGACACTTCAAAAGAAAAGAATGTAACTCAAGAATGGAGAGTTAAACAATCAGAGAATGGTAAAAGCATTAATAAATCGAAAGTCTCTAGATCCAAGTATAATAAGAAAAAGAAAAAAGCCAGATTTATGTCCTATAAAGCTTAATGATTATAAGGGCATACATTTGCACATTAAAATCAAATGGACTTGGTACTTCTAAGCTAAGTGTGATATGGACTCTAATGCAAATCTTATGCCTATACATTTCTTTCTACATACTCAATTGGAGTTAAATTCACTTGCTTCTGAATAGTTTTCTTCACCAGATGGAACCTTAATTTAACCAATAGAAGTGGTCACGGATGTGCCAGTTCAAGTAGACAACAACACCGTATCCAGACACTTCTTTGTAATGCCATATTTTGTCAATGAAAACCCTCTTTGATTTTAGGATGACATTTCTTAGCCACTACATAAGCCGTTATGGATATTCTGAACAAAACAATCACTCTAACGATTAATGACCGAGCACTCACTTTTGAGAATGGCATTAGAGTGAAAAATCTTAAATTCAAGTTTAGAGATCCAACCTAATTCTATAAGGGTTAAGTCGAGCCAACGATAATAAACAAAAGCGCTTTATAGGAGGCATCCCATATTCTATGTTTATTCTATGTTTATTTAATTGTATTAGGAATTTAGCTTTGTTTAGTTTAGTATGTTTTTATTCTCTCACTTTTAAACTCTTGTATTAAAAGTATTTTTGAATTTTAAACTACAAAATAATTTCAATTAAGGAGGAGTAATGGAGTTATTTTTTCTTATATGGCCTTTTTGCAAGTTGCATTATTTACTTGCTTATTTATATGTTTATTTTATTTATTTAATTGATAAAAGTATTCAGTTAGTTATATTTCCCACTCAAACTTACAAAATTTTAGTCGATTATACCTTAATATGAATTTTAAGGAATGATATATAAGTTAATTATGAGATAAATTACAAAAATAGTGAAATAGGCATAACGATTCACCATCGATTTGAAATAACACTGGAAATCATTGGCAAAATTGGTAGCAGAACACATGAGATTAAGCGCAATTTGGAGCCTGGCAAATCCCAACAATTCCGATTACAAAGGAATCGTTGGTAAAATTAGTAGGTCATTGCATTTCACAACATCTCATTTAGTACCGATTCATATAGCGATTCCTATTGATTCCACTTACACATGAATTGGTGGGCACGATTTTTGATTTTTAAAACCAAAACCCCAAATCGCCACACACACACCAACTCATTCACACAAACAAATCTTTGCACCCTTTGATAAAAATCCCAATTTCTTGCCTAAATTCAATAATTCTAAGCTCAATCTCATAGTATTTAAGTTATCTCACCTCAACCTAGTCCATTCAAACCAAAATTTACGATTTTGGGGGGTGTTGAGCCAAAACTAAGGTTTTAGGAAATTTTGACTTAAAGCTTGGAGGGAAGGTCTTGAGGAGTTTAAGAGCTTCAATCTTTAGAGATTCACTCTCGAGAAGGTAATTATATCAACCCTAGCTCTTTACTTTAACAAATTTTTCATTTGAGGGATTTTTGCAAGTTTCTTAATGCTTTTCGAAATTATTTTATTGAAATTAACTCAATTAGCTTGGATGAGTGATTTTATTGATTCCAACTGATTAGGAATTGTGATAACATTGATCGTTGATTTACAAATTTAACAATTTTAGAATTTTTGCTATATTTACACATAATTGCAAATGGTTTACAAATCGAGTTTCAAATGAGTTTGGCGATTTGGTCGTGGTTTTGTTTAACTTTCAGTTGCTATGTTTTTGAAAGACCTAAGATTACCGATTTTTGAGTTTGTATTTTAGTTATTACTTCAATGCCGATTTTATTTTAAATTTATGATGAATTTCATGCTAGCTTTCCAAATGGATTTCTTATTTTAAAATAAAGTCTTGAATTTTACCGAATTATTTTCAACAACATTGTTTTTATCCTTTATAGGTTTATTTAGTTTTTGGACTTGTGAGTTTTGAAATTTGAGACAATGGTCGTAAGTGGTAGAGGTAGAAGCTCTTGAGAGGAGAAGGGGAACGCAAAATTAGTAAAGAAACCCAAATAAAAGCCCAAAGCTCCACCTACACCAATTAGGCCGGTGAGGATTTCATTGAATCACCCCCGAATCAGAGTACCAAGAGAACCTTCTCCACCATTAAGTTTTACCGATGAGTTGAAGGGACAAGAAGAGATTGAGGAGACACCTAGAATCCAATTCTATGACCACAACCTCACCAATGCTAAAGCTCTTGCTAGGATGAATAACGACTTCAACAAGAATAGAAACATTATATGGAGGAGGGTTTCAACATGAAAAATGAAGTTAAGTATGGGCCTAAATCCTAAACAAAATAAGAGAGAGAGGAACTAGGGATTGTTAACTAGAGGATACTATGCCGATAACGATGCGAGGACCTCGGTTGAAATGGGTTCTAAAATTTTATTAAGAGAGTTTTATGCGAACGGGCACGGAGATAAGAATAAAGTAGTACCCATAGTCCGATGAAGACCAGTGGACCACTCACTTGAAAGAATAAATCAATATTATAGTTTATGAAAATCTCATTTGTGTCAGAATAACGAGTACCCAAAACTCGAATATATGTATAGACATAGATTTCCCCACAAGACCATTCGAGATGGTTAAGAAGATATTCCGAGGGATAATTTCCTTTTTGATAAAGACGGGTACCCGAAACACATCCAAACCAAATATTTTAGGAAAACCACCAAAGCTTGGAGCTTTTTCTTAAATGAAAGCCCATAACCTAGTTTACAACACGACGATTAGTGAACTATATGGTGCCTCTTTTATACCATATAGTATAAGGGATCAGCTATATTGATGTCGTAAAATAATCTATGATTCAATAAGGAATGCCATAACTACTAAGAAAAATAAAGGATTGCCTTTTCCCTTGATGAGTATCGAGTTTTGCAAGCAAGATCGAATTTTGATGAGAGATATGGACTTAGATATTTTCCTGGATAGGACCATTATTGATAAAGTCATTGAAAACACCAAAAAGGTATCTGGATGTGTTGACTCAGAAGAGGAACGAGAGAGCAATGTACACAAAGGAGAGATACCACAAAGAGAAGAAGAATACGGGCAGAAAACTAAAGAAATTTGGTAGAAATGCAGAATGCCGTGTATTATGAGCAAACAAACCGGAGCCCACAACCACTTGTAGAGGAATTCACTGGCATGTATGCGGAAGAGACGAAAAATAGCCATGATGGGGTCCATCTTACTTAATCAGATTAGAACTCTGGTACATCAAGAGTTCATGTTCCAGAACCAACGTCAGATTGCCATGAACATCTACGTATCCGAGCAATGCAAGACCAAGAGGATGCAATGCGGGGAGCTAACATTCATGTTCCATCAACCCAAATGAGAATGCCTAACCAGAGAGTCTTTTCAGAAGATAACCCGGTGGAGAGAGTGGACTACACCTTATATGATCCTACGAGGAGCTTCCAATCTCAATAGCCTGATTATGAGGATAATGGTGACTATGTGACATCTAGACGATTGCTCTGATATTTTTATTCTCTTTAGTGTAATCTTTTTTCGAGTTTTATGTTGAGAGGTCTATGTTTATAATATTTTGATATGATGTGGTATGTGCTATTGTGATACTATTGCTTTGGTGTCTTAAAATTTTATACAATGGTTTGATGTGCTCAATTCTATTTAATGATGTTTGGAAATGTTTATCAATTTATCAAATTTTTAATTACTTATGCAATTCATTCTTAATCTGTTCATTTATTTTTATTTATTCGTTTATGCTTCACAAGGTATTTTTATTTTTGTTGGAAACTTGACTTAATTCTTATTCCTTGAGGACAAGGTTTGGAATGAGTTTGGGGTTATTAGGCGACAAGTCAATAATTAGACATATTTTATAGTGTAATTTAGGTTGATTTTAAATATAAATGATGATATTACACTAGGTATTCTCTTATTTTTGTGATTTCAAGTTTTAATTAGGAAAAATGAAGAAATGGAAGAAAAAGAGGAAGAAAAGCAAAACAATCAACTATAGAACAAAACCAACAATATAAAATTACAAAGGAATCGCTGACTAAAATTGACAGCAGAGAAGAGCCAACCAATCATCAGTGACTTGGGAAATACACTAGGAATCGCTAGATGAATCGATGGAGCATATAGACCAATTTCCAGTGATTAACTCAGCGATTTGTGCACAACTTAGGAATGGCCGACAAATCATTGAGGTCGGTTACAAGTTTCTTAGATAAGAACAAGGAATTTGATTTTATCTATAGGTCGTATACTTTTTTTATAAGAAAGTGGCTATAATTTGTATACTTAGAAAATTATAAATAGGACATTAGTGCTTTGAAATTATGAACCTGGAAGCATTCTCTATTAACCATTAGTTAGTTTTTATTGGGTTTATGTTTGAAGCCACATTGGGTGTTTGTTTATTTCATTAAGAGATTTATTTAATTATGTCTTTTAATTATATTATTGCATTTGTTTATTTATATTATGAATGAGTAGTTTATTAATCTTAACAAACCTTAGACATGCATATGCTTTGGATTGCTATATAGTTACAATGAAGGAATCATGTACTTAATGCCTTAAATCTAATCATACACAACAATCATTGTTTGAATAAGTTGTTTTTCGGTATTACAACTAATGATTCTTGTATTGCATGCGTAGTTGCAAATATGTATTGTGATATATGGTTTTTTGAATATATGTCTATGATTATTGAAAAAACTCATAGAAGCAGTAACTAGGATTAATCTATAGGGCCCTATTACCAGGGTGAATGTTCTAGGTGATTGTGTTCTAAGTTATTTATTGATGGCATATTCTGATTAATATTTGATTTAGATTATGCATGATTTAATGCTATCGTATTTCTATTTTGTGATTTATCCAATAGGTAGATTTATAATGATAAGGATATGCCTCATTTTCCATTGAATATAGGAAAATCGATGGTTTGCTAAAAGCTATCAACCTATTATGAATAAGGATTTAATTAATCCAAGCCTCCATGTGATATAATAATAAATAGGTTGCGAGGTAATGTTATGTTCTAGTGTTTGAATGCAATCCAAGTATATTACATTATTTAGTGGAGGTTTGTTTAGATATTTATATTATACTGAATTTAAATTTTGTTTAATTAAGTTTGCATTGAATTATTTGAATTAGTTTAGTTAGTTTGGTTAGTTAAGATTGTAGTTAAATTTTTTAGTTATTTAGTATTTTAATTCCCATTTAACTAAATTAACTAAATTAAAAAAAAACAAAACAAAACAAAAATACTTCCTTTAGAAGTTTGCAAAACCCATGTGGAGACGATATCTCATTGACCACTAATACAAATGATCGGAAAATACGGAAACTATTGTGCACGCTAGACACGTGTCAAATTTTGGCGTTGTTGCTGTGAATTTTTAAATAATTTCTCAGGATTTTAAACGTTGTATGATTTACACACTTCGCCGCTCAAATTATACATGATGTTTACATTCGTTTGATCCTGAAATAGATAAAAGTTTCAATCGAAATTTAAAACAACAACAATTTAGGGAAAATTTAGTTAATATGATGGAGGATAGCAACAATAATAATAATGACATGTCATTAATAATAATGATGATAATAGAGTTATCAATAATAATAACAACAATAATAGAGAACTTACTTTTAGACAAGCAAGTCAAAATGTTACAACATATGAGTCCACGTGCATAACATAACTCGATGGATTTCCTAAATTTGAACATATATATGGATTTATTAGTGCCTTACCTAACTTCTAAGGTAAAGACAATGAAAACCCACATGAAATTCATATGGGAGTACCAACATAAATTAACAGGATGAAATCGAAAGAAGGTACCTTGGAATAAGTTAAATTTAAAGCTTTTCCTTTCGCATTGAAGATCAAGCATTAGATTGGTTGTTCTATCTCTCACAAGATTCAATAACTATATGGACTCAAATATTAGAAGCTTTTCCAGATGAATATATGCCTGCTAGAAAAATTAGTTCCTAAAAAAAGCAAATCACAGTTGCAAAGATGAAAGATGATGAAAATTTTAATGAATTCGGGATAGATTCCAAAAGATTAATTTTTTCTTGTCCATAACATGGATATACTGAAAGAGCTTTATTAGAATATTTTTATGTAGGACTTAATCACTTTGAACAAAGGTTATTTGACATAGTATGTGGTGGATTTTTTATTTGAAACAACACCTACTTTAGCTAAGAAAGCAATTAATAAACTAGCTAAACAATCTAAGCAATATGGTGAGAATATTGAATCCTCAAGGAAAAAAACTTTATGAAGTTGATAATAAAAGAAATAATACGTTTAATGATAAAATTGATGATTTATCAAATATGGTTAAGTTGTTAATTAAAGATAGATCTAGTGAAGTTAAAGCTTGTGGATTCTGTAATGAGGTTATACATCCTATGGATGCGTGTCCTACTCTACATGAAAAGAATACTAAAGAGGTTAATGCAATGATGAACCAATTTTCTGGTCCTTTAAGAAATCATTATAATAACAATACTTATTATCCTGTAAGACAACAACCAAATCTTAGTTATGCTCCTCAAAATCAAAATGATAATACTTATAGACCAAGAGCTCATATGCAATCTGCACCTAATTAGCAATCTCTATAAAATGCTCAATCTATGAATCCAAATTTAGAGCAAATCTTACATAATTTTATGAACCAAAGTAATCAAAACCTTACATACATTTCTCAAAATTAGATTAAGACTGATACTACTATTATTGAATTGAAAAGTCAGTTAAGTCAAATAAATTTACAAATAAATAGGTTAAGTACTTAACAGAGTAATCAAACTAAAACACCTACTCAAGCTGCTATTGCTCTTACTAATCAAGTACAAGTTAATGCTTTATTCAATAATGAAAAAGACACACCTATAACTGGAACGATGCTTAAAAAATTAATAAACAGAAAACACATAAAACTATTGAAGAAGAAGAAGGAATGATGGCTAATGTCATTCCTACTAGAGACGAATGGCTGAACAATCAAAATATACACCTTTTCCTGAAAGGTTATACTCATAGTATTTATCCGAGTTGAAGCATATGAAATTTTTTTATAAAAGTTTGAAATGATTGATAAGGATGAAAATGATAAGATATCTGACAATTAAAATAAAGATATGTATTCATATTCTACCGTTCCACAACGATTAGCTGATGATAGGAAGAAAGAAAACAATGAAGACATTCTTGAAGCATTTAAGAAAGTAGAAATTAATAAACCATTTGTGGAATTAATTATGTAATTTTCAAATTATGATGAAGTTTTGAAAGAATTCTCTGAATCAAAGGATAAATTTTTATAACAATCTAAAGAAAACTTAGGACAAAAGGTGTCTACTTTAATTAACAAGAAAATACCTGAGAAATATTCCGATCCGGGCTCGTTTCAAATTCCTATTACATTAGGAACTTCTTTTATAGATTTTTCTATGTGTGATCTTGGAGCATCAATTAATGTTATATCACTTAAACTATACGAGTCATAAAAAATTGGTGCATTGACCAATATACCTATTAATCTTACCTTAGTTGACAACACAATTATTAATCCTTATGGTTTACTAGAAGATGTTTTAGTAAAATTAAATGACTTCGTATTTATAGCTGAATTCTATGTCATGAAAATGGGAGACTCAATATCATCTAAGACCATTTCTTAAGACAACTAAAACAAAGTTAGACATCTTTGAAGGAACAATGTGTATGGAATTTGAAAACAAAATTGTCATTTTTCATTTTAATAATGAAGATGTCTATGATAATTCTGATGAATCTAATAATGAACAAACTAATGATGATGAGTCCTTAGAATTAAATCATCATATTTTAAAAGCTAAAGTATATGTTATTAATGCAGTAACAATGGAAGATGAAAATGATATGACAAAAAATGAACGAGTTAAAGATACTTCAAATGCAAAGATAATAACGCAATAATGGAGGGTTAAGCAATCAAACAATGTTGAGAATGATTTTAAAATAGAGGAATTTTAAGCTACGAAGAATAAGAAGAACAAAAAGAAGAATCTAGCAATTGCCAAGCTCGATGATCAAGGAGACATATACATAAAAAAGTCAAATGGGCTTGGTGTTTTAAAGTTATTCGTGATACATGTTCTAAAGTAAGCTACATGCCAATTCACTTCTTTCTTCATACTCAACTAGAGTTGGATGTACTTTCTTCCTAAAAATTTACTCTACCAAACGGTTATCAAGTGAAACCAATTGGAGTGGTTACTAATGTATCAGTTGAAATTAACAAATATATTATTCCCATAGAATTTTTTTGTTGGGTGTTAGGGTTCATACGCAGTGAAAAATTCAAGAAAAATTTGAAAAACCCCAACAGGATCGAAAATTAGTTCCATTAAACTAGATATACGAAAGTAAACCATACATAAATCCGTGATTTCCTTCTCTTATTGTTCAATCTCTAAGATGTTCAAGCGCACGTCCTCTATTAGAAATCTACACACAAACGATGACCACAATTTGGAGTGGTAGCCTCAAGAGGGATTGAAAACATTTTTCTTTCTCTCCCAAAGTTTAGAGAACTCAAAAATAGAAAAAATGAAATTCTTCTTTCGTTTTAGGGTTTCAACTTTTATTCGTAATACAACTATTGTATTTAGGCAATTCTAGCAAATTACACATACGCCCTATTAATAATTTATCTTATAGAAAATCGTAAGAGCTTTTATGTCATGAATTTTATAATATAAAATCCATTACTCTGCAATTGAAATTGTGCAAAGTCATTCTTTATGTGTGACCCAATATGTTCATGTGACGTTGGAAGTGAACCAAAACCATTTTGGTACACAAGTCATAAGTGGTCCCTAGCAAGAAATTATGACTACCCAAGTAGCATGAATATCCAAATTGATACAACCTAATGAATAACATATACCATATCCTGTTGTCGTGCGATATCCTTTGATTAAATATAAAGCATGGAAAGTCACCCTTACTGTTCAATCATACTAGTCTTGATCTTTAGGTAGACTGAAAACATCCAAGTGACATCGATCATATCAATTCACTTGGACTTGACCATTTAACAGTCTAACATATCGAGGGATCCACTGATATCTCCATTTATTCAAGAGGGAAAAATTATATCTTGATTACACACCTTCACATATTATTTACATGGTAACCAATCACAATCTTCATAATCGTCGGGTTAAAGACAATGTTTGATTGTGTCAAATTACCATGCTCTTAATATTGAAGTCTATCGTAATCTCAAGTCGAAGGACTAAATGATATATCTATCATGTGTAACACCTATGACTTAATCCATGTGGTGTTCTCATAGCGGGTCAGTCAAGTACCTTATTCCATAACAAGTACTCATGATCTCGATTCATATTCCTATACGCATGATCATCATATGACCATCAATCAAGATTCACACTACCCTTAGTTTATTATAGTTCCTAGTATAATAACCGCCTAAGGACATATATGATATTTCAACACATACCTATGGATCTTATTATAAGGTAAACATTCAATCACTTATAACAAAACAACAAATGAAAACCTCTATTTTATTAACTAAAATTACAAGATAAATAATGTTTGTAGATTGACCTAGGACACATTCCCTAACATTTTGGTTATGCCACACTTCATTAATTAAGATCCTCAATTAATCTTAGGACAACCTTTCTTAGCTACTTCATAACTGTAATGGATAATTTGAACAAGACAATCATTTTTAGGGTGCATGGCCGAGCAATCAATTTTTTAGAATGGCGCTGGAGTGGACAATCCTACATTTAAGTTTATAGAACCATTTTATAACTACATAGTTCAGTTGAGCCAATGACAGTAAACAAAAGCACTCTATGAGAGGCAGCCCATACCCTATCTTTACTTTCAGTTTTATTATAAGGATTAGTTAGTTGTTTTTATATTCTCTCACTTTTTGACTCTTATAATGGGGATATTTTTGGAATTTAATTCCTGAATATTTTCATGTAAGGGGGTTGATCGAGCCAATTTCTTTCCGTATTGTTTGGTCTTTATGCATTAGTTTTTGTGTTAATTGTTATTTATAGAAATGAAATTATTATTTAGTACAAATCATAGTTAAATTCAAATAATTTTAAATAACTCTACCTTTTTATTGGACATATATGTGATAACCATATGGGAAATCAATTAAATTAAAAAAATAGTGAAAATAGGCTAGTGATCTACCAACGATTCCAGTTTGTACTGAATATTGCTGAGAAAATCGGCAGTAGTTTCATTAATTTTTATGTATTTAGGTCAGCGATTTGTCACCGATTTGCACTTATAATGAGGATTCATTGAACTAATCGCTGAGCCACCGATGATCATTTTCAGCGATTTAGGTAGTGATTTCCTAGTGAATCCACTTAAACCCTTATTTGTTGAGAACGAATACACGTTTCTAAAAATAGAAACCTAAAATTGCCACATTTACTCACTTTACACTCACACACCATTGTAACTTTTCGATCTAAAAACCAAATTTTCGACTAGATTTAACTTTTCAAAGCTAGATTTTAGTGTATTTAAGTGATTCCCACCTCAATCTTCACACATTCAACTCAAAATTTGGTGAGATTTGAGACTGTAGACCTAATTAAGGCTTGTGCAAGGGGTATTCGAAGTTGGAGCTTGGAGGAGTGTTCTAAAGGAGTTCTGAATTCCAAACTTGAAAGATTCACTTTCAAGAAGGTAATCAATGAAAACCCTAGCCCTTATCGATTATATTTTTGGTTTTTCATCAATTGTTGAATTTTTATTTAGGTTAGGAGCTAAATTTCAAAATTTTTACTTTAAATTGGTTTTGATGTCGAATGTTTTTAATTATAATACTAGTATGGGAGTGGTGTGATAATTTGTTTATTGATATCAAATTTTCGAACTATTTTTAGTACATGGCGAATGGAATGAATTTTATATGAAAAATAATTTGAGGTTAAGTTTCAAATGAGTTTGGGGGTTTTTACATTTATCTATCATATGACTTGAATTATTCATGAATGATTATTTTATCAATGATGTTTTATCAATGAATTTCAAACTCTCGATTTATAAACAATTTTTTCTGATGAATTTCTCCATATTAGATAAATAAGTTGAATTTTACCGAATACATTTCCAAAAAATTTGTTTTAACTTGTTTTACAGGCTTATTCTTTTGTTTGCACTTATTGAAATGGTCGGAAGTGGAAACGGTAGAAATTCGAGGGAGAAGAAAGGAAAGGGGAAGTTAGTAGAGAAACCCAAGGATAAATCCAAAGTTTCCCCAATTAGACCCACGTGAATTTCTTTCAATACACTTAGGATTAGACCATAAAGAGAGCCTACTGCACCTTTATCGTTTAGCTATAATTCTGAGGATTAATATGAGGGTGGGGAGGAGGAATTAGAACAAGAGATACCGAAAAGGGTAAAGAATTATGTTCTTAGCAAGGAGCATTTTATCGATGAGAAGCCCTTTGACAAGTTTAATAAAGATATAGAGAGAAAGGGAGTTGATCCTAGAAAGGGATTTAATGTGAAGAACGTGTTAAAATATAGGCCTATGATCTTATATATCACTGATGTGTAGAACTAAGGTTTATTGACTAGAGACTATAGCCATTTAGACCTTGAGGATGTTCCTAATGAGAAGAGATACGACCTTTTATTAAAAGAGTTTTATGCCAATGCTTTTGGAAGTGACGACAAGAAAGAGTCATAAGTTAGGGGAAGAAAAATTTATTATTCTACTGCATGAATAAACTGACATTTTGGTTTACCGAACGTTCACCAAAGAGAAAATGATGAGTATTCAAAACCTGAATACGCTATTAAGTACCACTATCCTATTGAGCAAACTAGGGGAAAATTAGAGGCAATCCATTGTGATGGATTCAATTTAGACATTGAGGGATAACCAAAGCACATCATTACCAAAATTTTTTGAAAGATCATGAAAGTGTGGTGTTATTTCATCAACGCCAGTTTACAGCTAAGTCTGTAATACTACGAGATCATGAACTACAAAGCCGCTTTGCTTAACCACATTGTGAGGGGATTGAGATATTTGGATATTGGCAAGATTATATATGAATTGATAGCACAATCACAATAAATAGGAATGATGAATTCCCATTTCCTTTGATGATCACAGCTTTTTGTAAAGCAGAGTAAACAAGGCAGGACTTGAGATGCATGTTTTATCAGAGAAGGCCATCACAAATGAAGTAATAGAGAGATACGAAAAAATTGATGGATATGAAGACTCCGAAGATGAGAGATAAAATGACGAAATAGCCAAAAAAGAAATAGAGCAAAGAAGAAAAATTAGAGATGACACTAGGAGAGTTTTGGATCAAATGTCAAGAGCTAGAAACGATGCAATGTGGAGCAACCTATTGTGAACTATGATGGACTTTACATAGAGGAGGTGGAGTTGGCCTTTATGGGTACAATTCTGCACAATCAAATGGGAACTTTGAGAAATCGAGAACTAGTGTTCGAGAACTAGAGGGCCTTAGTAAGGAGCATTCATAGGATGGAGAGGACAATGTCGAAAAGACAAAGAAAACAAGGAGGCACAGATGTTCATGTACCATCCCCTTAAATGCGGCTACTGAGTAATCGTAATTTTGATGATCAACTACCACCGGGTCAGGACTAAACCCTCTATGATCCCATTGCGAGTTACCAGTCCCAGAGGCTTGAACCAGTGGAGGATGATGATGATGTAACTTTCGGGCGATGACATTGATTTCTTTATTCTACTTTATCTTCTTTGTCTTTAAGTGATAATGTGTGAGGTGTTGCACATAAAGCTCTGGTGATATACTATCTTTGATATGTGGTGGTGATATACTATATGTGATCTATGCTTGGTGATTTGATACATTTGATGGTGATGCTACATTTGATACATTCTTGATGATTATTCATATTTTTAATGCACTCTGTTTGATCAAATTTATATATTGAGTTTATTTTTATATTGATTATCCAATTTACGATTATATTAATTCGTTTATACTTCACAAGGTATATTTGTTTTATTGAAGACCCGACTTAATTTTGAAACCTCGAGGACAAGGTTTGAAATGCATTTGGGGGTATTTGAGGTGAAGTATCACAATGATACAAAAAAAAAGCAAAGAAAGAAAAGAAAGGTAGAAGATAAGTCAAGAACTGATCTAAAAGTTTAAATTTTGAGCCGATATTCAAGTGAATTGATGAAAATTTTCAAATAGTGTCAAATCAAAGTAAGTATGAATTTCATTTTACTTTATTTTATTTAAAAATATAATATAATATAATGAATATATAATATATTTTTGAATGGAAATAATATTTTTATTATCCAAGTGAATTCTGTGATTGAAGAAATCAATTTTTATACCCTTTTTGATTATCTTTACTAGTTAATGTATACACATGATTGATTGTCTTGTGTTAGTCATGAGAATGGGTAGAAGATCGAAACAATAGTGCAAGATGAACAAGATAGATTTCTAGGAATCTTGTGATACAAAGGCTATTGATTAAGTATTTTTATACGATATATATAAAATTATTATGCCATAATTGAAAGAAGAAATGAGTTAGAAACCAATAAAATCCTATAAGTTAGAAATAATATTTTCTTCAACTTTAGTGGACAGTGAGAAGTTCTAACAAGAGTTTACAAAAATATAAAAGTCCTATAGATTCCATATGAAATAGAGTAGGGAATCTATAGTTGGAAAAATGTGAGAATGTCCATAGGAAATGGATCAGGGACTTAAAAGTCAAATGAAAAAATATATATAATAAAGAAAATAATTAGATTGAAGTAGAAAAAATGAGAGATGAAAAAGATGGAAGTTCTTAAACTCTTCAAAGAAAAGATTTAGCTCGAGTGCGTGAAGCTAGGGTTGAGTGAAGTATTTCTAAATCTAACATGTTTTAAATGATATATTCAGTGGTATCTTAGCAAAACTCCTATTGATTTTGATTTTGGTACTATTTATAAAGTATTTTCTAAAGTTAAGGTTAATCTAGTAGTTTTTTTGTGTTTTGAGATTCTATATTAGTTATCATAAGCTTGATGCTTGTCAGTGGAGATCGAGAAGACCTATATTGTGTACTGACCTTGGTGTTGAACTTTAAGTTCTAAGGGGTGTTGTCACGGCCCAAATCTCTAAACCCCATTTTAATTCCTTAATCAGGATCATCGACCCTTGACGTGGGACCTACACTGTGATACGTGCACCGATCGAGGCACGTGGCCGAGGTATATCGTATTTTTGTATTGATGTGTGCCTAGTGTTATGTATTGTGTAGACTTACTAAGTCGATTTGTACAGTTATAGGCGTCGAGACGAGAGCGGGGACACGCCTCGAGTA
Source organism: Stephania cephalantha (assembly GCA_039657325.1). Taxonomy (NCBI): domain Eukaryota; kingdom Viridiplantae; phylum Streptophyta; class Magnoliopsida; order Ranunculales; family Menispermaceae; genus Stephania; species Stephania cephalantha. The sequence continues at coordinate 18,578,158 of CM077577.1, forward strand.
GCGTGCGAGCCGGGGAACCGGGTTGTTAGCCTTTTCGTAAGTCTTATTTAATACTAATATGAAATAAGGAATTACTTATAAGCCTATGGTTGTGTTTGTTAATGTAAATAAAATTAAAGGCCTATAAGTGGAGTAAATTAAATGGAAAACATAGGATTGGTCTAGAGATACACATTGGCACATCTAGGAACTAAGTGAGTAATGAAATGGTGTCACTTGAGGTTGAGATAGTGGGAGTTAGTGGGATATATGACAAATGTGGACCATTAGATATTCCTAGGGATACATAAATCCATGAAGATTAAGGGCTAGGAAGGAACATTACCTTAATATATATTATTAGTGATCAAACAACATGCAAACCAAATCACTCATTCATTTTTACTGGAGAAGAAGAAGGAATTGCTGGAGAGGAGTGAATCATCAAGGTGTTGAAGGAATCCATTAGAGTTGGTGAGAAATTCTCAAGCTAGGGTGCTACATCAACTAGGTAAACATCTTTTTAGTTGAAATTAGAACAAGTTCTGGTTTTAGGCTAATTTCAGATAGTAGATGATTGAGTATTTGCAATTAATTTATATATTTGGATTCCTCATTCCAAGCTGATAATTCAGATATATTGAAGTTCTTAATTTGGTTTTGAAATCATAAAGATATGAATTTTTGAAGTTGCAACACCAAAACTAGAATTCTGCATGTTGTATTAGGAATCAACTTGGGTGATTTGGTCATAATCTACACATTTTAAATCCAAATTGATCCAAACCAGTGGCATTTGAAAGCTTATTTAAAGGGTAATAACTTTGCTCAAATGAAGATATTTTGATTCAAATGTTTTTATGTCCAAATATGCTCTACAAATAGGTGCTGGAATTAAAAAGGAAAGTTTTGACACTAAATTTATTAAGGGCATAACTCCATAACCACTTATTCAAATAAGCTGATCTTTTAGTATGTTGTATTTGGATATATTTTCTGTCTTGTGAATAAAAATCACATTTTCAGGAACTATAGATTAGGAGAAATAGATTTTCTAAATCCGCTGGTCGGATTAAATTCCAATTAGACCTATGTTTAGTAAAATCATGATATCTCTTTCATTTTAAATCAGAATTTTGCAAACTAAGCCTTTCTGGAAAGCTAAGAGAGACACTAAAAAGAATTTTATTGATGGATGATTTCGATATTTTGAACATTTCATGACTAAAAACTGCTTTAAAGTGTAGGACTGAAATTGAAACTTAATTTAGTCTTTAGGGGTTGATTTAGGAAGATTGATTTAAAGTCTATTGAACCAATTTGAATACACAATAAACACCACTAAATTGAGCTTAAACCCACTATACTTGAACTAATGAGACACCAAACTCAGGAACCTAGAAAAAGGGTACGAGAGAGCGAATACAAGATTTAGAGTATCAGGAGGCCAGTAAAGCTAGGACTTTACTTTGTTGTGGTGAGTATACCCAATGACAACTTTACTTGGCATTTCATTTCTATTAATTGTTGTCCTTGCATAGTCCTTTTGACTATTTTGCCTTTGTATTCTTATATCATGTGTTCTTTGTGTCTATGCTCACTTGATGAGTCTAGTTTGCATGATATCCATTCATTTGACTTGATTCAGTGATTCTATCCCATGCTATGTCTATTCTTATTGTTTTAAATGTGAATTGAATGATAAATAGCATGCTACTAGGCTAGTGAATATGTTATAAATAGCATCCCGTACTCGATCGAGGTGTGCGCGACTCATGGGGTTAGAGTCCCTGGGGATGTCGGCACATGTTACTTAACACTGTATGACACTCGGGGTTAGAGTCCCTAAGGTGGTCTATACACCGGGGTTAGAGTCCCTGGCAACACTTGGGTTAGAGTCCCTTGTGCTATATGATTATTGAGTCGGAGTGACACGTTTCACTGCCAACCGGACCTAAATCACCACTACTTAGCCTAGTGTCAGTATCACTTGTTTAACTCTGGTATTTACTCGCATATGGTTTATTTTCCAGTTTTCCCATTTATATGATTTTAAATACCATTTGAATATTTGGAAATGAAAATTAAACTTGTCATCGAGGATTACTATTTTATTCTTGTACTCACCGTCCTTTTTATGACGGTGGGTGTAGAGCCGTCTACCAGCAGGCCGGGCAAAGAAGAAGATCGACGATTATCCCTGATCCCGCGGCGCGTCACTACAACGATTGTAGGTCTTCTTTTGGTATTTTGATTGTATATGTTATATGTCTTTCAGATACTATTTGGGGTTGTATATTGGGTTGAGCGTTAGTTCCCCGACTTGACTTAGACTATTTTACTGCTTCACTGCATTTTGAGGACTTTATATATGTGATGTCATTTCCTGGTTTTCCACATTTAGGATTTTATAAATGGCTTCCGCATAAGTTACTAATTGCTTCCGCATAATCAATAAGACTTCCGCAAATTAATTAATTTAATAAAAAGTTTTAATTAACTCTAAAATTTATAAACTGGTAGGACTAATGTATTACTTGTCCTGAACACGAGAAAAGAGGCGTCTAGGTTGTAAAGGCTGACTAATACGTAGTTAAGTCCTGCGTGGATATGATTATGGCTTAATTACGGGATTAGGCCGGGCGGTGCCCTAGATTAGGAGAGGGGCCGTCACAGGTGTTGTATTGGGTGGTCGAGTTATCATTAAGAGATGGTTCGTTTTGTCTAAATCATTCTATTTTATCATAACTTTCATTTAATTGTGGGTAATATGTTTTTTATTTGAGGATCGTTTTTATTTAAAATTTCTATTATTTATTATTAAGATGAATTAGACTGAAATAATGGTATAAATAATGAAAATAGAATATGATTGAGAGTATTCCTTTGCTCGGGATAGCAAAGGGCTGAGTTTTTGGATATTTGATAAGTCAATAATTAGATATGTTTTATAGTGTAATTTAAGTTGATTTTAGATATTAATGATCATATTACACTAAGTATTCTATTATTTTTGTGATTTCAGGATTTAATTTAAAAAAATAAAGAAATGGAAGAAAAAGTGGAAGAAGAGCAAAACGGTCAACTAGAGAACAAAGCCAACGATTATCCAGTGATACAAAATCACAAAAGGAATCGCTGCCTAAATCAAGCACCAGAGAAGAGCTAGCGAATCATCAGCGACTAAGGAAATACACTAGGAATCCCTAGATGAATCGGTGGAGCATAGAGACCAATTTCCAATGATTAACTCAGCGATTTCTATACAACTTAAGAATCGTTGACAAATAGTTGAAGTCAATTACGAGTTTTTTTATATAAGAACAAGGAATTTGAGTTTATCTATAATTTGTATACTAAGGAAACTATGAATAGGACCTTAGTGCTTCGAAATTATGACCTTGGAAGCATTCACTATTAGCCATTAGTTAGTTTTTATTGAGTTTATGTTTGAAGCGAAATTAAATCTTTGTTTATTTAATTATGTATTTTAATTATATTATTGCATTGTTTATTTCCAACAAGAGTGAGTAATTTATTAATCTATACAAACCCTAGATATGTATATGCTTTGGATTGCTATATAGTTATAGTTAAGGAATCATGTACTTAATGCTTGAAATCTAATTATACATAAAAATCACGGTTTTAATAAGTTATTTTTGCATATTACAACTAATGACTCTTGTATTGCATTCATTGTTGCAAATATGTATTGTGATAAATGATTTTCTAAATCTATGTCTATTATTATTGACGACAATTATAGAAGTAGTAACTATGATTAATCTATAAGGCCCTATTACCCGAGTGGATGTTCTAGGTGATTATGTTCAAGTTATTTATTGATTGGAATATTCTGATTAATATTTGATTTAGATTAGATATGATTTTTATTAGTATTAATGCTATCGTATTTATATTTTATTGCTTTTTATCCAATAGGTAGCTTTTCAATGAAAATGATATGACTTATTTTTTTATTGAATATATGAAAATCGATGGTTTGCTAAAGGCTATTAACCTATTATAAATTAAGAGTTAATGATTCCAAGATCCCATGTGATATAATTCTAACTAGGTTATGAGGTAATGTTATGTTCTAGCATTTCAATGCAATCCAAGTATATTACATTGATTAGTTGGGGTTTGTTTTGATGTTTTTATAATATTTATATTATTTTGAATTTGAATTTGTTAAATTAATTTCGCATTAAATTGTTTGAATTAGTTTATTTAGTTTGGTTAATTAAGTTAGTAGTTAAAGTTTTTAGTTATTTAGTATTTCAATTAACGTTTAATTAGATTAACTAAATTAAAAAAAATAAATAAAAACACTTTCCTTAGAAGTTTGCAAAATCCCTGTGGAGACAATATCCCATTTATTGTTGAACTTTGGGGTTCATACGTAGCGCAAAACTCAAAACAAATTTTAAAAAACCCAACAAGATCGAAAATAAGTTCCATTAAACTAGATCTACAAAAGTAAACCATATCTTAATTCGTGATTTCCTTATCTGATTGTTTGATTTCCAAGACGTTCAAGTGCACTTCCTCTATCTGAATTCCACACAAGAATGGTGACCATAAATTAGAATGCTAGCCCCAGGAGAGATAGAAAACATTTTTCTTTCTCTCTCAAAATCTCGAGAACTCAAAAATTTCAAAAGCAAAAATCTTATTTCTTTTCAGGATTTCAACCTCTATTTATATGTGTAGAAAAGCTAACTTGAAAAAAAACCTATTTGTAATATAACTATTGTATATTCAAGCAAATTACACAAATACCCTTATTAATAAGATATCATATAACAAATCTTAAGTGTTTTTATGTCATGAACTTAATCATATAAAATTCATTACTCTGGACCAATTGAAATTGCACAAAGCCATTCTTTGTGTGCGACTTAATAGGTTTATGCGACGATGGCAGCAAACAAAAATCATTTTGCTACACAAGTCATAAGCGGTCTCTAGTAACGCATTATTACTACCTAAGTAGCATGAATATCAAAATCGATACAACCTAATGAATAACATATATCATATCTTTTTGTCGTGTGATATTCTTTGATTAAACATAAGACATGGAAAGTCATCCTTAATGTTCAATCATATTAGTCTCAATCTTTAAGTCGACTAAAAACATCCAAGTGACATTGATAATATCAATTCGCTTGGACTTGACCATTTAACAATCTAACATATCGAGGGATCAACTGATATTTCTCTCTATATGAGGGGGTCAAATTCAATCTCGATTACACCTTCATACATTATTCACATGGTAATCAATCACAATCTTTATAATTGTCTGCTTAAAGATAACGTTTGATTATGTCAAATTACCATGCTCCTAATATTGAAGTCTATGATAATCACAAGTCGAAGGACTAAATGATATACCTATCATGAGTAACACCTATGAATTAATCCATGTAGTGTTCTCATAGTGGGTCAGTCCAATACTTTGTTCCCTAAAAAGTACTTATGATCTCGATTCGTATCCCTATACGCATGATCATCACATGACCATCAACCAAGATTCACACTAGTCTTAATTCATTATATTTTCTACTATAATGACCGACTAAGGACATTTAAGATATTTGAACAAATACCAAGGATCTTATTATAAGGTAAACATGCAATCACTTATAATTAACAACAAAGGAAAGCCTATATTTTATTAACAAAAATTATAAGATAAATAATGTTTGTAGAATGGCCTATGGCACATGCCCTAATATTTACCACTACTGCAAATAATAGAAAAATACGAGAAACTATTATGCACGCTCGACACGTGTCGTTAGGTGAAGTGAAGTATGAAGATGCGAAGTATGGAAGAAACGAGATGTAGAATCTAGTTGAACATTGTGAATTAACAAAATTTTCCACTATATAGGTAATATTTTTCCATTTCATTTCATTTTATTTAGTTAGGAATATGGAATTGAATATAATTTGGATTTCAATAAAAATGGAAGTGATATATTAATATTACCCATTAAGATTGAAATTTTATGATGCGAAGAAATTGTTATACCCTATTTGACTTAACCTAGATTGTGTATATAATAGAGGAGTTTAGGGGGATTGATTGCTTTGTGTTAGACATCATAATGGGTAGAATATAAAAACAATAATGCAAGATAAATAAGACAAATTTCTAAGAATCTTGTAATACAAAAGATTATTGAACAAGTATTTTATATTTATATATATGTAATGAAAAGAGCTTATGCTACAATTGATGAAAAAAATAGGAAATAGTTAATAAACTTTACTTAGTTGGAAAGAATGTTATTGACTATAGTAAAAGTTAGAAGAACTAACAAGAATTTTTAAAAGAAAAAATAAAGAGACCCACAAATTCCAAAGGAAATGAAGCAGAGAATCTAGTGGTGGAAAAAATGAGAGGAGAAATTCCTATAAAAAGAATAACGGATTCCAAAAGAAATAGAGTAGGGAACTATATGAATACAATATATAAAAGAAAAAGATTTATATATATAATTGAAGAAGAAAGAAAGAGAGAAATAGAAAATGGAAGGAAGTTTATGAAAAACTCTTCAAATAAAAGATTTAGCTCGAGTGCTTATAGCTAAGTTAAATGAAGTTTATCTTTTTATTCCAACAAATGAATATGAAATTATGATTATCGATGAATAAAAGTTCCTATCGACTTTGATTGTGGTGATATTTTAAAAAAATTATCTGAAAATGAGATTATTTAGGTGATTTTTGTGTCTAGAGATTCTATATTAGTTATCGTAAGTTGGATGCTTGTCAGTGGAGATTAGAAAACCTATTCAGTGCCTTGACCTTGGTGATTGGTTTTACTTTGAATTCATAGGTGTATTGCAAAATTAGGAGGTTGAAATGTCAAATAAAGGGGTTGTTCTTTAATTCTTTCTATTCTATCACAATTCTTATTTTTTATGAAGGTAATATGTTTCCATTTTAAAATCATTTTTGTATAAGAATAAGAGTATATAATTATGAAATCGAAAAGAGGGAAGAAAATAGAATATGATTGAGAATATTTCTTTACTCGGGACAACGAATTGCTGAGTTTGGTGGTATTTGACATGTCAATAATTAGTCATGTTTTATAGTACATTTTAGGACAATCTTAGATGTAAAAAACCATATTACATGAGGGTTTCTCTTGTTTTTGTTATTTCAATTAATAAAAGGAATATTTTAAGAAATGAACGAAAAAGAGAAGATTAAGAAGGAATTAATCATGTGGAAAGAGTATGCAAAGAATCATCACCAAGGAATAAAGGAAAAACTTAATTTTTTACCTAATTATTTTTTAGTGATTCCTAATGACACGGAATCACCATTCAGATCGGTGGAAACAAAGAGTTCAGTTCTATGAATGTAACCAATGATTCCACTTACATATGAATCGTTAAGGAATCGCTAGAGCAGATTTCGAGGATTTTAGATAACAACAAATAATTTGAGTTAGTTTGGGATTTTTTTACCTAAAATACTACAAATAGTACCCAAGGGTTACGAAATTAGTTGCCTTTGAGTACTTAGATCAATATTTCATTGCTGTAGGAGTCATTCTTTATTTTTAATTTATTGCTTTATTGTTCATTGCTTTTGGAGAAGATTTGAAGATTTAAAGTGTTTATTCTAGATGTATTTTTCTACGTCATTTATTTATTTTATTGCAATGTTATTTATAATTGTGAGTGAGTAGTTTATCAATCTAAACAACGTCCAAATTTGAACAAGATCCGTTTTGCAATATAGTTATGCTGAGAAGATTATGTGCTTAATGTTTTAAACAAATTGTATTCTTTGATTTACTAATTTAATAGGTTATTATCTATAAATTTTAATCATGATCTTTGTATTACATGCATAGTCTATAATGTGTATTGTGATATTTGGATTCATTATCTAATTTAAAGTAGTAACTAGGATTGTATGAAAGCTATGATCATTTAGATGTTCTAGGTGAATTTGAGATCTAAATCTAATATTGAAGTGGCTTTCTGAAGATGTTAGATTTAGCAGTTCAAAGTTTTCATAAAGTATAATGCGCTTTTATTGCGTGAAGTTAATGTCTTTGTGTATTCAATGGGGTTAGCTCAATAAAATAAAAAAAGTGGCATTTTTATTGGTATAAGGAGAACAAATGGTTGGCTAAATGATGTTTACTTACTTATGATTAGAGTTTAATGATCTACGGTACTTTATATAGTATACTCATAACTATATTGATTGAAATAACATGTTTGGATACAAAACGAGTTTATGTTTGATTGTTATGGATGTTTGTTTAGATATTTATTTATCATTGAATTGAGTTTATTCGATTGATCTTGAATTTGAATTGTGCTAGTTAAGTTAATAGAATTAGTTAATTATTATTATAGTTAGATTGAATTTGTAAGTTTAATTACGATTTTAACTAATTAATTAAATTAAAGTAAAAATAATAAAACTATTAAAAGTCTTTTTTCCTAGAGAAGTTTGATAAATCCCTGTGGAGACGATTTTCACTTACCACTACTACAAAATATTAATAGTATAATATATGTGGGAAATTAATTGTAAATGCTCGACATGTGTCAATCGCTGTTGAATCATTGTGCTCCACTTTGTTAAATCCTTTACTTTCTTCCCTTTTTCATCTATTTCTTCAAATATTCCAATCACACACCGCCACATCATCATACATCACATCAGCCTTGTAGGCCTCGCTTCACTGCCTTGCGATCCACGCAACATGTTTTTCGATGTAAATCCATCATTGGACTATATAATATGCATTTCACACCATTTTTCGCCTTGGTTTAATTATACACCTTAAAAACCTAAAATAAATAAATATAAGCTAATAGGACCATATTTTATAGACTTTACCTTATAAAATATACTAAAATGTCCTATAAAATATATATAATTTATGAATTATCACTAGTCCACTAGGTCCGTAGTATTCAATAAATATGGTTTGAGCGCGTTAAAGTCTAATTATACTTGGTTTATCATATCATTTTTAGCTTAGTCCATTGCATTGTTTTTAGCTTTTTCTATTAAGTTATGTAGCCCAAAAATGACTTGAAACTCGAATAAAAATGCTGGAAGGACTTCACAAAGCTCAAGACACAAATCACAATGCTTATCGACATAATATAAGTGATAATTCCTGATTAAAACCATTTAATGTAGTTTAAATCTCTTTATTTGGAAAACAATCTAAATATAGACTTGGTGTTAAATGTCAATTCCTTAAATCAAAGTGATTCGAAAAATTGCGTTAGAAAACTCGATATGACTTCAAATTCACGGTATAACTAAATTATATTACAATGGCCTATCCTGGATAATATGAGTTAGAAATTCCTATTGAAACCCCTCGAAAAGCCCTGACATCTAAACATTGACAAAAGTTATATTCCTATACACAAACCTTAACTTTGAGTCCATTTTCTACAAAGAAAGAAATTGAATATTTGAAAAGTAATGGTTGTTGGTTGTTTCTCTCTCTCTCTCTCTCTCTCTCTCTCTCTCTCTCTCTCTCTTTCTCTTAGCTTTTCGGTTATAAGTGCAACGTTAAAAACAAAGTTAAAACGAGTGAGTAATGACCATTATAAGAAAGTCACGTAAAATTGTCTAGTGGCTGCCTAGAAGGTGGAGGGTGCTCCGCGTTTTGGTGGAGCATGCTTCAGGTTCGTGCAAATTCTAAATAACCCAAAAACCATTTCTCAAGCCACTTAATATTTTCGAACCATACAAAAGCTCCAAAACTTGATCAAATACCATAAAACATCATTTAGGGCCATCGCAACGACAACAATCATACATAAATTTTCAAGATTTATACATGCAACCCATGAAAACCACAAGAAAACTCAAAACAGTTTGAAAGCTTGAAATGCAACTTAAATTCTGAATTCTTAAGGGTTGAAAACACTTGAATTAAGTTGGAAAACCATAGCACACCCAATTTATTCTTAAAAATTCGTTTTAGATTGAATGCCCCAAATCATTGCATGCATTAGGATCAAATTCGAGAAGAACTCAACAATAAGTAGAAAAACATTACCTAGATCTTAATCTTCTTAATTGAGGTTCATTTGACCAAGATTTCCTCTTTGATTGATCCCAAATCACATAAAATCATGAAACTCCAGACCTAATTTTATTTATTTGCTTGTTTCGTGACTTATGTAAGAGAATGATGAACACAATAGCTTTTATAGATTGGTCGCTAGCAAATCTCACTTTCTCTTCTAATGTAAGTTCGTATCACTAGGTACATCCAATGGTTTGCATGAACTCTTCAAACTTATGCTTTATTAAATAAATTGCCTTGGTATAACTTTAATATATATAACTTAATATTGTAATTGTACTTAGCCTAAGAATTCGCATCAATTCATTTAGTGTGGCTAAGCTTAGGTTCATACAGATCAAAACCTCATAATTTTGGCTAAGTTACTTATGTATACCTTTATACCCACCATATGACACATGTCGAGCGTGCACAATAATTTCCTGTATTTTACTATTAATTTGGAGTAATGGTAAATGAGATGTCGTCTTCAAAATGATTTTTCAAATCTCTTAAGAATTAAGGCTACCCTAAAGTTTTATCGGATTTAACTTGTTCTAATTTAATTAATTTAATTAAACGAGAACTAAACACTTAAAAATATGCAAATAAAATAAACAATTAATATAAATAATTTAAATTTAATAAACTAACCTAATATAATTCAAACTAATAATTCAAATATTCAATAAATCAATGTAAATAAAATATCTAAACAAACATCTAAACAAACTCCCACTAAACATTATAATATACTAGGATTGCTTTCAAACACTAGAACATCACATTAATTCACATATTAGTTATAATTATATCACATGGAATCATGGAATCATTAAATCCTAATTCATAATAGGTTGATAGCCTTCAGCTAGTCACCGATTTTTCTAAATTCAATGTAAATGCCACATTATTATTATTGTAAGTCTACCCACTGGATAAAATGCAACATCGTAGAAATACGATAGCATTACGCTTAAAAAAATCATGCCTAATCTAAGCCAATATTAACTGAAGCCGCATAATAAACAACTTATAACATAATCACCTAGATCATCCACTTAAGAAAAGCCCTATCGATTAATCCTAGTTACTACTTCTATAATTGTTTTCAATAGTTATATAAATAGAATTGAACACTCTATATTAAGGAACATATTGGCCACTATGCACTCAATATAAAGAATTAACACGTGTCAAGCATGCACAATAATTTCTCATATCTTACTATTAATATGAGTTGTAAATGGGATATCATCTGCATAAAGAGTTTTTTCAAATCTCTTAAGAATTCAAGCTATCCTAAAGTTTTATCGGATTTAAATTGTTCTAATTTAATTACTCTAATTAAATGGGAAAATAAACACTAAACAATATGCGAATATACAAAATAATTAATTAAAATAACTAAACTTTAAACAACTTAAATTAAATAAACTAACTTAATATACTCAACCTAATAATTAAATAATTGATAAATCAACATAAATAAAATATCTAAAAAGCATTTAAACAAACCCCTACTAAACATCATAAAATACTCGGATTGTTTTCAAACTCCAAAACATAACATCACTTCATAATATCGCTATAATTATTTTTTATGGAATCTTAGAATCATTCAAATCCTAATTCATAAAAGGTTGATAGAATTTAGCCAGCCACCAATTTTCCTAAATTCAATGGAAATGTCACATTCTTATCTTTGTAAGTCTACCCATTGGATAAAATGCACCACTGTAGAAATACAATAGCATTAAGTTCTATGAAAATCATGCCTAATCTAATCTAATATTACGTAAGCCGCATAATAAAAAACTTAGAACACAATCACCTAAGACATCCTCTTGGGAAATGCCCTATAGATTAATCCTAGTTACTACTTCCATAATTTTTGTCAATAACTATAGCATAGAATTGAATAATCTATATTAAGAAACACATTGGCCACTATGCACTCAACATAAAGAATTACTAGTTGTAATACGCAAAAACAACTTGTTTTTTTCTTGATTGACGTGTATGAATCAATTTAAAGCATAAAGTATGTGATTCCATAGTTATAACTACGTAATAATCCAAAGTATATTACATGCTTAGGGTTTGTTTAGATTGATAGGCTACTCACACATGCTGGAAATAAAAATGCTAATAAGTAATTAAAAGATATAATTAAGTAAATAAATACCTTTAAATCAATGTTCCAATGTTGCTTCACATATATAACTCAATAAAGAGAAAAGAAAAAAGTAAAAAAATAGTTAAAAAGTAATTGGAGAGAGTTATTTCGAATCTCTCTGTTCCTATATATAGTTCCTCTAGGAATACATATCCTAGATAAATACAAATTCCTCATATTGATCTAAAAAAACCATTACCGACCTCAGCGATTTGTCAGTGATTCCTTACTTAAGCATAAATCAGTGAGCAAATCACTGAGTTTAACTCTTTGTGCTACACTGATTTAGCTGGTGATTTCTTGTTAATTTTCCAATTCGTTGTGGATTCGCTGGTCTTCTACTACTGTTGATTTATATGGCGACTCCTAGTGTTATTCCAAATCACTGGGTAATCGCAAGTGTAGTTTTTCACTTGACCGTTTTGCTTTTCTTTCTATTTTCTTCCATTTCTTCATTTTCCTATTTAAAACATAAAATCACAAAAATAAGAGAATAGCTAGTGTAATATCATCACTTATGCCAAAAATCAACATAAATTACACTATAAAATGTATCTAATTATTGACTTGTCAAATACCCTCAAACTTAGCACTTTGTTGTCCTGAGCAAAGGAATATTATTAATCATATCCTCTTTTCATTCATATATATAAATTAATTTCAAATTAATTCATCTTAAATTTATATAATATAATTTTAAAATTAAAGAGATTTTCAAAAGGAAATATATTACCCACAAGTAAATGAAAGTGATGATATAGCATAATGATTTAGTCAAATCAAAACATCCTTTAATGATAACTCAATCACTTAATATAACTCTTTAGAACTTGAAGTTCATTACCAAGGTTAGTGTTTAACATATGTTTTCCCAATCTCCACTGAAAAGCATGAAGCTTATGATAACTAATATAGAATCTCAAAACACAAAAATCACTAGATTAGTTTCAATTTTGGAAAATACTTTATAGTATTACAACAATCAAAATCAATAGGAATTGTGCCAAGATACCAATGAATATGTCATTAAAACTTGTTAAATTAAGAAATACTTCATTCAACTCTAGCTTCAAGTACTCGAGTTAAATCTTCTCTTTTGAAGAGTTGAAGAACATCCATTTTTTTCATCACTCGTAATTTTTTTTCTACTCCATTCTGATTGTTTATTTTTAACATATTTATTTTACTTTTGCTTTGAGTCCCTGCTCCATTTCCTTTGGACATTCTCACTTTTTTCCCACTATAGATTCCCTGCTACATTTCCTTTGGAATCTATAGGACTCTCTATATATTTATTTTTTATAAACTCTTACTAACAATTCTCACTATCCACCAAAGTTGAAGGAGGTATTATTTCTAACTTATAAAAATTCATCGGTTCATAATCTATTTCTTCTTTAAAATGTGGCATAATAGCTTTATATATACTATAAAATAATTAATCAATAGTTTTTATATTATAAAGTTCTTAGAAATCTATCTAGTTCATCTTGCATTATTGTTTCGATTTTCTACTCATTATCATGACTTACGCAAGGTATCCAATTTATTGTTCACATCAAGTAGCCAAGTTAATAAAAAAGGGTATAAAATTAATTCCTTCTATCATAAAATTCACTTGGGTAATAAAATATCACTTCAGTTCAAGATTTTTCACTTCAGTTCAAGATCTTTTATATATTCATTATCATTTTTTTCCTAACTAAAAATAAAGAAAAATGAAATTCATGCTTACTTGATTTCGAAAGAAATATGAAAATTTCATCAACTTACTTAAATATCAAATTTAAAAGTAATTTTGAACTTTACTTCTACATTTCTTTCGTTTCATTTCTTTCAATGTCATACTTCACCTAAAGTATTCCTAAACTCATTTTAAACCTTGTCCTCAAGGTTTAAAATTAAGTTGAGTGTCCAACATAACAAACATACCACGTGAAACATGAATGATTTGATATGTGTAATTAAAATGTAAATAAATATGCAAATATACAAGTCAATAGTTTCAAATGAATGGAATGCATAAGGGAACGTAAACTGGCATTAACCAAAATATCACGAAGAGTAATACATTGTATTTTAGTCGTTCAACGCATGTAATAGAAAAATATTACACACCGCCATGTCTAGAATAGAGTTCATTATCAGCTTTATCATCTTCAACCATATCTACAAAAGGTTGAGAAACATAGCTATTAGCAGGATTGTAAGTCCCAGTTGGAAATTGCAACTGTAGAGATGGGATGTCAATGTTCCTCCTCAAATCCTGCAAACAACTATCATGTCTTCTCTCAGACATAGAATGGTAGCATTGTAGAGTCCTCTCATTTTTCGCTATCATTTCTTCATTGTGACGGATCGTTGTCTGGCTACACATTAATGAAGAAAATATAATTTGGAAGAATCATCTCCTATTAAGCTGTGATGAAAATTGTGCCAAACTCGTAGGAATATTTGGTATAGTCACTTAAGCCATTAAACTTGCCACTCTCTGTATCGCTTCTCTTGTATTCCTTCTATTTTTAGTAGTGCTTCGCTTCCTTGCTTCCCTCATTTATTGCATTGAATGCTTCTCGTTCATCTTCTGAGTCATTGTATCCTACAATCTTCTTCATTTGTTGTACTTCCACATCATTTATGGTCCTATCGGACAATAAATCAAATCCGATATCGGAATCCACCCTGGCTTTCCTATACAATTCAGTGATCAAAATTGGGAATGATAATCCTTCCTTCTTCGTAGTTTGCATGACAAACTTCATAGAATCATGTATAATTTTCTCAACATCGATATAACCCTTTTTCATGACTATATGGTACAATAAATTAGCCCTGGGTTCTTCACTTTGATGTGTTGCTTGGTTGGGTAAAAACATGCATCTATTATATAAATCAACTCTTCGTAATCTTCCTAAAATATGTGGTTTCAATAAATTTTGGGTGGCCTCGCTATCAAGCACAAATCCCCTCCCCAGAGATATCTCTAACGTATCTTAGATTATTTGAAAAGGGTAGGATTCCTTATCTTCATAATTGACATTTAGGTAATCCTCCATTTTATTTTTGTTTTATGGAAGATCGAAAAATCTATTCAACCTCGTAGGTGAGATACTGATTCTATTCCCTTTAATGACCACTTTTTCCCATTCCTAATTAACATGTCCATTAGCATAAAATTCTCGTACAATTTTTGAACATCCCCTTTCTCCTCTTCTAGTATAGTCTCACAGAAGTTGATCCCATCCCCTATCTTTGATGATGCTTACAATTCTATCCTCATACTTGCTCACATTTTGAATGTTGAACCCTCTCTCAGAATGATGACTCTCTTTTATCACTGTAATATCTCATTTGAGCTCTAGGTCTCAAAATATTCTTCCTCATCAGATGACAACAGAGATTGTTCTATAAGTTCATCTCTCCTAAGTCTAAGTTCTCTAATACTAATTCCAGTAGGTATTATATTCTTTAGGTAGCCTGTATGTTTCTACTTTTGTTTGGGTTGGACTACACCTTTTCCTTTGTTTTGTTTACTACTTCTACCTCTTCCTCGTCTTTCCATAAGGTAATTCAACTATGATGAAATAGGTCAAGTACGATTTTGTCTTTAAAATACTATAATAACAAGGTAAGGAAAACAATTTATGTAAAGGTTTTAGTGTAAAATTCGAAAGACTTGAAAATGATTCATATAAAATATTTGTATCAATATATCCCTTTTATAAATATGTATATATTGGAAAATTCGTAGAAACCCCCAAACTCATTTGAAAACCAATATCCGAATTGAGAATGTGCATAAAACCATTTTCAAAAATAATTTGTAAATAAAACCCAAAAAATTTATAAGTTTGAAATTTATCAAAATTCGAATTTTTTCAAGGCATCAAAATCAAAAAGGTTGTAAAGTATGGATTCATTACCTTCTTGAGAGTGAATTTCTCAATTAAAATGATTTACTAGCTGCTCTAGTTCCTCTCTATACGCTCCAATTTCGAAGAAAACAATCACTAAGCCCTAAGTTGGGTATGTAAACTTGGTTAGAAATTTATAGGGTTGAAGTGCTCTTAATCAAGGTGGGATGCACTTAGGAGGCTTTAATTGTATCTTTGAAAGGTTAAATCTAGGCAAAAATCTTTATATCAAACGAGTGAGTGCAAGGATTTTAGGTGTGAAAGGTTTTAGTGTTGGTGATTTGAGGTTCTATTTTTAAAAACACAGATTTGTGCTCAGTGAATTGGGGTTTAAGTGAAGTCGCTGACAAATCGCCAAAGAAATTGATGAAAATTGGTCTCAATGGTTTGGTGATTAGTTCAACAAATCTTAGTATAAAATCAAAATCACTAAGAATTCGCTAAGTCAATTTTTCACATGAAATCCTACAACTTGTTGGCGATTTACCCCAAGATTTCTAATGTTAATTGGTATCGCACGACAATCGCTGAGTCATTTATGCTATTTTTCCAATATATTCTATATTTGAATAGTTATCACACATATTAGTCATAAGTAAGCTAGAATGATCTGTATTCGATAAGAGGTATTATAATTACAATATTTGAACTTTTATTTAGGGGATAATATACTAAATAAATGCTTTATTACTTAAAATAGTTTAAAAAAAATAAGATTCAAGTTAAAGATAAATATACTAACTATCCTAATTCTAGTAAACGGAAAAACTTTGGCTCAATCAACCCCCTTACATAAAACTGTTTCAGGGTAGTAATCCTAAAATACTCCCATTATAAGAGTTAAAAGTTGAGAAAATAGAAAAACAACTAACTAATACTACTACTAAAGCTGAAAAAAAAATTAGAGTATGAGATGCCTCTCATAGAGCGCTGTTGTTTATAGTCATTGGTTCGACTTAATAGATACGATCACTCATCATTCAATTTAAGCGAGTCAAACTGGACATCAACTGATTCTTCATTAGTCTTGATATCTTCATTTTCCTTATCATTCTCAGCATCTGCATAATGTTCTTCAGCGTATTCATCACAATAGAATGTCTCGCCTTCATAGCCGTCGTCATAATGATCGTCATTAGTGTTGTCATTCATTTCGTAACTTTCTTCAAGATACATATGCTCATTTCCCATCCTAATTGTAATTATATGTTGTTCGACATCGAGAATAGCTCTAGCTATTTTGAGAAAATTCCGTCCCATCAATATTACATCTTTTTTCTTAATCTGTGGTATTATTAGGAATTTAGTGAAATACTTGAACCATCCCACTTGCATTAGCACATTCATCGACATTCCTAGTGGAAATATCTTGTCACCATTTGCTTTGTTGACAACCATAGGTGGTATAAAATCAATATTCAACCAGGCTATTCTTTTCGTTTGTTCAGATAAGATGTTCATGTCGACCCCTATGTCAAGTAAAACATTAGGGAAACTGACGTCATTGATCATCACGTGGAGGAAGAGTTTCCCTCGATCATCTTTGTAAATTTCAAACGCATGTCCTAAATCTTAAAGCTTTAGCTGCTCATCAGTGAATTTTTCTTTCGTCGGTTGTTTCCCTTTTGTTGGTGCACTTCAGGTTGTTGCTCCTTTAACTTCTTTTTTTTTACTACGCGGATTCTTATACATCCATAGTGTAATTGTTTCATTCATAACGGTTTCATTCACGTGGATGCAGACATTGAACTCCATTTAATTACTCTGCGGATTTTGTTGGTCAGTTTCAAGGTTGATGATTCCCATATCTTGTTCAACAAAATTTTCATAATAATGTTTTAACCTATGACCATTTACTTTAAATATTTGTCATTTTTCTAAGTTTTTTATTTTTACTGCACCATGAGATAGTAAATTGAGAATTAGATAAGGTCATGTCTATCTCGAATAGAGTTTACTAGGAAATGATTTATGTCTTGAACAAAAAAGTAGAACTTTATATCCTACTTGAAAGTTTTGAAGAATTAATTTCTTATCATGAAATTCTTTCATTTTAACTTTATAAATTGATGTGTTTTCACATGCGTTATTCCTGATTTCTTCTAGTTCTTGAAGACTAAACTTACGTTGGATTCCTATTCTTTATAATTCATATTGCATGTTTTTATCGCCAAATATCTTTATGTTCTAGTTCGACATGTAAATGACATGCTTTTCTAATTACTAACCTATAAGGTGTCATGCCTATGGTTGTCTTGTATGCTGTTCTATATGCCCATAATGCATCTTCCAGTTTAAAACTCCAATTCTTATGTATTGGAGTAATTATTTTTTCTAGTATTAACTTAATTTCTCTATTTGATGTTTCAGCTTGTCCGCTAGTTTATGGGTGATATGCAGTAGATATCCTATGTGTGATTTTGTACTTATTAAGTTGATTAGCAACTAATCGATTACACAAATGTGATCCTCCATCACTTATAAGTTCTCTAGGTGCTCAAAAAACTGTAAAGATTTTTGATTTAAGGAAATCAACCACTATTTTTGAATAATTAGTTATAGTAGCTTTTGTTTCTACCCACTTAGACACATAATCTACATCAAGTAAGATATAAACATAGCCATTTGATAGTGGAAAAGGTCCTATGAAATCTATGCCCCATATATCAAACACTTCACAAAATAGGATAGGGGTTAAAGACATTTGATTTCTACGTCCCAAGTTTCCAGCTCATTGGCAATTATGATAAGATTTTATATAAAGGAAACAATCAGGAAATAAAGTGGGCTAAAAGAATCTAGACTCCAAAATTTTACGGGCAGTTTTTCTGGGCTGAAATGACCTCAACATGCATAAGTAGGAAAATGAGCTATAAATGATTATACTTTTGAATTTGGTATGTATCTCCTAATTATTTGGTCGGTGCAAAAATTCCATAAGTAGGATTCATCCCATGAAGATTGATTAGAATCCTTTTTAATCTTATTATTTTAGGTTCTCGTCAAGTAAAGTTATAACCTATTAGCGGAAAAATAATTAACTATATCGGCATACCAATGGCCTTCAATATGCATATTATATAAGTATTCATCTAGGAATTTAACCTTTAATGGTATAGGTGGTTCTCCATTCTCTAACCTACTTAAGTGGTTTGCTACTAGATATTTGTCTCCTTTCTTATGTTTTATAGTGAGGTCGAATTTTTGTAGGAGTAATATCCATCTTATTAGTCCAAGTTTTACATATTTGTTTTGTCATTAAATATCGCAAAGCTGCATGATCTGAATAAACTATTACCTTTGTTCCTAATAGATATGATTTAAATTTTCTATGGAAAAACTACTGCTAAGAGTTCTTTTTCAGCAGTGGTGTAATTTTTTTCGTCTGTATCTAATGTCTTGGAGGCATAATATATAATATAGGATTTTTTACCTACTGTTTGACTTAAAATAGCTCCGACTGCATAGTTACTTGGATCACACATAATGTCAAAAGGTAACGACCAATTTGGTGATTTAATCACAAATGTAGTTGTTAAAGAATTTTTTAATTATCAAATGCAATCTTGCATTCATTTTTAAATTCGAAAGGAATGTCCTTTTGTAAAAGTTTACATAATGGTTGTGTAATTTTTGAGAAATATCTTATAAATCTTTTATAGAACACTGCATGTTTAAGAAATAAACGTATCTCTCTTACCGTGGTGGGGTAAGGTAACATTTTGATTACTTGAATTTTTGTAGGGTCTACCTCTATTCCTTTATGTGACACTATATGTCCTAATATTAATCCTTGGTCTACCATGAAATGACATTTTTCATATTTTAGTACTAAATTGTTTTCTATGCATCTTTTAAGTATTTTAGTTAAATTAATTAAACATTCATCAAAAGAATTACCATAAATGGTGAAATCATCCATAAAAACTACAATGAAACTTTTCACATAATTAGAGAAAAAATTAACAATACATCTTTAAAACGTTGCAGGTGCGTTGCATAAACCAAAAGACATACGTCTATACGCAAATGTACCGAAAGGGCAAGTAAAATTAGTTTTTTTGTTATGTTATGTGGCTACAGGTATTTGGTGAAATCCTGAAAAAAAATCTAGGCAACAGTAATAGGTTTTTCTAGCTAATCTTTCTAACATTTGGTCTATAAACAGGAGTGGGTAGTGTCTTTTCTTGTTGAGGTATTCAACTTTCTCTAATCTATACATACCCTCCAACCGTTTTGGATTGTAATTGGTATTAATTCTCTAAATTCATTCGTTATTACTGTATTTCCTATCTTTTTATAGACTACTTGGAGTGGGCTTGCCCAATATTCAAAATATCATTCCTACATCTAATAGTTTTAATATTTCAGCTTTTACTACGACTATCATAAGTGGGCTTAATATACGGATAAGTTTTCTAGAAGCTTTGGTTTCAGTTTCTAGGTTTATCCTATGCATACACGTAGCTAAACTTATTCCTTTGATATCACCTATGGTCCATCCTATTGCTCCTTTAAATTCTTTCAACACATTTATCAGCTTATTTTCTTTAGTATTAGTTAATCTGTTAGAAATTATTACTAGCAATTTATCACAGTTCCCTATATAAACATATTTCAAAAGGTATGGTAAAGTTTTTAAATTCAATTCAGGAGCTTTAACTATAAAGGTAGAAGTTTTGAATGAGATCTAGATAAGTCTAGGTAATAAGTAAGTTCTGGTAATTCATTATATGATTCTAGAACACTTATTATCTCTTTTGCTTCCTCATCTTTCACCTCATCTTTTTCTAAATCTCTTATTGTTAGTTCTAGTTTATCTATTTTATATTTTCTGAAGGATTTGTCTATTAATGGATCTATCATATCTAATGTGCATATGGAAGAAATATCAATTGGGTATTTCATCGCGTCGTATATATTATAATTTACTGCGCCATCATCTACTTGCATTGTTAATGTTCTATTTGAAACATCAATCTTTGCTTTTATTGTTTTCAAAAATGCTCTTCCTAAGATTATAGAAGTTATATTAGAGAAGTTATCTTCTTTCATATCTAAGACATAAAAACTTGCTGGAAAGATTAAATCATTAACTTTGACTAGTACATTTTCAAGTAAACCTACAGGTTTAACAGTAGATCTATAAGCTAGTTGTATGACTACACCAATTTCTTCTAAATGTACACCTGTCATTTGTAAATAGATAGATAAATACATAACATTTATGGAGGCTCCCAGATCATACAATGCTTTAGAAATTCCTATGTTCTCAATCATACATGGAACGAAAAACATTCCAGGATCAGAACATTTTGGAGCTAACTTCTTTTGGATTAATGTTGATACGTGTTCTCCTAAACTTACCTTTTTATTAGCCTTAATCTTATTAGTGAATAGATTTTTTTATAAATCTCTGATACTTAGGTACATTTTGAATGAATTCAAACAAAAGTACATTAACTACTACTTTCTTTAATGTATCAAATATTTGTTTTTCTTCCTGGAGTTTCTTAGCATTTCTATTATCTTTCTAACAATAAAGGAATGTTGGTTCTATATTAACTAGTCTATCTTCATTAGGTTTACTATCCATTTTGTTGAGAGTTTTGTTACTTGTTACATCAATCATTTTTTTCTAATTCTGCTTCTATTTCCTTTATAGGAACTAATTGGTTTGGCATTTTAGGTTCATCCATCTACTTACCACTTCTTAATGTTATGGCTAGTGCTTTTTTCATATATAGTAGGATAGGGTTGAGAGGATAATTCCCATTGATTTACAAATTCACTCATCTGTATTGCCATTTGACTTAATTGGTTTTTAACTTCAGTCATATCATTTTGTAATGTTTTAATTATTTGATTTTGTTCTCTTTTAGAGTTATTCAATGTTTTGTACCTTTGACAACCCTGATTGTTAATATTATTATCAACATTTGGTTGTAAGTAATTTGCATACATATTAAATTTGTAATTAGGATTAACAAACCTATCATATTGGTTCATTATAACATTGACTTCTTCTATTTTGGTTTGTTGTTTCAAAGGATATTCATCATTAGAATGGTTTAATTCATTGCAAAATCTTACCGTGCTTTATCAATCTTTAAGTAATAATTCAACCATGGCTTTTAGTTCATCTATCTTATCATACGTTGTTTTATATGTCTTATTCATGTCACTTAGATTATCATCGGATGGTTTACGTTTCTCGCCATATTGCTTTGATTGCTTAGCCATTGCAGTAACGACTTCTCTTTGTAAAGTAGTGTTTTAACAAACAAAGATCCTCCACACATATTGTCTAAAAATCTTTGTTCTAAGTGATTTAATCCTTCATAAACATATTACATTAAAGTTTTGTCTGTGAATCCATGCATTGGACATAGTGACATCAATCTTTTATACCTATCCCAAAATTCATCAAAAGTTTCTCCAGTTTCCATCTTAGCATTACTGATTTTTTTTTCTATATAGCCTTCATTTGTCTTGCTGGGACATATAAGTCAAGAAAGGCTTGTAGCATCTCGAACAGTTGGTTATGGAGTTTTGAGGAAGGTAAAATAACCAATCTAAAGCTTGGCCTTTCAATATGGAAGGAAAAACTTTTAATTTTACATAATCTATTTCTATATCTTTAGGTTTTAATCGACTTACGTTATGTATGAACTCTCTAATAACGTTTTGAGCATCCTCATTATCTTTATCATAAAAACACGGTAAAGAGTTTATGAGTCTGAATTTCAATTCGAGTTTCAAAAATTCTGTTGTGAAAGTTATATACATAGGTACATAAGCCGTGACATTCCTATTAGATTGCCTAAAAGTTAATTAATCCTCGTTTTCGGTTATTTTACATGACTTTCAACAAAAGGGTTCCAAGAGATTATTTTTAAAATCCCCGGAAACAATGCCAAAAATTTACACATGTCGAGCGTGCACAATAATTTCCCGTATCTTACTATTAACTTTTAGTAATGGTAAATGAGATATCATTTCCATAAAGATTTCTCAAATCTCTTAAGAATTTAAGCTACCTTAAACTTTTATCAGATTTAACTTATTTTAATTTAATTACTCTAATTAAAAGGGAAAATAAACACTAAACAATATGTGAATAAACTAAATAATTAATTAAAATAACTAAACTTTAAACAATTTAAATTAAATAAACTAACTTAATATACTCAAACCAATGAATAAATAATTGATAAATCAACTTAAATAAAATATCTAACTAGCGTCTAAACAAACCCCCACTAGACATCATAATATATTCAGATTGTTTTCAAACTTCAAAACATAACATCACTTCATAATATAACTATAATTATTTTATATGGAATCCTAGAATCATTAAATCCTAATTCATAATAGGTTGATACCCTTTTGCCAACCATTGATTTTCTTAAATTCAATGGAAATGCCTTATTCTTATCATTGTAAGTTTACCTATTGAATAAAATGCAACACCATAGAAATACAAATTCATTAAGTTCAATGAAAATCATGCCTAATCTAAGCCAATATTACCGAAGCTGCATAATAAACAACATAGAACAAAATCACCTAAGACATCCACTTGGGAAATGCCCTATAGATTAATCCTAATTACTAATTCTATAATTGTTGTCAATAACTATTGACATATAATTGAATACTCTATATTAAGGAACACATTGGCCACTATGCACTCAACATAGAGAATTACTTGTTGTAATATGCAAAAAAAACTTGTTTTTTTGTGATTGACGTGTATGAATCAATTTAAAGCATTAAGTATGTGATTCCATAATTATAACTACATAACAATCCAAAGTATATTACACGCTTAGGGTTTGTTTAGATTGATAGACTGCTCACACACGCCGGAGATAAAAAATGCTAACAGGTAATCAAAAGATATAATTAAGTAAATAAATACCTTTAAATCAATGCTCCAATGTTGCTTCACATATATAAATCAATAAAAGAGAAAAGAAAAAGTAAAGAAAAGTTAAAGAGTAGTTGGAAGAGTTATTTCGAAGCTCTCTGTTCCTATATATAACTCCCTTAGGAATACATATCCTAGATAAATACAAATTCCTCATATTAATGTAAGGAGCCCGTCACCGATTTTAGCGATTTGTCAGCGATTCCTCACTTATGCATAAATCGCTAAGTAAATCACTGAGTTTAGCTCTCTATGCTCCACTGATTCAGTTGGCAATTTCTTGTTCATTGTCCAATTCACTGTGGATTTGTTGGCCTTCTACTATTGTTGATTTATATGGTGATTTCTAATTTTATTCCGAATCACTGACTAATCGCGAGTGTAGTTTTTTAGTTGACTGTTTTATTTTTTTTTACTTTTTTTCCATTTCTTCATTTTCCTATTTAAAACCTAAAATCATAAAAATAAGAGAATACCTAGTGTAATATCATCATTTATGCCAAAAATCAACCTAAATTACACTATAAAATGTGTCTAATTATTGACTTGTCAAGAATCACTAATTTTAATACTAAAAAATAACTTGTTTAATCCGTGATTGACGTCTATGAATTGATTTAAAGCATTAGGTATGTGATTCCACAACTATAACTACATAACAATCCAAAATATATTACATGTCCAGGGTTTGTTTAGATCGACTAACTACTCGCACAAGCTAGAAATAAACAATGCAAATATATAATTAATATACATAATTACATAAAGAAATACCTCTTAATAAAAGCTTCAATGTTGCTTCACATATAAAACTGAACTTGAAAGACAAGTGTAATGGAAAGTTTAAAATAGAATAAGAGAGAAATAAGAGGGTAGAGAGAGTTATTTCGAAGTTATGTGGTCCTATATATATTTTTTTCTAAGAGTACATTTCCTAGATAAATACAAAATTCTCATTCTTATCTAAAAAACCCGTTACCGACCTCAACGATTTGTCAGCGATTCCTAAGTTGTACAAAAATCGCTGAGTAAATCACTGAATTTAGCTCTCAGTGCTCCACCAATTTAGTTGACGATTTCTAGTTCATTCTCCAATTTGCTATGGATTCGTTAACACTTTCCTGGTGTCGATTTAGGTAATGATTTTCAGTGTAAACTCAAATCGTTTGCTAATAGCTAAACATATTTTCCAGTTTAATTATTTTGCTCTTCTTCCTACTTTCTTCCATTTCTTCATTTTCCTATTTAAATCCTGAAATCATGAAAATAAGAGAATACCTAGTGTAATATCATCATTTATATATAAAATCAAACTAAATTACACTATAAAATATGTCTAATTATTGACTTGTCAACTACCCCAAACTCTGCACTTTAGTGTCCTAAACTAAGGAATACTCTCAATCATATTCTTTTTTCATTCATATAATCTTATTTCAATCTGATTTATTTTAACTTTAAATAATATAACTTTTAAAATAGAAATGATTTCCAAATAAAAACATATTACCCACAAGTAAATGAGGTTTATGATATAATATAATGATTTAGACAAAGCAAAACAACCCTTAATGATAACTCAACTAACCATTATAACACTATTTAGAACTTAGAGTTCATTACCAAGGCTAGTACATAATAAAGGTTTTCTCAATCTCCTTTAACATGCATCAAGCTTATGATAACTAGTATAGAATCTCAAAATACAAAATGCACTAAATTAATCTTAATTTTCAAAAAATACTTTATAATAGTACCACAATCAAAATCAAAAGAAATTTTACCAAGATACCAATGAACCTGTCATTTAGAACATGTTAGATTAAGAAATACTTCATTCAACTGTAGCTTTAAGTATTCGAGTTAAATCTTTTCTTTTAAGATTTTATGAAAATTCAACTTTTTCATCTCTCATTTTTTCTACTCCATTCTAATTATTTCTTTTTAACATATTTCTTTTGCTTTTGCTTTTTTGAATCCTTGCTCTATTTTCTTTAGTCATTCTCACATTTTTTCCACTATAGATTCATAACTCCATTTCCTTTAGAATCTATAGGACTCTCTATATCTATATTTGTAAACTCTTGCTAACACTTCTTACTACTCACTAAAGTTAAAGAAAATATTCTTTCTAACTTATAGAATTTAATTTACAAAATTTTCCCCAAGAGTAATACATTGTATCATTAGTCAATCATCACATACAAGAGAAAAAGAATTTACACACGAGGGGTTCTAGAAATAAGTTCATTGTTTGCTTCATCATTATCATCCATTTCTGCAGAAGGTTGAGAAACATAACTATTAGCTAGGTTGTAAGTCCCAGTTGGAAATTGCAACTGCAAAGATGGGATGTCGACGTTTGTCCTCGAGTCTTTAAAATGACTATCACGTCTTCTCTCAGACATAGAATTGAAGTGTTGTAGAGTCCTCTCATTTGCTGCTATCATTTTTTTAATGCGATGAATATTCATCTGGCTACACATAAGGGAAGAAAATATGGTCCTTGAAAAATCCTCTCCTCTTAGGTTATGACAAAGATGGTGCTGAACTTTTAGCAACATTCGGTACGTTCACTCTAGCCATTAATCTCGCTACTCTCTGTGCGTCTTCTCTTATCTTCCTTCTATTTTCAGTTGTGCTTCACCTTCTTGCTTCCCTAGCATTTATGGCATTGAATGATTCATGTTCATCCTTTGAGTCATTGTATCCTACTACTTTTTTCATTCGTTGTACTCCTGCATCATTTATGGTCCTCTTGGGTAATACATCGAATTCATTATCGAAACCCACCTTGGCTTTCCTATACATATCAGTAATCAACATTAGGAATGGTAACCCTTCATTTTTTGTAGTTTGCATTGCAAATGTCATATAATCATGTATACTTTTCACGACATCGATATAACCCTTCTTCATTACTATATAGTACAATAAAGAAGTTTTAGGGTTCTTCACTTTAAAGTGTTGCTTGGTTGGATAAAAACACGCATCTATAATATAACTCCAACTCTTCGTAATCTTCCAAACATAGGTGGTTTTAATAAATTTTGGGTGGCCCTTGCTATCAAGTGCAAATCCCCCTCCCCTGAGGTATCTCTAAGACGTCTTAGATTAACTGAAAAGGATAGGATTCATAATCTTCGTAAATGATAATCTGGTAATTTATCTCTGTTCGTTGTCTGTTTTGTAGTAGACCGAACAATCATTCAATCTTGTAGGTTAAATATCAATTTTCTTCTCTTTAATTACTACTTTATCCTATTCCTTACTAATACGCCAATTTGCTTAAAATTTTCATACAATTGCCAAGCATCCCATTTCTCCTTTCCCGCATAGTCTCGCAGAAGCTGTTCCCATCCCATATCTCTAATGATGCTCACAACCCTGTCCTCGTACTTGCTCACATTTTGAATGTTGAACCCTAGGCACTAAGTGACTAGCGTCTAGGTTTTCAAAATATTCTTCATCATTAGACAACAATGGAGATTGTTCTCTAAGCTCAGTCCTCCCAAGCTTATGTTCTCTAATACTAACCCTGGTAGGTATAATATTCTTTAGATGTCCCGCATATTTTTGCTTTTGTTTTGGTTGCACTGCCTTTTTCTTTTTGTTTTATTTACTATTCCTCTACCTCCTCCCTTCATAAGGTAACTCAACTAATGATGAAATAGGTAAATTGAAACCCTGTAGTTGAAAATCCAAACTAACAAGGTAAGAAAAAACAAATTTATGAACAAGGTTTTATCATAGAGTTTCAAAAAAGTTGAAAGTGATTCGTATAAAATAATTGTATCGATATATCACTATATTAAGCATGTATATATTGGAAAAATTTGTAGAAACCACCAAACTTATTTGAAAACTCATACTCAAATTGAAAATGTGCATGAAAAAACCAATTTTATGTTAAGACTTCAAAATCAAAAGGATTGTAAAGTATCGATTCATTACCTTCTTGAAAGTGAATCTCTCAAATAAAATGCTCTATTAGCTCCTTAGATCCCCTCTCTAAGCTCCAATTTTGAACAAAACACTCATTAAGCCCTAAGTAGGTTGTATGAACTTGGATTCAAAATTTATAGGTTTGAAACACTCCTTATCAAGGTGGGATGCACTTAATTAAGCTTTAATTCAACCTTTGAAAGGTTGAATCTAGGCAAAAATCGACAAATCAAACGAAAGGGTGCAAAGGTTTTAGGTGTGAAAGGGTTTATTATTGGCAATTTGGGGTTCTATTTTTTAAAACATGGCTTCCTGCTTAACGAATCATGGTTTCAGTGAAATCACTTACAAATCGCTAGTGAAATAGCTAAAAATTGGTCTTAATGGTCCAATGAATAGTTCAATGAATCCAAGTATAAAACCAAAATCTTTTGAAAAAACGCCGAGTCAATTTTCACTTAAAAACCTGCAAATTTTTGGTGATTTACCCAGTGATTCCTAGTGTTAATTGGTATCACTGGAAAATCTAAGTCATTTCCTACTGTTTTTCCACTATATTCAATATTTGATTAATTATCACACATAGCAATCATAATTAAAGTAGAATGATCTGTATTCAACAAGAGATATTATAAAAATGAATTTAGACTTTTAATTAGGGAATAATATGATAAATAAATGCTTTATTACTTACAATAATTAAAGACAAATAAGATTCAATTGAAAAACAAATCGATCATCCACTTCTCAAGTGGGGATATCCCAAAAGAGAGTTAAAAGGAGAGAGAATAAATATACTAACTATCCTAATTCTAGTAAAACGAAAAGACATTGGCTTGATCAACCCCTTTTATATGAAATTATTCTAGGATTGTAATCCTAAAATACTTCCATTATAAGAGTCAAAAGTTGAGAGAATAGAAAAAAACTAACTAATCCTACTACTAAAATTTAAAATAAAGATAAAGTATGAGCTGCCTCCCATAAAGCGCTTTTGTTTATAGTCATTGGCTCAACTTAGCAAATAAGGTCACTCATCATTCAGTTTGAGTGAGTCAAACTGACCATCAGTCGATTCTTCATCATTCTTGATGTCTTTAACTTCCTTGCCATTCTCAAGATCTACATAGCGTCCTTCATAGTATTTTTCATGATAGGATGTCTCTCCTTCATAATCATAATCATAATTGTCTTCATTGACGTATTCATCCATCTCATAACCATCCTAATAATACATATAATCGTTTCCCTTCCTAAGTGCTGCTATATGTCGTTCGACATCAAGAATATGTTCAACTGTCTCGAGAAAAGTACGTCCCATCAATATCATATCATCTTTTTCAATCTGTGGTACTACCAAGAAATTGGTGTGATACTTGAATCGTCCACTTGCACCGGCACATTCATTGACATTCCTACTAGAGAGATCTTATCACCATTTGCTTTATGGATAACGAAAAGTGGTATAAAATCAATCTTCAACTTGGCTTTGCTGCATCATTATTCCGGTATGATATTCATACCAGATCCTTTGTCAAGTAAAACACTAGGGAAACATATGTCATTAATCATCACGTGGAGGAAGATTTTCTCTGGATCATCTTTGTAAATTTCAAACATATATCCTATATTTTGAAGCCTTAGTTGCTCATCATTGATTTTTCTTTCGCCAGTTGCTTCCCTTTCTGATGTTGTACTTCATGTTACTGCTATTTAGGTTGCTGCTTCTTTGATTTATTCTTCTTGTTACGGGTTTCTTATACATCCATAATGTAATAGTTTCATTCTTAACGGTTTCACTCGCGTGGATGTAAATATTGAACTCCATTTCCTTACTTTATGGACTTTGTTGGTCATTCTTAAGAATGATGATCAAGATCATATCATGATCAATAAAAGTTTAATAATAAGGCTTTAACCTATTATCGTTTACTTTAGATATTTGTCATGTTTCTAGGAAATAAATTAAGTCTAGAAAAAAAAGAGTAGAAATTTGTCTTCTACTTGAAAAATTTTAGGAACTAATTTTTTATCATGAAATGTTTTGATTTTACCTTTATAAATTGATGCATTTCTAAAGCGTTATTCCTAATTTCTTCTAATTCTTGAAGACAACTTACGTTGATTTTCTACTTCATTGTAATTCATGTAATATGTTTTTATTGTCCAACAGACTTTATGTTCTAGTTCTATCATTAAATGGCATGCTTTTTCAAATACTAACCTATAAGGTGTCATGCCTATGATTGTCTCAAATGCTCTTCTATATGCCCATAATGCATCTTTCAATCTAAGACTCAAATCCTTAAGTGTTGGACTAACTATTTTTTTTCCAGTATTGACTTAATTTGTCTATTCGACCTTTCATCTTGTCCTATAGTTTGTGGGTGATATGCAGTAGATGTCCTATGTGTGGCAGCCCCGGGCCCCGTGGCCGGCCCGGGGTGTCGCCATGTGGTGTGCTCCTCGCCTGGTGAGCCCAACAACACTGTCCTGCACCTGCGCGTCCATCTCAAGTCTCATTTTTCGTGTCCACGTATGTGTAATTAGTTTAGTTAATCAGTTATTCATATTTTTCTTAAGTTATTTCCTTAAGTCCTTCAATTCCTTAAGTTCAACTATCTATAGCTTATTCAAGTCCTAGCGGTGCTAGTGGTTTGTTTTTTACAGAGTTCCAAGTAGATAATCAGTAATTTACAGTGGAAGTCTTAAAACAAACATAAACATAAACTTTCATGAACTCTTAAGTTTAATAAAGCATCTATCCTACTGTGGAAACCCCGAAATGGAGCACACTGTATATAAGGCGACAAAAAATATATATATATATATATATATATATATATATATAAGTACACATGTCTCACTAGTCTCCCATAAACTCAAAATATAACAATATACAAAGATAAACACCAACGATTAGTGTGCCGAATAGTGGGCGAGCTCAGAGATAGTCGCCAAGGACCCCTTACCCTTATTTGTAGAAGGATCTGCCGCTCAGCCATCACAACAAAATAGATGACGAGTCTAGTAAGTAAAATCCCAACGAAACTCACTGAGCATTCATGTGATTAATAAAGGAATTCCAATAAATACTATTAAATAAACATGCGAAATGTAAACAAGCAACTGTAAATGGATAATCACATGCATAAATAGCAATAAAGCGCAAACGTGTGTGCCCATCCCGGTCAAACTAGACCATACTTCGGAGACCCTCCCAAGGATCCCATCAGTGGGTGCACCCAACTGGCCCATCACCTGGTACTCTCGGTGGATGTTGTAGACCCACGGCGCATCGACACATGTACCAATAAAGTAGCTCGTGTCTTCATTCACCGAGAACTTCTGAAACACATGTTATGGTCTAGGGTGCCATAGACACACAACGGAATACCCAGCGGGAGTAAACTCAACCAACCATTCAAACAATGACACAAATATAGATAACCGAAGTAAATAAGGAATATAATCAGGAATACACTGAACAAGATAGAGTAAAAAAGTAGTAAAATCAAGTAAACACTCAAGTGATGTCCCTATAGGTTTTACAAACCTCAACACGCTCTTTGACTTCCTTGGACTCCCGAATCTGACCCGACTAGCTCCTCGATATCGAGCTACGATTCCCTAAGTCCCTGAAGTCCAATTTTATGAGTTTAAGTTTGTTACAACTGATTAAATATGTATTAAGTAAGAAATCACCAAAAACAACCCTTAAATTTTGCCTAGCGCGCTAGGTGTATATAACACGCTAGGGAGTCTGTCTAGTGCACTATTGTTCTTCGTTTCAAAAATAGTTGAGCACCTAGACTGGATAGAACGCTAGCCAGTTTGGTCAGAGCACTATTTGCACTGGGTGATAGAATTCTCAATTTGAGAATTATGTCCCCAACACCCTAATTAGCTAACCTAACTTTATAAACTCATTCTCCACTCAATGGGGACTCCATAACATCATTCACAACAACAGAAACAATAGTAATTTGATCAAAATGCTTAAATTCATGCATTCTCACTAGTTTTTCCTAAATTCACCAAAATCCAAATTCCTTTAAAACCAGTTTATAATTCTCAATTTAAACGTTCATTATACTTGTAATTCATCAAGAATTCATCAAAAACCAGTGATCAAATCCTCAAATTCGAATTTACACCAAAGCATACCAATTTGAGCTCATTTGAATGTATAGGAAATGAAAAAGATGATTACCTTGTAGTTGATCTCCTCAATTTGACCTCAAAGATCTCCAAATCCCTCAGAATTCACTAGAAGTTTCTCTCCAATATCACAGATTTTGCATGTAATTATGTTAGTAGAGATGTGAAACCATACTCAATTTGCTATTTATATGTTTTGTTAGAATCTAATGTGCTATGCGCACCTCGAGGACAATCTTATGGCTCCAAATCAAGCTGTCCACATCTTGTTGACACAAATTTATGATTCCATTTTTCCTATTTTTACTTAACTAGGATCATCTAGATGCTTATATAAGGTCCATATTCAATCAACCTAACTATAGGCCTTTATTTATTTGATCTAATTAAATTACCTTAGGCCCATTCAATCATATGGCTAGTGTTTTTATGCACCAAGATTGACAAATTTGTGGTCCCACTAACCCTCGATTACCCGACACCCGGTGCTAGTATTCGGTATGTATCTCGAGGCATGTACCCGTTACAGTAACTCGCCCGATAGAAACACACACACACGCGATGTTACAATAATAGAATGTTTTTAAACATCACACAAAAGCAACCATCATCCACAAATAATATATTCCCTCGATTCTCATGTCTGAGTCGACTGAGTTGTCCACGTAACGCCCGAATTATGACCATTAATCTTCAAGATTAATGCTAATCCTTGTTTAATTAATTTGGGCAGTTACGATTCCTCCCAACTAGGTGAAACTTCATCCCCAAAATTTAGATTTCGAGTAAGTTTTGGTTCACCTATTCCTGAAACAGATATTGTGGCGGAACAACTGACCTCGCCAACTCATTCTCGAACCCTACTAGATCGTACTTTAGTACGTCGTGATCCCTCAAGTGGGTTTCTCTTCCCCCGCTACCGGTCCATTACACAATAGCCCTCACAGTGGTTGGCATGGTCCCACGACCAACTGACTTGTGCACCAAAGACTAACAACTCAGGTCACAATTCACTAAGGACACCTATGCCACGTGCCATGGCCTAGTATATAGCACAACACTGAGTCTTCATACGCATAGCTAGGAATCAACATACATATGCAATAGTTAAATAAATAACTGACAAGATGCGTAAGAACAACTTACCCTTGACATACTATCTGGTCGCCTCTCTATCCGGCTGACCAACTATGTGAGCCATTTTCCATGTCTGATTTAACTCTGATGGTTGTGATGCCCTCCAACAATCAACTTTAAGATGTCCAACCCGGCCACACCAAAAACATCGATGCCTCTATAACCTGTCTGCATATTCATCTCCAGATCTCCGATCCTGAATTCGGTCTCTCTGACCCCTGTCAGGTCCTTCTTGATCTCTACCCAGATAATACTTATGTGGTGGTGCCTACACTAATCAGTCCGTGCTTATGCCATAACGTGAACTTGCTACCTACCCCCATATTGAAATTGACTGTCCCAATGATCATCCCTATAATCCTTATCTCGTCTATCGTTAATCCGTCTCCTGTCCAAATGATCCCTCTGTCTTTTTGGCCTCCGATCCGGCAGAGAACTCTGTCATGTCTAGACCTCAGTCCTAGTAATACGCCTACCCTCTCTCTGCATTAGAAAGGTCTCGCATGCTAATGCTCTGTTGTATGTCTCCTATAGAGTAGGAGCCCCAGATGACACTACTACCATAACCTTCCTCTCATCTACACCTCTGCTGAAGTAATAGATTTGTAGTCGCTATTTCTCCACCACATCCATTGAGAACTATAACAGGTATCGGTAGCGCTCCATGTACTACATTAGTGAGCGGTTTTCTAGTCTCAAGGCCATAAACTCCTATCTCAAACTCAATCTCACCTCCATAGGTATATATTGATCATAATAAATTCTTTGAACTCTACCCATGTCATCAGCTCTGAGTGTGTATCTTGACACGTAGTCTACCAGACTGTTACATGACCTCTCAAACATGCTCTTGATAGGCGTGCCTGCACACATCATTGTTCCTTAATAGCTTATGAAATTGCTAATGGGAAACTATCAATTTCCTTACTGCTTTAGGGTCACCACCTCTGTAGAAGAAACCTGGTTGAAACATCATAAACTCTCTTACAAGCTTCGCCTTTAGGGCTAAAACGAACCCTGATGTAGCAGCAACAATAGTGGTAGTCAATTGCTCTATTGTTGAGGGTGGAGGCATAGAAGTCGGAGTCTCTAGTAAGATGATTACTGGTGTAGCTCGCTCTGCTCATGTTACGGTAGGTGCTCTATCAATTGGTGTATGTGGAATAAATAGGGCGACGGTTGTCCCTGTAGGTACTATGACTACCACTAGATCTCGGGGTGCTGTAGCCGTAGCTGTAGCAAGTGCAGTAAGTGCGGCGACTTGATCCCATAACAGTCGGAGTACCTCGACCATCTATGTATTTTATGCTGCAAGTCGGTCCTCCACACTCATTGTGATAGGGAAATCTATAGCTACATCGCTAGTCTATCCAGTCTCCTGATGCGTAGTCGAATCTCCGTCCATGATCTGCATCGAGAAGCGTGCACCAAATCAATCTCGGCATATATACGTATATCATATACAAAACAAAATATAACATGTATATAAACCCTAACTCTACCCACCTCACATAACTTCCCAACTAAGGTTCTAAGGCAATATTATCGGGTTTCCACATCTAAAGTTTATTTTTTAAAATTTTATGCTATTTCGTTTTAAATTTCCCAAATCCCTAGAAGTCGTCGCTCTGATACCAACTGTGCCTAGGCTTTGATATCAACTATGGCGACTCCACGCCTCGAAGCCGCCATGGGGTGTTGCGATGTCATGCGCTCCTCGCCTAGTGGGCCTAGCTACACGTGTCCGACACCTGCCCGTCCACCTCATGTCTCGTTATTCATGTCCACGTGTGTATAATTAGTTTAATTAGTCAATTATTCATATTTTTCTAAAGTTATTTCCTTAAGTCTTTCAATTCCTTAAGTTCAACTGTCTGTAGCTTATTCAAGTCGTAGCCGTGCTAGTGGTTTATGTTTTACACAGTTGCAAGTAGATAATAAGTGATTTACAACATAAGTCTTAAAATAAACATAAACATAGATTTTCATTAACTCTTAAGTTTTATAGAGCATTATTCCTACAATGGAAAACCCATAGTAGAGCACTCCGTATATAAGGTGACAAAAGTCTATATATACAAGTACATATGCCTCACCAGTCTCCCATAAACCCAAAATATTACAATATACCAAAATAAACACCTACGAGTAGTGTGCAAAACAATGGGCGAGCTTAGAGATAGTCACCAAGAATTCCCTTACTTTTACTCGTAGAAGGATCTGCACCCATCTATCACAACAAAACATATTACGAGTCCAGTAAGTAAAATTCCATGGAAATTCACTGAACATTCATATGATAAAGTAAAGGAATGCCAATACATACTATTAAATAAACATGCGAAATGTAAACATACAACAATAAATGGATCATCGCATGCATAAATAATAATAAAGCGCAAATGTGTGTGCCCATCCTGGTCAGACTAGACTATACTTCAGATACCTTCCCCAGGATCCCACCAGTGGGCGCACCCAACTGGCCCATTACCTGGTCCTCTCGGTTGCCGGTGTAGACCCACCGTGCACCGATACATGTATCGAAAAAGTAGTTCGATTCGTCATTCACCAAAGACTCTTGATACACATGCTATGGTCTAGCATGTCATAAACACAAAACTAAATACCCGACAGGAGTAAACTCAACCAACTTTTTAAATAGTGACACAAATATAGATAACTGAAGTAAATAAGGAATATAATCAGGAATACACTAAACAAGATAGAGTAAAACAATAATAAAACCAATTAAATACTCAAGTGATGCTCCTATGGGTTCTACAAACCTTAATACCCTATCTGACTTCCCCGAACTCCTGAATCTGACCCGACTAGCTCTCCGATAAATGACCTATAGTTCTCTGAGTCCCTAAAGTCCAATTTACAAGTTTAACTTGGTTACAAGTGTTTTAATATGTATTAAGTTAGAAATCATTAAAAACAACCTTTAAATTTAGTTTTCATCTGTCATTAGCACGCTAAGGGGTCTGCCTACCACGCTAGGTGTATATAGCGCGTTAGGGAGTCTGCCTAGCACGCCACTATTCTTCATTTCGAAAACAATTGAGCACCCAGACCGGATAGCGCGCTATCTGCACTTGGTGACAAAATTCTCAATTCGAGAATTCTTTCCCCAACATCCCAATTTCCTACCTAAAACTGATTCTCCATTCAATGGGGACTCCATAACATCATTCGCAACAATAGAAACAACAATAATTTGATCAAAATCCTCAAATTCATGCATTCACTAGTTTTTTCCAAATTCACCAAAACCCTAATTCTTCTAAAACCAGTTTATAATTCTCAATTGAAACATTCATTATACTTGTAATTCATCAAGAACTCATAAAAAACTAGTGATCAAATCCTCAAACTCAAATTTACACCAAAGCATACCAATTTCAGCTCATTTGAATTTATAGGAGATGAAAAAGATGATTACTTTGTTGTTAATCTCATCAATTTGACCTTTAAGATCTCCAAATTCCTCTGAATTCACTAGAAGTTTATATCCAACATCTCAGATTTTGCATGTAATTGTTTTAGTGGAGATGTGAAAATCCGACTCAATTTGCTATTTATATGTTTTGTTAGAATCTAAGGTGCTATGCGTATCTTGAGGAAAAATTTATGGCTCCAAATCAAGCTGTCCACATCTTGTTGACACAAATTTATGACTCCATTTTTCCTAGTTTTACTTAACTATGATCATCTAGATGCTAATCTAAGGTCCAAATTCAATCAACCTAAATATAGGCCTTTATTTATTTGATCTAATTAAAATACCTAAGGCCCATTCAATCAAATGGTTAGTGTCTTTATGCACCAAGATTAGAAAATTTGTGGTCCCACCAACTCTCAACTACTCAACACCCGGTGCCCGTATCCTAGTATGTATCTCGAGGCACGTACCCATCACACCAACTTTCCCGATAGCAACATACACACATGCAATGTTAAAATAATATAATACTTTTAGACATCACACATAAGCCACCATCATCCACAAATAATATATTCCCTCGATTCTAGTGTCCGATTCAACCGAGTTGTCCACGTAATGCCCGAATTACGATCATTAATCCTCAAGATTAATGCTAATCCTAGTTTAATTAATTTGGGCCATCACACTAATTGTGACGTTATACTTAGTAATAGATTAGCAACTAATCAATTACAAAAATGTGAACCTCTATCACTTATAAGTGCTCTAGGTGCTCAAAAAGCTATTAAAATTTTTGATTTAAGGTAATTAATCAATATTTTGAATCATTAGTTTTAATAGGTTTTGCTTCTACCCACTTTAGACACATAATCTTCATCAAGTAAAATATAAACATAGCCATTTGCGGGTGGAAAAGGCCCCATAAAATCTATAACCCATACATCGAACACTTTACAAAATGAAACATGAGTTAATGGCATTTGATTTCTACGTCCTAAGTTCTAGTTCGATGGCAATTTGGACAAGAGTTTATGTAAAGAAAATAGTCATAAAATAGAGTGGGCCAAAAGAATCTGGAATCCAAAATTTTACGAGCAGTTCTATATGGACTGAAATGCCCTCTACATGCATTAGTATGACATTGAGATAATTGATTGTACTTCATAATGTGGTATGCATCTCCTAATTATTTGGTCGGTGCAAAACTTCCTTAAATAGGGTTCATCCCATAAATAATGTTTAGAATCATTTTTAATTTTATTCTTTTGGGCTCTCGTTAAGTAAGGTGATAACCTATTGGTGGTAAGATAATTGACTATATCGGTATACCATAGGCCATCTGTCTTTATACTATATAAGTATTCATCCGGAAACTCATCCCTTAATGGTATAGGTGGTTCTCCATTTTTTAACCTACTTAAGTAGTCTGCAACTAGATTTTCGGCTCATTTCTTATCTTTTATAGTAATGTTGAATTCTTGTAGAAGTAGTATCCATCTTATTAGTTTAGGTTTTGCATCTTGTTTTGTCATTAAATTTCGCAAAGCTGCATGATCTGAACCACATATTACTTTTTTTCCTAATAAATATGGTCTAAATTTGTTTAAGGCAAACGCTACCGCTAAAAGTTCATTTTCATTAGTAGTATAATTCTGTTGAGCTGGATCTAGTGTCCTAGAAGCATGGTATATAACATGAGATTCTTTTCTTACATTTTGATCTAAAACCGCTCCAACTGCATAGTTACTTGCATCACACATAATTTTAAAGGGTAACAATCAATCTGGTGATTTAATCATAGGTTTGGTTGTTAATAAATCTTTTAATTCATCAAATGCTATCTTGCAATCATTTATAAATTCAAAAGGTATGTCTTATTGTAAAATTTTGCATAAAGGTTGTGTAATTTTAGAGAAGTATTTTATAAATTTTCTATAGAATCCTGCATGCCCAAGAAATGAATGTATTTCTCTTACCATGGTAGGGTAAGGTAACATTTTGATTACATCAGCTATGGTCCATCTCCCTTAAATTCTTTCAAATAATTGAAACATATTTGAAATGATCTGGTAAGGTTTTTAGATCTAATTCTAGGGCTTTAACTATAAAAGGTAAAAGTTTTGAATGAGATCTAGATAAATCTTGGTAATAAGTAATTTTTGGTAGTTCATTATATGTTTCTAAAGTACTTATTATCTTTTTTGCTTACTCATCTCTATCATCATCTTCTTCTAAATCTTCAATTGCAAGTTGTAATTTATCTATTTTATC
Organism: Stephania cephalantha; assembly: GCA_039657325.1. Classification (NCBI taxonomy): domain Eukaryota; kingdom Viridiplantae; phylum Streptophyta; class Magnoliopsida; order Ranunculales; family Menispermaceae; genus Stephania; species Stephania cephalantha. The sequence continues at coordinate 18,617,218 of CM077577.1, forward strand.
TTTTCTAAATTTTTTTTCTATTAGTGGGTCTATTATATCTACTGTGTGAATAGAAGAAACATCCATCAAATATTTCATTGTATCATATATATTAAAATTTACTTTATCCTCATCTACTTCCATTGTTAATGTTCCATTTGAAATATCAATCTTGGCTTTTGCTATTTTGAAAAATGACCTTCCTAAGATTAGAGAGGTCCTATTAGAGAAATTATCTTCTTTCATATCTAAGACATAGAAATCTCTGAGGAAGACTAAATCATTAACCCTGACTAGTACATCTTCGAGTAACCCTACTTGTTTAATAATGGATCTATTTGCTACTTGTACAACTATATCAGTTTCTTCTAAATATACATCAGTTATTTGTAAATAAATAGATAAAGGCATAACATTTATGAAGGCTCCCAAATCACTCTATTCTTTAGATATTCCTATATTCTCAATCGCACATAAAAAAAAATTCCAGGATCAAAACATTTAGGAGGTAACTTTTTTTTTGAATCAGTGCAGATACGTGTTCTCCTAGACTCACCTAATCATTAGCCTTAGTCTTATTAGTGCATAAATCTTTTAGAAATTTCTAATACTTAGGTACATTTTGAATGACTTCCAACAAAGGTATATTAAGTACTACTTTCTTTAATGTATCAAATATTTAATTTTCTTCCTGCAGTTTCTTAGCATTTTATCATCTTCCAAACATTGAGGGAATGTTAGTATTGTATTAATTGGTCTATCTTTATCAGGTTCATTACCTTTTCGTTGGGATCTTATTACTTGTTACTTCAATTTCTTTATTTAATTCTGATTTTATATCTTTTCAAGAAACTAACTGATCCAACATTTTAGGTTTATCCATCTGCTTATCACTCCTTAATCTTATGACTGGTGCTTTTTCACGTAAAGTAGGATAAGGTTGGGATGGTAATTTCCTTTGATTTACAAAATCACTCATTTATGTTGCCATTCGACTCAATTGGATTTTTAATTCGGTCATATCATTTGGTAATGTTTGAATTATTTGATATTTTCCTTTTTTCTGAATTATTTGATGTTTTATACCTTTGATAACCTTGATTGTTAATATGATTACCTACATTCGGTTGTTAGTCATTTGCATAACTATTAAAGTTATAATTAGGATAAACAAACCCATCATATTGGTTCATTATAGCATTAGCTTCTTCTATTTTGGTTTGTTGTTTCAAAGGGTATTCATCATTAGAATGGATTAGTTCATGACAAGATTTTACTTTGCTTGGTCTATCTTTAAGTAATAGTTCAACCATGGCTTTTAGCTCATCTATCTTATCGTGTGTCGTTTTATATGTCCTATTCATGTCACTTAGATTTTCTTTTATTAGTTAACTCTTCTCACCATATTGCTTGGATTGCTTAGCCATTTAATTTATAGTTTCTCTTGCTAAAGTTGGTGTTTTATAGAGCAAACACCCTCCATTTACGGTGTCTAAGAATCTTCATTCTCAGTGATTTAATCCTTTATAAAAATATTGCATTAAAGTTTTTTCTTTAATCCCTACATTCGACATTATGAAATTAATCTTTGGTACCTATCCTAAAATTCATTAAAAGTTTCTCCAATTTCCATCCTAACATTACTAATTTTTTGTCTGTATGAACTAATTTGTCTTGCTGGGACATATAGATCAAGAAATACTTGTGACATGTTAAACCAATTGGTTATGGAATTTTGAGGAAGGCAGAATAACCAATCCAAAGGTAGGCCTTTCAATATAGAAGAAAAAGCTTTTAATATAATATAATCTATTTCTATATCTTAAGATTTTAAGGTGCTTACTTTACGTGCGAACTCTCTACTAAATTTTAGAGCATCTTCATTATCGCTACAATAGAAACATAGTAAAGAATTTAGGAGTCCGAGCTCCAATTCAAATTCTGGAAATTCTATTGTGAAAGTTATACATATAGTTTCATAAGCCGTGACATTCATATTAGATTGCCTAAAATTTAATTCTTCCTCATCTTCAGCCATCTTATATGAATGTCAACAAGAAGGTTTCCAAGAGAATATTTTTAAAATCCTCAGCAATGGCGCCAAAAATTGACACGTGTCGAGCATGTACAATAATTTTTCATATTATACTATTATTTTGTAGTAGTGGTAAATGGGATATCGTCTCCATAAGAAATTTTCAAATCTCTTAAGAATTAAGGCTACCATAAAGTTTTACGAATTTAAATTGTTTTAATTTAATTAATTTAACTAAACGGGAATTAAACACTTATTAATTTGCAAATAAAATAAATAATTAATTCAAATAACTAAACTATAAACAATTTAAATTTAATAAACTAACCTAATATAATTCAAACTAATAATTCAAATAATCAATAAATCAATGTAAATGAAATAACTAAGTAAACCCACACTAAACCTTATAATATACTTGGATTGCTTTCAAACTCTAGAACATCACATTAATTCACATTATAGTTATAATTATATCACATGGAATCATGAAATCATTAAATCTTAATTCATAATAGGTTGATAGCCTTTAGCTAGCACCAATTTTCCTAAATTCAATGGAAATGCTACATTCTTATCATTGTAAGTCTACTCACTGGATAAAATGCAACATATTATAAATATGATAGCATTATGCTCAATGAAAATCATGCGTAATCTAAGCCAATATAACTGAAGCCAGATAATAAACAACTTAGAACACAATCACCTAGAACATCCACTAGGAAAAAGCCTTATAGATTAATCCTAGTTACTACTTCTATAGTTGTTGTCAATAACTATAGACATATAATCGAACACTCTATATTAAGGAACGTATTGGTCACTATGCACTCAACATAAATAATCATTAATTGTAATACGCAAAACCAACTTGTGTAATCCATGATTGACATTTATGAATCGATTTAAAGTATCAAGTATGTGATTTCATAATTATAACTACATAACAATCCAAAATATATTACATGTCTAGGATTTGTTTAGATTGACTAACTATTCACACATGCAGGGAATAAATAATGCAAATATGTAATTAAAATATATAATTAAATAAACAAATACCTCACAATCAAAGCTCAATGTTGCTTCACATATAAAACTAAATTTGAAAGACAAGAGCAATGGAAAGTTAAAAAGAGAATAAGAGAGAAAAGAGAGAGAATCAATTATTTCGAAGCTCTATAGTCCTATATATATTTTCCCTAAGAGTACATCTCCTAGATTAATACAAATTCATGATTCTTATCTAAAAATCCATCACTGACCTCAACAATTTGTCAGCGATTCCTAAGTTGTGCATAAATCGCTGAGTAAATCACTGAATTTAGCTCTTGGTGCTCCACCGATTTAGCGGGCGATTTCTAGTTCATTCTCCAATTTGCTGTAGATTCGATGACTCTTTCTTGCTGCCTAATTAGGTCGCATTATGAAATGTGTCTAATTCTTGACTTGTCACCATATACGCAGGAAGTTTATTTATTCTTAAATTAACATACCCAAAAGCCTACATAAATCCTAATTGCTTAGCTTAGGCTTTATATGCAACCTTAGGCAATATTAACTAAATTAACAAGCTTAGTTTAGGGATCAACTTTTAATTTAGTCCTATGATTAAACTAAACCTATTTGTTCACCTTAACCCTCGACTTCCCGATGCCACACGCCAATACACCCACTAAGGTGTCATCTAGCCATTTTACTAATAAATACATAACTTAGGCTAAAATTTGATTTTTCAACTATAAGTTAGAATTTATTATTTCTAAACTTAACCAATCAATTGAACTATCCTAGTGAACTCGTATATCAACCTACCCAATCGCCCACGTGGACACATCTCGATGTCACTTCAGAGGCGAGAGTTTTGGATATCGTAGTTTCCTTGCTCATACTCTAATCCGTCTCAATGTTAATCTACATTTCCTTTCTTGCATGTTTCAGCACCTTAAAAATGCTCGTGAAACTACCTAATTCCCCTTGTGTGACCATGCATATCCTGAGGCTCTATTCTGACCCAACCTTTTAGTATCGTCTTACAATGTAATAGGTGATAAGTAATTAGTTAGACTTATATTTTGGTAGTATTTTAGTAGAATAAATAGTCTAATTATATCAAGATGAGTACTAAATTGTGGTATTTCTCTATTCTCAAGTCTAAAGGATAAGAAAAGATAAAGGAAGAAATCTGCGAGAAAAAGCAAAAAAAAAACTAATAGTTGAGGTGACTTCATGATCACAGGAGCTACTGTAATGACCCTTAAATTCTAACATGTGCCACGTGTCATGTCACGACCCTGATGTGGACATGGAGTGATGCGGCAAGCTCAGTCAACCACGGGAGTCAAAATCGAAGTATTTTATATTTTCGTGATGTGTGCATTAATTATCTGTACTCAAAATGTATAATATAATTCATTTTATCTTGATATATTGTCGTCAAAGTTAGAAGTGGGCATTTCTAGTGATGCGTGCACGTTACGACGCGGTTGTCTATCGGCCAGTAAAAATTATGACGACTTGGAAAATGTATCTAACTTAGTGGGAATTTACCAAGTAACATGGTTAGCTTAGGTTAAGTTAGAGAAATATGCATTGATTTATATTTGCCTATGGTTAAGATTTACTTTATGAAATTTAAATTGGTGACACACCCAATAACTCATTTGATCTAGAAAACCATAGATCCACATAAAGATCATAATGTGGGTAATCTCTAAGTGTTGTAAGTGGATATCCATGGGTGCATGAGTGAGTGAAAAATGACACCTTAAATGGTCATAAGTATCTTCCAAGTATGTTCATCTAAAGGTAAGGGTTGAAGTTAGACTAGCCATATAATAGGGACCTTTATTCATCTTTATATAAGTAAATCAAAAGAAATTCTAAACTAATAAAAGAAAAGGAAGTGTGTTCACAGCTGGAGTTGTGAATTTAGAGGAAAATGATTGTAAATTATCAATTAGTTAAGGGAGTTAAGTAGAGCAAACACTCCAGCCCTATGTAAACAAACTTCACTATTTTCTTAATCAAATTAGGGTTTTAGGTGGCCATTGATTACATTGTGGAATTGCTAGGTTGGATTTGATAGAAAAAGAACCGTATATGATCAATGCAAAAGTGTCTTATAAATTGAATTTAAGAATTGAGTTTAAAATTGTTGATTATGTTCATGAATGTCAAAGTTGGTGATTTCTTAATGCATGAGTAAATTATGACGTTGAATGATTTATAATCAAGGTAAAACCTTATGGAGATCACTCTTTAGTAGATTTTGAAGCTCTATGTGGGTGGGTTTAGGCTTCAAAATCGGCATGCGAAATGTTGGTGGAGGGGGATAAAAAACCCCATTTTCGTCACTGCCATGAAGGGCACTGCTAGTGGTGCCGTGGACATGAATCCCATGGCGCAAAACTCCTTTTTGCCTAAACTTTCTACTTTTTGGCAACATTAGGACTTTTTTCGGGGGTCTCCATGAGTCAGAAAATCACTAAGATTAACAGAGAACATCAACATACTATGAACTTGATTCCATAAAACTTAAGTGATTTCGATATATTTTGATTGGTTTTCAAAAATGATTTAGAAATAAGAAATGGAGAATTTCCAATTGAGTTGAAATTAGTTTAAACACATTTTTAGTATCAAATGATGTCGAAATTAGACAAAACTTTTGGTATACCACGCCAAAGGCACCAATAATAGTCTCGAATTCACCGACTACCATATGTTTATAATGAGGTAAGTACGACGTCGAACCCACGGGGATTAGGATGTTCCTTTTAGAATTTGGTAAAAACAAGGTTTCTTGAAAAAAAAAAAGCTTAATTGCACTAGAAAATAAATTCAAAGAAAATATAACTCAATCACTTAAAAAATGAAAATCAATAAGTGTAAGACTCTAGAACGAAGTGTGGGTTGAAATTCAAGGGATCGAATTCGTTCGTCGATTTTTATAAGATTGCTTTGGTACAAATTTTCCTAGATAGGCTTATAGCGACTCTTGCCACCTCATTCTTCTCATGTCAATGGAAAGAACGTGTGACACAACCACATTCTAACTCAACCTACAAAATCTCCCAGTGTGCCGCAAATTTTCAACGGACTAACAATATTACACTCTGTGAGAACACCTATCGTGAGTAGTAACTAGCATTAGCCGCTCGCGTTCTCATATCTTAATGAAATAACGCCATATCGATTGCCAACAAACAAGTCCCCATTTTCCACCTAACATGACCCTCCTTATTGAGTAGTGGTAAGATACTGGCGATAGCTTTTGACCTAAATCAGAGTGCACATGCACTTACATAATGCGAAAGGAAAAACTAAAGGTTTAAAGCTGTAACCAAAAACCTTATAAAAACAATGTAATCAAGAATACAAAAATCATAATAAACAAATATTGGAATTGAAAGCACAAACCTCCCGAATCCTTAAAATGCATAAAACTCATTCACATTCGTCTAGAACATGAAACTTAGCCACTCATTGACATATAGTCAACACTACTTTTTATTCGAAATAATAGGAAAAAATGCAAAACGAATTAAAAACTTACAAGCAAAACTATAAGAAGTCTTCTCCCTTCCTCATAGAGATAAAAGTGAAGAGTCTACAGATAAAAGTGTTTTAATGTTGTTCTACGGTTTCCTATTTGTAGAAGAAGTGTAATAAAATGGAATTTAATACTGAATCTTGTAAATCTGCAAAATACGAAAATTGCTAATCTTTGAATTTGTCGAGCGCTATACATTGTAAACTCTTAGGCATTGAGAATCGCTATGAAGGCGATACAATATTTCGTGTTTCCTTTGATTATGTTCCGATACTTCTCCAGTGCTGTGCCAACACTGTCAACTCTAAGGCGCTGAACTTTTTCGTGGAATTTGAGCTCTGTTTTTCTCCTGGGTCTTCAAAAGGCTTCATACGCAAGATCTTTAGTGAGTTTCCTCTGATCTGGTCAAGTTTTGTTCTACAATTTCTTGACGATTTATTTACAACTGAAGGCGCTGGGAGGGGGTGAGTCTTTAATTAACTTTTTGATTGCATTTTTGTGGGCATTCACTCCTTTATATTCAATAGCCCATATTTGCCCTTAAAACACAAAAACAAAGGTTTTAAAGTGTAAATGGAGACTAAAGTCTTAGAATTTATAGTAATATCACACTAAAATATAACACAATTGGTGACTTATCAAATACCCAAAACTTAGACAATTTCTCATCACGAGCAATGGAGTATAAGGCATGCAAATTTTATTCGCAAAATTCATTCCATATTCTCTAATACCAAACATTAACTTAAATGGTTTCATATAATTTTTCACAAATTTGCCAAATGGAAACAAGAACACTCAAGCAAACCTAGTTACTTTGAGTGAAGATATTTCGGCTACTTTCCCAAAAAATACTCTACCAAACACTAAGCTTATCAAGACTAAAGCCGTCAATTAATCACGAGTTTCTTTGGAACTTTTAACAAGCCGCAAACTTGCAATCTCTAAATAGAGCATTGAATACTAAAATTCCACAAATAGGTCTTATGCAACCATTCTCACTAACACATTCAAAACATTGTTTGGTGTCAATAAGACTTTCTTCAGGGCTGTAATGGTTGGTTTAGGGTGACAAAAAAGTAATTAATGGATTCAAAACGTTGAAAAACTTAGACTTAGACTTGTCAAAAGATTTTCAATGAACATGAAATGGTTTACACTATACCTAACTTCATTTTTCTTTTCACGTTGTGTTGTCGTCACTTTTTTCCAACCACCCCACTCCCTGCCCCATTTCTTGTTGATATCGTTTTAGATGGGACAATCATCTTTTTCGAACCATCAAGCTCCTTGCTCCATTTCCTGTAGATAATTTTTTGGTGGAACTCTAATATTTTGAATTTATTTATTTTTCATCATGATTAATTTCCCTGTATTATGGGTATATAAACAATATTTCACTTTTACTATTTTCTTTTTCTCTTTTCTCATTCTTTTCTTCTTTTCATATCTTTTTTAATGATTTTATATCTGAGACTAGCTTCCAACTAAGTTAAGGATTATAGGCTAATGGGTTAAGGGTTTTATGATTGGTGATGAAAGAATTAAGTTGTGTTCTCTCAATTGGGTTAAATAGGGATAACTTAATAGGTGGGCTAAAGCTGAAAGGTTTATTTTTTTTAAATGGATTGCAAACCTATCCTTAATATGTAGAGATTTATTTGATTTATGTCCTTGACTGAACACTTGCACTCTTTGTTGTAGACTCATTACTATATACCAATCATAAGAATAAAGTTTTCACCTAAACTTTACTTGAGGTCTTGTCCATTTATGGCAACATCAATCCACATTTGAATTCTCAAATTGTCTATCATTATCCTAAGCTAGAATCGGGCATTCATGTAAGCTCAAAATAATGAATGGAAAAACAAAAAGAAAGAATTCACAAGTATGGAAATATGTAAATAACCTACCAAAACATCAATCCATGAAATAAAATAAAACCGTATTGCTTGTATTTCGCCAGAAAATTTGAAATATTCTGAAAATTGCAAAAAACTTATCATAAATCCTTTATAGTTCATTTTTGCATTGCATCAACCAGTATACTGGTAGCATGCCACAAGTATAACTGCTAGTTTGTAGTAATAGTGTAACTAACTTATATTAACTATAGATATCGTCTTCGGGAAAATGTTCTTCTACTAGTGGTTTACCTATTGAACTTTGAACTATTGTTAAGGGAATCACTTTTAAGCTATTTTATATCTAACTAAACTATCTAACAAATAAATTAAAACTTTTACTTGAACTCTTATATTAAGAATACCTTAGTTCACAACTTCACTAAGGTAATTTAATACTATGCTTTGTATTCATGTATACATCTCAATATGTTGTGTGAAATGCCTAGTTAGAATAGAAAGATTTCTTTTAAATCCACTGGAACCCGCTGTCGAGATGGAAAAGATTCTAATGTGCAAACTAGAACTCTACTTATAATTGTGAATAACGTAAGCTCCACATTGCTTTAAGTGCCAAATCTTTGGATTCATAACTAACTAAGTATACTATCCATGCCTCCCTAATCAACAACTATCTCTTGATGTTGTATAATTTACGGTTGTACCATTCATGCTCGGATTAAAAGTTTTAATAGTCATGATAACTCCTAAAGCCTAAGTTCATTAAACACTTGATTAAAATGTCTAAAGCATTATGCTCAGAATCAATACAAATTCTAACCATTGCACTTTTTATATTCACTTTTTATTCATATTCAAAGCGTAACATTCATACCCTAAGATCCATTAATCCTTAAGAGAAATAGACTACTCACACTTCATTGAAACAAACATATCATAATTCATAATGGAAATTATTGGAAATCAGAGATGAATATAAATATTACCTTGAATTAATCAACGAAACCAAACGTTGATCGCAAATGTGAAATTTTCAATATTTTCTTCACACAAACTCCTTAATACTTAAAATCAATGTAAAACCTATGCTAAATTACTCTAATGGTGACTAATAGTTGGTATGTGTTGAGTTTACTACGTCTTAATACCTATTTATACTCCCGAATAACAATTAGAAACCTTACTTCACAATTTAACTTGAATTAAAACTTTAACTTTCGATTTTCAGCGTGTCTGGCGCTGTAGTTTATATCCCGGTGGCCTGCCTTATAACCTACTGCACCACCACTGCATTGTATTTTTTTCCTTGGTGTCTTGACGTTGTTACTATGATACCCGATGTCGTCCCTTTACGTGACAACACCAGACCTCCAGAGTTGGTTTTCCTCATTTTCTCATCTCTCCTACTTCGTGCCTTTCCTTGTCATGCTGTGCCTTGAGTTCCCACAGTGCCAACATTTGTAGCCATGACGCCAACCATGTTTTTATGCGTTTTTGCTATGTTTCTTCTTGTTTTTCCTCGATTCCTTCCTTTACACGTTAATTCCTTGAAAATGCAATAATACCATGAATTAGTACTCATTTAAGGATGTTTATATTAAATATACGACTAAACTATATTTATATATAAGTAAAAATAATAACTTATCACATACCTGCATACCCTCAAACTTATCCTGACCTTGTCCTCAAGGTTCAAGTAAGTAGGAAATCCAATACATATTCCAAAAGAATAAGTGAAATGTAATAATGGGAGATAAGAAATTGGAATGAATGGGGTGAAACGAAATAAATAAATAAAAAGTTGAAAATGTATGCAAATAATGTGCAATGTAGTGATATTACAAAACTACACCATCATCATATTGTATCTCCTCCACAAATATATTACAAATTTGAAAGTAGTACCAAGTTTCTAAGTTGCTCTCCTATATATATATATATATATATATATATATATATATAGATAATAAAATCAACTATCATAATCACTAAAGTTGTCCTATTGATGCTCAGTCTGCTTTGGAGTCCTCTGCGGAGTCTGGTAAGGAGTCTGCGCTCTCTATAAAGAATGGGAGGAATAAATGGCTCCATACTCCTCGTGGGCTCAGTAAACCTGGTAACCCAAAAGTATGTGAATGGACTATCCAAAATTAGGGTAATTGGCTCGTGAAAGTGATTATAGACTTACTGGTGCCACATCTACCCATGGTATAGAAAACAACTAATCTTCCTCTACTTATAGAGAATCATCTCTTTATTAGACATCCATCATGGTATTTCCTCTGGTGTTGGTGGTGCAGATGAAGAAGCTCCTCTCCTCTTACCGGTGGCCTTCCTCGTATAAGTCTCCTACTGCTGCTGTTGCATCCATGTTGCTGCCCTTGCTCTCTCTCTCTCTCTCTCTCTCTCTCTCTCTCTCTCTCCTATGCCCTCTTCCTCATCCTCTGAATCTTCCTCCTCTAGCTTACCAAACTCACAGATGTCATCATCTTGTATGGTCAGTTGGGGTGGGATATCAAATTCTAAATCAATGATAGGGACTCTTGCCTGACGACATAGGTTAGTTATAAGGAGAGGAAAGGCTAGAATCTCATTTTTCATCGTGGTCATCCTCTCTCTGATAACGTCATGAATGATACACCCCACGCCGATCCAACCGACATTAGCCCAAATATGATATAGCATTGCGCAACAAGGCCTTTTTACATCTCCGTGCGTTGAGTGGTAGGGTAGAGAGAAAAGTTAATGAAGTAGGACCATGCCTTAAGAGACTTGCTAAAATAAGTCAGAATAAGATACTTAGAGTATTAAGAAGTGGAATAGGCCCAATCATGAAGGGGGAAATATGTTAGAGTTGTTTTGACTTTCTAGTGCGGGTAATGAGAGTTAGAGAAATACCTCAAGTATGGGAACTCAGACCTTCCCAAGTCATCAAAAATGGGCATGCAATAATTAGTTTAATGACCTCTAGAGTATAGCTAACCATCACTCCTCTCACCCTCACACTATCTCCAGGTTCGCTCGCATGTCCATTCGCATAGAAATCATGAACCAACTGCTCGCATCCTTAGATTAGATTTAGGTTATGGGGATGCTCAGCCAAGGCTTGGTAGTCATTAGTGAAAAACTCTCATCCCTGCTCTCGAATGATTGAGGTTACTCTCATCTTATATTTGGGTTCTTCTATACTAAACCTCCTCTCAGCTAGTTTTTTTTTTTTCTTATTTAAGTCACAATCATATCTCCTATAGTCCATAACACTCATAAATAAAAACTCATCATTGGGTTTGGTTGCATTAGGTTGGTGGGTTCTAGCCCTAAGTGGCGGTAAACGACCACTTATCCTCCTACTAAGACCTGTAGAACCACTGCACTCTCTTCTCTCCATGGCACATAAACAAAATTGCAATAACACATAATAAAAGAGCATGAAGTTCATATTGCAACAATAACTAGCACATCAGTCTATAATATTTGGCAAACACAAGAATATTGAATTTAAATACAAAAGTTTGCTCAATACGGCTTATGGATTTTGAAATTCAAGTCAATCAATGTTTCGAGAAAATTCCATGAAAAACCATTTGCAAAGTCTCGAAATCATACAAAAGTTCAAATCTATCCAAATTGATGCAAATATGATTCCAATCAATTCAACAACTCACATTTACATGCACAATCGATCCCCGAATTGAATTTAAACCAAAGTATCGAAGGTGTCAACGTATTTTCAGCAAAAATAAGACTTTGGAAATTCAAATTTTCATAGCAAACTCCCGCACTTTCCTCCTAACTTAACTCACACTTTATTGATCAATTTAAAGTCGTTAGATCATTCAAAATAGAAAATTAGATTTGAAATTCTAAATTTTTAAAAAACATAGGTGTTTTGTCGAAAAAATTGAGGTTTTTCAAAATCGATCAAAAATCACAAACAAACACACCAAATCTCATTAAATATTCTCACAAATAAAATCCCTATGGCTCTAGGGGCCAATTTGACTCCCAGAACATACATTTTCCCCAAATTGGCCGAAGAACACCCTTAAAAAAATTCACAAAAATTAGGAAAGCTTAGGGCGTTACCAACTTAGGAATTAGTCCCCAATAGCTCAAGGAAGCTTTGTTGGCCTAATGAATGCTTTGGGAGCTCGGTATTTTCAACTCCTATATAACGGCTTCATCAAGGCCCTCATTAATCTTTCATTTTCTCGGCTCAAAACGATCTCAACTTGATGGACAATTGAAAATGGGTGAGATTGGAGCTAAAAAATGATGATCTTAGTGTTTGAAAATGGGTTTTTTATTTTGAGGGCGGTGGTGAGGCGCTAGGGTATTGAGTTAGGGAAGAAGAAGGGGTTCTACCCTTTCTTAAAATTGGAAATCAAGCTTAACACTATACGTTCAATCATCACGGTGCTATAGAGGCGTAGTGAAATCGTAAGGAATTTCAAACAATTCATAAATTGTCCTCCAGCGTCATGTCAACGCCTTATGTATACTTTGAAATTGTTAGCACATATCTAGCTAAAAACCATAATATTCAACCTTTGGGACATTTCTTAGCATCATCCCAGCACCCTACATGTTATCACGCGGTGTTGGGAGTTGCTGACATGAAAAGCAAAATTTACTCCATAATTTATTTTTTATTCTTTTTATTCAATCTGTGCACTTCCTTGTGAATGCATATGATCTAATGTAAATGCATTAATTTAAATTATACTTGCCTTGAATTCCTTCGTCATAAGTCTTTTTTGGACTTTGGTGCATGTAAAACAATCCATGTTCTCCATTTTTCCCATAAAATATCTATAAAAATCAGAGAGAATAGAGAAATTTATCAATTTTCATTACAATTTATCCAACTAACTATTATAACCTAGAACAATTTATTCAAACTAAAAGTTAATTGAAACTTAAACAAATCAAATTTTTAAAAAATAAATGTGGGCTGCCTTCCACAGAGCGCTGGTATTTAACGTGGATGGCCTAATGTTACCACAATCGGGGACTATCCATAGTCTAAGTCAATTATTTCAATTGGTGACTTCTTCTCATCCTTGCTTGGTTGCTTAATCATTTTCTATCGCTTGACAACTTTCGGTTCCTCTTTTATGCAGAACCTATATGATACAAGGATGTTATCTAGAGGTTCTAACTCCTGCTTCTTAATATATATTCTCTCGGCTTGATGTCCTCCATCATTACCCAACCATCGAGTTTTTTTTCTTTATTTCTCTATTTTTTCTTTCTTCTTTTCTCTTTCCTTTTCGCCTATCTTCTTCAAGTTGTCTAAAAAGAATTCAATAGAATCTTATTAATCACAATTAGAAGAAGACAAAATTACGTTCATGGTGCAAACATTAGTAGGTAATTTTAAATAATTAGGAATGAAAAAATAAATGACCCTACCATCATGGTCAAGTGAAATGCAACCACCAAATATGTATATTTTGGCTTTAGCCATTTTCATTAATGGCCAATCTAGCATAACAAAAGTGTTGTTGGACACATGTGTGTCTCTCATGTCAATGACATGGAAATCAGGGGGAAAGTCCAAATGTTCGACACGAATATTATGGTCTTCAAACATCCCGATTGGCCGGAATGAAGATCTGTCCGCTAAACGAATGGTGATGTGTGAATGCTTCAAGAGTTGGTCATGCATAAACAAGAAAACTGATGATGAAATGATGTTAATAGATTTTTTTAGATCGAATATATCTTTCTCTATATGTGTATCTCCTAGCACACATGGAATACTAAAAGTACTTAGATCCTCACACTTTTTAGGCACATCTTTGTTACCTGTATAGAAGTTCTCTTCATTTTCATCAAATAATCTTGCTAGTTCAAATGGTATGCATGAAACTTCAACTTATGGCTTCATTTTTTCAACTTTCTTAACTCCTTCTTTAGCCTTCAAAACATCCCCTATCTGGTCCTTAGGCTATTTGTGATTCTTGAACATGTTTGCGAACCTTCCTTGATATAACCTCTGAGAAAATGGTACCATGTGCTTGATGGTATTCATCCGTCTCTTTTTTGAGTTGATCCTTTTATCTTTTGCCTTTTCTAACTTTTCTGTTCTTCTGCTCTAACAATTCCTATCTCAAGCTTTACCGCAATTTCGTCCATTTAGATGGCGTTAATATATGAAGTAGCATTCATATGTGCATTAGGGTTCGAAACAGGCTGTGGTGGTAGCTTCATATTGCTACTGAGACAAAATCAACTGTCTCATAATTTCTTCCAAAATAGGACCATGTGGATAGGGGTATTAATTTTAGAGAGCTACTGACAATGATTGTCCTCTAGGCACAAAGTTATGATAGTTGGGGTTCCTAACTCCATAGACAAAGTTATGATTTTTATCCTTCCCTATATAATAGTCACTTTGTTGCCCATACTCGCGTGTAGGTGGCCTTAGAAATTGGCCTGTCGCCATGACTTCCCCAGTATTATCGAAAAGTTGAGGACATTGATCTGTGAAATGGTTCGGCTCTGAACAAATACCACATGCTTTCACCATCCTTTTCTCAACCATCATTTGTTTTTTAATAGATTTGAGTTCGAATAGTTCAGTCTCAAGTCTACTCTTCCAGAAGATATTGTTGCTCATTTTCTCTCACTAGTCGGACCATAATGCGTGGCTTGATTAGCTACTTTCTTAATGTACCCCTAGCCTATTTAGGTGTGAATTCTAAAAGACTCCCATTGCACACTGACATGTGTCGAGCGTGTACAATATGTTTCTTGCATATCCTTATTATTTGTAGTGGTGATAAGTGAGATCATCTCCACAGAGATTTAGCAAATTTCATTAGAAAAAAGATTTTTTAAGGTTTTTATTATAGTTTTTACTTTAATTTAATTAATATAATTAAAATGGGAATTAAAAATCACTTAATAAAACTATAATAATTAATTAAACTAATGAAACTAACTTAAATAACACAAATCAAATTCACTAAACTCAAATCAAATCAATTCAATATAAAACAAACATCTAAACAAACATCCACAACAATGAAACATTAATCTGTCTTGTATCTAAACACATTAATCAAATCATAGTCATAAGCATACTTTAATTTTTTTATAAAGTATTTTTAGATCGTTGAACTCAAATCATAAGTAAGTAGATAGTCCTTAGCAAACCATCAATTCTCTTTATATTAATGGAAAAGCCACATTCTTATTTTATTAGATTAATCCTTTCAAAGCTTAAAGGAATTAATTAAGCAATAGAACATCATTAAGTTCCATGAAAACTTCGAACTATTAAGCCTAATACCTTTAGAAAGCCACGTCAATATTAAACTTAGTTCTCAATTCACTTACGACATTTAAACGGTAAAACACCTTTTTGACAATCCTAATTACTACTTTAAACTAGATATTTAAATCCAAATATCACAATACACATTATAGATTATGCATGCAATACAAAGCTTCACCATTATAATATGCAAATAATACTCTATTAAATCAGTGAATAAAAGAATATGATTAGTTTAAAGCATTAAGTACAAATATATCTTCAGTATGAATACATCACAAAATGGATCAAGTTTATGTTTCAACTTTTTTTAGATTGATAAACAACTCATTCATATTCATAATAAAATCACAATAAAGTAAATAAAAGACATAAATAAATACCTCTGATTAAATACTTTGAATATTCAAATCGTCTCCAAAAGCAATGAACAATAAATATAAACTAAATAAAAACTAATAAATATGGCTCTAAGAGCAATGAAATATTGATCAAGAGTACTCAAAGGAAATTGATTTCGAAGCCCTAGGTTCATATATATAGTATTCTACTTAATACATATCCCAAACTAACTCAAAATCTTTGTAGTTATCTAATATTCTCAAAATCGACTCCATTGATTCTTGATCGATTCCATTTAGAACGTAAATCATTTGCCAAATCGGTGGAAATATGTCTCGGGATTTCATCGATTTGTCTGGCGATTTGTGAAAAAACTGTTAATCGCTGCCAAATCGCCACAATGATTTTTGGTTCATTCTTGATTCGCTGGTGATTCGTTATGTACTTCTTCCACTTGATTAAATCCTTCATGTTCTTCCCTTCTTCATCCATTTCTTCATCTATTCTAATTATAACCTAAAATCATAAAAATAAGAGAAAACGTAGTTTAATATAGTTTTTTACATCCAAAATCACTTTCAAATATATTATAAAACACTGTCTAATTATTAACTTAACACACACTGTATCGAGTAGTCTTTTTTCGTTATAGGTCAGCCCATCATAGAAATTTCCCATCAAGGACTCCTCACTGAGATCGTGTTCTTGCACAATCTTTTTAACCATTCCTAATACTTGTTAAGGATTAATCATTGTTCATAACAATATATGAGATATCTGCTTCCTAAGAAGGGAAATCTTTTGGTTCGCATGTAACCATATTGAAATTTTGGATGTAGCTCATTCCAACTCTTAATAGAACCGGCTGACAACTGAAACAACCAATCTTGTGCAACATCTTTGAGACAAAAGGGAAATGCCTTTAGTCTCACTAAGTTTGCATCAACTGTAGTAGGCTTAATGCCTACCACCACCATCTCAAATTATGTGAGGAAATTATGGGGATCCTCATTTTCTTTTCCATGGAAATCAGGAAGTTTGTGTATCAACACTTATTTCAGTTCAAACTGGTCGATGACAGTTGGATACTTAATGGATAATGGTAAAAATCCTGCACGATGTTGATTTGCCTCCCTAAATGTGAGTTATCTTTCCTGTCTCAGTTCATGCCTCGCATTCTACTGGATGTTCTGCCAACATCCTCCGCAACAAGAAGATTTTAATATCTTATGTTTCCTTCCATATTCACTTGCGACATTTTTTTTCCTTATGTTATCCTTGTTCCTCTTTCTATATGTCCAGTCAACTTTCAGATTGGGTGGAACAAAAATGTCTATGAAAAATGAACGGACTGTAACTGCAACCATACAACAAAATAAAAAACCTTAATGGAAAGCAAATTAGCACCAATCCTCGCCAACGACATCAAAAATCTTTATACCATGTTGAAGGCACGAATAATAGTCTTGAATTCACCGACTACTATATATTTACGGTGAAGTAAGTACGAAGTCAAACCCACATGATTGGGATATTCCTTTTTAGATTTTGGTAAAAACGGATGTTATAGTTTTGGAAACCAGATGAATAATGGAGATTAATGAATTTGTGATGAACTAATAAACACACATCAAAACTAAATAAGAATTGATATCACAGTAAGACTTGAATGTCTTACTCTATGTAGGCTCAGCATAAATAATCAATTAATCAAATTAATAATGTGTACAACCAATATAATGATTTCTTGTTCTCACGAAATTCAAGAAATGAATAATGACCAATATAATGGCAATCTGCGGTATTTATAGACTCAGTCTATCTACCCTATCTAAGAATTCGGTCCTAAATACAATAGAACTCAAAAGACCTCCTCAGTTTCTAACTGTAAATCCTATTACAATCATCGAATGTTCAATAACCAAGCCTTCTATTCCTTCAAGAATCTTGACTCGTCATTTCCATAAAGTGTTTTAGTCCTTTATGCACCTTTCTCTTGGATGTTGTAGTTGTAATCCAACTCAAACTTTTCTACTTCTAGTATCAAACTTCTTCATTGTTGTAGAATAATACTAACAGTTGCTATGTTTCAATATTCAACTCGTATTCAATTCCTGCTTCAACTTCAGATCTATCTTTGTCTTGATCTTTAACCTTGATACTATTATCTTCACTAGAATTTGAATTTAAGTTTTTCTCTAAGTTTTATCTACACTTGGACATCTTGCTTAGTTACGCTTCCAAATTTATTGCAGCATCTACCTAACTAACTTCACTGATGTTATGACAATATACTGCTAACAAGGATAGACCAACTCAAACACAGTAAACTACGATCTAACTATCTCTCCCTTTGGCATAGGTTAGTCAAAAGCAGTTACTTAGCAAGATAACCTAATTTTTGAGGAACTTCATAAAATGTACTATTACTGATGGATTAAAGCAACAACACACAAAATTCGTAGCCTTAAAAAAATTATATTCACCAACCGATAAGTGCAACCATGAAATGTAGTTTTAAAACATCAAGTTCATGTACTTATAATAAAAAATACCAAAAAATTTAACATTACATTCTTTTAATCACTCTCTATTTTGACTAAACAACGTCAAAGAGATTACAACTAGTTCTATTCAGCCACTTCAATCGGCAAAGTTTGATGTCAGCAATGCCCAGCTCTTCTTGCATTTTTTGCATCTGTATAACTACATCTTCTCGTAGACAGTCACATAAGCAATGCGATCCAATAAGTAATCAAATAGTGATCGGTGTGGTCTCATCACCACCAGAGAACTTGGTTCTTGTTAAGGTTCATCTGAAGTTGGAGTATAGTCATCTTCAACAACTTCTATTTGCGTGGTAGCAGCATTAGTAGAAGCAGAAGAAGTAGGTGCAGCAGGAACATCAACCTGATTTGTTGGCTCAGTTGAATTAGTAGGAATGGCTTGATTGACTTTAATATCCTCATGCTCAAGGTGAGTAAGAGGATGGATAGACATAGCTGGCTCTATTTGCAAAGGTTCATCCATTGGAGCCTCAATTTTACGTACCATGGTTCTAGTAAGTGAAGGCAGTAGAATGCCCTCGAGGTTAACAACAGTCAAGTCCTCAACAAAAGGAATCTATAATTTTTCTAGAGACTCGACCTATTCAGTAACATTCTCACAAGGAACTTCTCTTGGTGTTACAAAATCGTCACCATTAGTTCCATAATTCATCTTAAAGGACTTATGTAAACTCGTCCCAGAAATTGTAACAGGAGCAATAGCACCAAGATCAAAGTGTAAGTCAATGAAATTACTTTAATCATCTCCCATATCATGAAACTCAACAGGTGAGGTGACTTCCTCTAATCTATTAGGAAGTGGAGCAGATGAACTTACACCTTGTGGCAAAACACATAGTAGCCCAATCTGTCATATAGTAGCAGGATGAGAATATTCCCTTCTTGCAGTTTTCTCTCCTGAGGGTTGCACTTTGATAGGACTTGTATCCTCATTCTTAGGAAAAACATCAATCTTTCATTTCTAAACTCTTTTAAACTTCCATATTTGCCTAGTACCAGGGTTCGGATCAAGAGCATCAGCAGTAGCCTTAAGAGTAGCTACAATTGGAGTAGCTGACGACTTCTTTTCTAGGCATGAGAAGTTGATATCAACAATTATGTAGTTAAAACTCATTTGATGATTTAGTCTAACCTTCTCCACCACCTTGATCAACTTGTCATTATTCTGCTCAATGAAAGAATATCTTCTAAACATCGATGATAGGAAGCACAGTAGATATAACCTATTCAGCTTCTTCCCTGAGGGCACCACGACATCATAGATCTCCTTCCATACGTTGAAATTCTTCCCCAAGGCAAGAGTATAGAGTAGTAACACTCTCTCCTTGAACACAAGTGTAAAGTGAGAAGTGCCCACTACACTTATAGTCAAGAACTTCCATAGCATATATGCCTTCCAAGTTAACTTGGTAGCGGGAAGCCCAAAAGAGTTGTCAGAGAGCCATGTCTTAAGAATTCCTCTAATCAGCCTATCGATAACATCATCAAGCTGAAGCATCAAACCCAGCTTGTCAGTAGGCCTATCTAATTGAAAAAGTCATATCATACAGTTGATAGAAGTATGACTCAATGGAATATAGTAATCACGAACAAATACCTTGTCCGTAGTGACGTCCCAAAATTGTCAAGAAGATTGTTATAGAATTCATTGATAATGGAGTCGTTGTAGAAGCCTTCATGATTTACTAGTTCGTAAAGACTAGTCTCCACCAACAACCTGTCTAAGCTAGTTTCATGAAAATGTGACGCATTGATAGGTTGATAATACCTATATTTTCTTTTCACTGTATCTTAGAACTTTTTCGCACATTTCAGCAATCGCAAATGACCAAATGCAGATGGAGCATGTAAAGAAAATTCATGTGAAATGACCATGATCATCGTTTAGTTAGAGGCTTTGCTGATACCCTCGATTTTGTCAAAAATCCTCTATGAGTAGTCAAATGAAACATTGTCATCGTCATCAACCTTTTTCTTGCCCTAACTAGTAGTTCTGGCTTTCTTTGAAGACCAGGTTTGCACTACTGATTGACGTCTTCGGATAACCCTAGATTTCACCCTTGTATTCTCTGCAGCAATTCGAGGATCTGACGGCGTACCGATGTAGATTTTATTGGAAGAGCATGATAGTAGATGCCCTTCATCTCCAGCATCACAAGATCGGTCATTACGCTAGAGTCACCATGCAAGGTCAAAGAAGATGATTGAGACATTCTTGCATTAACTCAAAGTAAGAAATATAAGAATATGGTAGAGAGGAAAAAATCTCACAACAAGAGAGAAGTGCTTGAGTTTGGAAAGACTGATTTATAGGAACATGATAATCGAAGAAAACCAGCAAAGATAATCATAATTTAGAATCAAAATCTCTCTTAAATCCCCCAACAATTAATTTGTTATGTTTAACAAAACAATATTTACCCTCCAACCAGATGTAACGACTAGTTTTTTACAACCAACTTCATAGGAGCGACACGCATTGCAGTGAAAACCAAGTGAAAGTTTCTTGGTAAAAATGAAAGTAGGTCACAACAAAATGTCAAACACATAGATATCTGCGTGTATGCACATAACTGCTAGGTTGCTGTAAACCCATGCAAATGAGAGTAAACGACAATGTCATGGCGCAATCTTTCAAAAGTCTCTTTGTCAAAAGCCTTTGTAAATATATCAGGTAACTATCTTTTAGTTGGAACTTGCTGAATACAAATTAACCCTCTTTCCACTAGATCCCTTATATAATGATGACATATATCAATATGATTCGTGTTAGAGTATTGAATGAGTTTTTTGAAATATCAATGACACTATTATTATCACAATAAACTATTAACTGAGATAAAGCAATACCATAATCTTTGAGGATTTTCTGCATCCATATTAACTGCGTACAACAACTGCCAGCAGCAATATATTCGGTTTCTGTAGTAGATAATGAAATGCAATTATGTTTCTTGCTATTCCAAGCAACAAGATTTGAACCCATGTAGTAACATCCACCTTTAGTACTTTTTCGATCATCAATATTTCCTGCCCAATCAACATCACTATACCTGATAAAGTCACTTACACCGCCCTTAGTAAATAGTATACCAAAGTTAGTTTTTCCATGCACTTAGCATATAATACTTTTAACAGCAACCATATGAGATTCTTTTGGACATGCCTGATGGCGAGCATAAACTCCAACACTGAAAGTAATATCTAGTCTGCTTGTATTAAGATATAATAAGCTACCAATCATGCCCCCATATAATGTAGGATTGACATCAACACCTTTGTCATCCTTATGAATCTTCTCACCGGAGCTCATACGTGTTCGAATAGACTTAACACTATCCAATCTGAAATGCTTAACAAGAGATTTAGCATATTTATTTTGAGATATAAATATATTATCTTGAGACTGTGTAATCTGTTGACCCAAAAAGTAAGAAAGATCTCCAACCATACTCATCTCAAATTCTTTATTTATCAAATCAATAAACTCAGAAACTAGCTTTGCAGATGTAGCCCCAAAAATAATATAATCGACATAAATCTTTGCAAGCATAAATTGTTTATTCTTCTTCTTAAGAAACAAAGTCTTATTTGTAGACCCTCTATTGTAACCTTTCTGCATCAAATAGGTAGTCAACCTTTCATACCAAGCTAGTAGTGCTTGCTTCACACTATAAAGTGCCTTTTTCAAATGATAGACATCATTAGATTTGTAATGAACCTCAAATTCTTTAAGTTGTGCGACATAAACTTCTTATTGCAAATACCTATTTAGGAAAGCCCATTTAGCATCAATTTGCTGTAAGTTGAAACCTTTGTTAGATGTAATGGCTAACAATAGACGAATAAATTACAATATGCCAATCGGAACAAACGTCTTATTAAAATCAATACCTTCATCTTGTGTGTATCCTTGTGCAATTAATCTAGCTTTATTGTGAATAATAATACCATTCTCATCTTTCTTATTTTTGAATATCCACAATGTACCATTGATATTTAGATTAGTACGTCGTGGAACAAGCTCCCACACATCTTGTCTGACAAACTCATTAAGTTCCTCTTAGATAGCATTTACTTAGTATTCATCTACTAGAGCCTCCTTGAAATTCTTAGGCTTAATCTGAGATTTAAAACATGCAAAACAAACCATACACTTGTAATCAACAAAAGGAATATCTCTAGTTTGCACTGGATCATTATCTGAGCCAATAATTTGCTTAATTGGATTATCTTTCAGCATCATTGACTGTGGAACAACAGATGTAGAAGTAGAACCAGGTTTTGTAGTAGCATGTGATTTTGAATCATCATCATCACTTTCATCATCATATGGAGTTGTCATATCTAAACCAGATGGTTTAGTAGTAGGCTGAGTAATAAGTGCCGAGCTAGTAGGTGTTAGCAATTCATCATCATCATCCTTTTAAAAGGACAACTATTCTATTCTTGCACAATCATCAACTATAAGCTTTGTAGATTCTATCATAGTCATAGTTCGCTTATTTTAAACTCTATAAGCTTTACTATTATAAGAGTATCCTAGAAAAAATTCTAACATCAATTTTAGAATCGAACTTTCCTAGGTGATTTCTATCATTTAATATGAATCAGGTACTGCCAAAAACATGAAGATGTTTGATAGATGGTTTTCTATTTTTCCAGATTTCATACGGAGTTTTTGTAGTTAGTAGCCTACAATAAACTTAGTTTATAATTTAGGTAGCAATATTTAGTGCCTTTCCCTAAATATTCTTAAGTAGATTTTTTTCAAATATCATGACTCTCGCCATCTCCTGAATCGTGTTAGTTTTCATTTCAATAACCCCATTCTATTATGGTGTCTCAGGAGTAGCAAGTTCATGCTTAATCATAAATTCAGCACAATAATCATCAAATTGCTGATTCTTAAACTCTTTTCCATGATCACTGTGAAGTCGATTAATGGATATATCCTCATCTTTTTTTTTCATTCAGAAGTCGAACAATTAACTTGTTAAACTCATCAAACGTTTCTACTTTATCATGTGCCAAACAAATCTAAGTAAACCTTTCATACTCATCAACAATGACAAAAACATACTTCTTTCTCCCAAGGCTTTCAACTTGCATAGGGCCAAATAATTCCATATGAAATAATTATAACACATGTGATGTCAGTATATCATCGAGGCTAGCATGTGAGAAAAAAAATGTTGTTTTCCCTTTTTTACGTGGCTCATAGAATTTGACTTAGAGGATAGTTTAGGAATACCTTTAACAACATCATGAGAGAGCAATTTCTTAAGTTACTTGAAATTAAGATGACCTACGCTTCTGTGCTAAAGCTCTATATTAGTTAGAGAAATAGAGTTGCACATAACTTGTAGCTTGTGAGGCGATATGGAATGTTGAAGCAACATATAGCAATAGTTTGATGTCCGGATCCTATACATGATACATTGTCTTTCTTCATTAATTATATGATAATGATCTTTAGTGATGTTTACAAAACAATTCCTGATCACATAACTGACTTATTTATATCAGATTAGATCTTAACCTATCAACATGTAGAACTCTTTTAAGATTAGGCAATCCCACAACATTAAGATTTCCTTTGCAAACAACCTTGCCATTCTTTCCGTAACTAAACGTAACAACACCATCCATAAATAATTTATAATTTTTAAGAAAGCTTTTGTTACCAGTCATGTGTCTGGAACAACCACTATCCAAATACCATAACTTAATTGTAGTTGCTGAGAGTTGCATATGCGCTGTCATTGCTTTATGATATTTAAATCCCCAAACCTTTATATGTAATCTTCTTTTGAAGTGTACTCAAATCTTTAAACATCCGATAGCATTGTGGTAAAATACGACCAACAAATCCCACAATAATGACATAAAGGAGGAGGTTTGTTATCAGCAACACTAGTCAACTTTTTCTTTATGTTTGCAGCAACCTTCTGTGGTAAAATCTTCTTTGCCTTTGTTGTATCAACTTGAGTCTTGCTTGATTAACCCTAATTGATTACAATGCCTTTCACAAAGATGATAGGAGCATTTGCAAACCCCTCAGTATAACTAATTTCAAAGAAATAGAATGGAACTTAGTAGTAACAACATCAGAATCATAAAGAGCTTTCTTCAATAGAGAATTTTCAATCTCACGCTCTTTCAACAGTGCATGACGAGTCCTGTATACCCTTTTAAGAGACTTATAGTCCAATTTGGCATAAAAGAATTTCTTCTTCAAGTCAAAACTTTGATCATAAAGAGATGCCCACTTAGTGAATAATCGATCATAAGAAGCCTGAAGATATTTACATAATCCTCATCAATGACACTACCACATATATCTTTAGCCATTTCCTTACTTTTTTTCATGTCAAATACTACAGAATCAAGTTCAGACACACCAACAACAGATGGAGAAGCATCAACAACATTTGACTCTATTAATATAACAATAAGCACAGTAGTAGAATCATTCAACTCTTTTTCACTGTCATCTGAGTCATCATCACTCCAAGAAGCATTGAAGGACTTCTTCTTCTTGTAAATGGGACATTCAATCTGAATATGTCCAATTCCTCTAAACTCAAGAAACTTAATGCCCTCGTGTTTATTCTTAGTATATGTATTATTATCATTAGTGCAAGGCTTATTACTGTCATTACCTTACTTGTAATTAGTTCCAGCATGACTTCTTTTATAGTTTTTAAGAAAGTTTAAGAACTTCTTTGCCATCATAGAAAACTCATCTCCTATAGAGTCATCAGAACCAGTAGTCTCGACATGATAAGCATTTTTAGAAAAACAATAATTTTTAAACATATTCATTTCATATGTTTGAAGAGAACCCCTTAATTCATCAAAAGACATTTTAGTAATATCATGACATTTTGATTATAGTAATCTTCGAGTCGAATTGTGAAAGAAGAGCACGAAGAGCATGTCATACTAACTGCTTGTTAGTATACTTTTATCCAAGTTGAAAAGCTAGATTAGCAATGTCTCCAAGACGATCATTAAAAGAGGCAATATTTTCATCATCTTTCATCTCAAACAATTAAGCATAGAACTTAATAGCTTTAACTTTGGAAATTATGGCATAATTTGTACTTTCAAAGATTGTCTTTAAAACATCATATGCTTGCTTTGCAGTAGTGCAATTCACAATTAATTTGAATGTTCAACATCAACAACAGTGAATATAAAATTCATTGCCTTATGATTGGAAACCTTCTCATTCTACTTAGCATCTGTCCATAGAGATGCAAGTTTGGGAAAAGCTTTTGGATCCATATTCAGATGCATTGGAGCAGTATATTCTCTCTTGAAAAGTTCTTCAGCAATTTCATTAACAGGCAGAGAGAAAGTTAACCATCTGAACCTTCTAGTAAGCATAGTTGGTTCCTTTTATCAATGACAGTCGAGTTGTCGATCCACCTTCACGTCTTTCACTTGTTCCTTTTTGTAACAACTCATCAATTGATCCATGGCAATATAAAATTGATTGCCTTATGATTGGCAACCTTCTCATTCTACTCGACATCTGTCCATAGAGATGAAAGTTTTGGAAAAGCTTTTGGATCCATATTCATATGCATTGGAGTAGTATATTCTCTCTTGAAAAGTTCTTCAGCAATTTCATAAACGACAGAGAGAAAGTTAACCATCTGAACCTTCTAGTAAGCATAGTTGGTTCCTTTTATCAATGACAGTCGAGTTGTCGATCCACCTTCACGTCTTTCACTTGTTCATTTTTGTAACAACTCATCAATTGATCCATGGCAATAAAACTCTCCAAAATCTCACTTTTCTATGCTTATAGAAATAACAAAATGACAAAGATCTGATACCATTGTTTAAGTTTTGGAAACTAGAGAAACTGATGAGATTAACGAATTAGTGATGAACTAACAAACACATATCAAAACTAAAAAAGAAATGCAATCAAAGTAACACCTGAATGTCTTCCTCTACATAGGCTCAGCCTAAATAATCAATTAATCAAATTGATAATGTGTCCAACCACTATAATGATCTCTCATTCCCACAAAACTCAAGTAATGAGTGATGATCCACACAATGTCTATCTATTATATCTAGGAATTCAGTCACAAATACAATACAACTTGGAAAACCTCCTCGGTCTCCATTTGTAAATCATATTAGAATCATCCAATGTTTAACTACCATGTCTTTTATTCCTTTAAGAATCTTGACTTGTCATTTCCATAAAGATCTTCAATCCTTTATGCCTTTTCTCTCGGATTTTGTTGTTGTAATCCATCTCAAAGTTCTCTGCTTGCAGCATCGAACTTTTTCACTGTTATAGACTAATACTGACAATTGCTCTATTTTAGTATCTGACTCTTATTCAATTCTTGCTTCGACTTCAAATCTGTCTTTGTTTTTTACTCTGACTTTGATACTGTAATCTTCACTAGAATTTGCATTATAGTCTTTCTCTGAGTTGTATTTACACTCGAACATCTTGCTTACCTAGGCTTCCATCTTGATTGGCGTATCTACCTAACTTACTTAACTATTGTTTTGACAAAATATTACCAACAAGGATAGACTGACCAAAATATAGTATATTAGGGTCTAACAACGTGGTTTCTTGAAAATAAAACTCAATTATACTAAGAATTAAATGTGAAGAAAACAAAACTCAATTACTTGGAAAACAAAAATCAATAAATGGAAAACTCTATACCAAAGTGTGAATTTAAATTCAAGGGATTCAATTTGTTCTTCGGTTTGTATAAGATTGCTCCAGTACAAATTTTCATAGATCGGCTTATAGTAACTCTCGCCACCTCGTTCTTATCATGTCAATGGAATGAATGTGTGACACAATCATATACTAACTACACCAACAAAATCCCGAGCGCTCCGCACATTTTTAATGGACTGAGAGCATTACACTTTGAGAGAACACCTATCATTAATAGTAACTTGCATAAGCCACTACCCTTTTAATATCTTAACAACATAAAGGCACGTCGATTGCTTATAGATAAGGCCCCACTTGTCACCTAACGTGATCCTCAATACTGAGTGGTAGTAAGATCACCGGCGATAGCTTTCGACCTAACGAGAAGAGAAAAACTTAAGGTTCAAACACATTACCAAAAACATCATAAAAAATGAAATCAAGAATACAAAAATATGTATTAAAAAATATTTGAATTGAAGGTAGAAAACCTCACGAATCATTAAAATCCATAAAACTCAATCACGTTGGTCTAGAACATGGAACTCAGCCACTCATTGACATATAGTCAACACTAGTACTTATTTAAAACAATAGAGAACAATGCAAAACGAAATAAAAACTACCAACAAAACTAAAAGAAGTCTTCTCCTTTCCTCTAAGAAATGAAATTCAAGAGTCTAGAGATAAAATAGTTTTAAAGTTGTTCAAGGGTTTCCTATTTGTAGTAGAAGTGTGATAAGAGGAAATTAAATCCCAAATCATGTAAATCCACAAAATACAAAATTGCCAATCTTTGGATATGTCGAACGCCATACGCCGTAAACTATAAGGCGCTAAGAATCACTGGGAAGGCAGTACAATGCTCTATTTTCTCATTAATTCTACCCCGATACATGTCTAGCACCGCGTCAGCGTTGTGTGTACAACCTTAAGGCACTCTGTGAAGGCACTGGACTTCTTCTTGAAATTTGAGCTCCGTTTCTCTCTTGAGTCTTCACAAGGCTTCATATGAACGTTTCTAGTGAGTTTCCTCTGATCCGATTAAGTTTTTTCCGACTATTTCTTTACAACTAAAGGGGTTGAGCCTTTATTTAGCTTTTTGAATGGATTTTTGCGGGCAATAACTTCTTTGTGTTCAATAGCCAATATTTACCCTGAAAACACACAAACAAATGTTTTAGTGTATAAATGAAGACAAAAGTCTTGGAATTTCTAGTAAGATCACACTAAAATATAGCACAATTTGCGACTTATCAAATTCCCCAAAGTCAGACGATTGCTTGTCCCAAGCAATGGTGTAAAAGACATTCAAATTGTTTTCACAAAATTCATCCCAGCTTATTTAATACCCAAATCTAATTTAAATGGTTTCGTCTAATTTTTCATAAATTTGCCAAATGGAAATAAGAATACTCAAGCAAAGGTGGTTACTTTTAGTCACGATATTTAGGCTACTTTTTTGAAGAATACTCCGCAAAACACTAGGCTTCGTCAAGACTAATGCCGTCAATTAATCATGAGTTACCTCGAAACTTTTAACAAGCCAAAATCTTGCAATATCTAAATAGAGCATTGAATACTAAGGTTCCATAAATATAAATTATGCTACAATTCTCATTTAAGCTGGTTACTTTGAATCTCAAGCAAGTTTATTTTTTGTTATTCCATTTACTTGAACTCTATTCCATAATGTTGAGTGTATAAGGCTTTGATATGTCCTGAAGGTAATCTTGGGGGACAATCTTGATCTTACACGAGTACTGGTTTATAGGTAGTGGACATGTGTAAGTTATTTAGGGCACCGTTAATGCCCCTACGCTACACCAAACTGAACTTGTTGACTCGAAGAGTCACGGTTCTAAGAAGTCGAGTAGTGGTACCAGCTCTCGATGGATTTAGACCAATTAGAAGCATTCCATTGACTCATAGAAACTTTGTATCGTCCTATTATTTCCTAGTCCATTTATCATGAACTTTCTTTTACTTTTTCTGTGTTTTAAATTCCCGCATGGTATTTCGACTTACTTATTTGAATTCATGAATTGTGATTGAGACTCTGCCACCTTTACTTACTACAACTGTCTCCTTTAGTGACAATTACAAATCCATATACGAGCAATGTCAAGAAGCCGATTGATTGGTAACTTCCTTGGAGGACTCTCAAAGCAGCTTCTCTTCTTGCTTACTTATAGGTTTTTATGCTTTTGTATTGTCGCTATACATATGTTGTTTTGATAACACTTGGTGATTTTTTGAGATTTTTTGCGACATCGATATATGAATATTCGATATTTCCCTCTTAGTGTCACCATATATATGCATGTTATCTATACATTGCAAGGTTCCACACCTTAGGAGGTTCTACTTTATATCTTCGAAGAGTTCAAATTTGTTGAAGTTTTGCTTCAACTATGAAACTATTAAAACTTGCAAATCAGAATAATTCAACTTTAAATCAATGAAATATTTATAATAATGGAAATTGAGGCTTACTAGCCCTGCTTTGGCCTTTGAGATTAACTCATGGGCCTATGTAGGTCTAGGCTAGGGGGACCGATTTGTTTAGACTGGGGCCACCATAACCATGTTGTGAGAACATGTACGACGTGAGGACAAAACAAACAACGTGAAGAAACAAGTAGTAAGGCTCTGATGATGCTGTTGAGTTTAAAGTATGTCATGGGAACATTGCATGTACATCATCAATTCTACTGAGTAAAAAAAAGAAAGAAAGTGTGATGCTGTCTAGCGCCATGAGTTATAACGTAAGACATTGGACAGGGTCAACTATGGAGACAGAGTAAAAAGTAGTAAATTTTGGACTTTTAATTCGTTTAGGATTGTAATTTACGGTTCATATAAGTACTTAAATTTGTTTTAGGGTTAGATATAGATATATATATATATATATATATATATATAGAGAAACAAAAACATAAAGAGATTGACATAGAAGATAGATTTTTAGAGCTTCAGAAAAAGAATACATTGAAGACTCAAGCTTTTCCTATTCATAGTTGTTTTCTTAAATTCAATTGAATATAATGCTTTAATTTGATTACTGAATGCAATAAATATGATGAATTTTGTGTTTTTGATGTCTATTATGGGTAGTTACTTTATCTTAGGAATCAATAGATCCTATGGTATGATAACTTTGCAAAGCTTGAGTGATTTATAATGTTATAGTTTTGTAATGGTTAGAATTTATGTTTATTTATGAACTTAGTGTTCTAAACATCTTAATCATTGGTTTATTAATTAGGGGAGTTAGGAGTAACCGTGACTGTGGAGGTTTTAAAACTGAATATGAAAAACACAACCGTAAGAAATGTAACATATCAATAGATGGTTATTGATTAGGGAGACATGGATAGTAAATATAAGTGTTTATTAATATAAAGATTTGGTAATTAATGCTTTCTGAAACTTAAGCCATTCACACTAATAGGTAAAATTCTAATGGAACATTAAGATCTTTTCTATAATGATAGAGGGTTGAAGTGAATTTAAAAGAAATCTGTTTATTCTAATTATGCATTGCACACATACATGTTTAAGAAAAAAAAGAGCTCGAAGTTATTAAAGCATAGTTTATAATTGCCTAGTTGACATTGTGAACTAAGAGTTTCTCTCATATAAGAATTCAACCAAATTTATATTATTTAAATAGAAATAGTAGTGTGGTTTAAAAGAATCATGAAAAGAAACTCACGGTTCGATAAATATTGGCTTAGATTAGGCATGATTTACATTGAGTGTAATGCTATCATATTTCTATTGTGTTGCATTTTATCAAATGGGTATATTTACAATGATAAGAATGTGGCTTTTCCATTCAATTTAGGAAAATCGCTGGCTGGCTAAAGACAATCAACCTATTATGAATTAGGATTTAATGATTCAAGATTCCATATGAAATAATTATAACTATGTTGTGAAGAAATGTTATGTTCTAGTTTTTTAAATCAATCCAAGTATATTATATTAATTATAGGGGGTTTGTTTAGATGTTTGTATAGATATTTCACATATATTGATTTGTTGAGTATTTGATTGTTAGTTTGAATTATATTAGGTTAGTTTATTAAATTTAAATTGTTCATAGTTTAGTTATTTTAGTTAATTATTGAATTTGTTTGCATATTAGTGTTTAATTATCATTTAATTAAAATAATTAAGTTAAAACAAGTTAAATCAAGTAAAAATTTAAGGTAGCCTTAATTCTTAAGAGATTTATAAAATCCATATGGAAACGATATCCCATTTACCTCTACTACAAAATAATAGTAAAATACGGAAAATTATTGTGCATGTTCGACACGTGTCTATTTTTGGTTCCGTTATCGGGAATTTTATAAATAATCTCTTGGAAACCTTCTTGTTGAAAGTCATAATATGGCTGAAGACGAGGAAGAATTAACTTTTAGATAATCTAAAAGGAATGTCACGACTTATGAACTTATGTGTATAGCTTTTACAATTGAATTTCCAGAATTAGAATTGAAGTTTGGACTCATA
Organism: Stephania cephalantha; assembly: GCA_039657325.1. Classification (NCBI taxonomy): domain Eukaryota; kingdom Viridiplantae; phylum Streptophyta; class Magnoliopsida; order Ranunculales; family Menispermaceae; genus Stephania; species Stephania cephalantha. The sequence continues at coordinate 18,649,092 of CM077577.1, forward strand.
AATTCTTTACCATGTTTCTATGGTGAAGATAATAAAGATGCTTAAAAGTTTATTAGAGAGTTTGAACACAAAATAAGCACGTTAAAACCTAAGGATATAGAAATAGATTATGTTAAATTAAAAGCTTTTCCTTCTGTATTAAAAGACTAAGCTTTATATTGGTTAGTTTACCATCCTCAAAATTCCATAACCAATTGGTTAGAGATGCTATAAGACTTTCTTGATCAATACGTCCCAATAAGACAAATTAGTTTTATAGACAAGAAATTAGTAATGGTAGGATGGAAAATGGAGAAACGTTTGATGAATTTTGGGATAAGCATTTAAAATTGATTTCATTATGTCCAATGCATGGATTTAAAGAAAAGACTTTAGTGCAATAATCCAAATGAAGTTACCTCCTAAATGTTTAGATCCATGAATGTTTTTCGTTCCATGTACGATTGAAAACATAGGAATTTCTACAGCATTGTGTGATCTAGGAGCTTTCATAAATGTTATGCCTTTATCTATTTATTTACAAATGACAAATGTAAATTTAAAAGAAAACGGTATAGTAGTACAATTAGCAGATATATCCACTGTTAAACCAGTACTGCTATTAAAAGATGTATTATTCAAGGTTAATGATTTAGTCTTCCCAACATATTTTTATGTCTTAGATATGAAAGAAGACAATTTCTTTATTAATACTTCTGTAATCTTAGGAAGACTATTTTTGAAAACAGCAAAAGCAATAAATGATGTTTCAAACAGAACATTAACAATGGAAGTGTTGGGGCATGTGCCCAAGGTCAATCTATAAACGTTTTTTATCTTATAATTATAATTAATAAAATAGAGGTTTTCATTTGCTTTTTTATTATAAGTGATTGATGTTTACCTTATAATAAGATCCATGGGTATTTGTTGAAATATTCTTAATGTCCCCAGTCGATCGTTATTGAATCTTGATTGATTGTCATGTGATGATCATGCATATAAGGATACGAATCAAGATCATGAGTACTTGTTAGGGAATAAGGTATTGGATCAACCCGCTATGAGAACACTACATGGATTAAGTTATATGTGTTACTCATAATATGTATATCCTTTAGTCCTTTAACTTGTGATTACCATAGACTTCAAAAATAGGTGCATAGTAATTTGATACAATCAAACGTTTTCTATAACTAGACGATTATAAAAATTGAAATTGGTTACCATATGAATAATATGAGAAGTTGTGTAATCAAAATATAATTTGTCCCTCTTGTATAGAGAGATATCAGTGGATCCTTTGATATGTTAGACTGTTAAATGGCCAAGTCCAAGTGAATTGATATGATAAATATCATTTAGATGTTTTCAGTCTACCTAAAGATTAAGACTAGTATGATTGAACATTATGACTTGTGTACCAAAATGGTTTTGATTCACTGCCAAGGTCGCATGAACCTATTGGGTCGCACATAAAGAATGACTTTACGCAACCTTAATTGGTCTAGAGTAATGAAATTTATATGATAAAATTCATGACATATAAGCCTTCTGATTTGTTATATGATAACATATTAATAGGGGTGTATGAGTAATTTTTTTGAATTGCCTAAATACAATAGTTGTATTATGAATAGTTGTTTTAAGTGAGCTTATCTACACATAAAAATAGAGGTTGAAACCCTTAAATGAAAGAAGATTTTTGTTTTTACTATTTTTGAGTTCTCTGGATTTTAGAAGAGACAAAAAAAAAAACGAATTCAATATCTCTTGGGGCTAGCACTTCAAATTGTGTTTATAGTTTGTGTATGTACTTTCGATAGAGGACGTGCGTTTGAACATCTTGGATATCAAACAATGAGAGAGGGAAATAACTGACTAAGTAGATCTAGTTTAATGCAACCTATTTTCGATCCTGTTAGGTTTTTTATAAAATTGTTTTGAATTTTTCAATGCATTTGAACCCTAAAACCTAACAGTGGTATCAGATCCTTAGGCTCGGTTCTATTAAATGTTTGCATGCTTTCTCAGATGTATATATGATATAGGTGTGAAAATAAGAACTTGATTAAAGTATATATTATATACATATAGGCTCTGCGATAATTGTTATTAAGAATTGGTTTTAAAACATATTGTTAATTCATGTGTTTAATACATACACATGATTTGATTCAATGATAGAATTCATATTTAGAATACTATTATTAACATATATTTTTAATATTGAACAATGCAAATTTTATATGTTCATTGTAGAAGTCATGTTTAGGTTAATGTGATTCTGGTGTTGAATACATATTTCATTTTTGTTCAATAATTATGTATGTCTCCATGATAGAAAAAATGATTAGGTTAATATGATTAATTTAATATGATTATGGTGTTAAATGCATGATTAATATTTTATTTCTTGATTTAATTGCTTATTTTTTTATGAATAAGAATCGAAATTGGTTTTGATCAGATATCTCATTGTGGTTATTTGTTAGTATATTCCTGTTAGATATGAGATAAACTTGTAATCGAATAAGAATTACAAATCCTATAAGATAGATGAGATATATTAAAAATTCATTTTGGATAAAGATTCAAAGTATCTTAAATTCTAATTGTATTAGGATAAGATATTAAGTTAGAGGTAGGCCCAAGTTAATTAAAAAAAATTAATTAATATTTTTTGAAATTAAAATAAAGGATAGTTTTGGTCAATTGTATTGACTAAATTAATGAGAAATTTTAGACGATTGTACATGCATTGTAATATATATTTGCCTTGTATATGCATTGTAATATATGATATTATCTTGTTTAAATTATGATCACAAACAAAAAAAAAATCTATCTTCCAAATTTTAATTCATTTGCCATCCATTCTCCAACACTTTTCAAGGCTTCAATCACATCAATATGGGTATGCTTCCATAGAATGTATTATGATATCTTGGTGAGACAATTTGAGTAACGGTTACTGTATTATTTGAAATGGTTAGACTTGATAAAAATGTCAAAACAATTTTAGGCTTTAGGCACATGATGAGATAAAACATGCTAAGACATAAGATGTCAAAATCTCATAAAAATAACTTACATATGATGTAATTGGTAAAAAGTTACCAGCCTAAATATCCTAATTCAAAGTGACATACCTTAGTTGTCTTGTAATAAGGTGAAACATGGATTTTAGTCCTTAAAATTAACATAGTGTTTTTAGGATAGTTGTTAATTTAGTGGGAGTCTATTCCACTATACTAAAATGAACTTTTGCATAATCTTTATTGTTGATCTGTGGCCTCTTCAAATCACACTAATCCCTTGTCATTGAGATTCATCCTTGAGAAGGATAAGTTGTCTAGGATAAACATTCTTGACTGGTTCAGAAACTTGAGAATTGTACTTAAGCATTAATGCAAGTTGTATGTCTTGGAAGATCCTATTCCTGAGGAACCACCAGCCAATTCTTTAAGAGCCATGAAGGATGCACATATTAAGCATGACAATGACTCAACTGATGTTGCATGCATTATTTTGGCATTCAAGGTTCCTGAGCTTCAGAAGGACATGGAACACATGGAAGCTTACGAAATGGTTATGATGCTGAAGGAAATGTTCCAACATCAGGTTAGGCAAGAAAGGTTTGAGACAATCAAGAACCTTCATTCTTGCAAAATTGTTGAGGTGCGTTTAGTTAGTCCTCATGTTCTGGAAATAAAGGGTTATATTGACCATCTTGATAGACTTAGATTTCTCATAAGCCAAGAGTTGGCTACGGTTTGATCCTGACTTCATTGCCTAATAGTTATTCACTATTTGTGCTGAACTACATAATGAATAATATAGAGAAGTCTTTCTTAGAGTTGCATTTGATGCTTAAAAATGTTGAGCACAATGCCAAGAAACTCGTCGCTAATGTGTTAATGGTTCAAAAAAGAAAGGCTATGAATAAGAAGGCCAAAGGCAAGGTTAAAGTTGTCAAGGCTGTTGTGACTGTCACAAAGGTTGTGGAACAAGTCAAGCATAAAGATGCTTCTACTTCATAGTCCCTGAAGGAACAAGAAAAAGAAGTAAATTATCATTTCTACCATGCACCTGGACATTGGTTCAGAAATTGCAAGCTCTATCTTGAAGATCTAAAAGAAAGAAGAGTAGTATGACTAATTCTCCTTGTATTTATGTTATTGAAGTTAATTTGTCTACTCGTTATTCATGGATATTGATACCAGATGTAGATCTCACATTTGAATTAATGTTTGGGGTCTCACCAAAAGTAGAAAACTAAAGAAAGGAGAGGTTATCTTACGAGTTTGAAAAAGAGCAAAGGTTGTTCCGTTGACTGTTTGATGATAAGAGTTAATTTTACCTAGTGGACTAGTTTTAGTTTAAAATAATTGTTATTATGTCCCTGCCTTGAGCAGAAACATCATTTCAGTTTCATGTTTGTATTTAGATGGTTTTAATTTCATTATTGCGAATAATAAATGCTCAATTTCACGTACAGACGTTTTTTATATCGCAGTCTGGTTTTGTGTGATGGTCTTTACATTATAAACATGAAAACTTCTATAAATACTCCTATTCTTAACGTAAATACAAAGAGATTTAAGTCAAATGATTTCAGTCAAACCTACCTTTGGCATTGTCATCTTGGTTAAATAAAGGAGAAATGCATTTATAAACTCCATAAATATGGACTTTTAGATTCATGTGATTTTGAATCATATAAACACATGTGTATCTTGTTTACTAGGAAAGATGAAAAGGAGTCCCTTTACTAGACACAATGAAAGGGCAAGTGATTTATAAGGTCTAATACATACTAATGTATGCAGTCCTATAAACATAATGGTTAGAGGCGGTTATCAGTAATTCATTACTTTCACCGATGATTTCAGCTGATATGGTTACGTGTATCTTATGAAACATAAAGGTGAAGCTTTTGAGATATTTCAAACATTTTAGAATGAAATGCAAAATCAACTTGGTAAAATTATAAAAGCTCTTCGATCAGATCGAGGAGGAGAATATTTGAGCCAAGAGTTTGATGATCATCTTAGAAACTGTTTGATTGTCTCACAGTTAACTCCTTCAACAACTCCAAAATGGAATGATGTTTATAAGAGGAGAAGTCAAAGTTTAACAGATAAAGTTTGATCTATGATGAGTTGTGCAGATCTTTCTATTTCCTTTTCGGGCTATGCCCTATAAACTATTGCGTGTATATTGAATCATGATCCCTATAAAGCGATTGATAAAACATCAGATGAGATGTGGTTTGGAAAAAGACCAAATTTCTCTTTCCTTAAGATTTGGGGCTGTGAGGTTTTTGTACGGTGAAAAATCTCAAAAACATTATCAGCCAAATCTACTAATAGTGTATTTGTTGGTTATCTTAAAGAAACTAGAGGATACTACATTTATAATCCCACTAAGAACAAAATATTTGTTTCTTGGAATGGTGTCTTTATGGAAAAAGAGTTTATTTTGAAAGACAACAATGGGAAAAAAGTAAGTCTTAAAGAAGTTCAAGAACCACAAATAAACACTTAACCGCCAGTGGGAGATCAACAAAGTCTAGAACTAGTTGAACCTCCACAAGTATCACAAGGACCGAGTAGGTCTGATAGGGTAAGACATTAGTCTGAGTGATTTGGATTCCTTATAACTGATAATAGTGAGGTGTTGCTAATGGATTAAAATGATACTAATTAGGAGGTTGTGTCTAGCCCAGAGGCAGATAAAGGGCTTAGTGCCATGAATTTTGAGATGCAATCCATGTATGATAACCATGTTTGGAACCTGGTTCATTTACTTGAAGGTGGTAAAATCATTGGATGTAAATGGGTTTTCAAAAAGAAAACTAACATGGATGGCAATGTGCATACTTATAAATCACAGGTAGTACCAAAAGGTTTCAGACACACTCAAGTTGTTGATTATGATGAGATTTTTTCTCCTGTAGCCATGCTTAAATCGATTAGAATTATAATTGCCATAGCCGAATATTATGAATATGAGATATGGCAAATGGATATTAAAACAACTTTTCTAAATGGAAAGTTACTTGAGGACATGTATATGATACAGCCTGAAGGGTTTATTCATCTTAAGAATTCTAGGAAGGTGTGCAAGTTTCAAAGATCTATTTTTAGATTAAAGCATGCTTCTCAAAGTTGGAATCTTCATTTTGATGAAGCAATTAAAGATTTTAGTTTCATTAAAAACAAAGATGAGCCTTATGTATACAAAAAGGTTAGTGGGAGTGTGGTTGTTTTTCTGGTATTGTATGTTGATGATATATTACTTATTTGAAATGACATCCCAACCTTGCGAAGTTTCAATTCTTGGTTAGGGAAGTGTTTCTTAATGAATGGACTTAGGAGATACGTCTTACATCTTTGGATTAAGATCTATAGGGATATATGTTAAAGGATGATCGGTCCAAGTCAGAGCGCTTATATTGACAAGGTACTGAATAGGTTCAGTATACAGGACACTAAAAGAGGGTCGTTACCAATTTCTCATGGTAAGAGTCATGCAAAACTCAATGTTTGAAGACTAATGATGAGCGAGAGTGCATGAATTCGATTCCATATGCATCAGCTATTGGATCTATTATGTATGCCATGTTATGCTCTAGATCTAATGTATCATATGCTTTGAGAACAATAAGCAGATATAAGTCTGATCCCAGTGAGAGTCACTGGATAGATGTCAAGAACATTCATAAGTATTTAAGAAGGACTAAATAAGAGCTCTTGGTCTATTGAAGTTTGGAAGATGAGCTTATTGTAAATGGTTACACAGATGCAAGTTTTCAAACTAATATAGATTACTTCACATCGCAGTATGGATATGTGTTTACTTTGAATGGAGGCACAGTGAGCTGTAAAAAATTAAAGCAATAGACTGTTGCAGATTTTACAATAGAATTTGAGTATATTGCAGCGTTTGATACAACTAAGGAGGCAATTTGGATAAAAAAATTCATCTCTGAACTTGGTGTGGTTCAGAATATAGCTAACCCCATTTGCTTGTGTTGTAACAACAATAGGGTGATAGCACAGGCCAAGGAACTAAGATCACACCATCAATCTAAACATATATACTTAAACATTTTTGTCTTATTCCAGGAGTCATTGAGAGGGGAGACATTAAGATATGCTGAGTTCATAAGAAGACAATGTTTATAAATTGACCTAGAGAACTATAATGCGTTAAGAGTAGTACGAACCTGGATTGATGGCCATGTGATGATTACGAGCATATAGATATGAATCGAGATCATGAGCACTTGTTAGATAATAAGGTACTGGACCGACTCACTATGAGAACACCACATGGATTAAGTCATAAGTGTTACTCAAGATAGGTATATCATTTAGTCCAATGACTTGAGATTAACATATACTTCAATATTTGGAGCATAGTAATTTGACCAAATCAAATATTGTCTTAAACCCTATCAAATATTGTCTTTAACCAGACGATTATAAAGATTGTGTCTGGTCACTATGTGAATAATACGTGAAGGTGTGTAATGAAGATAGAATTTGTCCCTCTTGTATAGAGATATATCAGTGGATCCCTTAATAATTTAGACTATTAAATGGCCAAGTCCAAGTGAATTGATATGATCAATGTCATTTTGATGTTTTTAGTCTACCTAAAAATTGAGAATAGTACAATTGAACATTAAGGGTGAATTCTCATGCCTTATGTTTAATCAAAGGATATAGCACAACAAAAGGATATGATATATGTTATTAATTAGGTTGTATTGATTTTGATATTCATGCTACTTGGGTAGTCATAATGCCTTGCTAGAGACTGCTTATGACTTTTATACCAAAATGGTTTTGGTTCACTGCCAAAGTCGCATGAACCTATTGGGTCGCACTCAAAGAATGGCTTTGCGCAACTTCAATTGGTCCAGGGTAATGAATTTTATATGATACAATTCATGACATAAAAGCCCTTATGATTTGTTATATGATAACTTGTTGATAGGGGCGTATGTATAATTTGCTTAAATTGCCTAAATATAATAGTTGTATTACGAAGCAGTTTTTTAAGTAAGCTTATATACACATAAATAAATGTTGAAACCCTAAAATGAAATAAAATTTTCGTTTTTACTATTTTTGAGCTCTCTGGATTTTTTAGGAGAAAGAAAAAACGTTGTTAATCTCTCTTGGAGCTAGCACTCTAAATTGTGGTCAGCGCTCGTGTATGGATTTCAGATAGAGGACATCCGCTTGAACGTCTTGGAGATCGAACAATCAAAAAAGAAAAATCACTGATTAATGTATGGTTTACCTTTACAGATCTAGTTTAATGGAATTTATTTTCGATCCTAGTGCGGTTTTTCAAAAAATGCTTTGTATTTTTTGCTATGTATGAACCTAAAAACCAAAAGGGAAGTAGATGACGATACAATGAATTTTAAAATATATGATGCAATGAAATATCTAATGGAACTTTCTTCTATATACACAATAGATATGATACATCCATTTATACACAAGTCTTTAAGAAAAGATAAAATACATAATTTTGAATTGGTAATTGAAAATTTAAAAGAAGATGATGATAGAAATGAGGAAGGAAAAAAGATAATAAGTACCTTGGAATCATATAATGAACTACCAAAACTTACTTATTACCGAGACTTTTCTAGATCCCATTCGAACTTTTACCTTCTACAGTTAAAGCCTCAAAATTGGATATAAAAACCTTACCAGAACATTTGAAATATTTCTTATCTAGGGCACTACGATACATTATCGGTAATTATTTCTAATAAACTAACAATTTAAAAAAAATAAGTTAATAGATGTATTGAAAGAATTTAAAGGAGTAATAGGATGGACCACAGCTGACATTATAGGGATAAATCCAGGTATGTGCATACATAGGATAAACTGAGAGACTAACATAAAAGCTTTTAGACGACCTAAATTTAAATTAAACCTGCCTATGATGGACGTAGTAAAAGCTGAAATATTAAACTATTAGATGCGGGGATGATATTTCAAATAGCTGATAGCAATTAGGTAAGCCCAGCCCAAGTTGTTGCTAAAAAGACGGGAATTGTAGTAATAACAATGAGCATGGAGAATTAGTACCAACTAGAACCCAAATCGGTTAGAAGGTATGTATAGATTATAGAAAGTTGAATGCCTCAACTGGAAAAAACCATTATCCACTCCTATTTATAGATCAGATGTTAGAAAGATAAGTTGAAAAAATTCATTATTCTTGTCTAGATAGTTATTAAAGATTTTGTCAAATACCTATAGCCTTAGAAGATCAAGAAAACACATCTTTTACTTGCCCTTTGGTACATTTACTTATAAACATATACCGTTTTATTTATAAAATGCACATACATCATTTCAAAGGTGTATGGTTAGTATTTTCTCTGATTATGTGGAAAATTTCATTGAAGTTTTCATGAATGATTATTTTACGGCTTATGGTAATTCTTTTATTGAATTTTTAGTTAATTTAACTAAAATACTTAAAAGATGCATAGAAATGAATTTATCATTGAATTATGAAAAATGTTTTTTCATTATAAATCAAGGACTTATATTAGGACATGTAGTATCACATAAAGGAATAGAGGTAGATCCAACAAACATTTAAGTAATAAAAACTTACCTTACCCCAACACGGTAAGAGAAATACATTAAATTTCATGGCCAAACAGGATTCTATAGAAGAGTTGTGAAAGATTTTTCTAAAATTACAAAACCTGTATGCAAACTTTTACTAAAAGACGCTCCTTTTGAATTTACCAATGATTGTAAGATGGCTTATGATAAATTAAAGGATTCTTTAACAATCACACCAGTGATTAAATCACCAGACTATTCGTTACCCTTTGAAATAATATGTGATTCAAGTAACTATGCAGTTGGAGCTATTTTGGGTCAAAAAGTAGGAAAAGAATCTCATGTTATATATTATGTTTCTAGGACACTAGATCAAGCCCAACAGAAATATACCACTACTGAAAAGGAACTTTTACTAGTAGCATTTGCCTTAGAAAAATTTAGACCATATTTATTAGGAAAAAAACTTACAGTTTATTTAGATCATGCAGCTTTTGCAATATTTAATGACAAAAAAAGATTCATAACCTAGACTAATAAGATGGATAATACTTCTACATAAATTCGACCTTACTATAAGAGATAAGAATGGGGCTGAAAATCTAGTAGTAGCACTTTTAAGTAGGTTAAAAAATTGAGAACCACATATACCATTAAGGGATGAATTTTCGGATGAATATTTATATAGTATAAAGACCGATACCTCATGGTATGCCGATATAGTCAATTATCTTACCACCAATAGGTTATCACCTTACTTGTGAGAGCTCAAAAGAATTAAATTAAAAAAGGATTCTAAACATTATTTTTGAGATGATCCCTACCTATGGAAATTTTGCATCGACCAAATAATTAGGATATGCATATCACATTCAAAAGTACAATCAATTATATCTCATTGCCATACTTATGCATGTGGAGGACATTTCGGCCTACATAGAACATCTCAAAAAATTTTGGATTCCAGATTCTTTTGGCCCACTCTATTTCATGATTATTTTCTTTATATAAAATCTTGTCCAAATTTGCCAATGAACTAGAAACTTAGGACGTAGAAATCAAATGCCTTTAACTCCTGTTATTTTTGTGAAGTGTTTGATATATGGGGTATATATTTCATGGGACCTTTTCCACTATCAAACGACTATATTTATATTTTAATTGCTGCAGATTATGTGTCTAAGTGGGTAGAAGCAAAAGCTGCTACAACTAATGATTCAAAAATAGTGATTGATTTCCCTAGATTAAAATTTTTTACAGTTTTTGGAGCAACTAGAGCACTTATAAGTGATAGAGATTCATATTTTTGTAATAGATTAGTTGCTAATATACTTGCTAAGTACAACGTCACACATAGGAAATTTACAGCATATCACACACAAACTAGTGGACAAGCTGAAACGTCGAATAGAGAAATTAAGTCAATACTGGAAAAAATAGTTAGCCTTATACGTAAGATTAGAGTCTTAGATTACAAGACGCATTATGGACATATAACACAACGTTTAAGACACCCATAGTTAAGACACCTTATAAGTTAGTATTTGGAAAAACATGTCATTTACCAGTAGAATTAGAACATAAGGCCAATTAGGAAATAAAAACATATAACATGAATTACAATGAAGCAGGAAACCAACATAAGTTGAGTCTTCAAGAATTAGAAGAAATTAGGAACGACGCCTACGAAAATACATCAATTTAGAAAGAAAAAACCAAAGCATTTCATGATAAGAAGTTAGTTCCTAAAAGTTTTCAAGTAGGAGATAAAGTTCAACTCTTTTGTTCAAGACTTAAATTATTTCTTGAAAAACTCCGTTCGATATGGATGGGACTTTATCTGGTTGTCAATGTACTACTTTATGGCGCAGTAGAAATAGAAAGCTTAGAAACAGGCCAAATATTTAAAGTAAACAGTCATAGGTTAAAACCTTATTATGAAAATTTTGTTGAACAAGATATAGAGATCATCAATCTAGAGAATGAGTAACAAAGTTTGTAAAGTAAGGAAATAGAGTTCAATGTTTACATCCATGCGAGTGAAATCGTTGAAAATGAAAACATTACACTATGGATATATAAGAAGCCGCGTAATAAGAAGAAGAAATAAAAAAAGAGCAACCTGAAGTTCAACATCAAGAAAAGAAGCAACCAGCGGAAGAAGAATTCACTGATAAGCAACTGAAACTTCAAGATTTAGGACGTATGATTGAAATTTACAATGATGATCTAGGGAAAATCTTCCTCCACGTGATGATCAATAACATCACTTTCCTTGGTGTTTTACTTGATATAGGAGCTGATATGAATATCTTACCAGAACAATGGTGTAGAAAAGCCAAGTTGAAGATTTATTTTATACCACCTTTTGTTGTCTTCAAAGCAAATGGTGATAAGATCTTTCTACTAAGAATGTCAATGAATGTGTCAGTGCAAGTGAGACGATTCAAGTGTCTCACCAACTTCATGTTAGTACTATAGATTGATAAAGATGATGTGATATAGATGGAATGTACTTTTCTCAAGATAGCTGGAGCTATTCTCGATGTCGAACAATGTATAGTTATACTTAGGATGGGGAATGATTATATGTACTTTTTGGATGGTTATAAGATGGACAATTACGTAAATGACGACAATTATGACGACTACTATGAAGGTAAGACATCTTATCATGATGATTACCCTGAAGGACGTTATGTAGTTGTTGAGAATGATAACGAAGCTTAAGACGTTAAGAATGATGAAGAATCAGCCGATGGTCAATTTGACTCACTCAAGTTGAACGACGAGTGATCTTATCTACCAAGTTGAGTAAATGACTATAAATAAAAGCGCCATATGGGAAGCATCAATACTCTATCTTTCCTTTCAGTTTTAGTATTAAGAATGGTTAGTAGAATTTATATTCTCTCAACTTTTGACTCTTATAATGGAAATATTTTGGGATTATAATCCGGGAATAATTTCATATAAAGGGGGGGAGGGGTTGATCAAGCCAATGTCTTATCGCGTTACTAGATTTATGATAGCTATTATATTTATTTTCACTCTCTTTAGGGATATTCCTAATTGAGAGGGAGACAATCGAGTTGTTTTTCAATTGAATCACATTTGTCTTTAATTATCATAAGTAATAAAATATTTATTTAGCATAATATTCTCTAATTTCAAATCTAAATTTATTTTCGTAATATTTCTTGTTGAATAATGATCAATTCTACCTTAATTATAATTGTTATGTGTGATAGTTAAAAAAATATTTAATATATGGACAAACAGCAAGAATTTTTTAGCGATTTTCCAGTGATACCAAACAACACTGGGAATCACAGGGTAAATATTGTGACCAATTTTCAGCAATTTCACTAGCAATTTCATTTAAATCTCGATTCGTTGCGCACGAATCCGTGTTTTTTAAATAGAACCCTAAATCGCCAAGAATAAACCCTTTCACACCTAAAATACTTGCATCCTTTCGATTGATTAACCTATTTTTTCTTAGATTCATCCCTTCAAAAGCTTGAATTAAAGCTTATTTAAAGTACACCCCACCTTGTTTAGGAGTGATTCAACCCTATAAATTTTGAATCTAAGTTCATACAACTTAGTCAGGGCTTGTTGAGAGTTTTCTTTTTTTTTTGAATTGAGACTTAGAGGGGGTCTAAGGAGCTAATAGAGCATATTACTTGAGAGATTCACTCTCAAGAAGGTAATGAATCTACATCCTTTTGATTTCGATGTTTCTTGACGCTATTTTCAACGAATGTAATTTTTTTATTTTTTATTGCAAATTATTTTTTTAAATGGGTTTTTATATAAATTTTCAATTTGAATATGATTTTTCAAATGAGTTTGGGGGTTTCAATGAAATTTTTCATTATATATACATACTCATGATAGGGATATGTCGATACAACTATTTTATACGTATTACTTTCAACTCTTTTAAGACTTTCTGCTAAAACCTTTTCACAAACTTGTTTTCCAATGGTGGGAAGAGGTAGAGGTAGAGGAAGAGAAAGGAGTAGTAAGCAAGACAAAGGGAAGGAGGTAGTGCAAGCAAAAAAAAGCAAAAATATGTTGGCCACCTAATGAATATTATACTTACTGGGGATAGTATTAGAGAACCTAGACCTGGGAGGGTTGAGCTCAGAGAACAATCTCCATTGTCATCAGATGAGGAAGAATATTTTGAGAATCCAAACCCTAGTCATTTAGTACTTTATGACCTATCTTTATTTGTAAGACCTAGATCTCTGAGGAGATACTATAGTGATAAAAAGAGTCATAATTCATGAGAAAGGGTTCAATATTTAGAATGTAAGTATGAGGACAAAATTGTGATCATCATTAGAGATATAGGATGGGAGCAACTTCTACGGGACTATACGAAAAAAGGAGAAAGATGATATTCGAGAATTGTACGAAAATTTTATGCAAGTGGGCATATTAGTAAAGAATGGGATAATGTAGTACTAAAAGGGAAGAAGATTGATATTTTACCTGTGTGGTTGAATAGATTTTTTGGTCTACCACATAACAGACAGAGAACAGAGGAGGAGTACCTAAATGTCATTTATGAAGATAAAGAATCATATTTCTTTCAGAAAATCCATGACACATTAGAGATACCTTTGGGGTGGTGATTTGCACTTGATAGTGAAGGACATCCAAAATTTATTAAAACTATTTATTTAAGAAAGATTACGAAGAGTTGTAGTTATATTATAGACACATGTTTTTATCTAACTAAGTAACACTTAAAGTGAAGAACCATAGAGCTACTCTACTTTACCATATAGTTATGAAGAATGGTTATATTGATGTTGGGAAAATTATACATGATTCTATGAAGTTTGCAATGAAAACTACAAAGAATGAAGGACTACCGTTCCCAATGTTGATAACAAAATTGTGTAGAAAAGTTGGGGAGGGTTTTGATATGTATTGCTTGAGAAGACCATAAGTGATGGGGGAGTACAATGAATGAAAGAGGTTGTAGGATACAATGACTCGAAGGATGAACGAGAATCATTCAATGCGATAAATGCGAGAGAAGTAAGAAGGCAAAGCATAACTAAGTACGAAAGGAAGATAGGAGAAAACGCATAATGAGCATCAAGATTAATGGCTAGAGTAAATGTACTGAATGTTGCTCCGAGTTCGACACCATCTTTGTCACATCCTAGGACGATAGGATTTTTTCGGACCATATTTTCTGCATTATGTGTAGCTAGACAAAAATTCATCGTAATGAAGAAATGATAGCAGCAAACAAGAGGACTTTACAATGCTACCATTCTATGTCTAAGAGAAAACATGATAGTCGTGGACTTGAGGAGAAACATCGACATTTCGTCTTTGTATTTGCAATTTCAAACAAGGACTTACAACCCACCTAATAGTTATGTTTCCCCACTTTCTGCAGGAATGGATGAAGATGATGAAGCTAATGATGAATTTATTTTAGGACAGCACCGTGTGTAACTTATTTTCTCTGGTATGCAATGAATGAATAAATGATACAATGTATTGCTCTTGATAAAATTCTTGCTAATGACTGAATTATGTTCTTTTTGCATTCCATTCATTTCAAATTGTTGAATTTAATATTTGTCTATTTTTTACATTTTATTGCATATATTAATTCGTTTATGCTTCACATGGTATATTTATTTTGTTTGAAACTTGAATTCATTTTTAAATCTCAAAGAAAAATTTTGGAATGAGTTTGAGGGTATTTTAGGTGAAGTATAGGTGAAGCATGACAATGACAACAAAGAAAGCTTGGAAAGACGAAAAAGGTAGAAAATAAGTTCTGAATTGATCCAAAAAATTGAAACTTGTAATCCGATATTCAAGTAAGTTGACGAGATTTTACAAATTTATTCTGAATTTAAGTAAGTATGAATTTCATTTTACTTTATTTTTAGTTAGAATGATAAAGAACATAGAATAAATTTTTGAATGGAAGTGATATTTTTATTACCCAAGTAAATTTTATGATAAAACGAATCAATTTTTATACCCTATTTATTAACTTTACTAGATGATGTATACACTAAATTGAATACCTTTTCTTAGTCATGATAATTGGTAGAAGATAGAAACAATAATGTAAAATGAACAAGACAAATTTCAAAGAATCTTGTCATACAAAAGCTATTAATAAGAGTTTTATAATATATATATATATATAAAGTTATTATGCTTCAATTGAAAGAAGAAATGATTTAGAAATTGATGAAGTTATATAAGTCAGAAAGAATACTTTCTTCAACGTTAGTAGATAGTGAGAAGTGTTAATAAGAGATTACAATTATATATATAGAGAGATTTAGAATTCGAAAGGAAATGGAGTGGGGAATCTATAGTAGGAAAAATGTGAGAATGTTCATAGAAAATGGAGCAGAGATTCAAAAGAAAAAGCAAAAGAAATATATATTAAATTGAAATAATAAGAATGGACTAGAAAAGAAAATGAGACACAAAAAAGATGGATGTTCTTAAGCTATTCGATGAAAATATTTAACTCGAGTACTTGAAGCTAGAGTTGAGTGAAGTATTGCTTAATCTAACATGTTTTAAATGACATATTCATTGGTATCTTGGAAAAATTCCTATTGATTTTGATTGTGGTAATATTATAAAGTATTTTTTGAAATCAAAATTAATCTAGAGGTTTTTTTGTCTTGAGATTTGGTTCTAGCTATTGTAAGCTTGATGCTTGTCAGTGGAGATTGAGAAAACTTATTATGTAACGGCCTTGTTAATGAACTTTAAATTTTGAAGAGTGTTACATTGGGTGGTTGAGTTATCATCGAGGGATGTTTTGTTTTGTCTTAGTCAATATATTCTATCATAACTTTCATTTACTTGGGGGTGATATGTTTTCATTTGGGAATCACTTCTATTTTAAAATTTCTATTATTTAAAGTAAAGATGAATAAGATTGAAATCAGTTTATAAAAAAATGAAAAGAGAATATAATTGAGAGTATTTCTTTGCTCGGGACAGCAAAGTTTTGAGTTTGGGGGTATTTGACATGTTAAGAATATTTAGACATGTTTGATAGTGCAATTTATGTTGATTTTATATATAAATGATGATATTACACTAGGTATTCTCTTGTTTTTGTGATTTCAGGAATTAAATAGGAAAATGATGAAATGAAAGAAAAGAGGAAAAAAACCAAAACCGTCAAATGGAAAGGAAGTCCAACAATTAACTAACAATTTGAATTTACACTAAAAAATCGCCACCGAAATCGGCAGCAGGAAAATATAAGCGAATCGACAGTGAATTGAATAATGCAATATAAATCGCTATCTACATTGGTTAAGCACTGAGTGCTAAACTCAGTGATTAACTTAGCGCTTTTAGTGCAAATTAGGAATCGCGAACAAATCGCTGAGGTCAGTGATCAATTTTTTAGATATGAATGAGGAATTTGTATTTATCTAGGAGATGTACTCTTAGGGAAAAGATACATAGGACTTGAGAGCTTCGAAATAACTCTTTCTTTTCTCTCTTACTATTTTTTTTTTTACTTTCCATTACTCTTCTTTTCAATCTCGTCTTTTAAGCTTAGTTTTATATATGAAGCAATATCGAAGCTTTGATTAAGTGGTATTTATTTACTTATTCATTATGTCTTTTAATTACTTATTTGCATTATTTATTTCTAGCATGAGTGAGTACTTAATCTAAACAAACCCTAGACATGTAATATACTTTGGATTGCTATGTAGTTATAACTATGTCTATAGTTATTGACAACAATTATAGAAGCACTAACTTGGATGAATCTATAGGGCTTGTCCCGAGTGAATGTTTTAGGTGATTGTGTTCTAAGTTGTTTACTATGGGGTTTCGGTTAATATTGGCTTTGATTAGGCATGATTTTCATTGAGTGTAGTGCTATCGTGTTTCTATGGTGTTACGTTTTATCCAATGAGGGTAGATTTGCAATGATAAGAATGTGGCTTTTCCATTGAATTTTGGAAAATTGATGGCTGGCTAAAGGCTATCAACCTATTATGAATTAGGATTTAATGATTCCAAGATTCCTTATGAAATAATTATAACTATGCTGTGAAGTAAGGTTTTGTTCTTATGTTTGAAAGCAATTCGAGTATATTATATTGTTTAGAGGGGGTTTGTTCAGATTTTTGTTTATATCTTTCATTTATATTGATTTGTTGATTATTTGATTGTTAGTTTGACTTATATTAGGTTAGTTTATTAAATTTAAATTGTTTATAGTTTAGTTATTTTAGTTAATTGTTTAATTTATTTACATATTGTCAGTTTTTAGTTACTATTTAATTAAAATAGTTAAATTAAAACAAGTTAAATCTAGCAAAACTTTAGAGTAGCCTTAATTCTTAAGAAATTTGAAAAATGTATGTGGAGACGATATCCCATTTACCACTACTACCAAATAATATTAAAATGCAAGAAATTATTGTGCACGCTTGACACGTGTGACATTATCATACCACCAATTGGAATATAATAACATAGTTTTCATTATTCTTAAGTATTAAGAAGAGTTTAGGAGGAGAAGACATTGAAGATTCCACTTTTGGTTATTCGGTATTGTTTCCTTGATTTAATTAAAGTAATTTGATTTAATATTTGATTTATGTGTATGTTGATTTCAATGATGAGTGAGTAGATTGTTTATCTTAAGGATCAATGGATTATATGGTATGAATGTTATGCTAAAGGAAGTATAAATGGATTATAAAATTAAAAAGTGCAATGGTTAGAATTTGTATTGGTTATATATTTAATTCTATGAACATCTTGATCATGTGTTTGTTGATTAGAGGTTTTAGGAGTTACCATGGCCATTGGAACTTTTAAGTCAGATATAAATAATACAACCATAAAATATATATAACATCGATATATATTATTGATTAGGGAGGAACGGATAGTAAAGTTAAGTGGTTATGAATCTATAGATTTGGAACTTAATGCTATGTGAAACTTACGTCATTCAAACTAATAGGTGAAGTTCTAGTTTGCACATTATGATCTTTTCCACCACGACAGTGGGTTGAAGTGAATCTTAAAGAAATTTGTCAATTCTAATTGTGCATCGCATACACATAATGAAGATGAATGAAGTAAGATATGAAATTAACTAGATGAAGTTGTGACTTAAGTGTCTTTTTAATATAAGAGTTCAAGTTATTTTACATTGTTTTATAGAATAGTGTAATTTACTTAAAATGAATTAAAAAAAGCTCTTCTTAGCAATAGAGTGAACTTAACTAAGTGAACCATGTCCATATAAACCTTTCCTTAAGGACGATATCCATTATCAACATAAGTTGATCACATTATTATTACAATCGTATCGTTATACTTGTGGTGTCACGATCGTTAGCACGCTACCTGGAGTTAGCGCACTAATGGGCCATATTAATGTGCTAACTAGGCTTCTAACAGCTTTTCTAAAAGCTTACATCTGAATATGTAATTTGAATTTGTGGATTGTTTTGAACCATAGGATCCCTAAAAATGATAAAAAATAGTCAAAAAGGATCGGAGAACATACTCGAACCACTTAGAACACATATTTGACCTCTCAAGCTCCATTACTCCCAAAAATCCAAGTTTTCACTTAGATTTGACAAGTTTGTGCTCACAATCACTTAGTGTCTTTTGAGCCCACTGATTTGCTCTGGAAGTTGGTGCTATAGAAGTGTTCTAAGGCTTGCAAATCACACTCTAGAACTGATTTTGGTGACTCACAGTTGGGGTTGTAATAAACTATGATTTCTACTCTATTTGCACTTAAATTATATCTTTTCGTTAGATTGTTATGTGGAAACCACTTATAGTATTCTTGAACACATTTTTTTGAGTTTTGTGCTTGAATTTGAATTTTTGAATCATGGGAATGATTTGAATAATTTTTTGTCTTAATCTTGATTTTCTACAAAACTACTTGTTCATTTGCATTGAAAATGCACTTATCTTAATCGATTTTGATTTGTCAATTTATAGACTAAGATTGTTATTTAATCAACGATTTATTATCATTTTAGTCATGTTCTTACGCGCATGTAAGATTGGTTAGGCTCTGAGAGGCCTATTAGCAATTGACATATTACTGACAAGTCAATAATTAGAAATATTTTATTGTATATTTTAAGATGATTTTGGATGTAAAAGACTATATTACACGGGGTTTTCTCTTTTTTGACATTTGAGGTAATAAATAAATAATATGGAGAAACGAAGGAAAAATGAAGAAAAAGAAGGAATTGACTAAGTGAAAAGATTGTATGAAGAATCAACACCAAGGAAGAACTGGGATTTCAATCTAGTGATTCCCATCTATTCATAGGACACCTGAATCGTTGGCTAAATCGGTGGACATAAGAAAGACCAGAGATATTCAAATCTTGAATTTTCCCACCAATTCCACTTACATACTCAAACGCTAGGAATTGTTAGCTACGAATTCATGGATTTTGGATTACAACAAAGACTTTAAGTTGCTTTAAGATATGTATCACCTAATATGCTATAAATATAAACCCTAGAACATGAAACTAAGAGCATTTTGTTAGTTTTACACTTTTGCTTTAGTTTGGAGACCATTCTTCATTATTTTACTTTTTAGAGAATATTGAATATTCAAGTTATCATTAAGGTATTTTCAATTATGTCTTTTAATTTTATTATTATGGTGTTATTTATTATCATGAGTGAGTAGTTATTTGATCTAAACAAAACTCCAATAATGAACAAGATCCATTTTGAAACGTAGTCATGATTAGATGAATGTGTACTTAGTGTTTTAAACCAATTGTATTTTTTGATTCGCTATTTTTATAGATTATTGTTTACGAATTACATTCATGGATTTGAGTATTATATATATAGTGTCCAATATGTATGTGATGTTTTGATTCATTACCTATTTGAAGTAGTAACTAGGGTTGTTTGAAAGGAAAACACCGTTTAAAATGTCCTAGGTGAATTTGAGATCGAAATCTAATGTTGAAGTGGGTTTTCGAAGATATTAGATTTAATAGTTCGAAGTTTTCATAAAGTATAATGCAGTTTTAGTGTGTGAAGCTAATGTCTTTGTATAAATAAAGG
Source organism: Stephania cephalantha (assembly GCA_039657325.1). Lineage (NCBI taxonomy): Eukaryota > Viridiplantae > Streptophyta > Magnoliopsida > Ranunculales > Menispermaceae > Stephania > Stephania cephalantha. The sequence continues at coordinate 18,669,821 of CM077577.1, forward strand.
GGTTAGCTCAATAAAATTGTTACATGGCTTTTCCACTGATATAATGAGAACAAATGGTTGGCTAAATATTGTTTACTTACTTATGATTGAGGTTTAATTATCTAGGGTGCTTTATAAAGTATGTTCATGACTATGTGATTGAAGTAACATGGTTAGAGTGCAAAACGGATTGAAGTTCTACTATTTAGAAAGATTGTTTAAATGTTTATTTATTATTGAGTTTTGTTGAATTGAATTAATTTTAACTTAGTGACTTTAATTTGTGTTATTTTAGTAAGTTTAGTTAGTTTAGTTTATTTTATATTTCGAAAGTATTAGCTTATCTAATTTTATTAACTTAAAATATAAATAAAATAAATAAAATAAAACTTCTTTTCTCAAGAAATTTGCAAAATCCCTATGGAGATGATTCACACTTAACACTACTACAAAATATTGAAATTATATAATAGGTGGAGAATTTATTTTGCACGCTCGATACGTGTTAATTTTTGGTGCCATTGCTGAGGATTTTAAAATAATTTCTTACGAATCTTTCTTGTTGCATGTCATACAATATGGTAGACATTGAGCAAGAACTTACTTTTAAGCAAGCCAATAAAATTATCACTGTTTACGAACCTATGTGTATTGCTTTTCCCGTGGATTTCCCCAATTTTTAGTTAAAATCGAGATTCATTAATTCTTTACCTCGCTTTCAAGTTGGAAGTGATGAAGATCCTCATCAATTTGTTTGGAAATGAATTAGTTTGGATAGGAAACGAATTAGCAATGCTAGGATGGAGACCAATGAGACTTTTGGTGAGTTTTGTGATAGATACCAAATATTAATATAATTACGTCCACAACATGGATTTTCAAAGAAAACGTTATTAGAATACTTTTGTGAATGACTAAACCATTAAGAACAAAGATTCCTAGACACGGTATATGGAGGATCTTTATTCAACATAATGCCAACATTAGCTAGAGATATTATTATCAAAATGGCAAAATAATCAAGACAATATTGTGATAAAAACAAATTTATGAAAAATTATTCTTATGAAATCAATAGGAACAGAATCAAGACAGTAGATGATAAATTCGATGAATTGAAAAATATGTTTGGATTACTATTAAAAGAAGCTCAGTCCTAACAATATTTTTTTCTTTTTGCAATGAGGTCAATCATTTACAAAATGATTGTCTGTTGTTGCAACAAAACCAATTTCAAGAGGCTAACACTATGATGAATCATTATAACAATCTTAATCAACCTACTTACATTACTAGTAACAATGCTAACAACTTAAGACCAAATATAGCTAATGGTGTAGACAATCAAAATGTTCAAAGATATAGAACACCTGCATTAACCGATAGAACAATATTACGAGAAAACTCAAATAAAGCCAAAGATCAAAAGATTCAAGCCTTATGATATGATATAGTTGAACAAAAAAAAATCAACTATGTCAAATGGCAAGGCAAATGAGTCCATGGGTGAACCAAGGTAAATTACCGTCTCAACTATACCCTAGTTCATTCGCAAAAGCTATAACTTTTAGAAGCGGTAAACAAATGGAAGAACCAAATATAGCAAAACAACTAGTTCCTAAAAAGAATTAAAAAATTAAATAGAAATTAGAGATAATAAAATTCAATAGGAAAATGATTTCGATAAGAATAAACCAAGTATAGTAAGACCACCATTTCCCAATCTTTTAGAAAACAATAAGAATATAAAAAAATTACAAGAAGATAAAGAAATCTTAGGTACTTTAAGTAAAGTAGTAGTAAACATACCTTTATTCAAAGTCATACAAAACATACCTAAATATCCAAAATTTATAAGAGACTTATGCACTAAACCTAATGAAAGAGTAAGCCTAGGAGAACATGTGTCAGCAATAATCTAAAAGAAATTGCCCCATAAATGTTCTGATCTTGGAATGTTTTATGTTCCATGCATAATATAAAACATAGGAATATCTTAAGCGTTATGCATTCTAGGCACCTCAATCAATGTTATGCCTTTTGTCAATATATTTGCAAATGACAAATATACCCCGAGAAGAAATTGGTATAGTAGTACAATTAGAAGATATATCTACCATCCAACTTTGTAGGAGTATTAGAGGATGTATTGGTTATGGTTAATGACTTACTTTTCCCTGCCAACTTTGACATCATAGAAACAAAAGAAGACCATTTCTCTAGTAAAATTTCTCTTATCTTAGGACTCCCATTCTAAAAAACGGCAAAGCCAAAAGAGATGTTTGTAATGGAACTCTAACAATAGAGATAGACAGTGAAATAGTAAACTTTAACATCCATGATGCTATGAAATATCCTGCAGATGTTTCATCAGTATGCACTGTAAATATGTTAGATCCTATAAAAGATAAAACTTTAGAAATAATAATTCAAACAAACTTGAAAAGGTGATAGAGGATTTAAATGACGACGATGATATAGATGAAGAGACATGAGAGATAATTAATGTATGATAATCTTATAAAGTACTCCCTGAACTCTCTTACTATATGGACTTATCAATAAATCATTCAAGCTTTTACCCTCTATACTAAAAGCTCATGAGGTAAATTTAAGTTCTACCTTATCATTTAAAACACTCATAGTTAGAAAGTAACAATTCCTTAACAATTATAATTTCTAATAAATTATCAAATTTAGAAGATAAAATATTAGTAAAGGTTATCAAAGAACCCAAGAAAGAAATAGGATGGACAGTGGCTGATATTACATTAATAAGTCTAGCTACATGCACGTATAAAATCAATCTTGAAACAAACATAAAACCCTCTAGACAAGCTCAACGTTGATTGAATCTACCAATGATGGAAATAGTAAAGAAAATAATATCAAAATTACTAGATATAAGAATGATAATCCTAATAGTAGATTGTAATCGGGTCAGCCTAGTAGAAGTTGTCCCAAATAAGACAGTGATCACAGTTATAGCAAATAAACATTGAGAATTAGTACTAACTAGAATCCAGAATGGTTGGAGAGTTTGAGTCCATCCTCCTACTCAGCTTGAGCATTTATTTTCATATGAAGTGTCTCTAGCAACATCAAAGACTACTCTTATTGAGGACTTAACTGTTGTTAACCTTAAGGGCATTTAGCTGCCTTCGATTACTATAACATTGGAACATATTGTTTAGGCTCTAGTGAATGAAGACTCACAAACTGAGCTAAGTACATCAATCCACCCTCCTACTCACCTTGAGCATTAGGATATTGAAGTCAATCAAGCCATTCCTACCACTTCAACTGAGCCAACACCTACTCTTGATGTTATTGCTACACCTGCACCTTTTGCTCCTACTACTACTTCCATGACACAAATAAAGTTTGTTGAAGTCAACTCTGCTCCAACTCAAGATGAACCTCTATAAGCTCCAAGTTCTTCGATGGTGATAAGACCACACCTGCCGTTGTTCGACTATTTTTTAGATTGCATTGCCTATCTCATTGTCTACAAGGGAAATGCAGTTGCACAGATGCGACCAATTCAAGAAGAGTTAGACATTGCTGATGCACAACTTTGCGGATTGAGGTGGCTGGTTAAAACATAGCTTTAATCTATTTGACATTGTTTAGTTAAAAAAGGAGTGGGCAAAGAGTGACTTTAAGGTTAAGTGGTTTTTTGGTTTTGTAAGTACATGAACTTGATGTTTCGAAATGAACTTGATGTTGTAATCAAGATGAAGGTAAAGTTACTTTTTTGACCAAAGGGGAGGTTGTTAAGCAAGATGTTCATAAGTTAAGTTTGTTAGGTAGATAGTCAAGAGTAAATATAGACTAACTCGAGAAAAACTACAATGCAAATTTCAATGAAGATTACATTATTAAATTAAGAGTCGAAGACAAAGACAAGTCTGAAGTTAAAACATGAATTGAATATGAGTTGGATACTGAAATAGAGTAACTATCAATATTAGTCTACAACAGTGAAGAATTTCGATACCGAAAGCATAGAATTTCGAGATGGATTACAAATACAAAATCTGAGAGAAAGGTACATAAAAAGACCAAGAACTTTATGGAATGAAAAGTCAAGATTCTTGAAATAATATAAGACTATGTTGTTGAACATTAGATGATTCCAATAGAAATTACAATTGGAGACCGAGGAGGTTTTCTGAGTTGTATTATATTTAAGAGTGAATTATTAGATAGGGTAGATAGACTTAGTCTATAAATACTAAAGATCGCCATTGTGTGGATTATCATTTTTTTACTTGACTTTTGTGAGAATGAGAGATTATTATAGTAGTTGTACACACTATCAATTTGATTAATTGATTGTTTAGGCTAAGCCTACGCAGAGGAAGACATTCAAGTCTTACTACAATATTAATTTTGTGTTTAGTTTAGATATATGTTTATTAGTTCATCACTAATTCGTTAATCTCCTTAGCTCCTCTAGTTTAAAAAACTTTAAGAGATTTGCTCACACTCTACGAAAATTGATTCCTCTATCGATCGAGCAAACGCATATAAACAACTGCACTCTATGGGAGGTAGCCCCCATTCGTTATTTCTCTTAAGTTATTTCAATTTTAGTAGGACATTTAACTTTAGTATAGTTTGTTTTTCTCTCTCTCTCTCTCTCTCTCTCTCTCTCTCTCTCTCTCTCTCTCTCTCTCTCCTTTTGACTCTCTTTTAGTTTACTTTCAGATGTTATCCTTCGGAGTAGCTTCATTAGCAGGGGGATGATTGAGTTGTTTTTATTTTCATGGCCTTTATGCAAGTTCACATTATAAACTTGCTTATTTGTTTATTTATGTGTTTCAATAAAAAATAAGATTATTAGTTAGACACATATCCTAATCAAAATCATGAATTATTTTTAATTTTTTTAGTCAATTTTTCCTCTATGTTTACCTTTAGGAAGGATATATAAGTTACTCATGAAATAAAATTGTAAAAAAAAAAAAGTAAAAATAAGACCCATCGATTCCCTTCGATTCCAAATAACACTAGGAATAGTTGGCAAAATCCATAGCGAAAAACAAGAAAATTAGTGTAAGATTTGGAGTCTAGCGAATCCCAGCAATTCCACTAACGTAGGAATCGTTAGTAAAATCAGTAGGTCACTACATTTTCCAATAGCTCACTTATTTCTAATTCACATAATGATTCCTAGCGATTCAACTTAAACAGGAATCAGTGAACATAATTTTTGGTTTTGACATTCAAAACCTTAAATCGCCACACATAACACCCCATTCACACCATCAAATCATTTCACCCCTTCACAAAAATTCCAATTTCTTGCCAATATTCAACCCTCATAAGCTAAATCTTAGTCTATATAAGTGATTGTCACCTCCACCTAGCTTTATTCAACAACAAAAACATCAAATTTGGGAGAATATATCCAAGCTAGAGTTTAAAGAATTCAGATTTAGAGCTTGGAATACTGGGTGAAAGGATTCGAGGGCGTATATCTTGAGAGATTTACTCTTAAGAAGGTAAAATCACAACCCTAGAATTCTATTTTGACAAAAATTTGATGTTTTTGGATTTTTTAATATTTCTCGATTAATTTCAAAATTTATTGGTCAAACTCCATTTCGATATGTCAAATGAATTGTTTTGGATTAGGTATTGCAATAGTATGAGTGTTGGCTTACAAGCTCCATGATTTGGAAAAAAAAATACAGAGAATGAATTTGAAAAGTTATTTGAAAAATATTTGAGACTGAATTTTTCACAAAAAATTGTAATTCATGAGTTTTTGAAAGATTATTTGATAGATTTGCTATCATATTTTTGACTCCCGTAATTTTCAAAATTTATTTGTAAATATCTTCTCTTCATTCATAATCTTTTCTAATTTCTCGATAGCAATTTGATTTCCAAATAACTTTCCCGCCTTAAATCCATTTTTGTATCAAATACATGATCTTGGTTTACTGATTCATTATAGTAATTTGACCAATATGGTCAGATGAGCTATTGGGAGATGTAAAAGTAGTGCCCAAGAGAAAGGAGAAGGGGTTATGGTAAAAAAATCCAAGAAAGATCATCTGAGTCAACAAATGTATATTCAACCTACATGTTTTATAATTAGAGAATTTGTCAGTCCCTTCGTCATTAAGACGACCGACCGACCTAGATTATCTTAATCCTCTGATAATCTAGTCAGCCTCATCCATTCTTTCAACTTTGACCTCAAAATAATAATTATTTCAATGCTTTATGAGGCTCCAAAACTAAATTTATATCCTCAATAAAACTCAATTTATGATTTGTTCAATTGGAGCAAATTAAAAGATCATATCCATATTTTGTAAATAATTTGGCAGCACCTCCACCAAAAGAGACTTGCTGGAAAACATCAACCTAATAGACAACAGAATTGGGGAGAGGCCTAGAAGGACTCACAAGTCCCCGCAGTTCACAATATTTAACAAATTCAAATTATTAACCTAACTTAGAGTCTCGATTACAACGTTAATATTCCAATAAAATTTCCCGTCATATACTCAACCCAAAAATCTCAAAACAATATATATATAAACAATTTAAAACGATAATTTACTTTAAGTTTTAAAAGAAATTACCACAATCTTGGAGTCTCGTTCATTCATACCTTGTCTTCATATAGAATTTGACATCATCAAAGAAAACTCGAAGATATCAGGTAAGTAAATTCCTACATTGATCTGTACTCCTGCAATTGTTAGTCTAATACATGGAGACATGTAATTATATTTCCAAATAACAATAAGATATATTTGTCAACATTACATGCAATCCACTTGTTGTTGTCTCCTAACTATAATCAGATGTCGACTTTCAAAAATAGTACAAAGACAGTATTAAGAGATCATGAAATAAAAAGATAACTTGTTGGCGTTAGACTCCGCTAGTATCACTGGATGACATGGTGGTATAATTGAAACGTAGTTTTGAGCAAAGCAGATTCAGAAATAAGCTTATCTCCCTCACTCTCTTTTTGTACATATGACCAAGAATGATAAAAGTAATGCAAAATATGATGCAATTACAGGTACAAAAAAATTCAATTAATAGTAAAGGTCAATGTACTGTTTACTTACCACCATACCAACTCAAAGTTGGTTACGAAGCCTTACAAAATATTTCCTCGACTTTCATGTAATTTGAACCTATTCCCCGCGCTTCATTCTAATTAGTTTTAGAATCCTCGACGTTATCTAAAATCATTGAGAAATCTGGATAACTTCCCTATTTGAATTTCTAAAGGTTTCGACCAATTTTTCAAGTTGTTTTGGTATTTTCAAGTCCTAAAAACCTGTAATTACTCCAAATCAACTTCTCGGATGTTCGGATCTCAATTTGACTACAAATTATGATTCCAAATCAAAAATTAACCTTGACTAGGCTTTTAAATAATTTTCCAATTTTTAGGCATTTTTTGGGTATCATAGCACGTGTTACGAAGATATATTATTCAAGAAAACTCCGAAATCACCATTTTCATTGAAATATCTCATATTTATTTATTTATCCAAAAATATAATTTTTCTTATTTTTTATTTTTTGGAATTTCCTCTAATTTATAGCATTTTCTTTTTTATTCTATTAATCGGACTGGACCGATTCAACCGAATGGAAATTGGTTTGGTCTAGTTCAATTGAATCAGACCCAGTTCGATCTGGTCTGGGGATCAAATCCCCCTTCTTCCTCATCACGCCTCTACTGCTGTTCAACAACAATCAAATATATATATATATATATATATATATATATATATATATATTTTTTTCATTTCATTGGTTTTGTTTCAACTCTAAACCCTGATTGGGTCTGGGCAAGGGAGATCCTCCCTGTCTGAGCAGGGGAGACCCTCCCCATAGTTTCGATATTTTTCATCGATTCTCAAATGTCTCTCCTCCATAGTTGTGATCTTCTCCCTCTCCCAACGTCAATTTTGAATCCTCTATTTAAAAATTTTATCCACTAGGCAGTGTTGCGTTGTTGGAGATGAATATTGATTTTCTCAAGATTACCATCACACAAATCTCGAGGTAGATATGACGATTTGATATATATTTTGATATTCTTCGAGATACGTATTGCATATCTCGAGGCCCATCTTATGGCTATTAATAAGATCATCATCCCTGACCGACTTATATAAGATCAATTATATCGATCTCCTCTCTTTTCCTCACTGTCCAAATACAAAATGGAGCAAGCGGTGTTTGTTGGGTCTGGGATATATATGTGATTTTCTCGAGATTTGCATCACACGAATATCGAGGAATATTTGACGATTGTCTTTTTAACTTAATATTTTGATTTTTATTAAGATATGTTTTGCTTATCTTGAGGTCGATCTTGTGGTTGTATAACAAACCATACAATCAACTCCATGCACTACTTAATTTTTCTTTAGATGTGCTTGCATGTTCCTCGATGCTCATGCTATGCATATCTCGAGACGAATTTAATGTATACTTTTTAGTTTGAATTAAAATATAAGACTCATTTATATATACTTGTATATAATATATATATAATATATGTGTACCTAAGTATTTTCGTAGCTAAAAATTTGCTATGCGCGCCAACAACCACCTTCTGTCGTGCACACTGTTGTACTCCCAAACGTTTCACCATCGACCCCACATGTCACTAGGCGCGCACCAATTTATGAGTTATTCTATTTAATTTCATGATTATCTCTTATATTTAAGTCCAAATTAAATCCAAAAAAAAAACCTCAATTTCTTCAAAAATTGACAAGTATTCCCAACACGCTCCGAAACTCATTGGCACCACGTATACACTTCAACTTGACCCAATTTTGCGTCAAATAGAGTATAATACACTAATTAGTCACGCGCACACAAAATAATATCTAGTCTTATGATCTCCTATTTGTAATACGTGGGTCCTACCTCGGATACTTAAATCTCAAATTAAATCTAAAAATACTTAATTAGCATCCTAATCAAGTTTATGAAATTCTCAGATGTCACAATCTTCCCAACTAATTAAAATTTTTTCCTCGTAATTTAAACTTACAGGTTACTAAACAAAAAGAGGAAAAAATAATCCTTTATATTATTTACAAGGTGAACCATTAAGTGGACCCGATCACTTTCATTATATTTAGTAACTCGGTGGTATAGATCATAAACATTTGGATAAGTCATTAATATTAAAATATTTAGGTATTTATTTTATATGTTTTAATATTTCAATGTCTATTATTATTAATGAATTCTCTTTTATTTATATTTTCAGTGTTTCATTGGAAATATGGTGAAATAGAGATAATTCGAGGTCTTTTGAAGTGTACTTGGTGTTTGGCATTAAAAATTGAGCGTACGCACACTTCAAGAAAATTTGGTGGGACCTACATTGGTATGTGTTGATACTATTGTAGTTTAGAAGAAGTTTGGAGGAGCATTAGTTGATAAAAGTCATTAAAAATGACTAAGTATAACTCATTCTTGAAGTTTGATCAGCTTCCGTCAGATCTGGCTCGAGACATGCGTAGTAGAATTGATCAAGAAAGAAGAGAAATGGAGTGATGCATAACAGGGACAAGGTTATGATGCAACGCAATAGTTTCCTTCAATCAAGCCTCGAAATCAGAATGACAGAAAGCATCATATGAGAAACAAAGGAACTTAATCTTAACATGAGATCTGTTACGCACCAACTCCAAAATATTCGCTATCTCCACTATGTGTGTTCTCTTCACTCTAGAGCCTTCGATCTTTCTTGAGATGTGGTTCGTGCACACTCCTAGATTGACGCACGACTCTCTTGAGCGCCTCTCCTCACCAGCTGAGCTACCACTTGTCGATCCTTCACTCGGCAAGCCACGTCATCAACAACTCCATAACAATTCATGGCTCGCCACATCAACAACCACCAGCAGAACAACCAATCACCTTCTACCACATGTCAAAAACCCAAACAACAAACTCATCACGCCATCAGATCTTCCTAGGCGGATGAGACACTAATTAAGACATGATTTCTTTTAGACTTTATGGTTTAGTGGAGTGTCTTCTCCTCTCTCAACAAATAGAACTATTTTTTTATTGTTTTTAATGGAGTTTGTCAAGACGATGTCTAGCTAAGAAATCATGGCCTAGGTCAGAGGCAACAAAAGTCTAGATTCATGTTTTATAGCGGTGTTTATGTCAGATCTATTTATTTATAATTTAATTTATTTTAATTCTTTCTATTTTATTTGTTGTTGATTTCATGATTACGATACAAACTTAGGGTATGTATATAGCTAGTGCATGCTTTTAGGTGGAAGACCTTTAGTTAATCGGGAGTTATGTATCCATAAATGTATGATTGGACTGATACAAGTGACAATCACTCACCCGTTTACCGTCAAAACGTTTCGCTTATTGAGTGTACGACAAATGAATCTTGGTTAAATCGGAAGTTCATCCGATCCGGTTATTCAAGATTAGTATTCCTACATAACTTTATGTAGTTAATGCATTAAATTCTATTTGCAAATGTCTAGGTTGTGTGTTAATTAGAGTAGTAGTTAGTGGCGGACATCTTGGTTATCGAGATTAGGGGAATTAGGGATTTTTGGAGGATGTCGATTTCCTGTATCTAATCTAGAAGGAATTGAATTAATAATCTTTTGGAAAGATTGAAGACCATGACATGTTATTCAACTATTATTTGTATTCGTAGAACCTAGACATAGGTATTTTCTCATTTTGAATTCATTCTTGTAAGTTTTAATTTCTAAGTAGTTTTAATTGCCTTTTCATTGGAATTGGTTCTTGTTTGTATATCTTTATTCTATATTGTAGCAAATTCCCATTTTGTAGGTGTCGCATAGCTCTTAATTGATTTTTTCTTGAAATCTATACAAAAAACCACAAGAATTTCTCTTTTTAGTTAACTTAGAGTAAAACCTACGTCCTGTAGATTCGACCCTGTATTTACCACTACTACACCTTTGTGGGATTGGTAACTCATATACGGGTTATATTTGGCTTGAACGACATGTGAACAAACTTTGGCGTCGTTATCGGGGACTTAGTTCTTTATTCTGAGTTTAGTTTCATTCTTTTTCTTTTTCTAAGTTTTATTTATTTATCTATCTAGTTCCTTTTCTCTAACATATGTTTACGTGTAACTCCTCAGTGGCCTCCTACTCCTACAATTATGGTAAATTTGAAGATTCGTACTATCTTAGTATGAATGCGATAGGTATGTCAAGTTATGTACATAATTTTTCTAATTGGTATTCTAATTTGCAGCATGTCAAAGCTTGTGGATATTGTGGTGATTGTACTCATTCCATCAATGCTTCCTCTTACAATTGCGAGTATGGAAATTATCACGAGGAGAGTTACGTATCACCACTACCCAACTTTTACGAGTTCATGCCAATTCACATATTCCTTAACAAAAGGAGCGTTCTCTTAAAGAAATGTTGAAGGACTTAATCTCAGTCTATAAACAAAATGTCGAAGTCTTATTGGAGATCCATCACGACAATCTACTCTATCAAGAAAAATGGGAACAAAATCGAATAGAGATAAATTCAAGTTGTCAAAATATGAGCATTCTACTTCATGAAATGAATATTAGTATTGATAATTTGATTAATAAAGAAGTGTTCCTCGAGCCTATACATTGTGATCAAGAGGAGAATGCGAGTGTGACTATGTTGAGAAGTGTTGAGGAGGACGAGTATTTTTTTGAATTGGTAGATGAACTTGAAGTTTTGCTATCGGAGCTGAATGTTATAATTACAAAAGTTCATGAAGAAGAAGCCGAGATGAAAAATGAAGTCACTTTGGAAAGGCCATATGACCCATATGAAGAGAGCAAGGAAGATCAACCTCTAGTGTTGATGAATCCACCTCTTGTTTCATGCATATTTGTTGAATTCAAAATTGGGATGGAACAAAAAAGATACTTGGAAGCTTTATGTGGTGTTGACAGCTATGTGTTAAAAGGTGAAGACTATATGGAGACCTATTCGTTAGAAGTCGTAGATGAGCTCAAAACTCTGAAAGAGGGCATGTTTTTTTCATTGCCCAAGGCTACAGTGATTCCATTTGTTCGTGACTACTCCAAATTAGTGGGCGTTACGTGATCTTTCAAGCCAAGTCTAGCCAATGAATTAAAATAAATGCGCTTATTGGGAGGCAACCCAACCTTATTTTATTTATTTTCATACTTAAATTTCTATTATAATCTAGTTTAGTTTATTTTATTTTGGTTATTCAACCATAGATTTACAAAATCATTCGTTAGATAGGGGCAATGAGAAAAAAAGTTTTATTAGTTTATCCTTCTTTAAATAAAAAAAAAAGAATTAAGTGAATTGTAGAATCAAAATCATGGCTTTTTTTTTAGAATCATTTGAATCATGTTAGCTAATCCCTAAAAGAATTTTTACAAGTTAAGGAAAGTCTTGAGATGAAGGAAATAGAGAGTACCATATGTTGGAGTCAGGTATGACTTTTAATTAAATCTTAATTATCATGATTTGAGTTATTATTTTTTAAGGAAATTGATTACTTGCTAGGATTTATTTGTTTTGAGACTTGGTTGGAAAATCAAGAAACTAACATAAGTCGCTGCATTAGTGGCGAGTCTTTTGTAGAACCCGAAACACTAGATTTTATTTTCACTGTTTTGTTGATTTTACCCTTAGTTGAGAAACTTCAAGCTTCAAAATTTGGTTGATATTTTTTAAGTCAATTCCTTGATTAATCAGTTTTTACTCTAGTCACTATATATGAACTCGTCTTTATCCTTTGTTTCTTTTTTTAGTACTCTTATTATTATGCATGAACTCGTATCATTTCCTTAATTCTATATCTATTATATTCTTTCACCCCTTTTTTATTTTCTGTGTGTGAGCCTCCTGACTTGTTTTGAACCTTGGGGACAAGGTTCGCAATACATTTGGGGGTATTTTAGGGATTATGGATTATATTGGATTGATATTTTTGCTAAAGACCACATGTACGATCATTAAATTTTTTCAATTATGCGGTTGAAGGATAGTAATGGTGTTGTTATTTCTTTCATTTTCTTTTCTTTCAATTCATATTTATATTTTCCATTTCACTAGGATATGATACATTTTCATGCATGTATTTTGTATAGTTTTTATTATTATTATATTTATTTAGAGTCACCTAAAACTTTATTTCATGCCTTTGGTCGTGGATGAGTAAATTATGGTTACCTTTTTTACTTGAAACTTAGGGAAAATTAAGAGAAACACTCACCTTGACCCGTAACCTACCATTTTTATGATATCATATTAGGGACTTAATATAAGGGTTAAGCCTTGTACTCAATACCAAAGGGGGCACACTTTTGGAACTATGCAAGTGGAAAAAAATCAAATTTTTAGGGTGCTAGAACGAGGGTGTAACCCACTCGAGGCTAAATTCCTACAACTAAACCACTTTTGGGGAAATGATTTAGGCCATTTTTAAATGAAATCCTACTTAAAGTAATTTTCCTAGTTAATGCATTTTGAGCCAACGTAACCTTTAATTCTTTCATACCTAATGTTAAACCCATGGCCATAACTATCAGGGAATGTGCCTTAAGTCAATCTACAAACATTATTTATCTTATAATTTTAGTTAATAAAATAGAAGTTTTTCATTTGTTGTTTTATTACAAGTGATTGCATGTTTACCGTATAGTAAGATCCATTGGTATTTGTTGAAATATCCTAAATGTCCTTAGTCGGTCATTATACTGAGAATTATAATGAATTAAGACTAGTGTGAATCTTGATTGATGGTCATATGACGATCATATGTATAGGGATACGAATCGAGATAATGAGTACTTGTTAGGGAAAAAGGTATTGAACCAACCCGCTATGAGAACACGACATGAAGTCATAGGTGTTACTCAAGATAGGTATATCATTTAGTCATTTGACTTGAGATTACCATAGACTTCAATATTAGGAGAATGAAATTTAACACAATCAAATGTTGTCTTTAACTGGAAGATTATAAAGATTGTGATTGGTTACCATGTGAATAATATGTGAAGGTGTGTAATCAAGATAGAATTTGTCACTCTCGTATAGAGAGAGATATCAGTGGATCCCTCGACATGATAGACTGATAATAGCCAAGTCCATGTGAATTGATATAATCAATGTCACTTGGATGTTTTCAGTTTACTTAAAGATCGAAACTTGTACGATTGAACATTAAAAGTGATTTTTCATGCTACGTGGTAGTCATAATACCTTGCTAGAGACCGCTTATGACTTGTGTAAGAATATGGTTTTAGTTCACTGCCAATGTCGGATGAACATATTAGGTCGCACACAAAGAATGGCTTTGTGCAATTTCAATTGGTCCAGAATAATGAATTTTTTATGATAAAATTCATGGCTTAAAAACCCTTACAAATTTTCATATGATAACTTATTAATAGGGGCATATTTGTAATTTACTTAAACTGCCTAAATACAATAGTTATATTACAAATATGATTTTAAGTAAGGGCTTATATACACATATTAATAGAGGTTGAAACCCTACATCGAAATAAGTTTTTCATTTTTGCTATTTTCGAGTTCTCCGAATTTTGGGAGAGAAAGAGTTTTTTTTCTTTCTTTGGGCTAGCACTCCAAATTGTGGTCACCATTCATATGTGTATTTCCGATAGAGGATGGGCGCTTGACGTCTTGGAGATTGAACAATCATATAAGGAAAATATGGAATAAGGTATGGTTTTACTTTTGTAGATCTACTTTAATGGAACTTATTTTCGATCATGTTGGGGTTTTTCAAAATATTTTTGAATTTTTCACTGCGTATGAACCTCATAACCCAACAGTGGTATTAGAGCCATAAGCTTGGTTCTATTAAATGTTTACATGTTTTCTCTAATGTATATATGACATATGTATGAAAACATGATCTCGATTAATGTATATATAATGTGCATATAGGTTTTGTGATAATTGTTATCAAGAATTGGTTTTATAGCACGTTGTTAATTCATATATTTAATACATACACATGATTTGATTCAATGATAAAATTCATGTTTATATTATTTCTATTAACATATGTTTTAATATTTAACGATGTGAATTTTGTATGTTCACATTGTAGAAGTCATGTTTAGGCTAATGTGATTCTCGTGTTGGATACGTAGTTCGTTTTGTTTAATAATTATGTATGTTTCCATGATAGCAATCATGATAAGGTTAATATTATTAATTTAATATGATTCTAGTGTTGAATGCATGATTAATGTTTAATTTCTTGATTCGATTTCTTGTTTCATATAAATAAGAATCAAAAATGATTTTAATCATATATCTCATTGTGGTTATCTGTTAGTATATTCCTATTACATATGAGATAAGCTTGTAATCGGATAAGAATTACAAATCTGAAAAGAAAGGGGAGATATATACAAAATTCTAATTTGATATTTATAATTAGATTATGATAAGATATTAAGATAGAGATGGGCCTGAGTCAATTAAAAAAGTTTCAATTAATATTTTCGAAATTAAAATAAGGGGCAGTTTTGGTCAATTGTATTAATTAAAATAATGAAAAATTTCAAGCGATTTTCAATTTTCAAAACAGGAATTCATTGTCTAGAAAAAGGCGGGAGGGGGGCGGAGAGGGGGCACTGCCTCTGTATGGTACTCAATATTAGGAGTCTAGTTTACTTTAGTATCATTAATTACACCTTTGCTCGGGATATGCAAAGTCCTAAGTTTGGATGTATTTGATAAGTCATTAATATTAATATATTGAATTGTTTATTTTATATGTTTTAAGATTTTAATGACTATTATTATTAATGAATTCTCTTTTATTTATAATTTCAGTGTTTAAGTGGCAATTTGGTGAAATAGATATAATTCAAGGTCTTTTGAAGTGTTCTCGGTGTTTGGCTTTAAAAAGCAAGCGTACATGCATTTCAAGACAGTTTGGTTGGACCCATATTTCTCTGTTTTGATATTATGGTGGGTTAGAATAAGTTTGGTGGAGCATTAGCTGACAAAAGTCATTAAAAATGATTAAGTATAACTCATTACTGCACTTTGATCAACTACAGTCATATCTGTCTCGAGACACGCATTATAGAATTAATCAAGAAAGAGGAGAAATAGAGTGACATAAAATAGGGACACGGTTGTGACACACCACCACCAGAGCCCTTCGATCAAGCCTCGAGATCAGCATGATTGAAAGCATCAAATGAGAAATAAAGGAACTTGATCTTGCCACGAGATCTGTAATGGAGAAACTCCCAGATATTCACCGTATCTCCTATGTGTGTTCTCTTCACTTCAGATCCTTTGATCTTCATTGAGATGAGGTTTGTGCACACTTCCAGATTGATGCATGACTCTCTTGAGCACCTATCCTCACCAGTCGAGCAGCCACATTTCAATCCTTCACTCACCTAGCCACGTCCTTAATAGCTCCAACAGCCAATCACGGCTTGCCACTTCAGCAACCTCCAGCAGAACAACCAATCGCCTTCTACATCATGTCAGAGACCTTAACAACAAACTCACCACAACCATCAAATCTTCCTAGGCGGATGAGACACCAATTAACCTACAATTCTCACTTTCTCTCCCTTCCAGATACCAAAAGGGTTTTATATATATAGATTTTAGGGTTTTGTGGAGTATCTTCTCTTTTCTCGACCTATCATCATGTGAGATCTATTTATTTATTGTTTAATTCATTTTAATTCCTTCTATTTTTATTTCTTGTTGATTTCAGGATTATGTTGCAAACTTAGGGTATGTATATGGCCAGTGCATGCTTTAAGGTTGAAAACCTATAGTTAATCGGGACTTTCATATTCGTAACTGTACGATTGGACATATACAAGTGAAAATCACTCATGCCCTTGCCATTAAAACCTTTAGGTTCTTGAGTGTACGACAGATAAATTTAGGTTAAATCAGAAGTGGACGCAATCTTGTTATTTAGGATTAATATTCCCAAGGAACTTTATGCAATTAATGCATCAAACTCTATTGGCGGATGTATAGGGTGTGTTTATTAGAGAGGTGGTTAGTAGTGTACGTCCTAACTATTAAGACTACAGGAATTAGGGATTTTTGGGGAATGTCAATTTCCTATAGCTAATCTAGAAGGAATTGAATTAATAATATTTTGGAAAGATTGAAGACCATGACATGTTATTGAACTATGATTTGGATTTGTGGAGCCATAGACCTAGGTATTTTCTCATATTGAATTCATTCTTGCAAGTTTTAATTTCTAAGTAGTTTTAATTAGTTAATTAATTGTTTTCTTAAAATCTATAAGAAAACCCCAAAAAACATTTTTTAGTTAACTCAGAGTAAAAGCTTAATCCTGTGGATTCTACCCCATATTTACAAGTATCACATCGTTGTGGGATTGGTAACTCGAGTATAGGTTATATTTAGCACGAATGACACGTAAACACATTTCAAATTTTCATTTCCAAACCTTTGGTTTAATGAAAATTGATTTTCGTTACTTTGCGAATCCTGGCAATTTCACGAATTATTAATGAGTTAAACGATCAACTTTGTGAAATATTTAATAACCTTACTTTACTTTTTATGTCTCGAATCCTATTCAAGCATTAATACTTGGCAAGATCTAGCTTATCTTGCTTTACATAAAACAAATTTTATTAGTAACTGAATGTTATTCCACAAACCATTGATAATTTTTTTCATATCTACCAAAACTCTGGTACACAACCCAGTTTACTTTCTCATTTCTAATCATCTTCTTATTTGAATTCTCGATCAATTCTTAGACTATCATCAGTCTAAATATTAATATAGTAATGCAAATAATACTTAAGTGCAACATTAGATACAAAGTAGAGTTGCGTGTCTATTTGATCCATCACCATTCCAGAGTTACTCAATAGAAACCTAGAATTACACAAGTCATTCCATGACTGTAGATCTCTAATTACATCTATCATCCAATGACAAGAGCTCTCGAAATTCAATTCAGTCTGAAAATGAAACCTAACATATCGTGCAACACTCATTAATTCTCTAAATGTTTACTCAAAATACTATTTATATTATGGACTACAAACAGTTACCAATCCCAACCCGTCAGCCAATTTACTTAACTTTTTCTTTGACTTCTTAGAAAATTAATGACTTTTTCAACTTCGTCAAATCATCTTCTCTTCATGAGTTCACCAAGAACCACATCCCTTAACTATCAATCTCTTACAGATTGCATTGATCACTAATCCATTATTCACTATTTCTCTAATTACTACGATTTCCCATCACCTTGATCATTACTGTACACCAAACTTCTTTTATTTCCTGAATAGAGATAGTTATCCTTAACTTGAGTAGATATACATTTCAAAATAGAGATATCAACCTATTCGATGATTATACTCTTATAGTATAACTTTTAATTTGTATTTCATACAAGTTTATAAATATGTTATCTCTTTTTAATTTCTACTTAATTATAGTGGAGGAACATTCGATTCTTCCAATATATTAAATCAGATATACTATCCGCTATTCAATAACTTAAACCAGCAGGGATAATACAGACTAACTGAGCTGTAAGTTGTGAGTCTTTTTTCGTTTCATTTGTATCTTACATCAACTCTAATTTAAAATAACTAGTGCTTTAAACTCCACCACTAACTAGTCTCGTGGTGTAGCATTATATTTGAAACAACATACAACATATTAACTAATATCCGTTTTATATTACTTTAGTTCAAAACTTTAGCTTTTTCAATTTGATTCTTAGTAAAATCCTTGTGAAGATGTATTAAATTTCATCAAACTTATAGTTTGACATCCTAAGTCTTATTAGAACTCGTTTACTTGAAGTTTCCCATTTTCAAGCATATGTGAGAATTTCTTGACCATTTAGTTGCCTATATTTCAGCTTCCAATTGACTCCAATAAAACTTCATAGACTATTTTATTCAGACAATCGTCAATTCATTCAATTATTCCAATATAGGTGGACATATAATGATCTTCTACATGGTGAATGAACTGTGATTAATGGAGTTATTTATACTTTTGGTCATGCACAACTACTCCAGTGCCTTTCCTTGACTAAATGAGTCCATTCATGTCACTTCCAACAGTCACAGGTCATCTATACGTCTCATTTTATTTTATACACAGAGTCCATTCCGTTTGATTTTTGTTAATCTTATCTATTTTCAAATTGATCTCAATCTTAGTCCTTTTATAAACATACCACGACTTTCACTTAACAACCAGGCCACTTACAACTCCTTAATCTTGACTTAGAAATGCAATTTATATCTCTTCTTTTTTCAAAAATACAACTAAGGACAATACGACTTCTTATGGTCATTCCATCAATTGAAGTATTCCTTGGCTAACCTTTATTTGAAATAGAGAAATTTTGTGACTCAAACAATTAAATTATTTTTTATTGCCTTAATTTGTTTCCATTACTCTTTGATTTCTCGACTTTTCTTTTTCTCTAAAAGAAATTCGGTACCTTTCAAGAAATCGTGTAAGATAACTTTGTATGTTACTGATCATCAATTTACTTTTAACGAATTCATTTGTCCATTATTGCTCATTTGAAGAGATAGGAGAATTAGAATTTCCAAACTATTGATGAAATAAACGAGTAATCAAACTCTTAAAGGACGCTATCTCAATCTTTTAAATCCTATAATTGGAAATTCTCATAATATATGAGCTCATACTGACATCCTATACAAATCATTTACTGATTCTCAATAAGTACATCAATATCTTCATTAGTTTTATTTTAGGTCGTAGTGATAGGGATCATTACTTAATTTGATTAGAAGTGATTATGAGGTATTTTGAATCTCAAAACACAAGCACTTGTGCCGATGTTTAATAGCTAATCCTAGCTATTATCATACCATTTTCTCTAATCTCAACTTCTAACACGTTGATCTTATCACTACACATTTCATTTCAAGTTAAAAACTTCATTGATCTTTGTTTCATAACAACAACTAATCTTGTGTTAATAAAGATTACTTCTAACTTGTGTATTTTCATTAGTTTTTTAGTTATTTATTTCACTCATAGAACCACTATACTCAATGTCACTTATAGATAAGAAACTTGTGTAATAAATAATCAAAAAATTTAGTACTTCTTTTTAGAAGTCATTTGATTATTATCAACTATGGTTCTATTCTACATTTCACTTGGTGTTTGTTTCGGAAAGGAGACAATATTTTGCTTCAAGATATTTTATTTTCATAGAAACCAACTTAGACAACTTGACTAGTTTTATCACAATCCCATTGTGATTTTTCAGTAAAAATTTAGTTTGCCTGATCAATTTCTATTTTCGAAACCACGTGTCTCCATTTTCCTTGTTGAGACTATTTTAACATTTTCCTAAGTGTTTTATAATTGTAATTGTTCGATACTTTCGATTTTCAAGAAATCCATGTTCAGTATTTACGTGCTTGAATAATTTGGACTTCCCTTTCAACCAATTTTCTATTGTTTTCACAATTTATACTTTCATTAGTTGTATTGATATCGAACTATTTACAACATCTTTATGAATTAAAACTTCAAAAGTCCAATTCACATCCATTTACGCTAATCTTTGTTTCATAAGCCTATTCTCTCTTTTTATTATTCGTTTCCAAATTTTACTCATTGTATCTTACGAGTTAAGTATCGAATGGACAAGGAGAATAAACTTCCTAATGCATACATACAACACAAATATAACATAATAATAAAAACATCTCAGCTCATAGTCGCTTCCCTACGAATCGCGCTCAATCACTCTTTAGTTGTCAACCAAAGTTTACTCTCAATTGAGCCAAACCTTAGGATCTTAGATCAAGTTTGTAGCCCCCTCATCATTAAGACTATTGACCAACCTAGATTATATGAATCCTTTGATAATATAGTTAACCTAATCCATTCTTTCAACTTTAACCTCAAAATAATAAGTACTTCAATCCTTTATAAGGCTCCAAAACTAAATTTATATCCTTAATAAAACTCAATTCACGAATTGTTCAATTGGAGCAAATTAAAAGATCACATCCATATTTTGTGAAAATTTTAGCAGCACCTCTACTAAAAGTGGCCTGTCAGAAATTTTTTACCTAATAGACACCAAATTAGGGTGAAAGGCCTAGAAGGACTCACAAGTCCCCGCAATTCATAATATATAACAAATTCAAATTTATAGCCTAACTTAGAGTCTCCAATAGCTTAATCACAACTTTACTATCCCAAATAGACCACAATTGAAACATAAACCTCTCAACGTATTTTAACTAACTTAGGAGACTCTCATAATCCTTCAACAAAATTTCACGCCCTACACTAATCCCAAAAATCCCAAACAATATATACAAACAATTTAAAACATGAATTTAATTAGAATTTTAAAAACACTCACAATAATCTTTGAGTCTTGCCTATTCGTCCCTTGTCTTCATATAGAATTTGATATCATCAAAAATAACTCGTAGATGTCAGGTAAGTAAATTCCTACATTGATTAGTACTCCTACAATTGTCAGTCTGATTCATAGAGACATGTAATTGCGTTTCCAAATAAATAATAAGATATATGCGTCAACTTGACATGCAATCCACTTTGTTGTTCGCATAACCATAATTAGATGCAGAATTCGAAAAATAGTATAGAGACAATATTGAGAGATCATGAAATTTCGAGATATCTTGTTAGTGTTAGACTCAACTAGTCTCACTAGACTGCATAGAAGTAGGATTGAAAACTAGTTTAAGAAAAAAAACCAGACTCCGACACAAGTTTATCCC
This sequence comes from Stephania cephalantha, assembly GCA_039657325.1. Classification (NCBI taxonomy): domain Eukaryota; kingdom Viridiplantae; phylum Streptophyta; class Magnoliopsida; order Ranunculales; family Menispermaceae; genus Stephania; species Stephania cephalantha. The sequence goes on from CM077577.1 coordinate 18,691,653, forward strand.
CTCACTTTCTTTGTGTATGCATGACTAAGAATGATGAAATGCAATGCAAACTATGATGCAATTACACGTACAAAGATATTCAATCAATAGTAAAGATCACTATAGGGTCTACTTACCACCAAACCAACTCAAAGTTTCTTATGAAGCCTCACACAATGTTCTCCGGCTTTCACGTACTTTGAACCTATTCCCCGAGCTTCTTTTCAAGTAGTTTCAGAATCCTCAACGTTACCTAAAATCATTGACAATTTCGGATAAGTTCCTTATTTAAATATCGAAAGGTTTCCACCAATTTTTCGAATTGTTTTGATATCTCAAGTCCTAAAAACCTAAAATCACTCCAAATCAACTCCTCGAATGTCCAAATTTCAACTTTGACTGCAAATTGTGATTTGGAATAAAAAATTAACCTTAACAAGGCTTTTAAACAATTTTTCTTCATTTCATGCATTTTTGGGTATCACAACACGTATTACGAGGAAAACCCCGGTATAAATCCTCAAGAAAATCCCAAAATCCTCAATTTTCATAGAAATCACACATTTCTATATATTTGTCAAAAATATAATTTTTTCAATTTTTTTTCTTTTTTTCAAAATTTTCTCTAATTTTTATCATTTATTTTATTTATTTGAGGTGGGGTTTGACCCTTCAACCTAACTGGTCTGGTTCAACTAAACCTGACCGGTTCGGTTCAACTAAATCGGACCCGATTCGTCTGATCTGGGGATCTAACCCCCTTCTTCCTCATCTCGCCTCTGCTGCTGTTCAACATAATCAATTCTTTTTATTATTTTTATTTTTCATTTCGTTCAAGTTAGGCTCTCAACTCCAGGTTAGGTCAGGGCCGGGGAGACCCTCCCTTGCCATTGTCTTCCGTAGACGAACTACCATTCCTCCATCAACCAACGACACATAAACAATAAATAACCCAACAACATCAACCATAAGAATAAACAACAACAGTCTTACCCATCGATTCTCCTTTGTCTCTCATCCATAGTTTCGATCTTCTCCCCTGCTCTACATCAATTTACAATCCTCTGTTTCAAAATCAAATGGATAAGGCGGTTTTATCTTGGAGATAAAAAACATATTTTCTCAAGATTCACATCACATGAATCTCGAGGTAATTCTGATGGTTCATCATATATTTGATCTTTCTTGAGGTACGTATTTTCTATCTCGAGGTCAATCTTTTGGCTATTATCAAGATCATCATCCCTGACCGACTTATATAATATCAACTATATTGATCTCCTTTCACTTTCTCACTATCCAAATACGAATTGAGGAGGCGATGTGTGTTGGGTTTGGGATATATATGAGATTTTCTCGAGATTCGCATTGCATGAATATCGAGGCTAATATGATGGTTGTCGTTTTAATTTTATATTTGATATTTATCGAGTTGCGTATCTTGAGGCTAATCTTATGGTTTTATAACAAACCATACAATCACCTCGATGCACAACTTGCTTTTTCTTGAGATGTGGTTGCACATATCTCGAGATGTGGATAGCTCTGAACATCACCAATCGTCCAAACCATTCCCTTCCTAAATGCTCATGCTACGCATATCTCGAGCTAAATTTAATGTATACCTTTAATTTAAATTCTACTATATATAAACTATATATTTTCGCGGTAATAATTCAACACGAGCGCCAACGATTGCCCTTAAGCATACACACTTTTGTAGTCCCATGTGTGTTACCCTCAACCTCGCATATCACTAGTCGCCCACTAATTTATTAATTATTATTTTTAATTTCATGATTATCTCTTATCTTTAGGTCCAAATTGAATCTCAAAAATACCCCAATTTCATCGAAAACTAAGAAATATTCCCAGTGCGCTTACAGACATCGCGTATACACTTCAACTTGACCCTATTTCGTGATGAATAAGTATAATACACAAATTAGTCAAATGACATATAAAAATAAAATTTAGACTTATGATCTACGATCTGTAATATGCGGGTCCCACCTCGAACACTTAAATACAAAATTAAATATGAAAATACTTAATTAACATTCTAATCAAGTTTACAAAATTCGTGAATGTCACAAAATCAAAGACGGAAAGGGATGAGTTGAGAACACCCACTCTACTTAGCTCTGATGAAGATTCTGACTACCTTGACCCAGACATACAAGTCCCCTATGACCCCATGAGATTTGTTAGTCCTAAAGAAGAAAATAGATACATTTGAGATATAATAAGAGTTATCATACTCGAGAGATGACTTCAAATCCTAAAATGTTAGGATATATGAAGATAAAGTCGTGAGCATCATATCGAAAAAAGTGTGGGAACACCTTCTTAGGGATTACGAAGGAAGATTAAAAAGAGGATGGTTGGAATTAGTTTGTCAATTCTACGCTAATGGATATGTGAGTGGAAATTATAACGAATTGATAATTTAAGGAAAGAAGATTTATATTTCACCAAAGGCACTGAACATACATTATGAACTTCCACAACTTAGAATTAGACAGGATTGTATTGACTATCCCAGCATGCATTCCCTCCCTAATGAAATTTACCCTCTAACCCAAATTCATAAAGCCTTAAAGGTAATTCCAAGACAGTGATGAGTTATTATTTATGTACTTTTTAATAGGTGTTTTGATATTTAAATCAAGTTCAAAGTCATATTTTATGTTTCTATATGATTTTGTTGGAGATTAATAGGGTATTTGAGCATATGCCCATAATTCAAGTAAAATCGAGAAATAAGTTGTAATAACCAGTTACCTTAAGCTTGTGATTACTAGTAACCCAAATCCTAATTAACTCGAGTTAGACTCATGGTTAAGTTTGGTGTACCTTGATTAGCGTGTGTGTAGGTTTGTGTGATGGTTGTTGTGTGTTTGGAATGTTTGTTGAAATTATAGGTTGTAGCATAAAAAGAGAATTTATATACAAGCCTATAATCGAAAAATAAACAATTAAATAATAAATATCTGGTACACAAAGTGCAATGACGGGGTTGTGAAATGAATGTGCACGCCTAAGAACACTCGTAGGCATGTTTGGTTAATTTACTAGCGAAAAAATACACGAAATATATACATATATTTGATATATAAAAATATATATTAAAACTATAAGTTTGATTTGAATTATATGAATCGTTGGATCGCCTCGAGATGGGTGTGAGTTTCGATGGTGTCGAAATGTGTCACTTTAAGGGGTGTCATTCTAACACATCAATCACTCAATCAGCCTCGAGATAGCGTGATGCATATCTCAAGGAAAATTCATATATTTAAATTAAAAGCGTTCAAGTTTTCCTCACAGTTCATCGATCAATCGAGAGAAAGTGGGAGAGAGCAGTTGAGGGTTTGATTTGGAGGGGATCAATCTAAGAGTAATTTCTAGTGGAGTTAAGGTGATCAAACCACTGTTAGATCAGAGATCATCTCTTTGGTGAGTTGGGTTTTAAGTTTGAAATTCAATTTGATAATTTGGGATGATTTCTCTATGAATTGTTGTTGTCAATTTTTTTAAATAAGTTTATACCCACTAGAGGTCCTACCTAATATTTTTGGAAAGTGTTTGAGGTTGTTGTGATGATTTGTTAATGGAACAGTGGCTGCTGCCCTACTCACTATCGAGAGAGTGCAGGGTGGAACGCGTTCCAAGTATCAGTTGAGTGTGCTCCCTTCATTAGTTGGGATGAATCGAGTTTGTGGAGCGTGCTCTATCAAGTGAGGGAGCACCCTACTACCCTTAAAAATAGCACCTCCGCTATAGTTTGGTTAGAATTTCCTGAGCTCCTAGGGGTTTACTTATGGGTTCTAAAAGATAGGGTATTAGAGCTATATTGATCACAATTGGTTTGTGATAGGTGTTAGATCACGAGGAAAACGTGAGTGACCCAAAAAGTTAGGAATTTTGGAAACGGAAACTTGAACCGAAGTAAGTATGGATTCGCTTATTTATCAATGTTGCATGGATATGTTAGTATAAGTAGTTCATATAGTTTATGGACTATACGGGGGAACTATGTGCACTGTAATATTTTTACTAAATGGAAACGGTGTTTAATGTGATATGTGAGTGTAACTTATGGAATTGAGAATAGGTTTCATAAGAGATAGGTGTGGCCTCTCGGCCTATATGTAACTCCTGCTCAATTCGATATCTAACATGCATTACATACTCATAAGAGGGTTTGAGATAGAACCATTGGACATTAATAGATTGGCTAGACATCACATTGGCCAATGTGTTGGTCTAGCAATTGCATTAATGGTGTCATTTAGTAATTGACCGTAGTTTTACAAATAAAAAAATGGGAATCACAAAGTAATAGTCATTGACGGTCTGAATTGCATTCGTTATTTATTGGATTATATGTTGTTCGTAATCCCATTAGCTATCTATGGTGCATATTGTTATTGCATATAATTCTTGATTATTATATGGAATGTTGATGGCTTTGTGAATCCTTACTTACTAAGCAAGTTGGAGCGCTCATCCTAATTAAAATTTTAGGAAAATTTACGACCGCTATGACTACGAGATAGAGAAGATGTAGGAGTCTTGATCATCTCTTTGATGTGATGAATCTTCCCTTGTCTTATATATTTGTATTGAATTACAATTTTGTAATATCACAAGGCGTGGGAGGTTATGTATAACCGAGATTCATTCGATCTGAACTGGTTTCTTATATCATGTTTAATATCAAATTTTTTTGAATTTTAGTACGTTTAATATTTGATTTACATCGATATTCAATATACAAACATGTTTATAAGGAGATAAAAAGAGAGGCTACTGGCTCTAGTTAAGTTTAGTGGAATTATGGGGGCTTAATTAGGGTTTCAGGCCGAGTATCCCCCAAATCGGGTTAGGGGATGCTACAGAAGTCAAACATATGTTAAAGGTCAATAGAACTGGCACCTTGCAGTTATAAAAGATTGTGCTGCAGTATACAAGACTATATCACTCAAGGCGTTAGAGCGGAATACACACACGGCGTGAGAATTACAAGGATGACATCAGATTTTGAACAGACTGCGCCACTGACGGCTCCAGGACCAAAAATAGAAGTTCAAGATCGACTTGCTATCCAATACTTACTATATTCTGCCATGCTGCAACTCACCATCGTTCCAAAATAACCACGACGCCATGGACCATGCTAGACTCACAGAATAGAAGTCTTACAAATTTTGAAGCTTCTTATTTTTTGGGTTTCGTTATTCTTGTACCCAGACTCCCCTATATAGAGGAGGGACCTCTATGGACAAAAATAGCTTGTAATTCGGAATGATTTAGGAGTAGAGCAAGGCAGAGTAGCCATGTCCGACTTGGTTCTTTAATACCTTGGTCGAAGATGAAGCTCTCTAGCTAGTAGTATGTTTTTTCATGTTTTATTGAAGTTTTCTTTAATAATAGTGTTTTGTTTTAATTCTCTATCTTTATGTTATTATTTTTCATGATGTCTCAATGGTAGTTTAAATTTTATTGCAAATCACTAGGCGTAAACCCATTATCCTACTATCAATCAGGTTGAGTTCGGGACACGAACTAGGTTGAGAAGTGGCAATCACTTAAAATAAGAAACTTGACACACTTGTTGTTATAGGTGAATAACATCGAGAACTAGGTTCAATCTTGAGAGTGGTTTTCTAGCTAAGGTTATTTTGGGGTAGGTGTTCCCACAAAGCTGTTACTGTTGCTCACGTGCTAAATGTTAAGAGCAGTTGCCCCAAGGTTGTACAGTGGAGTAAGAGAAATATTTAGAGAGTGGTTGCCCTATTTATCGAGAAAAGGAGGACTAGGGTACTGGTAACCCCAACACTTATAGCCTATATAAATATATTGTTTTGAAACCCATCTTTCAAAACTGATGATGCAGGACATGGAAACAACATAGGGCTAGATTATGGATTCCTAGACTTAGGCATGTTTTACTATTCTAAGTTTCAATTATTTACTTTCTTGTTTAGTAGATTTTTAGGATAAAACTCTCTCACAACCCTATGATTTACTTTTATGTTTGTTGAACTCAGTTTGACTGAATCCTAAGGATTCGACCCCATGGTTACCTCTTCTACATTCCAGTAAGACTGTTAACCTTTTACGAGTTATATTTGACCCACATGACACGTGATCAAATCTTGGCGCCGTTGTTAAGGATTCGGCTCAAAATTGAGTTTCACTTATCTTTTCATTCAGTTGTATATATTTTGGACTTTGTCTCTAGCATATGTTTGCAGAAAACTCAACAATGGCCTTTTACTCCCCCAAGCTATGGTCATCACAATAAATCATATCATTACAATATGAATTGGGTAAGTACATAAAACTTTAGACATGGATTTTCTAATTGGTCTTCTTTTGAGCAACAAGGTTATGTGGAAGCTTAAGGAGCTTGTGCAGAAGTCTCTCATCCCATTAATGTTTGTCGTTACTACTCGAAATACGAGAATTTTTCCCTGTGGAGCCGTGCATCGCCACAACCCAACTTCTACGAGTTCATGCTAAGTCCATGGATTCCTCGATAAGAAGAAAATTCTCTTAAAGAAATCATGAAAGACTTAGCCTCAGTTCACGAACAGTTCCATCAAGACAATCGACAATATCTATAAGAACATCAGAAAGAGGTGAGTTTAAGTTTTTGAAATAAGGGAACTCTAATTAGTTAAATAAATGCTAGCCTTGATAATTTGATTAATGAAGTAGAATTCCCTATGCCCCTACCTTATTAGAGTACAAGTACTATTACATTGAGAGGAGTTGAGGAAAATGAGTGTTGGTCTGAATTAGAGGATGAATTAAGATTTCTCCACTGGAGCCAGACATTATGACAGTGGAAGTTCATGAAAAAAAGTCGAGAAGAAATTTGAAGTCACTTTGGAATGGCCAGAGGATTTGGAAGAGGAGAGCAAAGAAGATCAAACCCTTGTATTGGTAAAAACACCCGCTGTACCAGAATACTGGTTGAGTTTGAAATAGTGGTGGAAGAGAAAGGACATTTGGAAATCTTATGTGCTGCTGAAACTTTTTTGTTAGATGGTCTTGATGAAGTAGAACCTTTTTAATAAAGATCTCAGATGAGCTCAAAACCTTGAGGAGAGCCAAGCATGTCACATTACCTAAGATAGCTGGGAAGCCGTTTGTACGTGAATTCTCCAAGTTAGTGGGTGTAACGTGATCTGTCATGAAAAGCTGGGTCATCTACTCTAAATACCGGGGCTACTTGGAGGAGCTCAAATTTTAATTTTATTTTAGTTTTTTCTTAAAATTTTATAGTTTCGTTAGTTTGATAATCCAATCTCTCAATTTTAAATCATAACTATAATATTTAAAGCAACTCTAGAAGCCGAGTAAACCACTCATATATCCTAGTCAGGTAAGTTCCCTACCTCATTTCATGATATTTCATTTTGATGTTGACGGCGTGACCTACCCTGCACATTCAAAATGCACAGCGTTTGTCTAAACAAAAGGTAGGGCAGGAGGTTTCTATAAATATGGTTAGAGTACTCCTCGACGTTTGTTGTGCTATAGGAATACACATACGGTGCCACCAACGGCGCCAACTGTGTTTTAGTGGCAAAATCATTCTTCACGGCGCCATATATATCTAGAGGGTTTGGGATATAACCATTGGACATTAATGGATTGGCTAGACATCACATCGGCCAATGTATTGTTCTATGTATCACATTAATGGTGTTAGTGGGTAATCGACTCTAGTTATACAAATAAAAAAATGGGAATCACAGTGTGATAGTCATTGAAGGTTTGACTTACATCAGTTATTTATTGGATTATATGTTGTTCATAATCCCGTAAGCTATATGTGGTGTATATTGTTATTGCATATCATTCTTGATTATTATATGGAATGTTCATGGCTTTGTAAATCCTTACTTACTGAGCAAGTTGGAACGCTCATCCCAATTAACATTTCAAAAAAATCGACGAGCGTTGTGACTACAAAATAGAGAAGATGTATGAGCCCTGATCTTCTCTTCGATGTGATGAATCTTTCGTTGTCTTATATATTTGTATTTAATTACAGTTTTGTAATATCACATGTGGTTGGAGGTTTTGTATAACCAAGATTTATTTCGGTCTGAAGAGGTTTTTTATATCGTTTTTAAAATCATTTTTTTTTTAATTTTCGCTATGTTTAATATTTTATTTACATCGATATTCGATGTACAATCGCGTTTATAAAGAGATCGAAGGAGAGGCTGCTAGATCTAGTTAAGTTTAGGAGGATTATCGGGGCTTATTTATAAAGGCTGAATATCGACCTAATCGGGTTAAGGGATGTTACAGCTTAGTACCAAAGCCTAGGTTTAAGGGCTCTGTTATAGTTAATTAATCAGATATAGTTTGGTACATAGACTTGTCAGAGCCTACTTTAAAACTTTAGGTAATTAACTCTGATACAGTATCATATTAGAGATTACTTGAGAGGATAACCTTATTACTTGGAGAAAAGTAATAACTCGGATACAGTAGGGTGTCGAAGTTTAAGGTTATTAACTTTAAAATACCTCGGCACCACAACCTAAGTTTACTAACTCTAAGTGTTGTCTTAAGTTATGAAAGGCTTAGGACATAATGAATGGTTTTATCATGATTTAAGGGGGTAATCAAAAGATAAAGGATTGAGATATATTATTTGTTGTGTTTATTATATCTGTGTGGTAGATATAAGAGTTATGTCTTTCCTAATTGATAATGGGATGGTTCATGTCCATTGATTTCTCATAATATGAGAAAGTTTATAGGTAAGAGTTCAAGAGAATCTGAACCTCGAGGAGAATGAAATTAGGAAAATTTATAAAGATAAAATTAAACCCTTCTCCTAATAACTATTTTCAATGGTCTTTCTTCTCGCCGATATTATTTGACAAATAATAGTCAGTGAATAAGTATTGATTGGATTTAGACCTTGAGACGTATATTAGGATAATTGAATTTATAAACTAATAGAATACTGAATGATTTTTGGTGAAATTCAAAGATGCTAAATCACTTTGAGATGTGAGCTAATATTAGTATTGAGACTAGTTGAAAATGAATGGAAGTTATTCAGTAAATAAATTATTGATTAATGATAACAACCTATTTGAGGTTAGGAAACCACTAATGTATTTATACTTCATAAGTTGTTATGAAGTAGAAATTTTATATATGGTGTGAATCCATATTGGAATGTCAAGCAATTTGTCGGGTAATGAAATGTAAAGTTGAGAATTTAAACTGGTGAAAATGGAAGACAGTTAATCCACAACATAGCAATGAGTTGGTAAGATATCCTAGTCTAATGTATTAGACTTGTATAATCTAAATTGGGGAGAATAAGTGGTCAATGAATTTTACTATTTGAGGACTTCAAACAATAGTGGGAATGAATATTCATTACTAGTGATTGAATACTCATTCTGATAATAAGATGAAACCAATTGTTCTCAAGTGTTAGTTGTGATCTGGTTGTCATCGTAACATGATTAAAGCTAAGGATATATATAATGATGATTTCAGATGAATGTTGAATCACTTTAAATGGATGGTGGATACCATTAGAACTTACAAAAACTCATGCTATATTCATTAATGAAGGGTGTCGAGTGGAGAAACTTTATTTTAATCAATTTGTTATTGTGTTATCAATAATAACATGAAATCTTTAAAGATTTAGAAGATGAACGAGCATTACCGTATATAATTGTAAATTGTAGCGATAATTTGGTTGCCAGATTTCGCAAGTGCAAGTACTAAGTTTCAAAGGTAAACTACTTGTATTTGTGTCGAATATTAACAGTAAATTGAGGGATTTGACTAGAATTGAGACAATATGGGATTGTCATATATTCAACACAAAGGCAAAAGCAAAAAGTAATCTCGAAACAATTGAATATTACAAATGATTGATCTAGGGATCTCTAGTATTGTTGTTTAATTTATTCAGTTAACTCAAGTATGAGATTGGTAGGGCAGGTCAAATACCAGTCTACCCAACTCGACCCAATTTACCCGACCTACCCAATAGGTAATGGGTAGGGTATATGAGGTACACAGGTAATGGGTAATGAATCTTTTTTTTCTTTTCGACCCAACCCGAACAATATTCAACACCTAAACAAGAAAAAGGCGGTCAGTTCGTTTCATGGTTACTGTTTATTGATTACTAATTAGGGTAACTTGTGAGTTGTGATTGTTGATGTTCACCTCCCCATCGCCTCAACCTTGCTTCAACCTCGACCTTGCCTGAGTCGCATTAACTACGCCTTAACCTCAACTCGTCCTCGCCGAGTCGCTTTCATGATTGACAAGTATTTTCTCTCCCACTCTCTCTCACTCTCTCTTTCCCTCCATTAACTTGTGCATTGACAGCGTTGTGCTCTCTGGTACTCTTTTTTTTGTTCAAATTTTTTGTTGTTGCAATCAAGTCTCAACTGTTGCATTAGTTCTCTAAAGTAATATTATTATTGTTTTGATTTAAAACCCCCAATTCAAGACTTGGGATCATTCTTCATTGCAAGGCAATTGGGAATGTCTGGTGTGAACTTGTGAAGTTTTTTTGTTTCTTTAGCCAATTAAGTCTCATGTTTTGTTTTTATTTGCTAGTTTGTATGTTGGTTATGTGCTTATAAAATTATTGAAATGGGCTTGTTAGGTGTTACTTTGTGTGCTGAGTAAATCAAGCATGTCTAAGAATTGGGTCGAGGGTACACAATCCCTTAGGGTTGTAACCTCATTTTTTCGCCAATTTATTAAATCTCGGGAGGACCTTTTTTTTCCTCAAAAAAAAAAAAAAAAAAGATCGACACTTATAATTCAGTTTTCATATAAGTAGTAGTTGTTAATCAGTGTTATGTTTAATCTAGACATTCATTTAGTTGTATGGTTGAGCATGTATTTCAGCCAATTTGAATAAAGTAGTCTAATTTTTCTCTAGTACTAACAAAAACATTCTTTATATATCTATCTCTACAATAGCATTTGAATCATGCCACTATTTTTTTAATTATAGATTGGGATGAAAATCTTTAATTCTTCATACACATTTTGTTGCTTTTCAACCTTGTATTTGTTATTATTTTTTGCTACATTAATTGAACCTTTCATTGAATCATTGAATAAAATTAGAAAACTTTATTCTTACGTTTTAGATCAATGCACGAATTTGGTGTCTATTGCTATACTCACCATCAATTTTATGTTGCCCCTCACTTGGTACTTCATGTTTTTTGTTGAAACTAGTTGGGGATGGCTTCAAATAAAGATGATGGTGGAAATCATGGAGGTCTCCCACCTACAAAACCACTAAAAAAGCCTAATAAGAGGAAAGCATCTATAGAATTGGATCATTTTAGCCATCTCCCTAGCAATCCTGATATAGCTACATGTAACTATTGTAGGAACGAATATACATGCAAGTCAAAGGTGTATGGGACAACAAACGTGCATTATCATATGGAAAGACGTAAGGGTCATTCCTATAAAGTTGAATTGAGAGAAAAAGGCAATCTATTCTTAAGTTTCAAACCAAAGAAGGTGAAGGCGAAGAAAACAAGGCTACCAATTTAGTTTATGCTTCATATTCTAAGAATAATGTTATAAGGAAGATTTGTGAGATGGTCATAATTTAAGAGTTACCATTTAGATTTGTGGACCAACCTTAGTTTCAAGCAGTTCTTACTGCTTGCCAACCTAAATTCAAGCCTCCATCAGGAAAGATAGTTGAAAGATATTGCATTGTGATGTATAATGTCGAAAAGAAAAAGTTGAAGAATATTTATAAGAGATCCACCCAATGGTAGTGCCTTACTACGGATACATGGAGTAGCTTGCAAAAATTGGCACTCACAACGCACTTCATTGACAGTTAATGGAGATTACACAAGAGGATCATAAACTTTTGTCAAGTTGTAAGCCATAAAGGGGAGGATTTAGGGAAAGCTATTGAGAAGTGTCTGCTTGATAGGGGCATAGATCGGGTTTACATAATTATAGTTGATAATGTTTCTTCTAATGATGGTGTCGTCGTATACTTGAGAGAGAAAATTAGGAATTGGGATGGATTGTTATATGATGGCGAGTACTTGCATGTTAGATGCTTTGCCCATATTCTTAACCTCATTGTGAAAGATGGAATGAATGAGCTAGAGGTGGCTATTATGAAGATTTGAGATGCGGTTAGATATGTAAGGTCTTCGTGTGGCCTGTGAAAAACTTGATACCAAAGGCCTTATTTGTCTTAATGTTGCCACTAGGTGGAACTCAACTTACTTGATGTTGGATTTGGCTAATAAGTATCGTAAAGCTTTAGAGACGCTAGCAGGGGAGGAGGATAACGGATTTAAATTTGAGTTAACCACAAAATGCAGTGTTGTTCCTACTTCAAATGATTGGGTGAATGCTAATATGGTTTTGAAATTTCATAAAATTTTCTACGAAATCATTGTTAAGATGTCTAGTTCCTTATATACTGCATTAAATATGTTCTTTGAGCAAATCTTTCACATTCATGGGGTGATTCAAAAGTACAAAAGATGTGGTGATCAATTGTTGTCTTCAATGGCTTATAGCATGGAGAAAAAGTTTGAAAAGTATTCGGGTTGCGGTTATTCTTGATCCAAGATACAAGTTGAAGCCTATGATACATTGTTTGTACCTTATGTATGGGCATGAACTATGAAATGAACTTTCAAAGAAAGTGGAAGCCACTTTAAGGAGGTTACATGATGAATTCAAAAGTAATGCTTCCATTGTTGAACTTGAAGTTGAACAGTCTTAAAATCAAGTGGCAGATGAAAGAATGGAAGAACTTGTTATGCCATTTGGAGAATTGACAAAACATTTGTATGCTGATGATGCTAGTGAGAACAAGGCAGAGATCGATCGTTACTTGATGGACGCTTGTGAAAAACATGGAGGTGATTTTAAGGTGTTGGATTGGTGGAAATGAAACTCTAGAAGATACAAAGTTCTTGCACTAATTGCGAAAGACATATAAGTGATTCCAACTACCACAGTTGCCTCAGAGTCTGCAATCAGCACGGGTGGTCGTACTTTGGAATGTGAATTAATCTCATTTTTTATTGAAACTATGGAAGTTTGAAAAACATGTAATTATCAGAATTACATAAATGGAAGGTGAGATTAATAACTTGGAATTCTCAAATGTTAGGAATTCACTCAGAAGCATCACTAATTAAGGTGATTATGTTCACAATGTCTTGAATAGGAAAATGAAAGAGTAGGTAGTTACGAGTCTGTAATATCTCTTGAGTGAGATGTATAATGGTAATCTATTGAAATCCCGCATGCAGCACATCAATGGCTGAGTTGTCTGGATTGGTAAATACAAGTCTATTTTTTGGAGCTTAGATTAGAGTTGTGCCTACGATAATTGATTAAGTAGTGAATTATTAGAGAAATTGATTTAGATTATCTAGTTGGTCAAGGTTTGACTACTAGTTATTGGTAATTTGTATGGTAATTTCAGATCATAACATTAAGCATGAAAGAAAGTTCTTCGAATTCAAACATAAAAGTGAGGCAAGAATGTTATGAGAATTTTATGGATTTCTTTGATAGATTTACTCAGCCAAAATCCAAAATCTTTGTGGTAAGAAATAGTTGTTAGTGACCTAAAATAAAAATTGACGGTGTCAATTGTAAAAAGAAATATGAGATATATCAGAAAATAGAATCTAAATGTTATTAACCTAGAGGGTTATATTATACTTGCCATATATGAATGGAATTAATGCTTGGAAATTTATGATGTATTAACCTAAGTTGTAATGACAACTGAAGGTTATCGATGTTATAATTGTAGGACTGATAGAGTTTGTAATTTTCTTGCCAGTATCATGGTTTAATTCCCTTGGAAGAGTAAGTGAGATATTTATGTGTAAAAAGAGTTGAGAGTTTATAGCGAACCAAGATTATTCTTTATGTTCGATGATAAACCAAAAAGTTTGCTTCCCAGTGGGGAAAAAATGGATAATAGATGGGAAGGACCTTTCTCGATTTTGACACAATATATATGCAGCTAAACTTAGTTCCAGAGAATATGATTTCTGAGCTTGTGACTTGGAAGGTGATAGTTACTTAAGGAAGTAGTTTGTTATGTGAGTTCTCTGGTATTAATATTATTAAGCTATAAACGTTGGGGTGTTTCCTTTAAAAGGTTGTATGCTTAACTTCGTCGTCAATTAGTATGGGATGAAAAGTAAAGATACAAGTTAATTAGAGCCTGAATAATTTAAAATTACATAGAAGAGTATTAACGGACTATCAATATGCAATTATAACTCAAATAAGTGGAAAGATATATGAGGAAGTGTAATGGCTTGAGTTTCTCAAGAACTAAGACTTCACTCTTGAGTATCACCTAGGCAAGGAAAATGGGGTTGTAGATGCCTTGAGAAAGAAGAATAGGCATAGAAAATGTAGCTATTGCCATAGCTTCTCAGTTTAAACTTCTTGATGAAGCATCTATGATAATGATTCATGTGAGTTTAGTTGACACATCATCAACTAAGAGAGCTAATTCCAAAGCTATTAATCAATTCTTCTGATCTTAGATTCAGACTCAACCGAAGATGATTGAATTTGTGATTCATTATCAAAAAGCCGATCAGGATTATATAGCGCATCAAAGATTAGTGACTAATGTAGATCATCGTAATTGGTCAATTTATGATGATGCGTTACAGTTTAAGGATAGTTTGTAGATTCAAACACAGGAGCAGTTTAGGCAATAGTTGCTATGAGAATCTCATAGATCTCATTACTTTATTCATCCAGTTAACACTAAGATGTATCGCGATATGAGGCGTTTTTATTGGTGGCTTGGGATGAAGAATGATATTGTTGAGTTTGTAAGGAGATGTGAGATTTGTCAGCAAGTTAAGTTTGAGCATAGGAAATTTGATTCTTGAGTTGAATTGGGAACATATATCGATGGATTTTATTTTCGGTCTACCTCAGAGTAAGCGTAAGCACAATGCAGTATAGGTTGTAGTTGAGAGGTTGACGAAGTCTGCTTATTTCTCTCTAGTTTTCATGTGAGATCCTCTTGACCGATTATGTGAGGTGTACATACATGAGGTGTGGAGATTTCATGAAGTTCCAATGTTGATTACTTGCGATAGAGATCCGAGATTCTCGTCCAAACTGTAAATAAAATTACATTGATAGCTGGGAAGTATTCTTATCCTCTGCAGGGTATACCACCTGTAGACTGATAAGTAACTTAAGCAGTTGATTTTAATGCTAGAGGATATACTTTGAGCTTGTGTCTTAGAGTTCAGTGGTAACTGGAAGAAAAAAACTTTTCTCTATATGAGTTGATTTAAGAAAACGCAAAAAGAATTCAGCAGATTCGCTAGCATTTGAATACTGCACAAGTAAGACGGAAGAGATACGCTGATAAATATCATATGTTTTTTTATTTACAAAGGACTATCTTGTCTGTTGAAAGTTTCACCTATGAAAAGACAATACAGGTTTGGATTGCGAGGCCAGCTAACTCTAAGGTACATTAGGTCATTAAGAGTACAGGAAAGAGTTGGTATTGTTACTTATAGATTAGTGTTGCCTCTTCAATTAACTGGAGTTCATAATGTCTTCCACGTGTCTATACTTCACAAAACGGAGACTTATTTCACTCCAATTATTGATTGGAATGAATTTGATCTTCAGGAAGACTTGTCTTACAATGAGTACTTGATTCAGATACTTGATTGTAAGATTCAGAGGTTGAGAATCAAAAAGATTCCTTTAGTTAAAGTGAAAAGGCAATTTCACGGAGATGAAGAACTAACTTGTGAGCGAGAGTCTTATATGAAGGAGTAGTTTTCATTTCTTTTTGAAACTACAAGAAATTTTATATTTACTTTAATTTCGAGGATGAAATTGCGTTAAATTAGGGAGACTATAATGACCCGTTACCCTAAGGTAGTGAATAGTGTTAACCCAAATCCTAATTAACCTAAGTTAGGTTAGTAGTTAAGTTAGATGTGCCTCGATTAGTATGTGTGTGGGTTTGTGTGATGATTGGTGTTTGTTTAGAATGTTTGTTGAACTTATAGGTTGTAGTATAAAAAGAGAATTTATATACAGGCCTATAATCAGAAAATAAATAATTAAATAATAAATAGGCGGTACACTTAGTGCAATTAGGGGTTGTGAAATGAATGTGCACACCCAAGAACACTCGTAGTCATGTCTAGTGAATTTATTGCCGAGAAAATACATGACGTATATATAAATATATATTTGTATATATTTGATATTTAAATATATATATTAAAATTGTATGTTTGGTTTAAATTATATGGATCGTTGGGTCACCTCGAGAATAGCGTGATCATCGAGTGTGTCAAAATGCATGTCACTTTAAGAGTTTTCATTATAACACATCAATCACTTGATCAGTCTCGAAATAGTGCGATGCATATTTCAAGGAAAATCAATATATTTAAATCAAAAGCCTTCAAGTTTATCCTCACAATTCATCAATCAATAGAGAGAAAGTGAGAGAGAGCAGCTGAGGGTTTGATCTGGAGGGAATCAATCTGAGAGTGATTTCCAATGGATTTAAGGTGATCAAACCACTATTAGATCAGAGATCATCGCATTGGTGAGTTGGGTTTAGAGTTTGAACTTCAATTAGATAATTAGTGATGATTTCCCTGTGAATGTTGTTATTGACGATCTTAAATGGCTTTATACCTCACTAGAGGTCCTCCCTAATGTTGTAGGATTGTTTAAGGTTGTTGTGATGATTTGGTATTGGAAGCATCTGTTGCCCTGCTCATTATCGAGACAGTGTAGGGCGAAGCGCGCTCCCTTCATCAGTTGGGATGAACCGAGTTGGTGGAGCATGCCCCATTAAGAGAGGGAGCACGCTCCCACTCTATAAAACAACAAGTTTGTTGTAATTTGGTTAGAATTTCCATAGGTCATAGGGATTGACTTAGGGTTCTAAACATAGAGTATTAGACCTATATTGATCACAAATGATTTGTGATAGGTGTTAGATCAAGGGGAAAACGTAAGTGACCCGAATAGTTATGAAGTTTGGAAACGAAAACCTGAAACAAGGTAAGTATGGATTAGCTTATTTATCAATATTGCTTAGATATGTTAGTATATGTATTTTATATATTTTAGGACTAAATTGGGGGACTAAGTACACTGTGATATTATTACTAAATGGAAAATGGTGTTTAATGTGATCTACGAGAATAACTCCAACAATTGAGAACAGGTTTTATAGGAGATGGGTGTGGCCTCCCAGCCTATATGTAACTCATAGTCAATTCGATAGGTTGAGTAGATTACATAGTCACTGTGGGTTTGAGATAGAACCATTGTATATTAATGGATTGGCTAGACATCAAATCATCTAATTAGTTGGTCTAGCAATCGCACTAATGGTGTCTGTGGTAATCAACCTTTTTTTTTCAAATAGAAAAAATATGAATCACAGTGTAATAGTCATTGACGGTTTGACTTGCATTCATTATTTACTGGATTATATGTTGTTCATAATCCCGTTAGCTATCGATAGTACATATTGTTATTGTATATCAGTCTTGATTATTATATTGAATTTTGATGGCTTTGTGAATCTTTACTTACTGAGCAAGTTGGAGCGCTCATCCCAATAAACATTTCAAAAAAATCGATAAGCACTATGACTATGAGATAGAGAAAATGTATGAGTCTTGATCTTCTCTTCAATGTGATGAATATTCACTTATCTTATATATTTGTATTGAATTAAAGTTTTGTAATATCACAAGGGGTGGAAGGTTTTTGATAACCGAGATTTATTACGGTCTGAACTGGTTTGTATATTATGCTTAATATTAAAAAAAGTTTTAATTTCCATTGCGCTTAATTTTTTTTGTACATTGATATTCGATGTAAAATTGTGTTTATCGGGAGATAAAAAGAAAGGCTTCTGGCTCAGTTAAGTCTAGGAGGATTATCAGGGCTTAATTAAGGTTTTAGGTCGAGTATCGCCCTAATCAGGTTAAGGGATGCTAAATAAGTCAAACATCAGTCAAAGTTTAGGAAAATTGGCGCCATGCAATCACAAGAGGATGGCGCCACGGTATATAAGACTACTTCACTCAATGCGTGAGAGTGGAATACACACACGGCGTGAGAACTACAAGGACTGCGTCAAATTTTGAACAGACGACGCCACTGACGACGCCAAGACCTAAAATAGAATTTCAAGATTGACTTGCTGTCAAAACTTACTGTATTCTTCCACGCTACCACTCGGCGCTGTTTCTGCACCACCTTGATGCTATGGACCATGCTGGACTCGCAGAATAGAAGTTTTGCAATTTTTGAAGATTCTTATTTTTTGGGCTTCTTTAGTCTTGTACCTAGGCTCACCTATATAAATGAGGGACCTCTATGTATGAAAATACATTATAATTCATAACGATTTGTTGGGTTTTGGGGTTCATACGCAGCGGAGATTACAAAACAGTTTTGACAAAAACCCCAACAGGATCCGAATCTAATTCCATTAAAAACGTTTAAACCATGAAAAACTTAATAATACCTCAATCGCAATATACCTTTCGAAGGTTAATCGATCTCTAAGGCGCTGCCAACGACGAACGCCCTCTATCAGCAGTCCACACACGAACGGCGGCCGAGATTTGAAGTGCTAGCTTCGAGAGAATACCAAACCTTTTTGTTTCTCTCTAAAACGATCCAAAGCATACCAAAAACCCTAAGTCGTTTCTAAAACGAAAAAAATAGAGTTTCAGCCTTTTTTTTTCTTTCGTATATGTGTTCTAACTTAAAGCGTCTATTTATACAACCCTTGTATATAGACGGTTAAGTAAATTACACATATACCCTTACTTAAAGAAGTATAAGTGTAATACACCACAAGGACGTTTATGTCATGAATTTTATCACATAAAATTCATTTTTTTGAATCATCTTAAAATCTCGCAAAACCATTCTTAGTGTGCGACCCAATAGGCTCATACAACGTTGGCAGTGTACCAAAACACATTTTGGTATACAAGTCATAAGCAGTCTCTAGCAAGACATTATGACTACCCAAGTTGTACGAATATCAAATCGATATAACCTAATCAATAGTGTATATAACATCCTTTTGTCACACGATATCCTTTTGATCAAACATAAGGCATAGAATTGTCATCCAACATGTTCAATCGTACTAGTCTCGATCTCTAGGTAGACTGAAAACATCCAAGTGACATTGATCAATATCAATTCACTTAGACTAGGCCTTTTAACAATCTAACACATCGAGGGATCCACTAGATATCTCTCTTTATATGAGAGGGACAAATTCTATCTCGATTACACAACTTCATCACATGCTCACACAAGTAACCAATCACAACCTTTATAATCGTCCTAGGTTAAAGACAACGTTTGATTGTGTCAAATTCTTGTGTTCCTAATGTTGAAGTCTCGGCAATCTCAAGTCGAGGACTGAAAAATATACCTATCATGAGAAACAACTATGACTTAATCCATGTGATGTTCTCATATGGTCTGGTCCAAGACTTTGTTCCCTAACAAGTACTCGTGATCTTGATTCGTATCCCTATACGTATAATCATCATATGATCATCAATCAAGACTCACACTAGTCTTAATTCATTATAGTTCCCAGTATAATGATCGACTAGGGACATTTAGGATATTTATATAAATACCCATGGATCTTATTATAATGTAAACATGCAAATTAATTATAATAAACATCAAATGAAATCCTCTATTTTATTAACTAAAAGTATTCATAAAGACAGTTAATGGATTGACCTAGGGCACATGCCCCATCACGATTTAGGACTAGAGCAAAGTACACTAGCCATGTCTGGCTAGGTTCTTTAATACGTAGGTCGGGGATGAAGCTCTCTAGCTAGTAGTATGTTTGTTTTCATGTTTCGTTGAGGTTTTCATTAATAATAGCGTTTTGTTTCAACTCTCTATCTTTATGTTATTGTTTTTCAAGATGTCTCAATGATAGTTTAAAGTTTGTATATTTATTGCAAACATCTCGGTGTACACCTATTGACCTGCTATCAATCAGGTTGAGTTCGTGATACTAACTGGGTTGAGAAATGGCAATCACATAGAACGAGAATCCTGACACACTTGTTGCTCTAGGTGAATAACATTGAGAACTAGGTTAAATCTTGAGAGCGCTTGCCTAAGGTTTTTTAGGGCTATGTGTTCCTACAGAGTTGTTAATGTTGATCACAAGCTAAATCTTAACAACAGTTGCCTCAAGGTTGTACGATGGAGTAAGAGAAGAATTTAGAGATTGGTGGCCCTATTTATCAAGAATAGGGGGATTAGGGTGCTAGTAACCCAAACACTAATAGCCTATATAGAGAAATTATTTTGAAACCCATCTTTCAAAATTGATGATGCAAGACAAAGAAACAATATAGGGCTAGATTGTGGATTCCTAGACTTAGGTATGCTTTAGTATTTATGAGTTTCAATTATTTACTTTCTTGTTTAGTAGATCTTTTGGATTAAACTCTTTTAAAACCTCCATTTTACTTTTATTTTTGTAGAACTCAGTTTGGTTGAATCTTGTTAATTCGACCCCGCGGTTAACTTTACTACATTACAGTACGACTGGTAACCTTTTACGAGTTATATTTGACACGCACGACAATTTGAATGGAGTAAGTACATGAAATTTTTTACATGAATTTTCTAATTGGTCTTCTTTTGAGCAGCAAGGTTATGTGGAAGCTTATAGAGCTTGTGCGGATGTCTCTTATCCCACTAATGTTTATCGTTACAACCTGGAATAGAAGAGGAGAGCAAGGAAGATCAAACACTTGTATCGGTAAAACCACCCACTTTACCACGAATATTGGTTGAGTTTGAAATAGGGTTGGAAAAGAAAGGACATTTCGAGATCTTATGCCCCGTTGACATTTTTTTGTTAGATGGTCACAATAAAGTAGAACCCTTTTTATAAAGGTCCTAGATAAGCCTGAAACCTTGAGGAGAGCATGCATGTTACACTACCTAAGACAGCAGGGAAACTATTTGTATGCGAATTCTCCATGTTAGTGGTGTATCGTGATTTGTCATGACTAGTCGAGACTTCAACTCTAAATACTGGCACTATTGGAAGGCGGCCCAAATTTTAATTTCGTTTTAGTTTTTTAAAAATTTTATAATTTCGTTAGTTTGATAATTCAATCTCTCAATTTTGAATCATACATCCTAGTCAGGTAAACCATTCATACATCCTAGTCAAGTAAGTTCTCTACCACATTTCTTGATATTTCATCTTGATCTTGACAGGGTGACCTACCTCATGCTTTCAAAATGCACAACACCGGTCTAAACCAATGGTATAGCAAGGAGGTATTCGAAAATTTGGTTTGAGCACTCCCCGACATGTGTAGTGTCGTAGGAATACACGTACGTCGCTACCAATGGTGCCAATTATGTTTTAGAGGCAAAAGCATTTTTCATCGCACTATATATAACTACAGGGTTTGGGATAGAATATTGGACATTAATGGATTGACTAGACATCACATCGGCCAATGTGTGGTCTATATATCGCATTAATGGTGTCAATGGTCAATCGACCCTAGTATTACAAATAAAAAAATGGGAATCACATTGTAATAGTAATTTACTGTTTGACTTGCATCTGTTATTTATTGGATTAGACGTTATTCATAATCCCGTTAGCTATCTATGGTGCATATTTTTATTGCATATCATTTTTTATTATTATATGAAATGTTGATGGCTATGTGAATCCTGACTGAGCAAGTTTGAGCGTTCATCCCAATTAACATTTCAGAAAAAACGACGAGCGCTACAACTATGAGATAGTGAAGATGTAGGATTCTTGGTCTTCTCTTTGATGTGATGAATCTTCCCTTGTCTTATATATTTGTATTGAATTACGGTTTTGTAATATCACAAGGGGTAGGAGGTTTTATATAACTAAGATTTATTCGAGTCTGCATAGGTTTTTTATATCGTGTTTAATATTGAAAAAGTTTTAATTTCCGTTGTCTTTAATATTTGATTTACATCAATATTCGATATACAATCGTGTTTATCAAGAGATAGAAGGAAAGGCTGCTGGCTCTAGTTAAGTCTAGCGAGATTATCGGGGCTTATTTAGGGTTTTAGGCCGAGTATCGCCCTAATCGGGTTAGGGGATGGTACAGTTTGGTATCAAAACCTAAGTTTAAGGGCTTTATTACATATAATAACTACGATATAGTTTAGTATCGAAAACTTGTCAGAGCCAACTTCAAAACTTTAGGCGATTAACTCTAACACAACATGTCGTATTAGAGTTTACTTTAGAGAATAACCTTATTAATGGTAATGAGATAGTTCATGTCCATCCATTTCTCACGATATGGGAAAGTTTAAAGTTAAGAGTTCAAGGGAATCTTAATCTCGAGGAGATTGAAAAGGAAGGACATAAGGAAAATTTACAAAGATGAAATTAAACTATTCTCCTATTATCTATTTTCAATGGTCTTTATTGTCGTCCATATTATTTGACAAATAATAGTCAGTGAAGAACTATCCATTTGATTTAGACCTTGAAACGTGTATTAGGAGAATAGAGTTTATCAGGCAATGGAATAAAGAATGACTTTTTGTGGAATTCAAAGATGGTAAATCACTTTGAGATGTAATCTAATACTAGTATTAAGACTAGTTGAGAATTAATGAAAGTTATTAAGTAAATGAATTAGTGGTTGATGATAAAAACCTATTTGAGGTTAGGAAACCACTAATGTATTTATACTTCATACGTTGTTATGAAATAGAAGTTCCAGATATGGTGTGAATCCATATTGGAATGACATGCAATCTGTCGAGTAACGAAAGGTAAAGTTGAGAATTTAAACTTGTGAAATTTGAAGATAGTTTAATCCAGAACATAGTAGTGAGCTGGTAAGATATCTTAGTCTGATGTTTTAGACTATATAGTCTAAATTAGGGAGAATGAATGGATAATGAATCTGAGGATTTGAGGACTACAAACAATAGTGTGTGATAGCAGGAATGAATATTTATTGCCAATGATTGACAATTAATTCTGATAATAAGATGAAACCAGTTGTACCCAAGTGTTAGTTAAGATCTGGTTGTCATCGTAATATGATCAGAGTTAAGGATATATAAGAGATCATTTCAAATGAATGCTAAATCACTTTAAATGGATGATGGAAACCATTAGAACTTACAAAAACTCATGCTAAGTTTATGAATGAATGGTGTCGAGTGGAGAAACCAGAAACTCTATTTTAATCAAGTTGCTATTGTGTTATCAATAATAACATGGAATTTTTTAAGACTTAGAAGATGCACGAGCATTACCATACATAATTGTAAATCGTGGCGGTAACTAGGTTCATTTCAGATTTCGCAAGTGTAAGTACTTAGTTTCAAAGGTAAATTACTAGTATTTGTGTTGAATAGTGACAGCAAATTGAGGGATTTGACTAGAATTGGGGTAATATGGAATTGGCATATATTCAACATAAAGGCAAAAGCAAAAAGTTATCTTGAAATAATTGAATATTAAAAATGATTAATCCAGGGATCTCTAGAATCGTTGTGTAATTTATTGAGTCAACTCAAATATGAGATTGGTGTAAGTTGAAATTAGATATAAGGATGCATTGGAGGAAGTTGAAGTATAGTTTGACTACAATGTTTGCTTGATGATACCTGAATTATCGAAAAAGTTAGAGGTTTATCCTTAGACTTCTTATTTAGGAAAGAATTTGTGTTTACACAATAAAGTAAAATTGTAGCTTATACTTCTATCTATATATATAGTTCAAGATATGTGAGAAAAACTATTGGAGATTGATAACCTTGAGATAGCTATTTTGGTAGTTGTACCAAATACTAAAGGCATCACTTGTACATAAGAGTAAAGGTTTGTTGAGAATCTCTTAATCATTCTTAGAGATTATTGAGAATCTTAGAAAAATTATTAAAAGACAACCTGAAAGTATAAAAACCAATGGATTAGTGTAAGTTTAAGGTAGTGAATTTCAAACTATGGAAGTTTGAAAAAAATGTAATTATTAGAGTAACAGAAATGGAAGTTGATATTAGTACCTTAGATTTCTCATTAGAAATTCACTCTAAAACATAACTCATTAAGGTTATTGTGTTGACAATGCTTTGAATATGAAAAAGATAGAGGGCGTAGTTACGATAAAAGCTGCTCAGTAATATCTTTTAAGTGAGATGATAATAGTGATCTATTAAAATCCTATGTAGGCATATCAATAGCTGAGTTGTATGGATTGGTAATTACAAGTTTGTTTTTTGGAGCTTAGATTGGAGCTAAGCCAATGATGATTAATTAAGAAATTGATTGAGATTATCTAATAGGTCAAGGTTTGACTACTAGTTATTGGTAATTTGTATGATAATCTTAGATCATAACATTAAGCATGAAAGAAAGTTCTTGGAATTCAAATAAAAAAGTGAGGCAAGAATGTTATGAGAATCTTATGGATTTCTTTAAAAGATTTATTCAAGCGAAATCTGAAATCATTGTGATAAGAAATAGTTGTTAGTGACCTAGAATGAGAATTTATGGTGACAATTGTATAAATAAATATGAGATATATCAGCAAATATAAGCTAAATATTATTAACCTGAAGGTTTATATTATTCTTACTATATATGAATGAAATTCATGCTCATAAATTTATGATGGATTAACCTAAGTTGAAATGACAACTTAAGGTTGTCGATGTTATAATTGTAAGATTGATAAAGTCTATAAATTTCTTGCCTATATAATGGTTTAATTCAGTTGGAAGAGTAAGCGAGATATTTATGTGTAAAAAAAGTTTAGAGTTTATGGAGAACTAGGATTTTTATTTCGGTGATAAACAAAAAGTTTGCTTCCAGTGGGGAAGAAATGGATAATGGTTGGGAGGGATTTTTCTCAATCTTAACACAATATATGTGTAGCTAATCTTAGTTTCAGAGAATATAATTTTCAAGCTTGTGACTTGGAAGGTGGTAGTTACTGGAAGAAATAGTTTTTTTGTGTGAGTTATCTTGTATTAATATTATCAGGCTATAAATGTTGGGGTGTTTCCCTTAGAAGTTTGTATGCTTAACTTCGTTATCAAATGGTATGGGACGAGAAGCAAAGATACAAGTAAAATAGAGCATGAATAATCTAAAACTACACAAAAGAGTATTAACAAACTGTCAGTATGCAATTATAACTCAAATAAATGGAAATATATATGAGGAAGTGTAGATGGCTTGAGTTTCTCAAGAACTACAACTTCATTCTAGAGTATCACCAAGGTAAGGCAAATGGGGTTGCTGATGCCTTTAGTAGGAAATGAATGGGCATAGAAAATGTAGCTACTACCATAGCTTCTCAGTTTAGACTTCTTAAAGAAGCATCTATGATGATGATTCATGATTCATTTGAGTTTAGCTAACAGATCATCAACCGAGATTGCTAATTCCAGAGTTACGAATCTGTTATTCTTAGCTCAGATTTAGACTAAAACTGGAGATGTTTTAATGGGTGATTTGTTATTAGAAAGCTAATCCGATTATATAGCGCGTCAAAGATTAGCGACTAATATGGATTATCTTAATTGGTCAGTTTCTAATTATGATGCGTTACAGTTCAGGGATAGATTGTGGAATCTAGCTCAGGATCAGTTGAGGCAAGAGTATTTATAAGAATCTCATAAATCTCTTTACTCTATTCATCCAGGTAACACTAAGATGTATTTCGATATTAGGCGTGTTTATTGGTGGCCTAGGATGAAAAAGATGTTGTAGAGTTGTAAAGAGATGTGAGATTTGTATGCAAGTTAAGGATGGGTATAGGAAACTTGGAGGGTCATTGAATTATTAGCCTATTTCTGAGTGAAAATGGGAACATATATCGATGGATTTTATTTTTGGTCTACCTTTGAGTCAGCGTAAGCACGATGCAGTATGGGTTGTAGTTGAGAGGTTGACAAACTCCGCGCATTTCTTGCCCGTTTCCATGCGAGATCTAAGATTCACGTCTAGACTATGGAGTAAATTATAGAGACAGCTTGGAACTTTTCTTAACCTTAGTACGATATACCATCAGCAAACTGATGACCACCTTGAGCAGTTGATTTTAGTGCTAGAGGATACACATCAAGCTTGTGTCTTTGACTTATGTGGAAACTTGAAGAAAGAAAAAAAACTTTTCTCTGTGTGAGTTTATTTAAGGCTACACTGAGAGAATTCAACTGATTTGCCAGCATTTGACTACAACATAGCTAAGATAGATGAGATACACATATAAATATCATAGGTTTTAGGAGTTTTCAAAGGTCGATCTCGTTCTGTTGAAAGTGTCACCTATGAAAAGACAATACAGGTTTGGATTACGGGGTCAACTAACTTTTAAGGTACATTGGGTCGTTCAAAGTACATGAAAGATTGAGTCCCGTTGCTTAAACGTTAGATTTGCCTCCTCAGTTAACTGGAGTTCATAATGTCTTCCAAGTGTCTATGCTTCGCAAAACAGAGACTTAGTTTACTCTAATTATTGATTGGAATGAATTTGATTTTTGGGAAGATTTATGTTATGATGAACAACCGATTCAGATACTTGATCTAAAGATTCATAGGCTGAGAACAAAAGAGATTCATTTAGTTAAGGTGAAATGGTAATTTCACGGAGATGAGGAACTAACATGGGAGCGAGAGTCTTATATAAAGGAGCAATTTCCATTTCTCTTCGAAACTACAGGTAATTTTACGTTTACTTTAATTTCAAGGATAAAATTACTTTAAATTGGGGAAACTGTAATGACTTATTACCCTAAGCTAGTGATTAGTGTTAATCTGAATCCTAATTAACCTGAATTAGGCTCGTAGTTAAGTTCGGCATACCTCGATTATCATGTGTTGTGGGTTTGTGTTATGGTAGGTGTTTGTTGAATTTATAGGGTGTAGTATAAAAAGAGGATTTGAATACAAGCCTATAATCAAAATATAATCAATTAAATAATAAATCGTCGAAAGACTAAGTGCGACAAGGGGTTATGAAAGGAATTTGCACACCTGAGAACACTCGTACACATGTCCGATGAATTTATTAGCGAGAATATACACGAGATATATATATATATATTTAGATATTTATATATATTTGATATATAAATATATATATTAAAACGTAAGTTTGGTTTGAAATATATGGATCGTTGGATCGCCTCGAGATGAGCATGAGTGTCGATGGTGTCAAAATGCATGTCACTTTAAGAGTTTTCATTATAACACATCAATCACTTGATCAGCCTCGCAATAGTATGATGCGTATCTCGAGAAAAATCCATATATTTAAATCAAAAGCTTTCAAGTTTATCCTCATAGTTCATTAATCAATCGAGAGAAAGTGAAAGAGAGTAGCTGAGGGTTTGATATGAAGGGGATCAATCCATGAGTGGTTTCCAGTGGAGTAGAGGTGATCAAACCACTGTTAGATTACAGATCATCACTTTGGTGAGTTGAGTTTTGAGTTTGAAGTTCAATTAGATAATTGGTGAGGATTTCTCTGTGAATTGTTTTTGTTGATGATCTTAAATGGGTTTATACCTTATTAGAGGTCCAACTCACCAATTCGATCGGTTGCGTGGATTACATACTCACTAGAGGGTTTGGGATAGATCCATTACACATTAATGGATTGGCTAAACATGTGAAATCTGAGAATTTCATAAACTTGATTAGTTGACTAATTAAGTATTTTTGCATTTTTCTTTGAAATTAAGTATCCGAGGTGGGACTTATGCTTTATGGACCAGAGATCATAAGTTTAAATATTATTTTTGTGTGTCGCATGCCTAGTGGTGTAATATACGTTACTTTTTCGTAAAGTCGGGTGTATTGAGGTGTAACCTCAGTTTTTCATACTCGGGGTTGTAAGTGTATCTGAAGGGCACAAGTGACACAAAAATTATTTGATGCTTTAAAACTCGTAAATCAAGTGTAAAGTATCATGTGAAGAGTTTGCCTCAATTTACATGCACATCAAGATAGTGGTATTGTGAAATGAGAATGAAGTTAGTGCAATACCTTACCTCGAGCTTTATGTCGGTTGGTAGTGGTCGAGGTTGAGATTGGGTCCAAATTGGTGCAAGTTTTGTTAAGTATGACAAGAGAATTGGTCCATAAGCGTTCTCTTATGGAAAAGGTTAAGATTTTTGGGGTTTTGGTATGACTAAAACCAGTATTATGGACGTTTTACGAATATGGGCTATTTTGTCTAGAATATGGCTCAATTTGGTGAAAAATTGGATTGAAAATGAGCAGCGAAAGTGAAAACACGTCAAAATAAGGATTTCTGTAATTAATAAATAAAAAAATTAAGCTATTAAAAAGCACTTGAAGGTTTACATATAATTAAATAAATATATATATAAATTATCAAAATCAAAACGTTGTTTTGTTTCAATAGAAACGTATTAGTTTCGTTGAAACCAAACCCTCTCAACTCGAGCTTTCGCTTAGCGATCTTCGGACAGCCGATTTTTGCTCAGTTTCTTTCCGCAAAACTATAGAGGATCACGAGACTGTCAATTCGAGGCAAATTTCCATGGTGGAAAGGAGGTATTCAGTTGGCAATTTTGTAAATTCTCAAATCAGCATTTTCCTCAATTTAATTTGAATTCTCCCGATTTCTCAATTTCTTTTGCAGGGTTTTAATAGAAATTGGTAGGGATTGTTGTGAATTGATATATTAAATTTATTTTGCACCAATTTAGAATAAATTCCACCGACGTAGGTTAGGGTTTTGATGAATTGAACTAATGCGATTCAATTGATAATTATTTTCGAGATGTTTTTATAGTTGATATTGATTTACATTGGGTTTCTGGATGAATTGATTATTATTTTTTGTTTAATTTGACTCCACAGGTTGTGAAAATATTTTGATGTTGGTATCGACTGGTATCTTGGTGTTGGTTGTCGAGTTTTGAAGATTTAATTGTGAAAATATTGATTTGGATACGTTTTTTCGTCCAAAATAAATAAAGTTTGCCTAGTTGACATGCCATATTGAAAAATTCATAACATCTCTGTCGATGACCCAATTTAAGTGTTCTTAGAGTATGTGGAAAGTAGGACATGAGTAGTACAAGTTCCTTTTAAGTCATGTTGACAAACATTGAGGTTTCAAAGGTTAAAATGTTACCGCAAGTTGGCTAGTTGAAAGCCAGTTGAAACAGTTATATAAATTAATATTTTTGGAAGTTGTTCTCGAGCGTACTTTGGCCGCAGTTTTCATTGGTTTTCGTGATTTGGAATCACTTGAAGCTTCACCCATAGTATAATTGGGTATGCAGGGAAGCTATTAGATTCATTTTCAAGGTGATCTGACGCTACATGAACCCCTAAAATTATGCTCAAAGTTGGTTTGGTTATA
Organism: Stephania cephalantha; assembly: GCA_039657325.1. Lineage (NCBI taxonomy): Eukaryota > Viridiplantae > Streptophyta > Magnoliopsida > Ranunculales > Menispermaceae > Stephania > Stephania cephalantha. Next base: position 18,721,169 of record CM077577.1, read on the forward strand.
AGTAAACCTTACAGTGATCTTTACTATTTAAGAAATTTATCTTGGTACCTATAATTGTATCGTAGTCTGCATTGCATTTTATCATTCTTGGTCATTCATACATAGAGTGAGTGAGGGGGATAAGCTTGTTTTTTAGGCTGGTTTGATTGAAACTAGGTTTCAGTCCTGCATCTACCCCGTCTAGTGAGACTACAGGAGTCTAACTCTGAAAAGTTATCTTTGCATTTCATGATCTCTTAATACTATCTTGTACTATTTTTGGAATTGGACATTTGATTATAGTTAGGAGACAACGACATAGTGGATTGCATGTTATGTTAATGCAAATATCTTATTGATTATTTGGAAATGCGATTACATGTCTCCACGTATCGGACTAACAATTGCAAAAGTACAGATCAATGTAGGAATTTACTTACTTGACATCTTCGAGTTCTTTTTGATAATGTCAGATTCTATATGAAGACAAGGGACGAACCGGCAAGACTCGAAGATTGTGGCGATTGTTTCAAAAATTTAAAGTAAATTCTTGTTTTAAATTGTTTATATATGTTTTCTGGGATTCTAGGGGTGAGTATAGGACGCAAAGTTATGTTAAATGGTTATGAGGGTCTCTTAAGTTAGTTTGAAATGAGTTGAGAGGTTTATATTCTAGTTTTGGTTTTATTGGGATTGTAAACTTGATATGAAAGTATCAGAGACTCTTAAGTAAATTTTGTAAACTTGAATTTGATATATATTATGAACTGCGGGGAGTTGTGAGTCTTTCTATGCATCGCCCCATTATGCAGTCTAGTAGGTGAATGTTCCGGCAGGCCACTTTTAGGATAGGTGTTGCTAGAACTTTTACAAAATATTGATATGATCTTTTAATTTACTCCAATTGAATAAATCATGAATTGAGTTTTATTGAGAATATAAATTTAGTTTTGGAGCATTATTAAGGATAAGCTGGAAAATTATTTTGAGGTCAAAGTTAAAATAATGGATTAGGCTAACTAGATTATTAGGGAATTAAGGTAATCTAGGCTGGTCAATCGTCTTAATGATAAGGGGGCTGACAAACTTGGTATCAGAGCCTAGGGTTGGCTTGATTGAGGATGTACTTTAATTGAGAACCAAAGAGTGATTGAGTGTGATTTATGGGGAAGTGACGGTGAGTTGGGGTGTTTGAAATATTGTGTTATATTTGTGATGTATATTTATGTATTATCGCTAGTTATGCAGTAGGAAGTTTATTCTCTTTGTCTGTTCAATACATAACTCGTAAGATAGACCTATGAAATGAAATTGACTCAAGAAGTCTAAATTCACAAGGATATTATAAGTAGTTTGGTACAAATATAATTGATGAAAGTTATCAGTTGTGAAACCAATAAGGAATTGGTTGAAAAGGAAGTCCAAATGAATCAAGTACATAAGTATTGAACATGGATTTCTTTGAAATCGAAAGTATCAAACTATTACAATAATAAAACGCTCAAGAAAATGTGAAAATAATATCTACAAGAAAAATGAAGACACGTGGTTTTAAAAGTAGAAATTGATTAGATAAACTGAACTTGACTGAAAAATCACAATGGCATTGTGATAGAACTAGTCAAGTTGCTTGAGTCGATTTCTACGAAAGTAAAAAAAAAACTTTGAACCAAAGTATTGCTTCTTTTCCAAAACAAAACTCAAAGTGAAAATTCGAGTAGAACCAAAATTGAAAATAATCAATTGACTTCTAAAAAGAAGTACTGTAGCTTTTGATTTTTTATTACTCAAGTTATTTATTGATAAGTGACGTTGAGTAAGTGGTTCTATGAGTCGAATAAAGAAATGATAAAATAAATGAAAATACTGAGTTAGGTGTGATCTTTGTTAACACCTGATTTGGTGTTGTTATAGAACAAGGATCAGTGAAAATTCTAACTTAAAAAAATGAAAAGTGTAGTAATAAGATCAACGTGTAAGAAGTTAAGGTATTGATGAAGTGGTCTAATAATAGCTTAGATTAGCTAATAAACATCAACACAAGTGATTGTGTATTGAGATTCAAAGTACCCAATAATCACTACTAATGACATTAAGTTACGATGCCTATCACTATATCCTAAAATATAATAAATGAAGAGATAGACGTACTAATTGAATATCAGTAAGTGATATGTATAGGATGTTAGTCTGAGCTCCTATATTGCAAGAATTTTCATTTATAGGACTTAAAGGATTGAAATACCATCCTTTAAGAGTTTGATTAGTTGTTAAGTTAATCAAGAGTTTGGGAATTCAAATTCTTCTATCTCTTTAGATGAACAACAAAGGACAAATAAATTAATCAAAAGTAATTTGATGAACAGTAAGATACAAAGTTATCTTACACAGTCTCTCGAAAAGTACCAAATTTCTTTTTAAGAAAAAAAGAAAAGTTGAGAAATCTAAGACTAATGGAAATAATTTAAGGCAATAATGTACAGTATAACTATTTGAGTCGTAAAATTTCTCATTTTCAAAGAAAGATTAGCCGAGAAAGGCTTTAATTGATTGATTGATCATAATAAGTTGTATTATCTTTAGCTAAGTTTTCGAGAAGAGAATATATATAAATTGTCTTTCTAAGTTAAGATTAAGGATATGTAAGTGGCAAAGTTTTTGAGCGAAAGTCATGGTTTGTTTATAAGGGGACTAAAATTGAGATCAATGTGAGAATAGCTAAGATTGACAAAAAATAAGCAGAATAAACTCAATGTAATAAATAAAATGAGACATAGATATGACTTGTGACTGATGGAAGTGACACGAACAGAATCCTTTAGTCAAGGCCAAACACTGGAGTAGTTGTGCATGACCAAAAGTCTGAGTAACTCCATTCTATAATCAAGATTCTTTTACAGCGTAGAAGCCTAGTGACCGCGACACTAGTCTTTCAATAATCGAATGAATTGGTGACAGTCGGTATAAAAGAGTCTATGAAGTTTTGTTAATAACAATTGGAAGCTTAAGTATAGGCAAATAAATGGTCAAGAAATTCTCACATACGCTTGAAAAAGTAAAATTTCAGGTCAACCAGTCATGATCCAATTAGGATGACAAACTATAAGTTTTAAGAAACTTAATTTATCTTCACAAGGATCTTACAAGGAATTAAACTCTAAAAAATGAAAGTTTTGAACCAAATTAGTATACAACTAATATCAATGCATATGTTGTATATTGGTTCAAATGTAGTGCTATGCCACGTGATAAGTCAGTGGTGAGATTTTTAAGTACTATGTTATCTTAAGTTGGTGTTGATGTAAAATACTTAAAGTGACGGTGAAGATACAAATGAAATAAAAAGAAATGCAATAAGTAGATAAACAATAATGATTGAGATGGGAAATCTCCGAAATTTGGCAGTCAAGCGAAATGATGAAGGTCTTAGTGAACTCATGTATAGAAAATGGTTTGACGAAGTTAGAAAATTTGTTAATTTTCTAACCAATCAAAGAAAACTTAAGTGAATTTGTTGATGAGTTGGATTTGGTAATTGCTTTCTATCCACAATATAAATAATATTGTGAGTAGTCATTTAGAGAATGAGTGAGAATTGCACGACGTGTAAGGTTTCATTTTCTGATAAGATTGTAAATTAATATATTTGTCATGGGATGATAGATGTAATTAGAGATCTATAGTCGTGGGATAACTTATGTAAATTTAGGTTTCTGTTATGAAACACTGGAATGGTGGGGATGTGATAGACAAGCAACTCTAATTTGTATCTAATGTAATGCTTAAATATTATTTGCATCACTTATATTTAGACTGATGATAGTCTAAGATTCAGTCGAACAACAATTCAAATAAAAAGATGATTAGTGATGAAAAGTAAACTCGTATGTGTATACTAGAGTTTGGTGAATAGGGAAAGAATTATCAACGTTTTGTGGAATCATTATCAGTTACGAATGAAAATTTTTCTATAAAAAGCAAGATAGGCTAGATATTGCTAAGTATTAAAGCTTGAATAGGATTTAAGGCATGAGATAAGAAATGAAATAAAGTTATCGAATATTCCATAAAGTTAATTATTTAACTCATCAGAACTTCAAAAAATGCCAAGATTAGCAAAGTAACGGAGATAACCTTTCATTAAACAAAGAAGTTGGAACTGAAAGTTGAAATGTTTATGATTTCAACCACTAATCTTGATTAGTTGGCACAGTATTTCCAAATATGAGATAGAGCGAAACGGCTCTATGGTTCTTCATTTCGGAATGTTGCTTAGTAGAATATAGGCAAGCGTTTATGATGTAGCTCCAACATTTTGTGATTCTCCTAATATTGGTGGTTTCGATGAAACTCGGTTGACCTTTGATATTGAGAGCAAGTCCATGTCTGATCACGTGTCATGCATTTCAAATATATCATGTAAAAGGTTACCAATCCTACTAGAATGTAGTAAAGTTAAGCACTGGGTCGAATCCACATGTTTCAGTCAAACTGCGTTCAACAAACAGAAAAGTAAATATGGAGGTTTTTTAAGGAGTTTTATCCTAAAGATCTATTAAACAAGAATGTAAATAATTGAAACTCTGAAATAGTAAAATATACCTAAGCCTAAGAATCCATAATCTAGCCCTGTGTTGTTTCCATGTCTTGCATCATCAGTTTTGAAAGATGGGTTTTAAAATAGTTTCCTTAGATCGGCTATAGGTGTTGTGGTCACCAACAACCTAGTTTCCTAATCTCGATAGATAGGGCAACCGCTCTCTAAATACTTCTCTTGCTCCACTGTAAAACCTTGGGAACCGCTCTTAAAATTTACCATATGAGCAACATTAAAAGTGCTATAGGAACACATACCTCAAAATAACCTTGGGCAACAACTTTCAAAATTTAACCTAGTTTTCAACACACTCATCTAGAACAACAACTGTGTCAGATTTCTCGTTCTAGGTGATTGCCACTCCTCAACCCAGTTGGTATCAGAGACTAACCCGATTGATAGCTAGTCAATTAGTTTACGCCTAGAGATTTGGAATGAATATACAAACTCGAAACTATTATTGAGACATTGTGAAAAATAGTAACATAAAAATAGAGAACTGAAAGAAAATACTATTATTGAAGAAAACCTCAATAAGACTTGACAACAAACCTACTACTAGCTAGAGAGCTTCATCCCCAACCTATATACTAAAGAACCTAGTCAGACATGGCTACTCTACCTTGCTCTACTACTAAATCACTCTAAATTACAATGTCTTTTCATCCTTTAAGGTATTTCCTTTGTATAGGTGAGCATGGGTACAAGAATAGGAAAGCCCAGGAAAGAACAACCTTCAAAAAATTGCAAAACTTCTATTCAGCAAGTCTACCGTTATCCACGGCGTCGTGGTTATGTAGGAATGGCGCCGAGAGGCAGCATGGCAAGATATAGTATGTCCTGGACAGGAAGTCAGTCTTGAACTTATATTTTTGGTCTTGGCGCCGTTTGATCAAAATCTGATGTTGTCCTTAGAATTCCCACATCGCGTGTGTATTCTGCCCTAACGCCTTGAGTGACATCATCTTGTATACTGTGGCGTCGTCCTTTGTGACTGCACGTTGCCAATACTGCTAAACTTTGATCGATGTTTGACTTTTTTCCCGATTTTACTCGAATCACGCATAAATGCTTAAATACCCCGTAAATCTCCAAAGTAATCATATAGATCGATCACGACAAGAAAATGGGTCTTTAAGGATGTTTTATAAATGACATTTGTAAAATGTCCTTGTAGGGTAATATTACCCAATCCTACACAAGGACATTCTAGAAATGTACTGAAACATGCTAAAGAGGACAATTAACTAACATCGTTTGAGTTTCCAACTTGGATGTTTATACAAGGATGTTTTAAATGTCCTTATTTTACTTGGACTTTTCACGATATCGTCATCTTGGACGTTTGTCAAAGCGTCCTCAATGTCTTCAGAGTAAAATTTCCAAATATACATAAAAACCCTTTTCTTGTAGTGAGAACCATAAAACCTGAATTTGTACTTGACTTACATAGTACAACACCTTTGAAATAGTGCATAAATAATGACCCATTGAATACCCCCAAACTTAGAACTTTGCACGTCCTGAGCAAAGGGTTATCTAACCACAATGACTAAAATCAAATTTCAAAATTGACTGATCCTACTATTAATACTTTGTACCTATTTCACAAAACAATGCAGTTCTTTCGATTAAATTTGGTCAATGAAATTAACAAGAGACTCAAAATTTTGGAAGGCTGGTTAGAATACTCAAACATAGTTACCTCTTAAAACAACAACTTTTCAAGACTCAAATGAGTTTAAAACCATGTCCAATTTCTACTTATAAGTTCTTTGGGTCTTTCCATTAAAGTGGAAGGTTCAAGTTATCTCTAAATTTTATGAATTTGAGTGGATTCATCAAACGAAATTTTAATCACCATTTCTAAACTTTTGCACGTAAAAGTGACCATATGGCTTTTTTGAAAGATCATCAGAAAAACATTCTTAATCTAGCTTTTAAGCACTCGAGCTAAAGTTTTTTTTGGTGGAGTTTTCATAAAGACTTTCGCCTTTCTTTTTCTACACATATCACCTCGCTTATTCTCCCTCTTATTATAATTTTGTACCATTCCAGCTCCATTTCCTATAGATAACGATTTTCTATTATTTTTCCAACCACTAGGTTCCATGCTCCATTTCCTGCGGAACCTGTAGGACTCTCTATTTTTTAATATTTATTATTTTTTAGCATTTCTCATTTTACTATGATTAAGGTAGTTTCTCAATATAAGTTTCATTAAAGCCTTTATGAAGTTAAAACAAATATACCTAATTCTTCCCTTTAAAAATGTAAAATCATGAACAATTATGCTCCAAGTGGTTTGGTCCTAGTTTTAAGAATCCTATAGATTTGAACTTTCCCACAAAAATGATTTAACCACCTACTTAATTTGGTTTCAAGACACAATTCATTCATACTCTAAGTCTTTATTTATGTTATCAAGTAGGTATAAGAGCTCTTTTACTTATTTTGATTCTTAAGCTATACAATTTGACCAACTCTTTATTCATCCTCAATCAAAAGCAAAGTTTTGAAATATGGGTACGACTCTACTGAATAATAAACTACTAAATTTCTAATGTATGTGATTGTATTAATTTCTAAATGGAATGGGGAATAAGAAATGGAATAAAAATGAGATAATATTACCGTCGATCCTTTGTAGTTGCAAGAAAGATTTTAAAAATTAAAAATTAAGCTCATACTTGTGAGGTTTCATGTACTTGTTCTATCCAACACTCTACATACCTAATAATACCCACAAACTTATTCTGAACCTTTTCCTTGAGGTTCAAAATTAAGCCGCCCCTACTGATGATATAAAATAAATGGATAATATATGAAATTTACATAATATGGCATGCATAAAAATCTTATCAAAATAAATAAATTAAAAAATTTTCTCAAAATAATGAAACATGAAAAAATAGTTTGATAAATCCTCTCTCTCTCTTTCTCTCTCTCTTTAACTATTGGCTTTGTCATCTGCATTTCATGATCCAGAAGCTTCATCAAAGGAAGGTTTGAGAGGTACTCCAATCCACCACACCATCATCAGTAATGATAGTAGGGCGGAAGTAAATAGTGTTGTTGGTAGGGAGAAGGTGTTGGCTACAATGATATCTCACTAACTCCCTCTGATGATGCACCATAACAGCAACATTCCTTTGGCTCCTCATCGTGTCTTATTGGTACTGAGCTTTGTTAGCATGATATTGAGTCTTTTCAGCCTGATACTGATAGTCGTACTCGTCATACCTTTGAGAATTTGAGCCCGGTAGTGGAGGTCATGGGCTTGGAGCAATTGCTGGTGGTATGGAAGAACAGAGAGCTCCTTATAACTAAAAATAGGTCCATCGTATTCGTACCCTGTTTCCAAACCAAATTTATGTATTGAGGCCTCCTCAGCTCTCATTTCCTCCTCTAACTCAGTACCTGCAATGTGCGATTCAGGATCAATCTCTTGTTGTATCGACTACTGTCTCTACTGCACCTAGTGTATTTCAGCCTTCTCTCTTTCATCCTCTGAATCCACATATCCTCCTTTTGTAAGTCCTAGTGTATCAAAGAAATACACATCCATAGTTTGTTAGGGACTAATGTCCATGTCATCACCCCAAAGTGGTGCCCCAACCTATATACATAATGCTATGATCAGAAGTGGAAAAGGGAATACAGTACTCTTGCTACTCATCATGGCTTTACAAATCCTGTTAGAGATGACTTGGCTAATGCTGATGTATCTTCCTATGAAAACATCGTACAGGAGTCCTGCTTGCAAGGGTAAACATCATTCTTTTGCTTACTCGGGTGGAGAGAGGCGCATATAAAGTACTTCCACATTTTGAAGACCTTGTAGAAGTTCTCCTTAGTCAGCTGAAGGTAGATGTTGTTCTCGTTTCTCTTCCACGTTCGTAACACTAGAAATCACATAGATTTTTACAATTTAGTTAGGGGGGTAATCAGTGAAGGGTTGATCATATATTCGGTGGGGTAGTTCAACTCAGAGTCCTCATTCACAAATGAATCATAGAATTCATCGATGTCCCTCCTCTATTGGGTAACCATTGACGTAAAATTCTCGACATAACTCCGAGCACCCCAGGGTTCCTTACCTCACATTATCTCGGGTGAGGAGTTTTGAATTTCTTTCCCAAATGGGGTTGTTCACCCTTTTATCATAATTTAGACCCAAATTAATTCTCTTTTCTTCTATAAATTTTTTTTTTTGCAAATCATCCTCATATTTATCCTTGTCCTACCTATAAAGTAACTTCTTGGATTTGAATGGTCTAGGAGGTTCCGAGCCCTTAGAAGTAGATGCTCCCTCTGCATTGCCCGAGATACCCGTGGTAGAGCTGTTACTCCTCCCCTAGTTTTTGCCATTATACGAATTTCTCAACAAAATAATGTCATTTTTCACCTATAATTTGAATCACCAAGACCTTGTCCGGGAGAGTTTCCAATGCCTAATGCCTTGTGGTATTGTGCTTAGATGATTAGTAACAGTCAATTTGCCAAAGTTCTTCAAAAATCTACTTTTATCTCAACTAAACCCTAATTGGCATAAACTAACTCTCGAATTTCTAAATCAATTAGATTAAGCTAGAGTTATGGTATTTGTTACTCATTTTAGATTGAGAGAGATCGAAAACTGGTTGAGAATGGGTTTGAGATCAATTTAGGGCTTGGCATGAGGAAGAACCTTCCAAACCAGTGGGTCTCATTTTCTCAAAAGAGCCAACTGATTTTATAGATTCGGCATTGGTGCCGTTGGTTTTAACGCACGGTGTCACCACAGAGCCACATACAGTGCTGTAAAGAATTTTGTTGCCATCAAAAACATAAGAGGGCCGCTAAGGGCAACCCACCATTTAATGAAGGCACCCAGTTAATGTGGGCACAAACCGATTTACCTAGGGCACCCAAAAATTAGACTCGAAATACCTAAACTACCCCTCGTGGAAATCCATCCGCACCCCACCACCCTCGTGCAAACCCCCAGCGAGCACCCCACCACCCCCCACCACCACCTTCACCGAACTCCTTGTGGAAGAATCCATTTGTTTTGAACCGACCAAAGTGAGAGGAATCCCCGAAATCGTGTTCTCCGTCCCTCGCCGTGTGTTTCTCCTTCGTTGTTCGAGTTTTACGCATTTTGTAGGGTCCGGTGTGTGAGCCGATTTCGTCTCCAAATTAGGGCTCGGTTGAAGATCGTCGAATTAAGTTACATTTGGTAGAGTAGTTGTAATGTGTGTGTGGCGGTTTGTTCAATTGTAAAAAAAATGGGAAATCACGGTTCTCGGCCACACAGGCCAGAGACGGTGTCAACTGTCTCGGCCAAGCATGGCCGAGACAGAAGCTAATATTTTTGGGAACTCGCAGTCTCGGCCACATAGACCGGAAGAGTTGACAGCGTATCGGTTACGCATGTCCGAGAATACTGTCGTTATCTCGGCCGTGAGATGACGAGAGCTACAATTAGTGATAGGTAATGTGGCGTCGGTGGTGTACAATCGAGAATTTTGTCCTACACTCGGTTGTCCACTTCCGAGTCAGTAGGCTCGGTCGTCATAGGACGAGAGTAAGGCGAATTGAAATGGTCAATCCATCTCGGTGGTGTATAACCGAGAACTTGCTATTGGACTCGGTTGTAAACGGCCTATATATTGGACTACTTGTCGGTCATGGGTGACCAAAAATATGGGTTGTTTCACGAACCTACTTGACCGAGACATCAGAAATGGATGAATTTGAACATTACTTTTTGTAAAAAGAATTTGTGGTATGTCAAACTAACAATACAAGATTGAAAATCCAGCACGACAATTTGCACCGAAACTTAATTAATTATAAATCTCCGTAACATTCAAACTGACTCTAAAAATGGTCCATCCATAAGTAAACAACAATCAAAATACAGCACAACATTTGCATATACATAGAACATTCGGAGGAATTGGCAAAATTTCTAAATGTTTAGCCATCAAGGTTTCTAGGTACAAGCTTTAACCTACGGTGTATCTAAATCTACAACAGGTATGATGGCTTCATCATCGCAGCGATTGCAATGGGTGCGATGTCTCGAAAAACGAATCCATCTCGCCAACCTTTGCGCGCAGTCCTCAACGTACCGATCCCACGATGGATATAAGGATGGCAGCGGTGCATTCACACGCAAAGCGCACTGTCAAAGTGAACAGTAGAACATAGAAGATATTGTCACAAACCCGATTAAGGGGAAACAAACCAATTCACAAAAAATCGAGAGAACTTACCCTAACCCAATGGATATTCCTTTCATTTGTCATTGCAATGATAAGTCTGTTGTGCAATGACGACGGTGGAGTACTACGTAGAGGTAGGAATGTGGAGGCACTCCCATGCGAGAGGTTGACGAGAATGACATTGAATGCGGTGGATACTAACAATCCCATGTCCGGAAGTGTCAACCATTCTTTGAAAGATGCCCCCTCTTGCTTCTGCACGGGCAATGCACCGCATTCTTGACAGTCTCGAAACTCGAGCCAAGCACTTCCCGCCAAAGGTCTTCATACCCGATAATCTCATCGTACATCCTTCTACGCACAATCCTCCACCCGTCTACATCGGCAAGGGCAAGCCCAGAGGCTACACACCGATATCCACAATTTCCAGCGGAAACCACATCGATAATGGCCTCAACATGTGGCAACCAATCCAGTTCTAAGCAATGACCATAAGCCATGTTAGATCCACTTTGCGTGCGTCGACTTGCACGACGCATTTGTGGAACAACCTTGCCTTTCTTCTGCCTAGAAGTGGAGGCCTCTTTTGTGGAGTGGGAGGACTCAAATCCGCTCTCCACCCGTCTCGTCGAAGAATCGTCATCATCGTGTTTTCTCTTCGACACTGGGGTGCCTCCGATTGGAGACCCGGTGTCCTCCCACCCGCATCCTCAACTTCTGCTCGCACTCCACAAAAGACGAAGGTGGACTAATCTCCCCGAGCTGCTCACTTTAAGTCCTCCCCCAAAGCATCCTCAACTTCCTCCTCCCCCTTATCCAATCTTCCTGCGGTGTCGTGATTGTGCCTCCCACAAATCACAGTGACATACCATAAGGAGTCAGCATTTTCCTTGACGTTAATTTGGAAAGGGCATCCACATTTCTTCGTACCAGTGTGACTCCTCGCCTTTTCATCATTCCTTGATTTTTTAAAAAATTTTGTCGCTTTCCCCTTCCCTACTCTCTGAGCCAGTCCCCTATATGTCCCAGACCTCTCACAGGCAAGTTTCACCCTTCCCCTGCTCTTAATGCCCCGGGCATCCGAGCGCTTCGTTACTAACACAAACTTGTTCTCCCGGCCTATGATTTGAAGCCATGAAATAGCCGCTTCTCGAGAGGGGAATGGCTTACAAGGTGTGAAAGTGTCCTTGTAGTCTGGAAAATTACTAGATACCGGCATTACCTGCAATACAAACAGTGTAACATTAGAATCAACCAAAATGTACAGCACAATCACAAAAAAACCCAAAAAAACAGGTTCTCGGTTGTACAGGTCCGAAACTTTCTTCAGAGTCTCGCTCATGTACGACCGAGAGTTATTCAGTACTCTCGGTCGTACCAGTCCGTGACTTGCGTGAAACCTCTCGGTCCTCTATGACCGAGACATTACTATACATCTCGGTCTGCGAGGCCGAAACAATCGCGCACCCAGACAGAAACTTCGGATAACCGCATAAAAAACACATAAAATTTGCAAAATTACCTCAAGGACGACCTCCTCTGGCACCGAAGCATTACAATCCTCCATTATATAGTGGAAACAACTTCGGATTTGAAGAAATTACCAAACCCTACGTTGACAAACAAATCATCATTTCAACGTTATACACAACTAAACAGTTCTAAAAAACCCGAATATGGTTGTCAAACATTGTTACCTCGCTGTCGGACGATGTCAATCCGCAAGAATCGATCAGCTCTTCGCCAAACGGAATGTGACTGTGGCTTTGTGGTTCAAGCTTGCTGGTGGGGTGCCCTAACTCCTTGTCAAAATGGTTTGTGGGGTTTGAACCATTATATATATACAGGGGCAAAATGGTCATTTCCATTTTTGCTGGAATTTTTACAAATAAGTTGGGTGCCTTCATGAAAAGGTGGGGTGCCCTTAGCGGCCCTCAAACATAATTGGCGTTGTTGGTCAAACCGTATGTGTAATCCTATGGTGCTACTAACGTTGAGGAGTACTCAAACCATATTTGCAGAAACCTCCTTACCACGTAATTAGTTTGGAAATGTAGCTGTGCATTTTGAATGCAAGGGGTGGGTCAAGTCGTCGAGTTCAAAATGAAATATCGAGAAATTAGGTAGAGAACTTAACTGACTGGGATGTGTGAGTGGTTTACTCGCCTTCTAGTGTTGTTTCAAACATGATAGTTATGATTTAAAATTGAGAGATTGGATTATTAAACCAACAAAACTATAAATCTCAAGAAAAAAACCTAAAACAAAATTAAAATATAGCCCACCTCCCAGTAGCGTCAGTATTTATAGTCGATGACCTGACTAGTCATTACAAGATCACGTTACACCAACTAATTTGGAGAATTCGTGTACAAACAGCTTCCCTATTGTCTTGGGTAATTTGATATGCATGGCAGTCCTCAAGGTTTTTGTCTCATCTAGGATCTTTATCAAAAAGGTTCTACTTCGTCATGACCATCAAACACAAAAGTGTCGGCAGCGCATAAGATCTCCAAATGTCCTTTCTCTTCCACCCCTGTTTCAAACTCTACTAGTATTTGTGGTAGAACGGGTGGTTTTACAATCTTCCTTGCTTTCCTCTTTGAGCTCCCTAGCCATTCCAAAGTAACTTCAAATTTCTTCTCGGCTTCTTCTTCATGAACTTCCACTGTCATAATGTTCGGCCATGATGGAAATATATCAAGTTCATTTTTAATTCAGACCAATACTCGTCTTCCTCAACTCCTCTTAATGAAACTGTACTCGTACTCTCATAAGGTACAATAATAAGGAATTCTATTTCGTTAATCAAATTATCAAAGCTAGAATTTATTTGACTAGTTAGAGTTCCCTTATTTCAAGAACTTGAACTCACCTCTTTCTGATATGGTTCTAGATAATGTAGATTGTCTTCATGGAACTGTTCATGAATTGAGGTTAAGTCTTTCATGATTTCTTTAAGAAAATGTTCTTTTTGTTGAAGAATCCGTGGACTTGGCATGAACTCGTAGAAGTTAGGTTATGGTGATGTATAGCTCCACTCGCAATAATTTTCTTATTCCGATTAGTAACAATATGCAACTGTTGGATGAGAGACTTCCGCATAAGCTCCATAAGCTTCCATATAACCTTGTCGCTCAAAATAAGACCAATTAGAAAATTCGTGTCTAAAATTTGATGTACTTACTTCATTCGTACTGTAATGATATGATTCATCATGATGACCATAGTTTGGGGGGCGGTAAAAGCCATTGTTAAGTTTCTTGCAAATATATGCTAGAGACAATGGTCTAAAATAGATACAATAGAAAGAAACGAAAATTTAAACATAATTTGGAACCGAATCCCCAACAACAGCGCCAAACTTTGATCATATCTCGTACATGTCAAATATAACTCGTAAAAGGTTACTAGTCGTACTGGAATATAGTAGAGGTCGAATCCACTGGATTCAGTCAAACTGAGTTCAATAAACATAAAAGTAAATCTGGGGGTCTTGAAAAAGTTTTATCCTAAGGATCTACTAAAAAAGAAAGTAAATAATTGAAACCCATAAATAGTAAAGCATACCTTAGTCTAGGAATCCACAATCTAGCCCTGTATTGGTTCCATGTCTTGCATCATCAAATTTGAAATATGGGTATCAAAATAGTTTCTATATATAGGCTATAGGTCAGCACCCTAGTCCCCTTATTCTCGATAAATATGGAAACCACTCTCTAAATATTTCTCTTACTCCACAGTACAACCTTGGGCCAACTGCTTTTAAGATTTAGCACGTGAGCAACATTAATAGCTTTATGGGAATACCTACCCCTAAATAACCTTAGGCAACCGCTCTCAAGATTTAATCTAGTTCTAAATGTTAATCACCTAGAGCAAGAAATATGTTAGGTTTCTTATTTTAGGTGATTGCCACTTCTCAACCCGGTTGGTATCACGAAATTAACTTGATTGATAGCAGGTTAATAGGTGTATGCCTAGAGTTTTGCAATAAATATAAAAACTCTAAACTACCATTGAGACATTGTGAAAACAATAACATAAAGATAGAGAATTGAGACAAAACACTATTATTAATGAAAACCTCAACCAAACATGAAAACAAACATATTACTAGTTAGAGAGCTTTATCCCTAACCTAGGTATTGAAGAACCTAGCCTGACATGGCTACTCTACCTTGTTCTACTCCTAAATCATTATAGACTACAATGTATTTTTTTCTATAGAGGTCCCTACTTTATATAAGTTAGCTTGGTTACAAGAATAAGAAAGCTTAGAAAATAAGAACCTTCAAAATTTGCAAAACTTATATTATGTGAGTCTAGCATGGTCCATGGCATCGTGGTTATGTGGGAACAACACCGAGTGGCAGCGTGGTAGAATAAAGTCGGTCTTGAAATTCTATTTTTGGTCCTGGCACCATTATTGGCGCCGTCTATTCAAAATCAGACGTCGTCCTTGTAATTCTTACACTGTGCGTATTCTACTCTATCGCCTTGAGTGACGTCATCTTGTATACTGTGGTGCCATCCCTTGTGATTGCACGGTGCTAGCTTTGCTTAACATTGTTTGATTTTTGACTTTTGTAGTATTCCCTAACCCGATTAGGGCGATACTCTGCCTGAAACCATAATTAAGCCCCCATAATCTCGCTAGACTTAACTAGAGCTAGCAGTCTCTAATTCTATTTCCTGATAAACATAATAGTATATCGAATGTCGATGTAAATCAAATATTAAATGCAGCGAAAATTAAAACTTTTTCGATATTAAACACGATATACAAAACCAGTTCAGACCTAAATAAATCTCATTTATACAAAACCTCCCACCCCTTATGATATTACAAAACTCTATTTCAATACAAATATATAAAGACAATGAAAGATTCATCACAGCGAAGAGAAGTTCAAGACTCATACATCTTCTTTATCTCCTAATCGTAGCGCTCATCGATTTTCTTGAAAAGTTAATTGGGATGAGCGCACCAACTTGCTCAGTAAGTCAAGATTTACAAAGCCATCAACATTCCACATAATAATCAAGAATGATATGCAATAACAATATGCAATATAGAAAGCTAACGGGATTATGAACAACATATAATCCAATAAATAACGGATGTAAGTCACATTGACACTATTAATGCGATTGCTAGAACAACACATTAGCAAATGTGATGTTTGTCAGCCCCCTCATCATTAAGACCACATACCGACCTAGAATACCTTAATCCCCTGATAATCTAGTCAGCCTAATCCATTATTTTAACTTAGACCTCAAAATAATTTTCCAGCTTATCCTTAATAATGCTTCAAAACTAAATTTATATCCTCAATAAAACCCAATTCATGAATTATTCAATTGGAGCAAATTTAAAGGTCATATCCATATTTTGTAAGAATTTCGGCAGCACCTCCCCTAAAAGTGGCATGCCGGAATATTCACCTAATAGATAGCAAAATGGAGATATTCCAAGAAGGACTCACAACTCCCCACAGTTCATAATATATATCAAATTCAAGTTTCTAAATTAACTTAAGAGTCTTCAATACATTCATAACAACTTTACAATTCCAATAAAACCAAAACTGGAAAATAAACCTCTCGATTCATTTTAGACTAACTTAAGAGACCTTCATCTAACATCATAAAAAATAACCCAAACATTTGAGGTAAGTAAATTCCTACATTGATATGTACTCCTGCAATTGTTAGTCAGATACATGGAGACATGTAATTACATTTCCATATAATCAATGAGATATATGTCTCAACATGCATGCAATCCACTCTATCGCTGTCTCCTAACTATAATTGGATGTTAAATTCCAAAAATGATAAAATGCAAGCTTAAGAGATCATGAAATGTAGATATAACTTGCTTACGTTAGACTCTGCAATTCTCATTAGACGGAGTAGTGGTTGGACTGAAACCTAGTTTCAATCGAACCATACTCTGTGATAAGCTTATCCCCTTACTCACGCCATGTATGAATGACCAAGAATGATAAAATGCAATGCAGACTATGATACAATTAATGGTACAAAGATAAATTCCTTAAATAGTAAAGATCACTGTAGGGTTTACTTACAACCAAACCAACTTTGAGTATAATTTTTGGGGTTCTCGGAGCATCGAATCACCTTTAAAATGGATCCAATAGCTTCTCTACATACTCAATTATATTATGGGTCTAACTTCAAGTGAAACCAAATCACAAAACCCAATGAAAATTGTAGCCAAAGTACGCTTGAGAACAATTTCCAAAAATATTAATTTGTATAACTGTTTCAACTGTTGGGTATGTGCCCTAGGCCAATTCTGTAAATGTTGTTTAACTATTATAAGTAGATGCAAGTTTCTTTTATAATAGTATCCAGGGATAATTATTAAAGTATTCTAAATGTCCCTAGTTAGTTATTATTGTGGGAACAATAATAAATTATGACTAGTATGAGTCTTAATTGATAATCATGTGATGATTATGCGTATACGAATATGGATCAACATAATGGGTATCTGTTGGGAACAGATGTTGGACCGACCCGCTTTGAGAACACTATATGGTCAATGTCATAAGTGATTCTCATGAGAATTATATCATTTAGTCATTTGACTTGAGATCACCAGATACTCTAACATTAGGAGCACAATGATTTGATACAATCAAACGTTGTCTTTAACCGGATGATTATAAAGATTGTGATTGGTCATTGTTCGACTATTGTGTAATAAAGATGAAATTTGTCCCTCTCTTTTAGAGAGAGATATCTATTGGGCCCCTCGATATGTTAGACTGATAAATGGCCATATCTAGTGAATTGATAGGATCAATGTCACTTGACAATTTCAGTCTACTTGGAGATCGAGACTAGTAGATTGAACTATAAGGGTGACATTTCATGTCTTATGCTTAATCAAAATATATCGCATGACAAAGGGATATGATATACAATGTCTATTATATTGTATCGATTTATTGATCTTCATGCTCCTTGGGTAGTCATAGTTGCTAGAGACCGCTTATGGCTTGTATACCAAAATGGTTTTGGTTAACTGCCAATGTTGTATGAATCTATTGGGTCGCACACAAAGAATGGATTTGCGCGATTTAATATTGTTTGGGTTAAGGAATTTTATTTGATAAAATTCATTTTGAAGAATCTTATTAAATTTCCTAGTTTGACTAGGATTCAAGATTCTCACAAATTTCTAGTGTGACTAGAAATTTCGTCTCTTAGTAAATCCTATTTTGAATAAGACTCTAATTGGAATTAAAGTATGACTTTAATTCTTATTTGAGTTTTAGATAAATTACCTCTCTTATTGGATTAGTAATTGTAGATTATCTATGACTCTATCCTTTTTAGTGTTGGACTTTATCTAGGACTCTATTTGGAGTGTGACTACGAGATGGAATTCTTTTACAACTTGACCTAGTGTACTATAAATAAGACATTAGGGTCACAGTTGTTGTACGAAATTCCTGAGAGATATTTTTTCTAGAGAATTTTTGTGAGAATTGTTTTCCTAGGATTTTTGGGGCTAGCACTCCTGATTGTGATCGTCCATTCGTGTGTGGATTTATGACAGAGGATGTTCGTCTCTAACAGCGTCTTAAAGGAATCGATCAACACGAAACAAGGCAGACATGGAGTTATTCTTGCTAAGGTATGATTTTTTTATTGGCACATCAATTTAATGGAATCAATAGGATCTTGGTTCAGGGATGTTCGAAAAAGGTTTTGAAAACTTCCGCTACGCATGATCTGCGAAACCCAACAGTGGTATCAGAGGCAGTAGGCATTATTTAATTAAACTGCAATGTGCCCTTATTTTTTATGTACATGATATATATAAGTCGATCATGATATTTTATATATGGTTGCATAATTGAGTTTAATAGAATTAATCTATATGTAAAAGTGTGACAGTATCGGCATGGTGTCGTTAATGTAGTTGCACTGTCACGCACATACATGCACAAAATGGGTGCGCATCAAATTTGGCGGATAAGATCTCACTATTTGTGTACATAGATATGTGTAATTTAATATGTTGGTGGTTGTATGGGATATGAAAGCCATGATATTGATAAAAAAAAAAGTAAAAAGATTTTGGCTAAGATGGGATTCGATCCCTAGCAATTCAACTCTTTTTGGAATGCTTTAGCCATCCTAGCTAGCAATTCAACTTGTAACAAGATTATAAAATAAAATTAAAACGCAAATCTATTTGTAAAATGATTAAAAAAATAGAATAAATAGGTGGCCTTTTGTTGATAGTGGGATTCGATCCCTTATCCTCCGACTCGTTGGAATGACCTAGCCATATAGGCTATCCATTCCAAGTTGTAATAGAATTACAATTCTGTTTATATTAATTGGGTTATATATATTAATTGAAAAAAGTTTTAATTGATTAATTACCAATTCATTGGATGGGGTTATTTTTCATCAATTGGATTGAATTAATTTAATTGGAAGGTTTTTTAATTGAAATAATATTAGTGGGACTGTTATTAATATTAATTAAAATATTTAATTAAAAGGGGTTTTAATTAAATTGGGTCCGATAAAAATTGCACTTGGAAAATTTTTAAAGTATTTAATTTCCTTGATTTGTTTTATGATGCCTTGTTGATATATGAAGATGTTTATTCTTGTTTTATTTTAATGATCTTCATTCTATGCATATTGGGTATATATATATGATATTCCATAATTAAATAGATGCTAGAATTAGTCATTGTAAAACACTACATGGATCATAAAACTTGATAAAAAATCCATCGATTAGGATTTTATGTTAATGCCACCCATTTTTAAACACTTGTCAAGGCCTCGATCACATCAATATGGGTCTGCCTTCGTAGGGTATATTATGTTATCTTGGTGAGGCAAGATGGGTAACGGTTGCCTGGATGTTTTAAATTGGTTTCACTTAATAAAGCTATCAAAATGGTTTTGGGCTTTAGGCATAGATGAGACATAACATGTTGTGGCATATGATGTCTAGGTCTCATAAAGAACCTAAAAGTTGCATATAATGCAATTGGTAATGGTCACCTACCTAAATAATTGTATTTTGAGTGTCATGCCTTAGTTGTCTCAAAATTAAGTGAAATATGGATCTTAGACCATTAAATTAATATTTACGAGGATAATTGATTTAGTGGGAGTTTAATTACTCACTAATAAATTATTCTGCATAATCTTCTAAGTGTAGATGTTAAATTCCTAGTAACACTAATTCATAGCAAATGCGATCAATCCTTGAGAAGGATAAAATAATTTCTAAGATTAATTTCCCTGTTTTGATTTGAAAATTGATAAATGATATCAACCATATAAACAAGGATGTATGTCTTAGATTAATGGTTCCTTTTAAACTACCATCTATTAGTACAAGGATTATATGTCATATTAGCAAATATATAAAATCAAATTTTAGGAAAGATTCGAGACCGTAGAAACTAATGAAATGACAGTGATACTGAAGGAAATGTTCCAATAGTAAGTCACACGGGAAAGGTATAAGATTACAAAATTCCTAGATTCGTGTAAAATGGTTAAGAACCTATTAATACGTCATTATGTTTGGAACATGAAAGGAATATATTAATTATCTCAACAAGATTGAATCTTTATGTGCCAAAAGTTGGCAGTAGATTTGATCTATAATTCATCAAAATAATTTTGAACTATATAATATGAATGACATGTATAAATTTGTTTACAGTTGGATATGATGTTTAAAACTGTAAGGCAAAATATCAAAATCAAAAGGCCTTAGATATGTATTTGATGGTTCATAACAAAAAGGAACTAAATATAGAAATGATAAAGGGAAGGTAAAGGCTACCAAAGATGTTTGTATCGGACACCGAAATCTTAGTTGTAAGCCTGAACTTTTGCCTAGTTCTAAAGAAAATCCTTAAAGGACAAATTTTGTTATTAAAAGAATGAAATTGTTCATTTTATAATAAATTACAAATCCTATCAGAAAGACGTAATTTTGAATTGTTACAAACATTTCAAAATGAGTATAAGAAAAACAAAATAACTTGGCAAACTATTAACATACTTTGATGAGATCAAGGTGGATAATATTAGAGCTAAGAGTTTAACTGACCATCTTTGAAATTGTGGGATTGTCTTGCAATTAACTCTAATAGGAACGTCATTTGAGAAATGATGTTTTAAGAGGAGAAATTGAACTATATAAGATATAATTTGATTTATGATGTGTCACACAGACCTTCTTAAGATGTCCTATTGAGGCTATACTTTAGAAACCAAGGCACTCGTATTAAACCTTATTTTTGTTTAAGTGGTTGATAAAACTCCATATACGATATAGAATAAAAGGACCTAGTTTGTCTTTTTTTTAGATTTGAGGCGGCAAGACTTGCGTAAGAAGTTATTTAACATAAATTTTGATCCTAAATCTTTTGTGTCTAATTGAGGTAAAAAACTATGATACTATTTTATACAATTGGGAACAAATTGTTTGTTGCCAAAAAATGATGTCTTTCTAAGTAAAGTGTTTATTTTAAAGACACTATTAGGAATAAAGTAAATCTTGAAATGTTCAAGTGCCACAAATGAGAACCAAACCACTTTAGGAAGATCAACAAAGTTTTGAACTAGTTGAGTATACATAAGTAACATATATCTCTTGAAAATCTAGAATAATTAGAAATTGGCCAGAGAAATTTGGAATTTCTTATTATTGAAAATTGTGATGTATTTTTTATATTGTATCAGAATGAATCACTACTTATCAAGAGACATGTCTCGTCTAGATTGAACGAAGAAACTAAGTGTTATTAACTCTGAATTTTAATTCATGTATGTTAACCAAGTTTGGAACTTGAATTATTTACCTGAAGATAGTATGACCATTGGATGAAAATGAGTTAAAGTGACATGAAAAAGAAAAGATGCATACTTAAAAGTATGACTTATCAAAAATTCCAATCTAAATCAAGGTGTTGATTATGATAAGATTTTCACCTGTAGCTAATCTCAAGTTCTAGAATTCTATCGTCATTACTTCATACTTTGACTATAAGATATGACAAACGGATGTAAAAAATGGCATTGCTCTGTACTCCTTAAAGATGTGTATGATACAACTTAAGGGTTTTTTGATTATTTTAAGAATTTGAGAAAGGTATGCAAGCTTAAAGGATCCATTTATGGATTATAGTAAGCTTATCAAAGTCGGGATCTTTGTTTTGATGAAATAATTAATGAATTACATTCATTGAATCGAAGATAAACCTTGTGTATACATAAAGGTTAGTGGGAGCGTAATTATCTTTCTGAATCTGTATGTTAATGATATATTATTCATTGGAAACGACGTCTTAACCCTGCAGAATGTCAAGTCTTTGTTAAGGAAAGTTTCTCAATGAGATTCTTAGCTAATTAGGTTTATATCCTTATGATGTAGATCTATGGAGATAGATCTAAAAGACTAATTGCTTTAAATAAGAGTGCTTATATAGACAAATAAATGAAAAAGTTTCAGTGTACGAGATTCTTAAAAGAATTTGTACTTATGTCTTATAACATAAGTCTCTGCAAGACTCCAAGTCTTAAGACAAATGATGATCGGGAGAATGTGAATATGATTTCTTACGCATTACCTACGAGAATCATGACATATGTTATACTTTGCATTCAACTCGATATTTCATATGCTTTGGGCAAAACATACATATATCTCATAGATTCTAGTGAGGGTCACTAGATATTTATTAATAACATTATTAAGTACTTCAGAAGCACTTGAGAGATGTTATTAGATTTGCTAAGGTTTGAAAGATATGAGTCTTGTAAATGGTTACACAATGCAAATTTTCAAATTAATATAAAAGATGAATGATTGCAATATGGATATGTGTTAACTTCATAGGAATGAGTTGGAAATGTTCTAAACTCACTCTAACAAGTCCTATAACATAAACTAAGTTTTTAGCAACATTTAATGCAGCCAAAGAAAATGTTTAGATCGTAAGGTTCATGATTGAATAAGGTGTGGTTCCAAGTGTTTGAAATAATGTTGGCTTTTATTGTAAAACCAATGGACAAATTTAGGTTATGGAACCTAAATCACACTATAGATCTAAACAGTCACTTCGACATTTTTATCTTATAAAAGAGAGAACATGAAGATTTGCAGAACATCAATTGCATAGCAGATACATAAAAAAACTTATTCCACTAAGAATGCATTAAGGTTACTCAGTATTGGATACGTGTAGGATTGACCGAGTGCAAGGGGGAGATGTTGGGGTATGTGCCCTAGGCCAATTCTATAAACATTGTTTAACTATTATAAGTAGATGCATGTTTCTCTTATAATAGTATCCATGGATAATTATTGTATTATTCTAAATGTCCCTAGTCAGTCATTGTTGTGGGAACAATAATAAATTAAGACTAGTATGAGTCTTGATTGATAATCATGTGATAATTATGCGTATACGAATACGAATCAAGATAATGGGTATTTGTTGGGAACAAATATTGGACTGACCCGCTATAAGAACACTATATGGTCAATGTCATAAGTGATTCTCATGTGAGGTATATCATTTAGTTGTTTGACTTGAGATCACCAGAGACTCCAACATTAGGAGCACAATGATTTGATACAATCAAATGTTGTCTTTCACCAGATGATTATAAAGATTGTGATTGGTCATTGTTCGACTATTAGGTGGATGTTGTGTGATCAAGATGGAATTTATCCCTCTCTTTTAGAAAGCGATATATGTTGGGCCCCTCGATATGTTAGACTGATAAATGGCCATGTCTAGTGAATTGATTGGATCAATGTCACTTGACAATTTCAGTCTACTCGGAGATCGATAATAGTAGATTGAAATATAAGGGTGACATTCCATGTCTTATATTCAATCAAAAGATATCGCGTGACTTAGGGATATGATATACAATGTCTATTAGGTTGTATCAATTTATTGATCTTCATGCTACTTGGGTAGTTATAATGCCTTGCTAGAGAGCGCTTATGACTTGTATACTAAAATGGTTTTGGTTCACTGCCAACGTTGTATGAACCTATTGGGTCACACACAAAGAACGGATTTGCCAGATTTAATATTGTCTGGGTTAATGAATTTTTATTTGATAAAATTCATTTTGAAGATTCTCATTAAATGTCCTAGTTTGACTAGGATTCAAGATTCTCATACATTTCTAGTGTGACTTGAAATTTTGTCTCTTAGTAAATCCTATCTTGAATAGGAATCTAATTAGAATTATATTATGACTTTAATTCTTATTTGAGTTTTAGATAAATTACAACTCTTATTGGATTAGTAATTATAGATTATGTATGACTCTATCCTTTTCTTGTTGGACTTTATCTAGGACTCTATTTGGAGTGTGACTAGGAGATGGAGTTTTTTTACAACTTGGCCTAGTGTACTATAAATAAGACATTGGGGTCACAGTTGTTGTAGGGAATTCCCAAGAGATATTTTTCCTTGAGAATTTTTGTGAAAATTTTTGGGGCTAGCACTACGGATTGTGATCGTCCGTTCGTGTGTGGATTTCTGATAGAGGACATTCATCTCTGGCAGCGTCTTAAAGGAATCGATCAACACGAAACAAGGCAGACATGGAGTTATTCTTGCTAAGGTATGAATTTTTTATTGGAACATCAATTTAATGGAATCAATAGGATCTCGGTTCGGGGATGTTCGAAAAAGGTTTCAACTAGCCAACTTGAGGTAACTTTTTAACCTTTGAAACTTCAATGTTTGTTATGATAACCTAAAAGGAACTTGGAGAACTCATGTCCTAATTTCCATAGACTCTAAGAACACTCTAATCGGATTGCGAACAAAGAAGTTGTGAATTTTCCAATATAGCCTGTCAACTAGGCAAACTTTATTTATTTTGGACAGTAAAACGCCTTCAAATCAATATTTTCGCAATTTAATCTTTAAGACTCGACAACAAACACAACGAAACCACTCGACACCAACATCAAAATATTTCCACAACCCATGGAGTCAAATTGGATAAAAACCAATAATAAATTCATCTAGAAACTCAATGTAAATCAATATCAACTATAAAAACATCTCCAAAATAGTTATAAACTGAATCACATTAGTTTAATTCATCAAAACCCTAACCTACGTCAGTGGAATTTCTTCCAAATTGGTGCGAATCAATCAAATATATCAATTCACAACAATCTTTACTAATTTCTATTAAAACCCCGCAAAAGAAATTTAGAAATCGCGAGAATTCAATTTGAATTAAGGAAATTCCGTAAATTGAGAATTTACCGAATTGCTGGCCGAATACCTCATTCTCGTCGCAAGAACTTAGCTCGAATTGATTGTCT
Source organism: Stephania cephalantha (assembly GCA_039657325.1). NCBI lineage: Eukaryota > Viridiplantae > Streptophyta > Magnoliopsida > Ranunculales > Menispermaceae > Stephania > Stephania cephalantha. The sequence goes on from CM077577.1 coordinate 18,746,358, forward strand.
CATGATGCTTTACAATTTTATGGAAAGAAATTTGGCAAAAATTGGATGTCAAAAGATCGCAGAGCAAAAACTCGAGTCGAGAGGGTTCGGTTTCAACGAAACTAAAACAACATTTTGATTTTGATCATTTATATATATATATTTATATAAACCCTCGGCTACTTGTCAGCAGCTGAATTTCTTTTTATCCATTAATTCCTGAAATCCCTATTTTGACGTGCTTTCACTTCTGGTGCTCATTTTCGATTCGATTTTTCACTAAATTGAGCCAAACTCTCGACAAATCAGCCCATCTTTATAAAACTTCCATAACATTGGTTTTAGACACACCAAACCCCCAAAAGTCTTACCTTTGTCCATGACATATTGAACTCTTATGGACTAATTCTCTTACCATACTTAACAAAACTAACACCAATTCGGACCTAATCTCAACCTCAACCACCACCAACTGACATAAAGCTCGAGGTAAAATCTTGCACTAACTTCATTTTTATTTATAATACTAATGATCTCGACGTGCACGTAAATTGAGGTAAAATATTCACGTGATATTTTACACTTGATTTATGAGTTTTCGAGCAACCAATAATTTTTATGTCACTTGTGCCCTTCAGACACGTTTAGAACCCTGACTATGACAAACTGAGGATACACTTCAATACACCTCAGCTTCATGATAAAATAACATATATTACATTTACTAGGCATGCAACAAGCAAAAATAATATTTAAACTTATGATCTCCATTCCATAATGCATAGGTCCCACCTTGGATACTTAATTTCCAATAATATTGATATTAGATACGTAATTTAGAATGGAAGGAGACAGGCAATGATGTATATGAAACATGATGGCCTACCATTCCTTATTTTAATCACTTAGCTATGTATGAAAGCCAAAGTTGGTTTCCATGAGATGCAATTCGATGTACTACCTTAAAGTACTATCACAAATGCTGCAATTAAGAGGATCAAAGAGGTGAATGAATGTAATGATTTCGAAAAAGAAAAGGGACAAACGAGATAAGGATGTACAAAATTGTAGACCGAACTAATAGGTAGAGACTCCATGCAAGCACAAATGAAGAAGCGATGCGAGCAGCGAATCTGTTGATTCAAGTATATTTTTCAGTGGTAGAGGGTAGTTCTACATCTACTGAAAAAGCTAAAAGGAAAAGATTTCTCAAATCCTTCTTTACAGCTTCTCAGTGCAATGAGAAGAAAATCTTGAGGAATAATGAGGTGTTAAAAGTAAATGAAAGAACTCTGACCTGTCACCATTCCATGTTAGAGAAGAGGATGGAAAATCTACATGATCATAGGAGGAGCATCGACGTTCCTTCGATGAAGACGAGATTACCATCGGGAGTTCATAACCTTGATGTTAAATATACTTCCCAGCCTAATGCACCGAGGAATGAAGATAAAGTTGAAGAGATCGACGAAGAATTTACTTCTACGTAAGGTACTTTGTAATCTTTCAGTATTCACTTGTATGAATGAAAGTTGCACTCTGCTTGAACCTTAATGAGAATGAATGCTTTATCCATTATATATTTCTTTTATATGATGCTTATTGTTTAAATTTTTAAAGGTAATTTATATTTCATATTCAATTATTTTATACTTCACGAGGTGTTTTTGTTTTGTTTTGTTGAAAAACCCAACCTTATTTTTAAACCTTAAGGACAAGGTTTGCAATGAGTTTTGGGGTTTGTAGGTGAAGTAAACTATAAAAAGCCAAGTATAGAAGAAAAACTTGAGAGGTAGATTTTCTCGATTGTAAATTTTTCAAATTTTTTCACAATTCAAGTAACATTTCTTCAATTTCCATTACTTAGTTAGAAATATGTGAATTGAATATAATTTGCATTAAATAGAAGTGATACATCATTATCACCCATGAAAATAGAAATTTTATGATAGAAAGGAATTATTATACCCTACTTGACTTAACCGAGGTTGTATATACACTAGAGGAGTTTAGAGAGGATTAATTGCTTTGTGTTAGATATTATAATGGGTAGAAGTTGAAACGATAGTGCAAGATAAACAAGACAGATTTTTAAGAATCTTGTTATACGAAGGTTATTGATCAAGTTTTTATACATATATAATGAAAAGAATTTATGCCACAATTGAGGAGAAAAATAAGAAATAGCCAATAAACTTTACTTAGTTAGAAAGAATACTTCCTTAATTATAGTGAAAGTGAAAAGAGCCAACGAGAGTTTTTAATGAAGAAATAGAGAGACCCACAAATTCCATAAAAAATAGAGTAGGGAATTTAGTGATGGGAAAAATGATAGAAACATTTCGATAAAAAAAGAATAACGCTATCTAAAGAAAAGAGAGTAGGGAGCTGTAGGAATACAATATGATGAAAAGGAATATATGTGAGTGAAGGAAAAAAGAAAGATAAAACAGAAAATGGAAGGATGTTTAAGAGAGACTCTCTAAATAAAAGATTTTACTCTAGTGCTATTAGCTAAGTTGAATGAAGTATATCTTGTTCCAACTTTTAAATAAATGGATATGAAATGATGATTATTGGTGAATAAGATTCCTTATCGACTTCAATTGTGGTGATATTTCAAATATTGTTTGAAAATGAAACTGATTTAGTGATTTTTGTATCCTGAGATTCTATATTAGTTATCATAAGCTTGATGCGTATCACTGGAGATTGAGAAAACTTATGTGGTGCCTTGACCTTTGTGATTGGTTTAACTTTGAATTCTGAGATGTATTGCACGATAAGGAGGTTGAAATGTCAAATAAAGAGCATTGTTCTTTAATTCTTTCCGTTCTATCATGATTATTATTTTTATGAAGGTAATATATTTTTATTTAAAGATCATTTTTTAAGAATAGGAGTATATAATTATGAAATTTAAACGAGTGAAGAAAAGAGAATTTGATTGAGAGTATTCATTTGCACGAAATGATAAAGTGTTAAGTTTGGGGGTATTTAACAAGTCAATAATCAAACATTTTTTATAGTACATTTTTAAGAAGATTTCGGATGTAAAAGAGTATATTACATAGGATTTTATCTTGTTTTTGATATTTCAGGTAATAAATGGAGAATATGAAGAAATGGAAGAAAAATGGAAGAAAATGAAGGAATTGATCGAGTGAAAAGATTGCATGAAAAGTCAAGACTAAGGAAACATGGAAGAACTGGGATTTTGAACTAGCAATTTCCAACGAATCACTGGACACTTGAATCGTTATCAAAATCGGTAGACTTAAGAAAAGACCAGATAACTTCAAATCTTGGATTTTTCTAGCCATTCCACTTACACACTGAATCACTAGGAAGCACTAGCTACGAATTCATGAATATTGGATTATAACAAAGATATTTAGTCGGTTTAGGATACCTATTACCTAGTATATTATAAATATTAACCCTAGAGCACAAATTTAAGAGCCTTTTGTTAGTCTTAAACTTTTGCTTTAGTTTGGAGGTCATTCTTTATTATTTTGCTTTTTGGAGAAGCTTGAAGAATCAAGTTATCATTAAGGTATTTTTGATTATGTCGTTTAATTTTAATGTTATGGTGTTATCTATTATCATGAGTGAGTAGTTTATAAATCTAAACAAAACTCCAAACTTGAACTAGATCCATTTTCTAATGTAGTAATGATAAGATGAATGTGTACTTAATGCCTTAAACCAATCGTATTCTTTAATTCACATTTTTTATAGATTATTATTTACGGATTGCAATCATGGATTTAAGTATTATGTACATAGTGTACAATATGTATGTGATGTTTTGATTCATTACCTATTTGAAGTTGTAACTAGGATTGTTAGAAAGGCAAACACCATTTAATTGTCCTAGGTGAATTTGAGATCAAAATGTAATTTTGAAGTGGCTTTCGAAGATATTAGATTTAGTAGTTCGAAGTTTTCATAAAGTATAATGCAGCTTTATTATGTGAAGTTAATGACTTTGTGTAAGTAAAGGGGTCAGCTCAATAAAATTAGAACGTGGCTTTTCCACTGATATAAGAAGAAGAAATGGCTGGCTAAAGGCTCTTCACTTTCTTATGATTGAGTTTTAATGATCTTGGATGTTTTGTAAAGTATGTTCATGACTATTTTATTTATGTTACATGCTTGGAGTGCAAAACGAATTGAAGTTTTATTATTTAGGAAGATTGTTTATAAGTTTATTTATTACTAAGTTTTATTGAATTGAATTAATTTTAATTCAAATGACTTTGATTTGTGTTATTTAATTAAGTTTAGTTAATTTAGTTGATTTTATATTTAGAATGTATTAGTTTAAATTATGTTTTTATTAACTTAAAAATACATAAAATAAAACTTTTTCCTTAAAAAATTTGCAAAATCCCTGTAGAGACGATTCCCACTTATAACTACTACAAAATATTGAAAGTATAATATAGGTGGGGAATTTATAGTACACGCTCGACACATGTCCATTATTGTTTTACCTTGTTAAGCCAATTCTCATTGTATTCATCAATTATCTTTGTAAGGTGTTGATAGTGAGACTTAGTGGGATTTAAGTCTAGACAAGACCTAGTTAATGCTTGGCAAAAACCCTAGTTGAGGGTAGGTGGGAAGATCTAATTTTTACTCGAGCATTCTAGGCTTGTAAGTTTAGGTTATATCACTTATTGAAAATGTAAGTGGGGTTGAGAATCATAACTGGGGAAGTTAGGTGGTGGATATAGATCGGTTGGATCAGTTGGAACGACTAGGCAAAAACCCTAGTTGAGGGCAGGTGGGAAGATCTCATTTCCATATCCTTTACCTCCTTCACTATTGCATTACATAGGTATTTATTGCTTGTGTGTATTAAGCGTTGTTATTCATTAAAAGTTTTTTTTACTAAGCTATAACCTTTATGTACCCCTAATTCACCCACCCCCTTGGGTGTGGTTTCAATTGGTATTATAGCAAGTTATTGCTCAAAGTATTACTAACATATCTGTGGTTTTTTCTTACAAGGATGAAAACATTAGATCTCACTCGCCTTGGGAAAGGCAACTCATATAGTAGAACTCCATGCTTTAATGGTCCTAACTATGCACATTGGAATGTGAGGATGAAGTTCTACATAAGAGCACAAGGTAGAAACTTATGGGACTCGAATAAGAATGGTTATGTTCCACCAAGCAAGCTCAAATATGACTACACCCTAGAAGAGACAAGAATTGAGTTATCCAATGATCAAGCCATGAATCACTTGTTTTGTGCAATAAGTGAGAATGAATTCAACCGATTAAGTGCATGTAAAAAGTCTAAGGAAGTGTGAGAGAAAGTTGAAGTGCACTATGAGGGTACCATTCAAGTGAAGAAAACGAAGTTAAGATCATTGAGGAGCAATATGAAACTGTCACGACCCAAATTTCTACTCCTAGTTTATTCTATAATCAGGATAATTGATCCATGACGTGGGATCGGCATTGAGATACGCGCACTGACCTAGGCACGGGGCCGAGGTATATTTTATATTTGTGTGATTTATTCCAAGTGTCGTGTATGTGTGTAGATTATTAAATCACATTTATTTACTATATAGGCATTGAGATGAGAACTGGTATACACCTCGAGATATGTGCAAGCCGTGGGACTGGTTAGATAGTGATATTGTAAGTCCTAATTTACTTAAATAGGATTGAATAATTACTCTAATGTGCCTATAATATGAATTTATGTATAAGTTATGGTGTTAGTTTTTTTTGTGAATCAATTAAAGAAGCTTAGAGTTTCAAATATAAATTATACATCATAGATATGCCTAGAGATATGAAAAATACTAGAATCTTAGGAGACCAAGTTATTTGCTAGTGTTTAGAGAGAGAATAAGTGGTAAAGGATGGATAAAATTATACTCCCTTGATTTACGTTGGGATGGGCTATAAATATTCAACTAAATGGCTATATAAAGCCTTTGTTTCTCATCACATGCAAAATGAAGCATCTTTAACAAAAAGTTCTGAAGTTCTCTTATTAGAGATTTGCGAAACTTAGAGCAATTGAAGACAAGCTCATCACCTAGGTGGAATCCCAAGCTTATGAAATCAATCAAGAAACCTAGGTGAGCTTTCTAGATTTTACATACTTCAAATTTATGAAATCTACATATAGAATCAAAGGGCTTTTGTTTAATTTTGTTGTTGGAGTCGTTTTAAGGTTTATTTTGATCAAATTAAGGTCAACTTTGAGTCCCCATGCTTGAATTTTGAAATTAAAGGTTTTTGATGAAATTTGGGTTTGAGTCTCATTTTGGTTTTTCATTGTTTTCAAAAGGTAAACGTTATCTTCTTTGAAAACGTGTTACATATTCGAATTCCTTGCAAAAAAAAACCGTAAAATCTGCTATAAAGAAGTTCAAAATTCGAATTTGAATAAACAAAGTTATGATCGATCAAAGATTTCATGTTATTTGTGTCAATGAATGTGATTTTTCCTAAATTTTGATATGAAGAAGTTTTCATTCCTCGAATCTAATTTCATTATTGAAATCCATGCTAAATCTTGCTTGGCTAAATATATTGGACTTCCATATTTGGGTTTAATTTGATTAAGTTATGTCAATTTGAAGTTAAGTCGATTAAAACTTAAACTACTTAACTTAGTCTAAAACCCTACTTAATGGCCTAAACCCACTCTAAAACATACTAAATGATATCAAGAGTCTACGGGAGAGTCTCGGGAGTGTGGTAGCAGGTTTTTGGGCATCGGGAGGCCAGTTTAACTAAGAAACTATTGCATAGAGTGTAAGTAAACTTGCCAATTTATTTTTCTACAATTCATTCTATTATTCTGAATCCTTTTTAGTCTCTTTTAACTATATTGCCTTTGAAATCAAATGCCATGATTTGTTTGCTATTCTAATCACTTGGTGAAATTATCTATTCTTGGTATTGTTGTCTTTTCAATCTCATAGACTCTTTTCTGTACTTTATGTTTTTTGTGATTATATTTGGTGATTTAAGTCTCAATAGCATGCTAGTATTAGCTCAGTTATTATCAAATGAATGTGTGGACTTGTATTCTATCCCATTATGCTCTTAAGCAATTAGCCGAACCTTGACTTCCTAGCTTGAGCCTCCTTGGTAAAAATTAAATTAGTATTCGTATCTAGATCCCTTTACTTGATTGAGAAGTACGCGAGTCACAGGGTTAGAGTCCCTAGGGATGGCACCTATTACTTGACATTGTGCGGGACTTGGTGTTAGAGTCCCAGAGGTAGTCGACACATAAGGTTAGAGTCCCTGGTGACATTGGGGTTAGAGTCCTCAATGATGTTGTGGATTTATAGGTTGATGTTACACAGCTCAAGACCGACCAGACCTAGATCATTTGTACGTAGCCTAGTGTAAGTCTCCATTATTTAACTCGAGTATTTCCTTGCGTATTGTCTGATTCAGTAATTATTTGTTATGATTCAGTAATTATTTGTTATTGATTTACTTTTAAACACCATTTGCTATATTTGGAAGTGTGGATGAATAGCTTCCTTTTTTACTTAAATTACACATTGTGCTCACCGTCTTTTTTGTGGCAGAGGGTGCAGAGCCTTCGAGTAGGAGACTGGGGAAGAAGAAAAATATCAACAACTATCTTTGAGCCCTTTGGTGATCTGTCACTTCTGACCTTGCAGGTTATTTTAGTATTTTTATGTATTACATATTTTATGTCCTTCAGTTACATTTTGGGGTTGTATATTAGGTTGAGCGTTTAGTTCCCTGACTTTTCATGACTATCACAATGTTTATATTTGCCACTCTATTATATATCGATATGATCGTTGTTTCCTATTTTCCACACTTAGGATTTATTATATTGCTTCCGCATAACTGTTAAGCCTTCCGCTAAACTTAATAAACTATATAAAGTTTTAAATAAACTCAGAAACTCAATAGGAACGTGACTACTTATACTAAATGCGTAAAACAAGGAAAATACGACAAAATGTTGACTAATATGTAGTTAAGTCCAACGTGGCTGAGGTTAGGGACTAATTACGGGATTGGGCCGGGAGGTGCCCTACTTTAGGAAAAGGGACCTTCACATAAAAATTTTTAGTTGGGTCGATGAAGACATTGCCACTACAATTACCCGCTTCGCTAAGCTTTTAAATGAAATAAAAAATATTGGACTAAGTTCTTAGAGGCTTGCCTAAGGAATGAGATGTAGAGAAGTATTTGTTGGACTAAGTTCTCTCACTTAAACTCCGCCCTTGATTTTGATGTCAACAAATAATGTAAATGATACTACAAGTTTGTCAAGTATTTTAGTGTATCAAACTTTGTTAGAACTCATAACTTCAAAGGAAACCAAACTTTACAAGTTCAAGTGAAATGGAAGAAATGAGACTTGAAAAGCTCATGGATTGATTAAGACAATGAAAAGCACCAGAAAGCATGTAAGGAGTCATGTACACAATTTGTAAGGTATCAGAGTTAAATTCCATGAGCCAAATGCATTAGATTCATGCATTTCATGAATTTCAAGTTCTCAAGGACTTAAAGTCATTGATTTCAAGATTTTCAATTAAGTGAGTTTTAAATTGGTTTTAATCATGCAAATGTGTTTTATGACATTAATTTAAGATGTACAAACTATTGGAATTGATTTTGGATGCACAGGTACTAGTTCAGATTGGTTATTGGATCATTTGAGAAATACTTGTAGAAAACTCCTTAGCATTGAAATAAAACATGAATTTCATTTTTTATATTTGAAAAAATATTCTGATGATTTTGATGCTGTTTTTTGGTCAAACTAAACTTGTAAAGAATAGGTACAAAGGTTTAAAAAGAGTCATAATCAGGTTAAAGGGTTTAGAGCGCTTAAAACATAAAAATTTATTTTCAGACCCATGTCTATGGAGCGTGTTTCATCTGAAAGTGAAGCGCGCCCAAGCCCTACTACGTACCCCCTGAACAGGTGGAGCATGCTCCCTGCCAGACTAACAACTTTTTTAAAGCTTACAATCCATACATTTAATTTGAGTTAGTGGGTTGTATTGGATCCTAGGATCACTATAATGGCCAAAAATAGTCAAAATGGATTAGAGAGAATGCTAAAACCAATTTTAACAAATATTGGATCTCTCTAGCAAATACACACATAAAAAGTTCTCTAAATGAAGTTTCTGCATGAAAAGTGAAGATCTAATGCGTATTCGCTTGGATATTGTTGGGGCTAAGCTTATGCTGATCAAGTGAGGTCAAAGGAATGTTCTAAGGCTCTTAATCCGCTGACCAAACTTATATGAATCATCTGCACATTTTGGGGTATAAGATTTCATTTTTCCTTAAACAATTGTGCTTAATCTATATCTTTTTGTTAAAAACTTTTATGGGAACCAAGTGTGACTTATTTGGATATACTCATATAGAGTGTTGCACTTAATATGAAGTCTAGATAAGACCTAGACTAGATTTTCACTTATTGAGCTAAAACTCGAATCATTATTGTGCATGTGATACTAGAGAAACCACATAGAGCTTAATTTATACTTATTGTTGTTGGGTTCATTGAAGTGTGTGTAAAAAACAACCAAAAAAGTTTTTTGAACTTAAACTTGATTTTGTGCAGAGTGCACTTGCTTGAGCTTAATAGTGATTTTTCATAGTGCATTGCATTGACTTGTGATCGACTTGTGCTTGATCTTTATTTGATTTTATGGTTTCATTCTTATGTTATTTTGAAAACATATTTACAAGGTTTTTTGTTCTTAATCTTATTTTATTTGTGCCCTGAGATTTTGATTACACAACTTGAGTTTAAGCTTGTATATTTCATTAGTGCATTAATTAGCCATTAATTGGAACTAAGTTTAGCATAATCTATACTCTTCTTTATTGGTTAAATATATTGAGAGTTAGCTTATAAAAATTGACTTTTAAAGGCATCTCGATTGGCAAAGTCTCACTTTTCTTTATTCATCTTTGGATTACATTTGGCTTGTGAGAAGAGAACATCTAATACAATTTTACTTATCGTAAGCGAAAAATTATTCTTGATTATAAAGGTTGTAAGGTCTATTAGTGAATGGACTAAGTTGTGAATCCTATTGGTGTATATTAGAGGCTGTAAATCTTATCAGGGAATTGGCAAGTTAAAGTCCTAGTTGCATCTAGGAAAGTTAAATATCTAGTTGAGGCTAAGTGGTTGTAGAAGCCCTTATTGCGGTAAGGTAGTTGTAAAAGGCCTAGTTTAGGCTAGGCACACTAAGCTTATGAGTATAAGTTTGTTCACTTACTGGAATATAAGTGGTAGTTCAAAATCCTAACCGAGGAGGTTAGGTAGTGGATATAGATATGAGGGATCAAACCACTATAAATCGATTATGTATTTCCATTTCTTCTACCTCCTTTACTTTGTGTAGTTTTCTATTCACTTGAATCATTCCAGTGCATTATCGTTCTCACTACTACGCGCACTCATTTAGCTTGACTTTTAAAGTGAATGAAATTATGGCTTGGCCCGAGAAAGCGCGTTGGCAACAACATAATAGAAGGGGTCCATGTAGCTGCTGCGCCTACCTATTGAGCAGTAGGTTCAGCATCTACTACAAAAGAGAGAATCCACTTCAGATAACCACGCCTCTGCCAGGCAGCGTGTGGATCGGCCGAGACCGAACTTTTTTGGATATATAATCCAAGTTGAGAGTGGAGTTACGAGAACAGCCATCTGATGGAAAACCACTTTCACGTTCAGTTCAGAGAGAACTTTTTTTGTTGAGAATTCCTCGTTCTCTTTTGTGTGAATTCCCTAGCGATTAGCAAATAAAGTTATAAAAAGTTAAGTTTGACCATTACACCCAATTCAACACCCCTTTTGGTTGGTGTACTTCAGTATGCTATTCATTCAAGGCAAAATCTTGGTGACTACACCTTTGACACTCCATGTGAAGAGTTAACAGTCCATGAGTTTGAGCTAAAAGATTGTGCTAGATTGGAAGCACTTAGGGTGCATCAAAGAAAGAGTTAAAGAATGAGATAGCATTGAAGGCTAATAGTCCACTGGCAAAGTTGAAAGCTCCTAGGCCACTGATTGAGATAATTGATGATGGGAAATCTTGTAATTAAAATAAACTTAAAGAGGAAGTGATTATACTATCAAGAAAGCTTCACAAAGCTATATAGAAACGTGAAAAGTATAAAAAGAAGTACAAGGGTGGAAGTAAAGGAGGCAAGTCAAGTGAAGTAGGTTCCTTCAATTGTGGCAAACCAGACCATATCAAAGTCGATTGTTGATCCAAGAAGATTAGACATAAGAAAAAAGGCAAGAAGAGCTTCAAAGTGAGATGAGATGACCCATTTTCATCTCCGACTCTGAGTCGCAAAATGAGAAAGCTATTTTTTTCTTGTGGCATAAATTGAGGTAAATGATTCTATCACTTTAGATTTTGATGATATTTGATGACCTAGATGGTGTGCTTAGCATTGATGACGTCAGACCCTACCTAATTAGGGCATCTGACCAGCAGACCCTACCTAATTAGGGCATCTGACCAGCCTAGATTACCTTAACTCCCTTGTAATCTAGCAACCTTAGCCTCTCCATCAATAAACAATTGAGATTAAGATTTTGTAATAATTAATTTCAAAACATTATTAACCACATAGGATTCTAAAGTGAATCTTACAAAGTTCATTTAGATGAATTAAATAATCCTCAAATTTTCGTAAAAATTTATTGACAGCACTTCCCTTGTTTCTAAGCTTAAATCTGAATACTCGGCCTTCAAAATTCTTCAACAAAACCTGCTCAGCTTTGTGGAAATGCCGAAGGACACACAATCCATCCATAACAATATATATTGCATTACCAAAAATTATTTATTCATTCTAACATAATCTGAAGTATTGAAAATCTTAAACGAACATTATATTAACTCAAAAATTATCTCAATTCATCCCTAAATTGTTCCAGCCATTCTAAAGGAGATCCTAATCACACTCGAACCCAAAAACTCATTTATACAATATAATATATTCAAAAACCAATACATACATAGAGCAAAAAACTAAACAAGTCTCAAATAGTCAGAAAGCTTTTTCTTTCCCTTGTCGCCGCTAGAACCTATCATTATCCAATTATAAAATTTGATAATGTCAGATAAGTAAATCCTACACTATCCAGTACACCTATAATAATCAAATCCATAATAATCATAGAGATTAAATGAAGAATATAATCGAAGGGATTTAAATACAATTGTGAATCCATCTCATGTTTTTTATCTGACCACAATCACATAACGTTCTCCGAAAGTGGTAAGTAAATAATAATAATAACTCACGCTCAGAGAGGATAACCAAACGAGTCTCGTTCCTCTAAACTCTTAGAGTATGATCTGGTTCAACGTGATCTCATGATAACCACGTGATACAAAGATCAGTGACTCCAGCCCCTCAAGCATAATATATTGTTCTATAACCTATGTATAGTATACACTATAAGGAGACTCGAGTTGCCTTATCCTCCCTATTCGTGTGTGCATGTACAACAAAAATGCAATATCAAGGATCAGTGCAATTTATACGAAATTATAATCATACAATGTAAAGGTTACTATGTGATTTACTTAACCTTACAAATGCGATACTAAAATTGGCTTCGCTCCAAGTCGGTAAGCTAGTCCCTACAGAGTTCCAATCCCTGTCCTACAATTCATTTATACGTCATATAAGTTTCCATAACAATTCTATAATTTTCCCAATTAGTTGTAGCTTAATTGACCCAATCGAGTCCTGAAACCCCTAAAATACTTCCAAAATAGATACTATGATACCTGAATTTTATTTTTGACTCAAAATTATTGGTCAACATCGAAAATTACGTTGCCTAAGCTTAAATATAATTTTTTTAATTTATTATATTTTATTTGGTCCTCATCGATCTAAAACTGAAATCCCTCTAAATAAACTCCGTGAATGTCTGGATCCCTATTTTAACTTCAAATTGTAGTTCGAAATCGAAAATTAACCTAGACTAGGCTTTCAAATAATTTTCTAAATTTTGAGTATTTTTTGGTTTTGTAACAAGTTTTACGAGCCAAAATCCACGGCATAAATCCCTAAGAACATCACAAAATCCTTACTTTTCATAAAAATCTACAATTTCTATTTAATTAATCCAAATAATATTTTTCTGAATTTTTTTCCCAATTTCTAGCAAATTTCACACTTTTTCTTTTTTATAATTTAGGTGGTTTGACCTTGAACCTGACCTGTCCAGTTCGGTTGAACCAGACTCGATTCAATTCGGCTCAGTTCAAACCTGTTTTCTTCTTCCTCTCGCAGCCATCATTTCATTTTTAATTTAATTTTTCTTTAGGGTTGGGTTGGCCCCAACTACAAATGTGTTTGGGCAAAGGAGATGGCTAGGAAGTCGTCTCCTTCCTCGTATCGAGCCTCTTCAACTCCATCTCCAATATCACAACAACCTACAACAACAACCCAACAACAACAAACAACACATGCACATACATACACACTTACACACACACACACATATACACACATTCACTCACCTCGGTCTCATGATCTTTTTCTCTCGGTCTATTGTGGAAGAGGTTATAGAAGAGAGAGCGGTGCCCTAGTGAAAGAAGTAGAGGCCACCATGGTGACTAAGTTCACTAATGGTTGGGAAATGTTTGATATGATGCTGGGAGCACGACGATGTGTACTCTACAAGAGAGGCATATGATATAGTGCTAATCTATTAAGTTATAAGAAATTGTTGAAATATGCTCATAGGTGCTCTATGTGCAACAGATGCCATGGTGGTGGTAAATGTGTATTTAATAAAGCTAATATTGGTAATTTAGCAATGGTACAAAAGAATGTGTTTGATACCGACTTTTAAGGACCCAAGGGAGTTTAGGTACCAAAATATAGTGTCTTTCATGTTAAGAAAGATGTAAAGATGAGAACTCCATGGTACTTGGATAGTGGGTGCTCAAGACAATTAACTGAAAATGCAAGTCAATTCATAGAGCTTAAACAACATGACTGTGGAAAGGTTACCTTCGGCGATGATAACAAAGGAAAAATAATTAGCTTTAGCACCGTATGTAATAATTCCTTATCTTTATCAAATTTATATCTTGATGACGGTTTGAAACACAATTTTTCTAGCATTAGTCAACTGTCTGATAGAGGATTTCATGTAATGTTTGAATCATTGAAATGCACAATTAGGAATGAAAAGCATGAAACTTATATCATAGCATATAGGGATAAGAATTTTTATGTCATTAACTTTGATGAGATGCACATGCAAAATATTTCTTGCATGGTTGTTGCACCATAGATTAGGTCATTCTAGCATGGAAAATTTGTCAAAATTGACCAAGCATGACTTAGTTAAGGGAATTCCTAAGTGCACTTACAACAAAGACAAGAAATGTGAACCTTGCATTCTTGGCAAACAAGTGAAATCATCATTTAAGACGAAAGTCACTAGTTAGGTGACTAGAGCTTTAGAACTAATCCACATGGACTCGTTCGGACCTACACAAATACAAAGCATAAACGATAAATCATATTATTTTGTGCTTGCTGATGATTTTACTAGATATACATCGGTTTATTTCTTGGCACAAAAACATGAAGTGTTTGAATTCTTTGTCAAATCTTGTGCTTTGTTTGAAGGCTATAAAATTACTATCATTTGAAGTTATAGGGTAGTGAGTTTGTCAAATAAAAAATCAAGAGGAATTTGTGTAAGACAAAGCCATTCACCAACTTTCTTCTCCTAAAAGACCACCTCAAAATAGAGCAGTTAAGAGAAAAAAACGGACCCTTCGAAAAATGTTCCAAACCATGTTGAATGAATACAACGTAGCCAAACACCTTTGGACCGAAGTCATTAACACGGCTTGCTATGTCATAAATAGGACAAATGTTATTGTAAGCAAGTTAGCAAGACTCCTTATATGCTATGGAAAGGCTGAAAGACCAACATTAGTTATTTTAAGATGTTTGGTTGCACTAGCTATGTCTTAAATGATAAGGATCATTAGGACGAATTTGACCTAAATTTAAATGCTTATACTTTCTTGGGGTACTCCATACATAGTGATGATGCCTTAGGTAATGAGTTTTGGATTATGTCCATGTGAGAAGACATAGGACACTTTGTAAGGAACAAGGTGTGGACCTTAGTCCCTAGACCTAAAAACCATACCATTTAAGGAACCAAATGGGCTTTTAAGAACAAAAAAAAAATGAGAAGAGTGAAATCCTGAGAAACAAGGCAAGGTTAGTTGCACAAGACTATAATCAAGATGATGGAATTTATTATGAAGAAGTCTTTGCACCAGTAGCAAGACTAGAAGCAATTTGAATGTCGTTTGCTTATGCAAGCTATAATGGGTTTCTACGATACCAAATGGATGTTAAAAGTGCATTTTTGAATATGTTTATCAATAAGGAGGTATATACGGAACAACAACCAGGTTTCAAAGATAATGATTCTCCAAATCAAATTTACCTCTTCACAAAGCCTTGTATGGGTTTAGACAAGCTCCTAGAGCAGGTATGATAGGTTAAGTGCGTTTTTTTAACAAAGGGTCAATGAAGGAACACTAGATCCTACATTGTTCATTTTGATCAAAAATTATGATATGCTACCTTTTCAAATATATGTGGATAATATCATTTTAGGGTCATCAAGCAGGCGTATATGCAATGAATCCTCATATTTGATGATAAATGAGTTCGAAATGAGCATGATGAGTGAACTAACATATTAGGTTTGCAAATCAAATAATATAAGCGCATGGTTTTTATAAATCAAGTAAAGTGTGTGAGGAACATGCTTAATAATCACGAAACCGCAAGTATAACGACTCTATTGTTGTAATAATGTGATCAAATAATGTTTATTACGAATATCGTCCTTATAGAAAGGTTTATATGGACACGATTCACTTAGTTAAGTTCACTCTATTGCTAAGAAAATATCATTTTAATTGGTTTTAACTAAACTACTCTATTCTATAAAACAATATAAAATAACTTGTACTATTATATTAAGAAGACTTTTAGTTCACCACTTCACCTAGGTAATGAATTACTATTCTTTCATATTTCACTTCCTTCATCTTCATTATGTGTGTGCAATGCTCAATTAGAATAGAAAAATTTCCTTAAGATTCACTTCAACCCACTGTCGTGGTGGAAAAGATCCTAATGTGAAAACTAGAACTCCATTTATCGGTGTGAATAATGTAAGTTCCACATAGCATTAAGTTCCAAATATTAGACTCATAACTATTTATATTTACTATCCGTGCCTCCCTAATCAATAAATATCTATCAATGTTATCTATCTTATGGTTGTAGTGTCCATATCCAGCATAAAAGTTACAATGGCCATGGTAACTCCAAAAACCTTTAATCAATAAACATGTGATCAAGATGTTTATAGCATTACATATAGATCAATACAAATTCTAACTATTGCACTTTTTAATCATTATAATCCTTTCATACTTTTTTAGCATACCTCATATCATAGGACCCATTGATCCCTAAGATAAACAAACTACTCACTCATCATTGAAATCAACATGCACATCATGGTATTCATTGCAATCAAATATTAAATTAAATAACTTCAATTAAATCAAAGAAATTATACTGAACAACCACAAGTGGAGTCTTCAATGTCTTTTCCATCAAAACTTTTCTTAATACTCAAGAACAATGTAAAACTATGCTATTCTATACTATTAGGTGATAATTGGTGGTAATGTATATGTTTACTACGTTCTAATACATATTTATACCCTTTAGACTCTTAAGAATACAATTAGAAATTTAATCAACAATTCCAAATGAACTAGAATTCTAAACTTTCTATTTTTTATGTCCCAGTGCTATGTATAAGTGACCCACATTGTGTGTGTATTGCCTCAGCACCGCCACAACTTCGACCTTTTTGTTTATGTTTTCTCCATTCAGTGAGCTTTGTACCTTGTGTATGTTGTCCCGGCGCATTGTGTACAACTCCACGGCGTCACCAATGCGTCAACTGTTCTATGTTATTTCTTGATCATCATCCCTTCTCCACACCTCGCACTATCTTCCTATGCCTTATGCTTTCTTCCAACGGCGTCAAGGCTCCATGCCACGACGTCAAGTATGTGTTTGTGCTTTTTCTCCTTATTTCATCATGAAATCACTCATTTGTCTCCTTTATACCTTGTATGCCTAAAAATACATAAATTCCATCAATTAGAGCTCATTTCGGGATATTTATACTAAATATACTACTAAGAAACTCTATATATAAGTCTAATTAAACACTTATCAAATACCCCCAAACTTAGGATTTTGCACTTACCGAGCAAAAGTGTATTCTACTAAATACACTTACTACTACTTATATTACCTCATCCATTTTACATCGCTCATGGAGTATCCTTTAATTCAAATAAGTTCAAGTTAATAATCTACTCAAGAGTTTTTCTTTATAACAACTAATATTTTCAAAACACTTAGTTTTAACAACATATATACTTCACTTTCAAAACTTAAAAGTAGCTCACTACTAAAATCATCACTACTTACAAGTTTATCTCACCTTGACACTCAAATAACAAGTGTACAGTATTATGATTTCTCTTTAAGCTCAAGAACTCATAAATAAGCATAAATCATACTACTTGCATAGACTTTAGCACTTTAAGAGTCCATAGGACTTCATATAGTTGGAAAGAAAACGTAACTTAACTAAGTTATTTGTACTCGAGCTAAATCTTGTCATTTGAAGAGTTTTAATATAACTTCCACCTTTCTTTCTTTATATACATCTCTCTTTTTTTCTTCTCTCCTCATATTATTATTCTATTAGTTGTACGCTCCCTACTCCTTTTCCTATGGATTTCATTTTTCTCACTTTTTGCAATCATTCCCTGCTCCTTTTCCTGTAGAACTCGTGGACACTCTATATTTTTATATATATATAATTTATTTCAAAACTCTTGTTAGCACTTCTCACTTACACTTTATCAAGCAAGTTTTCACTCCAACTTTTCATTAAAAACCATGTCTATCTCTTCCCCTTTTAGTACTAAGTCTTTGTTTACTTCATACTCAAGTAAGATTCATACTTATTATAGAATTTCTTAAAGATCTAACTTTTTTCCACAAGAACTATTCTAGTATTTTTTTGACTTTTTTTTCAAGTTCATGGTCTTCCCTAAATCTAAGTTTCTAATCATGAAATTATACCATTGTTTGCTACATTTCTTATTTTCTTCAAAAATTTGATAACATTCTCTTGAGTTTCACATCAACAAGATACTTGTATTCTTACTCATCCTCAATTAAAGGCATGAACTTTGCAAATGATCTATTCATTCATTACATATTACTATATATAGCCAAATCCATACTACTATACACATTAAATAATAAGTAAATGAAAAAAATACATTACCATTCTTCCTCTTTAAGTGCTTCAAAAATAAAATTTTACAATTATACATGCACTGTTTATCCTTATTTAATCCTTCTTACCACTTCCATAGTGTTCATGCTCCCAAACATAAACCAAACCATCTCTTCAAGATTTAAAAATGAGCCTGAAACATAAAAACACTAAACACACAAACAAAATATAATATAATATAATAGAAGAACTAAACAAAAAATGCATAAATATAAAATTTAAATCACTACTAAAGTGACAAACTATCCCAAATTTAAAAATAATCAGTATAAATGTATCTATCAACTCCCCCAGGTCTAGAGTAATCCTATGACTCAGACTTTAGGATTGTGCGCCATCATTCGAATCATCATCATCAGCTCCAGTATAGGATGGTGTCAAAGGATGCTCAACCTTTCTATTCTGCACCACGTCAGGATCAAATAAGTAGTTCGGTGCTGCTGGAAAGCCAATGGACCTATCATTAGGTCTCAAACTTTTGCTCCTCTCATATCTAGCTATACCCCTCTGATGATCTACAAAAGCATGAAATTATGCTTTCCATTTAGTCGATCTTGCTCATACTCCAACTAGGCTTCACGATACTGAGCCATATCATCTTTGTACTATCTACTTATCTCAGCAATCCATAGCCTCTAGTGTCAATGAGTCAAGTCCACATATGGTAGTACCGGTGCCTATGTGGTGGAGGTGGTGGAAAAACTTCACGACCATCCAAGTCTTGTTCTCCTCTCAATGGCTCTATGAACTCAGAGCCCTTAGCAAATCTTTGTTGGTGATCTTCATCCTCTCCATATAATTCATTATGCACCTCTTAGGCCTACTGCGCTAATGCTATAGCCGTTACTTGATCCTCTTGTTCCTTGGCTAACAACTTGGCTTCAAATCTGTCTCTCTCTCTCATCCTCAAAGTCTTAGTATCCAGTTGGTGATTTCAAAGTTAACGTAAACTCCTCATCTATTATTGTTTGAGCCTCTATATTAAATTCTTAATCCTAAATCAATTTCACTCCATCCTTCAAGCACATTTAGGATATTAAAATTGGAAACAATATCTTGTTGGCTTTCTTAGTCATGATTGAATCCCTAAAGTTCTTATAAATGATCTTCTCAACGTTGATCCTCTTGTTCTTTCTAATCTCATACAAATAAGCCGCCTTGGGCTTGTTGATATCGCACTGCCAAGTAATCGTGTATGATTAAGCAATTAGAAAGTGTTGCCACCTTCTAAAAACCTTCCTTACACTCCTCTTCTTAAATGTGCTTCGTCTCATTCTCAGCTCCCATTATCCATCCTTGTTTTTTTTAGACAACTAATGCTTTCTTATTGACTCTAAAAAGATATAGGTTATAGGGTATCTCATATAAATCATCCTGGAAGTTCTATAGTTCACCACTCATACTCAAGTATTTTAACCTAAAGATATCGTTTATTGAATGCTCATTAAATAGGACCATCACTCCTCTCACCTTAACTGAATAACCTTTCTTTGTAAACTTCGCATTATCATAGAACTCTTAAACAATTTCACACATTCAATAAGCTTTGTTCTCTCTATAATCTTACGCGAAATGGTCCCAACACCATTTGCCTAATGAAGTTATTAATTCTCTCATCATACTTAGCCAGTAGGTTTATTCCTCTTTCACAAATGAATTCCTTATTTTTCAGTGGCTTCATATCTCTTCTTGGCTTCTCTACTAATATAGAACTTAGACTTAAAAGGCCTAGAGGCATCTTCATTTGGGTCTTTTGAGGATGATGCCTCATTATCATTTGCCCTTGATTTACTAACTTGACTCACTTGCCTCCTTGTTCTTGCCACTATCTCAATAAAACTCACATAACACAACAATTCAACATGGGTCATCAAATCACCTAAAATCAAAATTATCATTCACAAGGGTCATTCACATGCCAAATAATTCAAAGTACATATACTAATAACCATAAGCCACATTGATGCTCTAAATCTACACAACTTCAAATTCCTATCCAAAACCTAATTTCCACAATTTATGTAATTTCATCTATAATATAAAAAACCACAGCATAATTAATGAAATTGTAAATTTACCTGAATGTCATACTACTTTCCGATGTAGATTGCTTATCCAAGCTTCAATTAATCAAAGCCCTCTAATTTTGATTGCAAACAAAAACTCTATTGCTCTATTGACTCAAATCTCAAAATCAATGCCCTAACTATCCTTTATTGTGAGAATTCACAATGCACCTTCTCTTTTCACTCTTGATCACTCGGAACTCTCTTTTCTCACATAAACTTGCTTAACTCTTGGGTTCTAGAGGGATGTATGCTTGGTTGATTATGTATGGGCTAGGGTTCAAGTGTGTAAAATTTGGGTTGAAAGGGTTTTAAAACCCTCTCCTCGACGCTGACGTCGTCCCTTATAAGGCACGATGCCACCACAGCGTGGTTAGGGCATCGACCCCACAGCGAGCAAATTTTGCTCATACCTTGGCGATGTCCTGGCGTCATGTATGTAAGCTCACGACACCGTGTATGTATACACACGACGTTAAACAGTTTGTCTCCATAAATTCTAGATTTTTCATTAACTCCATATTGGCGCTCTCCCGGCTTTGTGTATTACTATACAACGCGTTGTGAAATCGTGAAACTTGTATATATAAAATTTTTATAAAAACTTACCTGTGACTTTTCCATGCGCCTAACCTTTACCACTCTAACTCCTTTGCTCTTTTACGCTATTTACTGAGTTTGTTGAGACTTTTCCTTTCTGATGAAATTTTAATAGGCAAAATGGTCTTTTCCAACATAATTAGCACAAAAATTTTGAAATGTAGAAAATTACTAAAACATTTGGATTATTCTAACTAATAGAAATAAATAACTAACTAAAATTCAAAAACTTCAATTAAAAACCCCTGGGTTACGTCCCAGTAGCATTATGTTAGACTTTACTAGCCCGATGCAATTTCGCTCATTTAGTCTGAGTCAAAATCAAGATACTCCATTTATAGGTCAAATATAACGATATCTCTCTCATTTGGATGTACTTCTTGCTATTCAACAAAGACAATATTCTCTCTATTATCATCCAACTCGATACTTATTGTGATCATTTTCTTCCTCATGTGCAAGACCACTTTGGGGGTGTTTAAGAATTGTTGCCTAAGTATCATAGACACATTATAATCTATATCATGATCCATAAGCTCAAAATCAATGATTAATGTGAATATACCCACTTTCAAATGCACATTCAAGACTGTCCCTATTGTTGGTACTAAGTTAGCATCAACTACTTACAAATATGTTGTATCGGGACAATTGATCTTCAAATCATCTTATAACATGTCTTTTATAGGCATTACAATGACTGAGGCTCCCGTGTCACCTAAGATATTTCTAAACCAGTGCCATAATGCTTAATGTTATGCATATATCTCCATGATCTCTTTTCTTAATTGGTTGAAGTTTCGGCGTGAACTTTAATTTTGGTTTCAACTTCTTTAGAGCAACCTTGATGTTATTTCCTTTTGGTGCATCTTCAAAAGGTCCTTCATCTTGTTACTTAAATCTCCATTGTTTCTTCCACTTCTTGTTATTTTTCAAGGCATTAATTCGTTGTTGCTTGAATCATTCAAGTTCATCTTGCCTCACTTTTGTTCCTTTCTCATGCATATCTTCATATTTTCTCACAGTCAATGTGTTGACTTTTTCTGGCTTATATATCACTTTCTCTTGCATTGTCTCATTCGTTGCAGTAGTGCTCATCATGTGGATGGCACTAACATTTTCTTGGAGATTGGTGATAGTTTTACTTGAAAATTTCCCTTCTTTCCTTAAATTCAAAGCAATGCCTAGCTAACCAATCTATATTTCTAGGTTCTTAATGGATTGTGTCCTTTCTTTATCCAACTTCTTAAGAATTTGCTTCACATTTTCCATATCTTTCTCATTCCTCTCATGATGTTCCTTATTGTTGATGTCAATGGCTTGCAAGAATCTTTTTATTGACTTCAATGAAGTCATTTCTTCGATTTGGCCTAGCTTCCCTTTTTGGACTTGTTAATCGAAACTTGGAGGTAGCTTCAGTGCATTATCAGGATTTTCATGTGAGAAGTTCGGGTTGTTGTATCCTTAATAATATCTTTGAGGAGCCATTCCTTTCGGACTAGAATTATTCCCATATTTTTGGCAGTACATGAAATTGATATCTTCAAACTTCATTCCTTGTTGCATTTCCAATAGATTAACCACCATTACTTGGTGATTAACAGGTTATTGTATTGCTTTCACTTGTGGACTTGGTTATCCTATTTGTAGCTTCGCCATCTAACTACTCAAGTTGGATAGTTGTGTCATGATCATAGCTTGTGAATCAATCTCATATACTCTTGCTGGCTTTCTCATTGTATAACGAGTTCCTGCTATAGAATTGTGGGACATAAGAACTAGAAGATTTAATGTTCCACCTTCATCATTTGTTAGTAAAGAAGCACCGGCTGCAACATCCACTAATGTTCTCATGTTGTAATTCATTCCATAGTAGAAGATTTGTAGTTTTGCCCATTTCACATATCCATGTCTTGGACATCTCCTTAGCATTTCTTTGAATCTTTCCCAAGCCTCACCAAGAGAATTGGTATCCTCTTGCTTGAATTGGTTGATTTCCAATTTCCTTTCATTGACTTTCACTAGGGGAAAAGAATTTTTCTAGAAATCTTTCATTGATATCCGCCTATGAAGTCATACTCCCTGCATTAAGTCCTTGGAACTATAATTTGGCTTTTTCACCTAATGAGAATGAAAAAAGTTTCATTCTGATTACCTCCTTTGTAACTCTTGTAATGTGAACAGTATCACGTTTCTCCATAGATTGATAAACACACTACCATTTATAGATAGGTCCTTAGAAAATCTCACAATTTCATCTAACATAAAGTTCACATCACTAGGTATATCTAAGGGTCCACATGAACTCATAAACTAACGCTCGATCAAATAAAATTGCCTTTGTATAACTTAGAGATATATATAAGTAACTTAAGACTGTATTTAATTTTAGCCTAAGAATTTGCATTAATTCATTAAGTGTGGCTAAGCTTAGTGTCATACTGATCAAAACCCCATAATTTTGGCTAAGTTACTTAAATGTACCTTATTCCACCCATCCCATACATTAAAAGTTTATTTATTCATGAAACATACCCAAAAGCCTAGATAAATCCTTAGTGCTTATATGCAACCTTATGCGATATTGACTAAATTAACTAGCTTACTATAGGGATCAAATTTTAATTTTGTCCCATCAATAAACTAAACAAACTTGTTCTCCCTAACCCTCTATTACATGGCGCCACGTGCCAACGCACACTCTCAGGTGTCTTCTAGCCTTTTTACTAATTAATACATAACTTATGCTTAGATTTGAATTTACAACTATAGCTTAGGATTTATTATTTGTAATCTTAACCAATCAAATACATATCCTAGTGAACTTGTATATTGAATGTGACAACTTGTTACCTTAAGCAGGTGATTAGCATTAATCTAAAGTTTAATTGACCCAAGTTAGGCTCGTGGTTAAGACCGACTTGTTTCGATTAGTGTGTATGTGGGTTTGCATGTCGTTTGGTGTTTATATGGCTTGTATTATTAATTATGGAAATAATTGAATTAATTGGCCTATAATTGAATAATTGACAAATTATGGAATGCCTAATATCGTGTGTGATTGAAGGGTGACGCACATAGGTCGTGGGGTAGCGTGCACGCCCGAGTGTCCTCATTGCCGCGCACAATGAAATGATAAATGCATTAATATTTCCTTATGTGTATATATTTATATATATTGTATGTAAAATATTTTATATATATATGTACATAAAATAATTAATAATTGATGGACGCGTAACACGTGAGGTTGAGGTTGACACACGGTGAATTTACAATAGTATGCATGCCCGAGGGTGAATTTATCTATATATATGAAAATGAATTCTAAAGTTTAGATTAAATTAAATCTTATACATTGGATTCGCTTCGAGATACGCGTAGCGTGAGCATCGAGGAAATGAATGGTGTTGAACGTTGAATTATGATGGATTATCAATGCCTTGAGATGCGTGCAACCACTATCAAGAAAGATCAATGTGAAAGTATGCACTGGTTTAATTTTGTGTCACTTTGAGTAAAGTTTATATTTATTTCCTATCCCTTAGATTTGTCTTAAGATTCATGCGTACGAATCTCAAGAAAATGTTATATTTTTCTCCAAAATGCAAACATCGCCTCCTCAAACACGTTTCGACAGTAGAGAAGGTAATCAAAATTGATTAAGAGAGGGATTGAAATTCGAGAGAGAAGGAGAGTGAGAGAGATCGATGATGAAAATGGAGGCAATGATGGGTAAGTTGTTGTTGAGTTGTTGTTTGTCATTAATTATTGGTTCAATGAACATGGGGATGGGAGACTCAGAAGAACTTCACAATAGTTCGTCAGAGGAATATGGTGGCAAGGGAGTTGTCCCCCCTGACCATACGTGGTTTAGGGTTGGGCCAAGCCTAGATATGCAGGTTTTGGAACAAATTTTCCATCCGTATCTGGTTGTGTTGGAGTAATGTATTCTATCTCGAGCAATTCTCCAGGAATTTCATCAATGGCAAAGACAAAGTGAATCATTGGAACATTCCAGTAGGCATAGATGGTTCCTTCCAGCAATAGTGGTCGAGTTATCGATCCACCTTCATGTCCTTCACTAGTTCGTTGTCGTAACAACTCATCAATCCATCCCATAGCGATAAAACTCTCCAGATTCTCACTCTTAACAAAGTCATAAAGCTCTGATACCACAGTTAAAGTTTTAGAAACTAAAGGAACTAAGTAGATTAGTGAATCAGTGATGAACTAATAAACATACATCAAAACTAAACAGAGAATTGATATCGCAATAAGACTTTAATGTTTACCTCGGTGTAGGCTCAGCATAAACAATAAATTAATCAAATTGATAATGTGTACAACCACTATAATGATCTTTCGTTCTAATAAAACTTAAGTAAAAAAAATGATCCTGACAATGGTGATCTTGA
Source organism: Stephania cephalantha (assembly GCA_039657325.1). Lineage (NCBI taxonomy): Eukaryota > Viridiplantae > Streptophyta > Magnoliopsida > Ranunculales > Menispermaceae > Stephania > Stephania cephalantha. Next base: position 18,771,922 of record CM077577.1, read on the forward strand.
GTATTTATACACTCTGTCTATCTACCATATCAAGGAATTTCGTCTTGTATATAATACAACTCGAAAAACCTCCTTGGTCTCCAATTGAAATTTATATTGGAATTATCCAATGTCCAACAACTAAGTCTTATATTCCTTCAAGAATCTTCACTCTCCATTTTCATAATGTTCTTTAGTCTTTTATGCACCTTTCTCTCGGATTTTGTATTTGTAATCCATCTTGAAGTTCTTTGCTTGCAGGACCGAACTTCTTCACTATTGTGGACTAATACTGACAGTTACTTTATTTTGGTGTCTAACTCATTTATAGTTCTTTTTTGACTTTAGATCTATCTTCATATTTGACTCTGATATTGATATTGTAACCTTCACTGGAATTTTCATTGTAGTCTTACACTGAGGTGTATCTACTCTCAGACATCTTGCATAGTCAGGTTCTCCATCTGGATTGCAGCATCTACCTAACTAATTTAAATCCTATTTTGACAATATATTGCCAACGAGGATAGACTGGCACAAACGCAATAAGCTAGAGTCTAATAGTAATATCTAAGAAGTTGTTCCCATTGCCTTTCTTGTATGATGCTTATTATTTTGTCTTCATATTTATGCACATTTTGGATTTGGAATACTCTCTCGGGTATGATAACTTGTTTATCATCTCGAAAGTATTTTTTTGTGCTTTGGGACTGACAAATCTCATGGAATTATAAGGGACTTGTGGGTTCGGGTCTACGTAGTCATGATCCTCGTCAGAACTAGGGGGACAAGTGTTCTTAACTCAGCCCTCTCGGTTCTCGATTCTATAATACTAATCCCTATGATTTGAATGGACATTTGTTGGCTCAAGTGATTCTTCTTGGGTGTTTCTATCATAATCCCTTTTCTTTCTCTCGTGCACTACTTATACCTCTTCCTCTACCTTGTCTCGTCATAATGATCAAATCACTACTATGAAATGATAAATCATAATCATGTATTTGATACAAAAGGGACTTAAGGTGGGTAGTTTATTGAAAATCAGATTTTCTATTGAGAAAACTGAAACAATTTTGCATGAGAGAGTAGAATTTTAGAAAGCTTATTTAAAAATTACAGAAGTTAAGAATATGAAATCAAATCTATCAAAATGGTCTTTCAAAAACTTGAGAAATACATCTCTAATTTTTTGAATACTCAACTTCAAACTCGTTGTGAACACTTTCCTATTTTGTGAAAACTCCAAAAATTTTGGGAATATGCAATTTGTAAACCAACAATCATTGCCATTACAATACTGAATCCATTAGAACCAATAAAATAATTCATTCAATGTACCGAATGGAATTCAAAAAAGAAATTTCAAATTGATTGAGGAATTTTCAAAACTCCAATAAGAAATCAAAATTTTATCAAAATAAAAGGCTCGGGTTATGGTGATTACCTTCTTGAGAGTGAATCTCTAAATATATATGCTCTTGAACGTATTTACCCCGGTATTTCTACCTCCAAGTCAGAACTCCTTACACCCTAGCTTGACTCTACTCTATCAAATTCAAAAAATTATATGGTTGAATGAAGCTAGGTTGAGGTGGGAATTCCTTAAATACTCTAAGATTGAGCTTATGACGGTTGAATCTACGTAAGAAATCTATTGTGAGAGGATGGGGATGACGATTTCGGTGTGGGAATGGAATTGGGTGTGTGGCGAATTAGGTTCTATTTTTTAAAAACTCAAAATCGTGTCCAGCGATTCTTGTGTAAGTGGAATCACTAGGAAATCTTGACACGTGTCAAGTGCGCACAATAGTTTCCCGTGTTTCCTATGAACTTGTAGTAGTTGTAAATGGGATATCATCTCCACAGAGATTTTCGCAATCTCAAAGGAAAGTAACTTTTTATTGTTTTTATTAACTTAATTAATCTAGTTAGATGGGAATTGAAATACTAAATAACTAACAATTATGATTACTAACTTAAATAACCTAACTAACTAAATTAATCTAAACAAATTTAATTCTAACTAAATCAAAAAACATTAAAATGCAATTCAATATAAACAAACAAACATCTAAACAACCCCCACTAAATAATATAATATATTTAGATTACTTTCAAACACTAGAACATCATATCAATTCATACTATAGTTATAATTATAAAACATATGGAATCTTGGAATCATTAAACACTACTTCATAGTAAGTTAATAGCCTTTAGCCAGCTACCGGTTTTTCTTAATTCAAGGGAAGTATCACATTCTTATCATTATAAATATATCCATTAGATAAAACGCAACACTATAGAAATACGATAGCATTAAATTCAATAAAAATCATGCCTAATCTAAGCTAATATTACCAAAGCTGCATAATAAAAAAACTTAGAACACAATCACCTAGCACATCCACTCAAGAAGTGCCCTATAGATTAATCCTAATTACTACTTCTATAATTGTTGTCAATAACTATAGACCTAGAATCAGAATCTTAATACCACATAACACATTTGCAAATATGCATGCAATACTAATTTCCTTTACTTGTAATACGCAAAAACAACTTATTAATTTTGTGATTGACGTGTATGAATGGATCTAAGGCATTAAGCACATGATTCCTTAATTATAACTATTTAATAATCCAAAATATACTACATTAACTAGGGTTTGTTTAGATATAGACTATTCACTTATGTTGGAAATAAACAACGGATAAATATAAATAAAAGACATAATGAATGAATTAATACCTTAACATAAATCAAAGCTCTAAAGTATCTTCAAACACAGACAATAAAACTAAACTAGAGCAATAGTAAAGCAAAAGGAAAGAATTAGGAGAGTTATTTCGAAGCTGTCTGGTTCATATCATAGACAAACTCAAATCCTTCATACTAATCTAAAATACCTGTAACCGACCTCAGCAAATTCTCAACGATTCCTAACTTATATACAAATGGTTGAGTAAATCACCGGGTTTAGCTTTCAGTGCTCTACCAATTCAACTAGCAATTTATAGTACATTCTCCAATTCTTGTGGATTTGCTGGCCTTCTTCTGCTGCTGATTTATATGGAGATTCGTAGTGTTATTCCAAGTCGCTTGCTAATAGCTGGTACATTTTTTTAAGTTAACTATTTTTCTTATGTTTCTCATTTCTTCTATTGCTTCATTTTCCTATTTAAAACCTGAAATCACAAAAATAAGAGAATACCTAGTGTAATATCATCATTTATGCTTTAAATGAACATAAATTACATAATAAAATGTGTCTAATTATTGACTTGTCAAATCGCTTAGTAAATTAGTGGGTTGTGATGTGACATCTGAGAGTTTTATAAACTTGATTAGGCTGCTAATTAAGTATTTTCTTATTTAATTTATGATTTAAGTATCTAAGGTGGGACTCAAGTGTTACGGATCGGAGATCATAAATTTAATATTTTTTTATATGTCGTGTGCCTATTTGATGTATTATACACAATCTCGATGCCAAAATAGGGTAAGTTGAACTGTATATGCAGTGTTTGTGAGTTTCGAAGCGCGTTAGGAATATTTCTCAATTTTTGGTGAAATTTGGGTATTTTTTAGAATTTAATTTGTATATAAACTTTATAGATAACCATGAAATTAAATAAAATAATTAATAAATTGGTGGGCGCCTAGTGACACGCAGGGTCAAGGGTGACACACATGGGATGTATCATAGTGTGCATGCCGAGGGTGGTTATAGGCACACTTGGCGAATTTATGGCCGAGAAAATGGATAGGTGTTTATATATTTATATATATAATTTATTTTATATATAAATATATATAAATTAATCCTATATTTTAAATCAAATAAAAGTAAGCATTGGATTCACATCGAAATATGCGTAGCGTGAGCATCGAGGAAGAGATTGGGTGATACTTCAACTGTTGAAGAGGATTTGTCTACGCCTTGAGATGCGTGTTGTCCAATCTCAAGGAAAATCAATGGTGTATGGTTTTTTATATATATAACCATTTGATCTAGCTCATAATATGTAATACGTATCTCGAGGAGATTAAAGCAATTGATTTAGTGTAAGTCAGTCAAGAGGTGGTAATTATCTTGTAAATAGCAACAAGATCGACCTCAAAATACGCAACATATATCTTGAGGAAAATCAAATTAAATAATAAAAATGAATCATTAGATTTGCCTCGAGACTCATGCGATGCGAATCTCAAGAAAATCAAATATATAATTTTTACAAAAAAGTAGAACATACACCTCATTCAATTTTGGTTTGAGACAAAGATTGATATTGAGATACGTAGTACATATTTCAAGAAAGATTAACATATATAATGAGAATAGCAAATGGTTGTTTACATTAAGATTTTTCTCGAGATTTATGCGATGCAAATCTCGATGAAATGTTATATTTATCAAAACAAATTAACAGAACCACCTCACCATCAATTTGATGATTCGACAGAGATGGTTCGAGAAAGACCGAGATAAGAGATGGAAACGGAGTGAGACTGAGGTGATGGAGAGATCGATGGTGAGTTTGTAGGTTGTTGTTTATAGTTGTTGTTGATCGTTGTTGTAGGTTGTTGGTGTCAATGTTATTTGTTTATGGAGGTTGGAGAAAGTTGAAGGGAGAATCGGCTTGTCGAGGAAGACGAGACCCACCTTGAGGTTGGGGTTGGGAGCCTAACCCCAATGAAATCAAAATTTTAAGAAACAAATGATGAACTAACTTGGAGAGGACAGTAAGGAAGAAGATGGGGTTTGATCCCCATACCAGACCGAATCGGGTACAGTTCAGCTGAACCAGACCAATCCGGTTCATGGATTAAACCACAATTAAAAAATTAGAAAAGGCTAGGAAATTGGAAAAAATCCAGTAAAAATGAAAAAAAAATCAGAAAAAAATTAAAATTTGAGCCAAATAAATTGAAATTTTAGATTTTTATAAAAAATGAGGATTTTGGAATTTTCTCGAGTATTTATGCCATGGTTTTTTCTCGTAATACATGCTACGATACCTAAAAAATTTTGAAATTTAGAAAATTGTTTAACAGCCTAGTCAAGGTTAATATTCGATTCCAAACCATAATTTGGTGTTAAAATTGGGATCCGAACATTAGAGGATTAGATTTGGTATGATTTTGGAGTTTTTGAGTAGAGGTAGCATCGATAAATATATAATAAATTGGAAAAAATTATATTTAAGCCTAGACAATATAATTTTCGATGTCTAACAATAATTTTGAGTCAAAAATGAAATTTGGGCATTAGAGAATTTATTTTGGAACTATTTTAGGGATTTTGAGACGCGATTTAGTCAATTAAGCTGCAACTAATTGGGAAAATTATAGTATTTTTATAGAAACTTACAGGACATATAAATGAATTATAGGACCTCGAATGGAATCCTGTGTGGGCTAGCTTACCGACTCGGAGCGCAAAGGAATTTCGGTATCGTGTTTGTAAGGTTAAGTAAGTACCATGGTATCATTTACATTGTATGAGTATTTCTTTAATATAATTGCATGCATGGTTTATCGTTGCATATTTATTGATCATGCATTCACAGACACGAAAGAAAGGAGGCCTTTGGGGTCTCATTATGTTCATTGGCTATATGTGTTGTATGATGAACACCATGGTGCTCTGCGACTGGAGTAACTGATCGTTGTAGACACTTGTTTATGATGGGTTGTTTTTGTGACGCTGGTCAGGATCATACTCCACTGATAGTCGAGGGCGTGGCTTTTCGAGGGACTTCATCTCAAACTTATGAATCTTTATTAATGTTTACCTACCAGTTTTAGAAGACGTCATTTGATTGTGGTCGGTCAAAAGAAATGGGATGGATTACATACTTGTATATTTATGATTCTTTGTGATATTATTGTTCGTTTAAATTCTTGGAATGCAATGCATTTGATTATTACAGGTGTACTGGATAGTGTGTGATTTACTTATCTAACATTATCAAATTTTCATAATTAGATAATGACAGGTTCTAGCGGCGACAAGGGAAAGGGAATGCTTTCTGACTATTTGTGACTTGCTTAGTTCTCTTCTCTCTAGGTATGTATTGTTTTTGAATATATTATATTGTATAAATGGGTTTTTGGTTTAGAGTGTGATTAGGATCTCCTTTGAAATGGCTGGAACATTTTCGAATGAATTGAGATAATTTTCGAGTCAAGGTAATGTTAGTTTAAGGTTTTTAATACTTCAGATCAGGTTTTATTGATGAATTTTGAAGGCCGGGTATTCAGGTGTAGGTTTAGAAATATAGGAGGTGTTGTCGAAAAACTTTTATGAAATCTTGAGAATCATTTAATTCATCTAAACGAACTTTGAGGTTTAAGATTCACTTTAGAATCCTATGTGGTTAATAAGTTTTTATAATTGATGATTACAAGATCTCGATCTTAATTGTTTATTAATGGAGAGGTTATGGCTGCTAGATTATAAAAGGATAAAGGTAATCTAGGTCGGAAGCCCTAATTAGGTCGGGTCTGACATGTGAGGTCCAGTGGACCACCGATCTGAGCAGCGATTCATGTACAAGTGGAATCACTGAGGAATCGCCATACCTAAATTTTGCCTTAATGTGTTGGTTGCGGCTACGCATTTTGCCAACAATTCCTAGTGTTATCAAAATCGATAGGGAATCGTTCGGCTCGATGTATTATTTTGCAATTTTTATTTCAGAAGTAACTTGTATACCCTTCATAAAAATGAATATAAAGGTAAAATTGACTAAAAAATTTTGAAGTTTGATATGGATATGTACATAACTAATATTTAACTAATAATTTATTAATTAAATAAATAAGTAAATAAAAAATAAGCAAGTTTATAATGCAAACTTGCATTAAGACCATAAAAATAAAAATACAAGTCGATCATCCCCCTTTATTTGAAGCTACTCCGGAGCGTAAGTCTCGAAAATAATTGTAAAAGAGAGTCAAAAGTTTAGATAATGAAAGCAAACTATACTAATACCAAATTTCCTACTAAAAACTAAAATAACTAAATAAATAAGGAATATGGGATGCCTCCTATAGAGCTATGTTGTTTAATGTCGTTGTCTCGACTCATAGTGAAATCAATCTTCGTTAAGTGTAAGTGAATCGATCTACACTTCAAGTGATTCCTCATTGATAATATCTTTATTAGGGTCTGAAAAACGTCTTCATCATTAATCTCATCAGTGTCACTGAATTGCCTTTCAGCAATATCAAAGTTATCTCCCATTTTGGAATGATATTTCTTCATTATCCATCCTAAGTGTAACTACGCGATTACATACATCAATGATAGCTCTGGTAATCGATAAGAATGGTCTACCTAATATTATTTGATCTTGTGTGGTAGTTGTTGGCATGACTAGGAAGTTTGTAGTGAAGGCGAGCCTACCCACTCGTACAGACACATTCTTTGACACTCTAAATGGGACTTTGAAAGTGCCATTTGGCTTGTATACTTTAATGGGAGGCTTGCAATGAATCCTCATATTTTTTAGAAGAAACCAATGTGCGTGCATAATATTCATATCAGATCCCATATCAAGTTGAACTCTGTAAAAGGACATTTCATTTATTTGTAAGTTGAGGAAGGTATGTCCTGGATCCGCTTCCAAGAACTTTGTAGGTCCGCCATTTTCACCAAATTCTTCATAATCTAGGTCATCTTTGTCACACTCAAATGGGTATTTAGTGGGTTGTTGTCTCTTTTTTGAATTCTTATTCTTCTTTCTCCTAGGTTTAATAAACGTTGATAGCTTGATTGTTTCATTAAAGTTTATGGTTTCAATATGCTCTCCATCGAGTTTAGTTCATCTAGTAAGTTGTCAATTGGGTCAAAGTGAATGATCTCCATATCCTGTGAGATAAAATTTTCATGATAAAGTTTTAGTCTATGACTATTAACTTTAGAGATTCTCTCTATTTCTCTACTTTCTAGCCTTGCAGCACCATGGGGAAATACTTGCGTACTTACAAAAAGGTTTCGTCCATCATGAACGAAGTTTCCCTTGAAATAACTTAAGACGTGAACAAAAAGGTAACGCTTTTTTTACCTACTTTAAAATTCTTAATATTTAATTTATTATCATGAAATGCTTTAGTTTTATTTTTATAAATAGATGCATTTTCATATGCATCATTTCTCAATTCTTCTAATTTTTGGTTACTAAGTTTACAATTTTCCTGCATTATCATAATTCGTATTACGTGTTTTGATTCCTAGTATACCTTATGCTCTACTTCGACCTATAAGTGACATGCATTACCAAAAGATAACCTATTAGGTGTCATACCTATCGGTGTCTTAAATGCAGTTCTATATGCACATAATGCATTTTCTAAACGAAGACTCCAGTCTTTTCGTGTTAGAAATACAGTCTTTTCTAAAATTGATTTAATTTCTCGATTTGAGGTTTTGGCTTGTCCACTTGTTTGTAGGTGATATGCGCTATACGTTCTATATGTTACATTATATTTATGATGTAGAGTGGCGACAATTTTGTTGCAAAAGTGTGAACCTTTATCGTTGATTAACACTCTAAGTGCTCCAAAAATAATAAAGATCCTTGATTTTAGGAAATTAACTACTATTTTAGAATCATTAGATTTTGCATATATAGCTTCTACCCACTTGGACACATAGTCTATGGCTAATAAAATGTAAATATTTCCATTAGATGGTGGCAAAGGCCCTATAAAGTCTATTCCATAAACTTCAAATACTTCACTAAAAAGAATATGACATTGGGGCATTTGATTCATGAATCTTAAATTTCTTATTCTTTGACAATTTGGACAAGCTTTCATGTAAACATAATAAATGTGGAATAAATAGGCCAAAAGAATCCTGAACCTAATATCTTATGCACTATATGACGTACACCTAAATGTCCTCTACAAGCATAAGTATGGCAATGACCCATGACAGATTGTTTTTTTGTTTATGGAATGCATATTTGAATGGTTTGATTAGAATAGAATCACCAAAAGTAAGGATCATTCCATAAATAATGTTTCGAATAATGTTTTATATTATTCTTTTAGGCTTTTGTTAAATAGTGTGATAGCCATTAGTACTGAGATAGTTAACTATATATGTGTACCATGGGCTAGTGATAGCTATCTTATATAAATATTCATCTCGAAACTCATCATTTAATAATATTGGGGGTTTTCCATTTTCTAGTCTATTTAGATGGTCTGCTACTAAGTTTTCGGCACCATTCTTTTCCAAAGTTCTTTATGCATAATATATGACATGAGAACCCTTTCCTAACTTTTGTCTTTAAAATGCTCTTACTGTAATTTTGCTCGCATCACACATTATCTCGAAAGGTTATGACCAATTTGGTAACTTTATTATAGGCATGTTGATTAGGGCATCTTTTAACTTATTAAAAGCTATCTTGCATTTAGGTATGAATTCGAAGGTGACATCTTTTGCAAAAGTTTGCATAAAAGTTGTGTTATTTTATAAAGATCTTTCATAAACATCTCTAGAATCCTGCATGGTCAAGGAAAGATATTACCTCCCTCACAGTAGTTGGGTAAGGTAATGTCTTTATAACTTTGATTTAAGTATGGTCTATTACTATTTCTCTTGTCGCAATATGTGTCATAGTATAAGTCCCGGATTTACCATAAAATGACATTGTTTATAATTTAGTACTAGATTTTGTCTACACACCTTTTAAGTACTTTGGTTAAATGAAGTAAGCATTCATCAAAAGAATTATCATATAAGGTAAAATCATCAATGAAAACTTCAATAAAATGCTCCACATAGTTTGAGAAGATACTAACCATACACCTTTAGAATGTAACGGGTGTGTTACATAAACCAAAAGGTATATGTCTATAAGAAAATGTAACAAAAGGACAATTAAAAGTAGTTTATTCTTGTTCTTCTGGAGCTATAGGAATCTGATGAAATTCAAAGTATCCATCCAAACAACAGTAGTGGGTTCTTCCACCTAGTTTTCTTAACATTCGGTCTATAAATGGAAGTGGATATTGATCTTTTCTAGTTGCAGCATTTAGCTTCCTATAATATATGCACAATCTCTAACCATTTTGGATTCTAATTGGTATTATTTCCTTGTTCATTATTATTGCTGTGATCATTATCTTTTTAGGGACCACTTGTATCGGACTAACCAATTACTATATGCTATTGGGAAAATCATTTATGCGTCTAGTGATTTTAATATTTTTTTTACTACTTCCATCATCGGTGGATTCAATCTATGTTGAGCTTGTCTATAAGGTTTTATATCTATTTCGATATTGATTCTATGCATTCATGTAGCTGGACTTATTCCATTAATATCAGCTATTGTCCATTTCGTTGCTTTCTTGAATTCTTTGAGAACATTTATTAGTTTCACTTCTAAATTTGATAATTTATTAGAGATGATAACGTGTAAGGCGTTGTTACCTCATAAATACATGTATTTTAAATGATCTAGCAGAACTTTTAGATCTAAAGCTGGGGCTTTTAGTATCGAGGGTAAAAGTCTCGAATGGTTTACTAGCAGATCCATATAGTAAGAGAGTTTAGGGAGTGCATTATAAGATTTTAAGGCATTGATTATATCCATTGTCTCTTCATCTATATCATCGTCATCATTTAAATCCTATATCACTCTTTCAAGCTTGTCTGACTTACTGTTTCTAAACATTTTGTCTATTATAGGATCAAACATATATACGATGCATACTGATGAAACATCTAAAGGAAATTTCATAGCATCATGGATGTTAAAGTTTAATGTTTCATTATCTACTTCAATTGTTAGAGTTCTATTAGAAACATCTATTTTGGCTTTTGCCCTTTTTAAGAACGAACGTCCTAGGACAAGAGAGGTTTTACCAGAGGGTTTTCTTTAGTTTTTATGACATAAAAATTGATTAGAAAAACTAAATCATTAACCTTAACCATTACGTCCTCTAATACTCCTATAGGTTTAACAGTATATATATCTGCTAATTGTACCACTATACCAATTTCTTCTAAGGGTGCGTTTGTCATTTGCAAATATATTAACAAAGGCATAAAGTTTATTGAGGCACCTAGATCACATAATGCTTTAGATATCCCTATATTTTCTATTGTGCATGGAACGAAAAGCATTCCATGATTGGAACATTTATGGGGTAATTTCCTTTGAATTATTGCTAACACGTATTCTCCTAGGTTACTCTTTCATTGGGGTTTTATTTTATAGTGCATAAGTCTTTTATAAACTTTTGATATTTAAGTACATTTCGTATGACTTCGAATAAACTTATGTTTATTACCACTTTCCTTAAAGTGTCTGAGATTTCTTTCTCTTCTTGTAATTTCTTAACGTTCTTATTGTTTTCTAAATGGTGGAGAAATAGTGGTCTTATTATACTTACTTTATTCTTTTCGAGATCACAATTGCCTTCCTTTTGAATTTTATTATCCTTAATTTCTATTTAATTTTCTAATTCCACCTCTAAGTATTTTTGGGGAACTAGTTGTTCTAGCATCTTTGGTTCTTTTATTTGTTTACCACTCTTTAAAGTTATAGATTTTGTGTATGCACTAGGGTAAGGTCGAGACGGTAATTTGCCTTATTTAATCTACGGATTCATTTGCATTGCTATTTGACTTAATTGATTTTTTAATCCATCTATATCATCTTGTAAGGCTTGAATTTTTTGATCTTTTGCTTTATCTTAATTCTCTAATGCTATTGTTCTATCGGGTAATGCGGGTGATCTAAATCTTTGATAATTTCGCCGTCTACACCATTGCCTATACTTGGCCTTAGGTAATTTGCATTGTTGCGAGAAATGTAAGTAGGTTGATTAGGATTATCGTAATGATTCATCATAATGTAAGCCTCTTTAATTTGATTTTGTTGCACAAACAGACACTCATCATATAGATGATAAGCCTTATTGCACAAAGCACAATTTTTTTTAGAATTGATCTATCTTCTAATAATAATTCAATCATACTTTTTAGTTCATCAAATTTATCATCCGATGTCTTGATTATGTATCTATTAATTTCACAAGAATGGTTTTTCGTAAATTTATTTTTCTCACAATGCTTTTTGATTGTTTTGTCATTCTATTTATAATGTCTCTTGTTAATGTTGGTGTTATGTCAAATAAAGATCCTCCACATATTGTGTCTAGGAATCTTTGTTCTAAGTTGTTTAGTACTTCATAAAAGTATTCTAATAAAGTTTTCTCCATAAATCCATGTTATGGACATAATGATATTAATATTTAGTATATATCCCAAAACTCACCAAAAGTTTCTTCGGTTTCCATCCTAGCATTACTTATTTGTTTTTTATCCAAACTAATTTTATATGCTGGAATGTATTGATCTAAGAAGGTTTCTAACATTTTCGACCATGTGGTAATGGAATTCTGAGGGAGATAGAATAGCCAATCTTAAGCTTGACCTCTCGAAGAAGAAGGAAAAGCCTTTTGCTTGACATATTCTAACTCTATGTATTTGAGTTTTTATGACACTTATTATATGCGTGTATTTCATAATAAATTGTTGAGGATTTTCATCACCTTCATCTTGAAAGTGAGGTAAAGAATTGATCAATCTAGGTTTTAGCTCAAAATCAAGAAAATCCACAGGAAAAGCAATGCACATAGGTTCGAAAGCTACGATATTTTTATTGGCTTGCTTAAAAGTAAGTTCTTGCTCGATGTCTACCATGTGGCCAGCATTACAAATCTTCATATAATCTCCTACGTGTCTATAACGATTAGTGACTCCAGCCGTATTGCACTACAGTGTTCACCCTACCACACATATAGCCAGTGAACACAATCGGACTGTCATGAGCCTCATTTCTTTCGTATCCATGATTGCATGACCAATAAATATGCAATGATAAATAGTGCATGCAATTATATTAGAAAAATACTTGTGTAATGTAAAGGTTACTATAAGGCTTACAGTATAAACGCAACTGAACGACTCCCTTATTCTCTAAGCTAAAACCGAGGGCATGGCTTTTCGAGGGACTTCCTCTCAAACATATGAATCTTATTAATATTTATCCAACACTTTTGGAAGATGTCATCTGATTATGGTCGTTCAACAAAAACGCGATTGATTTCCTATTTGTATATTTATGATTCCTTGCGATATTATTAATCGTTTGAGTTCTTGGAATACAATGCATTTGATTATTATAGATTTACTGGATGTTCTGGGATTTACTTATATGAAATTGGTTTACTTGAATGTTGGCGATTGCAAGGTCTAGCAGCGAGAAAGGAAAGGAGAAGCTCTTTGATTTTCTTCTACTTAATGAACATTTTTCTTTATATATGTATTTATATAAATATATATATTATATTGTATAAATGGGTTTTGGGTTCGTGTGTGATGTAGGTTGGTGATTTGAATAGTAGTAATGAATTGGGTGAACCGAGAATACTTTGGGAGCTAGGTTTAACCTTGTTTAAGGTTTGAAATCATTTTGAGTTTTTGAAACTAGGTAGGAGTGAATATATATATATGTATCATGTTTATGAAATATATTGTTTTAATGTGGATTGTGAGTCCTAAGGGATTTCCACCAAGCTAAGTAGGTTTTGTGTTAAGACTATTGAAAGTCGGGTTCTTTGGTGTAGGCTTAGAAATAGAGGAGGTGCCGCCAAAAGTTTTTAAGACATTCCTAAAATAATTTAATCAATCTAAATGAAGTTTGAGTTTTAAATTAACTTTTAGGATCATATAAGGTTGATAAAGTTTATATTTGATGATCATGAGGCCGAGGTTTTGCTTATTTTTTAATGGTGAAGTTAAAGCTGACTAGATTATCAAGATATTACGGAAATTTAGGCCGATTAGATGCCCTAACTAGGTGGTCTGATACTTTCAGCATTGATCTCTTGGACCCGCCTCCAGATCCGTGTTGAGAGTGATAGTGAGATGAAGCAAAAGGTAGCATGTGGGCTAAGTAGGAGGTGGCTAAATTTGGTAGATAACTTAAGAAAACGAGATGATAAACATCATCTCATTTTCCTTATTCCTTTTCATCGCCATCTTTATTGCCACAATCTTCTCCACGACGCCTCCACTGTCACCACCATCATTTCCTCACTACAACCATAATCATCACCATACCATCAGCACCACTATCTTCTTCATTGTAGGGAGATTTTGGTGTATACTCCTCATTGAAGTATAATGAGTTTCTCTTTTTTTTTGTTTAAGTTGAATGGGATGAAAACATTAGTCTGTTGATAAATTGATATAAGGATTAGTTCTGATCATGTCGATGTGGTTATTAGGCTCACTTAAGACCCATTTGAGAGGTGTAAATATAGTTTTTGGTGTTGTAATAATGTTATGACCCTCACTTGAACTAGGGTCGGGTCGTTAAACCCAAATATTTACTCGAGCCCAATACCTGAACCAGGCCCAAATAACATTCTGGCACGCCTATTTCAACCTGAGCAGTAGCATACTAACAATATAGAATAATAAATGCGAAAGTAAAATAAAAATTAAATTCTATAAGTCATATAATCCATAAGATAAGTGTTTAAAAGTTTAATTTGTTCAATCCTTCTTAAAAGCTTCCAAGATATTTGAACTAAGATAAAGAGAGATTCAAACTACCCAATATCCTTTAATTACAACCCCAAATTTATTGTTCTCATGATTAAATAATTAGATACTAATAGCATGCAAGGCTCACAATGTAAGGGAACACTTCAAGCAAGTGCCTTTCCCTTGTCCTAAGCTAACACAGATGTAGATGTACCTGGCGAGTAAGTGAGGTAAGCTAAAATAGACAACAAAGCTCAATAAAAGAAAAACCTCACTCAAACATCGAATAGGCAAGTAATACTTAATATTTATGCAAGATCTAACATGAAGTTTAAACTAAATCACAAGCTTTGAGTAGAAAGCATAAAAGCGTGATACGAATCCATACATGAGCTTGTAGATAAGTTCTAAAATATATAGAAATAAGGAAGTGATGTTTATATTCAAGTAGAAGCAAGGAAGTATGGTTCATGATTCAATAATCAAAAGCATGATCGAAGATTTGCAAACCATAAGTAAAATCGAGTTATTCATGCAAATGGGTACACAAAAGAATATCATAAAAAATGTAATATATAGTCTGTGTGTTCTTTTCAATTCATACTAGTATTGACAGGTATCCGATGATCGATTCCCTTGCCCTTGAAGTGTTGTGAACCATTTGTAAGCATATTGGCCGATGTGCCCCCTAATTGGTCCCATCAAAACAATAGTAAGTTCATTCAAAGCAATCACCTATAAGTGACCACATTGTGAGCTCAATAATGGATGTGTAAGTGGGATGTCACAAACCTAAAGTCCCTAAGTGTTTTCCCTTTAGATTTTCCTTTTATCTCTCCTAATATTTAATCTCCATAAAAATCCATGGTGCACATTTCATCATCAATATCAACCATGGACTTATGTTAATGTTCATGGGATTTTCTCATTTTTGTGATCTCCATGCATATCAATGCTTAATATAATTGGTCACTACTTAGGTATATTAATTAGTAAAACATTAGCCACAACTATTCAGTTAATTTAATAATTCTCACTTTGCTTATACACTCCAACAAATTAAATTGAAGCTAAGCTATAAACTTCTTGAATCCCTTTATATGTTGGTCTACCCATACCTGTGCTTACATGCATCTCAAGGCTTTTTACACTCGCTCAGATTTTATAAATTGATGCATACGAATATAAATAGGTAGTCACGCTACCACTCACAAATAAAATATTTTTGGGACGTTTCAATCACCATTCGTTAACTCTCGATACCATGCAACCGAGACGACTACAAACCAATTGCATTAGAGATTCGGTTACTCCCTGCCGAGACTTTTACTAAAGTGTCAATCATCAGCAACCAAGACAACACTTTCTATCTCGATCATGTGAGACTGACATATTTGTGCACTTGGTACACATTAAGAAATGGGAAAAACACAAAAAATCATAAAAACATACCTTTCTGTGTGTCGCGCCCTGCCCCCTTACATTTTTTCATCTATAGGACTCTAAAAACACTCAACGAGCCCCAATCTAACATACCCTACATATGAAAATCAAATTTCAAACCTTTATTTTTAACCCCAAAACCTATTATATTTGGTAGTTTAAAACCTAAAAAACATGGAACCAATACGTACCATATTTGTGTGCACTCTTTGATTAAATAAAGCGATGTTCGACGAGCGATAGAGGAGCAGAATCAATTAGGAGTATTGTGTGAAACAGAATCGATTTGGAAAAAATGGAATGGGGTGCACTAGAATGTGAGGAAAATGAGTAATGAGTTAATCCTTTGGTTTGGGAGGGGCAAATTTGTCTTTCTACGTTGGAAACAAAATAGATGAGTGCCCTAAGTAATCGATAGGGTGCTCATAGTGCAACTCAAAGTTTTTATCAATAGGTAGTTATAGTTGTGTTGCTTGTCTCAATTTAAGTTGTTGGTTAAACTATCCCAAAGTAAAAGTATTGTGGAAACCCCTGTTTTTTTTGCCTATAATGAGTTTATGAAAATATATGGCTATATTCATTCTCATAGTAAATAGTTTCAACTTATACATCGGCTTAGTAGTCGCACATATATTTATATGTTCTTATGAATGCATAACATTTAGTTGCAAGGTTTTATTTTTAAAAAATAAAAAAAATGATAATCACTCTTGAAAATTAAAACTTTAGTAACTCATATCCAAAATATTCAAACTTTGAATGTTTTTTTAAAGAAAATGCATTCAATGCTTTAAAATAAAAAATATTAAGTTACTGATTTTAGTTTTGAAATATGAAGTTATTTACACATCGTATTTAGCTCATTTAAAGTTTTATAAAACTCATTTTAGACCAAGAACAAAATATCTCACACTCGAGTCTATATTTTATTCATATCATCAAATAAAACTAAAATGAGTTTAGTACGAAAACTTTGGATTTATATTAGTTTTTTTTCAATTGTATAATTGTCTTGAGCTCCTAACAGGGGATTTATTTATAACATGTTTTGTTGATTGTCACTTCGATGAAGCAATTTTTCCACTATTAAGAGGTGATACATGAAGTCGATTAAAAAGGAATGGCGTGAAATTGCTTGAAACATATCAAAATTGTTGCATTATAATCCATGTCTAAATTAATATGAAAATTGAGTTCTTAATGATCATTCATGAGCAACAAGTTATGAATCAACTACTTGATGCAATCACTAATATAAAACGGTGACAAAATTGTATGTCCAACATTAAAGGTTCATGAAGAAATGATGTTCATGAGTAATAGAATGCATAAGAACCAACAAAACGCATAAAACACCAGTTGATTCAATGGATATAAATCCTTGAAAATGAGGGTAAGAGTAAAAATAAATAATACTTATTATATAAAAATTCTTTGGTAAGGATTCGAAACATCAAATGATGATCGAATATTACAAATAGTAGATGAATATCAAAAAAGATATAATTATCAAAGGAGATTATCCAAACAGAGCTAAACGCATTAAGAAAACAACAAGTTGTTGGACTAATTCTCCAAAAGATTCATGGCGTCATAAAGCATGTTGTATTTAAAACAATTTGGTCAGATGAACATACCAAAACTTCAATAATTGTTTACTTAGAAAATGATATGTAAGTAATCTATGCCTTCATTATATTATCATCATATGTTGATGATTTGAGTATTGATGGAAACCATGATGACATCATGACAAAATCTGAATATCTTAAAAAGAATTGGAGATTAAAAATCTTGGAAAAATATATTTTTGTATCGGTTTGCAATTTGAGCATTTTTTTAAGTGAAATATTTTTCTTTTAATCAAATTGCTATAAGAGAATTTTGATCAAAAAAAATTTGTGTACAAGGCACATTTATTTAATTATCTCTCAAATGGTTGTGAGATCATATGAAGTGGATAAGGATTTTACTTGGTGTAGATGTACCATGTTTAAGTGCAATTGGTATATTAACGTATCTTGCAACTTGTAAAAAAACCAAATATTGAATTTTTAATTAACTTACTTGCAAGATGAAACACTTCACCTACTCGAAGATATTGAAATTGTGTCAGACACACTTTTTTCATTTTTGAGTTAATTATAAGTGGCATGGATTTATTTTACTCTAGAGCAAAATCGAGTTTGGAAAAAAAAATTTGTTGCAAAAGAATAATATTTCACCAATGTCAAATGAGGAGATGAATAAAAAAAGTTATTGATTAGTGCATTGCACTCTTTTCCCTTAACTATAGTTTTATCCCATTGAGTTTACCTAGCAAGGATTTTAATGAAGCAATCCGAACAAAATTAATACTCTTTCTCAGGATTGATTAAGGTATTGTACTCTTTTTTCTTCATTATGGTTTTATCTCATTGGGTTTTCCTTACGAGATTTTTAGTAAGGAAAATCACCAATTGATTTCTACATTAGTTCTTCTCATTCTTCTGCATTGTATACCTAACATCATCAAAGACAACTCGAGTATGCCAGATTGTAAATTCTTACACTGACTCGTACTCTATAATTGTTAGTCTGAATACATGGAGACTTGAAATTGCATTTCCAAATAATCAACAAATATATTTAGTAGCCTAAATCCCTCCGTTCTAGTTTGAAGTTCACTAATAGACTATGTAATCTAAAAGTGAACCTAAAATTGCAATATAAGTTCAAATGCATGCATCTCAGAATCAACTCTACCCCCTCATAAATTTTCTTGTATAACGCACCTTATCTTGAGTCTTACTTAGGAATAGAGGTTCAGTACCTCGGGCATTTCCCTGTATAAGGCGCCTTGACTTAAGTCCCACTTACAGATCAAGGTTTAGTTAGTCATTTCCATAACATGTGTAGCAACTCGTTACCTTAAGTAGGCAAGTAGTGATAATTTGAATATTAATTAACCCGAGTTAGGCTCGTGGTTAAGTCTGGTGTACCTCAATTAGCATGTCGTGTTGTGTGTGTGACATGTATATAAGTTAATTGAATTAATATAACATAAATTTTTGAAAATAAATCAATTGAATAATATGCAACATTTGATAAGCCTTAAGATACGTTGTGTGTCATGATTGTTGTCACGATAACAGCTCGTGTCACTTTATGTCAAATCCCAAAGTTTTTAAACTAATAATTATGACTTATACTACGACTCGAGAGCTAAGGACCAGTGAAACAAAGATTTACATATAGTTTTATTTTTAGGTAATGTGTGCCTAGTGTTGTGTAGTATATATTATGTTATTTGGTGAAATTCAAAGTTAACCGAGTAAATTCAAAATTAAAAAGGTTTTATCTCGAGATACGTTTCGAAATGAGTCCTAGGATAATTATGGTGTTTACCCAAACTTTTGTTTCAAATTTCATAAAAAATAAGTTGATTTAAGTCTAAAAATTCAAAATGTACATTTAAATGGACTTAACGAGCCGACGTGGGTCCCACGCATCGATTTTGCGTGCGAGATGCATTATTCAATGGTTTTAGAGTGCATTGGTAAATTCTTCAATTTTTTGTGAATTTAGGGTATTTTGCGGTTTAATTTTGAGAAGAGATTATTATGATAAAAAAGAAAAAGAAAATAAGAGAGCGAAATAGAGAAGGTTCGCTTCTCTATTTCATCTCAAAGGGATAAAGTGGGTGACCTCAAGCCGAGCCGAATCGGGCTCGGTTCAGGGATCAAAACCCCTTACCATTTGAATAAAGAAAAAAATGTTTTTTAAAATTAAAAATTGAAAAGAAAATCCCAAGAAAATTAAAGAAAAACCAGAAAATAACATTTTTTGGCAAATAAATAGAAATTGTAAATTTCTATGAAAAATATATAATTTGGAATTTTCTCGAGGATTTACGCATGTGGTTTTGCCTCATAATGCGTGTTACGATACTTGAAAATTGGAAAATCGTTTTAATGTCTGGTAAAGGTTAATTTTTTATGACGAACAATAATTTGGAGTGGAAATTGGGGTTTTTGGGATGGGGCAATAACAACAACAACAACATAGCCTCAGTCCCAAATTAATTGAGGTCGGCTACATGGATCAAACTTTTTCATTGTGTTCGATTAAGTGCAATTAATGGTGAGCTTTCCAAACCATTCAAATCTCTCCTAATTAATGCATCCCATGTTAAAATATTATTATGGAAACATACCGGACCTATAAATAAATTGTAGTACCACAATTGGAATTCCCTGTAGACTAGCTTCCTGACTTCGAGTGTAAGGGACTTGATGTGTTGCATTTGTATTGTAAATAAATCATATAGTAATCTTAACATTTGATAAGTCAGTATTTATATAATTTTAGTTGTTTATTTTAGTATATTTAATATGGAAAGTCTCTAAAATATATATTTAATTATATTTATTGGTCATTTTTAGGTGAAACGGAGTGTGCGGTTAAATCCAGGGCTGAAAAATACTTGAAATTGAGTATTCACACGCATTGATCAGATGCCGAAAGATTTACCTCAAGTTACGTGTTGCACAGTGGGTAGAATATGAGACAGTGAGACCAAATAACTTAGGGCAGTGACACAGTCAAGTTACTTGGAAACAGCTGCTGTTAGATTGCATCGAGATGCGTGCATCACATTCACCCACAAAAACACATAAAACCGTGCGTTTTATTCTCTTCCAGCGTCACGTGTCGCCTCCCAATTCGTCCACAGCGTTATCCACCATCTTTCCACCAATCAGCGTCAGTACGTCACCAAGCACAACCATTTCTCTCCTCGCCACAGTTGCCATCAGCTCGTCCTCGAGATTTGTGCCACTGCACTCTCCCAGATTTTCGCACGATGTGTGCGAGCTTTCTCACTGTCTTCAATGCCTACGGCGTCACGTCCTCCATGCCCAGTACGTCACTCCAACTGCCATCAGCCAATCGGAATGCGCCACGTCAGCGACTAACAGTAGGCGGACCAATCAAGCGTGGACACGTGTACAAAACTTGCAGAAAAAAGCCTAAAATAGCTATAGATGCTCCTCGGCGCACGTGTTAATCAAGATACAACCAATTTGGTTTTCTCTCACTTCCAGGGACCGATGTTGGGTAGGTTATTATATTAGGAACTTAGGTATTATAAAAAAAGACCGACTTTTATATTATTTGGAGATCCACTTTTATATTTTTTTAGACGCCGTAGTCCGACTAATTATATCCTTGCCTAGGTCGGAAGGGAAACAAGTCAGGATTCTTAATTCATGGCATAACTTGTGAGATCTGATTTTTATTATTTAATTTGATTTAATTTTTCCTATTTCATTGTTGTTTATTTTAAGGAATATGGTTTAGATCTAGGGTATGTATATGGCCAGTGCATGCTTTTAGGTGGACAATCTATAGTTATTTGGACCGATTGTATCCGTATAATTGTACTCTTAGACCAATAAAGTGATGAACACTCACCCGTTTGCCGTGAAAATCTTTCGGTTCTTGAGTGTGCAACAATTGAATATAGGTTAAATCAGGAGCAAGCGCCATTCGGTTATTTAAGATAGTATTCCCACGGATCTTTATTATTACTGTTAGTGTGTTAAACCCTATTGGCAGATGTCTACGGTTATGCATTAATTAGGGAAGTAGTTAGTGGCGGACGTCCTAGCTATCGAGATTAGGGGAATGAGGAATTTCTGGCAGATTTCGATTTTCTATAGCTAATCTATGAGAACTTAAATTAATTACTTTTTGAGAAGGATTGAAGACCATGATTTGCCATTGAATCTTGATCCTGATTTGTGGAATCGTAGACCTAGGTGTGACTTAGGTGTTCACTGATTTTTTTCAAAATTAGTTTCGTTACTTTTTTTATTTATTTAGTTTATTTTAGTTTAGTTAGTTAATTAAATTATTTTTCCTTAAAACCCCCCATTTCTTTTTGTTGTTTTTAACCATGGAAAGACTACCAATCTCTGTAGGATCGACCCTTTGCCACTATTCTACAAAATAGTTGGTTTAGGAACTTTATTTTATTGACGCCTTCGGCACGCGTCAATTTTTGGCGTCGTTGCCGGGGATTGGTTTTCTTTCTTTGGTGTTTTATTTATTTATTTATTTATTTTAATAAATTGGAGAACCCCTGGGTTTTGCTAGGTTTGACTATGGATTATATTTTTTTTAGCATAACGTGAGCATTTTTTTTGGAATTAACATGTTTATAGGATTTTAGGTGTTTTGATACTTGGTTAGGACACATCCAACTTAAGATGCCACATTATTATCGGGTATTTGACTAGATCTAAAACCCTAGACTTCATTCCATCATCTCGTTGATTTTACCCTTAGTTGACAAACTTCGGGCTCGCAAGATTTGATAGGAATCTTTTTAGTTAACTCTTATGTTTACTAGTTCTTGCTCATGTTATGATTGTTCTTTCATAGTTTCCTTAGTCACCTAGACTTGGGAGATTTTTTTTGCGTTTACTAGTTTTTAGAGACTTTCATTTATGCATGGATTTGTATCATCTTCTTATTTATTTATTCATGTTCTTCTTCACCACTATTCTTTTTGTCTTCGTTGGATGGAATTCCTTGAATTGTTTTGAACCTTGATGACAAGGTTCGGAATAAGTTTGGGGGTATTTTAGGAATTGTGGATTGTGTTGGATGGATTATCTTAGCGAAAGACCGCAGGTGAGATCGTTTAATTTTTTATGCGGTTGTCGGATGGTAATGGTGGTGTTACATATCATTTCTTCCCTTTCTTTCATTTCTTGTCCATTCATACTTTTCTCTCATTTCATTAGGATTTGATACATTTTCATGCATGTATTTAGTATAGTTTTTTTTTAAGTTATTTACAGTCATTAGAAACTTTGTTCATGCCTTTGGTTGCAAATGAGTAAATTACAGTTGCCTTTTTGACTTGATACTTAGGGAAAACTAGGAGAAACACTCAATCGAGTTTGTAGCTTAGCATTTTTATGATTTCATGATTAAGGACTTAGTTGATGGTTGGACTTTGTGCTAGATAACGAAAGGGAGTAGACAGTCAGGCTTATGCAAGTATTGATATTTTGACCCATATTGGGGAATTTTCTTGATTATAGTGGAAGTGAGAAGGGCTAACAAGAGTTTTCTTAATATAGGGAGTCCCATAGGTTTCTACAGGAAATGAAGCAAGGAAACTTGTGGTGGGAAAAAAATGAGAAAATAGGTCTATAGGAAATGGAGCAGGGACCGTATTTGTTGAAAAAAAAAAGAATAAAAAAAATAGTGAATAAAAAAATAAAGGCGCTAGTTGTGAAAACTCCTCAAATAAAAAATTTAGCTTGAGTGCTTTCACTAGATTAAGTGAGATTTTAAACTTGCGTGCTTGAATGTGTAGACCAAGAAAACTCGTGAGTAGTTGATGGCCTTTGCTTTGACTGAATCTATGTCTTCAAAGTATGATCTTAATTGTGTTTGGGTTGCGAGTCTTGACATAGCATAACTCTGAAATTTTCTGAGTTGCTTGTGAACTTGGCGACTATGTAAATCAATGAGACTCCATGATTTTGAGTCGAGTATAGGATTAGTTAAGTCAATGCATATTTATATTAGGAGTCTAGTTTAGTTTGTGTTGTCATCTACACCTTAGCTCGAGACGTGCAAAGTCTTATGTTTGGGTGTATTTGATAAGTCGGTATTTATATAATTTTAGTAGTTTATATTTAGTATATTTAATGTGGAAAGTCTCTAAAATATATATTTAATTATACTTATTGGTCATTTTCAGGTGAAACAGAGTACGCGGTTGAATCCAGGTCGAAAAAATACTTAAAATGGAGTATTCACACGGAGTGATCAGATGTCGAAAAATCGCCTCGAGTTACGTGTTGCTCATTGGGTAGAATATGAGACAGCAGACCAAATAACACAAGGGAGTGACACAGTCAATTTACTTGGAAATAACTGCTGTTAGATTGCCTCGAGATGCATGCATCACAATCACCCACGAAATGCTCAAAATTGTGCGTTTTCTTCTCTTCCAACGCCACGTGTCGCCTCCTGATTCGTCCACAACGTCATACACCAGCTCTCCACTAATCAGACGCAGCCACGTAGCGTCAGTATGTCATCAAGCACAACCATTTCTCTCCTCGCCTCAGTTGCTATCAGCTCGTCCTCGAGATTTATACCGGTGCACTCTCCCAGATTTTCGCACGATGTGTGCGAGCTTTCTTACCGTCTCCAACGGTTGCCACGCGTCACGTCCTCCATGCCCTGCATGTCACTCTAGCTGCCACGAGCCAATCTGAATGCGCCACGTTAGCGACTAACAACAGGTGGACCAATCAGGCGTGCACAGTGTGTACAGAACCTACAGAAAAAGCCCAAAAAAACCATAGATGCTCCTCGGTGTACGTGTCAATAAATATACCACCAATTTGGTTTTTCTCTCACTTCCAAGGACCGATTTTGGGTAGTTTATTATATTTGGAACTTGGGTATTATAAAAAAAGATCGACTTTTATATCATTCGAAGATCGACTTTTATGTTTTTTGAGACGCTGTAGTCTGGGTAATTATATCCTTGCCTAGGTCGGAGGGGAAACAAGTCAGGATTCTTGATTCATGGCATAGCTTGTGAGATTTATGATTTTTATTATTTAATTTGATTTAATTTTTCCCATTTCATTGTTGTTGATTTTAAGGAATATGGTTTAGATCTAGGGTATATATATGGCCAGTGCATGCTTTTAGGTTGACAATCTATAGTTATTTGAATAGATTGCATCCGTGTAATTGTACTTTTGGACCAATAAAGTGATGAACACTCACCCATTTGCCGTAAAAACCTTTCGGTTCTTGAGTGTGCAACAATTGAATCTAGGTTAAATCGGAAGCGAACGTGATTCGCTTATTTAGGATTAGTATTCCCACGGATCCTTATTATTGCGGTTAGTGTGTTAAACCCAATTGGCGGATGTCTAGGATTATGCATTAATTAGGGAAGAAGTTAGTGGCGGACGTCCTGGCTATCGAGATTAGGGGAATGTGGAATTTTTTGCGGATGTCGATTTTCTATAGCTAATCTAGGAGAACTTAAATTAATAACTTTTTGGGAAGGATTGAAGACCATGATGTGCCATCGAATCTTAATCCTGATTTGTGGAACCGTAGACCTAAGTGTTACTTAGATGTTCATTAATTGTTTTCAAAATTATTTTCGTTACTTTATTTATTTATTTAGTTCATTTTAGTTTAGTTAGTTAATTAAATTATTTTTCCTTAAAACCCCTGATTTCCTTTTGTTGTTTTTAACCATAGGAAGACTAACAATCTATGTGGGATCGACCCTTTGCCACTATTCTACAAAATAGTTGGTTTAGGAACTTTATTTTATTGACGCGTTCGGCGCACGTCAACATTGTTTGAGTATTTTTTGAATATAATTGCATGCATTGTTTATCGTTGCATATTTATTGGTTATGCATTCTTGGACACGAGAAGAAGGAGGCTCATAAGGGTCCGATTGTGTGCACTAGCTACATGTATGATAGGGTGAACACCATGGTACTCTGCAGTCGAAGTCACTGATTTTTGTAGATACATAGGAGATTTTAGGAGGATTTGTGATGTTGACCAGGATCATACTCTATTGATAGTCGAAGGCATGGCTTCAGGAGGAACTTCCTCTCAAACTCATGAATATTTACTATTGTTTACCCAACATTTGTTGAAGACGTCATCAGATTGTGGTCGGTCAACAAAAACAGGATGGATTTCATGTTTTTATATTTATAATTCCTTATGAAATTATTGTTTGTTTAAGTTCTTGGAATACAATGCATTTAATTATTACAGGTGTACTGGATAGTGTGGAATTCACCTATCTGAAATCATTTTACTTTAATGTTGTTGTTTACAAGGTCTAGCACCAGGAAAGGAAAGGAGAAGCTCTAGGATTTTCTTCAACTTAACGAGCGTTCTTTTCTTTATTTATGTATTTTTTTGATATATTATATTGTATAAATGGGCTTTGGGTTCATATGTGATATAGTTTGGTGTTTTTAACAGTAGTAATGAATTTGGTGAACAAAAAAAAATAGAGCTAGGTTTAAGCTTGTTTAAGGTTTGAAATCATTTTAAGTTTTTGAGACTAGGTTTGAATATATATAGATCCTATTGATGAAATATATTGTTATGAGGTGGAATGTGAGTCCTTTAGCATTTCCACTAAGTTGTGCAGGTTTTGTTTCAAGACTTTTGCATGTCGGGTTCTCTCGTGTAGGCTTAAAAATAAAGGAGGTGTTGCCGAAAATTTTTAAGGAATTTTGAGGATTATTTAATCAATCTAAATGAAGTTTGAGTTTTAATTTAACTTTTAGGTTCCTATAAGTTTGATAAAGTTTATATTTGATGATCACGAGGCCGTGGTTTTGTTTATTTTTTAATGGTGAGGTTAAGGCTGACTAGATTATCAGAGGATTAAAGTAATCTAGGTTGGTCAAATGCCCTAATTAGTTGGGGTTCGACACTATAAGAATTGATCTCTTAGATCTTCCTTAAGATGCGTATTAAGAACGATGATGAGATGAAAGGTGGCATGTGAGCTAAGTATGAAGTGGTTGAGTTTAGTAGATAAGTTTACAAAATGAGATGATAAATGTAACGCACTAAATCTCTAATTGGATTACTTGACCTTTTATCAATTATAATTTGGTTGATATAAATGATATGCATGTAATGGTGTGAATAATGTGTGTACTATATACTGATTAGTTTACTTATATGCAAAATTTAGCCTAAGTTAAGGAAATAGACTTGGATAAAAGGTTGAATAAATCAAACAAAGAATAATGACAAAATTGTTAAATAAATACACACAGAGGTAATTATGTAAAAAACAAGAAATGATGGACTTAATGTGGACTTTAGGATCATTCTAGTACTTAAATACATCAAGATGAGATGTGGGGTTTTGATTTGGTCAACCAAATCCTAATCTCATTAACTAAGTATTTAAACCATAATTAGGGCTTCAAGCCACTTTTGCTTGAATTACGTGCTTGGTTGATTTGGTGGAGGAGAGGGGACTTTTATCAAGATGTCACGAAGGTACATACTTGTCTCATCTTTTCTAATTTTCACTATTAGATTCAAATATTTGATTTTGAACTGAAATCATAGTTTCTCTTGGAGTTTCAAGATGGGAGATGAACCCATATGCCTTGATTCGTGATTTGGGTCATCTATATCTCATATTTTTTGGTTTATTCCAACGGATTTGCAAAATTTGTTTTAATGGTGGATTTGCAGTTCTGATAGATTCGTTGATGAATGAAAATGATATTATGTTTTCAAATGAGTGGTTTAATGCAGTTTTGATAGGATTTGGACCCTTAAGGGTCGGCATGAGTTGTTGAGGAATTTGAAATTTTGATTTCAGAGCTGGAATTTCGATTTCGTTGCTATCACCGCGTGAACGCCTCGCTCACAAACGACACAATGCTGGCCACAACATTGCTTAGGTATTTGGAGAAGTTAATCTATCGATTCCCTAGTGTCGTGGTGTGTAACATACTTCAGTAGAGAATCTCTGGGATCAATTTTGAGTTGTCAATTTTAAGCTAGCAATTTTGCCCATACGTCATATGGGTAAACCCACGGCGCTAAGAGGGCACTCTATAATTTTATAGAGTTGAATCGGATGTTCTATTTTTTCAAAAAATTACCAAGTCTTATCAAGATATATCGCTGGGACAAGGATCAGGATAGTGATAACTAACCCCAAAAATCTTTATCACCTTGGCAAAGGCGTGACATGGATTGAAAAAAGGGTTTTTTATAGTTTTGAAGATATTAATGCGAATTGAGTAAACTTACCTTAAATAAAACATAAGAATAATACATATATGAACCTATACAAATATAGACACTAGGAGAACCAAATAGGAACTTCAAAGTTAGGATTGGATAGGATAGCAGCGCTTCGAAGTAAGTGGGGTTTGCTTTATCTTCAATCATGTCATGCTATTAGTTATGCTAGGATTCACGGTAGTGAATGGTTGATATATTACTTGGAATCAAATTGAATGCATTTGGTTGTTCCGCTTTAACTTGTCCTTTTTAGCTCTCTATTTATGAATGCATATGGAATTGATATGCTTGGAATGAATAATTGTAAATGGTACCTTGGGCTGGAGAGTCGGCGACCACCAATCATCTCCTTCCACTATTAAATGATATCTTTGAAGTTCAATCTATGGTTGGCAGGATCATAAAGATGCTTAAACACCAATCTATGGGGCAAGATCATATTTAATACCTTAAAGCCAGTAGGTCTTCACATCGCATGGTTTATATATAGTTTCCTCTTCATTGGCTCTATAGCATTCATGTTATCATCATTATCATGTTGACTTTCTTGTTCGGGTTTTGCTTGGTTGTATCTTGCATTATATATTATGCTTGTTTATATTATCCTTTCATGCCTGGAATGATAGTAGAATTGGTCAATAACCTTTTTCATACTAGTTATTACGCATTAAGTATTACTTTGATGATTGAGGGTAAAGTAAGCTCTATTTTACTGACCCAGTTAAATATTGCTCACCCTACTACTTTTCCCCTTCCAAGTACCTCAGCTACTCCTCAAGATTAAGGAAAGAGCAAGGTCATAGCATAGAAGCTATTGTGTCATTCATAAGGTTGTTTATTTATATTTATTCGATTCTGAGACATTTTATGTAATAAACAGGGGATTTGCTTATTGGTAGACTTTTGAACCCATAGCCTAGTTGTTTAGCTTTTATAAGACTTTCTATTTATTTATGCACCTAATAGACTTAGAAGACTTTTATTCTACACCCATTATATGTCTTAGTAGTCTATTTGTAGATTGTCCTATTGTATTACCATAGGTTAAGGCTTACTAGATCATCGCCTGACTCGATGTGTCATCTCGAAGGGTTTGGTGATGAAGGAGTTAGGAAAATGAGATTATGTTTTATGAAGATAGTAGTCCATTTGTAGATTGTCCTATTGTACTACATCATCTCATTTTCTTAACTCCTTCATCACCACCTTCAATGCCACCATCTTCTCCACGAATCCTCCATTACCACCACCTTTGCTTCATCACCACCACTATTATCGTCACCACACTATCGGCACCACTATCATTCTCGTTGTAGGGAGAGTTTGGTGTCGTATTCCTTGTTGAAGCATGATGAGTTTCTTTCCTTTTTGTTTTAGTTGAATGGGATCAAAACATGAGTCATGTGATAAACTGATATATGGATTAGTTCTGAACATGTTAATGTTGTTATAAGGCTCACTTGAGACCCATTTAAGAGGTGTATATATAGTAGTTATTGTCGTCATAATGTGACGACCCTCACCCGAACTAGGGTCGGGTCAGCCGGCCTAAATCGTTACTCGAGCTTGATACCTAAATCAAGCCCAAGTCATAGTCTGACATGCCAATTTCAACCTGCAAAATAACATATTAATAATATGGAATAATAAATGCAGAAGTAAAAATAAAAAGTAAAATTCCATAAGTCATTGCAAAGTTCCTATATGTGCAATTAGATGGGTTGTCTGAGAACTTTGCAATGGTTGTGTTCATCAATGGCTTGCTCGACAGAATCCGTTTTGAGGTGTTGGTGGAGCCACCGCCGTCCTTACACGGCGTCTTCAAACGGGCAACGCAGGTGGAGAAGAAGCTACGTCAAGGGGACGCCATTGTGCTTGGAACGACCAGGGCCTCCAAGATCCCATAGTCATGGGCCCACAACTAAAACTGAGACTCAGGCTCCTGGGCGGGTGAACCATACCATTACGAGCCCACCTCGCGAAATAGGGCCCAACGTCCCAAAAGGGGGACCATCAGGAGGTACGTCTCCTAGATCCACGTCTCCTAGATCCAGCTGGCTCATCTAGCCCAGCTGTGTCTAAGTCGACAACACCTCAGACTTCTCCCCCCAAGTTCAAGCGCCTAACCGAGACTGAGGCAGAGATCCGCCGAAAACAGGGCCTTTGTTATCGTTGCGACGCGAAGTGGGTGACTGGCCATCGTTGTCAACGGAAGGAACTGCATGTGATGTTGGTGGACGATGAGGAAGATAGCTCTCCCTCACCAACAGAGAGTCCTGGGGAAACATCTGGATTAGTAACAATGGAGCTATCAGATCATGCTTTGGAGGGACGTCCTGCTCCTCATACCATTAAGATTAAGGGAATGATTGGTTCATCCGAAGTAGTGATTTTAATTGACAGTGGGGCTTCGCATAACTTTATCTCAATGGCAGTGTTGAGCTCTCTTCAATTACCGATTTCTGCTACAGCGGATTATGGCGTCTTAGTTGGGGGTGGGGCGCGACTTCCCGGTTTCGGGGTCTATAAGGACGTGTGCGTCCAGTTTCAAGGCTTGACAGTGACCACTGAATTTTTTCCCATTCCAATGGGAGGCTTAGACCTCATTTTGGGTATGCAATGGCTAATGACGTTGGGCATGACGGCGGACGATTGGCCAAACCTTACAATGTATATCCGGTAGGAGGGCAAATGAATGTCGATAAAGGGCGATCCCACCTTGCACAGAGCACTAATCTCTTATAAGTCTATCCAACGTTCCTTCGATTCAATTGTGGGCTGTTTTCTAATTGAATGTTGTGCCCTTGAGCCAACTAATCAGGATTCCCTTTACCTTGTTTCTGAACCATGTATTCGAGATATCTTATCTACCTTTGGGGGATTGTTCAAGCTGCCCAAGGCATTACCCCCTCAACGGGATTGTGATCACTCTATCCTCCTCAAAGAAGGGTCAAAACCGATTCGTGTCAGTCCATACCGGTATCCACAAATCCAGAAAACAGAGATAGAGAGGATGGTAGCAGAAATGTTAGCCACCGGCATTATCCAAGTTAGCAATAGCCCTTTCTCTAGCCCTGTTATATTAGTCAAAAAGAAGGATGGGAGTTGGCGGTTTTGTATAGATTACAGAACACTCAATAAGGCCACCATTCCGGATAGGTTTCCCATCCCCAACATTGACGAGTTGTTGGACGAATTACATGGTGCATGTTTCTTTTCGAAGTTGGATTTACGCCTCGCGGTATCATCAAATTCGGGTCAAACTCGCAAATGTCCCTAAGACTGCTTTCAGAACACACGAAGGGCATTATGAGTTCTTAGTCATGCGTTGTTCGGCTTATCAAATGCTCCCGCCACTTTTCAGTCATTGATGAACAAAATTTTTAAATGGGTAATCAGGCGCTTCGTCTTGGTTTTTTTGACGATATTCTGGTTTACAACAAGTCCCTCGATGAGCATTGCAGTCACCTAACAGAAGTGTTGACGATTTTACAAACCCACTCTCTGTTCGTCAACCTCAAGAAGTGTTGCTTCGCCCGCTCCAGTCACGATTACCTGGGTAATTTCCAGTGAAGGTGTTCTCGCTGATCCGGCCAAAATACAAGTAATGGATGCTTGGCCTACTCCTACCTCCCAGAAAGAGCTCCGTGGGTTCCTCGGCCTCACTGGGTACTACAGGCGCTTCGTGAGAGACTACGGCAAGATCGCAGCTCCTCTAACCCTTCTCCTCCGGAAGGATGCATTCACTTGGTGGGACGAGGCCACTTATGCTTTCAATCAGTTGAAAAAGGCAATGAAGTCAGTGCCAATTCTCGCCTTACCTAATTTTGAGGGGTTGTTTATCATCGAGACTGATGCTTCAGGGGTTGGGGTTGGTGCAGTGTTGTCACAAAAGGATCGACCCATCGCTTTTTCAGTCAAGCCTTGTCACCCCGATCTCGCGCCAAGTTGGCATACGAGCGTGAGCTGATTGCCATTGTTCTCGCAGTGCAGAAATGACGACACTACCTACTGGGATGTCGCTTCCTTGTCCGTACGGATCAACGCAACTTCAAGTATCTGTTAGAGCAGAGGGAAGTAGCACCCGAATATCAGCGATGGTTGGTCAAACTCTTAGGTTTTC
Organism: Stephania cephalantha; assembly: GCA_039657325.1. Classification (NCBI taxonomy): domain Eukaryota; kingdom Viridiplantae; phylum Streptophyta; class Magnoliopsida; order Ranunculales; family Menispermaceae; genus Stephania; species Stephania cephalantha. Next base: position 18,803,908 of record CM077577.1, read on the forward strand.
ACTTCGACATCCACTACAAGCCAGGTCTTTCCAACATCGTGGCCGATGCCCTATCCCGTTATCCCTTTGGTGCGGTTCAGTCCTCTGCCCTCGAGGTCTTCTCCATCTCGGTGTTTTCCTGTGACGATGAAGCTCACCTCCAGGCCGAACTGGATATAAACCCATTCCTCAGTGCTATTACAAAGGCTCTCCTTACGGATGCCACTGCCAAATCGGGATGGACTCTTCAACATAATCGACTGTTTTATAATAACAGGTTGGTGATTTTCGCCTCTTATAGCCTCAAACCTAAAATCCTGGCTGAGTTTCATTCGGGGCCGGTTGGGGGTCATGGGGGGTTTCTGAAGACTTATATATGGATTGCTTCCGAATTGTTTTGGGTAGGAATGAAAGGGGAGATTAAGGAATATGTGGCAAGTTGTGAGGTTTGCCAACGTCACAAGTACGATACTTTAGCGCCGGCGGGACTGCTCCAACCCCTCCCTATTCCAACAGTTATATGGGAAGATATATCTCTCGACTTCATTGAAGGATTACCCGTGTCCCAGGGTTTAATTCGATTTTGGTGGTTGTCGATCGCCTTAGTAAGTACGCACACTTCATTCCCTTGAAGCATCATTTTTCCGCCAAGACAGTCGCTGAGGGATTCTTAAAAGGGGTGGTCCCCTACATGGGTTCCCTCGAACCATGGTGTTGGATAGGGACAAGATATTTTTGGAGAGAGTTGTTCCGCCTCAAAAACACACAACTCAACCGTAGCTCCGCTTATCATCCCCAAAGCGATGGCCAGACGGAGGTGGTCAATAGGTGTTGATAGATTTCAAAGAAGAACCAATGAATATTGCATTAATGTGGAAAAATGAGTACAATATGGTGCTCTTATTTATAGAGCTGAACAAAGCATAAAATAAGGAAAGTGTGACGACCCCTTCTCCAAATAAGGGCATCGCCCGGCCTAATCCCTCATTAAGCCCTAATCTCCCATATAAGACTTAACAAGGAACTAGTCAGCCTTATTTAAACACCTAAAAACTTACCAATTATTTTGTATTAAAAACATGATACCACCTATGGTAACTAGCTAGTTCTACGACTACCTTATGGTTGTCTATAAATCAGAGCTAAGTTAAAATTTTGTGTTTTTATCTAACAAGTTATTTAGCGGAAGTCTTATTTCGTTACTAGTGGACATTAGATCCTAAGGCCTAACTATTGTGGAAAAACCAGGAAATAGTGATCACATGCATATATAAACAAAAGTGGTGATATATATAACATGTGTCTGGTCAGATGTTCCTATCACTCAACTCAAAAGTAAAAATATCATGTATATAGAAAATGTAATACAAAAGAATGCAAAACGTACAAAAATATGTCGCAGTTAGTCCTTCTTCGGCGGCTCGAGAGGTAGTCACCAATCTTCTCTTTACCTGGTCTGTCACTTGACTGATCTGCACCCACCGTCACAAACTAGACGGTGAGTACATGAAATTATTTAAGTAATACTGAGAGACATCGATCCACATTCCCAAACAGGCAACAAGTATCAAATGACATAATTTAAATAGCAATTATGCTGAAAGAAACATCATGCAAAGAGATACTTGAGTTAACCAAATATGAAACTGACTCAAAGCTAAGTAGTAATGGATTATGGTCGGTCGGCCGTGATCTTCATCACATCAGCCTGTCCACTACAATTTGAGCTCTGCTCTATATCATTTCATTACAAATTGAGCTCTATATCATAATTTCAAAAGGTCGTACTTACGATTACGCCTTTTCTATTCCAAGTGAATTAGTCATCACCGGAATGTATACTTGCTAACATACCCGAGTTTTAAAACTCGTCATGCTCACCCAAGTTATTCTTGCGCCAACAAACCCCGAGGTCCAGTTACCCCGTTCGAGGCACGTTACCCCGTGTGTCATGCAAGGTAGTAAAGAAATTCCCTATCATCCTGAAAAGTCTAGTGACCCCCGTATGAAAGCTGAATTTCTATCATCAAATGACCCTAACCACAAAAACCACTTTCACTTTCAATAATGATTGAAATAGAATCCAAGAGATGTAACTGCATACTAATGCAAAAAGGATTAGAGTCAAAATAAACAAACTAACCTAATAGCATGCTATATCACTGACTTCCAAACACAACAATCAACATGACAAAGTAGAGGAATTGGAATCAATGATATACACGACAGAGTATGCTATGATCAACATCATAAAATGAGAAACAAACAAGTCATAACATATAGATTTCAAAGGCAATTCAGTTCAAATAACAGAGAATAAATAAATAAATGGAATGAAATGTAAATAAATGTCTCAATTAGTTTACTTACTTACCACAACAATTCTTAAGCTATCGGCTTCTCGTCGCGTCGATGTACGCACCCAATACCCGTAATATCTCCTTTAGGGCCCTAACATTCAACAATGTATCGACTTAGATTCAAGATTAATGATTTAAAATTTCTAAATTGGTCGAAATCGGTCAAAATTGAATTCGAGATCAATTTGCCGATTTCGCGTTTTTCGAGGTAAAAAATTCGGCATAACGTCTCGACCGAATTTCGAATCCTTCATTTTTATAGAAATATCGAATTTCTATTAATATGGGTCACAAATATATTTTTCCCTATTTTTCGGAATTTTCCTGATTTTTTTCCATATTTTTTTTATTTTTTGGAATTTATTTTATTAAAAATCAGTTTAATTTAATTAAATAATTAAATATATATCTTTTTTATTGGGGTGGGTCCGGGTTAACCCGACCCGGTCCAATCGGACCCTGGTCGACCCGACCCGGTCCAAGCAGACCCGTGTCGGTCTGACCCGCTCCCCTCGGGTAAGGGTCGGCCCAACCTGGCCCACATTGGCTCGGGTCGGCCCGACCCGACTGACATGGGGTAGCCCGACCCGGGCTACCCCCCATCTTCTTCCTTTCGTCAAACAGAGCTGCTGTTTTTTTTCTTCTCTTCGTTGCGTTGGGGTTGGCTCCCAACCCCAACTAGTTTTGATGGCAGGGGAGACACCCCTGCCATCTCCCCCGCACACCTTTCGGCCATGGAGGCCGAACCTCCATGGTCACTATTCCAGCAACCACCGAACTCAACAACAACTACACCAAATCAACAACAACGAAAATCAACTCACCTTCCACTTCCTCGAGCTCGGTCTCTCTCTCTCTCTCGCGGTCTCTCTCCTCCTTTCTTTCTTCTTCCCGATTTTTCTTCTCCTTTGTGCGTTTTTTTTTCTTCCTCATCGACTGTGCAAAACCAAAGTGAGATAAGTTGGATTTGAAGTTAAATTTTTTATGTCCTCGAGATTTGTGCAACACGAATCTCGAGGCAAACCCAATCATTCTCCTCTTTTTCCACCGCCTTATATGTTTGACTAAAATTTTCTCGAGTCTCGCAAAATGCGTATCTCGAGGCAAATTCAATGCATATTATTTTATGTTACAAACTATATGCCCTTTATATATATAGATGTGGCTACATTACAACCACTAATTTATATTAATTTTTTTTCCTTTTTCATTTTATGCAATAAAATTGAACTAGTTACACTTACCCCACGAGCGGCTACCTTGGGCCCGCGTCGGCACGCAACACAAGGTAAGTCCTCGCTCGTCTCGGTATCTGCATACCCGAAAATGACTTAGTAGTCTACACATATACAATACACTAGGCATACAACACACAAATATAACATTTACCTCGGTCACCGTGCCTCGGTAGTGACACGTATCGCGCTGCGGGTCCTACGTCACGGGTCATTTTGTCCTGATTAATGAATTAAACGTGCATTAATTATTTGGGCTGTGACAATACTTCCCAACTAATAGGAAGTTCGTCCTCGAACTTAAACTAAATAAATTTTAAAATACCTTACTCGAAGATGTACGTAAATGTCTCGCGTATAGTCTTCCCGTTCCCAAGTGAGTTCTGAATCTCCATGAAACTGCCACTTGACTAATACTTTTGAGATAGACTTGCTTCCCAACTGCTGTACCCTTCGATTTAGGATCTGAATTGGTTGCTCTTCATATGATATATTTTCACTCAAATCAATCTTATTCAAATCCACTGTCGCTCACTCGTCTGCCTTTGACTTAGCTAGTCGAAGCATCGATATATGAAACATTGGATGAATTCTCGACAGTTGTGGAGGTAATTCTAGCTCATATGCAACATTTCCAACTCGTTTCTTGATCTTGAAAGGCCCAATGAATCTCGATGCTAATTTGCCTTTCAAACCAAATTGATGATGACCCTTACGAGGAGAAACCTTTAGATACACTAAAGCTCCCTCATCGTACGTGAGATCGATGCGATACATGTCGCATACTTCTTTTGCCTCTCCTGGGCTCCCTTAAGCTTCTGGCGAATCTGTCTTACCTTTTCGTGTGATCGACAACAATTTCAGGCCCTAACAAATCCCGGTCTTCTGGCTTAGCCCAACAAGATGGTGAGCAACACGGTCTGCCATATAACGCCTCAAATGGAGCCATTTCAATGCTCGCTTGATAACTGTTGTTGTATGCAAATTCACACAACGGTAAATACTCTTCCAACGATCCGCCAAACTCAAGTACACACGCCTTGAGCATATCTTCGAGAGTTTGAATCAACCTCTCATTCCGCCCATCAGTTTGAGGGTGAAAGGCTGTGCTAAACTGTAAGCGCGTACCATACCGCTCCTGCATACTCCGCCACATCCTGGACGTATACATAACATCTCTGTCTGACGTAATAGTCAAAGGTACTCCATGCAGCCTGATGATCTCTCTCTCGAACAATATACTCAGCTGGTCAAATGTGTAATGAGCTGCCACTGGTATAAAATGGGTGAATTTCGTCAATCTGTCCACAATCAGCCAGATGGAATCATGTTGATGAACAGTCCTCGGCAGTCCTCGAACGAAATCGATGGCTATGTCTTCCCACTTCCATCGTGGAATGGGAATCGGCTGTAGTAATCATCCAGGTCTACGATCCTCTGCCTTCACCTGCTGGCAGATCCCACGGTTCCTAATAAACTCTGATATGACTTCTTTCATCTCATGCCACCAAAAATGTCTCTTCATATCATGATACATTTTGGTCCTTCCTGGATGAACAGTGAACTGGGAACGATGTGAATCCTGAAGAATCTTATCTTCAGCTCTGCCACTATCGGTATCCACAATCTGCCTCAAAATCTGAGACACCGATTTGCCGTCTCAGTCCAGTCAGTACACTCGGGACTCTGGGCTAACTCACTGAATCTCAGATATAGAATGTCAGTTTTATGATCCTCTGACACTCACTTAGTCGACACTGTCTGAAGCCTCACTTGAGCACAAATCGGGATCTGTGTGTCGTTTAGGAATATCTGACCGACTCAGCCTCGACGCTGCCTCGAGTAAACCATACTCGTGCGTCATATGACAACTAAACGTTTCGGCATCTCCAGTCGGAATCCTACTCAGCGCATCTGCAACGACATTAGCTTTTCCTGGATGATATTCCAGAGAAAAGTCATGGTCTTTCAAAAATTCTAACCATCTGCGTTGTCTCATGTTCAGTTCTTTATGTGTGAAGAGATATTTCAAACTCTTATGGTCAGTATAGAGTGTGAACTTCTCTCCATACAGATAATGTCTCCATATCTTCAGAGCAAACACTACCGCTGCCAACTCTAAATCATGAGTTGGATAATTCTTATCATGTATCTTCAACTATCTTGATGCATAGGTCACTGGGCCTTTCTCTTGCATCAACACACAACCTAAACCCATATAAGAAGCATCTGTGTACACCGTGAAACCCTTTCCAACCTATGGCAATATCAGCACTGGTGCGGTAGTCAACAATTTCTTCAGTTGAGCAAATGCCTCATCACATTCCTTAGACCAATGAAACTTAACGTCTTTCTGGGTCAACTTAGTCATTGGTGAAGCGATCTTCGAAAAATCCATCACGAACCTTCGGTAATAGCCTGCTAACCCCATAAAACTCATAATCTCGATCCACGACGCGTGTGGCCAATCCAAAATCTTTGAATCTTTTTGGATCTACAAACAATACCCGCTGCTCCAACATGACCCAAAAATTTGACCTTAGACAACCAAAATTCACACTTACTGAATTTGGCATACAGTCTGTGCTCCCTCAAAGTCTGCAACGTCTCCCTGAGGTGCTGCTCGTGATCTTCTCGAGTCTTGAGTATACCAATATGTCATCAATAAACACGGTCAAGAGATGGTCTCATCACTCGGTGCATTAAATCCATAAACATGGCAGAAACATTAGTCAAACCGAACGACATGACTGTGAACTGATAGTGTCCATACCTCGTACTAAACGTTGTTATGTGTCTATTATCATCCCTGATCCTCAACTGATGATACCCTGATCGTAGATCTATCTTGGAGAAAAACTGCGCTCCTCTCAGCTGATCGAATAAATCGTCAATACGCGGTAATGGATACTTATTCTTGACTGTGACCTTATTCAATTGTCTGTAATCAATACACAATCTCAAGGTACCGTCATTCTTCTTCACAAACAGGACCGGTGCTCCCCATGGTGATATCGAAGGTGTGATGAATCCCTTCTCGCTCAATTCTTGCAACTGTTTCCTAAATTCTTCCAATTCTCGTGGAGCCATGCGGTATGGTGGTATAGATATCGGTTTCGTACCAGGCACCAACTCAATAATGAAATCGATCTACCTCGGTGGTGGTAATCCAGGTAAGTCTTCCGGAAACACGTCTGGAAACTCACACACAACCGAAATCTTTTCCAATTTAGGTTCATGACTCTCTGCAACGATATATACCGATACCAAAGTCTCCATCTCCCCACTAGTCGCAAGCCGACCTCGAGTGCCCTCGGCTCTCGGTGTACTACCGCTATACATGAACACTGGACGCCTTGGAATCTCAAATATCACTGTTTTCGTAAAACAATCGATATGAGCATGATATGATGCTAGCCAATCCATCCCTAGCAACGCATCGAATTTCAGGAATTCTAGCATCCTGAAGTCTGCAGGTAACTCGACCCCGTCGAACTCTACTGGGCATCTCTTCACCAGAGAATTAGGGTACACTCTATCTCCGGCTGCAATACTCAAAATCAAATGGACTCCGACACTAACCGATTTCAACCCTAACATGCCGACCATGCGACAAAAAATGAAAGAAACTGTAGAACCCGAATCAAATAAAACATAAGCTTGATGACCACAAATGGAAACCATACCCTCAATGAGTTTCCGTGTAGCGTCTGCGTCAGGCTGTGCAACCACATGAACAACCTCTCGACGTTGTGGTGGAATCACTGTCGCTGGCGTGGACAGTCTCGAATCACACGTCCAACCTGGCCACATCGAAAACAAGTGACTGCTCTAGATTGACCCTGCGTCCGATCCTGGGCCTATGCCGATGCATGTCTCTTCCCTGGTCTGGAACTATCTCGTCCTCGTCCTCTACCTCTGCCTCTACCACCGTCGATGCTGACGTGGAGCTGGTGGTGCTGGTAAAGCTAGTATAGTAGACGTAGCAGGAGCTGGCAATGCAGGTCTGACTGGTGGTGGTACGGGAGGTCTACCCACAAGTGTCTGCAAAGGTGTAGGAAATGCTACATAAGGCACAATTGCCCCCTTAACACCTCTATCCCATCTCCTCGGTCCTTTGCCCTTCTGTCTCCTTCGCTCATTCTCAACCATTTGATCAGGTGTCATCGCGGGTACTAAGGGTGTCCCGTTAGTAACTCGGCTCATATAATATGTCTCGTGAGCAAGTGCACGCTCAAAATTTTCTCCCAGTGTCTTGGCACCTGAACTGACCACATAAAACCCAATATCGGCCTCAGTCCGTCGCCAAAATGATACACATCATCGGCATCCTCCTTCACAAGATCTCCGACAAATTGCCTTAGATATATGTATCTATCTCACTGTCTCGTCGGCTCCCTGTCTCAGATTCATGAATTCCTTCCTCAACCTCTCCATCACCGTATGTAGGAAGTACTGCTGATAGAACTTAGTCTTGAAGGCATCCCAAGACTCAAACTCTCCCTCAGCAGCTATCATCGCACGCCACCACACATCGGCGTCTCGCTGTAAGGTGTATGACGAGATCTCCGCTCCGAGTCTATCATCAATCTGCAAGACTCTATGTAACTTCTCCTGCGACAGGACCCACTTCTCGATCTTCTCAAAATTTCTCTGACCGTCGAAGTATACTGGTTTCAGTCTGATGAAATCTTTCACCAATTGAACTACCGCTGTCGAACTAGCTGATAGGGGTGTGGAAGATGGCGAGACACTGTTTCTACTGCTGGAGCTGCTATCATTGGTGTCGCAGGTACGACCGACACTACGATGATGCATCGTAGTCGCAGATAGGACCGATGTCCGAGTTTGTGTTGGTGGAGTAAATCGGGAAGTCATCAATGCAATGAAATCCACCAACTGCTGACCCTGAGCAATTACTCGATCTGAAAGCCTCTGAAAATCCTCCGCTGATGGTATCGAAAGTGCTGCCGCTCGCACCGGCATCACTGCTATCGCGTGAATCCGCCATCTCTGACTGCAAATGGATAACGAACGTGAATCAGCTACTACGTGGATAACGCATATAGACACATAATAAAATTAACATGTATATAGATATATCAAATCCCCAACTCACGTTCACTAACTTCCCAACTAATAGTTTCTAGGCAAGGATCATCTGGTGTTCCACATCTAACTAAGGTTTTCTAACTTCTACATTTCTTACATCTTTTAGTTGTTTCTGGCTGGACAAGGTAGGCCATTCACTACATCTTGTAGTTATGGTATCATATTGTAGAATCTCCAGTTTCTACAATCTTAAGCTTAGCAAGCTTCGGTAGTAAGCCGTAAGCCATGAATTCTCAAAACCATGGCTCTGATACCAATTGTGTTGGTATCATATCGCCTTAAGCCATATAATTCTCTAAATCTGGCTCTGATACCAACTGTGATGACCCATTCTCTAAATAAGGGCATCGCCCGGCCTAATCCTTCATTAAGCCCTAATCTCCCGTATAAGACTTAACAAGGAACTAGTCAGCCTTATTTAAACACCTAAAAACCTACCAATTATTCCGTATTAAAAACATGATACCACCTACGGTAACTAGCTAGTTCTACTGACTACCCTATGGTTGTCTATAAATCAGAGCTAATTTTAAATTTTATTTTTTATCTAACAAGTTATTTAGCGGAAGTCTTATTTCGTTACTAGTGGACATTAGATCATAAGGCCTAACCTATTATGGAAAAACCAGGAAATAGTGATCACATACATATATAAACAAAAGTGGTGATATATATAACATGTGTCTGGTCAAATGTTCCTATCACTCAACTCAAAAGTAAAAATATCATGTATATAGAAAATGTAATACAAAAGAATGCAAAACGTACAAAAATATGTCGTAGCAGTCCTTCACTGGCTCAGAGGTAGTCACCAATCTTCTCTTTGCCTGGTTTGCCACGCGACTGATCTGCACCCACCGTCACAAACTAGATGGTGAGTACATGAAATTATTTAAGTAATACTGAGAGACATCGATCCACATTCCCAAACAAGCAACAAGTATCAAATGACATAATTTAAATAACAACTATGCTGAAAGAAACATCATGCAAAGAGATACTTGAGTTAACAAAATATGAAACTGACTCAAGGCTAAGTAGTAATGGATTAGGGTCGGTCGGTCGTGATCTTCATCACATCAGCCTGTCTACTACAATTTGAGCTCTGCTCTATATCATTTCATTACAAATTGAGCTCTATATCATAATTTCAAAAGGTCGTACTTACGATTACGCCTTTTCTATTCCAAGTGAATTAGTCGTCAACGGAATGTATACTTGCTAACATACCCGAGTTTTAAAACTCGTCATGCTCACCCAAGTTATTCTTGCGCCAACAAACCCCGAGGTTCGGTTACCCCGTTCGAGGCACGTTACCTGAATTTCTATCATCAAATGACCCTCTCCACAAAAATCACTTTCACTTTCAATAATGACTCGGAATAGAATCCAATAGATGTAACTGCATACTAATGCACAAAGGATTAGAGTCAAAATAAACAAACTAACCTAATAGCATGCTATATCACTGACTTCCAAATACAATAATCAACATGACAAAGTAGAGGAATTGGAATCAATGATATACACAACAGAGTATGCTATGATCAACATCATAAAATGAGAAACAAACAAGTCATAACATATAGATTTCAAAGGCAATTCAGTTCAAATAACTGAGAATAAATAAATAAATGAAATGAAATGTAAATAAATGTCTCAATCAGTTTACTTACTTACCACAACAATTCTTAAGCTATTCGGTTTCTCGTCACGTCGATGTACGCACCCAATACCCCGTAATATCTCCTTTAGGGCCCTAACATTCAACAATGTATCGACTTAGATTCAAGATTAATGATTTAAAATTTCTAAATTGGTCGAAATCGGTCAAAATTGAATTCGAGATCAATTTGCCGATTTCGCGTTTTTCGAGGTAAAAAACTCGGCCTAACGTCTCGACCGACTTCAGAATCCTTCATTTTTATAGAAATATCTAATTTCTATTGATTTGGGTCACAAATATATTTTTCCATATTTTTCTGAAATTTTCCTAAATTGTTTCCATATTTTTTTTTCTATTTTCTGGAATTTATTTTATTAAAAATCAGTTTAATTTAATTAAATAATTAAATACATATTTTTTTATTGGGATGGGTCCGGGTTAACCCGACCCGGTCCAGCCGAACCCGAGTCGACCCGACCCGGTCCAAGCGGACCCGGGGCGGTCTGACCAGCTCCCCTCGGGTGAGGGTCGGGCCGGCGGCCCGACCTGACTCACATGGGGTAGCCCGACCCGGGCTCTCGGGCTACCCCCCATCTTTTTCCTTTCGTCAAACAAAGCTGCTGCTCTGTTTGTTTTTTTTGTTTTTTTATTTTTCTCTTCGCTGCGTTGGGGTTGGCTCCTTACCCCAACCCCAACTGGTTTTGATGGCAGGGGAGACACCCCTGCCATCTCCCCCGCGCACCTCTTGGCCATGGAGGCCGAATTATGTTTGGGCACTTGAGAACTTGAGATCCATATTGGATGGGTGGCCTAAACCCGACGTGTTTGTTACCGATAGGGACTTAGCCCTTATTAGTGCCATTGAAGAAGTATTTCCGTCATCGTCTCACCTCCTTTGCTCTTGGCACATCAACAAAGTAGTGTTGACCAAGACTAAGAAGATGTTTGGGGAGAACGATGGTTTTGCGCGTTTCATGGATAGGTGGATGAGCGTGATGTATGCCAACTCGGATGCCTTATTCGAAGTTAAGCTGAATGACTTGCGTTGTGAGTTTGGGTATGTCAAGGGTCTTACTGAGTACTTGGACAACACATGGGTAAAGAACTACAAGGAGAAATTTGTCCCCGCATGGACAAATAGAATTATGCACTTTGGGAAAACAACAACGCAGAGGGTTGAGTCTGCGCATTCCACTCTGAAGCTACACCTTGGCAACAGTCAGGCCAATTTTGAGACTTTGTGGAATGTGGTTGATGACATCCTTAGAATCCAACACAACAACATCAAGGCATCGTTTGAGCTCAGTTTGAATGTGGTCCAACATGAGTACATTAATGAGTTATATCGACGATTGCGTGGTTATGTCTCTCAACGGGCGCTTAAGCTAATTAGAGATGAATTGACACGTGGAGAGGATGTTGGTCACGACTCCACTCGTTGTGGTTGCGAGATACGTACCACACATGGCCTTCCTTGTGCACACGAGCTAAACCATTATAAATTTGCTGGGTCGCCCATCCCTCTCGAGGACATTCATGTTTACTGGCGAAAGTTGAGTATGATCCATGAGAATCCTGTGGATCGGTCTGGATACAACGTGCACGATGAGATTGAACGGGTGTTGCAAAAGTTTAATGCTTGCATTGATGAGGACGATCGCCTCTGGATTATTCAGCAGCTCAGGGAGATTAGTCAACCTTCGTCTACACCGGGTGTTGTGCCACCGGCGAAAATAAAGACAAAGGGAAGGACACCGGGGTCTTCAATCGGAAGTAAGGCAGGATCAAAGAGAAAACACGATAATGACGATTATTCCACGACTAGATTGCCGAGCGGATTTGAGTACGTGCTTTCCACAGAAGAGGCCTCTAGTTCGAGGAAGAAGAAAAGCAAAGTTGTTCATAAAATGCGTCGTGTCAGTCGACGCACGCAAAGTGCATCTAACATGGCTTATGCTCATTGCATAGAACTGGATTTGTTGCCACATGTTGAGGGCACTATCGATGTGGTAGCCGATGGAAATTGTGGATATCGGTGTGTTGCCTCTGGGCTTGGACTTGCCGATGTAGACGGTTGGAGGATTGTTCGTAGAAGGATGTATGATGAGATTATCGGGTATGAAGACATATGGCGGGAAGTGCTTGACACGAGTTACGAGACTGTCAAGATTGCTGTGCATTGTCCAGATAATCAAGTCGGTGCATCTTTCAAAGAATGGTTGACACTTCCAGACATGGGATTGTTAGTATCCACTGCATTCAATGTCATTCTTGTAAACCTCTCGCATGGGAGTGCCTCGACATTTCTACCTCTACGTAGTGCTCCACCGTTGTCGTTGCACAGCAGAGTTATTATTGCCATGATAAATGACAAGAATATCCATTGGGTTAGGGTAAGTTCTCCTAATGGTTTTTTTGAATTGTTATGTTTCCCCCCTAATCGGGTTTGTGACAATATCTTCTATGCTTGCACTGTTCACTTTGACATGTGAAGTTGGGTGTGAATGCACCGTTGCCATCCTTATATCCATCGTGGGACCGGTATGTGGAGGACTGCGCCAAAGGTTGACGAGATGGATTCGTAATTCGAGATATTGCGCCCCTTGTAACTATTGATGAAGGCACCACCACAGTGGTAGATTTAGGTACACCGTAGTATAAAACTTGTACCTAGCTATGTTGATGGTTGTACATTTTGATTCTTGGAAACTTAGTTTGAATGTTATATTGATATATAATGAGTTAAGTTTCGGTGCAAATTGTCGTATTGTTGTACATTTTCATTCTTGTAAAGTTAGTTTGAATGTTATATTGATATATAATGAGTTAAGTTTCGGTGCAAATTGTCGTATTGTTGTACATTTTGATTCTTGTAAACTATGTTTGAATGTTACGGAGGGTCTATAATGAGTTAAGTTTCGGTGCAAATTGTCGTGTCGGACCTGATTGTCCGTGCCCGACGGTATAGTCTCGGCCGTAGTCCACCGAGAACAAACGTGACGCATCGGCCTCGCATTGCCGAAACTTCTCCCTCTCGTCGACCTATGCGCGACCATACGCAGGGATTCTCGGCCATGAGTTACCGCGATTTTATCACACATCTCGTTACCAGCACACCGAGAGCATTTGGTCGACATGTTCAACAACTGCACAGGAATAGCTCGTCGACCAGTGCCCGAACGTACTGGCACAATGTCGGTTATGACTCACCGATAATCTCAGATAAGTTTCGTGCATTAGTAACCGACACATTGGAAAATATAGGATCAACATACATTCTCGGCCAGGCCACACCGAGAATCCAGCGTTCGTTTCGGTTGGTTGCAACCGACAATTCAAAAGAGGTGTCGGACCTGAATGACCGAGACACGATCTGACCAAAAAAAATCTATGTTAACTAAACCAAAATGACCAAGATAGAAGCCAACATCCTGAATATCAACTATAACAAATGTAGAACAGCAAGTAATGTAAAACATATGTCCAAACTGTGATAAAACATCATCCAACATACAACTACTCTACCAAAATGTCATAAAACATGAGGTAACATTCATCCAACACACATCAAATGTATCAAACTGTCATAAAATATTCATCGAACATTCATCAAAGTATCCAAACAATAAAATAAATTTCTATGTTCCCTCAAACACTCTATGCTTATTGCTTTGATTTCTTCAAATTATTCATTTGGTACTCCTTCCCAAGAATTCTCTTCGGAGGGCGAGCATCGACCGTGGCGGGCGGAGCATTGGCCGGGGTGGAGTGTGTAGAAGTGCTACCATCTTTGGGACCGCCGGCCCGGGCTTTCGGTAGGGGCGGATGTGGCGGTTGTGCCGGTTGCGGTCGTCGGAGTGGTAGTTGTGGTGGTGGGACCTATACTCCTCCCCGAAAGAAAATTGACGATATCACTCGCCATTGTCCTCGCAGACTCAAGCGTACACAACTCTGGCGGGAGGTCCATCCATCGTAATGCCGCGTTCAACGCACGCCTATTACGCTGATGAAAATAATCGGGTTAGTGTTAATGTAAAACATATCGGGATGAAAACAAAGGGCATGTGGGCATGCATAATACATATAACCATTTCAATACCTCCAGTAGCTCGTTGTCTGCGATGGTTGTGGCGACCATGTCCTGGTCCTCAATGCTCGGATTGGTGATCACGGGATGAGACACTTTGAGGAACCAAGGTAGGTAGTCCGGTGTAGCCAAAAACTCAAACTCTACCTGGTCACCACGAACTTCGGGAGCCAACAAATGGTTCCTCCATCGCTCCCAATTGTCTTGCTGGAACCCATATGTGACGGCCCCAACTTCCCATAAAATTGGGCCCCGCCTGGCCTAAACCCACGTGGACCCCGAGCCAGTCTCACAAGGTCAACGCAGGCCTAGTCAGCCTTCCAATCCATTATTACAAGTAATTTCAATATTTTAAGTTGAGTTATTAGTATTTTTCAAGATTTAAAAATATAGCGGAAGCAACTAATACATTAAATAACTCAACAAAAAGATCAGGGAGTTAGGCAACCTAATTGTGGAACCCAGTAAATATCATCAGAGGAGAGTAAAATACAAAATATACAAAAAGTCACCTAGCTATGAAGCCTTCCCTCTGTTACTCGTCCGCGGCTCTGCACTCAGTCAAACATAAGAATGACGAGCCCAGGTAAGTAAATCCAGTAGGACATATACACAACATTTCACAATATCCAAAGCAGTCGAATTCATGCAAATAGTACGAAAGGAATAAAGAACGCATGAATATACAAGACTGTAAACAATCCATCAATGAGTGAGGCCAAATAACAAGGAGTCCCGACCAAAAGGTCGTTGAGTCGCAGAAAAATCCCAGCAGACTCGGGTTAGGGCGAGCCCCATGCCTCCCAACCCTAACCCTTGCGACTATGAGATATCTACGGCCCGGATAAGTGCCCCCAACGTACACTCAATTGGGAGATATCGAAGGCGTCCGGATACGAGCTTATATCGTAGATAAACAGTAACCATGACTCGCTTGCCAATGGACTCACTCAATCAATAACAATTCCACAGATAGCTATCATCACAAAGCTAGTGAATAACAATAAAGCTATCACAAAACAGTAAACAACCACAACCAATGGAGAAAAGTGAAATATTGTATAAGTGCCTAACTGGTTTACTTACTTCGAGAAATCGCGAACCTCGAAACGTCTCGTTCGCGTCTCGATTCGCGCACCCGACACTCGACTCCTAAGTCCCTGGTGTCCATTTAGACATTTTAGGCCTATTTTACTTCAAATCATTCAAATCACAACTCAGTTTGGTGAAATAAACATCACCTCCATCGCGTCGTGGCGATTTCGTCGAAATCGCGCATCCGACCGGTCGACAACGCGCCGCGCGCCATTCGCACCGCGCCGTCGCGCTGCGCATTGTCATTGTGCCGCGCGCCAGCGCCGCATGCGCGCGCCACTTGTCGGCCATGCGCCGTCCCTCGCTGGCCAGCATTCGCTGGGTCCCCTCGGCGCGCTGCTTCATCATGGCCGATCCGCTCGTCCGCGAGCGCATGCTCGCGCGCCACACCGCCGCTTCTTGCTGGGACGCATTGGCCGTCCGCACCGCGCCAATCGGCCGCGCGTCGCGCCTGCCACCACGCTGCACACGACAATCGCCATCGCGTCTCGCGTCTCGCCGCGCTAGCTCGTGCGCGATCCACGCCTCGCGTCGTCGTTGTCCGTCGCACCTCTGCGGCGCGCCGGTGCACTGCGGCGACCACCAACCATGCTCCCGGCCTCCACCACGGACACCGACCACGCTCATTGCGCCACCGGCCGTCGTGCTCTCTTTGTCGTCGTCGTCGTCAGCATTGCTTAGCATTGCCCGCCGGATCTCTTTGGTTCATTGGTCTCTCTCTCCGCCATCTTCTCTCCTCTCTGGTTCTCTCTTGCAACCGATCTCTCTCTCTCTCTCTTTTTTTTTCAATCTTATCTCATTCTTTTATATATATATATTATATATACATTTTATTTTTATTTCCCTTTTGATTTCAAATCGCAAGTGTCCTCGAAATCGAGCAGCGCGCATCTCGAGGCACCAACCCGCCTCCTTTCAAAATCTCGATACTCGCGTTTCACATATCACGAGGCGTATCCAATGTCCACCTTAAAACCACATAAATCCACTATAGCCACATTTCGGTCCCACGTCGGCAAGCGACTCGAGGCGCGTCCCCGTTCGTGTTTCTGTTCTCCGCATTCCCCGCATATACTTTTCTCAACAATTAGCATCTCCACTCGAGATTCGGACATACGCATTTCGACAAGTGGATCCCACAAACGACCCTGACTTGACACGTGGCACAAGTCAAATTTTCGGGTCGTTACAGTCTTCCCAACGAATTAGAATTTCGTCCTCGAAATTGAAGCAAGTCTCAAAGGACAATGGTGTTTTATGAACGAAGACCCAAGGCCATACCCGCCCAAGGCCATACTCGCCCAAGGCCATACCCCCATCTTACTCTGTAGGGCTGGGCTCCTCGCGACAAAATTTGGGCTCCTCCGCGACAAGCTGGGCTCCTCCGAGACCTCCAAGCAAAGAACACACCATCTGTCTCCTCCCATCAATATATGTCAGGGCAACATCCTCGCAACATATATTGGAATACAAATGAATACAAATGAACTTTTTAATTTCGTGATCCACCGTCATTAACATACGTATATCCGTTGTATATCCGCGAGAATGTAAATCAGTATCTCTGATTGTCCGTTAATCTCTCTGATCGAGTGAGTCTCAACCCAACTCGTACCCTTTATCAGGTCACGATGGATAATAGTCGGACCTGACGTGGCAATAGCATGAATATGTTTCTGGCTCTGCTGTACATGGCTATCCATACGCCCATACAGATACGTTGAAATATCGATCCAAATGGAACATGTCCATGTCCTTGTCCCTGTGCATGACTAGATCGATGTCCCTGTCTGTGCACTCGACTGGATCTCTGACTCTGTCTCTAGCCACTGCATCTGCCATCAACCCTCTGATGGTACTTATGTAGTGCACTAGCGTAACTCTATGCGTTGGACTAACTTTGGCGCCATACACGCCGCACATTGTGGAAACGCAATACGTTATGAGGTTGCTCTCTTTGTCACGACCGTCTATCGTTATACTCTGATCATCTCCAGACCCTCGCACTGAATGTGACAATGCCGAGAATGCGACTGGTACTCTGATGCGTGTGCTCCCACACTCTCACTAGCCATTGACACGTCAGTGGACATGAAAAAGTCATTGGCAACCCATTCTGGTATATTAAGAGAAAATTCAATACCATGAAGCATCAGACGTTCATTAATTTTGTCGCAAGCATGTAACATGACTAAAGGGGCCTCCTTTGTTAAAGCCCTCAGTCCCGAAAGCAAAACGTCAGCAACAAAACTACAACCTCAAAGGGTAGGTGACCAAAACATTCAAGAACAAATCTCGATGCAAGAAAAACTGGTTCATTGAATTGGTTATCACTTGGGTCACCTTCTTTTTGTTTTATTTTCTCCATTGAGTTCATCACAACTACTTTGCACAGTTGTTCTATCAACAGAACTTTTCAAGATGACCTCCATCGCTCTTTGAGCGTGAGATTTTAATAGGGATAGAGGAACATGCTGCTTCCCACCATACGAAGCATACAAAGAAAGTAATTTTACAGTTGTCTAGAATGAAGAACCCTTTAGTAACGCATAGTAAAGCATCCAAGAACTTCTCAACGGAAGCTGAATGATTAATTTGTATTTTCTTCCCATCCTTTGGTAACTAACCTTTCTAGAAGAGAGCCAAGTGAGGGTGCAAATACATGATTCCAATGCGTCCACGACTTGGTGCTTTAAGTAAGCACTCCAATGCTTCCTCAGCTGAGACGGATCCTAGAGCCCCAACTCTATTGAAAAAAATCAACCTTCATGTCACAGGAATCTACCAAAACATTCGTGCTCTGCATCATTGTGTTCCGCGTAGAGTACATTCCCAAAGCTGCAGAAAACAAAATACAGCCTGAAGTGCTACCACCTTTGAGTTTATTTGTAAACTCAAAACTGCATTCTAAAAATTGAGCATCATCTCAAAAACCTCCTCAATAGAATGCATATTACATGCTTCTTTCCACGTGGCAATGAAAGTTTCCATTGTCGAGCTACTAAGCTGAATAGACTCACGCTCAACCATATCATTGCATGAAGGTTGACTTTCAGCAGCCTTAATTAATTAATAATTGTCGAAAAATGATATTCTAACATGAAAAAAAAATGATGTTCAAAGGTTTATCCAGCAAGGCACTAGTTTCCAATGCATAATTACATTATGATTGTGATGCTGACCTCATTGTGACAATATGATCAATATGATCAAATGACCCAAAACCAAACTCTCCACTCCACAGCCATGGCCTTCTCATAGGCCTCCTATAATGTGTTCGAGCCGTCGTCACTACCTCAGAACCAATCGAGTCCAGTAGACCGTGTACAATGTAGTAAGCCTGATCGGCATCAGTATCGACTCCACACCAGCCTACTCCATCAAGCGTAGATACCGATCCATATAATGCATAACCATTCTTGAACTCAACCCAATCCTCGAGCGTCCCCATCGACGCCACCGTAGTGCGCAACCAGACATCGGCTTTGCCGAACCACGAAGCTGATAAGATGCTCGACCTCATATGATCTGGTGTGGCCAAAACGTCATGAACCTTTCCTGCTCCAAGATTCGTACCACCGTGAAACTTTTTCGAGTGATGTCATTGAAACTCGCGAGACTGCCTCGCCTTAGTCGTCATTCTAATTCCGTATCAGTTGGCGCGCTCAGCATCTCCTCATGTAAGTACGAGCATGTACTCCTTGCAGGACGTTTCAGCAGGTGAAACTTTTTGAGATGTACAATCTCGTATGATTTATACTTAGGTGGCAACTAACTTTTAGAACGATTTGCAGACTCTACCTCAACACGTAATTCATTTACAAGTCCCTAAAGGTGGTGGTCGACTTCACCAACCCTGAGACTATAAATGCTTAGTGTCACTAAAGTGGAGTTACTTGGGCTTCTGATCCAACACTACTACTCCAAAACTTTCGTCAAAGCTAAGGAGTCCGTACATGATTAATCGTTAGCTCTCAAGTCATCTCAACACTCTGCTCCCTTAGAGTCTGCTCTTCGTCCTTTTTCCATTTTCTTTCTCGCCTCCCAAGTCTCAAACCCGCGTAAAACTTTTTCAACTTACTCATCGTGTCTCACGTGATACACAAGAGTAAATACGGTTATATCGTATATCTATCGATAGTTTCCCCAACTCTCCTCACTTCCCAACGAAGACTTAAGTCAGGATCATAGGGTTCCACTCTAAGTTCAACCATTCCTAACTTCCGCTGGTTTTGTGTCTTAATTTCAAGAGTCGAGTATTTACAACTTCGGCTCTGATACCAACTGTGACGGCCCCAATTTCCCATAAAATTGGGCCCCGCCCGGCCTAAACCCACGTGGACCCCGAGCCAGTCTCACAAGGTCAACGTAGGCCTAGTCAGCCTTTCAATCCATTATTACAAGTAATATCAATATTTTAAGTTGAGTTATTAGTATTTTTCAAGATTTAAAAATTTAGCGGAAGCAACTAATACATTAAATAACTCAACAAAAAGATCAGGGAGTTAGGCAACCTAATTGTGGAACCCAGTAAATATCATCAGAGGAGAGTAAAATACAAAATATACAAAAAGTCACCTAGCTATGAAGCCTTCCCTCTGCTACTCGTCGCGGCTCTGCACTCAGTCAAACATAAGAATGACGAGCCCAGGTAAGTAAATCCAGTAGGACATATACACAACATTTCACAATATCCAAAGCAATCGAATTCATGCAAATAGTACGAAAGGAATAAAGAACGCATTAATATACAAGACTGTAAACAATCCATCAATTAGTGAGGCCAAATAACAAGGAGTCCCGACCAAAAGGTCGTTGAGTCGCAGAAAAATCCCAGCAGACTCGGGTTAGGGCGAGCCGCATGCCTCCCAACCCTAACCCTTGCGACTATGAGATATCTACGGCCGGATAAGTGCCCCCAACGTACACTCAATTGGGAGATATCGACGGCGTCCGGATACGAGCTCATATCGCAGATAAACAGTAACTATGACTCGCTTGCCAATGGACCCACTCAATCAATAACAATTCCACAGATAGTTATCATCACAAAGCAGTGAACAACAATAAAGCTATCACAAAACAGTAAACAACCACAGCCAATGGAGAAAAATGAAATATTGTATAAGTCCCTAACTGGTTTACTTACCTCGAGAAATCGCGAACATCGAAACGTCTCGTTCGCGTCTCGATTCGCGCACCCGACACCCGACTCCTAAGTCCCTGGTGTCCATTTAGACATTTTAGGCCTATTTTACTTCAAATCATTCAAATCACAACTCAGTTTGGTGAAATAAACATCACCTCCATCGCTTCGTCGTGATTTCGTCGAAATCGCGCATCCGACCGGTCGACAACGCGCCACCGCGCCGTTCACCGCGTCGCAGCCGCCGTTGTCGGCTGCGCGCAGCCTTCGCCGCGCGCCGCCACTCGCCGGCCGCCGCCGCCGTCCCTCGCCGGCGTCGCGCTGCTGGATCCCCAGGCGCCGCTGCTTCATCCGCGGTTGATCCGCTCGTCCGCGAGCCGCAGCTCGCGCCGCCACATCGCCGCTGGTGCTGGGACGCTGGCCGTCCGTGCCGCGCCAATCGGCCGTGTCACCGCTGCGCTGCTGCTGGCCAGCCGCCGATCTCGCCGCCGCACTAGCTCGCGCGCTGATCCACGCCTCCGCGTCGTCTTTGTCCGCCGCGCCGTCGCTGGCGCGCGGTGCCGCAGCAGCCACCAGCCATGCTCCCGGCCTCCAACCACCAAACACCAGCCACGCTCCCGCTACGCCACCGCCGTCGTGCTCTGCTGGTCCGTCGTCGTCGAGCAGCTGCCGGTACCCGCCGGATCTGC
This sequence comes from Stephania cephalantha, assembly GCA_039657325.1. Lineage (NCBI taxonomy): Eukaryota > Viridiplantae > Streptophyta > Magnoliopsida > Ranunculales > Menispermaceae > Stephania > Stephania cephalantha. Next base: position 18,825,277 of record CM077577.1, read on the forward strand.
TGGTTCGCTGGTCTCCTCTCTCCGCCATCTTCTCTCCCTCTCTAGTTCTCTCTTGCAACCGATCTCTCTCTCTCTCCTCTCTCTCTCTTTTTTTTTCAATCTTATCTCATTCTTATATATATATATATTATATATATACATTTTCTTTTTATTTCCCTTTTAATTTCAAATCACAAGTGTCCTCGAAAATCGAGCAGCGCGCATCTCGAGGCACCAACCCGCCTCCTTTCAAAATCTCGATACTCGCGCTTCACATATCACGAGGCGTATCCAATGTCCACCTTAAAACCACATAAATCCACTATAGCCACATTTCGGTCCCACGTCGGCAAGCGACTCGAGGCGCGTCCCCGTTCGTGTTTCTGTTCTCCGCATTCCCCGCATATACTTTTCTCAACAATTAGCATCTCCACTCGAGATTCGGACATACGCATTTCGACAAGTGGATCCCACAAACGACCCTGACTTGACACGTGGCACAAGTCAAATTTTCGGGTCGTTACACCATACTTGACCGAGTATTTGTTCGCAGATGGGCCTCGATGTGCTTCCAATGGACGGTACGGAGGATCTGGTATAGATTGCACGTGGCCAAACTGTCTAAGAATCCTCTCCGGATGGTAGGGCTCCACCACATCCATGTACTTAATCGTCCGACTGTAAAAGGCCATCGCGTGCACAACTCCATTTTCCCTGTAATTCATATATGGGTCCCAAGTGACCGAATCAAAATGCAACAACCATTGTTAGTAACCAAAAAAAATAAAAACATCATTCATCACAGGATGTGGATAACCATCTCACCTCACTTGGGCGCAACCTATCCAACGTCCTCCTAATGGACCCGAGCTTGTCAACATTCATCACGGTCTCGTGCTTTTGAATCCATCTGCAGACACGAGGTTGCACGTAGTCCATGTATTTCGCATTGGGTGTGGCGAGACCAAGTTTGAAATGGTCGTACACCCATCCCTGCAAATACATACAACGTTAGTTAGTCCGCAAATGCAAGTTGGAGTAAAAATGATACCAAAAACAATGTAAGTCTATTTTATAACAAACCTCAAGCAATGTGAGGTAGCCAGCAATCTGAGACACTTGCACTCTGGAGGCAGACCCCAAGTATCGATACAAGTATGCCAACGCAGCTGCACCTCATGCGTACTTTCCCACGTCGTCCAAGTCTTCAAGAAGCTTCAGCAGCGCGATAGACACCCGAGACCCACTCTTATCGGCAAATAGGGTGCAAGACAAAATATACAACAGGTACGCTCGAGCTGTGCATTCCACATGAGGATAATTTGTGGGTCTCGAACCAGCTTTGGGGCATCATCGACTCTTCAACCAACATTTGCGCATTGTCAGCCCCTTCCGGATATTCACCTCCTCCTCAGCCTCATCGTCGCTAACCCCAAGTAGTTTCGATACCATCTTAATAGCGTCCGAGCGAGATTCCTCCGTGTACCTCGCAAAGTTCTCAACTGCCACGACTTTGCCCGTCACAGGAATCTTCAGGAGGAAGCTCACATCCTCTAAGGAGATAGACATTTCACCAAAAGGTAAGTGAAATGTGTTCGTCTCCGGCTGCCACCGTTCCACAAATGCAGAGATAACCTACTTGTTGGCCTTGCGGTATGAACAATCTATCAGCGTATTCAACCCAGAACGCTGAATAATCCTCTGAAGTCCCTCCGTGTCAGGGTGGCACGACTGTAAATCCCATTCTTGTATCTGAGCTCCGTGATTGATACACTTGAGAACCGGACGCTCCTGCAACAAAAAAAAACACATCTCATCATATTTGTGAAAAGCCTGAGTTTTAAATTACTTCGTTCAATGAAATTTTAATTACCTCATTGTTCCAAATCGCTAATGCGACATGATCCTTAAAGCTCTTCAACAACGCACCGTCTATAGGACCACCGAGGAAAGGAGCACGCATTTCAACAGGCACTTCTGGCTCTCCTTCATTATGGCCAGCTCCACCACTACTACTCCCGCCCACATTACGATCAGTTTCTGTCGTGTTCCCCGCCGCTGACGAGTCACTGCTACTAGACTCCGATGCATGACCCTCATCTTCCCCTCGGGCAACAACAACATCCTTAGGTCGCCGAGTGTCGATGTTCGAACCCTCATCGTGCAATTCTAACCTTGCACGATTTCCATCTACCTTAACCTTTCCCTTAACATCTTCGTTCTCCTTCTCTTTCTCTTTCCGGTAAGATGCTGTCGGGGGTCTCCGGCCGCCTCGCCCCCGGTTGGCCCTCGACACCTCAACACCAGCCTCCTCCCTTGTCACCGGTGCTTTCGAACGAGCCATACTTGAAAACGGTACAACATATAAGCGCCTGGAACAGAACCAAAAAAAAAATTACTAAAAAAAAGGTTCAAAATCATCCTTTTCTCATGTCTCGGTCAAGCAGGTTCGTGAAATAAACCATATTCTCGTTCACTCCTGCCCGAAAATGGGTCAACTATCTCGGCAATGTACAACCGAGATCGATGAAACATTTTCGGTTGTACACCACCGACATGTCATACCCAATTCAATTCCCCTTACTCTCGTCCTGTGCCGACCGAGTCGACTCTAACCCTCTCGGCATTGTACAACCGAGAGATGGAGTACATTCTCGGTTGTACACCACCGACACAACATTACCTAACACTAATTGTAGCTCTCGTCATGTCTCGACCGAGATAACACATGTAATCTCGGCCATTCGTAACCGAGACTCTGTGAACTCTTCCGGCCTGCCTGGCCGAGACGACGAGTTGCCAAAAATTTACCTTTTTGTCTCGGCCATGCTTGGCCGAGACAGTAAACACACTCTCTGGCCTGTGTGGCCGAGAACCGCGATTTTCCAATAATGGAAACCTTGAACACACCGCCACATATACATTACAACTACTCTACCAAATGTAACTTAATTAGACTATCAACGTACCTTGAAGCGATCGATTTCGCGCCAAATGTGTGCGTACGACGAACTTCAACCGAGCCATAATTTGGAGACGAAATCGCCCAACACCCCGAGCCTACAAACTGTAAAAACCTCCTACAACGAAGGAGAAACACGGAGACGGACAAAAAGACACGATTTCCGGGAATCCTCGCAATGGTCGATCCTCAACGAATTCGTTCTTCCTCAAGGAGTTCGCTGGTGGGGGTGGTGGGGGTGGTGGGGCGCGAGAGTTTTGAACGAGGGGTATTTTGGGAATTTCGGGTCCAATTTTTGGGTGCCCCGGGTAAATTGGTTAGTGCCCTCATTAATAGGGTGCCTTCATGAAACGATGGGGTGCCCTTAGCGGCCCTCAAAACTGGAAGTGACTTTTATTCTTGGTGATGCTTGTTACTATAATATACTTGTATTTGAGAACTATAATATATTAGATATTCCTAATGTTTGCTTGTTTTTTTTTTTAGGAGAGAAACAACAATATCAGAGAACCAATTTGGTTTCATGCCTGGGAGGTCAACTATGGAGGCGATTTTCCTTGTAAGATGATTGTTAAAAAAATATAGAGAAAAGAAAAAAGATCTTCATATGGTATTCGTAGATTTAGAAAAAACATATGATAGGGTCCCTAGAGATGTTCTTTGGTGGGTTCTAGAAAGAAAAAGAGTGCATGCTAGATACATAGACACTATTAAGGATATGTATGATGGAATAGTAACGAGTATAAAGACATTTGGAGGAGCTGCAAAAGAATTTCTCAATACGATAGGACTACATCAAGGATCGGCTTTAAGCTCATATCTATTTACTTTAGTTATGGATGAACTAACTAGACATATTCAAGAGGATATACCATGGTGTATGTTATTTGCAGATGATATTGTCTTAGTATATGAAACTAAAGATGAAGTAAATAAGAAATTAGAACTCTGGAGGAATACATTAGAATCTAAAGGCTTTAAGTTTAGTAGGACGAAAACCGAATACATGCATTGTGAGTTTAGAAACACTAGACATCGAGATGACGGAGTGGTAAAATTAGGGGAAGTAGAAGTTCCTAAGGTAAACCACTTTAGATACCTATGATCAATCATACAAAATGATGGTAACATTGAGAACGATGTCACACATAGAATTCAAGTTGGATGGAAGAAATGGCGGAGTGCAACAGGGATGATTTGTGATCGAAATGTTCCTACTAAGTTAAAAGGAAAATTTTATAGGACCGCGATTAGGCCAGCTATACTCTATGGAAGTGAATGTTGGGCGGTAAAGCAACAATAATTACATAAAATGAACGTAGCAGAAATGAAGATACTTAGGTGGATGTGTGGTAAAACTCGTAAAGATAGAATAAGAAATATAGAAATTCAAAGACAAGTAGAAGTAGCACCAATTGATACAAAGATTAGGGAAGGGCGGTTGCGGTGGTTTGGTCACCTGCAAAGACGGTCTACAAATGTCGCAACTAGAAAACTTGACTCAATAGAAACTGTAGAAACTCGACGAGGTAGGGACATACCAAAGTTAACATAGGATGCATTAATTAGGAATGATTCGAATGGTTTGAAAAGCTCACCATCAATTGCACTTAATCGAGCACAATGGAAAAGTTTGATCCATGTAGCCGACCCGAGTTAATTTGGGACTGAGGCTACGTTGTTGTTGTTGTTGTTGTTGTTGTATAGGATAGTGTTTGCTAGTTATTAAATATTTGCCAAGGTTTTATTTTGTATGGAGTATATCATATTTGCACATCCCTTGTTTTTACTATTTTTTATAGGTCAAATTGGTTTAACATCCTAACATTTCGCAACTTTTGTTATTATATCCTAACATTTTGAGATTTTTTATTATATCATAACTTTTTATATTGGCTAATTTGTATCCTAAACCACTTTAAACTCCAAAATTAATGATGTGACACTTAAATAATGAATTTAAACCGTAAAATTAATAATTATTTTGATAAATATAGGTGATTTTAAACTCATAATTAAGGTGTCGCATCTTCAAATTTTAAGTTAAAAACTTAATTGGGGGTACAAATTTAACAAAATCTACAAAGGTGATGATATAATAACAAATCTCAAAAGGCTATGATATAATAGCAAAAGTTACAAAAGGTTAATATATTTTAACCAATTAAGCCTTTTCATATTGTTGTTAGGCTTAGTTGTTATATTGGTTCAACTTTGATTATATTCTCATGACATGGTGGTCTCTTTTGTCTTTCTATACTATAGCCTTCTCTTTCTTCTGCCTTTCAGTCTGCACAACCCTCTCATTCAACTGGTGTTTTCTCCTTTCAGACACAAGCGGGTATGTAATATTTCAATTTTATTTTGATTTGCATTTTTGAAAGTTGGTAAAGCAAGTATTTTTGTATTGCATTAGTTACCTTTTCTACTTCATAATGTCAACCTTAAAACTTTTATATCAATGTTGTTTAAACTCCTGTTTTACTGCTATTTCAGCACCTTCTAGCTATTTTGGTGGGCTGCCAATCCCATTGGGTCAGGCTCCTTTCGGACAACAATATGTTTTTTTACCATTTTCTACCAACTGTACACTATGTTTCATGTCACACTGATTTTATTGTTTGAGCCTTTTTGTTTTTTGTTTTTTGTTTTTCTTTTCTTCATTGCATTCCTCTGTATGCAAAAGATGATGTAATTTTCATCTTTGGTTAGTAAAACTTGTTGACCGAAAAAAAATGGATGTTGTAAACTAAGTTGTAAGCCAACTAGAACTTAAGTTGAACGTGCTAGAGACTTAAGTTTAAAAGGCATAAACTAAGAACTACTAGAACAAGTAGAGAAGATGAGACAAGAGAGAAGAGAGTTAGAGATGAGAATGTAGAGATTTCATTCATACATTGGTGTGTCAATTACAATGGGGTTGGCACCCTTTATATATGTCATTTAGTGGTGATGATAATTGTACTTATACAATGTGACAAGTTATACATACACCACAAGTCATACAACACATCACAAGCAACATAGACAATACATGGAAGAGTTGGTGTACATTGGAGATGATTACAAGTTACATGAAGTGTGTGAGTCATGCTTGATGTTACAATTCAATGTGAGAACCATGTTTCACAATTTGGTCACCTATATGCACAAGTGTCCATCCATTTCATAATATTCCCCCTTGGATGATATTTGTTGAAAGAATGTGTCTCGTTAAACTTTTACTAGAAAAAATCATGTGGGAAAAAATCTAGTACAAGAAAAAGAGTATAATATTGCTTTGTAGTATAATATTTGTTGATTGCCTTATTAAAAACCTTGCTAGGAAAACCCAGTAAAACAAAACCATAGCTAAGGAAAAGAGTGCAACACATTGATACACTTAAAAAAAATTTAAATGTCTTATTAAAACCACTACTAGAAAAACCCCGTGGGAAAAATCTAGTATAGGAAAAAGAATACATTAATTGCTCTCATAATTTATTTTTTCTTTTATTTTTTATATGAAGTATAATAATGTTAGGATTGCTTCATTAAAAACCTTGCTAGGAAAACCCAGTGGGATAAAACCATAGAGAAAGGAAAAGAGTGCAATACACTAATCAATCTAGATACAGAGTTTTAATATTGTTAGAATTGCCTCATTAAAAACTTTGCAAAGAAAACTCAGTTGGATAAACCATAGCAAAGGGAAAAAGAGTGCGATACACTAACCAATAGCTCATTTTGATTCTCCCCCTCATGTTCACATAGGTGAGACATCTTGTGCATTTTGTTGCACATGGACATTGTTTTCTATATGAACCATTTAATGCTGAAGCATATGATTGTCACTCTTTTGTATATAATATTTGCATCAAGTAATTTATTCATAACTTGTTGCTACTGAATGATCCTTTGAACTTCGAGTTCATATTAATTTATACATGGATCATAATACAACAAATTTAATGCAATTTGATGTGTTTCAAGCAATTTCACGTCATTCCTTTTGAATTGGCTTACATCTCCCCCTAATGGTGGGAGAATTGCTTAATCAAAGTGACAATTAGCAAAACTTGTTATAAATAAATTCCCTATTAGGAATCCAAAGCATCTTATAATATGATTGATGAAGAGTTAAATCAATATAAGCCTCCTATTGATTTGCCTTAAAATAATCTCCAGCTGATAAAAAAAATCCAGTTCGATAAAGGATGTCCGTGTGAATTTACAATATTTTTGCATTATTGATGATTATGGATAATCAAATAGATCTTTCCACATTATGAATGTCATTTGATTTATGACGACATTTATTTTAATGTGTCTTATATATTCCAGAAGTTAAAGCCATGAATATTATACTCAGATTAAATCATATTCATATAGATAAATTTTCTATTATTCTGAGTAAACTTCTTCTGAACAAGACATTAACAATAAAATTGTTGTACCAGATATTGCCTGAACATTAGCCTCCGCTAAGTTCGAATTTGAGAAATATTCACTTTTATATTATAATGTACATGCATGTAGCACGATACACAAGACATAAACTCATCGCCCATATTTAGGTCACGATTTAAACACATCTCGATGTGCCTGTTTTATCGAGTCATTTTCAATGATAAAACTCATAATATTTTGCCTTTGATTTTGAAGGCATGATAAAGGTCACAAAAATATTCGAGTATATATATATATATATATATATATATGACAATATTTAGGCAAAATAGTCTTTCATATATGACAAAAAAATGTCACAATTATGAGCGCTCATTGTCAATAATTATTTGCCCTTTGTAGTGGTGCACCACTTTTGTTCCAATTTTTTGGTGGAATTGTCAATACGACATTTACCTGATATTTTCACATTTTCCACGTCCATAACTTTATTATTGCGATCATGATCATTATATGCAACATATGCTTCTTAATTTGAAGCTGAACTAATTGGACGAGAGCGATATTATATTTATAATATCTCATTATTTTACTCAGCTACCATGAGACAAGAAATCAATCCTTAATATTTATCGGATTGATGTGCGCACTCGATATTTGTTGCAGCAATAAATCGAGGTGGGCCACGTGACCTTATTTTTATTGTCTCATCAGTCATATTTCTGCTTAGCCTCAACATAGAGGTAATTAAAATTGCGGAATTATAATTAATATTTGACTGATTAAATTTTGTAGCTTGAGACTCAACCGCTCATTTTGAGTTTTTGGAGCAATACCTTTTTTGGTATTTATATATTTATAACTCCATAGGGTGAAAAGATATATAAAGTGAAATATTCACTTTTCAAATCTCTAAAGAGATATTGGCAAATGATTTAAATTTTGTATAACACAACATAGTCTTGCATATATGTTTTATTCACAAATTATAGTATCTAACATTGTCATGACAAGTAATTCTTATCGGTAATATAATAAGGCAACAAGTTCAACTATGGTTGAATAATATTTTGAAAATAAATTTAATATAAAATAGTTTTCCCCTTTTTATGTAAAAACATAACATATGATTAAATATATGTTCACAACTTGATTCATTAATAAACAAAATGTATTATTCGTATGAGTTGGTGGGACAACCTCCAGGTTGAGTGGCGAGACATAGTCTACTTAATATCATGCCTCCTCGAACGGGATAACCCGTCTCCCTTTCAATGTTTAGCTTTACCGGGGACAAGGCTTACCCACTATCAACTCGAACTTATAGCATTATTTGTATTATAAAATCAAGAATAGAACAATAACTAATCGTTTGTAGTTTTAAGAGAAAAACTATGTCACACATTGACTTTTGATTTCTGATGTAGAAGATCGTATAAGACGCAGCTACAGAGCATACTTTCGTAGTCGGTGACGTTACAATACATAATGTATGAATAAAGTACATTTACATAATTAAATATGCATGTAACAAAAAAGAAATTAACCATGACAACATAAAAATAAATTGAACTTATTTAAATTAATAAAAATTATACCTTCTTAGCTTTATATCTTTGAAAAGCTTATTGATCTTCAAGACCTCATCTTGTAGAGCAACTTCGTGCTGATAACGTGTTGTAAACTAAGTTGTAAGACAACTAGAACTTAAGTTGGACTTGCTAGAGACTTAAGTATAAAAGGCATAAACTAAGAACTACTACAACAAGTAGAGAAGATGAGACAAGAGATAAGAGAGCTAGAGATGAGAATGTGGAGATTTCATTCATACATTGGTGTGTCAATTACAATGGGGTTGACACCCTTTATATAGGTCATTTGGTGATTATGATAATTGTACTTATACAATGTGTACAAGTTATACATACACCACAAGTCATACAACACATCACAAGCAACATAGACAATACATGGAAGAGTTGGTGTACATTGGAGATGATTATAAGTTACATGAAGTGTGAGAGCCATGCTTGATGTTAAAATTCAATGTGAGAACTATGCTTCACAATTTGGTCACCTATATGCACAAGTGTCCATCCATTTCATAACAATGTAGATATTTTGTCATGCATTGATTTTTTACCAATTTATATCTGGATCTGTATCTTATTTCTCAAACATGACCCTTGATTCTTAACATTGTCCAGGTTTGCCAATCATAGCCCTATGGTCAAGCAGGAACCCCCAGAAAGGAATCCATCTGGTACCCTACCTGCAACGCCTCCAACATCCATTGGTCGCACAGGATAACCTTCAGTTCAGATTGGAATTTCCAGCTTGCCTTTTAGTTCTCATAGTTTTTCTATTTTGGTTGAATGTAATAGTGTGTTGATTACTTCAGTAAATGCGTTTTTCATTCTTCTTATCCCTCTGTCTCTCACTATGGTGCTTTGTTCTCACTTCTCGAGGTAGCTCCCATAGCCTTTCACTTAGGAGAAACAATAGTTAAAAAATCTTGGATGCATTTATTCGCCTGTGCAAATCACGATACAAGATAGGTAGTGGTCTGGGCCATGAATCTTGTCTTCTTGAAGAAATAATATGTAAAAATCTAGGCATAGAATTTGCAAACATACACAACTAGATGAGCCATTTCTTTATTGTTGAGAACTTGGGTGATATACTTTTATGTTTCAATTTTCTAATCATTACTAAAAGTCAAATGACTTCATAACAAGTGGTTAGGTCTTCAAATCGCTTAGTTATGAGTTTTAACAATTAGGAGGAAGTAGGAAGCAAGGAAATATTTTAGTTTTGCATTAGCTCTCACCGCCATTTTATTTTTTTTATGCGGTTCAAGAACTCACTCTAAGCTGTAATTGTGCTAATATGATGGAAGCTCAATTTTTTCGTTGATGATTTATTTGTGTTGTGTTGATTCTATTCTCATGACATGTTGGTCGCTTTTGTCTCTCCATAGCCTTCTCTTTCTGCTCCCATTCAGTCAGCACAACCCTCTCAGACATCGAGCGACTTTAGTCAGACGCAAGCTGGTAAGTAATATTATTCTGTTCATTTGTAATATTTTTTGCCTCATACATTGTACCTTAAATAATAATAATAAAAAAAAGATTTATACCTGTGTTGCTTAAAATCCTATCTACCTGTTATTTCAGCTGCTTCAAGTGTTTTTAGTGGCGCGCCAAGCTCTTCGGGTCAAGTTCCATTTGGTCAACAGTATGTTTCTTTGCCATTTCTCTCCCAATGTCAACTATGTCATGATGTCATTGGGATTTTGTAGTTTGGGTATCAGTTCTTTTTGAAGTATTGTTGTGCACCTTCTCTGTATCTCTACCATATTTTTCAAACATGAGCCTTGATCCTTAAATGTTGTCCAGGTCTGCCAGTAACAGCCATATTGTCATTCAGGCACCAATGAATCCATCCAGTACCCTCCTGATAACCCTCAAATTCGTATAACACATGAAAGGCCTCATAGAAAGCATGGAATGCATGCAAGGAGTGATCTCAATTGAGAACGGAAATGCAGACTGACAGTGGCAACTGGAGAAGTGAGACAGTTGAACCGGGGTACTAGAATTTTGGCAGAAAGACTGCAGATGTGAAGAGAAAGAGAGAGCGAAGAAACTATCTGGAAAATGAAGTTGGCTTCGCACAGTTAGGCATTTTCTCGAACAATCTTTTCTTGATTCTTAATTTTTTACCATCGCGTTACATAGAAATTGTAATCTGTTACGCTCAATTGCAGTGTAGAAATCATTCTTGTTCAATCACATCTTTAAATTCCTATTTCAATTTTTTTTTTTATGAAAAATTTCCTATTTTAATTAATTGTGATTAAAATTGTAATCTATTTACATTCAACTTCAATCTCAGTTCAGAAGGAATTTTCCAGCACAGCCTATAAGATCTGTTACTATTCTTTTTTGGTTGAATGCTACATGGGTGCGGAGGAGTGCCCTCGGAGCAATTGTTTTGTCCCTGCTGGCTGCTAGCACATGCTTCTTTCTTGAATGAAAATAAATTCTTCCATGATAAACATGGGTTTGTTTGGATACAAAGTGCACATATTTATAATTGTAGTAATGTTTTAAGCTTCCCTGTCCCTCAGAGCTAGTCCTGTGCCCTTGTAATTCATCGAACAGAAAAAAGGCCTTCTACAGCAAATTCAACATGTTATGATGAGAATGATGAAAAAAAATAAAAAAATAAAAAATGTTATTGAATAGAAATGAGAATATATGGAGATGGATCTTATTATCATTATTGTAAGACTTTGATTCAACCATTTACTCACTTGCAGACCTTTTTAGTTCCGCCAAGTTGAACGATTTCCAATTGATTTCAAATGGAATCATATTACATTCTGCCATTATCAAAATTCATTAATTCGCTATGAGCAATTGTTTGCCATGCATTTAGACTTTTTTTTTGAAAGTAAACAATACTTGTATATATATGGTAGAAGTGTAAATATGTACAAAAAGATGGAGGACCAGCAGTCCTCACCAGTCATAAAGTGGTACTACATACCATTTTTACATGAATACATCTTCTACAATTACAAAACAAACCCATAACTACTTTTAATGGGTTGTAAAACAAGAAAGAAGGAAGATCTAGACAAAAACAAACAAAGAACCTACTATATAATCCATTGCCAACGGTAAAACCAATCCGTGAAAGTGTGTCCTTTGTTGAATTTACTTGATAAAACCCATCTTGCCGCCGATAACCTTGAAGATTCTCAAATCCTATCAATTGTATTAGTTTTACCTTCAAAGATCTGAGCACTCCTTTCAAGCCAAAGTATCCAAAGAACAAAAGCTATAGCTGCTCCACTGATGTGTTTCCTTTTCCTCTTCCCGTCAAGTCTTTCTAGTAAAGTCAACACTCCTTCCAATGATCTAGGATTAAATATGCCTCCACCTGAGCAAAGTTCCGACTATTCCACACTTGATAAGCTACAACACATTTAAAAAATAAATGACTCGCAGTTTCATTGTCCATCATACATAGATGACAACAACTAGGCAACAAGTATAAGTGTAGCATTCTTCGTTGAAGCTTGTCATAAGTGTTCAAACCACCATATAACATTATCCAACAAAAAAACCTTAATTTTGGGTGGAAAAATAGCATTCCAAAGTCCCTTAAAAGCTTGATGCATCAACAAATTCGGATGATCAATCAAGTGATTAAAAAGAGATTTGCATGTAAATAGACCGGAAGACTTCAAGGCCCAAACTATCTTAATCTAAAACATTGGGAAAATTTTTAACTTGGCTAAGTAGAGTGATAATCGCCTCTTTTTCTACTTGGAAACGAATAGGGCATCTATTTGGCAAGAAAAGGTTCCATTCATAATGGATCTCATTACTAGAGAACAAAAGGTTAACAAAGTGAGACACGGGAAAGTCATGATGACATGACAATGAGAACACATTGGGAAACTTATAAGTCAAACTGCTATTACCTAACCATTTGTCTTACCAAAACCTCACTGACGACTAAGGAATGATAATTCGATAAAATTTGTTGAAGTTTAGGCGAAGTTTATCGAAGTTGAAGGGATCGAAACGAAGTTCACGGGTAGTTTAAAAATTACAAAACTTCTTCGAAGTTTATGTTCAAAATTTACAACATTGATATAAATTGATATGGATTGCTAAAAGAGGAGAAATTGCAAACTTTTTGGTAAAAATAAATAAATAAATAAATGTGTAGGAGACGAAAGGGTTGAGGGTTGTAATTGATGGTAGCTTTTAAGGGTTATTAAGAATTTGAGAGTGGCTCACTTTTGTACACACATCTCTACACCAATCATGTGATCCCTTGATTTTGCGTCAAGATTCAATGTATGCATCGAGATTCACTTTTGCACACACATCTCTAGAACGCTTTGTAGTTTTTTTTAATTGATGCATAATATCAAAAAGTGGATATTTTCATTTACTTTAAATACTGACCCATATAAAAAAAACATGTTTCATAATTTTAATTTTACTTATAAGAATGTGCAATTAATAAATGGTTAGATAATCAAATTAAATGTAATACTTATCACTAAAAAGTGATCTACCATACACGGCGTACATGACTAGTGCCAATAAAATTGACTTGAAACCATTAAATTGTAAAATTTTTAGGTATAAATGCATAATTGTACTTGTTTTGACATCCTATAAAATGAGTTTTAGTTTATTGACCATTTAAATAAAAATTTCTTAAACTTCTCTAAGTTAGCGAATTTTTACCAAAATTCTCCACGTTGAATTAAACTTCTCCGAATTAATTCTGATTATCAAGAGGGCGAATTATAAGGCGAAACCGAAGTTTCGATCCTTGCTGACGACACATCCTCTATTTTAATGCACATATGATGATGAAAACTAAAATGATTGGAGTGAATGAATTTCCATGGACTTTTATGGGTTATCCTAGGGGCCACATAGCATCCCATATGTTGGTTTCCTAACCATTAATGCTTTTAATCACCCTATGCCAAAGTGCTCCGGGTTCTCTTGGAAACCTCCATAACCATTTTGATGTGGAGGCTTGACTTCTTTTTTTGAGGTTCCCTAATGACAACCCCCTTTCGAAAGAGGTAATTCGAAAATGTCCCAACGAATGAGGCCATGACCACAATTCTCCTCACTATTTTGCCAAAAGAAATCTCTAAAAGCCTTCTCAATTAACTTAGCCACCTTACTCGACACCCTAAACACAGACATGTAAAAAAGGGAATAGCCTCAAGAGTTGACTTAATAAGACAGTTCATCTACCTTAGAAAGAAAAATTTTCCTCCAACTAGCCAATCTACGAGCTATTCTTCCAACCACTAGTGCCCAAAACTCAACCGTATTAGGATCACCCCCTAATGGAAAAGTGGCCAATCACCCACCATGCAACCTACCCTCCTAGCTATATCACTCACTACCTCATTTTCAAGATTGACCCTAATGACTTAACTCTTATCTATATTGATTCTCAAACCTGAGATGTCACAAAACTCATTTAGAATCTCTACCAGCACATCAATGAATCGAACATCCCCATCAATAAGAAAGAGAATATTATCAACAAACTGCAAATGAGACACATGGACTCTATCCTTGCCCACAACAAAGCCTTTAAGATTTCCCTTAGCCATTTCTCTATCCATGACCCTACTCAACAAATCCACCACTAACGTAAAAATGAAAGGGGAAAGCGGATCCCTTTGCTTAAGATCTCGCGTGGCTCTAATTTTTCCTTTTGGACATCCATTAATAAACACTAAAAAATTAGCATAACTAAGGCACCCTTTGATCCACATTCTCCATCTTTCACTAAAACATTTGTTACTCAAGACATAATCAACAAAATCTCATTCAGTATGATTATATGCTTTTGCCATGTCAATTTTAAACAAAAAACCTTTTTTCTTTCTTCTTTTATCGTCTTCCACAATCTCATTTGCCACTAAGACCACATCAAGGATTTGTACCTTGAATAAAAGCTAATTAAGACTTTGAGATCATAAATTGGAGGACATTCCTAAGTGTATCGCTAAGGACTTTAGCTACGATCTTGTAAAGACTCGAAATCAAGCTAATAGGCCTAAAGTCCAAAACTTTAAAGGAATTTTCTTTCTTAGGAATCAAACAAATATATGTTTCATTAACAATGTCATTTATGATCCCCTTATGATAGAAATCCTCCATTGCTACCATCAAATCCCCTCTAAGTAGGTCTTAATTTTGAATGAAGAATTATAGAGTAAAACCATCTGGCCCTGGTGCCTTACTACCATCACAATCCATTAATGCACTTTTTAATTCTTCCTCTGAAAAAGTCTCTCTAAGTGTATATTTTGTGCCTCGCTAATCGGGGTCCATTGAATATCCTCAACACCTATTCTTCTTTTACCTCTAGATGTGTAAATATTCGTGAAAAATCTAAAGATCTCCTCCTCTGTCAATCTATTATCAGTGTGAACAACCCCATTATCACCTTCAAATTTGGATATGACATTTTGAGCTATGCGGAAGGAACAAAGGCGATGAAAAAATGTTGTGTTTAAGTCACCTTCTTTCGACCATTTCAATTTGGCTTTTTGGCATGCTATCGTTCCCCCCTAATACTTATTTCACCCCACTCTACCTTGGCTTATCTTCTCTTGATGCCCAAATTATGAGACCAACCACTAATTCTCAAATTCCTTCCTTCTAATTCTAACCCTTCCAAACTCTAAATGATTATGTTCCTTAACGTAAGACTTCAATTCTTTCAACTTCAACATAAACCTATGACTCGAATGCCTAAAGGAAGTGGAGGACATCCACCATTGATTGACCAAATCCTTGATTTTTTGTTTTCTAACCAAACATTCTCAAATCTAAAAGGTGTTGGACCCCAATTGACATTGATCTGAAATCATCCTTGGCCTCTACAATAAATTGTGAGAAAAAGACTCCCACCCACTACTTACCGAAAATCTATTTAAACGACTACGTGTGGGAGGTGATATAAAGTTGGACCAAGTAAATTTGGAATTAGTAAGAGGAGAATCAATCAAATTCAATTATTGGCCTCCACAATAAATTGTGGGAAAAAAGACTCCACCCACTACTTACCGAAAATCAATCCAAACAACTACATGTGGGAGGTGATCTAAAGTTGGACCAAATAAATTTGGAATTAGTAAGAGGAGAATCAATCAAATACAATTATTCACTCAGATCCCCAAATATTTGCATACTAAACGTTCACCTTTGATTGATATTTTTCTCGTTCATGAACCTAATGGTATTAAAATCACCTCCCACACACCAATTAGACTCACACAACATACTCAACCCAGATAATTCATCCCAAAATCTTTATGTCTCTAGCTTGCGGAGGACCATACACTCCAGTCAACCACTGAGAGTAAGAAGAACTAGATTGGATTTTGATTAATACTAATAATTTGCCCATAATATTATCATGAACAGTGACCAACCTAGAGTCCCATGCTACAAGAATCCTACCGATGACCCTACTGAAGGTAAAAACAAAACCCACTTTTTAAATCTATTAGTCCATAATTGCCCCATGATCCTTCTATCAATGCATTCCTTTTTTGTTTCCTATAAAATGATAATTTTGGTCTGGCCTCACGAATCACCTTCCTAACAATGCTATGTTTTATAGCTGCACCACACCCTCTAATGTTCCATGATAGTATCCTCATTTAGAACTCCTCATAACCTCTTTATAGAGTCTCATCATTTCCCTTCTAGCCTGTTGGTTTGTCATTTTCTGCTTAGTAGGGACCCTAACTTTCTTTTTCTTATCCCTCTTCCTTGTGTTATGACTCTTTCCTAGGTTCGGTATGGTGGAAACCCCCTCCCCTTTCTCTTTGTTGGACTTTTTGACTCACTAAACTCTCATTAACTGTTACATCTCTCAAATCATGTTCAGTTCTGACCTCTGCATTCATGGTTGAACCTGTCACTGGTGATGTAGAATTTGCAATTTGGACATCTTGGACCATTTGGCCTATTTCATAACTAAGAGACTCGGGTACCATAGATGGGAAAGAAAATGCACCATCCACAATTTCCAGGGACTTAGAAGAACTTTCAAAAACACCAAAATTTGATTTTTGAAATGATGTTACCTGATGGTCTGTACACTCAGGTTCCTTTTCTCTTGAATAGAAAACGTCGCACGCTCTTAAATGAATTGAGTGGTTGGAAAGAGCATCTACTGATACAAACAACAACAACAACAACAACAACAACAACAACAACAACAACAACAACAACAACAACAACAACAACAACAACAACAACAACAACAACAACAACAACAACAACAACAACAACATAGCCTCAGTCCTAAATTAACTGGGGTCGGCTACATGGATCAAACTTTTCCATTGTGCTCGATTAAGTGCAATTGATGGTGAGCTTTTCAAACCATTCAAATCCCTCCTAATTAATGCATCCCATGTTAACTTTGGTCTGCCCCTACCTCGTCGAATTTCTACAGTTTCTATTGAGTCAAGTTTTCTAGTTGGGGCATTTGTAGGCCGTCTTTGCAGGTGACCAAACCACCGCAACCGCCCTTCCCTAATCTTTGTATCAAATTGTGCTACTCCTACTTGTCTTTGAATTTATATATTTCTTATTCTATCTTTACGATTTTTACCACACATCCACCTAAACATCCTCATTTCTGCTACATTTATTTTATGTAATTGTTGTTGCTTTACCGCCCAACATTCACTTCCATAGAGCATAGCTGGCCTAATTGCGGTCCTATAAAATTTTTATTTTAACTTAGTAGGAACATTTTGATCACAAATCACCTCTGTTGCACTCCGCCATTTCTTCCATCCAGCTTGAATTCTATGTGTGACATCATTCTCAATGTTACCATCATTTTGTATGATTGATCCTAGGTATCTAAAGTGGTTTACTTAGGAACTTCTACTTCTCCTAATTTTACCACTCCGTCATCTCGATGTCTAGTGTTTCTAAACTCACAGTGCAAGTATTCAATTTTCGTCCTACTTAACTTAAAGCCCTTAGATTCTAATGTATTCCTCAAGAGTTCTAATTTCCTATTCACTCAATATTTAGTTTCATCCACTAAGACAATATCATCTGCAAATAGCATGCACCATTGTATATCCTCTTGAATATGTCTAGTTAGTTCATCCATAACTAAAGTAAATAGAAATGGACTTAAAACCGATCCTTGATGTAGTCCTATCGTAATGGGAAATTCTTTTGTAGCTCCTCCAAATGTCTTTATACTCGTTACTACTCCATCATACATATCCTTAATAGTGTCTATGTATCTAGCATGCACTCTTTTTCTTTCTAGAACCCACCAAAGAACATCTCTAGGGACCCTATCATATGTTTTTTCTAAATCTACGAATACAATATGAAGATCTTTTTTCTTTTCTCTATATTTTTCTAACAATCGTCTTATAAGGAAAATCGCCTTCATAGTTGACCTCCTGTGCATGAAACCAAATTGGTTCTCTCGATATTGTTGTTTCTCTCCTTAGCCTATTGTCAATTATCCTCTCCCAAAGTTTCATAGTGTGACTCATAAGTTTAATTCTCCGGTAGTTTGAGCAACTTTGAATGTCTCCTTTGTTTTTGAAGATTGACACAAGCGTGCTTCTTCTCCAATCCATTGGCATCAGTTTTGATTTTAAAATTTTATTGAAAAGTTTTGTTAACCAAGTCAATCCAATTTCTCCTAAGCATTTCCAAACCTCTATGGGTATTTCATCTGGGCCACATGTTTTCCCTATTTTCATTCTTTTCAATGCCTCTTTAACTTCTACAATTCTAATATTGCGTGTATAGTTTACATTTCTTTCTTGGTGTGGGTTTTCATCTATTATAGTATCAACTTAACCATCATTAAATAAACTATCGAAGTAACTTCTCCATCTCTCCTTAATATCCTCCTCGCACGTTAAAACATTTTGATTTGCGTCCTTAATACATCTTACATGACTTAGGTCTTGTTTCTTTTTATCTCTTAATTTGGCTAGCCTATATATATATATATTTTTCGCCATCTCTATTACCTAACCTTGTATATAGATCTTCCATGAAATTTGTTTTAGCTTGACTAACTACTTTTTTAGCTTGTTTTCTAGCTTCTCTATATTGATTGTACACATTTTCATCTTGACACTTAGGTATTTTCCTATACATCTCTCTTTTAGTCTTAATTGCTCGTTGGACATCCTCGTTCCACCACCATGCTTCCTTCTTTAGTGGTCCCAAGCCTTTAGATATACCTAATACGTTTGATCTCACTCTCCTTATGCAACTACTCATTTCTAGCAACATTGTATTAGCATCTAAGTCAAGATTCCAAACATTTTCCTTTAGTGGTTTTTCTCTAAACTCTACTTGTTTACTATGTTTTAGGTTCCACCACTTTATTCTAGGGTCGCTAACTCTTTTATTTATATTATGTCGTCGTGTTAGCTTAATATCAAGTACAGAATATGAAAATGTTGAAGTTGATTCCTCTGTTATGAAACCATTTGTTGCATTCAATTCATCTTGTTCTATATGCATGTTCATCTAAACCGTCGAACATGTCTTGAACCTGCATTAACTCTTTTCCTTTCTGCTTGAAATTCTTCTCGCGCCTTGAAGCCTGATTGCGGAGCCTTCTTTCCTTCTTCTTCGCCTTCTTCGATGATTGCTTTGGCTTAAGATTGTTAACTCATTCCTGCAATACCATATCATTGCTAGTAGATGAATGATGAGAAGAACGGTTGACCATGTCCTCATAGTTGATATGAGATGAATGAACCTTGTGTTGGCAAAATTGGTTGTAATTGGATGATTTGTATGGAGCCAAGATCGATTGAAGATAAATTGCATCTTTGCTTGAATGTGTATGAAGAGACGAAACTGTATTTGTTTCATCTCTATCATCAATGGCGACTGAATTATGGTGACCTAAATGGTTAGGGCTATGTGTATGGGTCGGTCGAGCGCGATGGTTAACGTTGTGCGTGTGGGCTGGTTATGGGGCGCTGCAAGGGTTTTGATGGTGAATGTTATTGTTAGACGCAGATGGAGGAAGTGTGTTGGTTGGAACTAAGCACTAGGTGTATTGGGTTAACAAGAGAAGGCAGTAAGCTTTGCGTGGGTTTGGTGGTTTAGTTGTTAGTGGGCTTGGGTTGATGGTTTTGAGGACCATGGGAAAGGCAGGTACCAATGTTAGGTTGAGAGCCACCAGGTTGGTCGTTAGTGGGCTTGGTGGGATTGTAGGATGCGTTTGGGCTAAGGACATTAATGATAGGAGATGGGTTTGTTACCTTCTCATGATTAAGGGTTGAACATGCGGGATCGGTGGTTGTGACGGGGACCATAAAATTGGCTTCGAGATGAGGAGTGTCTTGCAAATAACAAGCATTGGGAGTGTGTCCCTAGTCTTCCGCATAAGCATAAATTGCATGCGCATCTACTCCTCTGTTACTTGCAGAGGCTTTATCAAAAAATTTGAACTTCACCGTTGGATTCACATGAGTCGATAATCTTAGGGCTGGGACTGTATTTGCTTTTAATGGCAAATGACGCCACCTTCTTTTTCGTGATTTTGGCGACCTATACGGAAACATCATACATTGCAAACTCTTTCATTGATGGTAATGGAGAATTTCTCCGGGACGAAGCCATCACGACAACCTCTAACTCTGATTTTGACAAACTTGAGGAAGGTTAAATTCTGAGTCTCTTTGGCGAATTCCATGATTCTACCACAAATAGACCTATTTGTTGGAATGTTTTCCATGACCAACACTCAACAGGGATTCCTTCAAATCCCATCCACTGATCAATGCAACTTAACCTCCTATTAAACCACTGAGAATTACAACTCCATCCATATAACATCATTAATGGAGATGCAAAAGAAGATAGAACATTGTTCCTCTTTTCCGAACTCGAGCACCAAAACAAACTCATATCATCCGCCACCAGTATCAACTTGATCCTTATGTGCATCCTGTTGGATAGCTCATCTTTGATTTCCTTCCACTCAACATGTCATTCTCTTCTCAAGACTAGGATTGCAACATTGCAAAACATGTTGCAATTGTAGTTGCTCACTGTTGTACTTTTAATCCTCTGTTTTTTAAGTGTTGATCTAGGTAATGAAACCTTATATCACTGTGAAGAAGAAAGGAGAGACTCAGAATATTAGATTTGAGATTATCTCAGTCTGTATGTGTATTAAAATATATATAGGTAGTTAAAAATGCAGTTACAACTGTATGCTGAAAACACTCACAACCATACGATACACTCAATCTCAACCATTGATCTAAGACACACATAACTCACTCAACATACAATTGGATTTTGTAGTAGTCTGAATTTCAATCTTGTACAGTTGGATCTTAGAACAATTTCGCGAACTACAAAACTCCACATTGGCGAGCCAAGCATCATGAGTAGTTGTCACATCTGCTCATATTACTTGAGTATAGATGCTTGGAACAATTGCATTTAGAAGCCATGCAATTAGTGCCGATCTTTTTGGATCCATGCTTTGTAAGCAGGATTAAGTACATTTGAATCATCTAACATCTTCGGACATGGACTAGTACCAAACAAGTGTCCGTCATAATCACAACCACGCACCATAGGAACAACTATTGATTTTCATAACATAAAATTTGATTTATCTAACTTGATTGAGATTTTGGATAAAGAATTACCAAATGAAGCCGAACCTCCAGAGCAAGGTTTAAAAAATCGACAAACTTCGGCGAAGCTCGGGCGAAGTTTGTCGATTTTGAGGTGAGCGAAGTGAAGTTCATAGGCAGTAGAAAAATTGCAAAACTTCGACTCAACTTCGGCTAACTTCAACCGAACTTCGAAAACATCGATGTAAGTTAATAAAACATGAAGTAAAATTGTCATGTTTCGTGGAAGTTGAGCAAACTTCGACAGAAACTTCGACTATGCTAGAAATATGGGTTAATTTCACAGATGGTCACTGAACTTTGCAGCTTGTAACACTTTGGTCACTGAACTCTTATTTGTTCCAAATATATCACCCAACTTTACAAAACGTTTTAACAACATAACTCCGACCACTCTCCGATCGAAAATCCGGCGATCATGCTGACGTGGCGCCACGTAGGATTGCATGTGAAGTCACCAAACTATTTGAAGTGATGATGTGGCCCCAACTTAAGTGTTCTTTTGTTTCCAATAAAAGCACCCCAAAGGAGTGGGGTGTATCAAAACCAAAACCCACACTAAACAGGGGTCGTCACTGCTCACCATCTTCTTCACTTCGCTGCACATTCTTCCCTCCATCATCTTCGTCCTCCGTCACTGCGCCTCGCCTCCGGCAGCTCGTCGTCGCATTCGGTCTCTTTCTTACTCGCCTCCGGCTGCTCGTCGTCGCATTTTCTGCTCGTCGTCACTGTGCCCGCCCTCTCGCTCGCCCATTCGCCTCACCCGCCCTCCTTGTCGTCCACTTCCAGTACGCCGCCCTCTCACAATAACAGTACGCCGCACTCTCCAAAGATTGAGGAACAACCAAAGATCCATTAAGAGTACGCACGCCCTCCTTGGTACTTCACATTTGGGTAAATTTTTAGGTTTAAAAAGTTCAAAATTCTCCATCTTCAGTTTCATTCCTTTTGTTTTCAACCATTTCTTTTCTTGTATTTTTTTGCTTTTTGTAATTTTTTGTCTACTTGATTTTTTGTTCTGCTGTCTTTTTTTTGTTGTATTTCCTTTGTGATGCAAAAGGAAGAAGATGAGCAGTGAAGCCTACGTCCAATCCAATCTAGCTTCAATTCAATTTCAATCCTCCAATTAATAGCACAATCATCTTGGACTTGTTCGATGAAGTACGTTCAACATTTCAGCTTCCATAAAAACCATTTTCGACTTATGCTAAGATAGCAGTTCTGCATATTTAAGTTCTTTAGTTCTTTGACTCAAATTTTATTAAATCACAAAATTTTGTTAAGTTATTAAATGATCTTGCATATGTAAAAGACATTTTTACCATCCTTATCATTGCAAGATTCATTTCGACAGTGGAGATGGTGGTCAAGGAGAAGTGAACCCAGATTTAGAACAAAGATATTGTGAGTCACCAAATATTAATGAGCAAGAATTAGTTGACTTAGAGGTTGGTCACGAAGAAGAAGTGGAACCTCTAGAAGAACAAGACAATGGAACAATTCAACAAGAAGAACTACAAGAGAATGAAGGCAATGATTTTTTCGAGAGTGACAATGATGTTGAGGACGATGATGACTATCAAGAAGTTGTTGACGAACAACTGCAGGGTAGAAAAAGAGGAAGGCCTAAGGTTATTGCTCCACCTCGTAGTAGTGCACTTGCGATTGTTGAAGTTCATGACCAAGATTCGGACTATGCAACATCAGATGGGCTCCACACAGATGATGATTCTGATGGATCGGGGAAGACGAGGTATCTAGAATTTGATGAGTTCAAAGACATGGCAAACCCACATCTCGAATTAGGCATGAAATTCTCATCTTTCAAGACATTTAAGATGGCATGCAGAAATTGGGGCATTAGCGACAAATACGGTTTACTACGAATGACAAGAAAAGGTGCATATGTAAATGCCAGCGCTTCAAGTTCAACAATTGTGAGTTTTGGATTTTTGCTTCTCACATGGCTAAAGATGACTCGATGATTCAAATCAAGTCAATCAGCTTGAACCACTCATGTACCAAAGTGAATAAGAATTATCACGTGACCTCTGACTGGCTTGCAAAAAAGTATGTTGAACAATTTAGAGTGGACCCAAATTGGTCAGTATCTGGTATTATCCAAAGAGTCAAGGATGACTTGAAGTTTCAAATCAGTCGAATGAAAGCATGGAGAGCAAAGAAAAAACAATGGAGATGGTGAATGGAGACGAGGAGAACCAATACCTCAAACTTAATTCGTATGCACTTGAGCTGCAAAAAACTAATCCGGGTACAACAGTCAAAATAACGCAGCATCTAGGGGTCTTTCAAGGCATTTATATATGCCTTGCTCCATCGAAAAATGCTTTCAAATCAGGATGTAGGCCTTTGATTTCTCTTGATGGTTGTTGGTTAAAAGGTCACTACGGAAGACAATTACTTGCTGCAGTAGGGATAGACCCAAATGATTGTATATTTCCCATAGCTTATGCAGTGGTTCAAGTTGAGAGTAAAGCCACATGGCTATGGTTTTTAGAATTACTTAAAGATGACTTAAACATTGTCAACAGCCATAGCATTGCTTTCATGTCGGACAGGCAAAAGGTAAATTTTATTGACAGCCTTTGTGTGTTATAATGCATGTTTGATTCCATTATATTATTTAATCCTTGAATTTTGCTCTATTTACAGGGACTTGTTAGTGCGGTCAAATCTGTTTTCCCAAACTCAGAACATAGACATTGTGTGAGGCACTTGTACACAAATTTCAGAACAAGGTTCAAGGGAATGGAGCTTAAGCAAATGTTGTGGAGTGCGGCTAGGGCCACATATCGCGAGAGAATGACCTTTTGGTTAGACGAATTGGAGAAGGTTAATAAAGATGCAAGATCTTTGTTGAATGAGGTTCCCATCGAATCTTGGTGTATGGCCCATTTCCAAACACGCCCTAAGTGTGATATGTTGCTTAATAATTTGTGTGAGTGCTTCAACCGATACATTTTAGATGCTAGGGACAGAGGAATCATCACAATGCTAGAGATGATAAAGATAAAGTTAATGCGGAGGCTTAGGCGCAAAAGTGAGGCAATGCAGAAAATCATTGTTGCGGTGAGAGATCGAATATGCCATAAGATTCTAAAAAAGCTTGAGAAACTTAAGGATGAGTCTATTTACTATGTTGTTGACTATTCGGGTGGCCCTTATGTGTCATATCATGGACACGGGAAGACATATGTGGTAAACATGATGGATTTGTGTTGTGATTGTGGGAAATGGCAGCTTACAGGCATCCCGTGCTAGCATGGGGTGGCGACTATTATGGGAAATGATGGGGACCCATTGGATTACATGAATGAGTGTTACTATACAAGCACTTACATGATTGTGTACTCACACTATATCAACCCAACAAAACGTGAGGAACTATGGCCGAAACCTGTGGAAGATGTCCAACCTGTCAAACCACCGGCACAAATCCAAAAAAAAAGAGGAAGAAAAGTAACAGCAAGGAGAAAAAAGCCTGAGGAATTGGAGATTGCGGAAGCACAAAAAAAGATGTCTAAGAAGGGCACAGTACGTATGACTTGTCAAATCTGTCATGTTGAAGGTCATAATAAACTCCATCATACTAAGGGTCAAAACAAGGTATATATTTATTGGGTATGAAAGTGTAGATGTTATTAAAGCAATTGTTTTATTTGTGTGTAATTTGGCTTTGCATTTATATAATTTATAGAGAAAGAAAGGGCCAAATGAAGGAGTTCAAGTCGATGGGAATTCTGCATGTGGTGAGGCACCTCTTGAGCAGGTATTTATGTTATGTTGTTGGAGGGAATTGAAAACTTAGCTGTCTTTCAATTTCTTTGTAACTAAAATTTTTTGGTAACTTGCGCATATTTTTTTATGAGTTTGAAACTATTACTGATGCATGGTTCTTGAATATTGACAGCCTAATCCTATTACAGCCAATGAAACATATACAAGTGCTTCCCAACCTCTCCCTGCGAGATATGCATGTGGTGAGACACCTCTTGGGCAGGTATTCATGTTACATTGTTGGATTTTCACAATAATATGTGATTTTATTTTGTTGTTATTAATAATGTCTTTCAAATATTTGACAGCACAACCCTATTACAATCAATGCAACTAATGCGAGTGCCTCCCAACCCTTTCCTGCAGTGCCAAGTATGATGGATTCTTCTCAACCTATTCCGAGGATTTCTCCGAAATCAAGAGTGAAGATTCCAGTTGTTCGAGGTCGTGGCGGTAGAAGAGGTGGTAGAGGTGTCAGTCGCACCAACTAAATCCACGTTCGGACACAACTAGGCCCGCATTAAGTTTTTTTGTTTATATAGTTTTTTTCCGAAATCAATAGTGAAGATTCCAATTGTTTTATTTTTTGTGTAATTTGGATGTTAATAACCTAATGCTATTATTTTTGGACTAATTCCCTTTTGTTAACAATCTAATGTTCTTATTTTTGTACTAAAACCCTTTTGTTTTCTATGAAAAGTAATCAAGCCACAGTACTTACTGTTGGCTTCACGCTTGGAATTTTTTCACTCTGCTTGTTGTTTATATGCAATAGATGATCACCAACATAACATTATTATATATAGTGGGAAACAAAATTACCACTAGTATTGGAAAGAAACGCTCATAAAATAAGTGTTACACAAAATATGGCATAACACATAGTATTTTCTTTCATTCATAAGGTAAATAACGACAATACAAGGTTTGCCTTAAGTACAGTACAAGATTAAAGTTCAGCTCCAATAAGACGTGCCAAACAGCAATACAACGACCCCCAAGCATAACCAACATGCAACTGAACAACCATTAAGTTTTCTTCGCCCCTTAAACTCTTCTTCCAACCTCTTCTCGCTTTCAATTTGGTCTAACTTCCTCAACAACCCGTTTATAACAATCGTTGCATGGTCAGTCATTTCAGGATCAAGCCAATTAAAGTATTCGCATCCAGATCTATGCTGCAAAACAATGAAAATTCTCCTTTACTTTCCTTCACCTACAATTAAATTTTACAAATTCGTATAATATACAAATATACAGAAAATACAAACCTTGTATTTTCTGCATCCATAAAATCACCGTCCTGGATTAGTGGTCGTCCATGAGGTGAACACCATTGCTGGCAGACCGCAATAACAATACTCGTGTCCTTTTAACATGCTGTTGCTTGACATAGTTTACTTTCGTAAGATGATCTAGTCATTATGATGCTTTTCTCATTTTAGCAATCTGAATGTTAGAACGTCATGCATGCATCATCCTTGCTTATAAAGTTAAAATATGCAGATGTTTAATACAACATATTTATTACACTTTCCATGGCAGTCTCTACAACTTGAAGAATTTGGTGTAGATGGATCAAATGCAGAAAATGTATGTTATTTTTGGAATGTAGTTGATGCAACAAGACTTGTCAATGTGATGCAATCTTCTTCTGGAGGCAATGTTGTTGTTATAGGGGGTGGTTACATAGGAATGGAATGTTGCATCTTTGGTAATAAACAAAGTAAATGTAACCATGGTGCTTCCCGAAGCTCATTGCAGTAAGTCATTGACCTTTTTACATCCATTTCATCATATTCAAATTTTCACTGTAATACCTTTTAAACCTTATTTTGCAAACAAGTATGGTGTCTTAAAATTTAAGATTCGAAATGCTTAAATTCTGGCGATGTATGTTCCCTAATCATTTTGTCAAGCTATACTTACTGTCATAAGTTCATATATAAACCCTTAAACGAAATAAGATTTTCATTTTTGCAAGTTTTAAGTTCTCTGGATTTAGGGAGAGAAAGAAAAATGTATTTTATCTCTCTTGGGGCTAGCACTCCAAAATGTGGTCATCGTTCGTGT
Organism: Stephania cephalantha; assembly: GCA_039657325.1. Taxonomy (NCBI): domain Eukaryota; kingdom Viridiplantae; phylum Streptophyta; class Magnoliopsida; order Ranunculales; family Menispermaceae; genus Stephania; species Stephania cephalantha. The sequence goes on from CM077577.1 coordinate 18,852,729, forward strand.
GTGGATTTCTGATAGTGGACGTGTGGTTGAACGTTTTGGAGATCGAACAATTAGAGAAGGAAATCACGGATTAAAGTATGGTTTAATTTTGTAGATCTAGTTTAGTGGAACTTATTTACGATCCTATTGGGATTTCTCAAATTTTGTTTTGAATTCTTCGCTGTGTATGAATTGCAAAACCCAACAGTGGTTCAGAGCCGTAGACTCGGTTCTATTAAATGTTTGCATGTTTTCTCTGATGTATATATGATATATGTGTTAAAAACATGGTCTTAATTAATGTATATATGATGTACATATTGGTTCTGTAGTAATTTTTATTAAGAATTGGTTTTAAAGCATGTTTCTAAATCATGTATATTGATACATACGCATGATTTGATTCAATGATAATATTCATGTTTAGAATATTTTGATTAGCATATGTTTTTTAATATTGAACGATGCGAATTTTATATATTCATGATAGAAGTCATGTTTAGGTTAATATGATTCTGGTGTTGAATACATATTTTATTTTTGTTCAATAATTATGTATGTTTCCATGATAGAAATAATGTTTAAGTTAATATGATTAATTTAACATGATTTTGGTGTTGAATGCATGATTTATATTTCGTTTCTCAATTGCTTGTTTTGTATGAATAAGAATTGAAATGGGTTTTGATCATATATCTCATTGTGGTTATCTATTCCTATATTCCAATTAGATAGGAGATAAACTTGTAATCGGATAAGAATTACAAAATCATGTAAGATAGGTGAGATATATAACTAATTCTAATTGGATAAGTATTCAAAGTATCTTAAATTCTAATTGGATAAGGACTCAAAGTATCTTAAATTCTAATTGGATTATGATAATATATTAAGTTAGAGGTGGGCATGAGTTAATTAAAAACTTTTTAATTAATATTTTTTGGAATTAAAATAAGGGGCATTTTTGGTCAATTGGATTGGCTAAAATTATGAGAATCGTTAATTGTTCGTAGAGCAAGGAAATTCGTATGATAGTTAATATTAGTAAAATTTCTTAACTTATTTAGTGATTGTACATGCATTGTAATATATGATGTTTACTCGTTTAAATTATGTACATGCATTGTAATATATGATGTTTACCTCGTTTAAATTATGATTACTAAAACAAATAGTAAAAAACCCTCTTCCAAATTTTAAGTCAAGTGCCATCCATTCTCAAACACTTGTCAAGGCTTCAATCACATCAATACGAGTTTGCCTCCGCAGAGTGTATTGTGTTATCTTGGTGTGACAAGTTGAATAATGGTTACTCTATTGTTTGAAATAGTTAAACTTGATAAAGCTATCAAAACGATTTTGGGCTTTAGGCACTAGATAAGATAAAACATGCTAAGACATAAGATATCATAATCTAATAAAAATAAATAAAAGTTACATATGATGTAATTGGTAATTGATACCTACCTAAATAACCTAATTCAAAGTGTCATGCTTAGCTATCTTAGAATTAGGTGAAACATAGATTCTAGTCCCTTAAATTAACATAGTGGTTTTAGGAGGGTTGTTAATTTAGTGGGAGTCTATTCCTCTATAATAAAATGAACTTTTGCTTAATCTTTGTTGTAGATCTATGGCCTCTTCAAATTACTTTAATCTCTTGTCACTGAAGTCCATCCTTGAGAAGGATAAGTTGTCCGGGTCAAACTTTCTTGACTACTTCAGAAATTTGAGGATTGTTCTTAAGTATGACGCGAGTTGTATGTCGTAGATGATCCTATTCTTGAGGAACCACCAAATAATTCTTTAAGAGCCGTGAAGGATGCACATATTAAGCATGTCAACAACTCAACTGATGTTCCATCCATTATGTTGGTAACCATAGTTCCTGAACTTCAGAAGGACATGGAACACATGGAAGCTTACGACATGGCTATGATGTTGAAGGAAATGTTCTAACAGCAGGCTAGGCCAGAAAGGTTTGAGACAATTAATAACCTTCATTCTTGCAAAATGGCTGAGGTACGTCAGTTATTCCTCATGTTTTGAAAATGAAGGGCTATATTGACCATATTGACAAACTCGGATTTCCCATAAGCCAAGAGTTGGCTACGGATTTGATCCTTAATTCATTGTACGATAGTTGTTCACAATTGTGCAAAAATCATCACCTGAGTATCGGTATGAATATTTGATTGACTCGCTATAGCCGCTACCTCGAGTAACCCATACTTATGTGTCATATGACATCTGACAATCTTGGCATCTCCAGTCATTTTCCCGCTCAGCACATCTGTAACTATATTAACATTTCCTCTGTGATACTCTATGAAAAAATTACAGTCCTTCAAGATCTTTAACCTTTGCGCTATCTCACGTTCAGTTCCTTATGTGTGAAGAGATATTTCAGACTTTTGTGATCGATGAAGAGTGTGGATTTCTCTCCATACAAATGATGTTTCCACTATCGGGTTTTGGGGTTCATACGAAGTGAAAAATTTAAAACAAAATTTGAAAAACCCCAACAAGATCGAAATAGGTTCCATTAAACTAGATCTACAAAAGTAAACCATACCTTAATCTGTGATTTCCTTATCTGATTGTTTGATCTCCAAGATGTTCGAGCGTGTGTCCTCTATCAAAAATTCACACACGAACGATGACCACAATTTGGAATGTTAGCCCTAAGAGATATTGAAAATGTTTTTTTCTTTTTTCTCCCAAAATCCAGAGAACTCGTAAATATAAAAAACGAAAATCTTATTTCATTTTAGGGTTTCAATCTCTATTTATATGTGTAGATAAGCTCTCTTAAAAAACCTATTCGTAATACAACTATTGTATTTAGGAAACTCAAGCAACTATTGTATTTAGCTAATTGAGATTGCGTAAAGCCATTATTTGTATGCGACCCAATAAGTTCATGCGACGTTGGTAGAGAACCAAAATCATTTTGGTACATAAGTCATAAGCGGTCTCTAGCAAAGCATTATGACTACCCAAGTAGCATGAATATCAAAATCGATACAACCTAATGAATAACATACATCGTATCCTTTTGTCGTGCGATATCATTTGATTAAATATAAGGCATGGAAAGTCACCCTTAATGTTCAATTGTACTAGTCTTGATCTTTAGGTAGACTGAAAACATATAAGTGACATTAATCATATCAATTCATTTGGACTTGGCCATTTAACAATCTAAGATATCGAAGGATCCACTGATATCTATCTTAATTACGCACTTTCACATATTATTCACATGGTAACAAATCACAATCTTTTTAATCGTCCGGTTAAAGACAATGTTTGATTGTGCCTAATTACCATGCTCCTAATATTGAAGTTCATGGTAATCTCAAGTCAAAGGCCTAAATGATATATTTATCATGAGTAACACCTATGACTTAATCCATGTGGTGGTCTCATAGCGAGTCACTCCAATACCTTGTTCCTTAACAAGAACTCAAGATCTCGATTCATATCCCTATACGCATGATCATCACATAACCATCAATCAATATTCACACAAGTCTTAATTCATTATAGTTCCCACATAATGACGGACTAGGGATATTTAAGATATTTCAACAAATACCCATGGATCTTATCATAAGGTAAACATGCAATCACTTATAATAAAATAGCAAACGAAAACCTCTATTTTATTAACTAAAATTATAAGATAAAAATGTTTGTAGATTGACCTAGGGCACATTCCCAAACATCCGCACCTTCAGCGTGAACACATTCACTTCCAATTCCAAGTCGTCTGTAGGATAATTTTTCTCATGTATTTTCAGCTATTTGGAGGCATATGCAACCACTCCTCTGCCCTACATCAACACACAACCTAGACCCAGATGATAATCATATGTATACACCAAAAATCCATGTTCAACCTCTAGCAAAACTAACATTAGCACGGTGGTCAACAACCATTTCAACTAAGAAATGCGCTATCGCACTTCTTAGTCCACTCAAATGCGACGTCCTTTTGTGTAAGTATGTTCATTGGTGAAGCGATTTTTAAGAAATCCTTCACAAATTGGCGATAATTGCCTATCGAACCCAAAAAACTCCTGATCTCTATAACTAACTATGGTGGCGGCCAATCCATCATAGCCTGAATCTTTGCCAGATCCACTACAATCCCTGTTGCACCAATAACGTGACCCAAAGACTTGACCTCTGAAAGCAAAAACTCACACTTTCTGAACTTGGCATAAAGTTTGTGCTCCCTCAATGTATGTAAAGTCTCCGTGAGGTGCTGCTCGTCATCCTCTCGAGTCCTTGAATATACCAGAATGTAATCAATGAAGACAATCATGAAACGATCAAGATACAATCTCAATAATCAGTGCATCAAATCTATAAACATAGAGCGGTCGTTGGTTAGCCCAAATAACATGATCGTAAATTGATAGAGTCTATATCTAGTGCCAAAAGTTGTCTTAGGCCTATCATCATCCCTGATCCTAAGCTGATGATACCCTTATCTCAAGTCTATCTTGGAGAAAAATAGAGCTCCTCTCACCTGATCAAATAAGTCTTTAATCCGCAGTAATGGATACTTGTTTCTGACTGTGACCTTGTTCAACTGTTCAGTCAATACATAATCTCAGACTACCATCCTTCTTCTTCAAAAAAGGATGGGTGCTCCCTATGGCAACATGGAAGGGTTGATGAATCCTTTATGTCTCAAATCCCGAAGCTGACTCCTCAACTCCTCTAACTCTCTAAGAGACATACAGTACGAAGGTATTGAAATAAGCTTGGTGCCGGTACTAGATCGATGACAAAGTGTGTTTCGTGGCAGCGGTAAACCAAGTAAGTTCTCTGGAAACTCGCAACCTAGTCGTATTTCTTCAAGTCTGGGTCCCTTACTCTCTACTATGGTATACAATGCTACTAGAGTCTTCGTCTCTCCACTAGTCATAAGTTGACCTCTCATGCCATAAGCTCTTGGTGTACTACCTTTATACGTAAATATCAGATGCATTATGATCTTGAATATTATTGTCTTACTGAAATAATAGATATGCGTGTGGTACGCTTCTAACCATTCCATCCCTAAAAACATGTCGAACTCTTAAAACTCGAGAACCTTGAAATCTGCAGGTAACTCTACCCTGATTATCTCTATTAGACATCCCTCAACAAGACTATTAGAGTAAACCCTATCCCTGGCTGCGGTACTCAATAGTAAATGCACGCTAACCTTAACCGGTGTCAACCCTAGGATGCCTATCATGCGACCAATAATAAAAGATACAATAGTACCTAAATTAAATAGTACATATAAATCTTTACCACAAATAGAAACCGTACCATCGATGAAACATCGTGTGGCATCAGCGTCTGGTTGAGCTACCATGCGAGTTCCCTCTCGTCCTCGCAGTGGGTATGCGTTGCTGGCTGCAGGTGATCCATCACCATATGCCCAACATGTCCACACCTAAAGTAAGTGATCGACCTGCGTTGACCCTGTGCCTATCTCTATCCCTATCGGGAATCTTCTTGGCCTCTGCTTCTGCCTCTACCTCGGCCTTAGCCACCCTACTGATGTCATGGTGCTGGTGGTGCTAGAAGGACTGGCATAGCGGGAGTTGGTAATGCTGGTTTGACCGGAGGTGGCAAGTTAGGTCTACCCATTGTACTCAGTGCTGGAGCAGGGTAAGACGTACAAGGTACATCTGGTATATAAGGGTGGTTGCCTCCGATCCCTAAGAATGCATGTCCCATTTCCTTTATCCCTTGCCCATATGTCTCCTCCTCTCATACTCTATGGCCTACTCGGATGATATCGTCGGTCCCAACGCTGTTCCATCGGCGACTCTACTTAGGTAATAGGTCTTATAGGATAGTGCACGCTCATAGATCTCACTCAAAGTCTTGACACCAGTACTTACCACGTGGTACCCAATGTTTGGTCTCATTCCATCCCTGAAGTGGTATACATCCTTTAAGTCATCCCTCACTAGATCCCCAACAAACTACCTCAAATAGCCATATATTTCTCTATAGCTCATTACTAACTCATCTGATCCTTGTCTTAGATTCATAAATTTTATCCCTAACCTTTTCATAACTGCAGGCGGGAAGTACTACTGAAAGAACTTCTTCTTAAAGGCCTACCAAGTCTCAAAGTCTCCATCAGTGGTTGTCGTCACACGCTACCATACATCGGTGTCTCTTCGCAATGTGTATGATAAGATCTCGGCTCGAAATATATCCTTAATCTTTAGTATCTTATGAAGCTTCTCCTGAGACAACATCCACTCTCTATCTTCTCGAAGTCTTTCTATCCACCAAAATAAGCTGGCTTAAGTTTGACGAATTCCTTCAGTAACTCAACCTCGACTGACGTGCTGGAAGATTTGGGCGTAGGGGATTGTACTATCTCAGTTGTCTCCGCCACTGGTACTATCATTACTGGGAGAGTCTATACTACCAGGGCTGTTGATATTACAGTAGGAGTCTCTAGCGTCGGTAGCGTAAGTGTAGTAGTAGTGGAGATCAGTATCTGTGCAGGTGGAGCAAATCAGGCTGTCATCTTGGTAACAAAGTTGGTCAGCGGTTGTCCCTAAGCCGAGACCCGGTCAGATAGCCTCTGTAAAATCCTCCGCAAAAGTAGGAGGCTAACTACTGCTGGCACCCGCATCTCCACTCTCGCGTGAGTTTGCCATCAATGTCTACAGGTTGACAGCGAATGCGAAATCAGCCACTACGTAGATATCGTACGTATAATACCATAATTAACATGTACATATAAAAATCCCCATCTCACTTTTGCTCACTTCCCAACTAATGATTTCTAGGCAAGGGTAGTCTGGTTTCCATAACTAAGGTTTGCATTTCATTCAAGTTTAGTTGTGTACTTATCGAGAACATAATCTTTGATACCAACTATGACAACCCTTTCCCTAATCTAGAGCACCGCTCGGCCTAATCCCATCATTAAGCCCTAATTTTCAACCACATAGGACTTAACAATGTATTAGTCAGCCTTTTATCCTATTCTCCTTGTTATTCGTGTTCATGATAAATATTACTCGAATCTCATTATTTAAGAATTTTAGGGTTAATTAAAACTTTTAGCAGTTTATAAGTTATTTAGCGAAAGTCTTAACATTTTAGTGGAAGCAAAGTAAATAAAATCCTAATTGTGGAAACCAGGAAACAACGATCACATATATATATATATATATAAAGAAGTGTTGATGAATAGTGAAATAAATGTATTTGGTCGGGGAACTATCGCTTAACCCATATTTATACAACCCAATAGTACCTGAAAGACATAAAGTATGTAAATACAGAAAATATAAAAAAACCTACAAAAGTCTGAAATAGTAGCAAACCAAAGGCTCAGAGGTAGTCATCGATTTTCTCCTTGCCCTGCCTGCTAGTCGACGAACTTGCACCCACCGTTATAAAAAGGACGGTGAGTATAGTAAAGTAAAGTAAATATGAGAGACATTTGTCCACATTTCCAAGTATGATAGAAAACATCTACATGCATAATAATAGCGAAGAAATGCTGAAACAAAATCATGCAAAGAGATGCCACATATAAACAAAGGGAGACTAACACTAGACTAAGCAGTAATTATCTAAGTCCAGTCAGCCGTGAGTTACATCACATCAGCCTTATTCCACTATCTAGGGGCGTGATCTCTCACAAGTGCCCAATCTGTATATCCTTGCCTACTACCCCGAGTCTTATTTCCCCACGTGCTGTGCAAGCTAGTGGAGAGTGCCGACATCTCCAAAGTCCAATGACTTTGTGTGCCACTCATTTCAATCATGTAAGGGACCCTAGATATAAGAACTACTTTATAAAGTCAAGAAAGACATAGACAAGGATTTTAAGGCATGGTAAAGTGCGACACAACGTACACCAAAACACGAGTACATTACCATCAAGTCATCCCATAAGAAAACCATACTAATAACATGTTATTCCCAATAATCATATCACATCTTTATACCATAAAAATGACATGGTTAAGGCATGAGAATCAATGATATAAGCCAAGAATGTAATGTTATAGAATAATAGCCTAATAAGAGCGAGAATAGCAAACAAATCATGGCATTAAGATTATGAAATTATCATTAGTCTAAATGACTGTAAATTCAACATATAAGAGGGAAATGAAATGGAGAGACGTGCCTTAATCATTTTACTTAAAATTCATGCAAAGTCCTAAGCTAATCTGGCCCCTGACACCCTGCAACTCGCGAATGACTCCCGAGACTCTCCTCTACATTCGTGGAGTTAATTAGGGTGTTTTAGGACTTGTACGAGCTATTAGAGTTGGTTTAAGTGGTTGTAAATTCCAATTTTTAAAATCAACCCCATTACTAATTTGTTTATGTTCAAACTATTTTATTAAAATAGCGACAGTTTTGGTGCAACAACTTGTGTAACGGCCCATTTTATTAATGTCGTAATTATTTATTATTCACAGACTAAGACGCAAGCTCGAACCTACGTGGATGCCAAAAATAGGCTTATGGCACGCCTAATTAGGTAATATTAGTTTATATTGTCTGATTGATTGCTTAATTGCGGTGTATTTTATTTAATATGGCATAATTCATTGAATATTTATATGTACCATGTTATGTCATGTGAGACTGTGTGACGGGGACTTGCCTCGTAAAACGCATTGATGCAGGTATCCGGTAGGTGAAGTACGAGTACACTAAGTCTTATAATACTAACTCGAATAAAATGACTAGAACCAAGGTGAAAATGGAATAAAATGGATAATCAAACTTTAGGCTAAGTCATAATAATCAGGTACATCAGGGATTGGCGTGCCTCGAAATGCGTATCAAGATGCGGGCACTGGGTGCCTGTTAGTCAGGAGTTAGTGGGACCTTAATTGGGTAAATTATGGTATCAAATACACGAACTATAATATTGTTGTACCTAAGTCGACTATTTAATAAGAATTAAATTGATTTTCTTATAGTTAAATGAAAATTATCTAAGCCATTGATGGACATTAGGATGATCCTAGTATGTGTTATACTAGGCAGATGAATCACCTAATGGAGTCACAAATTAGTCCAGCAAATCCATCTAAGGACCACATGATTTTTCTCGAGATTCGCACATAATTGATTCGAACACAACATATAAAAACCTCACTTAATGGTTTCTTAGCAAACCCACTCACAAAATTCAAGCAAAAAATAGAACGATTGAGAGATGTAGAGGAAACTTAAGGGCTGAAATTGTTCATTTGGAGCTGGGAATTTCAAGATTTAATAGCTACAACTAAGGTAATCCACTTCATCTTATTCAACTCATCATAATGAGCTTAAAAACTTAGATTTTTGATGAAAACAAATTTAGCAACTGTGATCTCTGTTTATGAAGTGTTTATCATGAATTACTAGTCAATTGAGGTTGTGTATTATGTGTATAAACTGATTTCCACCTCAAATTGTCAAATTGGGTGTTATGTTGATGAATGCATTATTGATGAATTGAATGTATAATCTGTGCCTTTGACGTTTTGATGGATTTTTTGTTGATCCCCTCCGAGGAGAGGGTAAGGTCGATGGCGATGGAGAAAGCTAGGGTGTGAAATTACAGAATTCCTGAATTTGAGTTCGTCCATTCGACACGGATAGCGCGCTAGACAGGGTTGCTAGCACGCTATTCGTTATGGGCACGATGGTGTTCTTCGACTTGAAGAACACAAGCGTGTTAGGCAACTCATATATCGTGCCAGAGACGTTCCATATTAGTTTTTAAAAATGAAGTGTTAAGGTGCTATTTTGGGACTTATGGTATAAACCAATTCAAATACATGTGATTCAACCTAAAACACTTATAAATGACCCTAAGGGAATAAAGGACCATAGTGTGACAGTCGAGAGTGAGTCGCCAGTCGGATCGAGGAATTTTAGGAACATCGGAGTGGGTAAAACCCAATTGAACGTTACTTGGGTATTTATGTTATTATTTTACCACTGTTATCACATCTTGCCTTGTTCAATTCTGTTATATCTATCTTTTGGACAATTGGTTGAGCTTACTCCCATCGGCACTTCCATTATGTGTTTATGGCACGCTAGACTGTAGCATATGTGACCAAGTCCTCGGCGAATGGCAACCCGAGCTGCTCTCCGGGGCAATTGTTGGTGGAGCGCAGGAATAGGCCAATCATCGCAAGGAACCAGGAAAAAGAGTAGTGGGGCACCTATTAAAGGGATTTTGGGGATCTGAAGTATAGTCAGTCTAATCAGGACGAGCACACACTTTGCTTATCTACTTTGTTATGTATGCATGCGATGATCCATTTACAGTTGCCTATTTATTTTTCGCATGTTTATTTAACATTACCTTTTGCTTCACTATTTACTTAAATGCTTAGTGAGTTTCCTTGGGATTTTACTCATTGAACTCGTCATCTTTTTAGTTGTGATAGCTGAGTGCAGATCCTAGTACGAGCAGAGGCAAAGGGATCTTAAATGACTATCTCTGACCGCCTATTGTCCAAGACACTCTCGTACGTGTTAGTTTTTAATATTTTTATCTTATTTTTGATATCAGGGAGACTACAGAGACACTGTACATGTATATATATGCATATTTGTGATTATCATGTTGTTGAGTTTTGGGGTTCATACGCAGCGAAAAATTCAAAACAATTTTTGAAAACCCCCAATAGGATAGAAAATAAGTTCCATTAAACTAGATCTACAAAAAGTAAACCATACCTTAATTCGTGATTTCCTTATCTGATTGTTCGATTTCCAAGGCATTCAAGTGCATTTCCTCTATTAGAAATCCACACATGAACAGTGACCACAATTTGGAGGGCTAGCCCCAAGAGAGATTGAGAATATTTTTCTTTCTCTCCTAAAATCCAGAGAACTCAAAATTTGCAAAAATGAAAATCTTATTTCACTTTAGGGTTTCAACCTCTATTTATATGTGTAGATAAGCCATCACTTAAAATCCTATTCGTAATACAACTATTGTATTTAGACAGTTTAAGTAAATTACACGTACGCCCCTATTAATAAGTTATCATATAACAAATTGTAATGGCTTTTATGTCATGAATCTTATCATATAAAATTCATCACTCTGGACCAATTGAAATTGGGCAAAGTCATTCTTTGTGTGCGACCCAATAGGTTCATGCGACGTAAGCAGTGAACTAAAACTATTTTGGTACATAAGTCATAAGCGGTCTCTAGTAAGGCATTATGACTAACCAAGTAGCATGAATATCAAAATCGATACAACCTAATGAATAACATATATCATATCCTTTTGTCGTGCGATATCCTTTGATTAAACATAAAGCATGGAGAGTCACCCTTAATGTTCAATCGTACTAGTCTCAATCTTTAGGTAAACTAAAAACATCCAAGTGACATTGATCATATCAATTCATATAGACTTGGCAATTATCAGTCTATTATATCGAGGGATCCACTGATATCTCTCTCTATACGAGAGTGACAAATTATATCTTGATTACACACCTTCACATATTATTCACATAGTAACCAATCATAATCTTTATAATCGTCTAGTTAAAGATAACATTTGATTATGTCAAATTACCATGCTCCTAATATTGAAGTATATGGTAATCTCGAGTCGTAGGACTAAATGATATACCTATCATGAGTAACACTTATGACTTAATCCCTGCGGTGTTCTCATAGCGGGTCGATCCAGTACCTTGTTCCTTAACAACTACTCATTATCTCGATTCGTATCCTAATACGCATGATCATCACATGACCATCAATCAAGATTCACACTAGTCATAATTCATTATAGTTCCCAGTATAATGACTAACTAAGGACATTTATGATATTTCAACAAATACTCATGGATCTTATTATAAGGTAAAATTGTAATAACTTATAATAAAACATCAAATGAAAACCTTAATTTTATAAAATAAAATTATAAAATAAATAATGTTTGTAGATTGACCTATGGCACATGCCCCAACACATGTCACCTTATATACAAAGTACTCATCTTTCGCGTTTTCCAAAGTAGGGCTATACATTTTGAGACCTAACTTATATATCTATTCCATGCTTTACTTGTTACTTAAGACTTACGCTGTAATTTACTGGCTATTTATTTGCAACTCTGTAAAACATAAAACATTTATAGCTTGGGTAAACAATGAATAAAAGACTAACTTAATAAGCTAAGAACCATAAAGTCTAAATCAATAACTTAAGAAAAGCTTGAATAAATGGTTTAATATATGACCATAACGTGACAAGTTCGCACTCACACAAAAAATGTTGGCGTGATAACAGACGATAGAAGATCATGTGACCCATAAGTCATTGACGTGGCATTTGTAGTGGGGCCCAAAGGGCGAGGAGCAACCCCACCTAGTAGCATCGAGGTGCGGAGCGCCATAACTTGTGAGTTGATTTCAATGACTAAAATGTTAAAATTATGTGTTATAGTCCAAAGAGAATTTTTTAGAGATATTTCTGTAACGGCCCAAAATTTACTAATAGTAAATTAGTCCCTAATCAGGGTTACTGACCCGTGACGTGACTTGAGAGCGGGTATATAGTCCCAATACTCGACGTGAGGACCGAGAAATATATTACTTTTAAGTGACGGATGCCGAGTGTGATGTATGTGTGTACACTATACCCAAGAATATTTCCTAAGAATATTTATTTGGTGTTGTATTTTGTAAGTTTGACATGCGAGCGGAGACATGCCTTGAGATGCTTGTCGGCGTGGGACTGGGGTAGATAGTGATGTGGTAAGTCCTAAATTAGTTAATGTGAATTAAAATAGTTAATATAATGTGCCTATAGTTGAATGTATATAAATGTGGCCTAAGTTAGGAAAATAAACCACAGGTATTGATATGCCTCGGGATGTGTGTTGTAATCATCACTATATGAATTGTTGTAAATATGTGTATTATCATGGATAAGTTAGTGGATTGTAGGACCAAGTTATCTTAGGGATACTTGTGTAAACAAGATCAATGGTCACAAATAGGCCTCATCACTATATAAATGGAGTTAGTTGAGATTTCATGCAAAACCAATTCATTTTGTTAAATTAGATTTGTTAGAATTTAAAACCACTTAAACAACCTAAAACAAGTCAAATTAAATTTGTTAGGACACCTCAGGAGTTTAGAGAGGACTTACGGGATTTGGAACACGAGTTTGGAGTAGTCGAGAGCCGGTATAGGCTAGGGATTGCATGCATTTGAGGTAAGTAAACCTATTGAGGCAATTCTCTTCATCTCATTTTCATTTTTGAGTTGATATTTAGTCATTTGAATTGTTCTACTACTGATCTTATATTCTTAATGCCATGCCTTGTGTATACTTTCATGTCTATGATTTCTTTGGCTAAAATCATCGTGTGATAAATTGTCGCTTGGCATTCCTTGTCTTGACTTCGTTTTATAGTTGGATTCCTTTAATGTTGTTGATCTCTGAGCTATTGAATTGGTTTCTAAATAGCATGCTAGGATTTGTTTTACTCTCTTATTGGTGTATGTACACACCTACATCAATATGTTTATTATGTGACACTTGTTTGTACAATTTACAAAACTCTTCGATAGGCATGACTTGAGGAGCCCACCTTTATAGGTACCTTAACTTTATGAGTTGCACGATACCTAGGGTTAGAGTCCTTGGAGATGTCGCCACTCCACACAACCGATGTTTTACATAATTCATGAGTAGCGTGGCTCACAGGGTTAGAGTCCCTAGAGATGTCGGCATTCCATACAGGTGATGTTATTAATGCGACACACGAGGTTAGAGTCCCTGGGGATATCGGACAAGATGCATGACACATGGAGTTAGAGTCCCTAGGGATGTCGGACGATACGCGAGACACACATAGTTATAGTCCTTAGGGATGTTAGACGAGATACGCGGCTGATGGGGTTAGATTCCTTGGGAATGTCGGCACTCCACACAGCTGATGTTATTAACATGACATACGAGGTTAGAGTCCATAAGGATGTCGATTGACCAAACCTAGGTTTCCATGATCATTCTATCTATCATTCCTTGTAGAAGCTTGGCAACTGTTTGCATACTTTCCTTTTAGCTTCTTCTTATTCATAGCTATTGTATGCTTCAGTTACCATTCTTTGTATATTTAGGAAATGCAGATGAATAGCCTTCAGGTTTTACTTTCCACTTTACCGTAATCATCGTCCTTTTTATGACAGTGGGTGCAGATCTATCGAGTAGCAGACTAGGGAAGGAGAAGACCGATGACTACTTTTGAGCCCTCGGCAAGTGGTTTTTGCTACTTTTGTAGGTGATCATTTTGTGTATTTACGTTTTTACGTACTTTTTGGGTGGTATATTGGGTTGAGAGACTAGACTTCCCGATTGGTGCATGTGTTTCTCTATTTGGTTTCATATGACCGTCTATTTATCTGGTTTCCACAGTAAGTGTTTTTATAATGCTTCCGCTAATTATATTAAATCTTCCATTGATAATATTAAAATATTATAAAGTTTTAATTAACTATGAAAATCACAACTAAGGAGAAATGAATAATACTTATATTAAGCACTTATAACGAGGTGAATGAGAAAAAAGCTTACTAATACGTTATTAAGTCCTACGTGGCTGAGATTAGGGCTTAATGATGAGATTAAGTCGGGCGGTACCCCGTTTGGAGAAATGGGTTGTCACAGTTAGATTTAGAGCCTAGGTATGTAAAGCCTAGGCAATGGAGTATTAGTTTAATCTATAATATGATACTAGCATCTCAGTTGATATTAGAATTCATGTTCTCGATAAGAACGAAATGAAAATTGAATAAAACATAAAACTTAGATTGGAAACCAAACGGTCCTTGCATAAAAACTATTAGTTGGGAAGTGAGCAAATGTGAGTTGGGGATTTTTATGTGTATATGTTATGTTTTATATGTATATACACGTAATATTTACATAATAGCTGATGTCGTGATCGCTATCATGTAGAGTACAATGGCATATCAACACTTAGGTGGACATGGTAGCGCCAGCTGTAGCCACCACACAATATCGGCTGAATATCTTCAGAGGTTATATGATAAAGTTACGGCACAAGGCTAGTAGTTGGCTGAATTCATTGCATTTATGATGGCACACATTACCACACTTACATAGTGATGAAGTCCAAAAATTAGCTTGCAAATTCTTGGAAAAATATGATGGAAAGATATGACAGGATGGCATTTTGGTAATTTCGGTGAAGTTCGGGCGTTTGAGTTTCTGCGTTCCGGGGCATGGGTTGATTGGAAACGGCGTGGAGATCACGGGACACAGCTACGCCGTGACTACGACATTTTTCGGCGAAATTCCATCGTTTCGCCCTCCGAAACGGCAATTTTGCTATTTTAGGAAAGTTTTGTTTAGCTTATAACTTTCATTAGGAATTTCTATTTTTATTACCGTTTGCGGCATTTGTTTCTATTTTTCGTCTAGTTTTCAGTTTAGGGCTTTTAGGGCTTTTTGGACTTTTTACTATTTTTGGCAAATTTTAGGGTTTCGCTATTTAAGCGACCTATTGGATGTAATTCACAGTTTTTGGCTGGAATAAAAGAATTTTCGAACTTTGACTTAAGTTCTGACCTAGATCGAGTTGTTCGTGGATTCATTCAACTGGTTTAGAAGATCTCCGCTGCGTCAGTTGGTATCAGAGCCTGCTTCAACGTGATTGGAGAAATCATGCCGCCGAAGAGGAACCAACAGCGTATCGAGGAGGTGTATGACCGTGACAATCTGAATCGACAAATTGGCCGAATAATTGACCAACGCATGGGCGCGGTGGTAGAACAATTAACTGCCAGAATCGATCGGTTGTTGGGTCAGAATATGGATCGTGTCCGTAACCATCGAAGGGAACCTATTGGTGATGAACCAGTAGGAGATTCTTCTACCGAAGGGGAGGATGAGTATGTTGAGGCACCTAGGAGGCGCTACAGGCCGTGTGCAGTTGAGGATGATCGCATGCGGTGGGAGTCTGGGATGAAGACGGAGGTCCCAGAATTCCATGGCACCCTTCAACCGGAAGAATTCTTGGACTGGCTGGCGTTAGTTGAAGAAGTCCTAGAATTCAAAGGTGTGCCCGAAGGCAAGTGTGTGCAACTGGTTGCGACCAGATTCCGCAATAGGGCCACGGCTTGGTGGCAATAGCAGAAGTTGATGCGGAATAGGAATGGAAAGGCGATGATCACCTCGTGGGAGAAGATGAAAAAACACTTACGGGCTGAGTTCTTGCCTTACGATTTCCAACGCCTTATGTATCAGAGGTTGCAGAATCTGAGACAAAGGGCAAAGTCAGTAGATGATTACACTACTGAGTTTTATCAGTTAGTCGCTTGAAATGAACTGCAGGAGACTAACGACCAATTAGTGGCGTGGTATATTGATGGACTAAGGGTGCAGATCCAAGATGTCGTCAACATGTTTGATCCGGCTTCCTTATCTCAGCATGCGCAGCGAATGAGCATTGTTGGTGGAGAAACAATGCGTCGGGGGTGTGAGTAATGCTTCCAAGTAATGTTAGTGTTGGGACGGCCAATCGGAGGTAATACATTGCAATTAACCCGCTAGTCGCACGAACGGACCTAGCACTAGTGGGATTAAATGCTTCGGTTGTGGCGAAGTTGGTCACAGGAAGTCAGAATGTAAAGGGAAGAAGGCTCTCTTTATTGAGAACGAAGAGGAAGACGAAGGGGAAGAGGCCAACATCACTGCAGAACCAGCCTTTGATACTTCTGACAACACAAAAGAGGAGATCGTGACTGGAGATGTGGGTACTGCCTTGGTTGTGAGGCGTTCTCGTATGACTCCTAGAGCTGTCGCTGATGATAAGTGGCTGCGGAATAACATCTTTCAGTTCAAGTGTACCATCTTATGCAAGGTGTGCAGGTTCATGATTGATGCAGACAGTTGCGAGAATATCGTCTCAGTTGAAGCTGTTCAGAAGTTGGGCCTTGCAACTGAACAACACCCCATACCCTACAAGCTAGCTTGGCTGAAAAAGGGTGGTGAGGTGAAGGTGTCGAAGCGCGCCTTGGTGACTTTTTCTATTGGTGCTAACTACAAGGATTCAGTTTGGTGTGATGTTGTGGCTATGGATGCTTGCCACTTGTTACTGGGATGTCCTTGGCAGTTTGATAGGGGAGTTGTGCATTATGGCAGAACCAATAAATACACCCTTATGTTCAAGGGAGTGAAGATTGTGCTAGTACCCGCCGAGGATCTGGAGGAAGTTAAGCCTACTAAAGAATCTAGCAGCTTGCTGTCTTTGGCAAGATTTGAAGATGCATTACAGGATTCTGAGGTAGTTTACATCTTGATGGGAAAGGAAGTAGATAGAGATGTTGATGTTCCTGAAGCTGCAATTCCTATTGTGAAAGAGTTTTGTGATGTTTTCCCTGATGAGATGCCAGAAGAACTGCCACTATTGCGTGATATTCAGCATCAGATTGACCTTAAACCTGGTGCGCCACTACCTAATAGACCACACTACCGAATGAGTCCCAGTGAGCATGAGAAGTTGCGCAGACAGGTTGAAGAGTTATTGGTGAAGGAATTCATCCGTGAAAGTCTGAGTCAGTGTGCAGTACCAGCCCTCCTTACACCAAAGAAAGATGGCTCCTGGCGGATGTGTGTGGACAGTAGAGCAATCAACAAGATTACTGTCAGGTATCGCTTTCCTATCCCTCGCTTGGATGATTTAGTTGACCAATTGAGTGGAGCAAAATTTTTTACAAAACTGGATTTGAAGAGTGGGTACCACCAGATTCGCATTAGAGTTGGGGATGAGTGGAAGACTACTTTTAAAACCAGGGAGGGGCTGTATGAGTGGTTAGTCATGCCGTTTGAGTTGTCAAATGCACCTAGCACCTTCATGAAAGTCATGAACAAGAGCTTGAAACCTTTGATAGGCAAGTGTGTTGTGGTATATTTTGATGATATATTGATATACAGTACTAACGAGGAGGAACACCTCCAGCACGTGCGAGATGTTCTGACTATCTTGCGCAGGGAGAAGTTCTATGCTGTGATGAAGAAGTGCTCATTTTTGACACCGAAGGTCCTTTTCTTAGGTTATGTCATTTCTGGAGAAGGGTTGCAGGTTGATGAGTCTAAAGTAGAAGCCATCCGCACTTGGCCTAGACCCACCACCGTCACGTAGGTTCGCAACTTTCATGGGTTGGCTTCCTTCTACAGGCGGTTCATTCCACACTTCAGGAGTATCATGGCCCCAATTACAGATTGTATGAAGGGCGTGAAGTTTGGGTGGAGCAATGAGGCAGATGAAGCATTCCAACTGATCAAGGTGCGATTAACCACTGCCCCGATTCTGGTGTTGCCAGATTTTCACCTACCTTTTGAGTTGCATAGTGATGCATCCAAGGTAGGCATTGTAGCTGTATTGAGTTAGAATAATATGCCTGTTGCCTATTTCAGTGAGAAGCTGTCTGGGGCGAAGTTGAGGTATAGCACATACGATGTGGAGTTCTATGCAGTGGTACATGTCGTGAAGCATTGGCAGCATTATCTTTTCCACAGACAGTTCATGCTGTTTACAGACCATGAGGCATTGCATCACTTACATGGGCAGAACAAGGTCTCGGCCAGACATGCTTCCTGGGTGGCCTATTTGGAGCGCTTTACTTTTGTGGTGAAACACAAGTCTGGTGTGACCAACAGAGTTGCTGATGCCCTGAGCAGACGAAAAAGTTTGTTGAGCCGCATGACCATTGAGGTACCTGGGTTTTCTTCATTCTTTGATTTGTTTACTACTAATCCTTTCTTTGCTACTATTGTGGAGAAGGTGCGGAGTGGGGAGCGTACTGATTACACACTCCAGGAGGGTTTCTTATTTCGGGGCAACCAGCTTTGCATTCCTAATTGCAGCCTGAGATTGCTGATTATTAGAGAGTTGCATGGAGAGGGACATGTTGGGCGTGATCGCACTTTGCTGCTGGTGCAGGCCTCTTACTTTTGGCCTACCATTCGCAAGGAAGTGGACAGATATGTGCAGCGGTGTCGGACTTGCCACTTTCGAAGGGTACCGCAACTAATGGCCGGTCTATATATGCCTTTGCCCATTCGGAAATGACCATGGGTTGATATTAGCATGGATTTCGTGCTGGGGTTGCCTAGAACACAGCGGGGAAATGACTCTATTTTTGTGGTGGTTGACCGTTTTTCCAAAATGGTTCACTTCATCCCATGAAAGAAGACCACTGATGTTGTAAAGGTGGCTCAGTTGTTCTTTCGGGAGGTGTATAGATTGCATGGCCTTCGTACCTCGATTGTTTCAGATCGGGACACCAGATTCCTTAGCCATTTTTGGCGCAGTTTGTGGGTTATGGTGAACACGCAGCTGAAATTAGCAGTGTTTATCATCCGCAAACAGATGGGCAAACTGAAGTTGTCAACCGTTCGTTAGGCAATCTTTTGAGGAGCTTGGTGGATGAGAATGTCAGGAGTTGGGACTTCAAGTTGAGCCAGACATAATTTGCACACAACCATGCTGTTAATCGAAGTACCGAGTTTAGTCCTATTTAGGTTGTGTATTCAGTACTACCTCGAGGTCCTCTTGATCTGTTACCAGTGCCAAGTAAGACTAGATGGCATGGCAAGGCATAAGACTTTGTTAGTGGGCTGCAAGAGATTCATCAATCTGTCAAAGATAACTTGCAAAAGGCTGCTGACAAGTACAAACAATATGCAGATTGGAAGAAGCGTCACGTGGAGTTTGAAGTGGGTGACTTTGTGTGGGCAGTTCTCACTAAAGACCGGTTCTCTGTGGGTGATTACAACAAATTGTCAGTTCGGAAGATTGGTCCTGTGGAGGTTCTTGAGAAAATTAATCCTAATGCTTACAGATTGAAGTTGCCAAGTCACATTCGCACGGCTGATGTATTTAATGTCAAGCATCTTATTCCCTATTATGGGGATACGTCTGATGATGATAATTCGAGGGCGAATTCTGTCCACCCTGGGGAGAATGATGAAGTCCAAGAATTAGCTTGCAAATTCTTGGAAAAATATGATGGAAATATATGACAGGATAACATTTTGGTAATTTCGGTGAAGTTCAGGCGTTTGAGTTTCGGCGTTCCGGGGGCATGGGTTGATTGGAAACGGCGTGGAGATCACGGGTCACAGCTACGCTTTTATTGTCGTTTAGCTTATAACTTTCATTAGGAATTTCCGTTTTTATTGTCGTTTGCGGCATTTGTTTCTATTTTTCGTCTAGTTTCCAGTTTAGGGCTTTTAGGGACTTTTGGACTTTTTACTATTTTTGGCAAATTTTAGGGTTTCGCTATTTAAGCGACCTATTGGATGTAATTCGCAGTTTTTTGGCTGGAATAAAAGAATTTTCGAACTTTGACTTAAGTTCTGACCTAGATCGAGTTGTTCGTGGATTCGTTCAACTGGTTTAGAAGATCTCCGCTGCGTCACATAGGCTGCCGTCACCGCTACTACTTCAATTGCAGTACTTCCAGTGCTCAAGACTTATATTATTACTACTAATGACATGTGGCGTTGGACTGACACAGTCACTGCTTAGGGACAATAGTTGACTGAGCTCCTCATGATAGTACGAGCACACTTGGCTTCACCGGCTCCCATAGAGAACAATAGGAAGAGAAAGAAAGGCAATGGATGGAATTGAATAAATGAGGGATCCAAGGGATATGAATTGGTGATACCGGCCACCATAACAGAGTAGATGAGGCATGCAACGTATTTCAGAGGTGATTAAGAAGGACACAACATGCGCAACCACCCACAGTCAGTGTATGTGTCTTCCTTGCCAAATTTGGCAAGACATGTATTATCACCGTTGTAGATCTGGCATACACCAGGGGATAAAGGCTGAGATGCGCTGAAACCAGGGTAGATCACAATACAGCCCAAACTATGGTTATAGTATGGAGGAGGCCACCAATTTGTTTTAGATGTTGTCAGATTGAACACATTATTCGCCAACGTCCACAACCGGTGGATTACTTTCAATAAGGGAATGAGAGCAGAGTTGGAGGTAGAAACATCGGTTCGCAGGGACGGAGGGAAAGATCCATACATTTCACCACAAAGACAGAGGTCGACACACAGTCAGGTGATCTCAACAACACCGACTAGACCACCGGCTTGTTACGGGTGTGGACATACAAGACATAAGGTCAGAAAATGTCCGTAACTCCTAAGCTTGTAACAACTTATGATACAACCACATGTTAGAGAGAGAGCCCATGTGGTGGCAGAGTAAGACCCAAAGGCAGCACGCGACCGTATCGAGGGTAAGCTTTTATCTATTTATGCATTATCCACGTACTGTCATGCCTGAACACAACAGTAGCTTGCACAAGATAATTTACGGGAGAGTTAATGATTAAACGGTCGAGAGCAACCTAACATAATCCATGTTTCATGAGTTGGATTATTGGGATAATGGAAGTAGTGTTGCCTGATAAGCACACTTGAAACTTTCAAAAGAAAATTAAGCTTGGTAAGATTTCTCTTAAGTACTATGACCAAAGTGCCATATATTGTGATGATGTGTATGTGGTAGCTAAGCATGGACTCGCCCACTGTATTATTTGAACCTAGGTTAAATGGTCAGTGGATCCACCTGCTGTAGTTGAGAAGTACGAGCTTTGGGGCTAGTATCATTTGAAATTTTGGCTAGGGTAATTATAATGTGGATGAAATTGAAATAAATTACCCCATATTCTCTAAATGGTGAAGAACTGAGAGTCGGCTAGTGAGTTAATTCACTTTTAAAGATATGACTAAATTATGAAATTAAGCATAAAAATTAAGTCAAGTTTAATTTCGAGGACGAAATTTCTATTAGTTGGAAAAATTATAACGGCCTAAAATCTATTGATAGTAAATTAGTCCCTATCAGGGTTACCAACCCATGACATGACCCGAGAGCGGGTATTGGCATGAGGACCGAGAAATATATTAATTTTAAGTTATGGATGCTTAGTGTGATGTATTTGTGTACACTATACTCGGGAATATTTATTTAGTGTTGTATTTTGTAAGTTTGGCGCGCGAGCGGAGATACGTATGGAAATGCGTGTCGACATGGGATCGGGGTAGAGAGTGATGTGGTGAGTACTAAATTAGTTAATGTGAATTAAAATAGTTAATCTAATGTGCCTATAGTTGAATGTATATAAATGTGGCCTAAGATAGAAAAATAAACCACAAGCATTGATATGCCTTGGGATGTATGTTGTCATCATCACTATATAACTTGGTGTAAATATGTGTGTTATCATGGATAAGTTAGTGGATTATAGGATCAGGCTATAAGCTATTAGATTATCTTATGGATGCTTGTGTAAACAAGATTAATGGTCATAAATAAGCCTCATCACTATATAAATGGATTTGGTGGAGATTTCAAGCAAAACCAATTCATTTTCATTCAAAGAGAGGGAGACAGAGATTTGGAGAGAAAAATCCACAACTTGTTGAAGAAAGTTTGTGAATTGGGATGAGTTTGATCAAATTAAGGAAGCTTCACAACTAGGTAAGCTAATCTACAACTACACTTTGTTAAATTCAACAAAGAATTATAAGTTTTAGTTCGGTAATGGTTTTTTAGCAATTTCAAGGTGCAAATGGCTTTATTTTCAAAATCTAATTCCATATTTGGATTCCTTGTGAAATTCCACTAATTCTACTATAAGAAGTTTGAGATTTGGATTTGTTTTTATTAAATTATGAATTTTTGAAGTTGTAAGAAAAAACTGAAAATTTTGTATGTTGTTGTTATGAACTAGTCTTTGTAATTTGGTCAAAACTTCCTCATTTTAAATCAAAATGGATCCATTATGGTGGCATTTAAAATCTACCTCAAAGGAGAACAACTTTTGCCTGATGAAATTTTTTGAAATTCAAATGTTTTCATGTCTAAAAACCCTTTGCAACTTTGGTGATGAATATGCAATTTTTGGGTTCACAATTTTGCTAACGCCATGCTATTTTGAGCATAACACCCTCATTTCTTATTGAATTGAGCTCATATTTTAGTACAATGTTCTAGGGTATATTTTTAGGCTTCTAGTACAAGAAAATCATAAGTTTTGAAACTATTACTTTGGAGAAATAAGATTTACGAAGTTGTTGGTCGGAATCTAAAATTGTTTTGAGTCAATTGCGCAAACCTTTAAGTTCAAGAAAGCTAAGTCATAGCTCTAAAAACTTCCCTTTGTACCAAAATACATAATTTTAACATTTTGGTAATTGAAATCAACTCATATGATATAGCACCAAAACCGTCTTTATTTATTAAAGTAGATTTCTACATAAACAAAGTATTAAGGGGGCTTATTGTGAAGCAGTAGAATTTGAGACCATTTAACCAACCTAAAACAAGTTAAATTAAATTTGTTAAGACGCCTCATGAGCTTAGAGAGGACTTACGGGATATGGAACATGAGTTTGGAGTAGTCGAGAGCCGGTATAGGCTAGGAATTGCGTGCATTTGAGTTAAGTAAACCTATTCAGGCAATTCTCTTCATTTCATTTTCATTTTTGAGTTGATATTTAGTCATTTGAATTGTTTTACTATTGATCTTATATTCTTAATGTCATGCCTTGTGTATACTTTCGTGTTTATGATTTCTTTGGTTGAAATCATTGTGTAATAAATTGTCGAATGGAATTCGTTTTCTTGACTTCATTCTATAATTGGATTCCTTTAATGTTGTTGATCTCTGAGCTATTGAATTGGTTTCTAAATAGTATGCTAGGATTTTTCTTTACTCTCTTATTGTTGTATGTACACCCCTATGTCAATATGTTTATTTGAGACACTCGTTTGTACAATCTACAAAATGAAATTTTCGATAGGCATGACTTGAGGAGCCCACCTTTATAGGTGCCTTGACTTTATGAGTTGGACGATACGTGGGGTTAGAGTCCCTAGAGATTTCGGCCATCCACACATCTGATGTTTTACTTAATTCATTAGTAGCGTGGCTAACAGGTTAGAGTCCCTAGGGATGTCGGCATTCCACACAGGTGATGTTATTAATGCGACACACAAGGTTAGAGTCCCTGGGGATGTCGCACAAGATGCATGAAAAATGAAGTTAGAGTCCCTGGGGATGTAGACGAGATGCGCAACACACGGAGTTAAAGTCCCTAGGGATGTTAGACGAGATATGCGGCTCATAGGGTTAAATTCCCTGAGGATGTCGGCACTCCACACAGCTGATGTTATTAGCACGACACACGATGTTAGAGTCCCTAGGGATGTCGGCACTCCACACAATTAGCGAGACACATAAAGTTAGAGTCCTTGGGGATGTCGGTTTACCAAACCTAGATTTGCACGATTATTCTGTCTATCATTCCTTGTAGAAGCTTGGCAACTGTTTGTGTAATTTTTTTTTCAGCTTCTTCTTATTCATAGCTATTGTATGCTTTCACTTACCGTTCTTTGTATATTTTGGAAATTTATATGAATAGCTTCAGGTTTTACTTTCTACTTTATTGTATTCACCGTCCTTTTATGACAGTTAGTGCAGATCTATTGAGTAGCAGACCAGGGAAAGAGAAGGCCGACGACTATTTCTGAGCCATCGGCAAGTGGTTTTTGTTACTTTTATAGTCGATCATTTTGTATATTTATTATTTATGTCTTTACATACTTTTGGATTGAATTTTGGTTTGAGAGACTAGACTTCCCGACCGGTGCATGTATTTCTCTATTTGGTTTCATGTGATCGTTTATTTACCTAGTTTTCACAGTAGGTGTTTTTATAATACTTTCGCTAATTTTATTAAGTCTTCTCGCTAATAATATTAAAATGTTATAAAGTTTTAATTAACTCTGAAAATCACTACTAACGAGAAATGAATAATACTTATCCTAAACACGTATAATGAGGTGAATGAGACAAAATGTTGACTAATATGTTGTTAAGTCCTACATAGCTAAGATTAGGGCTAAATGATGGGATTAAGCAGGACGGTACCCCGTTTAGGAAAACGGGCCGTCCCAATGTCTTAGCACTTCATAACTATAAGGTTTGCGCAATTTCAATAAGAATCGAAGGAGATAATGAAACTTTACCACAATGACTCAAAACAGTTTTAGATTCCGATCGACGATTTTGAAAAATCTATTTCTCCTAAAACATAGCTTCAAAACTCATAATTGTTTAACTGGAGCCTATAAACATATCCTAAAACATCATACTAAAAAATGAGCTCAATCCAATAAGAAATGAGGGAGTTATGCTCAAAACAACAGGACATTATCAAAATTGTGAACCCAAAGATTTCAGATTCATCACCAACGTTGCAGAGGATTTTTAAACAAGAAAATATTCAAATATTCAAAATTCTTTTAGTAGGCAAAATTTGTTCCCCTTTGAGTTGACTTTCAAATGCCACTAGAATGAATCCATTTTGATTTAAAATGAGGAAGTTATGACTAAATTAAAGACACTGATTCATTACAACAACATGCAAAATTTTCAGTTTTGTCTTACAACTTCATAAACTTAAGAAATTCATAACAAATTCATTTATTACCCAAAACTAAAAAACTGAAATAGTAGATTGAGTAGAAAAACACAAAGAATCTAAATATCCCATTTGTTTTTGAAAACCAAATCATTTTATAAATCAGAATTCTCATGAATTGAATGCGTGAAGGTGATAGAAACCATTACCTAGTGTTCTTGGCTTGGTCACCAAGTTCCTAGACTTCAATTTGTTGATGATCGACCCTCTTGAATACCTAATTTTTTTCCAGCAAAAAACCCCTCCAGCTTTGATGTTCTTTGTTTCAAAACCATGCAAATGAGGAAGAACCACTAAGTGTTGTACTTATATGGTTGGATTCATCAAATGTGTGTGCATCCATCTCTATAAGATCCTATGGCTCATCTTTACTCCTAACCTCCATAAAATTTAGCTTGTTAACACATAAGTTGACACAAAGTTACATGGTGATGGGTGACAGCACTCGCATCGAGGTATATCAATGTGTATATAATTTTTATTTGAAACTATAGGCTTCTTTAATTGACTCATAAAGAAATAACACCATATTTAATACATAAACTCATACTATAGGCATATTTGATTAATTATTAAATCATATTTAAGTAAATTAGGACTTACCATATCACTATCTACCCGGTCCCACGACTCGTACTCATCTTGAGGCGCATCCCCGCTTTCTTCTCGATGCCTATAACAAGTAGATGTAACTTAATTAGTCTACACATATACAATACTCTAAGAAAACACCACACAACTAAAATTTAGCTCGGCCATGTGCCTCGGTCAGAGCGCATATCTCGATGTAGGTCCCACGTCATATGTCGGTAATCCTGATTACGGATAAAACTATGATTAGATATTTGAGTCGTTAAATCATCGTTCACAATGTTCAACCCATGGAAATTTCGTTGTTGTTCATTGTGAGTGCATATGACATGGTTCATATGCAGTAGATATGACATTTGATGTCAGTTAGCAGCAACATGAAATGGAGATCCTTCTATTAGTTTACAATATGGTATTTATTGTTGTAGTGGATAAATGTAGATTGGCTCACTAAGTTTATTAATGAAGATGAAAAAGAAAGACAATTACAATGAAACAAATGATTAGTTTTAGATGAAACCTAAATAATAAGATGAATAAATAAGCAAAATTCTAGGATAAACTTGTTGAGGGTTGTTTTAATTTGTTGAGTGATCTCAAATAAGAAGTTTATGTATTTCGATTAATCAATGAGGTAAATAAAGACTTTTAAAGGTTGTTGAGAACATATTTTTTTTTGTATATATTGTCTACATCGTCTATATTATCAATAAGCATTACAAGGAATATTGCTTGAACAAAAAATATTATTTGGAGTCGTTTCCTTAAAATGAACTAAAAAAATTCAAATTGATATGGGACAAAAGTTATTAGGGGATATTAGTGATAATAATTCGCTTGTCTATATTGTCATTATTGTCTATATTGTCAATAATATTTTGTTACCTGAATAAATTTCTTCGAGTGTCAATAAGTTTTAAATAACTAGGAAATAAGAAATTTAGTGCTTCGACCAATTTATTCACTAATGAATTAATTGAATTTTGATTTAAGGAGCGTTAGTGATTTCTAAACTTGTCTATATTGACCAGTTTGTATATATTGCCAATAAATATTATTATGAATTACTTGTAAATAAAACTCTAGTTAAAAGTGTTTTCAACTGATTTAGATACCTATGTATGATATATAAAGGATTTTAATGAATATTGATAATAATATCTATTTGTCTATATTGTCTATACTATAAATGTTGTCAATAATAATTGTGTCTACCTCTATTTTATTTCTTAGCAAAATATATTATTCAATTACATTTACTACCATTAGAGTTTGCTCACATATTGTTAGTGTCGCTCATATCCTCCAATACGTCAATACTATTGTCAATTGGATGATCCTAATATCAAGCATGTGTAATATTAACACATGTGTGACTTATACATCTCCCTGTTGCTTGTATCCCCTCACTTTGTACACCCACAATTAATTATGTATGTGATGTCTAAGTAACTTGTAACTCTTTCATATAGTACATGTTATGTCAATGTATTGTCCACTTTGTGTACACTATATATGTTTGTAACTTACACACTTTGGATTACTTGTAAGTTGTGGTCAAGTACATGTATTCATGATTATTAAGGGGGTGCCTTCACTTGTAAACATAACACATCAATGTTGGAATGTAAATCTCTACATTTCTTAACTCTAGCTCTCTTGTCTCTTCTCTCATATTCTTTACCTATTCATGTAGTCTTTAGTTCATGCTTATTATACTTTAGTTCTACAAGTTCTAGTTGGCTTACAATTTAGTTTACAACACATTATCAGCACGAAGTTGCTCTACAAGAGGAGGTCTTGAAGATCAAAAAGTTTTTCAAGGAGACAAAGCTAAGAAGGTATAATTTTTGTTAATTTAAATAAGTTCAATTTATTTCCATGTTATCATGGTTAGTTTTTTTTTTTGTTACATTCATTATTATGTATATGTACTTTATTCATACAATATGCATTATAACGTCACCAAATTGCTATGTACTCTTATAATTAGGAGAGAAAACTCAACAAACTTCCATTTTTTATATGGATGAAAACAACCACCTATTGTTCCAAACACATCTTGAAGAAATTTATGAGTGCCATTGTTGTTAAGTAATCTAAGAAATAAGAAGACAATGTGTCTCAACCTATCACTTTTTTTTGTTTACATCGACATATAAATTCAGTATCAAATGAAAATTTCTATATGCAAGTGATAATAATAATTGTATTGTCTATTTTGTTCATATCGTCAATGAAAATTGATATGAGCCTATCTAGACCATGAAACACACTATAAAATAGATTACGAATAGGCAATTAAAAGAAGAGAACAATGAATACTATTGCAATTAGAGGATAGTTCTCCTATCAAGTAAACATTTCAACTTCAATTTATAAGTACATATTTTACAAAATGTGCATTTGACATTCCAATCAAATAAATATTTAAGTTTTAATTTATAAGTACAAATTTTACCAAATATACACCGGACCGCCAAAAATTCTTAATTCATTCAATCAAAGTATAACATCTCACTTGTACATAATAACTACCAAATATGCAAATTAACTACTAAAGTACATATTGGTCATCGTAGCTGATATGCATGCCACAAGTATAACAGCTCACTTGTAGTTATAGTGCAATCAACTTACGTTGACTATGGATATCGTCCTCAGGGAAAAGTTTTTGCACTAGTTGTTAATTACCTATTTAATTTGAACTATTGCTTAGAGATTCGCTTTTAATTGGTTTTTATACTAAACTAAAATATTCTAACAAATCAAATTAACTTTACTTGAACTCTTATATTAAGGATATCTTAGTTCACAACTTTACCTATGTAGCATCTCCTATCCCGATTATGGCGATACTCAACCTGAAACCCTAATTAAGCCCCGATAACACAGCCAAACTTAACTAGAGCTACCAACCTCTCCATCTGTACTTGATAAACTCAACCTATATATCGATATCGAATAACCAATTTAAAATATACGCAGAGGAAAATTAAAACTTTTTGAATAATTAAATGATATACATAAATATAGAGTTTATCAAAACCCGAAACCTCGTTTATAAACCTCCCAACTATGTTTATATACAACAAAACAACTGAAACAATGTATATATACACACAAAGACTCATTACATCATAAAGAAGATGTTGAGACTCCTAAATCTTCTCTTTTCCCTTTGCTAAAACACTAGATTGGGAACCTGAAATATTAAATTTAGGGTGAGCGCTTCATCTTGCTCAGTAAGTAAGGATTCATTAAGCCATCAACATTCCATATAATAACCAAGAACATTATGCAATAACAATATGTACCAATGTTAACTAACAGGATTATGAAAAACATATAATTCAATAAATAACAAATGCAAGTCCAACTGTCAATGACTATCACACTGTGATTTCTATTTTATTTGTAAAATTAGGGTCGATTACTAACTGAAACTATTAATGTTATTGCTAGAACAACACATTGATCGATGTGTTGTCTAGTCAATCTATTAATGTCAATGGTTCTATCCGAAAGCCTTTAGTGAGTATGTAATACGCACAAACTATCAAACTGAGTAGGAAGTTACAAATAGGCCGGGAAGGTAATCCATCCCTGTATAAACTGGTATCAGTTCCAGGAACTTACTCTCGTGAATTACATTAAACATCGTTTTCCATTTAGTAAAAACATCATAGTGTACTTAGTATCCCCATTTAGTCCATAAACTACATGAACTACATATACTAAGATAGCCAGACAACATTGGTAAATAAGCGAATCCATACTTACCTCAGTTTAGGTTTCTGTTTAAGAAATTCCTTAACTTTTTGGGTCACTCGCGTTTTCCCTGTGATCCAAAACCCATCACAACCATTTGTTGTCAATATAGGTCTAATACCCTATGTTTAAAACCCCTAATTCAGTCCCTAAGACCTCAAGAAATCCTGACCAATTTACAACATAGTTGTTGCTTTCCGAGGTGGGAGCGTGCTCCGTCAATTGGTGGGGCGCACCTCACCAATTGGGTTTGTCCCAATTTATGAAAGGATCGCACTATTCTGCTAGGTGGAGCGCACTATACCCTATATTGTCTCGATTAAACAGGGCAGCAACCACCGTTCCATCCATAAATCAACACAACAATAAACACTCCCAAAATATATAAGGGAGGACCTCTAGTGACGTAACAACCCATTTCCAGTGGTCAAACACAACAATTCACGGAGAAATCATCATCCACTATAGAATTGAACTTCAAACTTAAAAATTCAACTTACCAACCAATGATCTTCGATTTCCGGTGGTTTAAGCTCCTCAATTCACATTGCAAATCTCCCATAGATTGATTCCTCAAATCAAACCCTCAGCTGTTAGCTTCTCACTCTCTCTTTCGATCAAATTATGTGGATAAGTTTGAAGGTTTCAATTTAAATATATGGGTTTTTCTCGAGATATGCATCGCGCTATCTCGAGACTGATCAAGTGATTGATTTGTTAAAATAACACCTCTGAAAGTCACATGCATTTTGACACCATCAACACTCACGCTCATCTCGAGGTGATCCAACGATCCAAATAATTCAAACCAAACTTATAGTTTATTATATATTTATATATCAAATATATATAAATATATATACCTTATGTATTTTCTCGCCAATAAATTCACCGGACATGCCAACGAGTATTCTTAGATATGCACATTCATTTCACGAACCTCTCGTCGCACTTAGTGTACCAGCTGTTTATTATTTAACTATGTGTTTTTTACTATAGGTTTGTATATAAATTCTCTTTTATACTACAACCTATAAAATTCATTAAACTTTCAAAACAAACATAAACCATCATATAAATCCACTCACACGCTAATCGAGGTACGTCGGACTTAACCACGAGCCTAACTCGGGTTAATTAAGATTTTTATTAACACTAATCACCAGCGTAAGATAACAGGTCGATACAGTCTCCCCAGTTTTTTGTCCTCGAAATTAAAGTAAACAAAAAATTACTGGTAGTTTCGAAGAGAAATGGAAACTGCTCCTCATATAAGATTCCCGCTCCCAGGTTAGTTTCTCATCTCCATGAAATTGCCATTTCACCTTAACCAAAGGGATCTCTTTGATTCTTAGCCTATGAATCTTACGATCAAGTATTCGAATCGACTGCTTGTCGTAAGATAAGTTTTCCTGAAGATCAAATTAATTCCAATCAATTCTTGGAGTGAACTGAGTCTCCGTTTTGTAAAGCATAGACTCGTGGAAGACATTATGAACTCCCGCAAGTTCAGGAGGCAACTCTAACTTGTAAGCAACAGGACTAATCATTTCCTATACTCTGAACAACCCATGTACCTAAGAGCTAGCTTACCTTGCAATCCAAACCTATATAATCCTTCCATAGGTAAGACTTTCAACATGACAAGATCGTCCTTTGAACACTCCAAAAACCTATGATGTTTATCGGTGAATTTCTTCTGTCTTAGTTGTATTGTAGTCAAACGCTGGCGAATCTGCTAAATTCTTTATATGTAGTCCTGAATCAACTCTGGCCCCAGCAAAATTGTATCTCCAACTTCTACCAAACACGTAGGTGAACGACAAGGCCGACCATACAGATCTTCAAAAGGAGCCATTCCAATGCTAGTCTGATAACTATTATTATAAGAGAACTCACATAAAGGAATGTATTTTTCCCAGTTACAACCAAACTCCAAGACACAAGCTCAAATCATATTCTCTAGCACCAATATCACCCACTCGGTATGTCTATTAGTCTGCGGATGGTATGTCGTACTGAGGTTAAGAACAGTTCCCAGCTGTCTCTACAATTCATTCCATAGTTTGGACGTGAATCTCATATCTCTATCCGAAGTAATCGACTATGAAACTCCATGAAATCTCAACACCTCACGTACGTATACCTTACATAATCGGTCAAGAGGATCTCGCATGGAAACTGGTAAGAAATGCGTAGACTTCATCAACCTATCAACTACAACCCATACTGCATCATGCTTACGCTGACTAAGAGGTAGATCGAAAAAAAATCCATCGATGTATGTTCCCATTTCCACTCAGGAATTGGCAGGGAATATAGTAACCCTCCAGGTTTCCTATGCTCAACCTTAACTTGCTGACATATCTCACATCTCTTTACAAACACAACAATCAAAGTCTTCATCCTAAGCCACCGATAAACATGCCTCACATCGTGATACATCTTATTGTTTCCTGGATGAATAGAGTAAAAAGATCTATGAAGTTCTCGTAGCAACTCCTACCTCAACTGATCCTGAGTTGGAATCCATAATTTATCCTTGAACCGTAACACACCATTATTAGAAACTAACCAATCATGATGATCTACACTAGTCGCTAACCTCTGAGGCGCTATATAACCCTAATTGGCTTTCTGACAATCAATAACTCGCTGAATCATCTCCGGTTCAGCCCAAATCTAAGCATGAAAAAATAGATTAGGAGCTCTACAATTAGCTTTCGCATTTGATGATGTGCCAGCTGGACTTTTACTAATCATCATCACTGACGTTTCCTCAAGAAATTTAAACTGAAAAGCTCTGGCAGTAGCTACGTTCTCTCTGCATGTTCTTCTCCTACTCAAAGCATCATCAACCACATTTGCTTTGCCTTGATGATACTCCAGAGTGAAATCATACTCCTTGAGGAACTTAAGCCATCCACGCTGCCTCATATTCAATTTACTCTGAGTAAACAAATATTTTAGACTTTTATGATATGAAAATACTGTAAATCTTTCACCATTAAGTAGTGCCTCCAAATCTTCAAGGCAAAAATAACTGCAGCTAGCTCAAGATCATGAACAAGATAATTTCTTTCATGAATTCTGAGTTTCCTTGAAGCATAAGCTACAACCCTGCCTTCCTACATCAGCACACAGCCTAAGCCTGAATTAGAAGCATATGTATAAATCACTATTTGCTTCCCTGATTTAGGTAATGTAAGAACATGTGTCGTAGTCAAACTGTCCTTCAAACCTTTGAAGGTAGCCTTGCACTCATCATTCCAAACAAATTCAACATTTTTCTATGTTAGCCGAGTCATTGGCAAAGGAATACAATAGAAACCATCAACGAATAGTCTGTAATAACCAACTAACCCTAGAAAACTCCGAACATCTGACACTGTGGTAGGAGTAGACCAATCCTTGATGGCCTCAACCTTCGCTGGATCAATAGATATACCCTCAGTATTAACCACATGTCTAAGAAACTTGACCTCTGAAGACCAGAATTTGCACTTACTAAACATGGCATACAACAGATCATTTTTCAGAGTCTGTGGTGTAACTCTGAGGTGGTGCGAATGTTCTTCTTGTGTCTTCGAATATATCAAGATATCATCGATAAACATGGTGATAAACTAGTCAAGATAACGTTTAAACACCCTATGCATCAAGTCCATAAACATAGTTGGAGCATTAGTGAGCCTAAACGACATCATTATGAACTCGAAGTGCCTTTAAAGAGTACTTAAAGCCATTTTCAAGATATCCTCATCCCTGATCCTCAGTTGATGATAATTAGACCATAAATCAATATTTGAAAAATATATGGCACCCTTCAACTGATCTAACAAATCATCGATCCTAAGCAATAGGTATTTGTTCCAAATAGTCACCCGATTAAGCTATCTATGATCAATGCACATACATATGGTTTCGTCATTTTTCTTTACAAAAAGAATCGGTGCTCCCTAAGGTGACATACTAGGATGGATAACCCCTTCTGTAACAATTCCTCAAACTGAGTCTACAACTCATATACTTCCTTCGGTCTCACACGATATGGAAGTGGAAGTCCAAGCAAGTTAGATGGAAAAGCTTTCATAAATTCATTAACCACGGGTATCTCACTAACCTTAAGTTCCTGACCAGGCTCTCCAAATGTGACAACTCCCTCCAAAACTTCTAAATCTCGAGTAGTAGCTTCTTTTCCATGAGTTGCAAGTCATGAAAGATTATAACCTTTATAGACTATAATTTCAAAAAGGTTATCGATTTGAAAGACTACCATCTTATGGAAATAGTCAATACTGGCATGGTATGTTGATAACCAATCCATCCCTAGTAATGCATCATATTCTAGGAACTAAATTACCCTCAGATCAATTGGGAGTTCGTGTCACGGCCGAAATCTTTAACCTCCTTTTTAATTCCTTAATCAGGATCACCGACCCTTGACGTAGGACCTACACTATGATACGTACACCGACCGAGGCACGTGGTCGAGGTATATTATATTTTTGTATTGATGTATGCCTAGTGTTATGTATTGTGTAGACTTACTAAGTCGGTTTGTACAGTTGTAGGCGTCGAGACGAGAGCGGGGACATGCCTCGAGTAGCGTGCGAGTCGGGAACCGGGTAGTTAGCATTTTGGTAAGTCTTATTTAATACTAATATGAAATAAGGAATTACTTATAAGCCTATGGTTGTGTTTGTTAATGTAAATCAAATAAAAGACCTATAGTTGAATAAATTAAATGGAAAGCATATGATTGGTCTAGAGATACACATTGACACATCTAGGAACTAGGTGAGTAATAAAATGATGTAACTTGAGTGGGAGTTAGTGGGAGTTAGTGGGATATATGGAAAGAGGTGGACCATTAGATATTCATCGGGATACATAAATCCATGGAGATCAAGGGCTAGGAAGGAACATCACCTTAATATATAACATTAGTGATCAAACAACATGCAAATCAAATCACTCATTCATTTTTACTGGAGAAGAAGAAGGAATTGCTGGAGAGGAGTGAATCATCAAGGTGTTGAAGGAATTCATGGGAGTTGGTGAGAAATTCTCAAGCTATGGTGCTACATCAACTAGGTACACATCTTTTTAGTTGAAATTAGAACAAGTTTTGGTTTTAGGCTAATTTCAGATGGTATATGATTGAGTATTTGCAATTGATTTATATATTTAGATTCCTCGTTTCAAGCTGATAATCCAGCTATGTTGAAGTTATTAATTTGGTTTTGAAATCATAAAGATATGAATTTTTGAAATTGCAACACCAAAACTAGAATTCTGCATGTTGTATTAGGAATCAACCTGGGTAATTTGGTCATAATATACTCATTTTAGATTTGAATTGATCCAAACCAGTGACATTTGAAATATTATTTAAATGGGAATAACTTTTCTTAACTGAAGATATTTTTATTCAAATGTTTTTATTTCCAAACATGCTCTACAAGTAGGTACTGGAATTATAAAGGAAATTTTTGAAACTAAATTTGTTAAGGGTATAACTCCCTAACTAGTTATCCAAATGAGTTAATATTTTAGTATATTGTATTTGGATATATTTTATGCCTTGTGACGAAAAATTACATTTTTAGGAACTATAGATTGGGAGAAATAGATTTTCTAAATCCGCTGGTCGGACTAAATTCCAATTTGACCTATGTTTAGTAAAATCATGATATCTCTTTCATTTTAAATCATAATTTTGCAACCTAAACCTTTTCAGAAAGCTAAGAGAGAGACCAACAATAATTGTACTAATGGAGGATTCTGATATTTAGACCATTTCATGCTTAAAAGTGCATTAAAATGTAGGACTGAAATTGAAACTTAATTTAGTCTTTAGGGGCTGATTTAGGAAGATTGATTTAAAGTCTATTGAACCAATTTGAATACACAATAAATACACTAAATTGAGCTTAAACCAACTATATTTGAACTAATGAGACACCAAACTCAGGAACTTAGGAAAAGAGTACGGGAGAGCGAATACAAGAGTTTGAGTATCGGGAGGCCGGTAAAGCTAGGACTTTACTTTGTTGTTGTGAGTATACCCAATGGCAACTTTACTTGGCAATTCATTTCTATTAATTGTTGTCCTTGCATAGTCCTTTTGACTATTTTGCCTTTGTATTCTTATATCATGTGTTCTTTGTGTCTATGCTCACTTGATGAGTCTAGTTTGCATGATATCCATTCATTTGATTTAATTCATTGATTCTATCACATGCTATGTTTATTCTTATTGTTTTAAATGTGAATTGAATGATAAATAACATGCTATTAGGCTAGTGAATATCTTATAAATGTTTAAGAGGACTTGTATTCCTTATTTGTTTAGATGTGTAGATGTGCTTATGCCTTGACAATCCATACTTGGTATTTTTTGAAATTTAAAAAGTAGTTTTTGCATTTAGGTCCCGTACTCGATCGAGGTGTGCGCGACTCACGGGGTTAAAGTCCCCGGGGATGTCGGCACATGTTACTTGACACTGTATGACACTCGGGGTTAGAGTCCCTGAGGTGGTCTACACACCGGGGTTAGAGTCCCTGGTAACACTTGGGTTAGAGTCCCTTGTGCTATATGATTATTGAGTCGGAGTGACATGTTTCACTCGCCGATGGGACCTAAATCACCACTACTTAGCCTAGTGTCGGTATCACTTGTTTAACTCGGTATTTACTCGCATATGGTTTATTTCAGTTTTCCCATTTATATGCTTTTAAATACCATTTGAATATTTGGAAATGCAAATTAAACTTGTCATCGGGGATTACTGTTTTATTCTTGTACTCACCGTCCTTTTTATGACGGTGGGTGCAGAGCCGTCTACAAGCAAGCCGGGCAAGGAGAAGATCGACGATTATCCCTGAGCCCGCGGCTTGTAACTGCATCGATTGTAGGTTTTCTTTTGGTATTTTGATTGTATATGTTATATGTCTTTCAGATACTATTTGGGGTTGTATATTGGGTTGAGCGTTAGTTTCCCCGACTTGACTTAGACTATTTTACTGTTTCACTGCATTTTGAGGACTTTATATATGTGATGTCATTTCCTGGTTTTCCACACTTAGGATTTTATAAATGGCTTCCACATAAGTTACTAATTGCTTTCTGCATAATCAATAAGACTTCCGCTAATTAATTAATTTAATAAAAAGTTTAAATTAACTCTAAATTTTATAAACTGGTAGGACTAGTGTATTACTTATCCTGAACATGAAGGAAGAGGTGTCTAGGTTGTAAAGGCTGACTAATACGTAGTTAAGTCTGCGTGGATATGATTAGGGCTTAATTACAAGATTAGGCCAGGCGGTGCCCTAGATTAGGAGAGGGGCCGTCACAGTTGGTATCAGAGCATATGTATTAGAACCTTAGGGATAAATAAGAAAAACATGAACTCATATAAAACACAAACATTAGAAGTGGAAACCAGATGATCCTTGCCTAAGAATTATTTTGTTGGGAATTGAGTGAAGGTGAGATGGGGATTTCTTATATGTACGTGTTAGTTTCTATATGTATATATTTGCGTTATGCCATGTAGTAGCTGATTCGCGTTCGCGCAAGGCCAAAGACATCGGAGCTAGCAGCAGTCAGCCTACCACCGTATCAGTTGACAATTTTTAGAGGATGTCTGACCGGACGACCGCTCATGAGCGATAGATCGCCGAGTTCATCGCCTTCATGTCGGCACAGATGATTGCACTGGTTTCGACCGCCCCCGTCACCACAGCTACTACTATAGCACCCCGACCACAGAGACTCCTACTGCACCAGGCACTACTACTACCGCAAAGGCACGAGCACCAGTACTACCCGCAGAGCCAGCGGCACCGCGTCCACCAGCACTACCGGTCATCACGGTACCGGCAACAGAAGCAGTAGTAGACACGCCCACACCCGCTATATCTGAGATCCCTGGCTTGTCGAGGGACGCCAAGCTAGTGAAGGAGTTCATTAGACTCAGGTCGGCATATTTTTCGGGAGAGAGGGACCACGACAAGATCGAGAAGTGGATCTTATCGCAGGAGAAGCTGCATGTACTACGGGTATTGAGGACAGACTCCAGCCAGTTCTTTCATACTACACCCTGGATAAGGGTGCTGATGTTTGGTGGTGCACTACAGTGGCGAGCCGAGGTAATTTCACATCATGGGCATACTTCAAAGTGGATTTCTACAAGCAGTATTT
Source organism: Stephania cephalantha (assembly GCA_039657325.1). Classification (NCBI taxonomy): domain Eukaryota; kingdom Viridiplantae; phylum Streptophyta; class Magnoliopsida; order Ranunculales; family Menispermaceae; genus Stephania; species Stephania cephalantha. Next base: position 18,890,882 of record CM077577.1, read on the forward strand.
TCCGGCTTCGATGTTGCAGATGTTGAGAAAAAGTTTATGAGTTTGAGACAGGCCGAGGAGGGTATAGTGATGATGTACCGCGACCGATATGGTTACATGAGGCAGTTCGTGGGAGACTTGGTGAAGGATGACGCAGATGACGTCTTCTACTTTGGAGATGGACTAAGGCTAAATATAGCTAGACACGTCGTTGGCACCGGGGCCCGCACTCTGCAGGAGATCTATGAGAGAGCACTCGTCCATGAGACTTATGAGTTGGGCAGAGAGGAGGAGAGAGCAGCAGAGGGTTACGATCAGAGTATAGATTACTCGAGGCAGCGGCGACAACATGTCAAACAGAGGTTCCTACTTATACTCAGGTGATGATTTACGCATAGATGAGACTACAGACCGTGTCTACACAGCGAGTGTCAAAGGGTCAGAGGACCGATCGGTTGTACTCGAGATTCAGCGAGTTAGCGCAGAGTGCATAGTGTACAGATTGGGCAGAGACGACAGATCAGTGTCTGAGATACCGGGGCAGGTTTTATATACCAGAGGTGCGGAGCTGAGAGATGAGATCCTTCAGGAGTCGCACCTTTCCAGATTTACGGTACATCCAAGCAGGACTAAGATGTACCACGACATGACGAGACATTTCTGGTGGCCTAAGATGAAGGCAGACGTGTCTAGATTCATCAGAACTGTGGTATCTGTCAGCAAGTGAAGTCCGAGCATCGCAGACCCAGGGGATTACTACAGCCGCTTCCCATTCCTCGATAGAAGTGGGAAGACATCTCTATGGATTTTGTCAGAGGACTGCCGAGGACCGCGAGGAGACATGACTCAATCTGAGTGATAGTTGATGACTGACGAAGTATGCTCATTTCTTGCCAGTGGCATCGCATTACACGTTCGATCAGCTGAGTGTACTGTTCAAAAGAGAGATTATCAGGCTGTACTGGGTACCATTGACGATCACGTTAGACCGAGATGCTACGTATACGTCCAGGATGTGGCAGAGTATGCAAGAGAAGTACAGTACGCGCCTACAATTCAGTACGGCTTTCCACCCTCAGACCGATGGGCAGACTGAGAGATTGATTCAGGTCCTCGAGGACATGTTGCAGGCATGCGTGTTGTAGTTTTACGGATCTTGGGCGGAGTACCTACCGTTGTGTGAGTTTGCTTATAACAACGATTATCAGGCTAGCATTGAGATGACGCCATTTGAGGCTTTGTATGGCAGATCGTGTCGCTCGCCATCGTGTTGGGCTGAGCCAAATGACCAGGAGATAGTGGGGCCTGAAATTATTGTTGACCACACGAAAAAGGTCAAACTGATCCATCAAAGACTCAGAGGAGCACATGAGAGACATAAGAGATATGCAGATAAGTATCGCGGTAATCTCGCGTATTCCGAGGGAGCCTTTGTCTATTTAAAGGTTTCCTCTAAGAAGGATCTTCAGAGATTTGGGGTGAAAGGAAAGCTTGCACCGAGGTACATCAGGCCTTTCATGATTAAGAAACGGGTCGGGAAAGTGGCATATGAGCTTGAATTGCCTCCACAGATGTCAGGGGTCCATCCAGTGTTCCACATTTCGATGCTTCGACTAGCCGAGTCAAAGGCAGGTGTGCGACCGACAGTTGACTTGAGTCAGATCGACCTGAGCGAGGACATCTCTTACGAGGAGCAGCCCATTCAGATCCTAGATTGGAAGGTACAACAGTTGAGGGGCAAGTCCATCCCGAAGGTACTCGTCAAGTGGCAGTTCCACGATGACACTGAACTCACTTGGGAGCGGGATGACTACATGCGAGATAGGTTCCCGTACCTGTTCGAGTCAGGTAGAACTGTAACTTAAACTTAATTTCGAGGACGAAATTTTCATTTTGTTGGGAATATTTGTCACGGCCGAAATCTCTAACCCCCGTTTTAATTCCTTAATCGGGATCACTGACCACGACGTAGGACCTACACTCTGATACGTACACCGACTGAGGCACGTGGCCGAGGTATATTGTATTTTTGTATTGATGTATGCCTAGTGTTATGTATTGTGTAGACTTACTAAGTCGGTTTGTATAGTTATAGGTGTCGATACGAGAGCGAGGACACGCCTCGAGTAGCGTGCGAGACGGGGAACCGGGTAGTTAGCATTTTGGTAAGTCTTGTTTAATACTAATATGAAATAAGGAATTACTTATAAGCCTATGGTTGTGTTTGTTAATGTAAATCAAATTAAAGACCTATAGTTGAATAAATTAAATGGACAGCATAGGATTGGTCTAGAGATACACATTGGCACATCTAGGAACTAGGTGAGTAATAAAATGATGTTTCTTGAGGTTGAGTTAGTGGGAGTTAGTGGGATATATGGCAAGAGGTGGACCATTAGATATTCCTCGGGATACATAAATCCATGGAGATCATGGGCTAGGAAGGAACATCACCTTAATATATAACATTAGTGATCAAACAACATGCAAATCAAATCACTCATTCATTTTTGCTGGAGAAGAAGAAGGAATTGCTGGAAAGAAGTGAATCATCAAGGTGTTGAAAGAATCCATGGGAGTTGGTGAGAAATTCTCAAGCTAGGGTGCTACATCAACTAGTTACACATCTTTTTAGTTGAAATTTGAACAAGTTCTGGTTTTAGGCTAATTTCATATGGTAAATGATTGAGTATTTGCAATTGATTTATAAATTTAGATTCCTCATTTCAAGCTGATAATCCAGCTAAATTGAAGTTCTTAATTTGGTTTTGAAATCATAAAGATATGAATTTTTGAAGTTGCAACACCAAAACTAGAATTCTGCATGTTGTATTAGGAATCAACCTGGGTAATTTGGTCATAATCTGCTCATTTTAGATCCAAATTGATCCAAACCAGTGGCATTTGAAAGCTTATTTAAAGGGTAATAACTTTGCTTAAATGAAGGTGTATTTATTCAAATGTTTTTATTTCCAAACATGCTCTACAAGTAGGTGCTGGAATTATAAAGGAAAGTTTTGAAACTAAATTTGTTAAGGGTATAACTCCCTAACTACTTATCCAAGTGATATAATCTTCTGCATAATCAATAAGACTTTCGCTAATTAATTAATTTAATAAAAAGTTTTAATTAACTCTAAATTTTATAAACTGGTAGGACTAGTGTATTACTTATCCTGAACAGGATGAAAGAGGCGTCTAGGTTGTAAAGGCTGACTAATATGTAGTTAAGTCCTGCGTATGGATATGATTAGGGCTTAATTACAGGATTAGGTCGGGCGATGCCCTAGATTAGGAGAGGGGCCTTCACTGTTCGTTCTCCCCAATTTTGACTACAAGTCCCTCAGAGATAAGGTTAGGATAAACCTTCTCACTTACTGTTGTGCTTAAAGTCAATAATGTACTGGCTCTAACAGGTTTCAATTTCAACTCATCAATCATTGCACCAGCAATAAAGGAAACTGTAGAACCAGCATCAATCAAAACATGCATATCTCGACCACAAATATTTAATATACCTTCTATAAGCCTCCTATTAGCCTCTGGATCTGCCTCAGCTACTGCATGAGTCTGCCTTCGTGCTGGTGGTGATGTACCGCATGTCGATATGGTCGGTAGCATAGAACACTCTTTCTAAATATGCCATGTCTGTCCATATCGATAGCATATAATGGAAGCCCTATGAGCAAAAACACTGGCCTAAAGAACCTGCCTAGATCCACTCAATTTTTGTGATAATTGTGCTCTACTCTTACCCTTACCTCCAAACTGAGGTGGTGGCAAAGGTGGTTTGGCTACCGAAGGCTGAGAAACTGATGGAACCAGTGCAATAACAAATGTCTTCCTCGCAAACCCTAACTATGTAGCTACTCCAGCTACACTCCTCTTCCTCTTATTTAGCCGAAAATGAACAAATTCATGAGTTCTCTAACTCCCAGGAAATTGTGGTACTGGTGGTGGTATAAGTACTATTCTGGAGGGTCTGGCTAAAATGGCTCCTTCCACCTCCATCGCACTCTTGAATATAAAAGCATAGCTAGTGCAAGGATGAGAGGAAACTACAACTCGAATCTCATAAGTTAGCCCACCAAGAAATAAATCTATTTTGTTCTCCGCTAAATCCACCATCTCTGGAGCGAATTCACTTAACTTAGTAAACCTCTGCTCATATTCCCGTATAGATATGGCTCCCTATTTCAACTGAATAAACTTAGTTCCTAACTGATTTCGAGAAATATTTTTTGTAAAATACGGTTCTCCTCTTCTCTCTCTAGGGAATTCTACCACTTCCGTGCGAGTCGATAACAAAAATGTGACCAGTTTAACCTTAAACCGATCCTCAACATCCACAGCAACGAATCGTTGCTCCATCTCTAGTATCTAGGTCTCAACTATGCCTTCCTCCATTGTGCCATTAAACATCATAATATCATATTTCATAAATTCCTTATAGGTTCTAAGAAATGCAGTCTTCTCATAACTCACCAGCACCCGACACCTAAATATGTGCTAATACTGGTTGAGCTGGAGTTCCCACTGTCTCAGCTCCTCCCTCAGCTCTGCTAACGTTGGGATAGTTAATAGTTGTGCCTTAGGTCGTTGTACTGGTGGTCCCATCTGAGCCATCAGCATAGTCATAAGTTTCGCTTGAGACTCCATAAGTTCCCTTATTTATTGCTCCATTTTAGATCCATTTATTCCCAGTCTCCCTGTTACCTTGAGATCCAGGTCTCTGTGAACCCTCTCATTAACCCGCCATTAGATTTTGAAGTCAAAGGAGAGATAAGTTCATTAGAGTAACATTCAGAGACAATAATGAAATCATATCTATACAATAAATAACAATATGTACATCAAATAACGTATAATAATGTTTTCGTTTTCATTTTTCCCCCAAAACACGATGAAAATTGTTTATCATATTCTAAGCTTATTCATAACTCAAGACAACTCTCAGAGTCAATAAACTTAGGTTCCGGTATAAAGGATTATGCTATCACTTATTTCGAAAACAATTTGAAAGTGAAAACGAGGTCTAAGCGTTGTCTATGACACCAAACTATATCAAGTTACCACTTAATTCGAAAGTTATAAACTTTAGGCTCTAATACCAAACCGTAGCATCCCCTATCCTGATTAAGGTGATACTCGACCTGAAACCCTAATTAAGCCCCAGTAACCCAGCCAGACTTAACTAGAGCCAGCACCCTCTCCGTCTATACCTGATAAACTCAACATGTATATCAATGTCAAATAAACAATTTAAAATATACGCTACAGAAAATTAAAACTTTTCAATAATTAAACGATATATATATAAATACATAGTTTATCAAAACCCAAAACCTCGTTTATAAACCTCCTAACCATGTTTATATACAACAAAATTACTCAAACAGTGTATATAAAATATAGAAAGAGTCATTACATCATAGAGAAGATATTGAGACTCATAAATCTTCTCTTTTCCCTTTACTGAAGTGTTGGACTTAGAACCTGAGAAATTGAATTTGGTGTAAGCGCTCCAACTTTCTCAGTAAGTAAGGATTCACTAAGCCATCAACATTCCATATAATAACCAAGAACATTATGCAATAAAAATATGCACTAATGTTATCTAACAGAATTATGAAAAACATATAATTCAATAAATAGTAGATGCAAGTCCAACTGTTAATGACTATTACCATTGTGATTCCCATTTTATTTGTAAAACTATGGTTGATTACCCACTGACACCATTAATGTCCAATGGTTCTATTTAAAATTTTCTAGTGAGTATGTAATCCACGCAACCTATCAAACTGAGTAGGAAGTTACATATAGGCCGAGAAGGTAACTCATCTCCTATATAACCTGGTCTCAGTTCCAGAAACTTACTCTCATAAATCACATTAAACACCGATTTCCATTTAGTAAAAACATCACAGTGTACTTAGTCTCCCCATTCAGTCCATAAACTACATGAACTACATATACTAAGATAGCTAGGCAACATTGATAAATAAGTGAATCCATACTTACATCAATTTAGGTTTTCGTTTAAGAAATTCCCTAACTTTCAAAGTCACTTACGTTTACCCTGTGATCCAAAAGTTATCATAAACCATTTTTTATCAATATAGGTATGATACCTTTTTTTTAAAACCCCTAATTCAATCCCTAATACATCAGGAAATTACAACCAATTTACAACATAGTTGTTGTTTTCTAGGGTGGGAGCGCGCTCCCTCAATTGGTAGGGTGTGCTCTACCAACTGGGCGTTCCTCAGCTAGGTGAAGCACGCTCCATCCTGTACGGTCTCGACAGTAAATAGGGCAGCAGCCATTGTTCCATCCATAAATGAACACAACAACAATAAACACTCCCAAAATAGGTCAAGGATGACCTCTAGAGAGGTAATAACTCATTTCTAGTGATTAAACACAACAATTTACTGAGAAATCATCATCCACTATCGAATTGAACTTCAAACTTAAAAACTCAACTTATCAACTAATGTCTCTGATTTCCAGTTGTTTAAGCTCCTCAATTCACGTTGCAAATCTCTCCTAGATTGATTCCTCAAATCAAACCCTTAGCTATTAGCTTCTCACTCTCTCTTTTCGATCAAATTATGAGGATAAGTTTAAATATATGGATAAGTTTAAAGGTTTTAGTTTAAATATATGGATTTCCTCGAGATATACATCATGATATCTAGAGGCTAATAAGGTTATTGATGTGTTAAAATGACACCTATTAAAGTGACACGTGTTTTGACACCATAAACACTCACGCTAATCTCAAGGCGATCCAACGATCCACATAATCCAAACCAAACTGATAGTTTTAATATATATATATATATATATATATATATATCAAATATATATAAATATATATGTACCTCATGTATATTCTTGCCGATAAATTCACCGGACAAGCCAACGAGTATTCTTGGGTGCGCACATTCATTTCAAGAACCTTTCGCCGCACTTAGTGTACCGGCTATTTATTATTTAACTATGTATTTTTCGATTATAGGCTTCTATATAAATGCTCTTTTATATTACAAACTATAAAATTCATTAAACAACCTAAACAAACACAAACCATCATACACACCCACTCACGCACTAATCGAGGTATGCCGAACTTAACCACGAGCCTAACTTGCGTTAATTAGGATTTGGATTAACACTAATCACCAGCTTAAGATAACAGGTCGTTACAACCTATGTAATTTAATACTATGCTTTGTATTCATGTTTACAACTCAATATGTCGTGTGCAATGCCTAATTAGAATAGACAGATTTCCTTCAAATCTATTTCAACCCACTATCATGACGAAAAAAATTCTAATGTGCAAGCTAGAACTCCACCTATCGGTGTGAATAACGTAAGCTCCACATTGCTTTAAGTCCCAAATCATTAGATTTATAACCAACTAAGTTTACTATCCGCGCTTCCCTAATCAACAACTATCGCTCGATGTTGTATATTTTACGGTTGTACCGTTCATATCCTGATTAAAAGCTTCAATGGCAATGATAACTTCTAAAGCCTAAGTTCATTAAACACGTGATCAAGATGTTTATATCATTATGCTCAGAATCAATACAAATTCTAACCATTGCATATCTACTATCACTTTTCGATCATATTCAAAGCATAACATTCATACCATATGATCCATTGATCCCTAAGATAAATAGACTACTTGCACTTCATTGAAACATACACATTACAATTCATTATATAAATCATTGCAAATCAGAGATGAATATAAATATTACCTTGAATTTAATCAACAAAACCAAACTTGAATTGCAAATGTGAAGTCTTCAATGTTTTCTTCACATAAATTCTTTAATACTCAAACTTAATGTAAAACCTATTCTAAATCACTTTAATGGTGGCTAATATTTGGTATATTGTTATTTTACTACGTCTGAATACCTATTTATACTCCCTAATAATAATTTAAAACCCTACTTTACAATTTAACTTGAATGAAAACTCTACTTTTTATTCCTACGTGTCTGGCCCTGTCACTTACTGCCCCAGTGACGTGTGTGTTAAGCCACAGTGGCGCCGTTACGCCACTGCTTCATTCCTTTATTTTCGAGCTCCTGATGTCTTGACACTGTCACTACACGTCCCGGTGTCGTCTTTTATACACCACAGCGCCGCCACTCTGTCGGACCTCCAGAGTTGATTTTCTCACTTTTTCGTCACCCACGGTGTGCCTTTTCTTTTTACAGCGCCACCTTGTGTTGTCACGGTGCCAAGAGTGTTTTTTGGGTTTTTTTGCTCTGTTTCTTCCCGTTTTTCTTTAATTCCCTGAAAATGCAATAATATCATGAATTAGAACTTATTTAAGGATATTTATACTAAATATACGACTAAAGTAACCATATATATGTATAAATAATCACTTATCAAATACACCAAAATTTAGGATTTTGCACATCCCGAGCAAAAGTTTATTCTACTAAGTCTCCTAATATTAATTCTCATTCAATTTACATTGTTCATGGAGTATCTTTTAATTTATTAAGTTTCAAGTTAATAATCTACTCAAGAGTTTTTCTTTGCAAAAACATATATTTTTAAGATATGTAGCTTTAACAACACTTGTAACTTCACTTTCAAAACTCCAAAGTAGATCACAACCAAAAACCATAACTACTAACAAGTTAGTTTCTTCTCAAAACTCAAGTAGCAAGTATACAATCCCATGATTTCTCATTAAGCTCAGGAATTCACAAATACACATAGATCACACTCATCTTTGGTAGACTTTAGCACTTCAAGAGCCTATACGACTTTACATAGTTGGATTGGAAACTTAATTCAATTAGCTACTCGTACTCGAGCTAAATCTTTTATTTGAAGAGTTTTATTCTACTTCTGCCTTCTTTTCTTAATTTTTCTTTTACTCTTTTTTCCTTTCTTCTTCTTTTCATTTTTTTATTTTTAACAGTCCCTACTTATTTTCGTATGGACTTTATTCTACCTCACTTTTTCCAACCATAAAGTTCTCTGCTCCATTTCCAGTAGAACTTGCGGGATTTTCTCATTTTTTTCCTTCATTTCTAAAACTCTTGTTAGCACTTCTCACCTTCACTAAATCAAGTACGTTAACTCCAACTTCTAATGTACAATGCCTATTTCTTCCTCTCTTTGCACTAAGTCTTTATTTGCTTTTTATTTTCACGTAAGATTCACACTTATTATAGAATCCTTAGAGATCTAACTAACTTTTTCACAAGTGTTCTAGTTTCTTGCTTTAGTTTCAAGTTCAAGGTCTTCCATAACTCTAAGTTTCTAATCATGAAATCACACCGTTGTTTGCTACATTTCATTATTTCTTCTTTTCAAAAATTTAAAACATTCTCTTGAGTTTCCTACCAACAAGAAACTTGTAATCTATTCATCTAAAATTAAAGGCATAAACATGCAAATGAACTGCTTATTCATTACATATTACTATATATAACCTAATTTATACTGAAACATTCAAATAGTAAGTAAAACGAGAAATTTATACATTATCATGCTTTCCTCCTTACCGCTTCAAATTAAAATTTAAATGATCATTCCTGCTGCGTTTATCCTTGTATATCGGCCTATCTTGCCACTTCCCATAATGTAGTGTAGTGTTGATGCCCCCAAACTTAAATCAAACCTTGTTTTCAAGGTTTAAAAGTAAGCTTGAAACATGAAGTCACTAAAATACACAAACATATGTATATATAATAACACAAGTCATAAACTAAACATAGAATTAAAACAATTAAATAGTTAACAAAATATCCCAAATGTTAAAAACTAGTATCAAAGTCACTCTCAACTCCTTAGGTCTAAAGGTTCCCTATTGCACTGATTTCAAGACTGTGCATCAATATCGTCATCTACATCATCAACTCCAGTTTGGGATGGTTTCAATGGACACTCCACCCTTCTGCTTTGCACTAAATCCTGATCATACAGGTATGTTGGTACTGCTGGAAAGCCTATTGATCAATCGTAGGCCTTAACGGTCTACTCCTCTCATATCTAGCTATGTCTCGATGATTATCAATAAACACTATGAAATTGCATCGCTCGTCTCATCGGTATTGCTATTTCCTCTTCATATCCTGCCCGTATCTCAGCATGGCTGCCTAGTATTGCAGCTTATCTTCCTGGTATTGTCTCATCGTCTCTATAATCTATAGCCTCTGTTGTCGTGGAGTCAAATCCTCAAGTGGTGGTACGGGTTCCTGTGATGGAGGAGGCAGTGGAAAGAATTTAGGACCATCCAAGTCATGTTCTCCTATCTCTGGGTCTACAAACTAGTAGCCCTCAGCAAATCTTTGTTGATGTTGTTCCTACTCTTATTTATCTTCAAGTTCATGGGCTATTCTGCTGCTGATGCTTCTGCTGCCAGATCCTCTTACCTTTTGGCTAACAACTTGGCTTCAAGTCTAGATACCTCAACTCATTCTCTCACATCCTCAAAGTCTTAATAACCCGATAGTGATTACAACGTGAGCATGAAAGCTTCATCCAAGATTGGTTAGGCCTCTATATCGAATCCTTCGTCATCTATCGGTCTTACTTCGGCCTTCAAACATGAGTAATGAAGATAAAAAAAATCAACTCATTGTTCCTTTCTGACATGATAGACTCCCTCATATTGTTGTAGATAATCTCCCTGATGTTGATTTCCCCATGTTGCGTAATCTCATAAAGACAAGCCGCTTTCGACTTGTTGATCTCACCCTACTGAGAAGTGGGGTGTAGCGATGCAACAAGAAAATGTTGCCACATTCTGTACACTTTCCTAACACTCTCCTTTTTAATGTGTTTGGGCACATTCTCAGCTCCCGTTACCCATCCTTGTTGTCCTAGGACAACTAATGCATCTTCTATGACTCTAAATGGGTATAGGTTATAAGGTCTCTTATATAATTTGGCCGGGAAAGTCGATGCGGATGCATAAAATTTAATTCCTCCAACCCATAGAAATTATTGATCTCACGTCTATTGAAGGGAACTAAAACCCTTCTCACCTTCACTGGCTCATCCTTAGCCGTGAACTTCGGATTAGCATAGAATTTAAAAACAATCCCACTCACTCCTTTAACTTTATTTTCCCTATAGTCTTAAGTGAGTTGCTCCCAATTTCGGTGCTTAATGAAATTATTTACTCTTTTATCATATTTAGCCAGCAAATTAATTCTCTTTTCGCGAATGAACTCCCTACGTAAAGTTTTCTCATATCGTTCCTTAGGCACTTTACAAATGAAATATTTGGATTTAAAAGGTCTAGGCTCTTCTTCGTTGAGGTTTCTAGAGGTAGATGCCTCAAATTCATTTGCTCTAGTTTGGCTAACTTGTTTCCTTGTTCTTGCCATTTTCTCTCAATTTCAAGCAACTAATAACAATGCAACGCATCTTGGTATTCAAATCACCTAAAAAAATCAAAATTCATATAACATGGATCATGCATACGCCAGATAATGCAAAGATATCAACTAAGTCTCCATGGGTACTATTAATGCTTACATTTATACAATCTTGCAAAACCTATCTTACATCATCAATTTCACAATTTCATACAATATGATCAAAAATTTCAAAATTCAATGCATAAATAGATGAAATTGAAAATATACCTCAATGCCGAATTTATTTCCAGTGTAGAACACTCCTCTAAGTCTTTTTCAATACAAGCCCTCTAACTTTTCTCACCAACTAAAACCCTAGCTCTCTTTGGAATCAAATTCCATAAATCCAAGCCCTACCTTTCCAAATTGTACAATCCATAATCCACTTGTTTCTTCATTCTAAATCACTAGGAACACTTTAATCTCACTTGAAAATGATCAAACTTTGGCTCTTGATGGATATATGTTTGGTGGTTGTGGTGGGGTTTTAGTGCAAGTTTGAATAATGAATGAGATGGGGTTTAAAACCCTTAAAAATGATCCCGACGCCGCTACTGCGTCAATGACACAGTGGGGATTTTTTTCATTTTTAGCCTACTGCCACCTTGGCGTAGTGGCCTACAATCACGATGCCATGGGTAATACCCACGGCGTCGACCTGACAGCCCACATCTTCGCGTGTATTATTTTTGCTAATTCTCCTCTGATGCTCCTTCCACTTTGTGTATAACTCACACAAAGTGTCGTGACCGCATAAAATCCATGAAAATATAAAAATTAATAAATTTTACCTTTGATTTGTCCATGCACCTTACCTTCACTGCTTTAAACTCCTTCGCACCTTTTCGCTCTTTTAATGAGTTCTTGAGACATTTTTATTTCAATGAATCATCACCCGCGAATGGTCTTTCTTGCACATTCTACACAAATTTTTGAAAGTTAGAACTAAAACTTGTTAATTGTAATTGTTAAACTAAATAACTAACTACTAACTGAAATTTAAAAACTCAAATTTAAAACCCTGGGCTGCCTCCTAGTAGCGTTTAATTTAATGTCATTAGTCTGACACCTTTTCACTTATTTAGTCCGACTCTAAATCGAGAAGCTCGATCTACAAATCAAAGATTATGATGTCATTCCCATTTGGATGTACTTCTTTACCATCAATAAAGACAACGTTATTAGCATCATCGCCCTCATCGATACTCATTGTGATCTTCCTATCTCTTATGTACAAATTTGTTTTGGCGGTGTTCAAGAATGGCCACTCAAGTATGATAGACACATCATCGTTCATATTGTGGTTCATGACCTCAAAATTTGCGTTGAATGTGAATTTGCCTACTTTCACATGCATATTCAAAACTTTTCCTACAGTTGGTATCAAATTACCATTTGCTACTTGCAAATTTGTCGTATCAATACAATTGATCTTCAAGTCGGCATGTATTTTATCCATAAGTGGCATGAGATTGACCGAGTCTCCTGTATCGCATAAGACGTTTCTAAAATGGTGTCTATTAATGTTTATTGGTATGATTATCTCTCCAGGATCTCTCCTTTTGATAGGTTGAAGTCGCGAGATGAACTTAAGCTTCAGTTCCAGTTTCTTCATAACCAACTTGATTTCATTACCTTGTGGGTCTTTTTCAAGAGGTCCTTCATCTTTTTTCTTGGCCTTCCATAGTTGCTTCCCTTTCTTTTTCTTCGAGGCATTGATTCTTTGTTTTTTGAAACCATCAAGCTCATCTTGCCTCACTTATGTTATGTGCTCATGAATCTATCCATGCTTGTACATTACTTGGTATTGTCTTGGCTCCTTTGTTGCCATAGTGCTCATCATGCGAATGGCACTCACGTTCTCTTTGAAGATTGGTGATGGAGTTGCTAAGAAAATATCCTTCTTTCCTTGAGTTCAAAGCTATAGAAAGTTGACCAATTTGCCTCTCTAAGTTCTTGATGGATTGTGATTGCTCATTATCCATCCTTTTCATGGCTTATTTTATCCCTTCCAACTATTTCTTGTGTTTCTCATGGCGCTTCTTATCTCTCACATTTCCATGGCTTGCAAATACTTCTCAATTGATTTCAAAGAAGTCATCTCTTCACTCTGCCCCAACTTCCCCTGTTGGAATTCTTGTTCGAAGCCTTGAAATAACTTTAGTGCATTATTAGGATTTCCATAAGAAAAGTTCAGGTTGTTATTGTATCCTTGATAAAATCATTGAGGAGTCATTCCACTCAGCCTGAAGTTGTTCCCGTAGTTTTAGTTGTTCATGAATTTGATGTATTCATGCTCCATTCCCTATTATATGTCCATTTAATTAACCACTATGCCTTGGTGATTGATGTGCTACTTATGGACCATGGTGTCCCATCTGAAGTTTTACCATCCGACTGCTCAGATTTTATAGTTGTACCATAATTTTCACTTGCGAGTCAATCTCATAGACGCCTGCTATTTTCCTTATTGTAAAACAAGTACCGGCAGTAGAATTTTGAGACATAAGATCCAGGAGATCCAATGCTCCATCATCATCCTTGATAAGTAGAGAGCCACCTGATGCGGCATCTATTAGCGCTCTCGTGATGTGGTTCATCCCATAGTATAAAATCTGAAGTTGTGCCTATTTCACGTATCTATGTCCCGGACATCTCCTCAGCATCTCTTTGAATCTTTCACGAGCCTCGCTAAGAGACTCGCTGTCTTCTTGCTTGAACTAATTAAACTCAAGTTTCCTTTCGCTGACCTTCACTAGGGGAAATAACTTATCAAGAAATTTTTCATTGATTTCCACCCATGAAATCATACTCCCTAAATTCAGCCCTTGGAACCAGGATTTGGCTTTTCCACCCAGTAGGAAAGAAAAAAGTCACATCTTGATTACCTCTTTTGTAGCTTCGATGAGGTGCATGATGCCACACTTCTCCAAAAAGTTCTCAACATGCACAACTGGATCTTTATTGGATAACCCGTTGAACATACTATTTTGCACCTTGTTTATCATAGATGGTCTCAGTTCGAACTCGGTGGTGTTGGCTCGAAACCTCATCACTTCATTGTAAGTCTCCTGATTTTCTTGCTTGAATTAGTCACAAAGGCATCTATGTCCTCGCACTCTCTCTTGCACTACCAGATCACCTGCGGGTTAGTTACTCCCGCGGCCTTGTTGTTGGTTTCTAGCTTGCTCCTCAACCAACTTGATTCATTTTTTTCTTTCCTTTGTTCATTCTATCAATCTCTAGATTGTAAGGCTCTAGGTCATTCTCTCCCTTGTTATGCATCCACTAAGATCCCCTAAAAGAAAACACAAAAAGATCAAGTGTAAAAAGTCAAACTGAGATTTAAGCCTATTTTTGTTATTTTTGTTTTTGTGAATTGAAAATTAAAGTACTGAAAACAGAACATAGCAACTTTTCAAACTAACTAAGTAATACTAATAAATACCTATCCCCGACAATGGTGCCAAAAACATGGTGTGCATGCTGCAAGTATAACAACTCGCTTGTAGTAATAGCGCAATCAACTTACGTTGACTACGAATATCGTCCTCAGGGAAAGGTTTTTGCACTAGTTGTTAATTACCTGTTTAATTTGAACTATTTATAAGGGATTCACTTTTATTTGATTTTTATACTAAACTAAACTATTCTAACAAATCAAATTTATTTTACTTGAACTCTTATATTAAGGATATCTTAGTTCACAACTTCACCTAGGTAATTTAATATTATGTTTCGTATTCATGTTTACATCTTAATATGTTGTTTGCAATTCCTAATTAAAATAAAAAAATTTCCTTTAAATCCACTTCAACCCATTGTCGTGACAGAAAAGATTCTAATACTGGAACTCCACCTATCGGTGTGAATAACGTAAGCTCCACATTGCTTTAAGTCCCAAATCATTGGATTCATAACCAACTGAGTTTACTATCGACGCCTCCCTAATCAACAATTATCGCTCAATGTTGTGTATTTTATGGTTGTATCGTTCATATCCGGATCAAAAGCTTTAATGGCCATGATAACTTCTAAAGCCTAAGCTCATTAAACACGTGATCAAGATGTCTAAAGTATTACGCTCAAAATCAATACTAATTCTAACTATTGCACTTTTTATTATCCCTTTTCATTTATATTCAAAGCATAGCATTCATACCATAGGATTTATTGATCCCTAAGATTAATAGACTACTCGCACTTCATTGAAACACACACTTCACAATTCATTATGGAAATCATTGCAAATTAGAGATGAATATAAATATTACCTTGAATTTAATTAACGAAACCAAACTTGGATTGCAAATGTGAAGTCTTTAATGTTCTCTTCATATAAACTCCTTAATACTCAAACTCAATGTAAAACCTATGCTAAATTACTCTAACGGAGGCTAATAGTTGGTATATTATTAGTTTACCACATCATATTTATACTCCCTAATAACAATTAGAAACTATAATTTACAATTTAACTCGTATTAAAACTATACATTTCCCGCGTGTCTAGCATTTTCACTTACTGCCCCGGCGTCGTGTATGTTAAGCCACGCTGCGCCACTGCTTATTTTTGAGCTCCTGGTGTCTCGGCGCTGTCACTACATGTCCTAGCACCGTCCCTTATATACCACAGTGTCGCCACTGCGCAGGACCTCCAGAGTTGATTTTCTCACTTTTTCTTCTCATCCATAACGTGCATTATGTTCCTACATTGTGCCCTTTCTTCCTACACCGCCACCTTGTGTTGCCACGACGCCAAGTGTGTTTTGTAGGTTTTTTTGCTCTTTTTCTTCCCGTTTTTCCTTAATCCCTTCTTTTACACCTTAATTCCCTAAAAATGTAATAATACCATGAATTAGCACTAATTTATGGATATGTATAATAAATATACTACTAAACTAACTATATATACATATAAATAATCACTTATTAGTAGCACAAATGATAATAATGTATACATAAAATGTTGTCAATATAGATAGTATGCCAATATTGACAATATTGGCAACATTTAATGAAAAATGATCTTGTTTTTATTGTATGGTATTAACAAAAGATAATTATATAGACATATAATTTAAGTTATTTTGGTAAAGAATCTAAGGTTCAATACCATAAGCAACTAAAACAGAATTCCTAGCACTAATTTTTTTGAAAGGATTTTCTTGAGTGAAAATTTTCCTAGGTGTCAAACAAAGACGCTCATGTAATGGAATTTAACAAATTAAGAGAGATGTCATACCTAAACAACTTTAATTCAACTCGAAAGGTGTTGAATAAAAAATCTTAATTTTTTTGTCGCTCTCAAGCAACCTCTTTCCTCGTCCGCGAACTCCTGACACTAGGTCTGATGCAACCTAGTTGAGCTTGCACACTTTTTAATGTCCTACGCTCAACAAAAAATTAACAAGCGCTTCACCAATCTGTTATAATGACAGCTTAACGCAGCACAAAAAGACCAAAAAATGGGAAAAAACATGGATGAGAGATTCAAACAAAAATGATGGATGATTAGAGGGCTATGAAGTCATCTTCAAGAAGATATGAACATGCTTATTAGGGAGAAATATGACATCTATAATCATCCAAAAAATATATGATCCCAAAATTACGTATGTTTCTAAATATTAATATAAAACAAGAAAAGTTAATCTTTATCAATCATTTTTAGAGACTATTTATCAATCAAGCAGGAATAGAATGTGCAAACATGAGTGAAGTGGATTCAAAGAGGTATTAAGACGATTTCGAGTTAGGTAAAATTATTATTGTATATTAGAAAATAGCATAATACAAGAACATCCACACAACTTTCAAGAGGTTGGTTCTCTCCTTAGCTCACAACAAATTCCACAATTCATATACAACTCATATTAGTCAAAATGTATGTGGCCGAATTACCCTTGGTAGGGTGTATAAGATATTAGTCAACAATTTCAATAATACAAGGAAGTTATAATTTATTTTAATTCATTCTTTAAATCTTAGATAATTATTTTGAAAGGGCTTGTTCAATGGTCTCTTAGATTTATAGTGGAAATAATAGGATGCGTTGTATGTTGTTTATTTTCCCTGAGATTTTTTGAACTTGATATATATTCTTGTTTGACATTTTTTATGATAAGCATTAGATATTAGTGATAGTATCTAAGTAATACAAATAAATTCATTTTCTTCATTTAATACTTTTGGCGTTGTTTTGAAAACAATGTACAATGTTACTTCCTTCTGATCCAAAAAAAAACCAACATATTGATACGTTTGATGCGCCAATATTATTAATACAGTTTGTGTTGTATCTATTCCCAACAAGAGAGATTTATGAATAATTATTGTGTTTTTTTATACCTTTTGTCCATTTTCCTTGCTACAATAAGCTTATATTCTTGTTTTTATTTTTATGAACCGCATATCACTTTGTATATGAAGGGGATGAATGGTTCTAATATTAATATTAAAGAACTTCAGTATGAGTTGGGCATCACGTTATCTAGAATTAGGAAGGAAACCGATCAATCCACAAAAACATCAAAGGATGAAAATGTTCAATGATAATGATGAGGACAAAGCAGTGAAGCCGCTTTATAGAGACTATTTTGTAAACTGTATTTTATGGATGATTCATATAAACATCAAGCAAATGTAGCTAACATTCTTTTGAAGAAAAAATTACAATATATTTGATTTTATATGTAAATGATTCACTTTGTATGCACAACTACTTTTATTGACAAATATAGCATAATGATTTTGTTATTAGTAGGAATAAAGTTTTGTTTGTATGATGTTCTTGTGAAATGTTTTTTATGGTATATTAATGTATTTTAGTGCAATATTTTCACATATTCTTTCTAGATATCTTACAAGTTATGTTTTCAAAATTTCATTCACCCAATAAAATTTTTGAAAACAACTAAAATACATCATTTACCACTCTTATGAAACAACTACAAATTTGTTAAAGAGTTGTATAAAAAGTCGACAATATTATCAATATTGACGATATGGATGATATTGTCCATATTAAATGTATTGATGCGTTGGAGTATATGAGCGACATTGGCAATATGTGGGCAAACTCTAATGGTAGTAAATATAATTAAATGATATATTTAGCCCAAAAACTAAAAATAGAGATGTATACATTTTTATTGACAATATTGATAAAATAGACAATATAGATAAAATAGATATTATTGTTAACATTCATTAAAATCTTTTATATATCATATATATGTATTCCAAATTTTGCGATTGAAGTACGAGAGCTTCATTTAACAAGTCAATCGAAAGCAATTTTAACTAAAGTTTAATTTATAAGTAATTCATAGTAATAGTTATTGGCAATATAGATGAAATGATCAATGTATACAAGTTTAAATATCATTAGTGTTCCTTAAAATCAAAATTCAATTATTTCCTTAGAAAATTAATTGAGGCACAAATTTTTCTTATTTCCTAGTAATTTAACATCTATTAACACTTAACAAAATTTATTAGGCAACAAAATGTTATTGACAATATAGACGATGATGATAATATAGAGAAGACAATTATTATCACTAATATCCCTAAATAACTTTTGTCCCATATCAATTTTAGTGACTAAATAAGTGTTTTTTCTTTATTTCCCAGTTCATTTTACCGAAACCACTCTTTAAATAATTTTTTTTATTCAAGCAATGCTCATTGTAATGCTTGTTGATAATATAGACACTATAGACAAAGAAAAATTATAGTTGTACATCACATTTTTTCAAATTAGTAAATAGGTTAGGTTTTTTTTATTCGTAGAATAAGGTATTCTTGGCTTTTGAAAATGCGTAAATCATAAGAAAATAGTACACCACATCACTTAACACAAATAGTGCATTCGGAGAATGCACTATTTGTGTAAATGTGGATTAGTTCGTATACAACACGAATGACGCATTATCCGAATGCGCCATTTGTGTTATCTAAATGGATAAGTCCGTGTCGATTTCCACATAGACTGCCACTTTGTGCACCACAAATGGCGCATTTGAAGAATGCGTCATTCGTGTAATATGTTTTGGATCAGTCCATGTGGACTGATCTACCACAGTGTACAAGAATGGCGCATTCGGAGTTCTTATGATTAGGATCAGTCCACGTGGATCAACGTGGACTGATCCTCTCATCGTCTCCAAAAGTCCAGAACGCATAGAATATATTATGCATTTAAAAGAATTGGGTGGATGAGAGTTGGGTGTTTATTTAATAGGGTGGTCAGGTTTAGGGTAACTAGGTCAGACTTTATCAATGAGGTGGATGAGAGTTGGGTGTTTATTTAATAGGGTGGCGTGTTGGTGGGGTGTATTTAGGGTTAAAGGCAAAGAGAGAGAGATCCCACTAGTTTTGATAGAGAGGAAAGAGGGTACTACGGGATTGAGAGAGAGAGGCCACCGCGAGGTGTGATCAAGCCCACTGGTTTTGATGTAGGGGAGAGCAAGAGGTCACTGCGAGGCACCCTTTTCATTTGAGAAGTTAAGAGAGGCAAAGGGTGGCCCATTTTTGTTATTTTTGTTGTTATGTTCATGGTTTAGGTGAGAGGGACGACTATGAAGACAAGGAGTTCCACCTCTTTTTCATCAAAGAGAGAGAGAGAGAGAGAAAGAGAGAGAGGCCACTGTTACAAGGTTGAGGTGAGAGAGGTTGGACAAAGAGAGAGAGAGAGAGAGAGAGAGAGAGAGAGAGAGGCAAGAGGGTTAAGAGTTTAGAGATAGGCCACACAATGTGTTGGGTTTTGGGGTTCATACGCAGCGGAGATTACAAAACAGTTTTGACAAAAACCCCAACAGGATCCGAATCTAATTCCATTAAAAACGTTTAAACTATGAAAAACTTAATCATACCTCAATCGCAATATACCTTTCAGAAGGTTGATCGATCTCTAAGGCGCTGCCAACGATGAACGCCCTCTATCAGCAGTCCACACACGAACGACGGCCGAAATTTGAAGTGCTAGCTTCGAGAGAATACCAAACCTTTTATTTTTCTCTCCAAAACGATCCAGAGCATACCAAAAACCCTAAGTCGTTTCATTGAGAAACACTTCCCTAACCAAGACTTGACACTCTGCAATGTTGGGATGTCAATTCCAATGAGTAATATATCATCAACATACAGTACCAGAAAAACTACACTCCCACTGACCTTCTTGTATACACAAGGCTCATCTTCGTTCTTAATAAAACCAAAATCCTTGATTGCTTCATCAAAACGAAGATTCCAACTCGAGAAGCTTGCTTTAATCCATAAATGGATCTTTGAAGCTTGCATACCTTCCTAGAATTCTCAGCATGTACAAAACCTTCAGGTTGTGTCATATACACGTCCTCAATCAGCTTTCCATTAAGAAATGTTGTTTTTACATCCATTTGCCATATTTCATAGTCATAATATGCAACAATGTCAATTAAAATTCTTATGGATTTAAGCATGGCTACTGGCGAAAAAGTTTCATCATAATCAACACCTTGAGTCTGGCTGAAACCTTTTGCTACAAGTCTTGCTTTAAAAGTATGCACATTGCCATCCATGTCGGTTTTCTTCTTGAAAACCCATTTACATCCAATGGTCTTACCACCTTGGGTAAATCAACCAAGTTCCAAACTTGGTTATCATACATGGATTGCATCTCGGAATTCATGGCACTTAGCCATTTATCTGAGTCTGGTCCAGACATAGCCTCCTGATAAGTGGTGGGCTCATTTTGATCCATAAGCAACACATCACGACTATCAGTAATGAGAAATTCGAATCTCTTGGCTCATGTCTTACCCTACCAGATTTACGTGGGCCTTGTGTCACTTGCGGAGGTTCAATCGGTTCGAACGTTGTTGAACTTCCGATGTAGCGGATCGTGTTTATCTCGTGATTCTTGAACTTCTTCAAGATTTATTTCTCTCCCACTAGTGTCTTTTGAAATAAAGCTGTTTTTCCATAAAGGCACCATAAGAGCAACAAAACTTTGTTCTCAACGGGATTATAAAAGTAATTTCCTTTTGTTTCCTTAGGATACCCCACAAATAAACGCTTGTCAGATTTAGGTGCTAGTTTTTCTGAGACTTGTCGTTTTACGTAAGCCTCACAACCCCAAATCTTAAGAAAAGACAAACTAGGTCTCTTCCCGTACCATATCTCATATGGTGTTTTATCAACCGCTTTAGAAGGAACTCGATTTAGAATGAAAGTGCATAGTTTGTAATGCATAACCCCAAAAGGATAATGGAAGATCTCGCATGACTCATCATAGATCGAACCATATCTAATAAGGTTCGATTTCTCCTTTCAGAAACTCCATTCCATTGTGGAGTTGCTGGTGGAGTCAATTGGGAGACAATCCTACAATTTCTAAGATGATCATCAAATTCTTGGCTTAAATATTCACCACCTCGATCTGATCGAAGTATTTTGATAGTTTTACCAAGTTGATTCTGCACTTCATTTTGAAACGTTCGAAACATCTCAAATGATTCAGCTTTATGTTTCGTAAGATATACATAACCATATATGCTGAAATCATCAGTAAATGTAATGAAGTACTTATAACCTCCTCTAGCCATTGTGTTTATAGGACCGCATACATAGTATGTATTAGACCCAATAAATCACTTGCCTTTTCACTGTGTCCAGAAAAGGGACTTTTAGTCATCTTGCCCAGTAAACAAGATACGCACGTTTCATATGTTTCTAAATCAAATGAATCTAGAAGTCCATCTTTATGGAGCTTCGTTATGCATTTCTCATTTATGTGCCCGAGACGACAATGCCAAAGATAGGTTTGATTACAGAAATGACAATTTTCTTCCTTTTCTTTTGGGTGTTTTGAAGCAGGAACGGGCCGGGGCTTGACTTGTTCCATAGGCTTTGCGACAGGTGCAGCAACAGCCTTGGCAACCTAGCCTTGCCTTTGCCTTTCTTCTTCATTCCATTTCCCTTTTAGACCATCAACATATTACTATAGGGTTTCTTGATATTTTGTTCAGCAGTTTTGAGCATCAAATGCAACTCTGAAATTGATTTCTCCATATTATTCATATTGTAGTTCATCACAAATTGAGAGTAACTCTCTGGTAATGAATTCAGGATCAAATATGTAGCCAACTCTTGGCTTATAGAAAATTCGAGTCTATCAAGCTAGTCAACATAGCCCTTCATCTTCAGAACATGAGGACTAACTGACGCACCCTCAGTCATCTTGCAAGAATGTAGGTTCTTGACTGTCTCGAACCTTTCTTGCCTAGCTTCTTTGTTGGAACATTTCCTTGAGCGTTATAGCCATGTCGTAGGCTTCCATTAGTTCCATGTCCTTTCGAAGTTCGGGAACCATAGTTGCCGCATAATACATGCAACATCGGTAGAATCGTTGATATGCTTATTATGCGCATCCTTCACATGCCTTTTCGTAGCATTGGTGGTGGGTCCTCGGGGATTGGAGCATCCAGGACATACAACTTGCGTTCATGCTTAAGAACAATTCTCAAGTTTCTGAACCAGTCAAGAAAGTTAGTCCCAGATAGCTTATCCTTCTCAAGGATGGATCGCAGTGACAGGGGATTATTGTTACTTGAAGAGGCCATTGATCTACAATAAAGATTATGCAAAGTTTATTTTAGTATAGAGGAATAGACTCCCACTAAATTAACAACCCTCCTAAAACACATTGTTTATTTAGGGGACTAAAATCCATATTTCATCTAATTCTATGACAGCTATGGCATGAAACACAACACTAGATTATTTAGGTAGGTAATCAGTTACCAATTACATCTTATGTAATTTTTAGATAATTTTATGAGATACGGGACATCTTATGTCTTAGCATGTTTTTATCTCATCATTTGCCTAAAGCTCAAAACTATTTTGATGGCTTTATTAAGTCGGACCATTTTAAACGTTAAGGTAACTCTTACCCAACTTGTCTCACCAAGATAACACAATACACCCAGCTATGGCTAAAACTATATTAGTGTGATCGAGGCCTTGACAAGTGTTTAAAATGGATGGCACGAGACTTAAAATTTAATAGAGGGATTTTATTCAGTTTTAGTGATTTTATGTAAACAATGAAATATCATATATTTTTATTGATTTGTTCAATCACTAAACAATTTGGAAATTCTTTTTTTTTATACTTTTCACTAACAAAAGAATTTCCGTACGCTAGGATTAGTTAGATTTGCGGTCCATTGGTGGTCAATGGACGGTGGACGATCTGAGCGCCGCTTTTTTTTTTTTTTTAGAAGACGAATCTCAATTCGAAAATTAAAATTCGCTATAGAAAATCATAATTTTCGCTGATTTTATTATCATAAATTAACCCCTTAATTTATTCGAAATTAAGTCAATTAAAACATTTTAATTAACCCGCTACCACATCTAACTAATCATCTTATCCTAATCCAATTAGGATTTAAGATATTTGAATCCTAGTATATCACCAATAACAAGATTCTTGATATTTATCTCCTATTCTAATTTGTTATCTATCTTTATCAAATAGAAACTTCATAACAAAATAGATATAACAAGATAAATAATTAATTTCGAAAATTAATTATTTATTTTAGATTTAAGATATTTGAATCCTAGTATATCACCAATAACAAGATTCTTGATATTTATCTCTTATTCTAATTTGTTATCTATCTTTATCAAATAGAAACTTCATAACAAAATAGATATAACAAGATAAATAAATAATTTCGAAAATTAATTACTTATAAATAAATAATTTCGAAAATTAATTATTTATAAATAAATAATTTCGAAAATTAATTATTTATAAATAAATAATTTCGAAAATTAATTATTTGCAATTTCGGTCCTCATCCAAATAATCACAAACATGTAATTGAATCATGAACTACTATCCCAATCGAACCTAATGGTGTCATGGATCATAGAACATGAAACTCAATTCATTAAAATTATTCGAATTAACCTAACATGGTTACTAGCATGTATGAAACTAATTTCAATTAAATCACGAATATATGTATCATATACACAAAACATGATAATAAATCTCACAGAAAACTTATGTATATCACATATACATCAACTATTAATATGCTTTCAATCATATATCATGTATATATCAAAAGAAAACATGCAATGAATTTAATGGAATCGAACTCGAAGGCTCTGATACCCATTGTTGGGTTTTGGGGTTCATACGCAGCGGAGATTACAAAACAGTTTTGACAAAAACCCCAACAGGATCCGAATCTAATTCCATTAAAAACGTTTAAACTATGAAAAACTTAATCATACATCAATCGCAATATACCTTTCAGAAGGTTGATCGATCTCTAAGGCGCTGCCAACGACGAACGCCCTCTATCAGCAGTCCACACACGAACGGCGGCCGAAATTTGAAGTGCTAGCTTCGAGAGAATACCAAACCTTTTGTTTTTCTCTCCAAAACGATCCAGAGCATACCAAAAACCCTAAGTCGTTTCTGAAACGAAAATAGAGTTTCGGCCTTTTGATCTTTCGTTCATGTATTCTAACTTAAAGCGTCTATTTATACAACCCTTGTATATAGACGGTTAAGTAAATTACACATATACCCCTACTTAAAGAAGTATAAGTGTAATACACCACAAGGACGTTTCCGTCATGAATTTTATCATATAAAATTCATTTTTCTGAACCATCTTAAAATCTCGCAGAACCATTCTTAGTGTGCGACCCAATAGGCTCATACAACGTTGGCAGTGTACCAAAACACATTTTGGTATACAAGTCATAAGCGGCCTCTAGCAAGACATTATGACTACCCAAGTTGTACGAATATCAAATCGATACAACCTAATCAATAGTGTATATAACATCCTTTTGTCACACGATATCCTTTTGATCAAACATAAGGCATGGAATTGTCATCCAACATGTTCAATCGTACTAGTCTCGATCTCTAGGTAGACTGAAAACATCCAAGTGACATTGATCAATATCAATTCACTTAGACTAGGCCTTTTAACAGTCTAACACATCGAGGGATCCACTAGATATCTCTCTTTATATGAGAGGGACAAATTCTATCTCGATTACACAACTTCATTACATTGCTCACACAGTAACCAATCACAACCTTTATAATCGTCCGGTTAAAGACAACGTTTGATTGTGTCAAATTATTGTGTTCCTAATGTTGAAGTCTCTGGCAATCTCAAGTCAGAGGATTGAAAAATATACTTATCATGAGAAACAACTATGACTTAATCCATGTGATGTTCTCATAGCGGGTCGGTCCAGTACTTTGTTCCCTAACAAGTACTCGTGATCTTGATTCGTATCCCTATACGTATAATCATCATATGATCATCAATCAAGACTCACACTAGTCTTAATTCATTATAGTTCCCAGTATAGTGATCGACTATGGACATTTAGGATATTTCTGTAAATACTCATGGATCTTATTATAATGTAAACATGCAAATTAATTATAATAAACAGCAAATGAAATCCTCTATTTTATTAACTAAAAGTATTCATAAAGACAGTTAATGGATTGACCTAGGGCACATGCCCCAACACAATGTCCATCCTTATACATGTTTTGCTTGTGTGTATGTGTGTGTATGTGTCTATGTTCGACAGTGTGTGCGGGGGTGTGGGTGTCCATTTTCCTTCATCCAAAAAAGTGTGTGTGTCCATTTTAGACAGTGTGTGTGGGGGTGTGAATGTCTACTTTCGACAGTTTGTATGTTTTTTTTCAAGATCCACAGTGTGTGTTATTTCCATAGTGTGTGTTTTTGACATTTTACAATGTGTTTGTGTGTGTTTTAATTTTTCATTTTCTAAGTTTTTTTATATTTACTTTACACGTAAAATGACTTAAGGATCAATTGAGCACCACACTAATTAAACCGTCAGAATAATAAATATTTTATAGTGATTATAGCATTTTATCATGAATGAATGAAGTAGATATATATATTTTAGTTATAAGGTATGACTTGAAAAAAAATTGTTGCTTAAACAACTAAGTTAAAATAATTTTTTTTATTTAATTTTTGAAAAAAAATAGAGACAATAATCGAGTGAATATTAAATTGAAGAACAAAATAGAAGGGGAATAGTAAGTTAAAAAGTTTATTTATTCATTTATCATTTTTTATTTGATTTTTTATTAATTCCACATTATGTAGTTACGTAGATTTTTTTATAAAAAATGGTTAAGTAGCATTTGTTCATTGCATGGTATGTGTAGTTTAACTGCATTTTTAATTTTTTTGTGTTTTAAAAAATTAACTTTTTAATAAAAAGAAAATATTAAAATTGGCATAGCTTATTGCTTTCAGTAAAATATCTTCAAAAAAAAATAGATACAATAATTGAGTGATATATATATATATATAAATGAACACAGATTGATATAAAGATTTCGCATTTGAAGTAGATTAGTTATATTTTTTCCAAAAGTTTAATCTTCATTCTATTTTTTATTTTAACTTTTGTAATTTGTTATATCATTATTTAGGATTTAAATATGAGTTATTAATTGGTACTTCAAGCAGACGAATGAGTATGCTCTGTAGTTGCACAATTAATGCATCATCTACATCATAAAGTTCGATTGCGCTTCAAATCCCCAATTTGATAAGCTTTTTGGCTTGATATATGTAATCCTTTTACATCATCACTGTCCAATAAATTACGTAGTTCATGGAACATAGGAACATCCCGTTTCTATTTTATGCAAACAGAGAAATTGTTAACAGTTTGCAAGGCATCAAGTATAACGCACCCCCATCAGCGGTATTGATGCTTAAGTTTGGGATGAGTAGACAACAATTAATGGATCACGTATGTAACGTATTCGGTATCTTATCTACGGAGACTCTCTTTAGAATGACTTATCGCCACGCGATAATCCTTCCAGGAGGCTTGTAGTATTTCGTCCATGTGTTGTTGCAAGACGCGACACACTTCGACTTGATGTGGTCAACAGTGTCCTATCTACCATTATCTACAATGGTAGATATTTATTTAACCTTCGAGGCAATCGACTCTTTTCAAAATTTTACAGTTCGTTCGCAACTGGTAGATGAAGATGTCGGCATGTCAGACACAAGATCGATGATGAGAAAATTACATATGCAATCGCCTTTCTGTGATATCGCGCAAGACGGATCCTTTAGTCTAGTAGATGATGATATTAATGCCCCTAGTGACGATGATCCAAACGATGACGACGACAATGACACAGACGAGGACGTATGTCCCCTCGAGGATACTGCACCATCTGTCAATTAGGAAAATTCTAATGTTGTTGCGGACGACCCAAGGTATGAACCTCTAGGGGCAGAAAACGTGCAAGATGATGAGCAATTTGCTATCGATGAAGAGAATTTCATGGAAGAAGCAAATGATGATGAAGTTCACTAACCGTTGCTGGTGTATAATGAAATCGATTAGGAAGTGGCTAATTCCACTGCGACCCAACATTCTCATCAACGGACTGGATGAGACATGTATAACTTTAAGTTGGAAAGAGGAATGTGATTTGACAATATAAAGACTTAAAACATACCGTCAAAGTGTGGCATGTTAACAAACATTGTCAATACCATGTGATGGAGTCAACTACAACTTTGTGGGCAATCAAGTGCAGGAGTACGCAAGACGGGTGCATGTGGCATCTTCGTGCTTTTTTGCGAAAAAAACACAATTATGGGAGATCACATAATTAGACGAGCCACATAATTGTATAAATTCCAACGTAGAACGCGGTTATGCCCAACTCGACACCAACATGCTTGCATGAGAGACCCAAAGCGTTGTCTAGATAGATTAGGCAATAGCTATCAAGGCCTTTGGTATAAATAATCAAGGGAAAATACAGTCACGAAGTAAACTACAAGCGAATGTGGGATATTAAAAGGAAGGCAATTGCAAATGCATTTGGAGATTGGAACGCGTCATATGCTAGATTGTCAAGATGGTTGGCGGCTGTGAAGAATAAGAGTCCGGGGACAAAAATTGAGCGGTCACATAGATAGTGGGTCGCTGATGAGATAAAGACAGAGCATCCTCAATCTCGTCGTGTGTTGTTCTAATTCGAAGCATCAATCGAAGCTTCCAAGTATTGCAGGACTCTTCTACAGATTGACACGACTTTCTTTTATGGCAAGTATAGTGGTAAGCTAATGATTGTCATCTCTGTTGATGGTAATGGACACATACTACTGGTTGCATTTGCAGCTACGGAAACCGAATCTTCAGATTCGTGGTGATGGTTTTTGAGGATGTTGCGTAAACACGTGACGAGTAGATATGGTATTTGCCTTATTTCTGATTGTCACCCTAGCATTCACAAGGCGTTCAACACACTGGCTAATGGTTTTTATTCCCTAAATGGATATCACCATTATTGCCTACGATACTTGGTCATTAATTTCAACACCCATTTCAAAAATGAAACCTTGAAAACCTCCTTTCTCGAGCTGCTGCTCAACATCAAGAACAAGATTTAATGCGTGCAAAGAGCATTTTGCGTACTTATCATCATGAGCTCCTCAATGTGTGTAATACGTCAATGCCATTCCCAAAGAACTATGGACTCAATTGCATGACAGAGGCATGCGGTATGGATAGATGACTTCTAATAATGTTGGTATATATGAAATGCAAGTTATGTTCATTTTTCGATGATTTATCACTGACCTAATTTTACTTACACGAAATTGTTTTTCAATTGTAGAGTGTTTTAACAGTGTATTAAAGGGGGCACGATTCTTGCCAATAATAATGATGGCTCAAATGATTTACTATAGATTGGTGACATACCACGATCGACGCATGCAGGAGATCAATGAAGCAATCATTAATGGCCTCTCCTACACAAAATATGTCACGAATAAACTCACACAATATTAACAATCTACAAGGAGGCATCAAGTTAATTTGATAAATCAGGACATAGGTGAGTTTAAGGTGCTGACTGGACGCCATGAAGATCTCATGCATAAAGGTTGTACACAAGTCATTGTCCTGAAGGATCGGGTATACAATTGCAATAAATGGCAATCGTTTGGTTTCCTTTGCTCACACGTGTTAGCTGCTTATGCCCTTATTTAAGCGAACTCCTCCTAATTCATTAAGCCATACTATAGGATGGATGTGTACGCGCAATGTTACTCCTCTAATTTCAAAGCCATCCTAGATGAGAAGTATTGCCTAACTTTTGCAACGTAGATCCTACGGGATCCAAAGTGCAGACGTGGCCGAGGGAGACCTAAGGGAACGCGAAGGTAAAACGAGATGGATCTTTCTAATATTTCAAGGGCCTTGATATGGCATATGTCATCAAGAAGGACCATAGAAGAACATGTCCTAATAGAGTCCATGTTTGAGTCCCTACTAAGAAAAATCGATGCAGCATTTGTTGTGTAGAGGGTCATAACAAAAAAAAAATTGTCCAACCAGAGCTCAACCTCCCAATCCAAACCAATAGTCGATTTGTATTTAGTTTGTAATTTTCATGTGTTGGAAATTTGATTACATTGATATTTTTTACATACCCTAAAATGTTACATCATGAAATATTTAGGTATTCCTTATATGTTTTAACATATAATAATGATTCGTTGTGACTTTCTGAACAACCCAACTAATTTTTTAAAATCACTTAATTGTAGTTTGTACACTAATTGATTCAGGTTCATCCGATCCTTCATTTTTACGTCTCCAATCTACGCACAAATCCTCACAAGCCTAGAGTGGTCATGTAAACATTTTAAGACGTATACGTCTAATGTTTATGCACTACTTATAATACCTATACATCAACTAAAATGTTTTCAATTATAAGGTGTACGAAACAATGCGCGTGCGGTGAAGATGAGGTGTCATTGATCGAAGTGTGAAATATTATTCTCGAATGGTCCCATACCTACATTCTAGTAGCTTCTATGGGATTTCACGAGTATTGTTTTTCAGCCTTCGATTGGGCTTTGATTATCACATTCGTTAAGAGATGGGGCCCACAAACATATACATTCCACATGCAATGTGGCGAGTGCATGATTACACTTCAGGATGTGGAGGTATAGCTCGGCTTACCTATAGAAGGTATGAATGTGACATGAACCACAGATACTGACTATGTTGAGGTGTGTGAGAGGCTACTTGGTAGAACTCCTGTTGGAGACGACATTATTGGGAATCGACTTAAAGTCGAATAGATTTAATGTAATATACCAGCTATAGAGGACGAAAGTGATGAGGAAATGGTACAACTTTATGTTCAATCGTACATACTACAACTTATCGGCGATGGTGTATTCGTCGACAAGTCGAGTCAATTTGACGTTTGATGTTGCTTTCGTTGCTCGAGGACCTTTAAACAACTAGACAGTATAGTTGGGGAAGTGCGTGTTTGGCTTATTTGTACAGGTAGTTGTGTTACAGATCTTGCTCGGGTGCTCAGGAGGTCGCAGGCGCATCAATTTTTATACAGCTGTGGGCATGGGATATGTTTCCATTTATAGTACCAAGGTTCTTGGGTGTTTTTAGAGCTCGACCTCGAACAGTGGATGGATTCTTAAGTCCATTGGGACATAAGTAATACAAATATTTTTCTTAATTTCTATAATACTAAGTCTGTTTTATTTTTAACTAATTTATTACTGTGTATACAAATGGATCGATGCATTTTCGATTACTCAGACTGCGACACACGTCTTATCAGCTTACCGTGATGCATTCGACTCGCAGAAGGAGGATGTCGTGGTGTGGCAACCTTATGCTGATGTCATCGGGTCTCTCCCCAATATTGTACTTGCTGTTGGGTTTTGGGGTTCATACGTAGTGAAAAATTTAAATCAATTTTGAAAAACCCCAACAAGATCGAAAATAAGTTTAATTAAACTAGATTTATAAAAGTAAACCATACCTTAATTTGTGATTTCCTTCTCTGATTGTTCGATCTCCATGATGTTTAAGTGCGCGTCCTCTATCAGAAATTCACACATAAATGGTGACCACAATTCGTAGTGCTAGACCCAAGAGAGATTGAAAATGGTTTTTCTTTCTATCCCAAAATTCACAGAACTCGAAAATAGCAAAAATGAAAATCTTATTTCGTTTTAGGATTTCAAACTCTATTTATATGTGTAGATAAGCCCTCACTTAAAATCTTATTTATAATACTACTATTATATTTATGCAGTTTAAGCAAATGACACATACACCCCTATTAATAAGTTATCATATAACAAATTGTAAGGGCTTTTATGTCATAAATTTTATCTTATAAAATTCATTATTCTGGACTAACCGAAATTGCGCAAAGCCATTCTTTGTGTGCGACTCAATAGGGTCATGCGACGTTGGCATTGAACCAAAATTATTTTGGTACACAAGTCATAAGCGGTCTCTAGTAAGGCATTATGACTACCCAAGTAGCATGAATATCGAAATCGATACAACCTAATGAATAACATATATCATATCCTTTTGTCGCGCAATATCCTTTGATTAAACATAAGGCATTGAAAGTTACCTTTAATGTTCGATCGTACTAGTCTTGATCTTTAGGTAAACTAAAAACATTTAAGTGACATTGATTATATCAATTCACTTGGACTTGGCAATTATCAGTCTATCATATCGAGGGATTCACTGATATCTCTTTCTATACGAGAGTGACGAATTCTCTCTTGATTACACACCTTCACATACATAGTAACTAATCACAATCTTTATAATCGTCCGGTTAAAGACAACATTTGATTATGTCAAATTACCATGCTCCTAATAACATATACCATATCCTTTTGTCGTGCGATATCCTTTGATTAATCATAAGGCATGGAAAATCGTCCTTAATGTTCAATCGTACTAGTTTCGATCTTTAAGTAAACTGAAAACATCAAAGTGACAGTGATCATATCAATTCACACAGACTTGGCCATTATCAGTCTATCATATTGAGGGATCCATTGATATCTCTCTATACAAGATTGACAAATTATATCTTGATTACACACCTTCACATAATATTCACATGGTAACCAATCACAATCTTTATAATCGTCCGGTTAAAGACAACGTTTGATTGTATCAAATTACCATGCTCCTAATATTGAAGTTTATGGTAATTTCAAGTCGAATGACTAAATGATATACTTATCATGAGTAACACATATGACTTAATCTATGTTGTGTTCTCATAGAGGGTCAGTCCAGTACCTTGTTCTCTAACAAGTACTCATGATCTCGATTCGTATCCCTATACGTATGATCATCACATGACCATCAATCGATATTCACACAAGTGTTAATTCATTATAGTTCCCAATATAATGACTGACTAGGGACATTTAGGATATTTCAACAAATACCTATGGATCTTACTATAAGGTAAACGTGCAATCACTTATAATAAAAATAGTAAATGAACACCTCAATTTTATTAACTAAAATTATAAGATAAACAATATTTGTAGATTGACCTAGGGCACATGCCCCAACATTGGCTATCGACGTGTCCTCTAATTTATTTCCACATAGTCGAGTGGCATCAACCAGAAAAGGTAATGAGACAATTTGGAATGATACAAGTCTTGCCACCAAACTGTGAATACAACACCAAACCGCATCGCATCAAGTTACGAGGACATACTCAAGAAAATTGGGTGGTGTATCATGCAAACTTTATACATATATAGGAAAATCGTGGTGATAGCATGAAACAAGAAGGAAGACACGATCAAGAAGACTACATGACAAGGTATCGATCAGTCACTGGACGATTCATTAGACGCGACGGGGCTCTACATGACTATTCGGTAAGCTTGAAACTATTAGTTTGTTTTCCTCATAATTTATATTTTAGATTGCATGTATTCACACCTATTTTTTGTATATCACTGTAACTTGATGAATCGACTGCAGCAAGTTTTCATTGAGGATTAGTACGAGCAAGGCCTTGTTGTTATTAATGAAGGCATTAAAATCTTAGATGAAGATGAACGGCAGAGGTCTACTCTATGGAATGATGGAAATGCTGTCGACCCGAAAATACATGATGAGACATTTGAACAAGAAGATGAAGAAGAAGATCATGGTCGATCAAATAGAGGGATGAGAAGAAGAACAACACAGACAGAGACTATGGGTAAGAGCATCAGATGTTCTCCTCCACCACCATCTCGTCGGACAAAGACTATTGCTGAGAGCAGCAGGCGTTCTCCTCCACCGCGTCCATCTCATCCGATACTGAGAAGGACAGAGACTGTTTGTGATAGTAGTTAATGCTCATCCCTACTACGTCCTTCTTCTCATGAGTACATTCCTACATCGAATCTAATGGATTCAAAAGCTCATATCTTTGTACCTATAGCGTCGATAATGAATCTTCATCATTACCATTTTGATCATTATGCACCCAGTCTGTTGCCTCCTATATGGACCGTGGAATGCCTAGACATTTGATGTACAGTTTATTACCTCAGTACATGTCGAGTCCATTTACTCCACCATGTTATAATTACAATATGTCATATAGTGGAGATGGCTCATTCATGAACTGTTAAGCATGTCGCCGCCTCATGTTCCTTTCGACCAACCACATACAGGAAGTCAGTATTTCAGAATAGTTCAACCTCCTATCTTTGATAACATTGGTACCACAGATGAGTCGAGTGAACCAGAGGAAGAATATCAATCGACTCAATAAAATTCAAGGAAAGATCAACAACCTCAATAAACTCAATCAAACGTACAAACGCAACGTCCAAAACAAAATAGAGTACATCTGGTTTCCATCACGGAGCAGCAACATCAACATCACCATAATCATCGATAGACCTGTATGAGTTTCTTTGATGTCGTTGTGTTTTTTGTAAATTTAAATCTCTAGTGAATCAAATTGTTAAGTTTTTTTCGTTGAATGAACTTATTTTTCAAAAGTTGCTTATTGTTTTATTTTAAATGAATGGATGTTTCGAAAAGGTCAATTTTTTATTTTATTTTTAATTTTTAATTTGGAGAACCAAAGTGGGTATTTGTTGCTTTAGTTATCTTACCATCTATATGATATTATGCTAATGAATTTTTCTTTTTTTCACTAACAAGTCAATAACTAGGAACCATTTTCCTTTGATTTTGTTGAAATATTATTATTTATATATGTAGCCTAAATTGATCATCAGAGTTTAGAATTAAAGCAATAATAATGATTTAAGTTTTTATTCCCCCTCTCATCGGTCTCTCTATCTCTATCTCAGTATTCCTAATTTGTATAGTTTGCATGGGGTTGCATGGGGTTGCATAAGGTTTGCATGGGGTTTGCATGTGTTTGCATGAGGTTTGCATGAGGTTGAATGGGTTTATAATTGCAATTGGTGTGCGAGTCGTCCATATCCACCTCGAGATATGTTTGGACCGAAACTTGTATCCTCCTCGAGATATGTGCACAAACAAGTTTCGGTGGGTTCACTATACATGAACAAATAACTCCTTCTCAAAATGAGTAATTCATATACGTTTTGGGTTGAACAAATAGCTCATTCTCAAAAGAAGTAATTCATACAAAATAGACATGTAAACTAATTACTCCTTATGACAATACGTCATTCATATACATAAAATCCACGTCAACTTAAATGACGCCTTCCCAAAACAAGGAATACATTACTTCTGTAATTTTAAATAATCCATCCCTATTTGTTGAATAAAAAAAAAACTCACATTACTTTTTGAAATACTCCTTATAGACAATATAGACAAAACAATCTTTGTTCTTAACAACCTTTAAAAGTTTTTATTCACTTAATCGATTTATTGAAATGCATAAAGTTCATGTTCAAGATCACTCAACAAATTAAAACAACCCTCAACAAGTTTATCCAAGAATTTTGTTTTTTTTATTCATATAATTTAGGTCTCGTATAAAAATAACTATTTGCATCATTGTAATTGCCTTTCTTTTTCATCTTCATTAACAAATTCATTAGTAAGTCAATACACATCTACCCAATGCAACAACTAATATTATCTTTTAAATTAATAAATATAGTTATCATCTCTATGTTGTTGTCGGACATCAAATGTCATCTCTACTATATGAACAATGCCATATGCACCGACAATGAACAATATCTATTCAAATCTAACAATTTATCAAATAAAGATAGATTTCTTTATTCCAATGTGTAGTCAAGTGTACAAAGCTATGAATATATACAATCATTAGAGCATCTCCAATGGTAAATGTGGATTATGGGCATGGATTATTGCCATGTAATCAACGTGAAGAGGATGTCATCTTATGTGGCTCAAATAGACATTGGACTCCAAAAATAATCTCCAATAGTAGATTTGGATTGGACATCAATTGATAAGGTGACGTTTCTTTTTATAATTTTGTTAATTAAAATATGAAGATAAAAATCTAAACAAAATAAGTAATAAATATATTGATTCTATGTGGATGTCAATTTGAATGTCTAGAGTTCACATTCGAAATTAAAAATGTCAATTTTTTATGTCACATCAACATGACTTCTAAAAATACATTCCCATTGGAGACCTTTTTTTCATATCAATGTCAATTTAATCCTAGGTGGCGCACATTAACATTCAATCAACATTCCATTGGAGATGATCTTATAACAGTAAGCTATAAAATAGCTAAGCTAGCTGACAAGTTCAAACTTATCAGATCCTTACATAATAGCATATCCCTAATGTGTAGGTAACTACATTCATTTGCAAATATGAACACATGTAATCTTAATACCCGCTTCAAGTTGGAGCCGGAGGAGGTTGAAGGCCCAACTTAGAACTCAACGATTGATGTTATGAACCATCTAAAGGTTTGGTAAGAACATTCGCCAACTGAAGATGAGAAGGAACATGGTTGGTGACTATGAAGCTCTTTTGCAAATGCTCGCAAACAACGTGGCAATCAAATGTCAAGGTGCTTAGTCCGCTCATGATACACTGGGTTCGCGGCGATGTGAAGTTCAGCAGTGCCGTCGTAAGAGAGAGGAATGAGGTTGTTAACCGAAAAGTGTAGATCACATAATAAATATGATAGCCATAACAACTTACATAATGTGAAACCTAATTCTCTGTATTCTGCCTCGGTGAAAGATCGAGAGACAATTGAATGTTTTTTTCTCTACCATGAAATGAAAGAGGAACCCAAAAAAATATAATACTAAAAAGTGGATCGACGAGTAAGTCGATATCGTCCATGATCAGAATCGCAATATGCTTTCAGCTGAAAATTGTTCTTAATGGGATAGAACAACCCATGATCATAACAGCCCTTCAAATATCAAAGTAATTGTATAGCAATGTCCCAATGAGGCTTGCGTGGATTGTTCATGAATTGGCTTAAATAATGAACTAAGAAAGTGATGTCAAGCTGAGTGAGGGTCACGTACAATAAACGTCCAACTAATCGCCTGTACTTTTTAGGCTCTGTAATAAGCTCGCCAGAGTCTAGGGAAAGATGTAAATCAGTTGGCAGTGGAGAAGATGCACCTAGTTAAGAGAACATCATCCACGTACATTAAAAGTGCAAGAAAATGATTTGCATTATGTCTGATGAAGAGACAATGGCCATGTGACGATTGGATGAACCCAATAGATAACAAAGAAGAAGCGAACTCAATATTCCAGCGACGAGATGCATGTTTGAGACCATAAAAAAGACTTTTTAAGAAGACATACTTGATGTGGTTTTGTCAAAATGTAACCATCTGAAGGTTTAAGGTAAACTTCCTCTTCCAATGTACCATGAAGGAAAACGTTATTAATATCAAGCTGATGCAAATGCCAACGTTTAGAGACTGCAATAGCAATAAGTAATCTAACAGTAGTTAATTTGGCAACTGAAGAAAAACTATCATAATTATTAAGACCCTCAACTTGATTGTAACCCCTCACCATTAGGCGTGCCTTGTAATGGTCTCTGTCACCAGAAGGTTTGAATTTCGCTTTAAATATCCATTTGCTTCCAATGGCCTTTTTTCCTGGAGGTAAATCTGTAAAAATCCAAGTCAAGTTTTGTTCAAGAGCATCAAGTTCCTTTTGCATTGCATCAACCCATTTGGCATACTTACTAGCCTGTGCATATCAAATAGGTTCTAATGGAGGTGAGGAAGTGACTTGCAAGATTGTGGGATTAGTGCAATTAGAAAGAGGATAATGAACAATCTAATCATTCAAATATGTGGGTCGAGTTGTAGGTCTT
Source organism: Stephania cephalantha (assembly GCA_039657325.1). Lineage (NCBI taxonomy): Eukaryota > Viridiplantae > Streptophyta > Magnoliopsida > Ranunculales > Menispermaceae > Stephania > Stephania cephalantha. Next base: position 18,928,538 of record CM077577.1, read on the forward strand.
GTGGACTTACGATGAGATTATGGGGTGGGGGTGGGAGTGGGAGTGGGGGTGGGGGCGGGGGCGGGGGCGGTGGTGGAGGTGGGATATCAGGAGATTGTGAAACAGATGATGGAGTAATTGAAAAATGGTTATCATTTTGTGATTTGTCAATGGGTTAGAAAGACACATGTGGGAAAGAGAATGAATCATTAAAAGTTTGAGATAATGAATCATCAAAAATTGGAGAAGACGAGGTGGGAGGAGAAGAAAGTGCACATTCATCATCTTTATGAGAGACAAATGGAAATTTTTGCTCATGAAAAACAACATCCCTAATGACAAATAAGGTGTTAGAATTGAGATCAAATAATTTATAGCCTTTTGCCCTTAAGGATAGCCTACAAAGATGGATATAATTGCACGACTATCAAACATATCCTTATGTGGAGACAAATTTGAGGCAAATGATAAGCAACCAAAAGTCTTAAGAACTGTGTAGTCAGGTTTGCGCTGAAACAGTTCTTCATATGGTGACTTCCAATTAAGAGTGGAAGTTGGCAAACGATTAGTGAGAAATGTAGTAGTGAGTAAGAATTCCCCCAAAAACGTTTAGGTAGATGAGACTAATAACAAATGGCTTGCATAACATTTAACAATTGTCTATGTTTGCGCTCAACAACATCATTTTGTTGTGGTGTGTAGTGGCATGATTTTTGATGCAAAATTCCATAGGATTGAAGAAAAGAACTAATTGTAGAATTTAGAAATTCAGTCCCATTATCAGTCCTAATATTTTTTGGTGTTTTGGAAAATTGAATAGTTAGCATTCTAAGAAAGCTAACAAGAGTTGTGGATGTCTTCCTTGCCAAGAGATAAGTCCAAGTATCGCGAGTAAACCGCCCACAATCGCCAAATAATATTTTGCACCAATTAAAGATGGAGTGAGAATGGTCCCCATAAATCAATGTGTAGAAGCTCAAAAGGTGAGCTAGTTTGAATAATAGAGTTAGGAAAAGGAAGTCGATGGTGTTTGGCCAATGGGTAGATGGTGCAGCGGTGTTGTGAGAAGTTAAGTGCTGAAGGACCAAAGATTTTATCAAGTTTTTGGTCACTAACATGACCAAACATGCAAGCCAAACATTATATTCAAATAAATTCCTAACAGATAATGAAGAAGTGGAACCAATTTTTATATCAAAAAAAGACTTTGTTTTATTGCAAATACTCGCATTATTGGAACAAAATGAATGAAAATCATCAGGAATAGAAAAAGATGTGCTAGCAAAGTTTGAAGTCGCAGGAATGTGCAATTTGTAGAGTCTCCTTGTCTCTACTCCATAACCAATGAGTTCATTAGTCCTCTGGTCCTGAATAAGACAAGAAGATGGGAGAAGGAAAAGTTTAATGGTGTGTCACGGAGCATCTTACTCACAAACATCAAATTATAAGTGAAAGAAGGAACAAAGAGGACGGATTTAAAGACTCAATTTATTTGTGAAATGTATGTGACCAGAGTAACACGAACGGTTGAACTGTTAGGAAGAGAAAGAAAAAGTGGAGTGTCCAAATTGGATAAAGAGATGAATTGTTTAAAGTTAAAATAAATGTGATTGGATACACCGGTGTCAATTATCCAACTATTTAAATGAACAAGACTAGTAACATTACATATGAATGTATATGCAGATGCAGAGGAATTGTTCTCCTTTGATGAACCAGATTCATCTGAAATTTTGTTAAACACCCCCGCAAAATCGATCGAATGAGGACCGACCATTCCTGGATTTTGCCGCATCCACTGTTGAAGAGTTTGTAGTAACACATTGCTAAGCTGATTATAATCTTTTGGTGCATCATCATTATCTAGAGGGGTGTCTTGTACAGTCACATTAGCAATAACTTTTGATGGTGTCCCTTTTCCTTTTACCTTTCTTTTCAGGAAATCCATGAAGTTTGTAACAAAACTCTTTCATGTGCCCATCTCTATTGAAGTGATCACAGTGTCGTCAAGGTCTATCGTTCCTTCCAAACGAGCCTTTCAAAGGACTTTGGGAGCGAATAGAGCATACACTATTATGCTCAGAGAGAATGAGAGTGTAAGAGATATGACGTTGTTTCTCCGCCCTTTGTATCATAGAATAAAGGTTTAATTACATAGGGCAAAGGATCTACTAGAAAAATCTGATTTCATACCGGCTCAAAATCATCTTGCAACCTATGGGAAACTGCATCAACTTGTTGACAGAATCTTGGTCAATTTGTGATTTAGCTGCATTACAATGACATGTGGGTATAACAGAGACACACGACAACTCATCCCATAACTTCTTAAGTTTCGTAAAGTAAGTGGAGATGGAACCATTCCCTTGAGAGAGAAGAGAGATCTCGCGCTGAAGTTGATAGATAAGAAGGTCATTACTCTCTCCAAAACGGTGCTCAATCTCGAGCCAAAGTTCTCATGAGCTGTTGGTATATAGAAAGGCTTCAAATAGCTCATTCGAAATGGAATTAAGGATCCAAGAAGTGACCATGAAATCACATTTTTCCCATTGGCCATAGGTGGCGGAACCTCTTCTTGGTGTTGGGAGTGCCCCTGTGATGAACACCATTTTGAATTTGGCTCTCAGTGCTATCTTCATCGCTTTACTCTAAGCCAGATAATTATTTTCGGTCAAGATTGAAGTGATCAATACCATGCCCGAATTATATGAGTTCTGCATATGCAATGAATCTTGGTTTCCCCATTGCCGAGTCTTTATACCCCATTTGAGATGAATTGTTTTCTGCAATGAGAAAACAAAACCAAGCAAGCAATAAAAAAAAAGAATATAAAGATGACGAATAGATTCAAGCAATCTAATCGCTAAAGAAAACAAACATACTTTTTTAAAAAAAAAGAGAAGCTGCAAATGCGTGAAGAACAACAGTTCTCAAATAAAATAGCTAGGATCGAGTACGCTACTCTGATACCATATTCAAATCTAACAATTTGTCAAACAAATATTTCTTTATTCTAATGTGTAGTCAAGTGTACATAGCTATAAATATATACAATAATTATAACAGTAAGCTATAAAATAGCTAAGCTAGATGACAAGTTCAAACTTATCAGATCCCTCCATAATAGCATATCCCTAATGTGTAGGTAACAACATTCATTTTTAAATATGAATGTCAGACCCTACCTAATTAAGGCATCTGACTGGCCTAGATTACCTTAATCCTTTGATAATCTAGCAGCCTTAGCCTCTCCATCAATAAATAATTAAGAATAAGATCTTGTAACCTTTAATTGTAAAACTTTAATAACCACAAAAGATTCTAAACTGAATCTTAAACCTTAAAGTTCCCCAAAAATTAATTATATAATCCTCAAAGTTCATTTAGATTGATTACATTACCCTCAAAATTTCGTAAAAATTTTTCAACATCATCTCCTTTATTTCTAAGTCTATACCGAAAATCCCAGCTTTCAAAATTCTTTAGCAAAACCTGCTCAGTTTTAGTGGAAATGCCAATGGACACACAATCTACCCATAACAATATATATTGCATCAACTAAATTATATATTCATTCTAACTTGATTTAAAGTATCAAGATTTTTAAACTAGCATTATCTTAATTCCAAAATTATTTCAATTCATCCTAAAACTGTCACAACCATTCCATAGGAGATCCTAATTACACTCGAACCCATAAACCCATTTATACAATATAATATATTCAAAAACCAATACATTCATAGAGAAAAGAACTAAGCAAGTCACATAAAGTCAGAAAGCTTTCCCTTTCCCTTGTCGCTGCTAGAGCCTGGCATTATCCAATTATAAAAACTTGATAATGTCAGATAAGTAAATCCCACACTATTCAATACACATGTAATAATCAAATGCATAATAATCCAAGAGATTAAAGGAAGAATATAATCCAAGGAATTTAAATACAACCATAAATCTATCCCATTCTTATTATCCGACCACAATCAGATAACGTTCTCCGACGGTGGTAAGAAAACAATAATAAGGACTAATGCGCGGGGAGAATAACCAACGAGTCTCATTCCTTTAGACTCTAGGAGTATGATATGGTTCAACGTGATCTCATGAGAACCATGTGATGCAAAGTATCAGTGACTCTAGCCCCTCAAGCATAATATAGTGTTCTATAACCACGGTATAGTCTACACTATAAAAAGACTTGAATTGCCTTATCCTCCCAACCCATGTATGCATGTACAACAAAAATGCAATATCAATGATCAATGCAGTTTATACGAAATTATAATCATACAATGTAACGGTTACTATGAGATTTATTTAACCCTACAAACGCGATATCGCAACTAATTTGCGCTTCGAGCCAGTAAACTAGTCTACACAGGGGCTCCAATCGCAGTCCTACAATTTATTAGTACATCATGTACGCCTCCAAAGCAACTTCACCATTTTTCCAATTATTTGCAATTTAATTGACTCAATCGCATCCCGAAACCCCTAAAATACTTTCAAAATAAATTATCTAATGCCTATATTTCATTCTTGACTAAAAATTATTATTCGACATCGAAAATTATGTTGTCCGGGCTTAAATATAAATTTTTCAATTTTTTTATATATTTATCGATCGTATTCGACTCGAAAACCCCGAAATCCCTCCAAATCAACTCCTCGGATGTTCGGGTCTCAATTTTGACTCCAAATTGTGATTCGAAATAAAAAAATTACCCTAGACTAGGCTTTAAAATAAATTTTCAACTTTTGGATATTTTCAAGTATCATAGCACGCTTTAAGAGGAAAACCCCTCGCACAAATCATCGTAAAAATCCCAAATTCCTTATTTTTCAAAGAAATACACAATTTCTATTTATTTGGTCAAATATAATTTTTCTTTTTTTTTCTATTTTCTGGATTTTCTTCTATTTTCTGCATTATTATTTTTTAAAAAATTTATGAAAGGTTTTATCCCTTGAACCGGACCAACCCCCTTCTTCTTCCTCACGAGCCCCTGTTCTCTCCAAAAGCTAGTTTTTTTTCTTTTATTTATTTATTTGCTCACTGGGGTTAGGTTCGGCCCCAACCCCAAAGCACTCTTGGGAGGGGAGACAGCATCTAAGCCGTCTCCTTCCTTGGACCACCCAGTCCCCTCCCCCATCACTAACCTCATGATCAACAAAAATAAACACCAACTGCAACTTAACAACTTACCCACCACCATCATATCGCCTCTCACACAGTCCCGTTCCCTCCTCTTTTTCTCTCTCTAAATTTTCAAATTTTTTCCACCCCACTGGTTCGAATGAACAAAACAAAAATAGGGAAGAAGCTATTGTTTTGCTTGAAGATTGTATTAAGATTTCCTCGATATTTGCATCACGCGAATCTCGAGACAAATTTAATGGTTCCAAATCATGATATAAATTTGATATTCCTTGAGATACGTACTACTATATCGAGATCAATCTTTGTCTCAAACATAATTGAAAGAGGCGGTGTATTGATTTGACGATATATATCAAAATTTTCTCGAGATTCATATTGCACGAATCTCGAGGCAAATCTAATGATTCACTTATAAATTTCTTTTGATCTTCCTCGAGATACGTACTACGTATTTCGAGGTAAATCTTGTGGCTATCAACAAGATAATCACAACCACTAACCGACTCACTACGAAATCAATTATTTTGATCTCCTCGAGATATGTATCGCGTAACTCGAGGCATATAAAATGGTTTTATTATTATTAAAAAAATCATACACCACTTAATTCTCCTCGAGATTGGACAACACGCATCTCGAGGTGTGGACAAATTATCTCCAACAGCACGTTCCGCCATTCTCCTCCTCGACACTCACACTACGCGTATCTCTAGGTGAATCCAATGTATATTTTTTTATTTTAATTCAAAACATATGATTGATTGATATATATATATACACACACACACACACATATATATATATATATATATATATATATTCACGGCTATAAATTCGCCACGCATGCCAACGACCAACCTCAGGTATGCACACTTTTATATATCACACGCGTGTCACCCTCGACCTCGTGTGTCACCAGGCGCCCACCAATTTATTAATTATTATATTTAATTTCTTGATTATCTATTCGTTTATATCCAAACTAAATTTCGAAAAATACCTAAAATTACCGAAAATTGGAGAAAATTTTCCAACGCACTTCGGAACTCACAGACATCACATATACACTCCACTTGACCTTATTCCGCGTCAAAATAGTATTTACTACATCAAATAGGCACACGACATACAAAAAAAATATTAAATTTATGATGTTCGATCCGTAACACGTGCGTCCCACCTTGGATACCTAAATCCCAAATTAAATCCGAAAATGCTTAATTAGCCGCCTAATCAAGTTTATAGAATTCTTTGATGTCACAATGAACACGTGTAATCTCAATAATATCGACTTTTTCATAGGCTGACCATGGTGGATAATGAGCTGAGAGAGTGAGAGAAAAAGGGGATACAATGCTTGCAATTTGATTGAGAGGTGGCAGGTCAAGGGTGGGTGAGGAAGAAAGGACGAGTAGTACATACAAGGAAATGGGGAAGGTGAGTTCTTTTACATTGAAGGCTAATTAAGACATTTCACTCTAGTTTTTGGGTTAAAAAAAACTTAGGTCACGGCTATTCGAACCCCACGTTTTGCTCCATTTACTTAATTACTTCACTGTACCCCGTTTTTTGAATTTTTTTACTGCTTTTACCCTACTTTTTTGTAAATTATTCCAAAACTACCCCTCACCCTCAACGAATGTTTACCTCATCTCCTACTTTCATCCCAACACCCTTCAATCTTCTCCATTTCTCAGTTTTAGTCATTGTAGAGCACTTGTACTAGGTCATCGTATGAGTGTTTTTTTCGTTGAACAAGGTCATATGTGGTTGTGTCGTGTCTAAGAGTCGCCTGCGGAGTTTGGCCTACTCTGACCGATACCTCTAAAAAAGTAATGACCAACTCTAACCGATACCTCTAAATAGGTATCAACCGACTTCGACCGATACTTCTTTAGAGGTATCGGTCGACTCCGACCGATAATGCGAAGTGAACTTGGTTTTAATTGGCGACGGAGGGATCCAGCAGAAACCTTTAAAGAGATGTCGGCACTGTGTATCCGACACTTGTATAACCGATACTCGCGGGTAACAAGAACGAACGAAGAAATTTCAAAACTCCTAAAAAATACATGATAAAGACCAAAAAAATAGCAGGTTTTGCTCAGAATTGCTTGATATTTTCGATTTCTTTGAGACTTTATACTCAAAATGCAAGATTTAACCCCCAACCAAAGCCCTAAACCCAACAACAAGATCACAAACAATACCGACTTGAAAAAGTTAAAAATCCAAAAAAAAAACCTTGAAATCGACATGAAAAGAGATAAGGAATGCACCCACGGCGTCGAATCGATGTAGTTTTGCTCGGATTTTGTCGGATTTGGGTTGATGATGAGAATGTGATTTGAAAGAGGGGTGACTGAAGTATGTGTGAGTGGGGTGACTGGGGCATGAGTGAGTAAAAATTATTTTATATGAAAAGGTAGTCGGATAATTTCACTAGGTGCTAAAAAAAAATTCAAAAATAAGATAAAATGAGTAAAATGTTCGAATAGCCTGGGCCAAAACTTAAACTACAAAAGTGGGTTATTTTTCATTATCCATCATCTTTTTAGGCTATTTTGTCAAATTTTGAGGGCCGCTAAGGGCACCCCACCAATTCATGAAGGCACCCTCTTATTGAGGGCACAAATCAAATTACCAAGGGCACCCAAAAATTAGGCCCGAAATCCCGAAAATACCCCTCGTGCAAAACAGAGGCACCCAACCACCCCGCCATCGTCCTCTTGCTTGACTTGTCCTACTTCTCGTCAACGAACCAGCTAGCGATCCCGAATATCAGTTGTCTTCGTTCCTCTCCGTCTCTCTCCGCTGTTGTAGGACATTTTTCGAGTTTGAAGGCTTCGAGTTTTGGTCGATTTCGTCTCCACATTAGGGCTCGGTTCAAGTTTTTCGTTCACACACTCAAGTCGTGAAATCGATCGTTTGAAGGTACGTTGATAGTCTAATTAAGTTGCATTTGGTAGAGTAGTTGTTATGTTTGTGTGGCGGTGCATTCAATGGTGCATTTATTGGAAAGTCGTGGTTCTCGCCACACAGCCGAGATTTTGTTTACGATCTCGGCCAAGCATGGCAAGCATGAGACCAGGGAAACTTTTGGGAACTCGTGGTTCTCGGCCGACGAGCCGTATAGTTTACACAGGCTCGACAACGAATGGCCGAGAGTTATATTGTTATCTTGGTCACCACTTCACGAGAGCAACCATTAGTGTATAGTTTATGTTCTGTCGGTGATGTACAACCGAGAGTGTAAGATAGATCTCGGTTGTCCATGACCGAGACTTTTATTGTCGTCTCGGTCACCACATCACGAGAGTAAGTCGAAGTGTATAGTTTATGTCATGTCGGTGATGTACAACCGAGAACGTAGCATTTCTCTCGGTTGTCCATTACCGAGACTTTTATTCCTTTCTCGGTGGATGTTGACCGAGACGTTTGCATAACTCTCGGTCCTGCGAGGCCGAATCAATCGCGCCCGTGAAAAAACGTCTAAAAATTTAAGAAACCCTATGTTGACAAACCAAATCATCAATTTCACAGTTTTTGATCCAAAAAATAGTTCCTTCAAAGTTTCATATGGTTGTCAAACATTGTTACCTCGCTGTCGGATGATGTCAAGACGCAAGAATCGATACACGCTCGGCAAACACACTTGTAGCTTTAGGTTTCACTTGTGATCCAAGGTGGTGGGGTGCCCCAGTTTTACATTGAAAATGATTTGTGGGGTTTGAGTGAGTATATATGAAGGGGCAAAATAGACATTTACATTTTAGATGAGAAAATGAGAAAAAATATGGGTGCCTTCATGAATTGGTGGTGTGCCCATAGCGGGCCTCCAAATTTTTCGTTCTCCTAGGGATTGAGTTGGCCCTAAATTAGAGTTTAGGGAGTGAGTGGCGAATCGATGCGAGTAGGGAACTGATTTGGCCTTAATTCGCCACTCGAAGGTGAAGAACGACTGAACGAGGAGAGGAGCAACAGCACGGAGATGAGCAGGACTAGCTGCAATCTTTCGCAGCAGCTGTGGCAGATGCCTTTAACCAAACCACTCCTCAGGACCGCAAGCCTTCGCACAGGTTCTCTCTTTTTGCAATCTTTTCCGTTCTCTCACATAAATTCGTTGATTTGAATGAAATGGTGATGTTTGAATTCTTCCTGTTTTTTCCGTTCCATATTCTATTTGTTGTTTTAATAAATGGGTTGTCTGGATTCATTGCCATGTTGAGTTTCATATTCGTTTTTACCCAATTGGTGAATGTTGATGCACCCATTTCATGATATTATTAAGCATATCAAAACTGCATTCGTTGAAAATGTCGTAATAGGTTGGCTTACCCATTTGGTTAGGAACGAAGCAATGTGCCTGTTTAGATTTTTTTTTTATATATAAAAAATTGGGGATCTTTTTCAAGATATCTTCAAAGAAATTCGGAATCCTGTATTAGTCTTTTGATGGTCATGTACGTTTACATTGCTGGCTGCCATTATTTTTTATTATCATTATTTTTGATAACTATGGGTGTTGAACCATTTTTCAGCCCCTCCTTACTTTGGTTCGACTAATCCCATGGGAGTTAGTCGGGCGCCTCGACCCCATAACCTGAGAGAAACCAAGGAAATATAATGTCGATGCCAAGAATCGAACCCATGACCTACGCCTCAGTCACAGTTAAAGTGCTCTTTTTTTTTTTACCACTACACCACACCCTGCCAGAATGAGCAAAACTGTTTACTGATTGAATTCTTCCTTCTTGTAATGTCTATGGGGAATGGCAGGTTTGTTATCGGGGCTTAGAACAGGATCATGCTCCGTGATGTGCTTTTTTAGGGAAGTTCAGACCATCAGCTATGCTGTTGTTGATGCTAGCTATATTCCTGTCACTCGAAATGCAGCTGAAACAGTTAAGAAGGTATTTCTTGCAATAATTGCATATTTCTTTTATTAAATCCCTAAAAAGAAATGGAAGGAGTGATGCTGGAAGCAGTGCTTTATGCAATTGCTTCGCTTTAGTTATAGAAATTAAACGCATAGACGACAATTTTTCTTTCTGCTTACTGTACCTGCTTCTATTTTCATGCTAATTGTGAAGGTAATGTTCTATAACTTAATAGATGAGTCATCGCTTTAGTTATTTGAATAAAAGTTTTTTTGTTTTTGTTTTGTTAAGTGGGTTGGTGTCATATCATTAAAGATTGACGTACAACATCTTAATTAATCCAAAGATTAATAGGTCTACCAATTAACAAAATTTTCCTACTATCATTACAGAAATTTGGGAAGGGAAATATATAGAATAACGATGCAGAATTAATACAAAAAAATGTGCGCTAATATGATGATCAGGGTAGTCATTGGTAAATGGGAATGGTGAAAGTTAATTCATGTATTTGACATTATAGTAGGAAGAAAAGCTTATCAATTAACACTCCCTTAATCATATAGTTTTTTGTGGTGAGTAACATGTTTTGTGTTAGTAATGAGAATGTACTCATACAAAAGCACGTGGGCTGAAAAAAAGAAAAATAATAATGAAATACAGTGTTAAAAAGAAGGAACAAACAACCAGAATTAAAGGAGCACCCCCAAAGATGCATCAAGGTCTGTTGTCCTACAAGATTTCTCCAATTCCTACTCCATCAATATTATAAAGATTGAAATTAGTGAACTAGTAACATCAGATTTAGCAGTATTTTACACCAGAAAAAAATAAAATTAACAAACTTCTGTGTGCGCGCGCTCCTAGATTCTTTGGTGAAGTAAAACAGAATAAAGCAAGTGCAGTTGTAAAAGGCAATGAAATAGTTGACATTAATTAGACATAACTATGCGGTCACGTGAAAACTTGCACTAAATTTCTTTCCAGGAAGACGCACCTGGTTCAATTGAAACTGTTGGTGCATTTCAAAAGCTGCCCATGGTGATGCCTTCTATTGATATAATCTCTTCAGCAATGAGGAAGGCAAAGAGGGTCGGTCCTACGAAGGGTAATAGTTTCTGTAACATTTACTTGCAGTATTATCAAGTTCTTTTTGGATGTTAATTGTCTAAAAGAAGCTTGTTCCATGTATGTTCAATAAGTGATATTTAGTTTCCATTTCCTCAGGCATTGCCAATATTGCCAAGAGAGAGAAAAACAAAGGTGCCAAGCAACTGGATGCATTAATGAAGGTATGATCTGATGTCTAGTAGTGATGTTTGTTGATATTCAAAAATTGATGAAAATGCATCTTATGATCGCGTATTCTTCTCAGGAACTGGTTGTTCCTTTGAGAGATTACATTGAGAATTTTCCAAACAAAAAGCATCTACACCCCTATGAAAGAGATCTAATCAAGTTGACACTTGGTGATGGAAACTATGAGGAGGTAATAATGATTTTATGCCTTCTATTTTTATTATCTATTATCATATAAAAAGAGACATGGCTGCTTAGAAACTTAACAAATAAAAGAGGTTTTAGACAAAAGTGTTTCGCTCATATCATCTTAAGAGGCCCTTTAAATGCTCATTCATGGAACACTTCATTTTTTTAATATACAATGACAGTGACAAATAACTGTACGATTACTGGTAATCAAAACAGTAGCTCGATTTTCACTATGTATCTCACCATGGAGTGACAACATTCACTCACTATAGGAATGAAAAATAACATTTACATAAGTCTGAGCCATATCTTCTTAAAATCTAAAGCACTTGAATGAGCTCTTATGGTTTTTCTTAGTTGGTCAAGTAACCTGTTCAATCAACTTTCTTGCAATATCGATTTTTTGAATGGTGATATGTTGAATGATATCAAAAGAATCCTTATCCAGGTTCACCCTGAAAGAATTGCTGATTAGATTCTCTCTTGGACCATTGGAGAGTTTTCTACCAACGGGATTATTTCTTCGTTATAATTACATCCATCAATTTCAATCGTAGGTTAACCTAGTAGTTAGTCTAGCTCACTGTACGTACTCTATGGTCAGCATAGTGAAGGGGTAACAAAACTATAACTCATCTCTTGTCCTAATAATATGTGATTCATTGATTTTCACCTGATCATGAATTTGTGGACATAGTTGATGTTCGCATAAGAGTAGATATACTTCTTTAAGAAGTTTTAAATTATTACGTGCAGCCCTGTTTCTCTTCTATATAGCTATGTACCAGGTTACCCGCAAAATATGTCATATTTCAATCGTTACTCATCATGAAACTTGAAATGCTTTGAATTCCATGCTCATGTGGGTTGAAAAGTTATTCTCAGTTACTCCAGTTCATCCCTTGCCAGACTTCTATGCTACACCACGTGTAAAAATGGACACTGCTGGTAGATTTGTTTCTTTACTTGCTTCAAAGATACTAATATTGGATGAATTAATGCATCAAGTACACGCATAGTTTTATTTTGGTTGTTGGTACAATGCGAAGTACTTATGATTAATATATATGAAAATCATTTGTGATTGTGGCTGGATTCTTTATGCAGTTTTCGTTATTGCAGATACTTCTGCGCAATTTCCATCAGAGACATTTTTTCATTATCTTAAATTCTTTATGCATCTTTTGTACTTCTGGAAACTGGAGTATTCAAACACGGAGTTCTGGTCCTCATATTGCATGTTATATGAATCAACTCAATGCCTTTGGCAGGTACTTGGAAGAGTAAATTCTCTTAAAAAGAAAGTGGTATCTGTGGCAAAGGAACGTGCTTCTCTATGTGCTAAGGTAAAAATTATTTTCTCCCTGATTGAATGTTTCTGCTATGTAAAGTGCACATCTACTAGCGTTTCTCTTGTCTGCCAAATTATGACAAGGCAAATAAGTGGTAAATGGATTCCAAGTCCTTGTAAATTGAAAATATGTGGTATTGCATACGATTGCTTGCATCTGAGGCAACTTGTAAGCCTTGAATTCCATCAAGGAAAAAGAAATTTTCTTAACTGTGAATGTCATAGAAGTAAGAAAAAGAACTTTTATTTGTGGTCTGTACTTACCTTATGACATGCTTGACTACGCGGTGCCTCAATCCATATAAGTTGGAAGGATTACTCCTCAAGGAATTTGCAAAGCTTTTTGGCTGCAACTGTGTTGTGGAGGGAAAACAAAGAACAACCTGAGTGTTGCTTCTTACCATAATGGAAGATGGTAAAATTGCATTGCAATTCATCCCGATATTTTTGTTTTTCAAAATATCTTCAAAATAACTGGGAAAGTAGTAATTTATACTTGTTTAATGATTTTACATCTGAGTTCCTGTTTCTTTACTTTAGAAGAACTCGTGCTATTTGAATACCAAAAATTACATCAGTGATTGGGTGTTTTTCATGTTGTTTGTGCCTCTCCCCAGGTTCCAAAATAAAGAGAAATGCTACAAGTAACCATTAAGTACACTGCAGTCATCCAAAGCATTAAAAAGAATTTACAACAGACAGTGATCTATTATTTTAGCTTTAGTTTTCTGCTCATAAACCTTATTTGGGATAAACTCGTAACAAAACAAATGCTTGATTAGAAACATTCCTTAGCATATTATTTAGTACGTCTTCACTTCTGCTGCTTGTGCCTGGTCATGCTCAAGGAACTTTTGATTGGCGCCATTTGTGATAAACCTTATTTGATATGAATTCTTATCTCATTAATGAAAGATTTTAATCAATTTGTTGTCTGCAGTCCTTGTCAAAGCGCGAAGCAGTGGAACGGTTGAATGAGGTCAGGACCTTTTGATTGCAAAACACATCTTAAACTCGTACTATAGCTTATAGTCAATAGATTTGAACCGCTTTCAGGGGCTAAAGAATGTTGAAGAAATCTTTAAGCTGGAAGGGAATGCTGTGGATGATTTGTTGAACATTGCCAAGGTTGGTCATACCTAAACAACCTTCCTTAGCTGATTAGCAGTTGAGTTCTCGAATTTTTCTCGTGTATGTTGTTGTCATTGCAGTTATTCGAGCTATCTGTAATCATCCTGTCGTGATCGTCATCATGCATAGTCAGCATTCCTATGCCCGGTTTCTGAAGTTGCTAATTTCTTGTATTGATACTGAGACTATTTTCATCTTTGACATTGGAAAATCAGTCATTGCGTATGTTGCCTGTTGTTGATTTGGAAATGCCTACATTTTTTGTATTGATACTGAGATTATTTTCATCCTTGGCATTGGAAAATCAGACATTGCGTGCGATGCCTGTGGTTGATTTGGAAAGGCCTACATTATGTCTTGTTGGAGCTCCTAACGTGGGGAAATCATCACTATGCCGTATACTGTCAACAGGGAAGCCTGAGGTAAGCACAAAATATGAATGAATTCATCAGTTTGTTGACCCTTTCTTTTTAGTTCTTTAAATCAAAATTAAGTATATAATCATGCTTTAAAGGCGATTGGATGAAAAAAACTTTTTGGTTCCTTGAAACATTTAGACATTTTAAACACACTAAAATGCTTTGTATGAATATGTATATGCCACTCAACTCTATGGAAAAATATAGTATCTACATGGTGTCATGGTGTCAATTCTTGTTACAACCTGAAACGAATATTAAAATAAATGTTGCCAGCATATTATAGCTGATGAATCAGATCTTGTCTCGTGCACTTAGTATATAACCCTTCCGTCCAGTTAGGCTGAGTAAGTTTAGGTCTGTCATTTTTATCTTGGATCCATCTTGGTTGACATAAGGTTAACTTGAGTTGTGCCATATTTTCTTGTTTTTAACTGAACAAGGCATGTCATGGAACCAATCTTAAAATTTTGATTTGAGTAAGAAATCAATGATAAATTTAAGTAAAACATTTGTTCCTTTTAAAAACTTCAGCATCTCCTTAGGAAATGAAATGAACTTAAGTGTAAGAGTTGACTCATAAAGACTATTTTCCTGTTTCAAAGTGATGAAATTCATAGCGAATTTGGCTGGTTAAGTTTGACATAATCTGTTTACTGACATCTGGAAACAAGTGGATTCTTAAAGTGTTCTTACTCCACCTAGTACCAATTAATGAGAAAGAAATGGGTCAATAAATAGTGTTATATGGTATAAATATTAATGATGTTCTTAGGCGATATTGAGAATGATGTCACATATAGAATTTAAGCTGGATGGAAGAAATGGAGGAGTGCAATGTGATATGTGATAGAAATATGCCTACCAAGTTAAAAGGAAAATTTTATAGGACCGCAATTAGGCCAGCTATGCTCTATGGAAGTGAATGTTGGACGGTAAGCAACAACAACTACGTAAAATGAACGTAGCAGAAATGAGGATGCTTAGGTGGATGCGTGGTAAAACTCGTAAAGATAGAATAAGAAATACAAAAATTCAAAGACAAGTAGAAGTAGCACCAATTGACACAAAGATTAGAGAAGGGCGGTTGCGGTGGTTTGGTCACCCGCAAAGACGGCATACAAATGCCCCCACTAGAAAACTTGACTCAATAGAAACTGAAGAAATTCGACGAGGTAGGTTTAGACCAAAGTAAACTTGGGATGCATTAATTAGGAGGAATTTGAATGGTTTGGAAAGCTCACCGTCAATTGCACTAAATCGAGCACAATGTAAGAGTTTGATCTATGTAGCCAACCCCAATTAATTTGGGACTGAGGCTACGTTTGTTCTTAGGCAATGAATATTGTTAGACAATATATGAATGATACTAATAGGGTATAGAGTTGTTTATCTTGCTTCCCCCCTTAATTGTTTTGACTTCTGTTATCAGGTCTGCAACTACCCTTTTACAACGAGGGGTATATTGATGGGTCACATTATTATAAATTGTGAACGTTTCCAGGCAAGTCATCATTCTACTGCAATGAATATTATTCTGCTTCCTTTTTGTTTCAATTTCTTGTCAATCTGGAAAGTAATTCAATTGGCTGCAGGTGACGGACACTCCTGGGCTTCTGAGACGGCATGATGGTAAGATGTTGAGTTGATGTTTTTTAAGACTACTCAGGCAGTCTGCTTTTGCTTATTGCAACGACGTGTAAATGCATTTTAACAGATATTTTCTGATGCCATCTTTCGCAACAAATTGTCTAAAGATTAAAGAAGAAAAAAGAAAGCATTTGGTGCCATTTGATGAATCTGTTTGACATTCCCTTAGTTTCAATAAGAAATGAAAAAAAAAAAAAAAAAAAAAGAGAGAGATTTCAAAGAAAAATAGGCCTGTACAGTGGTGCCAGGTAATTGATCTCCTAGAATGAAATAGTCATTCTACTGGATGTTGCATTGATCTCCTAGAATGAAGTAGTCATTCTACTGGATGTTGCATTGTATTTGTTTTCTAGAATATGGACTACGGATTGTGTCATCTTTCCATGAACAATTTCTGTAAGAGATATGGTTGTCTCATTCTTTTAAGATGTAGCATTTTTATCATCAAAAGTGCAGGATCTCTTTTCTTTGAAAATAATTTTTGGATCAATAGTAATTTAGATGACAATGGTGAAAGAATTGATAAGACAAACTATATAATTAAGAAAAAAAAGGTCTGATTTGCATCTTTTTCTAGATTTTACTTTTTTGGTTCTAACCTTGATCATAACAATCATGTCAGACAAGGTGAAATTTATCGTACTGGTATAGAAGTCCTTTGTCTATGCCATAGCAGTATCAGTAAATACATTCTGGTAGGAAGACATGCATAGTAACCACAGTTAAAGAACTGCCTGTTCTTTCAGTAAGCAAAACTGTGATGGGGGGAAATGATTTAATTTCAGTTGCCTTCTTAAGGACAAGAAGTTACATAAGACAACTTTACTTTGATGCTTTTTATTGTTCTTTGGTCATCTTATTCAGATCAAATTACTTAGTTGAGCCAAATAATAGATGCATTGTATAGTTCCTTTTTTATTTCCTTTAACTACTGGTATATTTCCTTTCTATATGTTCTCTCATGCTCTGCTTCATTAAACTTAAGAGGACAGGAATAACTTGGAGAAGTTAACTCTAGCAGTCCTCACACATCTGCCGACTGCGATACTCTATGTCCATGACTTATCAGGAGAATGTGGGACCTCACCCAGTGATCAGGTTTTTTTTTTTTTTTTTTTTTTTTTTTTTTTTTTTTTTTTTTTCATCTGTCTGCAATACTTTTGAGTTATTTTTTTTAATTCAAGGCTTTAGTTTCATATGAAAGTAATGAGTCAAGGCATATAAAAGAACAATAACAATCTGTGTTTTACTTTCTATGTCAATCATAAATCATAAAGGAACGCCTCAAGTTAAGAGTAGATGCCATGGAGATTTTTTATGGTGCAGCCTTCATATACCGTATACTTTTTCTTCTTGTGAAAAAAATGTAAAATGATCAGTAAGCAAGTCGTATGCCCACCTTATGATTTAAACATCGGCAATCTCAATTGAACTTGTCCCTCACCCAAGTGAGACTTTTCCTGACTATAGTTTCTATAGAAAGCAGCTCAATGGTTAACCAATCCCCTATCGTTAATTTGACTTCTTTATTATTTCAAGGCTTTAAACTTAATTATTCCATTAAGATACAGGCTTGGAAGCTGGAACCTATAATATCATATTTGCATGGTCTTACACTAATAACTTTGTGAAATTCAATGATAATTGTTGGCACTAGCATCATCTAGCATCAGGTTTTGTTCTTGTTGTTGTAGCTTTTTTTTTTTTTCCTATCATGACATGGACAAAAGTTGTCCTTTCACCTTATAACTTATGGGCAAACTGAGTTGACTTTGCATCCTAAAATATGGAATATTTCTTGCAATCACACAAATAATGTTGGTCGAGTAAAGTTATGCAAATGCAATATGTTTTCTGTTTACAAAGAGAAGATGTATTGAAGCAAGGAAATGGACAATGAAATCTTGAATTGGTTGCATGCTGGCATTCTATGACGAACATTCTGCTGGCGTGCATTGTATATAAAGTTGAACATGGATGTGATTCAGTTCAATTATGGTAAAATTATGATTCAGTCTAATTATGATGGTTTGAGAAATCTCAATTTAATCATTCCAGTTAACTCATTAATCTGAAAAATTTACTAAATGCAGACTAAATAGGATAAAGTTAAACAGATTGGCAGTCTCACAATTTCTTAGTGAATAATGAGATTTTAAGCTGAAATCTTAATTTCGATTTAACCTAAAAATCTATGCATGATATAGTACTATTGCTTTCATTTAAATTGAAGTAGATTTTTTGTTCAAGAAAGAACAACACGTTTTAAACCTTACCATTCACTTTGCATTCCTCATGACATGCATTTTATCGTCATGATGACCAAACTGTCTTTCTCCTCATGAAACATATATTTGCTCAAAAACATGACTTCTTATGTGTGTGCATATATATTATAATAATTTTTTTATAAGATGTTAAGGTTAATTGGGCAAGAGCAAATTGAATTCGTAGATTTTAGATATGCATGCAATTTTGTAACCTGATCCAGCCCAGTCCAACTACCTTTTGGTCCAATTCAATGGCCACAAATTGGAGGATACGGGAATGGATTTGTGGATTGGCAGATTTTTTGAACACCCTGTAAAGAAAATGAAGAAACAATCTGTCACCATAGGATCTTGCAGAGAAAAAATTGGAGACGAAGCAAGGATAAAAAAGAGGAAAGACATTAGAAGGTATAAAAGAAGTTGCAGAAATTGGAGAAGAAAATATATTGCAGAAATTAAATTGCGAAAGAAGAAGAGAACTGCAGTTATTGCTGAAGAATGGTATTTGTATGCTGTGATAGCAACTAATGGAGATCCAAAAAGAGGAAGAAAGATTGTGAAAGGAAATTTTGCAATGATAATGACAGTCCTAGTAATTAGTCCCTAATAATGTGTTAAATCCCTAACAAACTGATATTAAGTTTGTTTTGAACACTATTAGAACTCTAACTCCAATTGATTATCCAACTCTAGCAAAATACGCGACAACAAAACATTGAATAAAAGAGGTCGGAAATAACTCCTAATTAATCTACAACCCCCGACAAACTAAGAACAAATTAAATAGCCTGAAGCATTTCTAGTGAGAGGAATGTGCCATCACTTGCCAAAGGCAAGCTTGGGGGTTCGACTCATGTTGGATAGTTGAAGGGAAGGGTGTTGTGATTAAGTTTGTTTCTTATCAAAAGAAAACAAAAAAAGAACAAAATAAATAAAAATCCCAATCACTCAAATTCTTACTCTAGGCTTAAAATGCTTTGGAAATATTTAAAAGTGTCCCGCATCAGTTTCTCTCTCACCTGGCTGTTGGTGAGGAATCAATGACGTCCTTGTGTGAATGGTAAACTTGTCTTTAAGGAAGATGAATTTAGTGAAGCTCTCTTTGGATAAGTTGGGAATTGGACGGTCTATTTGCTTTTAAACACAATCTGCAGTCTAGTTTCACCATCTATTGTATCGAACCATCTTTTTTTTCCTAATCATTTTCATATTTCATTTTACTACAATTTGCTTAGGTTGATTTCTTGAATTGATCAATATTGCATAATCCTACTCCGTCTAATTGTATGGTATTGTTGACAAACCGTTGTCAATTATGCAGTTTGTCATATATAAAGAAATACGAGAAAGGTTTAGTGATCACCTTTGGATTGATGTTGTCTCCAAATGTGATTTGCTACGCCAGTCTCCTGTAATTTTCAGCACAGATGATGTTGATTTAGATTACCTAGATATGAGAAATTATATGACAGCTGGACCAGATGGAGCTATTTGTGTGTCCGTGAAGAACGAAATAGGACTTGATCAGGTTTGTTATTCTCCTCTGCTTGCGTGCATTTCTTGTCGGCTTTCTTCTCCGTTTCTTATAAAAAGAATCTTGTTCTATATATGATCTTGCTAGCGACAGATATATCATAGATTAATATGTTGTCATTGGATGTCCATTCGTTATGGTATCAAGTGAGAACAGCCACACAGTAGGTAGAAGTGGCTATTTGATGAGTGGTTTATGAGTTAATATATTAAACAAAATTAACTTAGCAGACTTTTTTTTGAGTCAAGCTCTCGGGTAGATTAATTCAAAAGAGCACTTGTTATCTTTGATTTATTGGAAAGGAAACAGTATGAGCATATAGAGATGATAAACCAGTTTCAGTTTCGCAAACGAATAAAGCTGCTGGAACTCTTCAATATTTATATGATACTATAGGATTTTGATTGGATGATGTGTATCAAGATACATGACATCTCAATGCGTATTCAACGCCTCACAACATTTGAAATACTGAGTAACAAATTAGAGTTAGTGTACCATCACACTTAATGTGTACATAGGGAATTATTCATGCAAAAAAATGAAAAATAAAAATAACTATCATTCGAAGATGTTTGCTTTTATGTCCACCAGATCTTGATTCAGTCCTCTATAGTGTTATGCTTTTATGACCCTTGTCATGCATCCAATCGCCATTGAATGGTGATGTTTTGATCTCCATGGTAGTGACGCCTCTAATCATATCAACTAAACTAATAATGCATAAAGCTTTGGAAACATCAGGATGTGGCCTTAAGTTATAGAATGCTCACGATGTTCAACAGAATGTGATTTTTCTTGGTTTATAATCTAATGCAGATTCAAAAGTAACTAATTATTGACCTAGAAAATGTAACTAATTATTTTTAGCAAGAAAAAAAATACAACAACAACAACAAATCCTCAATCCCAAAATTTGTTGGGGTCAACTACATGGGTCTAAGTTAGTTTCAGTCTACCCTTACTTCGTCTAATTTCTTCAGTTTTTGGTAAGTCGATTTTTCTAGTAGGGGCATTCGTACGCCATCTTTGTAGGTGTCCAAACTACCACAACTACCCTTTCCCTAGTCGTTGCGTCAATTGGTGGTGCTCTTAATTTTCTTTGAATTTCTATGATTTTTTATTCTATCTTTACGAGTTTTACCATACATCCACCTAAGTATCTTCATTTCCGCTACATTCATTTTATGTAGTTGTCGTCTGTTTACTGCCCAACATTCACTTTTAGCAAGAAAAAAATAAAATAGGTAATTATCTGATAAGGTCCCACATAGAGTCTTGTAGAGTTAGTTAGTGGGGAATACTATATAAATAGGGGTAGAGAAATATTGTAAGACATTCAGTACATTTGTCTTGGCTTAGAAACTCATTTGAGTTCTTGGAGAGTCCAACCTCTTGAATGTTGTGGGATTGCTTGTTCCGTGGTTCGGTTCAGCAATATATCTTCTTCTTCTCTCACATTTCTCCTGTTCTTTATCTTTTCTTTGTTAGTTCGGTCCATTAAAGTTTGGGGTTCTATCATTGGTATCAGAGCACACTTTCAAACATGGAAGCTCGATTAGATCGAATGGAAGCTCGATTAGATCGAATGGAAGCTCGATTAGATCGAATTAAAGAGGAGCTGAAGAAGATTTCAACCATTGAAGTGTCGATTGGGGAGCTTAGATATGAGATGAGGTTTATGTTTAGAGGGTTGCATCAGAAGCTTGACGAACTTCTTCGTCATCGCGGGATCAAATCAAGCGGCACAAGGGAGCATCAAATCGAAGAGTCTGGAGGGACGAAAGCACCAGATCCGCCAGATCCGATGACGTTTGAGTTGATTCGGGTTGTTGGAGATTCAGATCTAATGGCGATTGAGGTGTTTCCAACTGTCGACGCTTCAGATCTGGTGAAAAAACAGTCACCCAACCTCAAATCCAAGGCAAATTCAGAGATCCAAAGGTTGGTGCTGCGGATTGAGATCGAATTGCACTCGTCAACCAAATTTTTGTCTAGATCTAGCTACGAGTCACCAAATCTCAGCAAGATCCTCACGGTTTCCATTCTCGATGACGCGTCTACATATCCAAGATTTGTAAGTATGGATGATTGGTTCTTTGAAATCGATCCACCGCCATGGCCACCGCCTTGCCCTCTTTATTTGCTGCCTTTTCTTTCACTAGCGATCTGCATTTTTGTTCTCTCTGGTACGCGCAAGTTTTTTGAAACAAGGGCTCGTTTGGAGATGATTTTGTTTAGAGAATGGCATTCTCAAGGTGCTTTCATGGTGGGATCGTTGACAACACATAAGAGTATGGGTGGTGGGATCATTGACTGTAAGACGATATTTACACCACAATATCATGTTGTGGCCTTTGATTTTTCTAGTGGGATGCACACTCCATTTTACAATTCTCATTTGAAGTTGCTAGATCGATCGACTAACTCAACATTCAAGGAGAATCAAATGGTCGTTGTTCTGTCTTCCATTTGTGGTAGCTCTGCACTTCTTCACTGTTTCATTATTGTGCAACCATGCACTTTAGTGATGGGCTTTTTCTCATTTTTGACTTTTGCTTGGGGAGATGTCTTTGATACTTTGTGGGTACTCCATTCTCTGCAACTTGCTTCCTTTTCATTTACTGTGGCTTTATGGTATTTCCTAGCACAAATTTGGGTGTCTCCTTGGAATATACAGTCAGCTCAAGACAGTAGGGCAGTCATGAAGACGCCTTCGGTAAATCCTGCAGAGCATTTGGTATTCACAACAATGCTCATTGTGTTTACTACTTACACTATGGAGAAAGTGATTGAGTATGTTATCTTTGATCCTACAATAGTTCTTCCTCATCATTTTTGGACATTTATTGATCACTTACATCCAATCACTACTTCATTTTTTATGACAATCTTGTTGTGGTCTACATCTGGAGGAGTTTTTCATGTTGCCTTCAATGTGTTTGAAGAAATGTCTGCTAACTTGAGTAGTGCGATTAGTCATTCTATGAAGTCTTTTCCCCTCATTTTTCCTATTACTAGTGCTGGGGATCTTCATCACGCTCTATTTGACTTTTATTACATGGGTCATACTTTATTCGGGCAGCTTGTGGATTCCTCTTTGACATTGGAGTGGGTTAGTCTGCTATTCATTCTTGATGATGATATGGTCCAAGGGGAGTGGTTTGGCTTGCACAGTTAAGACAGCTGCATTCAGTTTGGTCGTGCTTCTTCACTTTTGGATTGATGTAACTATCAGTATGGATTGGTTGAGCATCAGGTTGATGAATGGTGTAGGTTGTTATTTAGCTGCAAGGTTCATATGGATCCTGGCATGGTCATTTCATCGCACTCATTCACATACCTTCCACCACGAGGGTTCACGTTCGGGCATATCCATCTTCTTCGGTGATCACTTCTTTAGCTACCACCTTGAGGACAAGGTGGATTTTAAAGGGGGGAGTAATGATAAGGTCCCACATAGAGTCTTGTAGAGTTAGTTAGTGGGGAATACTATATAAATAGGGGTAGAGAAATATTGTAAGGCATTCAGTACATTTGTCTTGGCTTAGAAACTCATTTGAGTTCTTGGAGAGTCCAACCTCTTGAATGTTGTGGGATTGCTTGTTCTGTGGTTCAGTTCAGCAATATATCTTCTTCTTCTCTCACATTTCTCCTGTTCTTTATCTTTTCTTTGTTAGTTCGGTCCATTAAAGTTTGGGGTTCTATCATTATCCTTACAGATGCGGAACATGGAAGTTTGGAACCAAGGATTGTTCTTTCTAGTATATGTAGCATGTCTGATTTTCGAAATTGATTTGTATTTTTTTATCTGGAAGATTTTAGTCAAGCCGTGTGTAGAACTGACATTTTGACACTTTTACAGTTGAAGGATCGTGTGCATGACTTGCTTGTTTCTCAATTGGAAAAAATCAAGAATCAAGAGAACAATTAAGAACAAGAAAATTCGAGTATTTGAGGGGAGCTGCTGCTCAGAATTTTTGTTCTGGTTGGTGATGCATTCCCATCTTTCGGTGGCCATTTCAGGTTCTTAATGTTTAACAGTTGCAAGGAAGTGATGCCTTGACTGCACATTGATTAATATGGCTGCCAAACTGAAATGACTGGTCATTCATGCTGCCAGCACCCCCGGGAAGTTTTCTCAATTGAAGATGAACAGGATCGCCTTGTTTATGATAGTAATAGTTTACTGGTGCATGGTGATGTCTGGCATTTGGTTGTCAACTCACATGGCTGGCTGCAGTCGATGTAAGCTGTCGATGATTGTACCCTTTTATCGTGCAAGAGAGGAAAAAATGGCTCTTGAAAGTTTCCTCTCTTGCATTCATTGCTTTAAAAGTGTCTTGTAAAGCATTTATTCAATTCGGTCTAAGTTCCTTTTTTTGTAGAGAGAGAGAGAGAGAGAACATGTAAAAGAATGATGGACACATCCCAGTTTTGCTGAAAGCGACAGTATTAGCTCTAATCTTATTATTGAAATGTAATCTTACCATAGGAAATGCATGAGTACTGAACTGAAAAGCTTGGTCAGCTAAAAAAGCAAATGAGAACTTTAAGTCTTAACTTAGAACCGAAGATAGAAGAACATTGAGCATTTAACTCAGATTTCTCGTCCACGACTGTGAGCGAACTATCACAATATCTCTGAAAAAACTTATCCGTCGCTACTCCAAGTCCTCCAACAATTATTTAGATGGTGGCTTCTCTATAGCGAGGTAGCGAGGCACACAATTATATTGTTCAGGAACACAGCGAGGAGCTTGTTCAACATGGGGAAAGTAGGCTTCCCCTGGTTGCCTCACTATCATCCAACTTGGGGCACGGTGTAATGTGTCATGCATGAAATAGGAATGACATCTTTTCACAACCAACTAACTACTTTAGGCAGCCGAAACTGGTCTTCCGTTGCGCCATTTTTCACTGGTGTATTCCGAGTGGTTCTGATGCAGATCGGGAATTGCGAGAGAAAATTGATGATTTCCATGGAAAGATGTGTTCTGAATTCTGATGATGTGAATGTGGCAGTAACATTGGTCTCAAGGGAAGGCTTTACCTCATTTCAAGAATCAGGTAAAGTTATCTCAATTGGGGAGACGGATCTGCTTATGACGGCGATGCGACCTCATGCACCGACGTGCAATGGTCATCACAGACTGAAATCTTTCTTATCATTCTCAGCTATCGAAAAAACTGATAGTACCTCTTCTCAATGGTCTTGTAGACTTGCAAGCTTGTTTTTGTTACTCTCTATGAGATAACTTCACTTGTGCGCCCATCTCAGACAACATGGAGTATACCAAGCTCTTCCTATATTTTGGTATGTCACCTTTCTCCAAAATTGATTGAGAACTGTTTGAACCAGCGGGATCAACCACACTGTGCCCTGTAGACTTATGCAATCCTTCCTCCTCGATCATTTTCCTAACATTCTCAACATCATCCCATTTACCTTGCATGGCGTAAATGTTCGATAAGAGCACATAAGGCCCGACGTCTGTAGGCTCCAACGCAATCAATCGCTTGCCTAAAATCTCTCCTAGTTTGAAGTTGGAGTGAGCCCTACAGGCAGACAATAGGGCACTCCACAATGTTGTTCCAGCTCCCATAGTCATGTCGCTTGTGAGCTCGACCGAATCTCCAATCAATCCTGCACGACTGAGGAGGTCGACCATACAACCATAATGTTCGACCTTGGGTTTGATGTTATAAACTCTTTGCATAAGATCAAAGTACCACCACCCCTCCAACACCAACCCTGCATGCCCGCAAGCCGATAGGACGCACACAAAAGTAACTTCATTTGGTGTTGGTCCGCTCTTCTCCATCTCCATGAACATCTCAAGCGCTTTTGCACTATCACCGTGCATGCTATACCACCTTATCATAGAATTCCAAGACACTGTATTCCTTTCAGGCATCTCAAGGAACACTTCCCTTGCCGAGTCCATAGCTCCACATTTCGCATACATGGTCAAAAGCGCCGTCGACAGCAACACATCGAGTTCAATCCTGTTATCAGCTTTGATGTAAGAATGGATCCTCTTGCCCATGTCTAGCTTCCCTAAGTTTGCACACGCAGTCAGCACGCTCACAAGAGTTGCCTCATTTGGCTTTACCTCTCCTCCCTCTATCATCCTATCAAACAATCTTATACACTCGACGTAATTCTTAGATCTCGCATGGAGCGCCAACATAGTGTTCCAAGACACTGTACTGCGACCGTGCATTCGGCCAAAAAGACCTCGAGCAGCTGAAACATTCCCAATTCTAGCATAACCATCAATCATGGAGTTCCAACTTACAACATCTCTAAAAGGCATTGCATCAAACAGTTCTTTCGCGGCACTAACATCCTCCACACTGACATAACCAGCTATCATTGAATTCCAACTAACAATATCTCTTTCAGGCATTTCATCAAAAACCTCGCGAGCTTTTCCAACTTCCCCATTCTTCACATAACCATCAATCATCGAATTCCATGTAACCGAATCCGACTCAGGACTCGCATCAAACACCTTCCGCGTGTCGCCAATACTCCCAAACTGACCATACATATGAATCATTGCATTCCTCACAAACAAATCAGTCTCAAACCCTAGTTTCACAATCCGGGCATGCGCCTTCCCCCCTTCTCGAACCGAACCGAGCTCGGCACAGACCTTAACCAAAAGTGGGAAAGTGTAGTGATTGGGAGGAACATCAATTTCGACCATTTTTCGATAGTAGAACGCGATCGCGCCATCTGGGTCGTTCGAATTCACATAGGATCTGATAATGGTGTTGCAAATAAATGCATCGGGTTGGTCTAGATAATTGAAAAGGTAGACAGCGTGGGAGATCAATGACGGTAAGGAGCAAAGCTTCTTCACCGCTCGACTGGCGGCGAGCGGGTGCTGAAGAAGGCCTGAAACAATGAGTTGTGCAAGAACTTGATTGAATTCTAACAAGGAATGTTTGCAGGATTCGAGAACGCGCAATATGGGGTGGGTTAGATTCAAAGTCTGCGGAGATTCTTGATCGGATGTTTTCGATTTGGCTTCGGACTTGTTCCAAATTGATGGAGAGGATTTGGAGAGATTTTGTTGAGTTTTGAGGATTTTTTCGAGAGAGATGGAAGATGGGCTAATTGGGCGTTTCGAAGAGCTGCTTCTAATGGCCATTTTCTTGGGAAAACCATACTTATTTTTTTTTTTTTTTTTTTTTTTTTTTTCTGGTTTTTTGAACTTGGCGGCAGCCTTGCCACGTCAATGACCCATTGGGTTCTCGCCGTCAATTGCCACATCAACGCTCCTCCATGCTTGTGCTAACTTATTAATTAGTTATTAAGTTAATACATCCTTCGATTATCTAATTACTATTCATTGCGTTAAGTTACCTATAATATCCATCCTTTTATTTTTTTGATATATAACTTGACAAGGCAAGATTACATCAAAGGCACATCATATGCTAATAAAACAGAAATACTACATGGAGAGATATACAAGACCCTATCTAAACCACTAACTAGAGCATCCCTAGCTAATGTGTCCGCGCATGTATTACATTCACGAAATACATGATGGACCGAAAAACCTCTTTCACGATTCAAAATACTTCGAATATCGAGAATATGAGGGTCAAAAGACTGAGCTGATGAAGAAGAATGCAGGTAAGAAACTAGTTCCTGAGAATCTGATTCCACAAGAAGGTTGGAGTAACCTTGTTGTATAGCCATATTCAAACCCAGTTTAACACCCAAAAGCTTTGCATTCAGGGGAGAGCAACAACCAAGAACCTTATGATAACCAACCACAAATTGTCTCTTGTGATCACAGAACAAACCCGCAGCAGCTGCATAGCCAGAGTCCAGATTAACAGCCCCATCACAGTTTAGTTTCGGAAAGCCAGGACCTGGAGGCTGCCATAAACAATCGGTCCTTTGTTAAGGTGAAATATGGGCATTGGTTAACAACAAAGATGAACGTTGTATCTCCTCAACTCTTGCTCAATACATCTGATAGGATTAGATGGAATCCCTTTTATAGAACCAAACAGTTTATCATTCCTCCAAAACCAGAAGTACCAACACGAGACCCCAAAGATAGTACGCCAATTCTTGTTCTTATGGTTAAGATTGGTATCTATCCATTGATCTAGTGAATTAGTAAAAAAGGTTCCATCCTGACGAACTTCCATAAATTGATTCCATATCTCCTTAACACGAATACAATCCCGTATAGCATGTAGAACTGTCTCGGAATGACTGTCACACAACTAACATTTATCTGAAGCTGCTATACAACTCTTGAGACATTCACCTTCCGTGAGCAACTTATCATGTCTAGCCAACCACAAGAATGAGCGAATTCGTTGAGGACCACCCCATTTCTAAACATTACTCCAACCTCTAACTCTACTGGTACCATCATCACCAACCACAAACTAATAAGCCTTCTTTACGGAAAACTCCCTTCTCTTGTTAAACAACCAGCTTATCCTATCATCCCCCCGCGAAAAAAGAGGAACAAGAATAGGCTTGATTCTATCATACACAGAGGTTGGTAAAGTCCTTCTAATTCTCACAAAGTCCCAACTCCCAGATGGAAGAACGAAATCACAAACCTTCTGTCCCATATCCAGTTCAGAAAGCTCACGAGTGGCTTATACACATAATGGAGGTAAACCTTTAATCCATCTATCCATCCATCCAAAAGGAAACCGTAGTACCATCCCCAATACATTTTGTAAGACCTTCCTGAAACACAGTCCAATTACTACACATACTTCTCCACACTACTGACGCTGGCTTAGTACCCCAAGGAACATGACCAGTAATTTCTCCATTACAGTACTTAGACTTCATAACTCTAACCCATAATGAGTCAGGTTTGGTTTGAAACTCCCAGCAAAGCTTCAGTATAAAGGCTAAGTTATTTGCTTCAGTGTGACGCAAACCAAGACCCCTCGAGTCCTTTCCATGGCACAGAGTTTCCCAATTCACAAGATGGGCTTTCCTCTTCTCCCTCGACGAACTCCAGATGAAGCTCCTATCCATCTTATCAATATCGTTACATATATGAACCGGAAGCTCAGTAGACTGCATCGAAACATGGGAATAGACCGCAACACAAATTTAGCCAATGTAATACGACCTGCCAACGAGAGAGTAGCAACCTTCCACCATGACAACTTACTACGAATATTCTCCAAAATTGAAGCATAAGTATCTTTTCTTATTCTTGCCATGTATAATAGGAGAGCCCAAGTACCTTCCCAGATCTTGTGTAATCCCATAACCAAATTCTCGACTAATCTGATACCGTAGTTGATGTCCAACATTATTCGAAAAGAAAATTTTAGTTTTACTCGCATTCACCCTCTGGCCCGAGACACCACCAAAGGCATCTAAAGTAGGATTAATTACATTCACTTGTTGTATACTAGCTTCAGCAAAGAGAAATAAATCATCAGCAAAAAACATATGGGAAATGATTGGAGAATCTCTTCCCAGTTTAATACATTTCCATACATTTCTCTCAACATCATCAACTATACCATGAGCCAATTGTTCCATACAAATAACAAACAGATAGGGAGATAAAGAATCCACTTGTCGTACCCCCTTGAAGGAACAAACTTCTCAGTCAAGCCCTCATTCCACATAATCTGCATATTGGATGTTGAAACACAAGTCATTATTCTGTCAACCATCTGAGCATTCAAGCTAATTGATTTTAAAGAATTGTGAATGAAGTCCCATCTCAAACGGTCATAAGCCTTTTCAAGATCAATCTTAATGACCATCCAACCTTTCTTGCCAGTCTTTCTCCTTATAGAATGAATTACTTCTTGAACCAGTATGGTATTATCAACAATCTTCCTCCCTAGAAAAATCTAGTTTGAGTTCTGACCACCAAATATTCCATTGCTGGCTTAAGCCTGTTAGCAAAAACCTTAGTAATAACCTTGTATACTACATTACAAAGACTGATAGGTCTGAACTCCGCCAAAGTTTAAGGAAATTTGGTTTTGGGAATAAGAACAACTAAGGTGTCATTCATATTATCTGGGAACCTACCAGTAATGAAGAAATCCTGAACACAACGAATCAATGATTCCCCTACCACTGCCCATTGAAAGTGAAAAAAATATAAGACTCTATCCATCCGGACCAGGAGCCTTGTATGCTCCCATACCAAAAATAGCTATCCTAACTTTCTCAAGGAAATGGCAGACGCCAAAGAGAAAACATGTGTTCCAGATAATTCGGGAAAAGATGAGCCCAAGGTAATTGTCCTAATCCAAATGCCTCCTCAATATATAAGGATTGATAGAACTGAATCGCCATTATTTGAAGAGTTAATGGATCTGACACCAAATTACCATTAATGTCCTTAAGACTCTCAATCTTATTTCTTTTTCTCCTACTAAGAGTGGTAAGGTGAAAGAATGTAGTATTTTTATCCCCACACTGTACCCATTTTACACGTGATTTTTGATACCATAAAAGTTCCTCTTAGAAGTACATCCTCCAACTGTTTTTGTACATAACATATTTTGTCAAACAACCATGGATCAGAGTTCTTTTCCAACTTCTTATCCAGTGCATTAAGCCAGTTAGATAGCCTACGCTTCCTTACGAAAATATTACCAAAGATTTATGAATTCCACTTCAATAAGCTAGCAGCCATCTTAGAGGATTCCACAGTGAACGGTGAAGAGGTAGAACAATTGTCCTTAATAAACTTTGGAAAACTATCATGAACAGTCCAACAAGCTTGAAATCTTAAAGGTCTATGAGACTTGAAGCCTCCATCCTCCAACATAAGAAAAAATAGGACGATGATCTGACTTAAATCTGGTTAGATGTAGGATGGAACAATTAGGAAACTGAAAACGCCATTCCCATTACAGAGAGCACAATCTAATCTTTCTTGCAGTCTCCCTCGGTACCACGTGAATTTAGGACCTTTAAACCCCATATATATCAACTGACAACTAGACAAAAAATTATGAAACTCCATACATTTTGAGTGATTAGCACTTGCCCCTCCTTTCTTCTCATCCAAGTTCAAATAAACATTAAAGTCCCCTATGACTGCCCAGGGAGTAGTAACAGGAATATGAAGACTTAAGAGTTTGGACCATAATGATTGACGAGCTTGATGTATTGGTGAAGCATAAACTACCGATATCAACCCTTTAATCTTGCCTTTAACCCATTCAAAGTGAATCATTTGAGTATGAGAATCCTAGACAAAAAGCTGAATATTTTGTTCTGACTAGAGCACCCAAATACCACCAAAAAAACCCACAAGATCAACTTTCCAAAAATTAGTAAATCCTAAGCTCCTGATTACACAATCAACTTTAGGACCACTAATTATAGGTTCAAGAATAACTACTATATCATATCTATGTAGCCTGGTCAGTTCTTTCATAGCTGGCTTAAATTTAGGACATAGCGCCCCTTGACAGTTCCATGAGAGAATAGACATAGGAACAAATAAATAGAAATAGGAAAAACAAAATGGAAAATATAAATCCATCAAATAACTCATAAGGCCAAAGCTACCTATCCTCAAGAAGTAAGAAGGACCTCATGATCATGATTTAGATGTAAATCATCAACCTGTTTCAGTTCTCCAGGTACAAGAGCCTGTGAACTTGAAATCTCTTTCTCCTGATTCCAATTAACATCAGTAACCCTGCTTCTCATCTTACCAACCTCAATAAAGTCCACCTCACTAGAAAAAGGTAGGAACATGAACTGGGGAGATGAATTATGCAGCAAACTAATGCGAGACTTCCCTTTATTATACTTTTTCGAATACCTAATAGTGATATCCCTCAACGGACCACTAGCCAAGGAAAGGGATCGAGGAGCAACCTTCTCTTTAAACTTTGAAAAAGATACAGATTGATCAGCATCCCTACTGTCAATAGCTTTCCCAATACTTTTAGGAGGATGAGAATCCCGACTAGGCTGAACCCCTCGGGCCAATCTAGGTGATGAAAAAATAATACCTGGTTTAGTAGATACTTCCTTAACTTTTGGAGAAGCAGTTGGTAATTGCTCCTTATCAAATAACTGCCCATTTGAATCCAAAGAAGCAAAATGGTTATGTAGAGAATCAAGGGACTTAACTATCAAGTTACGCCCACCCTGAACAACCTCACCGAAACTCAGTTTAACGACAACCTTTCCTTTTAGCAATCATCCAAGGTCTAAATTCATCTGTACCTTGTTTCTGAACTGATTGTAACTAAGAGGATTTAAGAGGTTGATACTCCACATTCTGAACTTCCTTCTCGACAGCATTAATCTTCAAAGGACAAGCAATCAAACTATGTCCAAATTTTCCATAATGAAAACAAATATAAGGAATCCCATCATAGTTAACATTTTGCCAAAAACTGGTAATTCAAAAACGGGACAGTAAAGGCTTAGTAAAATCCACTTCTACTGCAACTCTTGCGAACTAACTACGGTTAGCGTTGCAGATATGCATATCAACCTTGAGAGGGTGACCCAAAACCTTTGCCAATTCCATGACAATTTTTTCATGAAAATATTGTGCCCTGGCAAATCAGGAAAACGAATCCAAAAAGTAGATGAATTCACCACAGACTCAAATGCTCTGAACTCCAGGATACCACTTCTAGATAGATAATACATGTCCCAAAATAACCCAAGATCCCCCAAACAAAGCCTTGTCCATATCACAATCAACAAACAATTTAATGAGAAAAAAGTCATTCTTAAGATCACGAATATGAAAGTCACCTTTAGGATCCCAAAGAGCCTTAATACAATTACACAACATATTGTAACCCAATTTTCATCCCAAGAGTTTGACAATCAATGTTTGTTCCATTTGATCATTCATCAAACCTTGTAGACGAGAAGATATCGTAATAAACGTCCCAATATCATCCTTATTGATGATCATGTCGCCATCCTCCAAAGAGATTTTTGAATGAAAAACATTCCTTCGATCATTTAGTAAACTGTCCTTGAAAGAACCAACCATATCAACATCCTTTTGCTGTGCTTGAGCTGCAGGAATCTCACTACCAGTTGAAGACAATGTTGGAGAAGACATTTCCACATCTTTCTCACAAAACTTTACCCTTGGTACAGGATCTGCATTCATCGATACAGTTGCAGGAACATCAGGACTCTCCAACGAAGAAGAACGAGTAAACACCATCGTTTGGTTTCCTTTCCCTCGTAGGTCTATATATAATATCCATCCTTTTATCAGTTCTTCAACATGGTGAGTATTTCATAGGAAATTTACCATGTTAAATAATAAAATTTAGCAGAAGACTTAAATAGCATGAAATATAGTGGATATATAAAGTTCATGTCAAGCATATCTCATCCTAGTGTAGAACCCTGGGAAATAAGTACATTGTATATAAGGCAAAAAAAGTAGATATATATATTTACAAGTGTCTCAAGTCCCCTGATACCCAAAATAAGCAAAATAGCAAAAGTAAACATGTACTAGTAGGTCATGGACAATAGACAATCAGAGATAGTCGCCTAGGATCTCCTTGCCCCTACTGGTACTAGGATCTACACTCAATTTATCACAACAAAATAGATGACGAATCTAGTGAGTAAAATCCCAAGGAATTTCACTGAGCATTTAAACGATAAGGAATCCACTAATACTGTTAAATAAACATGGGGAAAATAAAATAAGCAATTGTCAATGGATCATCGCATGTGTAAGTAATAATAGAGTGCAAATGTGTGTGCTCGTCCCAGTCTAGACTAGACCTATTTCGAATCCAAGGATCCTTCTAATGAGCGCAGCCTTTGGTCTATCACCTAGTCCTCTCAGTGGTCAACCTAGACTCACGACCCACCGACACGTGTACCGAAGTAGCAACTCTGGTCACCATTCACTGAGGGCTCGGGTACACATGCTATGGTCTAGCGTGCCATGAACACACAACGAAATACTCGGCGGGAGTAAACTCAACCGATCGTTCAGACTAGCAATAAGAACATGGATAGACTAAATAAAGTAAAACAACAATGAAAATAGTAAATACTCAAAGTGATTTTCAATTGGGTTTTAAGCACCTGATCGCACACAGGACACAGCTCCAACGCCTCACACACCTCGTACCCGACACTAAACCCTGACTACGAACTCCCTAATCCCTAGTGTCCTATTACGTCAATATAGTGGGTTTGAGGTTACTTTAGTGTCTATTAATTTCTAAGACAAAAATTCATTTCAAAATCCAAAAATGTATTAATTACTCATTTATCAGTTTAATTCTTTCAAAATAAGTCAAAAATCCATAAAACGAAAAAATCGGAGTGTCAAAAGTAAGTTTTTGCTATTTACTCTGTTAAAAAATATTTTTATTGAATTTCAGTGTCTGGTTAGCGCGCTAATAATGCTTATTAGCGCCCTAACCACACAATAAAATGAGTATCTGCCCATAATTGTTCGGGGTCAAAAACCACAATTTTCAACTTGAAAATATCATTTTCTCTCCCCCGTGGCCTTCACCATTCGTTGTTGACCCCATCCTCACTTCGTGGGGGAAATACAACACCCAACAACAAAAAAAACAACAATAATTTACAAATTTTACATCAATTTTGATAAATTCTCAATGCATGAGCTGAACCTCATAATACTCAAATCCATGAAACAGTTGCAATGACACAATTTTGATAGATTTTTTAGATTGAAAACCTTAGAATTCACTAGAAAAAATAGTGAGAAATCAGGAAATTCGTTTGACGGGGAAAAACCCAAGTTTTGATAAATTTTGACAAAATAGAGGTGGATACTTGATTACCTAATTATGGATGTTTCTCCAATTGATCTCAACACCTCTAATTCTCTGAATTTCTCTAGCAAATCAGTAGCTTCTAACTCCGGAATTCACTCTCTTTTGCATGAAAATTGGGTTGATTTGCTAGGAAATCCTTCTAAGTCTCATTTTTATACTTGTGAGATTTAATTTTGGTCCTTGATCTAAATGTGTACACCCATCTCTAGGAAAATTAAGGCATCCTCATTAGCTAAGTCACATACTTCAGTGACACACACATATACACTTGCACATATTTGGCTTAGGAATCATCATCTACGATCATCCCCATGAAATCTAAGGGTCCACATTAAATAAATCAAATTATAGTCTCCCTTTTAATTCAATAAATTAAATTTCATAGCATAGGCACCTTAATTCATATGTAGGCTATTTAAGGTCTTAAATTGGTGTACTATCACTTCTCCTAGTACCCAACTACCCGATACCCAGTGCCCTGCGTCTCGACATGCATCTTAAGGCGTGTCAATTCTTGCGTTCTTGATTTAATTGACTTAGCCTATGGTTTTATTATCATTAAATGACACATTAACTTTGACTATACTCATATTAGTCTATTTAGCATAGTCTAGATTCAGTGTATCTGTATTTCGCCTACCCGATACCTGCGTCAACATGCTTTTCGAGGCGAATACACATTACACAGTCTTACACAACATGAAAAAGTAAATACAAACATGTGATGAATTATGCAATATTTAATAAGATACGCCACAATAAGGCAATCAATTAGACAAATATAACTAATATACCTAGTAAGGCATGCCCCTAGCCTATCAGTAGCATCCACGTAGGTCTGAGCTAGCGTCCTAGTCTAAAAATAATAATAAATAATTACGTTAATAAAATTGGGTCATTACAGTTCTTCTCAAGTAGGGGAAATCTCGTCCCGAAATCTAAAGTAAACTAAACGATCGTATTGTGGAATAGTTGAGGATAACATTCTCGCATACTAGACTCGAGCTCCCAAGTGAGCCCCTCAGCCACGTGATGCTGCCTACGAACCAATGCTTGAAGGGTTTCCCTATTCTTGAGTGTCTGAATCTTGCGGTCCAATATCTCCATCGGCCACTCCTCGTGTGTCGCGTCAGGACGAACCTCAATCTGTCTCAAGTCTATCATCAATCTCTGTCCTGACCTAGCCAGTCTCAACATCAAAATATGGAAATTCGGATGAATCCCAACTAACTCTGCAGGTAAATCAAGTATGTACGCCACACTGCCAACTCGTGTTGCAACTCTGAATGGTTCGATAAATCTCGGTGCCAATTTTCCCTTAATTCCAAACCTTTGTTGGCCCTCCCAAGGGGAAACCTTTAGATAAACTATGTCACCTTCCTCGTAGCTCAGACCCTCGAGATACTTATCCGCATATTTCATCTTCTGTCTTGGGCAGCTTGAAGCCTTTGTCAAATCTGCTCGATCTTCTTGGTGTAGTTAACAACTATATTAAGTCCAATCACTATTGTATCCTTAGGCGCTACCTAACACGTAGGTGACCTGCAGGGCCTTTCATACAGCGCCTCAAAATGGAGGCATCCCGATACTCGCCTAATAGTTGTTGTTATAGGCAAACTCACATAGTTGTAGATAATCCTCCCACGAACCCCCAAACTGCATAATACAATCCCTGAGCATGTCCTCGAGAATTTGAATCCAGCTCTCTGATTGGCCATTGATCTGATGATGATAAGCTGTGTTGAACTGCAACCTTATGCCAAATTGTTCCTGCATACTCTCCCAGAACTTCGACGTAAGTCTAGGGTCCCTATCTGTCACTGACAAGTGTCGGGGTGTTCAATAAATTCCCTATCTATATTATACTTTTAATATTTTGTAGCAGTGGTAAGTGGGAATGGTCTCCACAAGGGTTTATCAAACCTCTTTAAGAAAAAAAGACTTTTAAAGGTTTATATTATTTTTATTTATAAATAATAATTAAACTAACTAATAATTAACTATCTATATAATAATACTTAACTAATTATATTATCTTAATTAACTAACGCAATACATATTCACAATCAATCGAATAGATTAAATTCCATAATAAATAAATATCTAAAAAAATATCCAGAACAATGAAACATAAACCCGTTTTGCATTCCAAACATGTAAATTTAATCCATATAGTCATGAGCATACTTTATAAAGTAAGATAAATCATTAAACCCTTATTATAAGTAAGTAAACAACTTTTAGCTAGCAATTTATTCTTCTTATACCAGTGAAAAAATCAGGTTCTATTTCTATTGAGCTAACCCCTTTATTTACACAAATAGATTAACTTCACGCAATAGAACTGCATTAATCTTTATGAGAACTTCGAACTACTAAATCTAACATCTTCAAAAAGTCACTTTAACATTAAATTTAGATCTCGAATTCATATAGAGTATTTAAACGGTGCTTGCCTTTCAAACAATCCTAGTTACGACTCTAATTAGTTAATGAATCAAATATCACATACATATTCTAGACTATGCATATAATACTCAAATCTATGATTAAAATAAATAGATATTAGCCTATTAAATCAGTGAATCAAAGAATAAAATTAAGTCTAAAGCATTAAGCACATATTCATCTCATCATAACTACATTACAAGATGGATCTGACTTTGTTTAGATCAAACAAACTACTCATTCATAATCATAAATAACATTGCCATAATATAAAGGCAATAAAAGATATAATTAATACTACCCCTGAATTAAATACTTGAATCTTCAAAAGCAAGGAAATAATAGACAATGAATGTAAACTATATAGATTATGGCTCCAAGAACAACCAAATCTTCTAGGGCTTCAAAGTACGATTAAAGGTAATTAGTTTTGTAACCCTAGGTTAGTATTGTGACATCCGAAAATTTCATAAACTTGATTAGGATGTTGATTAAGTATTTTCATATTTAATTTGAAATATAGGTATCCGAGGTGAGACCCATGCATTACGGACCGGAGATAACAAGTCTAAATATTATTGTTGTGAGTCGTGTGACTAATTGATGCAAAATAGGGCCAAGTTGAAGTGTATACATGGTGTCCATGAGTTTCTGAGCACGCTGAAGATTTTCACCAATTGCGAAATTGTGGTATTTTTTGAGATTTAGTTTGAACTTGAAAATAAGAGAAAATCTTGAAATTAAATAGAATAATTAATAAATTGATGGGCGCCTAGTGACACGTGGGGTCAAGGGGACACGTGTGGGATGTACAATAATGTGCTCGCCTGAGGATGGTCGTTGGCGCGAGTGGCGAGTTTATAGCCGCGAAGATACATAGGTGTATATATATAGTTTATACATAAATATATATATAGAAATAAATCCTATAGTTTAAATCAAAATTAAATGTGAAATCTTGGATTTGCCTCGAGATACGGGTAGCGTGAGTTGAGGAAGTAAATGGTTTGGACAATTGGTGATGATTGAGAGTTATCCACACCTCGAGATATGTGCAACCACATCTCAAGGAAAATCAAGTGGTGCATGGAGGTGATTGTATGATTTGTTATAAAACCATAAGATCTACCTTGAGATGCGCGATACGTATCTCGAAGAGATCAATATAATTGATCTTATGTAAGTCGTTAGGAGTTGATGATTTTGTTAATAGCCACAAAGATTAACCTTGAGATATACAACACGTATCTCGAGGAAAATAAAAATATATAATGAAAATGAATCATTAGATTTGCCTTGAGATTCGCGCAATATGAATCTCGAGAAAATTTAATGTATATCTCCAAAAACACACACACCGCCTCATCAATTCGTGAGTTGGACAGTGTTCTTCATCTCCCACTCTCTCGTTTCCTCTTCATTGGATCTCTCTAGTTCAATCACTCTTTTCGTCACGTCATTGATCTCTCTTATTTGAAAGATTGAAATCGAGGAAGGTGGAGTCATGACTAACGAAGGTGGCTGTGGTGTGGTTGAAAATAGGTCAAGGTGAGTTAAAACCAAATTGAAATTTTGATTTTGGTTGTGAACTCAATTGGCACTGATGTGAGTCAAAGAGGGATTGTTGTTGGATTGAGGTAATTATTGATGTCGTTGAATTTTTGTTGTTGTTGGTGTGCCGTTGTTGTTGATGTTTTTGTTTTTGTGCGTTAATGGTGGTTGGGGATGGGAGGCTCGGCCCGTCAGAGGAAAGAGATGACATGTGGTCGTCTCCCATCCTAGAGAGCCCTGCAAACCCAACCCAGTGACCCAATCAATAAATTAAAAAAAGAGTGATTGTGATTTACTGTGAGCAAGGTAAGGAAGAAGATGAGGTTTGATCCCCCAGACCGGACCGAACCGAGTCCAGTTCAGGGGTCAAACCCTCCTCATAAAAATAAAAATGGAAAAGAAAAGCTGAAGTTTTGGAAGAAATTCCAAGAAAATCAGAAAAATTATATTTTGAGTCAAATAAATTGAAATTGTGGATTTTTATGAAAAATAGGAATTTGGAAATTTCTTCGAGTATTTATGCCGGATTTTCCTCGTAATATGTGCTAGAAACCCGAGAATGTCTAAAATTTAGACAATTATTTTAAAGCCTATTCAAGGTTGATTTTCAATTTTGAACCATAATTTACAGTCAAAATTGGGATCCGAACATCCGATGAGTTGATTTAAAGTGATTCCGAGTTTTTAGGACTTGAGAATACCAATAACTCGAAAGTTGGTCGAAAACTTAAGAAACTCGAATAGGAAACTTATATGGATTTCACAATGGTTTTAGGTAACTTTGAGGATCCTAAAAACACTCGGAATAAAGCTCAAGGAATAGGTTCAAAGTACGTGAATGTCACGGTCCAAATTTCTAGTCTCGTTTATTATCCGTAATCAGGATAACCGACTTGTGACGTGAGAATTGCACCGTGATACGTGCACTGACTGAGGTGAGATGGCCAAGCTATATGTTAGATTTGTTTTGGTGTATGCCTAGTGTATTGTATGTGTAGACTGCTAAGTCACTCCTACTAGTATTTAAGTGTCGAGACATAAGTGGGGACACGCCTCTAGATGCGTGCCGACATGGGACTGTGATGTGATAAGTTGGTTTAAGCTTAGTTTAGCTTAAATAGTAGAATTAATGTGGCTATAGTTGATTTTATATTAAATGTAACATAAGTTAGCAAGATAAAATAATAACCATATGATGTTCCTCAAGATACGTAAGGACACATCAAGAGACCAATAGAGTATGGATTGGTGTTAGTTAGGTAGAGTTAGTGGAATTGTGTTAATATGTAGGCATTTGACTACTTTCGAGATACATATGTACATAAAGATCAATGGTTATTAATCAACCTAATCTTTATATATAAGATTGGATAGATCAACCATGCAATTCATTTCATTTCCATAACTTAGAAGCTAAGGAAGTTGGAGAAGAAGAAATCAGAGGAATTAAAGAGGATTTTGGCTAAGAAATTCTGGGAGGTCAAGGAAAGTTGGAGCTCAAATCAAAGTGTCATCAACCCTAGGTACACATCTCTATTTCAAGTTGAAACCAGTTCTGATTTTTGGCCATTTTTAGAGGGTAGATGGTTAAGTCTTTGCAATTAGTTTATATATTTGGATTACCTATTTCAAGTTGATAATCTAGCTATTAAGAAGCTCTTAATTTGATTATGAAATAAAAATATATGAACTTTTGAAGTTGCAAGACCAAAATTGAAATTCTGCATGTTGTATTATGAACCAACCTATTTAATTTGGTCATAACTTGCTCATTTTAAATCTAAATGAACCCAATCTGGTGGCATTTGAAAACCAACTCAAAGGGAAACAACGTTGTCTTAGTTGAAATCTTGTATTCAAATGTTTTCATGTCCAAAAGTGTTCTATAAATAGGTAATTGAATGCAATATAATATTTTTGAAACTAAATTTTAAAAGGCATAACTCCCTAATTACTTATCCAAATGAGCTGATCTTTTAGTCTGTTGTTATTTGGTATGTTAGCTGCCTTGTGATAAAAAATCATGAATTTTGAAACTATTGATTGGAATAAATAAATTGTCTAAGTCTGCTGGTCAGATTAGGTTCTAATTTGAGCTATTTTTGGTAGGATTGCGATATCTCTGTCATTTTAAATCATAATTTTGCAAACCAAACCTTTTTGAAAAGTTAAGATAGAGACCAAAAACTTTGTATGAAAGGAAGATTTTGAGACTTGGATAATCTCATGTCTAAAATCGCGCTGCAATACATGACTAAAACTTCAATGTTGTTTAGTCTTAAGGGGTTGTTTTAGGTTAAGGTTTCTAAACTCATTTGACCTGGCCTAAACCCAATTTATTTGGATTAATTTGATATCAAGAACCTTGGGAAGAGTCTCAAGGGCTTGGATACGAGATTTCGGGTATTGGGAGGCTAGTAAAGCTAAGACTTTACATTGCTTGATGTAAATATACCCGTTGATTGTTTTATTTGCATTTCATATCCACTTTTTGATTGTTTGTTGTAGTCTATATTGATTATCTTCAATGTTGTACTCTTATATCATGAACTTATTTGGCACACCTCATTTGTTAAGCTTGACTTTCATGATATTATGATGAATTGAATTCCTTTGAATCTATCCATGTGCTTTATGTCATTTCTTGATGTTTCACAGTGAATATAGTGCAAATAGCATGCTATTAGGAATTGTGAGTTTGTGAATGACTTTATAGATTAGTACTCTTTGGGAGTTATGCTTAGTAGCATAGCTAAGCCTTGGAATCCTTAACGAGTCAATTTCTTTGAATTATAAAGTAGTTATAGAATCTAGAGTCCATTGCACTATGTTAGAGTTTATCGGCACACGGGGTTAGAGTCCCTGGGGATGTCAGCACTCGCCACTATGACACGACTTACGAGTTTAAAGTGTCTAGGGTTGTCGATACACCAAGGTTAGAGTTCTTGGTGACACTGGGTTATAGTCCCTAATGATATTAGACTGTGTGATGTCACGCGCGTCCTTTAGTGTCGTTAAAGGATTCAATGATGCATGTCACGACCGACCAGATCTATATTATAACTATTTAGCCTCGTGTCGGTTTCACTTGCTTAATTGTGGTATTTCTTAGCATATTTCTTGTATTAGTCTTTCTTTATTGAACTTATGCCTTTAAATACCATTTAGTCTTTTGGAAATGTAAATGAATATGTCAATGGGGATTAGTGTTACTTTTTGTACTCACCGTCCTTTTTACGACGACAAGTATAGAGCCGTCGATGAGCAGGCTTGGCAAAGATAAGATCGGTGACTACCTCTGAGCCAACATCGTGCTACTGCATCGACATTTTGTAGGTTTTGATATTTTGGTATTATATAGTTATGTCTTTTGATATATTTTAGGGTTGTATATTGGGTCGAGCATTTAGTTTCCTCGACTTATGATGACCATCACACTGCTTATATTCGCCAATCTATTATATATATGCATGTGATCGTTGTTTCCTGGTTTCCACACCAAGGATTTATTTATATTGTTTCCGCATAATTTGTTAAGACTTTCGTTAAACTTTATAAACTCTTAAAAAGTTTTAATTACTCTGAAATCTAGTAATATGTTGACGTGTGTATTACTTATCCTAAACGCGTATATCGAGGTATATAAGATTGAATGGCTGACTAATATGTAGTTAAGTCCCACGTGGCTAGGAATTGAACTTAATTACGGGATTAGGCTGGGCGGTGCCCTAAATTAGAGAAGGGGCAGTCACGATGAAATCCGGGGAACATTGTGTAAGGCTTCGCAACCAACTTTGAGTTGGTTTGATGGTAAGTAAACCCTATAGTGATCTTTATTATTTATTGAATATCTTTGTACCTATAATTGCATCATAGTCTACATTGCAGTTCATCATTTTCGATTATGCATACATAGAGAGAGTGAGGGGTATAAGCTTATTTTAGAGTCTGGTTTACTTGAAACTAGGTTTCAATCCTACCTCTAACGCTATCTAAGGGGACTAGCTGAGTCTAATGCTGGCGAGTTATCTCTGCATTTCATGATCTCTTAATACTGTCTTTGTACTATTTTTAGAAGTCGACATTTGATTATAGTTAGAAGACAAGAATAACAGAGTGAATTGCATGTCATGTTGACGCATATATCTTATTGATTATTTGGAAATGCAATTACATGTCTCTATGTATCGGACTAATAATTGAAGAAGTACAGATCAATGTAGATGTTTACTTACCTAACATCTTCGAGTTGTTTTTGATGATGTCAAATTCCATATGAAGACAAGAGAAGAGTGGACAAGGCTTGAAGATTATGGTGATGATTTTCAAACCTTAAAGTAAATTCTTGTTTTAAAATTTTATATATATATATATATATATATATTGTTTTGAGATTCTTGGTGTGTGTATAGGACGTAAAATCTCGTTGAATAGTTATGAGGGTCTTCTAAATTAGCTTCAAATACGTTGAGAGGTTTATGTTTCATTTTTGACCTATTTGAGATTGTAAAGTTGTAATTAAGTTATCGGAGACTTTAAGTCAGGTTATAAATTTGAATTTGTTATCTATTGTGAAATGTGGGGAGTTTGTTGGGTTTTGGGGTTCATACGCAGCGGAAATTACAAAACAATTTTGACAAAAACCCCAACAGGATCCGAATCTAATTCCATTAAAAACGTTTAAACCATGAAAACTTAATATACCTCGGTCACAATATACCTTTCGAAGGTTGATCGATCTCTAAGGCGCTGGCAACGACAAACGCCCTCTACCTGATCCACACACAAACGACGGCCGAGATTCGAAGTGCTAGCTTCGAGAGAATACCAAACCTTTTTGTTTCTCTCGAAGACGATCTAGAGCGTACCAGAAAACCCTAATTCGTTTCTTAAACGAAAATAGAGTTTTGGCCCTTAATCTTTTATATGTGTGTTCTAACTTAAAGCGTCTATTTATACAACCCTTGTATATAAACGGTTAAGTAAATTACACATGTACCCTTACTTAAAGAAGTATAAGTGTAATATACCACAAGGACGTTTCTGTCATGATTTTTATCATATAAAATTCATTTTTATGAACCATCTTAAAATCTCGCAAAACCATTCTTAGTGTGCGACCCAATAGGCTCATAAAACGTTGGCAGTGTACCAAAACACATTTTGGTATACAAGTCATAAGCGACCTCTAGCAAGACATTATGACTACCTAAGTTGTGCGAATATCAAATCGATACAACCTAATCAATAGTGTATATAACATCCTTTTGTCACACGATATCCTTTTGATCAAACATAAGACATGGAATTGTCATCCAACATGTTCAATCGTACTAGTCTCGATCTCTAGGTAGACTGAAAATATCCAAGTGACATTGATCAATATCAATTCACTTAGACTA
This sequence comes from Stephania cephalantha, assembly GCA_039657325.1. NCBI lineage: Eukaryota > Viridiplantae > Streptophyta > Magnoliopsida > Ranunculales > Menispermaceae > Stephania > Stephania cephalantha. The sequence continues at coordinate 18,972,619 of CM077577.1, forward strand.
GGCCTTTTAGCAGTCTAACACATCGAGGGATCCACTGGATATCTCTCTTTATATGAGAGGGATAAATTATATCTTGATTGCACAACTTCATCACATTACTCACACAGTAACCAATCACAATTTTTATAATCGTCCGATTAAAGACAACGTTTTATTGTGTCAAATCACTGTGTTCCTAATGTTGAAGTCTCTGGTAATCTCAAGTCAGAGGACTGAAAAATATACATATCATGAGAAACAACTATGACTTAATCCATGTGATGTTCTCATAGCGGGTTGGTCCAGTACTTTGTTCCCTAACAAGTACTCGTGATCTTGATTCGTATCCCTATATGTATAATCATCATATGATCATCAATCAAGACTAACACTAGTCTTAATTCATTATAGTTCCCAGTATAATGATCGACTATAGACATTTAGGGTATTTCTGTAAATACCCATGGATCTTATTATAATGTAAACATGCAAATTAATTATAATAAACAGCAAATGAAATCCTCTATTTTATTAACTAAAAGTATTCATAAAGACAGTTAATGGATTGACCTAGGGCACATGCCCCAACATCTCCCACTTGTACTAGGGTCAATCATACATGCATTTAATGCCTAATGATCTAACATGACCATCATGTTTTGCTTGTGGAAGAGCTTTTGTCAATAGATCCTCAACGTTGTCTTCAGTAGGTACTCTACAAATCTTCACGTCTCCCCTCTCAATAATTTCTCTGATAAGATGAAAACGCCTGAGTATATGTTTGGATCTGTGGTGTGATTTAGGTTCCTTGAGCTGTGCTATTGCCCCGTTATTGTCACAATACAAACAAACATGGTTAGCAATACTTGGAACCACACCTAGTTCATAAATGAACTTTTTGATCCAAACTGTCTCCTTTGCTGCATCGGACGCTGCAATATACTCAGCTTCTGTCGTAGAATATGCCACAGTCTCTTGCTTTGAACTTTTCCAGCTTACTGCACCCTCATTCAAAGTAAACACATATCCAGACTGCAATCTAAAATCATCTATATCAGTTTGAAAACTTGCATCTCGTGTAACCATTTACAACTAGATCATTTTCAAAACCTCCATAGACCAAGAACACTTCCTTAGTCCTTATTAAGTATTTAAGAATGTTCTTTTATCGCTATCAAGTGACTCTCACCAGGATCGGCGATATCGCTTGTAGTGCTCAAAGCATATGATACATCGAGTCGAGTGCATAGCATGACATACATGATAGATCCAAAAGCCGATGCATATGGAATCTTATTCATACGGTCTCGCTCATCATTTGTCTTAGGACATTGAATCTTGCTGAGACTTATGCCATGAGACATTGGCAACAATCCTATTTTAGAGTCTTGCAAACTGAACCTATTCAGCACCTTGTCTATGTAAGCACTTTGACTTAGACCGATTAGCCTCTTAGATCTATCCCTATAGATCTTATCCCTAGGATATAGGCTGCATCTCCTAATTCTTTCATTGAGAAACACTTCCCTAACCAAGACTTGACATTCAACATTGATGGGATGTCATTTCCAATGAGTAATATATCATCAACATACAGTACCAGAAAAACAACACTGACCTTCTTGTATACACAAGGCTCATCTTCGTTCTTAATAAAACCAAAATCCTTGATTGCTTCATCAAAATGAAGATTCCAACTGCGAGAAGCTTGCTTTAATCCATAAATGGATCTTTGAAGCTTGCATACCTTTCTAGAATTCTCAGGATATACAAAACCTTCAGGTTGTGTCATATACACGTCCTCAAACAGCTTTCCATTAAGAAATGATGTTTTTACATCCATTTGTCATATCTCATAGTCATAATATGCAGCAATGGCAATTAAAATTCTTATGGATTTAAGCATGGCTACTGGCGAAAAGGTTTCATCATAATCAACACCTTGAGTCTGCCTGAAACCTTTTGCTACAAGTCTTGCTTTAAAAGTATGCATTTTGCCATCCATGTCAGTTTTCTTATTGAAAACTCATTTACATCCAATGGTCTTACCACCTTCAGGTAAATCAACCAAGTTCCAAACTTGGTTGTCATACATGGATTGCATCTCAGAGTTCATGGCACTTAGCCATTTATTTGAGTCTGGTCCAGACATAGCCTCTTGATAAGTAGTGGGCTCATTTTGATCCATAAGCAACACATCACGACTATCAGTAATGAGAAATCTGAATCTATCTGGCTCATGTCTTACCCTACCAGATTTACGTGGGCCTTGTGTCACTTGTGGAGGTTCAACTGGTTCAAACGTTGTTGAACTTCCGATGCAATTGATTCGGTGTTTATCTATGATTCTTGAACTTCTTCAAGATTTATTTCTCTCCCACTAGTGTCTTTTGAAATAAACTATTTTTCCATAAAGGCACCATACCGAGCAACAAACACTTTGTTCTCAGCGGGATTATAAAAGTAATATCCTTTTGTTTCCTTAGGATACCCCACAAATAAACACTTGTCAGATTTAGGTGCTAGTTTATCTGAGACTTGTCGCTTTACGTAAGCCTCACAACCCCAAATCTTAAGGAAAGACAAACTAGGTCTCTTCCGTACTATATCTCATATGGTGTTTTATCAACCGCTTTAGAAGGAACTCGATTTAGAGTGAAAGCTGCAATTTGTAATGCATAACCCCAAAAGGATAATGGAAGATCTACATGACTCATCATAGATCGAACCATATCTAATAAGGTTTGATTTCTCCTTTCAGAAACTCCATTCCATTATGGAGTTGTTGGTGGAGTCAATTGGGAGACAATCCCACAATTTCTAAGATGATCATCAAATTCTTGGCTCAAATATTCACCACCCCGATCTGACCGAAGTGTTTTGATAGTTTTACCAAGTTGATTCTGCACTTCATTTTGAAACGTTCGAAACATCTCAAATGATTTAGCTTTATGTTTCATAAGATATACATAACCATATCTCTTTGAAATCATCGTAAATGTAATGAAGTCGATAACCTCATCTAGCCATTGTGTTTATTGGACCGCATACATCGTATGTATTAGACCCAATAAATCACTTGCCCTTTCACCGTGTCCGATAAAGGGACTTTTAGTCATCTTGCCTAGTAAACAAGATACACACGTTTCATATGTTTCTAAATCAAATGAATCTAGAAGTCTATCTTTATGGAGCTTCGTTATGCGTTTCTCATTTATGTGCAGAGACGACAATGCCAAAGATAGGTTTGATTCAAATCATTTGACTTGAATCTCTTTGTATTTATGTTAAAGACTGGAGTATCAGTGGGCCTTTTCATGCTTAGAATATAAAGACCATCACACAAATCAACATTTGCATAAAATATGCCTTTACGAGAAATGGAACATCTATTATTCGCAATAATAAAATCAAAACCATCCATATCCAAACATGAAACCGAAATGATGTTTTCGCTCAAAGTGAGCACAAAATAACAATTATTTAAAGTTAAAATAAGTCCACTAGGTAAGACTAAGTCATATGATCCAACAGCAGGGCAGCAACTCTTGCTCCATTCCTTACGCGGATGATGACTTTTCCTTTCTTCAACTTTCTACTTCTGGTGAGTCCCCGCACATTTATACAAATGTGAGATCCACATCCGATATCTAATACCGAGGAATCACTAGTAGATAAATTAATTTTAATAACATAAATACATGTAGTGGTAGTCGCACTACCCTTTTTCTTCTTTAGATCTTCCAGATAGAGTTTGCAATTTCTGAACCAATGTCCAGGTGCATGGCAGAAATGACAATTTCCTTCCTTTTCTTTTGGGTGTTTTGAAGCAGGAACAGTGGGGCTTGACTTGTTCCACAGGCTTTGCGACAGGTGCAGCAGCAGCCTTGGCAACTTTAGCCTTGCCTTTGCCTTTCTTCTTCATTCCCTTTCCCTTTTGAACCATCAACACATTACTAGAGGGTTTCTTGATATTTTGTTCAGCAGTTTTGAGCATCAAATGCAACTCTGAAATTGATTTCTCCATATTATTCATATTGTAGTTCATCACAAATTGTGAGTAACTCTCCGGTAATGAATTCAGGATCAGATTCGTAGCCAACTCTTGGCTTATGGGAAATCCAAGTCTATCAAGCTGGTCAATATAGCCCTTCATCTTCAGAACATGAAGACTAACTGATGCACCCTCAGTCATCTTGCAAGAATGTAGGTTCTTGATCTCTCTGAACCTTTCTTGCCTAGCTTGTTGTTGGAACATTTCCTTGAGCGTTACATGACCATGTCGTAGGCTTCCATTAGTTCCATGTCCTTAAAGTTCGGGAACCATAGTTGCCGAGCATAATACATGCAACATCGGTAGAATCATTGACATGCTTATTATGCGCATCCTTCATGACTTTCGAAGCATTGGTGGTGGGTCCTCGGGATTGGAGCATCCGGGACATACAACTTGCGTTCATGCTTGAGAACGATTCTCAAGTTTTTGAACCGATCAAAAAAAGTTAGTCCCAGATAGTTTATCCTTCTAAGGATGGATCGCAGATGATGAGGGGATTATTGTTACTTGAAGAGGCCATTGATCTACAATAAAGATTATGCAAAGTTTATTTTAGTATAGATGAATAGACTCCCACTAAATTAACAACCCTCCTAAAACATATTGTTTATTTAGGGGACTAAAATCCATATTTCACCTAATTCTATGACAGCTATGGCATGAAACACAGAACTAGATTATTTACTTAGATAACAGTTAACAATTACATCTTATGTAATTTTAAATACTTTTATGAGATACGGGACATCTTATGTCTTAGCATGTTTTTTATCTCATCATGTGCTTAAAGCTCAAAACTATTTTGATAGCTTTATTAAGTCGGACCATTTTAAACATTTAGGTAACTCTTACCCAACTTGTCTCACCTAGATAACACAATACACCCAGCTATGGCTGAAACTATATTAGTGTGATCGAGGCCTTGACAAGTGTTTAAAATGGATGGCTCGAGACTTAAAATTTAATAGAGGGATTTTATTCAGTTTTAGTGATTTTATGTAAAAAATGAAATATCATATATTTTTATTGATTTGTTCAATCACTAAACAATTTGGAATTTTTTATACTGTTCACTAATAAAAGAATTTTTGTGCGCTAGGATTAGTTAGCAGCGATCCATTGGCCGTCGTGATGTCCGGATGTCGGACAATGGGGGAAAGAGGAGCGCGCCCGCGTTTTTTTTTTTTAGGAGACGAATTTCAATTCTGAAAATTAAAATTCGCTATAGAAAATCATATTTTTCGCTGATTTTATTATCCTAAATTAACCCCTTAATTTATCCGAAATTAAGTCAATTAAAACATTTTAATTAACCCGGGCCCACATCTAACTAATCATCTTATCCTAATCCAATTAGGACTTAAGATATTTGAATCTTAGTATATCACCAATAACAAAATTCTCGATATTTATCTCCTATCCAATAGGGATAACGAAATCGATTTTGCTAATATCTCCTAATCTAATTTGTTATCTATTTATCAAATAGAAATTTCATACATAATAGATATAACGAGATAAATAAATAATTTCGAAAAATAATTATTTGCAATTTCGATCCTCATCAAAATAATCACAAACATGTAATTGAATCATGAACTACTATCCCAATCGAACCTAATCATATTAGTTTGAATTAATATTAAGACTTATACAATTTTAGAAACTTAAAACAATGTAACCTAAATGTGCATCTTGAATTACTGAGAGATTTCATCCATGCATCAATACACCAAAAATAAAGATTATACCTAATGGTGTCATGGATCACAGAACATGAAATCCAATTCATTAAAATTACTCGAATTAACCTAACATGGTTACTAGCATGTACGAAACTGATTTCAATTAAATCACGAATATATGTATCATATACACAAAACATGATAATAAATCTCACATAAAACTTATGTATATCACATATACATCAACTATTAACATGCTTTCAATCATATATCATGTATATATCAGAAGAAAACGTGCAATGAATTTAATGGAATCAAACTCGAAGTCTCTAATACCACTGTTGGGTTTTGGGGTTCATACTCAGCGAAAATTACAAAACAATTTTGACAAAAACCCCAACAGGATCCGAATCTAATTCCAATAAAAACGTTTAAACCATGAAAACTTAATCATACCTCGGTCACAATATACCTTTCTGAAGGTTGATCGATCTCTAAGGCGCTGCCAACGATGAACACCCTCTACCAGCAGTCCACACATGAACGGCGGCCGAGATTCGAAGTGCTAGCTTCGAGAGAATACCAAACCTTTTTGTTTCTCTCGAAGACGATCCAGAGCGTACCAGAAAATCCTAATTCGTTTCTTAAACGAAAATAGAGTTTCGGCCCTTAATCTTTTATATGTGTGTTCTAACTTAAAGCGTCTATTTATACAACCCTTGTATATAGACGATTAAGTAAATTACACATATACCCTTACTTAAAGAAGTATAAGTGTAATACACCACAGGACGTTTCTGTCATGAATTTTATCACATAAAATTCATTTTTCTGAACCATCTTAAAATCTCGCAAAACCATTCTTAGTGTGCGACCCAATAGGCTCATACAACGTTGGCAGTGTACCAAAACACATTTTGGTATACAAGTCATAAGCGACCTCTAGCAAGACATTATGACTACCCAAGTTGTACGAATATCAAATCGATACAACCTAATTAATAGTGTATATAACATCCTTTTGTCACACGATATCTTTTTGATCAAACATAAGACATGGAATTGTCATCCAACATGTTCAATCGTACTAGTCTCGATCTCTAGGTAGACTGAAAATATCCAAGTGACATTGATCAATATCAATTCACTTAGACTAGGCCTTTTAACAGTCTAACACATCGAGGGATCCACTGGATATCTCTCTTTATATGAAAGGGGCAAATTATATCTCGATTACACAACTTCATCACATTGCTCATACTGTAACCAATCGCAATTTTTATAATCATCCGGTTAAAGACAATGTTTGATTGTGTCAAATCATTGTGTTCCTAATGTTGAAGTCTCTGGCAATCTCAAGTCAAAGGACTGAAAAATATACCTATCATGAGAAACAACTATGACTTAATCCATGTGATGTTCTCATAGCGAGTCGGTCCAGTACTTTGTTCCCTAACAAGTACTCGTGATCTTGATTTGTATCCCTATACGTATAATCATCATATGATCATCAATCAAGACTCACACTAGTCTTAATTCATTATAGTTCCCAGTATAATGATCGACTAGGGACATTTAGGATATTTCTGTAAATACCCATGGATCTTATTATAATGTAAACATGCAAATTAATTATAATAAGCAGCAAATGAAATCCTCTATTTTATTAACTAAAAGTATTCATAAATACAGTTAATGGATTGATTTAGGGCACATGCCCCAACAGAGTTGTGAGTCATTCTAAGCCTCTCCCCAATTTTGTTGTCTATTAGGTGGAAGTTTTCAAGTAGGCCAATTTTAGAGGAGGTGCTACCGAAATTTTTATTAAATAAGGAAATGATTTCTTAATTTGCTCCAATTGAACAAATCATGAATTGAGTTTCATTTAGAATATAAATTTAGTTATGAAGCTTTATTAAGGATTAAAATGCAAAATATTTTAAGGTCAAAGTTAAAAGAATGGATTAGACTGACTAGATTTTCAAGGGATTAAGATAATCTAGGCCAGTCGGTCGTCTTAATGATGAGGGGGCTGACAAACTTGGTATTAGAGCCTAGGTTTGGCTCAATTGAGGATAAATTTAGTTGAGAACCAAAAAGAAAGTGAGAGGAATTAGTTGGGAAGTGACCGTGAGTCAGGGGTATTTGAATTATTGTATTATATTTGTGTTGGATTTATATATTATCGCTAGATATGTGATAGAAAGTTTATTCTCCTTATCCATTCGATACTTAACTCATAAGATACGACGAGTAAGATTAGAAACGGATAAATAAAAGAGAGAATATACTTATGAAACGATACCGAGTGTAAATGGATGTGAAATAGACTTGTGGAGTCGAATTCACAAATGTGTTGTAAATAGTTCGATACTAATATAACTGATGAAAGTATCAGTTATGAAACCAATAGGAAATTGGTTGGAAAGAAAGTCCAAATGATTCAGGTACATAAGTACAGAACATGGCTTTTTTGGAAATCAAAAGTATCAACCTATTACGATTATTAAACGCTCATGAGAATATTGGAAAATACTTAAATAAAGTCTCAAATGATTGAGAATCGTTTGAAAAACATAAAAAATGAAGTTAAGACTTATGGGAAGCACAAGATATGAATTATCTTGTATTTTAAAATAAAGTTAGTATCGGTTGCTCGATTAACTCGGGATTTGATTTTTAACCAATTGTGGGTTGCTTTTGAAAGAGGCAAATGAAAGGAAAAAAGGAGACACGTGGTTTTCGAAAATAGAAATTGATTAGATAAACTAAACTTGACTGGAAAATCACAATGGAATTGTAATTGGACCAGTCAAGTTGTCTAACTCAATTTCTACTAAAATAAAATACTTTGAAGCAAAGTATTGTCTCCTTTGCTTAACAAAACAAAAAGTAATATTGGAATAGAGCCATGGTTTAAAACAATCAAATGACTTTTAAAAAAAAGTACTGAAACTTTTATTTGTTTATTACTTAAGTTACTTATTTGTAAGTGACACTGAGTATAATGTTTCTATGAGTTGAATAAAGAACTAATAAAACAAATAGAAATACGCGAGTTAGAAGTAATATTTGTTAACATCATATTAGGTGTTGTTATGAAACAAAAATCAACAAAATTTCTAACTTAAAAAATGAAAAGTATAGCGATAAGATCAACATGTAAGAAGTTAATGTATTTGGGAATTGGTTAAATAATAGCTTGGATTAGCTATTAAACATCAACACAAGTGATTGTGTTTCGAGATTCAAAGTACCCAATAATCACTTCTAACGACATTAAGTTATGACACCTATCACTACAACCTAAAATAAAACTAATGAAGAGCTATGTACTGATTGATATCAGGAAGCGTTTGGTATAGGACATCAGTATAAGCCCTATATTGCGAGAATTTCGTTGATATGAATTAAAGGATTGAAACAACATCCTTTAATAGTTTAATTAGTCATTAAGTTAATCGGAGTTTGGAAATTCATATTCTTCTATCTTTTCAGTTGAATAGTAATGGAAAGGTGAATTCATCAAAAGTAATTTGATGAATAATAAGATATAAAGTTATCTTACACAATCTCTTGAAATCTAAGACTAATGGAAACAACTAAGGCAATAACAAACATAGTGGAATTGCTTGAGTCACAAAATTTCTATGTTTCGAACAAATATTAGATAAGGAAGATTTAAATTCATTGAATGATTATAAGAAGTCTTATTGTCCTTAGCTAAAATTCTTGAAAAGAGAAGAGATATAAATTGCCTTTCTCAGTCAAGAGTAAGGAGTTGTAAGTGATTTAAGTACTAATTAAAGTATGATAAGTCTATAAGGGGACTAAAAATGAGATAAATATGAGAATAGCAAAGATTGACAAAAATGGAACTGAGTAGACTCTATATCGTAGTCACGATTCATTCACAGCGTAGGAGACTAGTGATTACGACACTAGTATTTGAATAATCGAATGAGTGATGAGGTTTGGTGTAAAAAAGTCTATGAAGTTTCTTTGGAGTCAATTGGAAGCTTAAGTATAGGCAAATAAATGGTCAAGAAATTCTCGCATACGCATAAAAATGAAAATTTCAGGTAACGAGTCTCAATTAAATTAGAATATCAAACTATAAGTTTGATAAAACCTAATATATCTTCAAAAGGATCTTACAAGTAATCAAACTCCAAAAGTTGAAAATGTGGAACCAAAGTAGTATACAACTAATATCAGTGAATATGTTGTATATTGGTTCAATTGTACTACTACACCACTTGATTAGTCAGTGGTGAAGTTTAAAGCACAAGTTATCGTAAATTGGAGTTGATGTAAGATACCTAAAATGATGATGAATATACAAATAAAATGAAAAGATATGTACAACTTACAGCTCAGTTAGTAAGTATTATCCGTATTGATTGAAAATATTAAATAGGTGACAGTATATCTGACTTGATATGTTGGAAGAATCGAGTATTCTTCCTTGTAATTTAGGGAAGTCAGAAACGTATTGAGTAAAGGCAAAGAGAAATATCATAGTTATAACTTGTATGAGATACAAGTTAAAAGTTATACTATGAGAGTATAATCATGAAATTAATATGTTGATATCATTATTTAAATTTGTATGTCTACTTAAATAAAGATAACTATCTCTATTCTGGCAATGAGAGAAGTTAGTGAACAATAATGATTGAGGTGTGAAATCTCAGAAATTTGGCAGGTAAATGAATGAAATGAGGTTCTTGGTGAACTCATGAATAGAAAATGATTGATGAAGTTAGAAAAGACATTAATTTTCTAACCAGACAAATAGAAGGTTAAGTGAATTGACCGACGAGTTAGAATTGATAATTGCTTTCTAGTCCATAATATAAATAATATTGTGAGTAGATATTTAGAGAATGAGTGAGAGTTGCACGATGTGTTAGGTTTCATTTTAATTCTAATCGGATTGAAATTCGAGATCTCTTATCATGGGATGGAAAATGTAATTAGAGATCTATAGTCATGGGATGACTTGTGAAATTTTAGGTTTATGTTGAGAAACGCTTGAATGATGATGATTAGATAGACAAGAGACTTTACTTAGTATCTAATATTGAGTTCACATATTATTTGCATCACTTTGTAATTTTAAGCTATTGATAGTCTAAGAATTGATCGACCGACAATTCTAATAAAGAATGATCAGTGAAAAGAAAGTAAACTGGGATGTGTACATGAGTTTGAGTAGATATGGAAAGAATTATCAACTGTTTGTGGAATAACATTCATTTACGAATGAAAATTATGTTATAAAAATCAAGATAGGTTAGATCTTGCTAAGTGTTGATTCTTGAATGAGATTCAAGATAGGAAATGAGTAAAAAAAAAGGTTTATCAGATATTCCACAAAAATGATTGTTTAACTCGTCAGAAATTCACAAATTGTCAGGATTGACGAAGAAACAAAGATCAATTTTCATTAAACCTAGGGTTTTAAAATGAAAAGTTGAAATTTTTATTATCTCTACCACCAAGTTGTTAATTACAACGAAAGTGATTGTGTCTACTTAATGGTTTTACTTATAAATGATTTTTACATTTTTGGATTGAAAGAGTCGTGTATGAAGGATCATTTTCTCATCTCTTTTTTTGATTCAGTAACCTGTAAGTTTAAATTTCAATGATGAAATTTTTAATTAGTTAGGAAGATTGTGACATCAGAGAATTTCGTAAACTTGATTAGGATGCTAATTAATTATTTTTTATTTAATTTGGAATTTAGGTATCCGAGGTGAAACCCATGCATTACAGACTGGAGATCATAAGTCTAAATATTATTTTTGTGTTTTGCAAGTTTCGGAGCGCGTTGAAAATTCTCTCCAATTTTGGCAAAATTGGGGTATTTTTAGGATTTAATTTGGACCTAAAAATAATAGATAATCATGAAATTAAATAAAATAATTAATAAATTGGTGGGTGCCTAGTGACATACAGGGTCGAGGGTGACACGCGTGGGATGTACAATAGTTTGTATACCCAATGATGGTTGTCGGCGCGCGTGACAAATTTATAGCCGCGAAGATACACAGGTGTATATATATATATTATATATATAAATATGAAAAAATGAATCCTATAGTTTAAATCAAAATTAAATCTTAAATCTTGGATTCACCTCGAGATAGGCATAGCGTGAGCTGAGTAAGTAAATGGTTTGGACGATTGGTGATGTTGGAGAGTTATGCATACCTTAAGATACGTGCAACCACATATCAAGAAATATCAAGTAGTGTATGGAGGTGATTGTATGATTTGTTATAAAAACCATAAGATTTACCTCGAGATACGCGATACGTATCTCGAGGATATCAATATAATTGATCTTATGTAAGTCAGTTAGGAGTTGATGATTTTGTTAATAGCCACAAAGATTGACTTCGAGATACGCAATACGTATATCAAAGAAGATTAAAATATACAATGAAAATGAGTCATTAGATTTGCCTCGAGATTCGTAAGATACGAATTTCGAAGAAATCTAATATATATCTCTCAAATCACACATACCGACTTATTAATTCGTGAGTTCGACAGTGTTATTCATCTCCCTCTCTTTCGTTTCTTCTTCGTTTGATCTATCTAGCTCACTCACTCACTCTCTCTCTCTCTCTTTTATTTGAGAGATTGAAATCGAGGAAAGTGAAGTCATGAGTGACAAAGGTGGCTATGGTGTGGTTGAAGATCGGTCAAGGTGAGTTAAAACCAATTTGAGATTTTGATTTGGATATGAACTCAATTGGCACAGATGTGATTTAAAGAGGGATTGTTATTGGGTTGAGGTTGTTACTCTTGTCGTTGGATTTTTATTGTTGTTGTTTGTGTGCCATTGTTGTTGATATTGTTTATTGTTGTGCATTAATGGTGGTAGGGGATGGGCGTTAATGGTGGTAGGGGATGGGAGGGCCCATTCGAGGAAGGAAACGACAGGGGGTCGTCTTCCTTCCCAAAGAACCATGCAAACCCAACCCCAGTGACCTAATCAACAAATTAAAAAAGGGACTGCAATTTACAATGAGCAAGGTAAGGAAGAAGAGAGGGTTTGATCCCCCAAATCGGATCGAGCCGGGCCCGGTTCAGGGGTCAAACCCTCCTCATAAAAATAAAAATAAAAAAGAAAAGCTCAAATTTTGAAAAACAAATACCAAAAAATGAGAAAAATAAAAAAAATTATATTTTGAGTCAAATAAATTGAAATTATGGATTTTTATGAAAAATAGAGAATTTGGAATTTTTTTAGTATTTACGCGAGGGTTTTTCCTCATAATATGTGCTACGATACCCGAAAATATTCGAAATTTAGAAAATTGTTTTAAAGCTAAGTCAAGGTTAATTTCGAACCACAACTTGCAGTCAAAATTGGGGTTCGGACATCCGAAGAGTTGATTTAAAGTGATTGCGAGTTTTTAGGACTTGAGAATATTAAAATAACTCAAAAATTGGTCGAAAACTTAAGAAGTTCGAATAGGGAAGTTTGATGGCCCCTCTCCTAATCTAGGGCACCGCCCGGCCTAATCCCGTAATTAAGCCCTAATCATATCCACGCAGGACTTAACTACGTATTAGTCAGCCTTTACAATATAAACACCTCTTTTCTCGTATTTAGGATAATACACTACTCCTACCAGTTTATAAAATTTAGAGTTAATTAAAACTTTTTATAAAATTAATTAATTAGCGGAAGTCTTATTGATTATGCAGAAGCAATTAGTAACTTATGCAGAAGCCATTTATAAAATCCTAAGTATGGAAAACCAGGAAATGACATCACATATATAAAATCCTCAAAATGCAGTGAAACGGTAAAATAGTCTAAGTCAAGTCGAGGAAACTAACGCTCAACCTAATATACAACTCCAAATAGTATCTGAAAGACATATATAACATATACAATCAAAATACCAAAAGAAGACCTACAATTGATGCAGTGACGCGTCGCGAGCTCAGGGATAATCGCCGATCTTCTCTTTGCCCGGCCTGCTGGTAGACGGCTCTGCACCCATCGTCATAAAAAGGACGGTGAGTACAAGAATAAAATAGTAATCCCCGATGACAAGTTTAATTTGCATTTCCAAATATTCAAATGGTATTTAAAAGCATATAAATAGGAAAACTAGAAAATAAACCATATGCGAGTAAATACCGGAGTTAAACAAGTGATACTGAGACTAGGCTAAGTAGTGGTGATTTAGGTCCGGTCGGCAGTGGAACATGTCACTCTGACTCAATAATCATATAGCACAAGGGACTCTAACTCAAGTGTTACCATGGACTCTAACCCCGGTGTGTAGACCACCTCAGGGACTCTAACCCCGAGTGTCATACAGTGTCAGGTAACATGTGCCGACATCCCGAGGGACTCTAACCCCGTGAGTCGCGCACACCTCGATCGAGTACGGGACCTAAATGCAAAAACTATTTTTTAAATTTCAAGAAATACCAAGCATGGATTGTCAAGGCATAGGCACATCTACACACCTAAACAAATAAGGAATACAAGTTCTCTTAAACATTTATAAGATATTCACTAGCCGAATAGCATGCTATTTATTATTCAATTCACATTTAAAACAACAAGAACAGACATAGCATGGGATAGAATCAATGAATCAAATCAAATGAATAGATATCATGCAAACTAGACTCATCAAGTGAGCATAGACATAAAGAACACATGATATACGAATACAAAGGAAAAGTAGTCAAAAGGACTATGCAAGGACAACAATCAATAGAAACGAAATGTCAAGTAAAGTTTCCATTGGGTATACTCACAACAACAAAGTAAAGTCCTAGCTTTACTGGCCTCCCGATACTCTAACTCTTGTATTCGCTCTCCCGTACCCTTTTCCTAAGTTCCTGAGTTTGGTGTCTCATTAGTTCAAATATAGTGGGTTTAAGCTCAATTTAATGTGTTTATTGTGTATTCAAATTGGTTCAATAGACTTTAAATCAATATTCCTAAATCAGCCCCTAAAGACTAAATTAAGTTTCAATTTCAGTCCTAGATTTTAATGCACTTTTAAGCATGAAATGGTCTAAATATCGAAATCCTCCATCACTTCAATTATTGTTTGTCTCTCTCTTAGCTTTCAGGAAAGGTTTAGTTTGCAAAATTACGATTCAAAATGAAAGAGATATCATGATTTTACTAAACATAGGTCTAATTGGAATTTAATCCGACCAGCGGATTTAGAAAATCTATTTCTCCCAATATATAGTTCCTAAAAATGTGAGTTTTGGTCACAGGGCAGAAAATATATCCAAATACAATATATGAAAAGATCAGCTCATTTGGATAAGTAGTTAGGGAGTTATGGCCTTAACAAGTTTAGTTTCAAAACTTTCCTTTTTAGTTCCAGCACCTACTTGTAGAGCATGTTTGGACATAAAAACATTTCAAAATACCTTCAGTTAAGCAAAGTTATTCCTCTTTAAATAAGCTTTCAAATGCCACTGGTTTGGATCAATTTGGATCTAAAATGAGCAGATTATGATCAAATTACCCTGGTTGATTCCTAATACAACATGCAGAATTCTAGTTTTGGTGTTACAACTTCAAAAATTCATATCTTTATGATTTCAACACCAAATTAAGAACTTCAATATAGCTGGATTATCAGCTTGAAATGAGGAATCTAAATATATAAATCAATTGCAAATACTCAATCATCTACCATCTGAAATTAGCCTAAAACCAAAACTTGTTCTAATTTCAACTAAAAAGATGTGTACCTAGTTGGTGTAGCACCCTAGCTTAAGAATTTCTCACCAACTCCCATGGATTCCTTCAACAACTTGATGATTAACTCCTCTCCAGAAATTCCTTCTTCTTCTCCAGCAAAAATGAATGAGTGATTTGGTTTGCATGTTGTTTGATCACTAATATTATATATTAAGGTGATGTTCCTTCCTAGCCCTTGATCTCCATGGATTTATGTATCCCGAGGAATATCTAATGGTCCACCTCTTGCCATATATCCCACTAACTCCCACTAACTCAACCTCAAGTGACACCATTTCATTACTCACCTAGTTCCTAGATGTGCCAATGTGTATCTCTAGACCAATCTTATGCTTTCCATTTAATTTACTCAACTATAGGCCTTTAATTTGATTTACATTAACAAACACAACCATAGGCTTATAAGTAATTCCTTATTTCATATTAGTATTAAATAAGACTTTCCAAAATGCTAACTACTCGGTTCCCCAGCTCGCACGCTACTCGAGGCGTGTCCCCGCTCTCGTCTCGACGCCTACAACTGTACAAACCGACTTAGTAAGTCTACACAATACATAACACTAGGCATACATCAATACAAAAATACAATATACCTCGGCCACATGCCTCGATCGATGCACATATCACGGTGTAGGTCCCACGTCAAGGGTCGGTGATCCTGATTAAGGAATTAAAACGGGGGTTAGAGATTTGGGTCGTGACAGAAAGTTATCTAGATTTCACAATGGTTTAGGTAACATCAAGGATCCCGAAAACACTTAGAACGAAGCTTGGACAATAGGCTCAAAGTACGTGAAAGTCGGAGAATGTTGTGTGAGGCTTCACAATTGAGTTGGTTTGGTGGTAATTAAACTCTACAGTGATTTTTACTATTTATTGAATATCTTTGTACATGTAATTGCATCATAGTCTGCATTGCGTTTCATCATTCCTTATCATGTATACACAGAGAGAGTAAGGGGATAAGCTTGTTTCGGAGTCTGGTTTGCTTAAAACTAGGTTTCAATCCTACCTCTAACACCATCTAGTGAGACTAGCGGCATCTAACGCCGACAAGTTATCTTTGCATTTCATGATCTCTTAATATTGTCTTTGTACTATTTTTGGAAGTCGATATATGATTATAGTTAGGAAACAACAACAGAGTGGATTGCATGTCATGTTGATGCATATATCTTATTGATTATTTGGAAATGCAATTACATGTCTCAATGTATCAAACTAACAATTGAGAGTACAGATCAATGTAGATGTTTACTTACGACATCTTCGAGTTGTTTTTGATGATGTCAGATTTTATATGAATACAAGAGATGATTGGATAAGCTCGAAGATTATGGTGATGGTTTTCAAACCTTAAAGTAAATTCTTGTTTTAAGATTGTTTATATATATTGTTTTGGGGTTCTTGGGGTGACTGTAGGATGTAAAGTTTTGTTGAATAGTTATGAGGGTCTTCTAAATTAGTTTCAAATACGTTGAGAGGTTTATGTTCCAATTTTGGTTTATTTAGGATTGTAAAGTTTTAATTAAGTTATCAAAGACTCTAAGTTAAATTATAAATTTGAATTTGTCATATATTATGAACTGCGGGGAGTTGATAGTCCTTCTAGGTCTCTCCATAATTCTATTATCTATTAGGTGTAAGTATTCAGGCATGCCACTTTTAAGGAAGGTGCGTTGCCGAAGTTTTTATTAAATACGAATATGATTTCTTAATTTGCTCCAATTGAACAAATCATAAATTTTGTTTAATTGAGGATATAATTTTAGTTCGGGAGCTTTACTATGGATTAAAATGCAAATCATTTTGAGGTTAAAGTTAGAAGAATGGATTAGGTGACTAGATTATCAAGGGATTAAGATAATTTAAGCCTGTCAGTCGTCTTAATGACGAGGGGGCTGACAAGTATTTATAGTATTCTAAGTAGTAAACATCCTAAAAACAACTCAAATAACTCGTAGTTATCTAAAATTTCCAAAATCTTACCCAACGATTCACAACGATTTGGGTGAAATAGGAATATTTAGGAAAATCAAGATTTCTAAGCTCGCTGATCCTTTCTTGTATCCATTGATTTGGCCAGCGATTAG
Source organism: Stephania cephalantha (assembly GCA_039657325.1). Taxonomy (NCBI): domain Eukaryota; kingdom Viridiplantae; phylum Streptophyta; class Magnoliopsida; order Ranunculales; family Menispermaceae; genus Stephania; species Stephania cephalantha. The sequence continues at coordinate 18,990,208 of CM077577.1, forward strand.
TGCCTTCCAAGAATCGCTAAGAATTGATGGTTCATAATTTCATGCTTCCTTGGTGATAATTCTTCATACACTTATTCCACTTAATTAATTCATTCATAATCTTTCATTTTTTCCTTCATAATCTTTCCTTTTTTTCCTTCTTTTCTTTATATTCTCCATTTATTACCTGAAATACCAAAAACAAGATAAAACACTATGTAATATAGTCTTTTACATCTAAAATCATCCTAAAATTAACTATAAAACATGTCTAATTATTAACTTGTCAAATACCTCCAAACTTAGCACTTTGCCGTCCTGAGCAAATGAATACTCTCAATCATATTCTTTTTCTTCTTTCATTCTAATTTCATAATCATATACTCTAATTCTTAAAAAACCCACACCAAGAAAGAAATGTAAACTATACATGCAATATTAGAATTGTAGAAGTTAAAGAGGCATTGAAAAGAATGAAAATAGGGAAAGCATGTGGCCCAGATGAAATACCCATAGAGGTTTGGAAATGTTTAGGAGAAATTGGATTGACTTGGTTAACGAAACTTTTCAATAAAATTTTAAAATCAAAATGGATGCCAATGGATTGGAGAAGAAGCATGCTTGTGCCAATCTTCAAAAACAAAGGAGGCATTCAAAGTTGCTCAAACTACCGGAGAATTAAGCTTATGAGTCACACTATGAAACTTTGGGAGAGGATAATTGACAATAGGCTAAGGAAAGAAACAACAATATCAGAGAACCAATTTGGTTTCATGCCTGGGAGGTCAACTATGGAGGTGATTTTCCTTGTAAGACGATTGTTAGAAAAATATAGAGAAAAAAAAAAAATCTTCATATGGTATTCGTAGATTTAGAAAAAACATATGATATGGTCCCTAAAGATGTTCTTTGGTGGGTTCTAGAAAGAAAAAGAGTGCATGCTAGATACATAGACACTATTAAGGATATGTATGATGAAGTAGTAACGAGTATAAAGACATTTGGAGGAGCTACAAAAGAATTTCCTATTACGATAGGACTACATCAAAGATCGGCTTTAAGCCCATATCTATTTACTTTAGTTATGGATGAACTAACTAGACATATGCAAGAGGATATACCATGGTGTATGCTATTTGCAAATGATATTATCTTAGTGGATGAAACTAAAGATGGAGTGAATAGGAAATTAGAACTCTGGAGGAATACATTAAAATCTAAAGGCTTTAAGTCGAGTAGGAAGAAAACCGAATACATGCACTGTGAGTTTAGAAACACTAGACATCGAGATGACGGAGTGGTAAAATTAGAGAAAGTAGAAGTTCCTAAGGTAAACTACTTTAGATACCTAGGATCAATCATACAAAATGATGGTAACATTGAGAATTATGTCATACATAGAATTCAAGCTGGATGGAAGAAATGGCGAAGTGCAACAGGGGTGATTTGTGATCGAAATGTTCCTACTAAGTTAAAAGGAAAATTTTATAGGACCGCAATTAGGCCAGCTATGCTCTATGGAAGTGAATGTTGGGCGGTAAAGCAACAACAATTACATAAAATGAACGTAGCAGAAATGAGGATTAGTAGGTGGATGTGTGGTAAAACTCGTAAAGATAGAATAAGAAATATAGAAATTCAAAGACAAGTAGGAGTAGCACCAATTGATACAAAGATTAGGGAATGGCGGTTGCGGTGGTTTGGTCACCTGCAAAGACGGCCTACAAATGTCCCAACTAGAAAACTTGACTCAATAGAAACTGTAGAAATTCGACGAGGTAGGGGCAGACCAAAGTTAACATGTGATGCATTAATTATGAGGATTTGAATGGTTTGAAAAGCTCGCCATCAATTGCACTTAATCGAGCACAATGGAAAAGTTTGATCCATGTAGCCGACCCCAGTTAATTTGGGACTGAGGCTATGTTGTTGTTGTTGTTGTTGTTGTTGTTGTTGTTGTATACTCTAATTCTTAAACGAGAAATGATCTTAAAAATATAAACATATTACCTTCATAAAAATAAGATTCATGATAAAATAGAAAGAACTAAAGAACAACTCCTTTATTTGACATTTCAACCTCCTAATTGTGCAACACACCTCAGAATTCAAAGTTAAACTAATCATCAAGGTCAAGGCACCATATAGGTTTTCTTAATCTCCATTGATAAGCATCAAGCTTATGATAAATAATATAGAATCTCAAGATACAAAAATGTGATGGCCCCAGTTCTCATAAACTTGGACCCGCCCGGCCTAGACGTGGACCCCCGACTAGCCCTCGCAAGGTTAACGCAGGCCTAGTAAGCCTCCAAAGTTTTTATAAATTTCATGTTTTAGAGTTGAGTTATTAAGTTATGCAAGTTTTAAAGTAATTCAGCGGAAGTAAACTTAAAACAATTATAATAACTCAATAAAATATAGTCGGAACAACTTAAGGCGTGGAACCCTGCAAATAAATAGATAGCCATGCATATTTGGTTACAAAGTAGTAAGTAAGTGCAATAATACATGATTCTGCATCTCTCAACCCCAAAATACCACAAGTGTTATCAAAACAGTATATATACACAATACAAAAGACTAAAAGTGTCAGAAACTTACAAGTGAATAAGAGGAGGACTTGTTCTGAGAGTCCTCATAGAAAGTCACTAATCAAATATGCTTTGCCCTTGCTCATATGTGAATTTGCACTCAAGTCATCAGCACGAGAATGACGAGTCAAGTAAGTAAAATCCTAGTATGATGTAGATAGTATTTTATGAATAAATAAAGCAGTCTAAATATCATGCGAGAATTTAAAAGATAGATAATTAAATGAAAGTGCATGATAAATGAACCAAAAAGTAATAGTAGCGATCAAGAGTGTCTAGGAAACGAGGGAATACAACTAAATATCCCCTATTTGGTTTTACTTACTTCAGATCGACGCAAAAACTAGCTCTCGCGACTCCAACACGCTCCCCAAACCAATCCCCAACACCCAAGCTAATGTGTTAAGTCCCTGGTGTCAATATATAGATATTGAATTTGGTGTGTTAGTGCCTTAGGTTAGGGTTTAGATTCCTAAACTCAAAACACTCCAATTGTGAAAATTCAATAAAATAGTTCTTTTATCAATTTAAGAAACTAAATCTAGTTAATAAAAAAAATATTCTTACATAAGTATCAATTACTTATATGGACCACATTTTATACTTTTTTATATCTTGTTAGATATGTCAAGGGAATGTCCAGTTAAAATATGCTCTAAGCTAATGTCTTACTTAACTCAATAATTAAAGTTATAACATTTTTTTAAAGGAATTAAACTCTAAATCAACTTATAAAGAAATTAATTAAGTACTATGAGTTTATATTGTACTCAATGAACTTCACTAAATAAGGTGAAGTAATTTAGTTACTAATTAAATTAGGATAATTTACACTATTAGTAACTTATGAGTACTTTGTATATTTTAATCAACTTTTCATGTGGCTTAAGTTGTTCTCCTAGTAGACATATGCACAATTAATTTGAGACACTAGTCTTAAGTTATCCTAATTAATCTCCTTATTAAGTTCCTAGTTTAACCATGCATATACTTTGGTGGCATCTCCTTTTTCCTATTAGCTTACTAATAAATTGTAATCTCAATTTCACTGCATAGCCCATATATTATCAAAATTTATGTACTATACATTAAAACACAACTATTTTACTTAATAAGGGATGATAGCAAGTATCTAGCTAATTCAAAGATTAAAAAGATTTTTAGTACTTAGATATGAACCAAAGATACAAACTTATTAGAAGAGTTTTTGCGTAATCTTGCAAAATGCTATAGCTAATGAAGTTTTAATTTTACTTCATGTTACACGACTTGATGAATGCCTTAAACAATAGTATCGCAATTATAAGATGATCAAGATTAAGAACCTAAACTAGAATTAGAAATTAAGAGAGAAATATAGTAAAGAGAAGGAGTAGCACTTGCCTCTTTAATTACTTCCCTTAATGTACTCAAGTTTTCCTAAATATAGCTCAATTAATGGTAGTTTCCTCTTTCCTCTTCTCTTTCTTTATTTGATGAAGATGAGAAACTAATTATGAGTTTAGAGAATTAGAGGTACTCTAGTTATATGGAGGGAGTTTCTTGTAAATGTTTAGTGATTTGGACTTTTCATATAAATTATTTTTTCCATAAGGATGCATGTTTAATTAACTCATAAGTTTGTCATTTATATCATATATAGAAACTTGTGGTTCGGGAGCATCAATCTAAGACACTTGTAGAGCATTCTTTATTTGTGTTAATCTTTAAGTCTAAATATAATTGATTTTCAATCACTTCATGTACCTATAGATATCTACAAACTTATCCAAGGATTGTCACTTTTTTCTATCATTATTAGATGAATCTATTGTCACATGAAAATCCACATTAAATAAGGTACATTAATTAGTAAATTCTTTGATTAGCTTACTTAGGAAAATCAAACTAGCTTATATACCAATTTAATTAGTTAGGCCATATAAATTTATTAGTCAATTAGGCTAGTTTCCATTTAATATTTGATCTCATTAATTCATTTATGTACTCAATAAATTTGGTTATTTTCTCATCTAGCCTACTGGCATTTTTATCATTTCCTTAACTTAGGCTAATTAAATTAGGATCCATCAACTTAGATATTTTTTTTCAATTAACTTTGGCTAGTTCGATTAATTAAATTTATTTCATTAATTATCTTAGGTACTCATTTAATTTAATATAATATCTAAGTTATAAACTAGTTAAAACCCTATTCCATGCATCGACCTACCCATTCTCCCGCGCACGCACATCGATGCAACTCTAGCGCGTAAAATCGACGCTAAAAATAATTAAAATAGTGCATGCAAGTATAAATAAGAAATATGCGTCGCCATTCACTAATAAAATATTTCAAGCCATTACAGCCTTCCCAACTAATAAGAGTTTTGCCCTCAAAATTAATTTAAACTCGGACGAATTCCTTACTAGAAATTTGAAAAGGAAAAGGGAAGTGCTCCTAACCGATTCCATCGAACTAAGGACTTAACAAAGTCACTTTAGACGGTTCGACACTCAACATAAACCGTGAACTCACACAGAGTCACTTTAAGTGGTTCAATTTCTTAATCCATCAAATCGTGGATCTCGACCACAACTTGACTTCCAAATCCATCAAAATGTGGTTCTTGGCCACATCTTAACTTCCTTATGAAGTTATTAACTTAGCAAAGTTACTTTAGAATAGAATGAGAGTAGGTCCATCAACTGTAGCCAGCTGCAACCAGCTCTACTAGTTCAAACTACTCAATCATAAATTGTGAACTTAACTAAGTTACTTCATACAACGAAATGTAATCGCGGAGCATTGACGATCGTAATCGAATGCTTCGCGTGATTAATCATAAGGTTTTAAATTTTATTTTTTGACTTTTATTACATGCAAGATGCGAAAATAAATAAATGTCATACCCTTTGTACGGTAGCGCGTTGCCTCTGGATGTGGCTCTATCATAACATGAGCTCTCTCTTTAGCCTGTGATGGTGCTCTACTAAGTTTCGGACACTTGTCCCTATAATGGCATGTCTACTTGCACTTGAAACATGCTTTGTGTGGCCCTGGCCCTAGCGGGACCCTCTGTCCCTATCCATGTCCATATCTCTGTGTCTGTACTGGCCCACTAACTCTACCTCTATCACAACTCTCAATGCGTTGCTGCTGCGAATGTGGTACTGACCAAGTCGCTTGAGGTGGTTGATTAGCAAAGCTAGGTGTTGGAGTGTATGGAACAAACGTTGTCTAAGCAGGTCGTAGAGGCAGTGCTGTTGAACCAACACTTTGAGCCCTACTGTCCATGGAACCCTGATGGTGGATTTTCTTCCTCTTCATATCCGACCCTGATCGATGCTCTGATTGTGTCTCTTTTTGAACAATTTGGTCCTCCTCAGGATGCGTATTAAGGTAGGTCTCTCTGGCCAAACTCCGCTCTTACGCCCGCTGTAAGGTCTCTTGGCTTGGTGGTGACTACTGGCCTCTAAATTCTCGAAGTAGACCCTTAATGAAAAATTGTGTTTGGTTTGCATTAGTGTCGCCACGCTATCGGCATACTCTAGTAACTACTAGAGTCGACCTATGTATTGCATCACCGACCCCCTAGGGTACTATCGGACGCTCAGAAACTTGGCCCTCTTCATCTTCAGGATCGAAGGCGGAAAGTACTTCTGATGAAACTACCTCTTGAACTCTGCCTAATCATTGGGCTTACCCTAGGTAGCTACCATATTGTGCCATCAAGCATCAACCTCTTCAAACATCAGCTCTGATGATATATTCGGTCTCATGTACTCCTATGTCGCCAGGATATCATATATATTCTCGTGGTTTTTTTACAAATCTCTCTGCTGCCTCGAGATTCGTGCCTCTATAGAACTCAACTGGTTTATGCCTCTGGAACTCTCGTGACTGTCTCACCTCGGCTATCACCCTAGTGCTCATCTTTGTAGGCATAGTCGGCGTAGTCTCTACCGAGTAGGGGTGTAAGAGGCATTATCTGTGTTTGTACCGGCACTATCTCAATTATCACGGGTCTTGCCGATACAAAAGGAGCCGCTGGAGTGGCCTGTGTAGTAAGCATACTCCCCTCATGAGCAACATGCGATGCTAATGTATATGGAGATGGTACGATCTATGCCCTTAGTAGTTTGAGGATCTCCTCAAAGCAGGTGAATATGTGATGAGACTAGCTAGGACATCTCGTCTAGTCTCTCCTATATATCAGAAGTGCCACTAGTACCGCTGGCTCCTTGCTGATCGACCATCGCGATCTACAAAAGATAAAGAGTTCTCCATCAGTACATAACTATCAATAGTAGTATAATACAGTACATCAAATAGCACATATAATTCATATTTTTAATTTCTCAAATTTCCTCACTTCCCAATTAAGACTCTAAGTCAGGATCATAGGGTTTTAGTATAAGTTCCATTCGTATCCTAACTTTATCTTTGGTTTATGTCTTATTTTTGTTGTGGGTTAGTCAATAGCTAGTTGTTAAACCTTTAGCTCTGATACCAACTAGGATGGCCCCAGTTCTCAGAAACTGGGCCCCACCCGGCCTAGACCTATGTGAACCCCCAAATCAGCCCTTGCAAATTCAATGCAGGCCTTGTAAGCCTCTAATTTCATTATTTTTATAAATTTCACATTTTATAGTTGAGTTATTAAGTTATGCAAGTTTTAAAGTAATTACAGCAAGCGTAAACTTAAAGTAATTATAATAACTCAAGAAAATAGAGTCGGGATAAACTAAGGTGTGCAACCTTACAAATATATAGATAGCCATGCATATCTAGTGACAAAGAAATAAGTAAGTGCGATAATACATGAGTCTGGATATCTCAACCCTAAAATACCCTAAGTGTTATCAAAACAATATATATACATAATTTAAAAGACTAAAAGTGTCGAAACCTACAAGTGAACAAGAGGAGGAGCCACTTTAAGAGTCCTCGGAGAAAGTCACCAATCACCTACGCTTTGCTTTTGCTCGTTTGTGGATCTGCATTCAAGTCATCAACACGAGAATGACGAGTCCAATAAGAAAAAGCCAGTAGGATGTAGATAGTATTTCATGAATAAATAAAGTAGTCTAGATATCATGCAGGAATTTAAAAGATAGATAAGTAAATGAAAGTGCATGATAAATGGACTGGAAAGTAATAGTAGCGATCAAAAGTGTCTAAGAAACAAGGAAATACAACTGAGTGGTCCAAGTCTATCAATAGCTGGTGCCACCACTCAACTTCCTAGAATTGCGACTCTACAAGTCGACAATTCAGTTCAATGTAGCGTGGGGCTTCAACGGTGCCCCGAATACCTCGCCCACGTCTATGACCTACAATCTAGTACCCAGGGTATGGTCACGTTTGTCCATCTAGCACCAAACCCGGAGTACCTTCCTGACACACTTAGGTACATTAATTAGTAAATTCCTTGATTAGCTTACTAAGAAAAAACAAACTAGCTTATATACCCAGGTTATATGAACTTATTAGTCAATTAGGCTAGTTTTTATTTAATATTTGATCTCATTAATTCACTTATGTACTTAATAAATTTGGTTATTTTCTCATTTAGCCTACTTAGGTATTTTCATTATTTCCTTAACTTAGGTTAATTATATTAGGATTCATCAACTTAGGTATTTTTATAGCTTCGGCTAGTTCGATTAATTAAATTTATCTCATTAATTAACTTAGGTACTCATTTAACTTAATATTGTATCTAGGTCATAAACTAGTCAAAACCCTTTGCCTGTGCGCACACATATCGATGCAACTCTAGCGCATAAAATCGATGCTAAAAATAATTAAAATTGTGCATGCAAGTATAAATAAGTAATACACATTACTATTCGCTAATAAAATATTTCAGGCCGTTACAAAAAATCATTTAATCAATCTTATTTTTCAAACAATACTTAAAATATCACCACAATCACGGTCAATAGGAATTCTCATTCACCAATAATCATCATTTCATATTCATTTGTTGGAATAAAAAGATATACTTCACTTAACTTAGCTATATTTATTTGAAGAGTTTTTCATAAACTTCCTCCATATTCTTATATCTCTCTTTAATTTTCTTCAATTATATATTTATTTTCTTCTTATTGTATTCCAATTGTTCCCTACTCCATTTCCTTTGGAATCCGTTATTCTTTTTATATGAATTACTCATCTCATTTTTCTACCACTAGATTCTCTGCTTCATTTCCTTTGGAATTTGTGGTTCTCTATATTTTTTCATTTAAAAACTTGTGTTAGCTATTCTCACTTTCACTATAGTCAAAGAAGTAATCTTTCCAACTAAATGAAGTTCATTGACTATTTTCTTATTTTTCTCCTTAATTGTGGCATAAACTTTCAATATATATATTATATTATATAAACTTGATCAATAATCTTTGTATAACAAGATTCTTAGAAATCCTTTTTGTTTATCTTTCACTATTGTTTCAATTTTCTACCTATTATAATGTCTAACACAAAGTAATCAATCTTTTTGAACTCCTCTAGTGCATACACAATCTAGGTGAAGTCAAATAGGGTATACCAATTCCTTTCTTTTGTAAAAATTTTATTTCAAGGGTAATAAAAATATATCATTTCCATTCAAATTATAATCATATTCCTAACTAAATAAAGTAAAATGAAATGAGAAAATATTACCTGTATTGTGAAATTATTTTGAAAAATTTACAATATTCAACTAGATTTTACCTCTTGTTTCTTCCATTCTTCGCATCTTCATACTTCACTTCACCTAATACCCACAAACTCATTTTAAACCTTGTCCTCAAGGTTTAAAAATTAAGTCGAGTTTCCAACAAAAATAAAAATACCTTGTGAAGCATGAAAAAATAAAATAAATAATTAACTAACATAAGAATGAATGAATTAAATAAGTAAAGACAATTTAAACATTTCCAAGCATAATTGCATATAATTGAATTGAATGCATCAAACCATATCATTGTATCAATTTCTAATATACCAAAGCAAATGTATCAAATTGTGAATATATACCACATCAATCAAAGGATAAAATTACAAACAAAGACCTCACATGAATAACACTCAGGAAAAGATTACACAGAGAAGAAAACAATCTTAGAACCAATGTCCAGACGTTGCATCATCATCATCATCCCCATGATCAGGTTGTTGGGATTGGTAACTCGCCTTAAGATCATATAGGGTGTGGCAGACCCCTCAACATTAGGGCATCTGACCGGCTTAGATTATCCAAATCCTCTGATAATTTAGTCAGCCTCTAAAATATTTCATTAATTCCTTTCATGACATCCATTCCCTAAAATCCTTGATATGCATAATCATCCTCAAAGTTAAATTCAAAGTTTTGGTCATGACCTAGCCTAATTTCCCTAATTAGGCACTTAAATCATATAATTTTCTTTGACCTCGAAATACTTTTATTTCAATCCTTAATAATGCTTCAAACGTAAATTTAAATCCTCAAATGACCTTGGTTCTTAATTTATTTTATTGGATCAAATTAGGAAATCATACGAAATGTCTTCAGTATTTTATAAAAATTTCAAAGCAGCACCACCCCTGAAAGTGGTACTTGATTAATTCATTCATAATCTTCTTTTTTTCCTTTATTTCTTCATATTTTCTATTTGTTACCTAAAATATCAAAAACAAGATAAAACCCCATGTAATATAGTCTTTTACATTTAAAATAATCGTAAATTGAATTGTAAAATATGTCTAACTATTGACTTGTCAAACACAAAAGACATCGGGACTTCATGTAGTATGATGATCTCCCTCTCGAACATAATGCTCGGTTGTGTGAATGTGTACCTCATCGCAATAATAATAAAATGTGATGATTCTGTCAGCCTGTCGATCACAACCCAAACTGCGTCGTGTTGCCTAGAAGTCTACGGTAGCCCACTAACGAAATCTATAGTGATGATCTCTAATTTCCACTAAGGAATGAGAAGTGGTTGTAGTAATCCACCCAGTCTCTTGTGTTCGGCCTTCACCTGCTAGCAAATGTGGACGTACGCGCCAACGTCAGCCTTCATCCTTGGCCACCATAACAACAAACTCAAATCATGATAAATCTTAGCTTGTTCAGGATGAACTGTGTGCATCAACCTGTATGTGTCCTCCAGAATGTCATCCCTAATCTCTTGTACTGCGGGTATCCACAACCTCCCTCTGTGTCTCAAACACTTATCTGACGCCTCTAACTAGTCAATACATCCCAGATCCCGAGCTAGCCCACTAAAACTCTCATAGAAACCATCAACCCTCCAACACTCGGCAACCCGCTCGATCGCCACTGTCAAGACCCTCATCTGGCAACAAATATGTGAGTAAGTTATAGTAAAGACATATGTCATACACATAGTTGATGAAATCTCTAATACCATGTGCTCGTGTGTCATCTGAAGAACGACTGTATCATCGTCGATCAAGCTCCTGCTCAATGTGTTCATTAGGATGTTTGCCTTCTCGGGATGATACTCAATGGTATAGTCGTAGTCCTTTAGTAGCTCAAGACATCTCCTCTGATGCATGTTCAGATCTCTTTGAGTGAAAATATGCCGCAAGCTCTGATGATATGTGTAGAAGACAAACTTCTCTCGTATAGATAATGCCTCAAGGCCTTCAGTACGAAAATGATTGTTGCAAGCTCCAAGTCGTGCACTGGATATAATTACCCTCATGGGGTCTCAAGCTGTTGGAAAGATAAGCTACAAGACGACCCTTCTACATCAATATGCATCCAAGCCCAACACTTTAGGCATCCGTGTAAACTGAATAACTCTTCACTAACTCTGGCAATGTCAACATTGGTGCAATAATCAATCTCCTTTTTAGCTCTCAGAATGCCTGCTCACACTCTTTTGACCAATTAAATGTAACAATTTTCTTGGTCAGTTTTGTCATCCATACGAATTGCTGGTAGTACCCTGCATAGATCAAGATGTCGTCAATGAAAATAATGATGTATTTGTCCAATTACAATCTCAAGATCATGTGCATCAAGTCCATGAAGATCGATGGGGCATTAGTCAGCCTGAAAGACATGACTGCAAACTCAAACAACCCGTATCTCGTACTAAAGGCGTCTTCTTGATGTCCTCTTCTCGAATCCTCAATTGGTGATATCTTGAATGCATATCGATCTTCGAGAAAAACTTGGTGCCTGCCAACTGGTCGAACATATCATCGATTCTAGGGAGATGGTAACGATTCCTGATTGTCACCTGGTTCAGCTTCATGTAGTCCATACACATCCTTATGGAACCGTCCTTCTTCTTCACAAACAAGACTGGTGCTCCTTACGAAGACATGCTAGGATAAAAAAACCTTCTTCTATAGATCCTCAAGGTGCCTCCTCAAATCCTCCTACTCCGATGCAGACATCATATAGGGTCGGCTATATATAGGTTGTGTCCCTAGTAACAACTCTGTGATAAAATCAACATCTTGAGGTGGTGGTAATTATGGCAAATCATTCGAGAACATGTCAGGAAACTCGTGGATAGTGGGAACATCATATATCATTATCACTGTCCTCGACTCCGGCTCAACAATACCTATAAAGGCCTCCATCTTTTAAGCAGTATCTGATCGGCGCTTAGTGATAGGTAGTGTGGTCGCGACTCTAATAAATGTGAACTATGGTATCCCAAGAATGTAAAACATGATGGTCTTTTAAAAGCGATCCAACTGCGTATGGTACGCAGTCAACCAGTCAATTCCTAAAAGTGCGTCGAGCTTGAGGTATTATAAGATTCGTAAGTCTTTCGGCAACTGTTGCCCCTCTACATCTACCGTGCAGTCTCAAAAAATTATGTTAGGGTATATCTTATCCATAGCGGCTGTTTTAAGGATAAGATGTGTGTCTAACGTCTGTGATGCTAACCCTAACTCTCCTTCCATACACCCAACAATGAATGATAATGTACTACCAGAGTCTATCATGACATGCATAGGTTAACAAAAAATAAATGATGTACCTTCAATGAGCTGTCAAGTTGCCTCTCTGTCCAGTAGAGCTACTGCGTAGGCCTCTATTTGGCCTGATCTGGCTCTCGAGGTGATGAGATTTTCCTGCAATATGCTTTGAGGTGTCCAATTTGATCACAACAGAAACATCAACATTTCTCATGCCTCTCTGCATGCCTATCCGCGTATCTCTAACCTTGACCCTGGTCCCTCTGACCCCTATCACTACCTCCCTGATCCAAATGGTACATATGAAGCTGTTGTTTACACAGCTCTCGGTGCAGGTGCAATATCTTGAACCGCTTGCCTATCATCATATCTGAACTAACCATCCCTACGATCTATGTCATCCTTACGACCCATATCAAACTGATCTTTATGTCTCTTCTAACTACTATCTGACCCTGCCCTGACTGCATCTCAAAACCAACAGATGTGTGCATGTCATCCCTCTACAGGAGATATGTCTCATGTGTAAGAGCTCAGTCATACATATCCTGTAGTATGCGAGCTCTGATGGAAACAATGGCACTGATAATGAATTCCACAGATCCCCGAACGAAGAAATAGATTTGCAGTATCTCTATCCCCGCAACATCCATGGCGAGCTACAATAAGTACAGGTATCTATCCATATACTGTAGGATTGACCAGTTGCCATATCTCAGGGCCATAAACTCCTCCATCAGTCTTAACTGAACCTAGATAAGGATGTACTTATCATAGAAAAGTAGGCGGAACTTTGCCCAAGTCGTTGGATTCGGATGCATGTCCGTATAAGTCGTGCACCAGACTAATGCATCTCCTTTGAAGCAAAACCTTGAGACTCACGCCTGAATACTCTCCTCAACGCGCAACAATTTATAATGCCGCTGGTGTGATATTAGCCATCTCCCGGCCGCCTCCGGTCACCTCCTCCGTAGAAGAATCCGAGTTGAAACTGGATGAATTCCTTGATCAGCTTCGCCTCAACTGTCAAGGCACTTCCTGAAGTTGTCGTTGTCGCCGACTACTTGGTGGGCGTCCATGTAGGAATCGACATCTCAATTGGCCCAATCCTTGGTGTAACCACCTCTATCAGGGTCTCTGGTATCGTTGCCCAAACAGGCATTTGTGGGATAGTCGGTGCGACGACTTTTGGTACAGTAGGTATGATGACAAATGAGAATCGTAGGAGCTACTGCTGCTACGGCGGCTGCTGCAGCCTAACCTCGAAGTATCTATAGAATCTCGGTTAGCTGAGCCTGGTGTACAGCAAATCTGTCGACGACACTCCAAGCCAACGCGTAGACAGTAGTGGTATCCCTAGCAGGATCGCTAGTCTGTTTTATCTCTAACGGTAAAGTAGGTTGTCCGTACATCGTGATCTGCATAGAGAAGCGTCTGTCAGATCATCTTCGATGTATACACGTATAATATGTATATATGATAAAAAAAATATAACACGCATATTAACTCTAACTCTACCCGCCTCACAATCACTTCACAACTAGGGTTCTAAGGTAAGTATATCGGGTTTCCACATATAAGGTTTATTAGTCAAGTTTTATACTCTTTTATTAACTCCCGAGGTTCCTCAAACCATTGCTCTGATACGAACTGTGGCGGCCCAACACCTCGAGGCCGCCGGATGCGTAGAGTTTAGGTCCTGCTGTTGTCCCTGCAACTTTGCCATGTTAGTGACCCACTGGGTCCTGCTTGCCAATGTCGCCCATTGCCACGTCAGCGCTCCTCAATGTACGTGCTAACTTATTAATCAGTTATTAAGTTATTAAATCTTTCAGTTATTTAATTAATATTCGTTGTGTTAAGTTAGCCATATTATCTGTCCTTTTTTTCAGTTATTAAACATGGTGAGTATTTTACAGGAAATTTACCATGTTAAACAATAAAATTTAGCGAAAGGCTTAAATAGCATTTTATATAGTGGATATATAAAGTTCATGTCAAGCATATCACATCCTAGAGTGGAAAACCCGGAAAATAAGTACATTATATATAAGGTGACAAAAGTAGATATATACATGTACAAATGTCTCAAGTCCTTTAATACCCAAAATAAGCAAAATACCAAAGGTAAACATATACTCACTGGTCCTAGAGAGCATGCAATCAAAGATAGTTAGTTAGGGTCCTTTTGCCCCTACTAGTTCTAAAATCTGCATTCAGTCATTACAACAAAACAGATAACGAGTCTAATGAGTAAAATCCCAAGTAAATTCATTGAGCATTTAAATGATAAGGAATCCAATAATATTGTAAAATAAACATGCGAAAAGTAAAACAAGCAACTATCAATGGATCATCGCATGCGTAAGTAACAATAGAGTGCAAATGTGTGTGCTCATCCCGGTCAGACTAGACCATATTTTAGATCCCAGGATCCCTCCAATGAGCGCACCCTCTAATCAATCACTTAGTCCTCTCGGTAGTCGACTTAAACCCACAATCCAGTGACATGTGTACCTAAGTGGCAGCTCGGGTTGCCATTCACCGAGGTTCTGGGTACATGTGGTATGGTTTAAATTGCTATGAACACACAATGAAATACTCGGTGGGAGTAAACTCAAACGATTGTTCGACAAGCAATAAGAACATTGATAGACTGACTAAATAATGTAAAACAACAATGTAAATAGTAAATACTCAAAGTGATTTTCAATTAAGTTTTACGCACCTAAGCGCACATAGGACAACACTATAATGCCTCACACGCCTCGTACCCGACATTGAACCCCAACTACGAACTCCCTAGTCCTTGTGGTGTGTTCGGTTAGGTTGATAGGGTTGTCTTGATATGGTCGGGTTAACAAACATTGGATTAGTTGGCTATGGGTTAGGTAATCCAAATTTGGAGACTTGTTCGGTTGGCATGATAGGCTTTTGAGTGGTTTTAGGAAAATGACGATTTTACACCTTTTCATATAAATATCCCAACCGAAGGAGTCGAAGAGGAAGAAAAATTCATCATCAAAAGTGTGACCGCATTTGGGGAGCAAGCGGCATTGATAGAAGGGCGGAAGTCGGAGAGGCAAACAACGCAGTTGAGGCCATCAAGGGTGATGGTGGTGGGAAGAGGAGGAGAAGGAGAAGGGGAAGGTGGGGAGGGAGGAGAGGACGGAGGGGTCGAGGCCACGGGAAATGGCGGCGGCGGAATTAGAGGAGAGGTCGGCGACGAAGATGATATGGGGGCGACAAGCTGGAGTGGCGGTAGCGGCGGGGAGGAAGCATCGGGAGGATGAGGAAGCACGACTATGAAGATGAAAGCAAGGGGCATAATGGGAAATTTGAGTTTTATTTACCTTTGCTTAACTAAGGAGATGGTTGTTAGTCCAATGCATATAAGATTATGCAATTCTTTTCATTGGCTAATCTACCCAACCGAACACAGGATTGACAATTAACGAAAGGATTAAAAACTTAGTCAAGCCAGCCGAACACACCATTAGTGTCTTATTATGTCAATATAGTGGGTTTGAGGTTACTTTAGTATATATTAATTCCTAAAACAAAATTCATTTCAAAATCCAAAAAATTATTAATTACTCATTTATCGATTTAATTCTTTCAGAATAAGTCAAAAATCCATAAAACAAAAAATTGGTGTGTCAAAAGTGGGTTTTTGCTATTAGTATTGTTAAAAAATATTTTTATCGAGTTTTTAGAGTCAGGTTAGCACGCTTATAATGTTCATTATCGCGCTAACCACGCAAATAAATATGAGTTTCTGCTCAAAATCGTTAGCGTGCTAATGAACGGGGTCAAAACCCACAATTTTCAACTTGAAAATCTCATTTTCTCTCCCCCGTAGTTTTCACCATTTGTTGTCGACCCCATCCTCACCTCGTGAGGAAATACAACATCCAACAATAGAAAAACAACAACAATTTACATATTTTATATCAGTTTTGATAAATTCTTCAATGCATGAATTGAACCTCATAATACTCAAATCCATGAAATAGTTGCAATGACACAATTTTGATAGATTCTTTTGATTGGAAACCTCATAATTCACTTGAAAAAATAGTGAGAAATCAGGAAATTCATTTGTTAGGGAAAACCCCAGGTTTTGATAAATTTCGACAAAATGGAGGTGGAAATTTGATTACCTAATTACGGGTGCTTCTCCAATTGATCTCAACACTTCCAATTCTCTGAATTTCTCCAGCAAATTAGTAGCTTCTAACTCCACAATTCACTCTCTCTTGCATGAAAATTGGGATGATTTGCTAGGAAATTGCACAAGGTCCCATTTTTATACTTGTGAGATTTAATTTTTGCCCTTGATTTAAATGTGTACACCCATTTCTAGGAAAATAAAGGGATCATCATTAGCTAAGTCACATACTCCAGTGACACACACACGCACACTTGTACACATCTGGCATAGGAATCATCGTTTAGGACCATCTCCATGAAATCTAAGGGTGCACATTAAATAGATCAAAATATAGTCCCCCTTTTTAATTCAATAAATTAAGTTTCATAGCATAGGCACATTAATTCATATGTAAGCTATTTAGGGTCATAAATTGGTGTACTACTCTTCCCCTAGTACCCGACTATCGGCACCCAGTGCCCCGCGTCTTGGCATGTATATCGAGACGTGTCAATTATTGTGTTCTCGATTTAATTGACTGAGTCTATGGTTTTATTATCATTAAATGTCACATTTATTTTGACTATATATTAGTCTATTTAGCATAGTCTAGATTCAGTGTACTCGTACTTACCTTACCCGATACCCGTGTTGACATGCTTTTCAAGGTGAATACTTATCATACGGTCTCACACGACATGACAAAGTAAATACAAATATGCGATGAATAATGCAATATTTAATAAGATACACTACAATAAGGCAATTGATCAAACAAATATAACTAATATATTTAATTAGGCGTGCCCTTAGCCTATCTGTGGCGTCCACGTGGGCCTGAGCTGGTGTCATAGTTCAAAAACAATAATAAATAACAACATTAATAAAATTGGTTCGCTACATCCATACTCTGATATTGTTAGACCTCATCGAGTAGGCGACTCTCAAAGCATTTCCAATGGTAAATGTGGGTTTTAGGCATGTATCGATGTAATATCAGCAACGTGAAGAGGATATCCATTTTAATGGCTCAAATAGACATTGAAGTTCAAAAGTGTTCTCCCATAGTGAATGTGGATTGCACTTTTTTGTTTTACAAATTTATTATTTTTCTATATATTTTGGAGAGAATTGTAACGTGGCTATGGATTGCACCGTCTAGAAGTAGACATTCAAAATAGACAATGTCTATGACATCCGAAAATTTTTGGGTTTAATTTGGGATTTAGGTATCCGAGGTGGGATCCACGTGTTACGAATCGAATATCATAAAATTTAATATTATTTTTGTGTGTTGTATGCTTATTTGATGTATTATGCACTATTTCGACGCGAAATAAAGTCAGGTGGAGTGTATACGCGGTGTCCGTAAGTTTCGGAGCACGTTAGGAAATTTCCTCTAATTTTTTATATTTTTTGGGTATTTTTTGAAATTTAATTTGGATATAAACTGAAGAGATAATTACGAAATTAAATAAAATAATTAATAAATTGGTGGGTGCCTAGTGACACGCGGGTCAAGGGTGACACGCGTGAGATGTGCCATAGTGTACACTCCCGAGGATGGTCATTGGCGCGCGTGGCGAATTTATAGCCGCGAATATATAGGTGTATATATATATGATTCATATATGAATATATATATATATAAATCCTATAGTTAGAATTAAATAAAAGTATACATTCGATTCGCCTCGAGATACGTGTAGTATGAGTATCGAGGATGAGAATGATGGAACGTGTTGTTAGTGAGAGGATTAGTCTGCGCCTTGAGATGCGTGCAATCCAATCTAAATGAAATCAAGGGTGTTCGTATTTATATATAAGTCATTTGATCTACCTCGAGATACGTGATACGTATCTCGATGAGATCAAAATAATTGATTCCATAGTGAGTCAGTCAAGAGATGATACTTTTCTAGTTGATAGCCACTAGATCGACCTCAAGATACGCAACATGTATCTCGAGGAAGATCAAAATATATATAATAAGTGAATTATTAGATTTGCTTTGAAATTCGTGCAATGCGAATCTCGAGGAAATTCTAATATATTTTCCATCACCACCGCCTCATTTAATGTTGTTTTGAAATAAACATTGACCTCGAGATACGTAGTACATATCTTGAGGAAGATCAAATTTATATTATAAAAAGAATCATTAGATTTTTCTTGAGATTCGCATCAAAATTTAATATATATGCTTCCAAAACAAATAGATATTCACCTCTGAATTTCATTTTGATTTCGAAATCGAAAGAGAGAAGCTGAGAGACGAGGATGAGAGGGACTGAGAGAAAGAGAGGTGATGGAGATCCGAGGTGAGGTCTTTACTGTTGTTGTTGTTGTTGTTCGTTGGTTGAGAGATAAACAGAGGAGGTGAGAAATCAAAAAAAAAGCTTGCTATTGAAATAGCAGAGAAGAACCGTGAGAGAAGGGAAGAAATAGTGAAGAGAGGAAGAAGGTGGGGGAGCCGAGAGCTCCCCTACCCAACCCCAATGGGGTTGGGCACCCTAAACGACCCAAGATAAAAAATGCAAGGCAAACCTGTGCGTGAGGAAGAAGACGATGGGAGGCGAGTTTGATCCCCCATACCTAACTGGGTCCGGTTAGGGTTCAAACCCTTCCTTATAAAAAAAAATGAGAAAATTCAGAAAGAAAAAATATATTTGAGCCAAATAAATTGAGATTGTGGATTTTTATGAATAATAAGGAATTTGAGATTTTCTTGAGGATTTATCTTGGGGTTTTTTCCCGTAAAGCGTGCTACGATACTCGAAAATGCCCAAAATTTGAAATATTATTTTAAAGCCTAGTCAAGGGTAGTTTTTTATTTCGAACCACAATTTGGAGTCAAAATTGGGATCTGGACATCCAAAGAGTTGATTTTGAGGGATACCAGGGTTTTTGGGTTGAGAAGAACCGATAAATATATAAAAAATTGGGAAAACTATATTTAAACCTGGACAATGTTTTCGATGTCAAACAATAATTTTGAATAAAAATAAAATCCGAGCATCAGAGAATTTATTTTGGAAGTATTTTAGGGGTTTCGGGGCATGATTGGGTCAATTAAATTGTAAATAATTGGAAAACAAATGGTGAAGATGTTGTGGAGGCTTACAGGACGTATTAATGAATTATAGGATTGTGATTGGAACCTCGTGTGGACTAGTTTACCGACTCGGAGCACAAGGGAGTTGCGATATCGCATTTTTAAGGTTAAGTAAATCCCATAGTATATTTTACATTGTATGATTATAATTTCGTATAAATTGCATTGATCCTTGATATTGCATTTTTCTTGTACATGCATACACGGGTTGGGAGGATAAGGCAATTCGAGTATCCTTATAGTATAAACTATATTGTGGTTATAGAACACTATATTATGCTTGAGGGGCTGGAGTCATTGATACTTTGCATCATGTGGTTATCATAAGATCACGTTGAACCAGATCATACTCCTAAAGTCTAGAGGAACGAGACTCGTTCGGTTATTCTCTCCACGCACGAGTCCTTATTATTATTTACTTACCACTATTGGAGAACGTTATATGATTGTGGTCGAATAACAAAAAGGGATGGATTCACGATTGTATTTAGATTCCTTGGATTATATTATTCATTTAAATTCCTTGGATTATCATGCATTTGGTTATTACAGGTGTACTGGATAGTATGGGATTTACTTATTTGACATTATTGAATTTATATAATTGAATAATGGCAGTTTCTTTTCTCTATATATTTATTGGTTTTTGAATATATTATATTGTATAAATGGGTTTAGGGGTTCGA
The DNA here is from genome assembly GCA_039657325.1 of Stephania cephalantha. NCBI lineage: Eukaryota > Viridiplantae > Streptophyta > Magnoliopsida > Ranunculales > Menispermaceae > Stephania > Stephania cephalantha. The sequence goes on from CM077577.1 coordinate 19,010,663, forward strand.
GTGCGATTAGGATCTCCTTTGGAATGACCTGGAATGGTTTTAAGATGAATTGAAATAATTTTGGAATTAAAGGAATACTAGTTTAAGAATTTTGATACTTTAAATCAAGTTAAAATGAATATATAATTTAGTTGATGCAATATATATTGTTTTGGGCGGATTGTGAGTCATTCGATATTTCCATCAAAGCTGAGCATGTTTTGTTGAATATTTTTAAAGGCCGGGACATCTGGTGTAGGCTTAGAAATATATGAGATGCAGTCGAAAAATTTTTACGAAATTGTGAGGATAGTGTAATCAATCTAAATGAACTTTAAGTATTATATAATTAATTTTTATGGAACTTTAAGGTTTAAGATTCAATTTAGAATCCATTGTGGTTAAAGTTTTATAATTGAAGATTACAAGATCTTATTCTTAATTGTTTATTGATGGAAAGGTTAAGGCTGCTAGATTATTAAGGGATTAAGGTAATCTAAGTCGGTCAGATGCCTAATTAGGTAGGGTATGTCAATGTCTATCCACATCAGCTCGACATTTAAAATGCACATTTCATTTGAGAGGTTTTTTTCATCCCAATGTCTATTTAGTCATAAGTGGCACACATTGACATTCAATACACATTCTATTGGAGACATTGGGGTGAAAAAAAGTCCAATGGAATGCGCATTTTTAATGTCGAGTTGACGTGGATAGACATATTGTCTATTTTGAATGTCTATTTCTAAATGGTGCAATCCATAGCTACACCAGTAATTCTCTTCAAAATATATAAAAAATGATAAAATTTTAAAATAGAAAGTGCAATCCACTTTCACTATTGAGAGCACTTTTGAACTTCAATGTCTGTTCAAGCCACTTAGGATGGGTATCCTCTTCACGTTGCTGACGTGGCATCAACCCACGCCTACAATCCACATTTACAGTTGGATTTTTCTTTTATTTTTTGACTTTTATAATGTGTGCATTTAAAGGTAACAATCCAAAACATTTTCGCTAATTTTCCATATTTGGCCTTTACATATATTATTTCAACCAATTAAAAAAAATGTTTGTAGGCATTTTTGGAAAGACTTGAGCCAAAAGGGTTAACCGTGGAAAGAAAATTCAGAATTTTTATTATAGAAGAAATAATGGGTTATGGATTGTTTAGATATGTACACGATTTGCACTACCTTGAAGCAGTTGTTGGTGACCTTTAGAAGTATGATTTGATTTGCAAATTATGATCGATAAAATAATTTGTTGACCCCGTAGGTCTAGCACACTTTATTATATAGTCGAATTATTAGAGTTTGACCCATAGTTTTCCTCTCTAACTTAGATTGGTTTTCATGTTAAACCTTTCTGTTCTTGTAGTTTGTTTTATTTGGTGCATTATCATTCATAATTTGGTGGAATTAGTTAACATCTATAACACAATTTGAATCGCTCACTACAGAACTTACAAGAAGTCATACCTAAAATGACTTATACCACACTATGTACACGACCCATGCAACATTCTACAAGTCTAGTCTTTTATTGTAATTGGATGGTGTGGTCTCTTTTGTGCTAGGTTGAGTTTATGATCATCCCCCTTGTCCATTTTCTAACACTTTCGAGCTGCGAGAAGATTTTATGGTTGAAAGATTATTCAGGAGACATGGTAAGAGAACAAAATCACTAGTTGTTATGAACCAAATTTGTACAATTTCAATTTGAGCTTGCGATGATCTCCTAAAATAAAAAGATGAAAAGTGAGACTATTTTTCTTTTTTCCTATTCTTTTCTTTCTCATCATTTGGGTTTGGTACATGTGTCGTAAAACCATAATCTTAAATAACCGATAAAGAAGCAACACTTGGTTACAACTATATCTCGAATTGATAAAAAAAAAAGACCCAATTGGTTAAAATATCATAACCTTTTTACAATTTTGCTTTTTAAGTAAAATAGAAATTTCATTAATCATTAATGGCTCGATACAAGACCGGACATAGAATCAATTGCCTTAATAAAATTACATTGACTCGTTAATCCTATTTGTTCAAAAGAATTGCCATAAATTATGGTTGTTAATGCGACTGTACAATTGAAATAGTGTACTAATCAGGGATTGCTCTCTACAAACATATATAGAACACATGACAAACACAAACACCTTTAGAACCACATAACGAAAAACAAAACTTCCAACGAGGGAAGAAAAACTAAAACTTCCAACAAAGGAAAGACAAAATCAAGACTTCCAACAAGGGAATACAAAATCAAGATATTCAACAAAGGAAGACAAAAATCAAGACTTCCAACGAGGAAAGTCAAACTACCTAAAAAATAAAACTAAAAAAGAGGACCAACCCAACAACTGCACAAATCTACAAATGATCATTGAGGAAGATGTACTGCATCAAGAATGGATCCAATCTTCGCATATCTGAAAAGATATGTAGTTTATTAAATAAATAAAACACAAAGAGATGTAATTATTGGAACCACTGCAGATCAAAAGAGAAGAACGACAGTGGTTCAAGATCTTAAATCGCGAGATAAAACAAAATAAAGGAATTTTAAAGTTTAGAGCAGTCACCTCTCAAACTCACTCTTTTAATTTTTGTTGTTATATTTTAACCGTTCTAAATTATTAAATTTGTATCATAAGTCACTTTTTAACTTCAAATTTAATGAGTTGACACATAATAATGACTTTAAATAATAAATTTTGTAATTATTTTAGTAATTATAAGTTATGATATGATTTTTTAAAGTCATTATTTAGGTGTCACCTCATCAAGTTCGAAATTGAAGAATGACTCGGGATACAAATCTAACAATTTTGAAATGTTTTCCACAAATATAGGTTGTTTTACGCTTTAGCACAGTAATTAAGGTGATATAAATATTGTATTTATTTTTATTTTTACCTTTGACACAAAGAAGAAAGTGCTTTAATTATAATTTATTACTAATTCTCTTTCTCTCTCTCTCTCTAAACTTTTGTTTACTTTCCATTTTTTGGCATTAAGGCCTTGTTTGGTTAGGTATGGAGTTAACTCCCGAGAGATAATTTGGAATGGAGTTAGATCTAATCTTGTTTGGTCGCCCAACTTCCCTTCAAGTTATCTCTCACGTCACACTCAAGGGTGAGAAATATCTCCCCCACCCCCTAGGGGAGTTATCTCTCATGAGTTTATGGACACAATTACCCCTCATTAATTACATTTTACTACCCACATCCGTCTCTTTTGTTTGAAGGGTATTTATGTCAATTTATATCTTTTATTATTTAAAAAAATGCAACTTCCCTGCAAGTTTAAAGTTGAACCAAACATGAAATTATGATCTTTCACTGTAAGTCCATTCGCACTGTAAGTTGGCAAAAATAAACCAAATGAGGCATAAATGTTGGATGTGAAAAAATGGATTGAAATGAGTATTTAGGGTGTTAAAATAGTGAAACGACTTATAATCTTGAAAACTAAATTTGGTCTAAAACTATCTATATTTATTAGGGATGGGCAGTGATCTCTACAAAACTGCCCAAACCATCCAAAACGCATGGTCTGGTATGGTTTTTTAAACTAGCGATTTACGGATGGTATAGAAAACGTGAAAACCATGATTCCACGATTTGGTGGTGGTTTTCATTTATAGATAACCGTTGTTCACCAAACAACAAAACCACCCTCAAACTTAGAATGAAATAGAATAGAGTTGTAGCATTTTCATGTTGTTTTAAGTTTTGAAATGAACTTAGACTCATAATTTTGATTAAGTTCATGTGTTTCATTGTGTTTTTGGTAGATAGTCATGTATGAACATATGTTTTGTTGATGGACATGTATGGACTTGTATGGAATGTGTGACTTTTTGTTGAAAATGTGTCGTAGAAAACCGTAAAGCCAAACTAATCAAATCGCGCAAACCGCGATCGGTTTGGTTGCGATTTTGAGGGTTTACGATTTGGTGGTGGTTTACAAAAGGTTCAAACCGCGAACCCCCGATTTGATGGCGGTTTGATGATTTTTACCACCAAACCGTGGTTTGCTTATCCCTAATTTTTATTTATGGATTAAGTGAGTCATAATAAAAGGGGCGCACTATGTGCACCTCACAAAAGTGTAAGGGCAAGCCACTTAAAAAATGAAAACAAAACACAAAATTTGGACCATATGAAAGTACCAACTTACCCCTTCATAAACCAAAATTCTCTCCCCTGTTCTATTTTTCTCTCACGTTCATTTGTGCACCCTACAAATCGTGGCCAATTCCTCCGACCACCGGTGACACCACATTAGTTCTTTCGAGTTTAGGGACTGTTACAATTGGTGTAAGTATGTTCTCCTATATGTTTGATGCACGAAAATAGGAATCGAAGCGGTTTTGAATTATTGGTTTGAACAACTTTGTTTGATTGTGTATGGCTACGTCATTTGGCATTATAGTTGGGTTTGTTTGATTGAAAATGAAGGATGAGCAAGTAGGGAATGATGATGTGCAACATGGAGAAGTGGGTGTTGCGACAATTCCTTAGTTTGTCGAATTTATATTTTGTTCAAAAAATCTCAATTTCACCCTCTGGTTTGGCTTCCCAGGGCCGAACCTAATGTGTATGTTCAGTTACAAACAACCGAACATACTTCAATTATTTGGTTGATGGTAACTGAACATACTCATAATAATAGGGGATGAGAACCTAACCTCTTCATATTGTTCAGTCCTAGGAGGCCGAACAGACCAAGTACGGACATATGCCAATGATTGAACCTCGTGTTTTTACGAGATTTTTTATTTCCTTATTAGTCTTTGTTGAAGTTCACACCTGATGCCTTGATACTCCTTTTTGTGCAGAAAATAATGGATTCTAGTGTCTATCACGACTACACTAATGAATTCATCCCCGAAGCACCATTTACAAGACAGTCAGTTTGGTGCAAAAATAAGGATCTAATAAACTATTTGTTATTGTCATGAAGAATTTTGATGTGGATGGGGGGATCGTCGTCGGGGAAGGGTGAACATGGCTTGTGAGAGGTCTGGTTCTTATAGTGGTGCGGTCCAAATAGTTGGAAAAATGAAAGTTGGTTAGGTTGTGAGTAAAGTTTTTTCTCAAACAATCCTCATTACAATGGGTATATCAATAATGGTCGGGTGTACCTTAGTCACGTGAGATAGTGACACAAGTTGGTTTTGTATATTTTTTCTCAAACAATCCTTACAATGGATTTATATTCGAATGGGTGAACGTTACTTTAACCCTCGGTCATGCATGGTTGTACATTGCAAACATGTTAGGTTCTACATGACCAAACCTATACATAAAAACCACAACAAATAGGGAATGAGTAGTAAAACCCCAATCCAAACTAAACAAAGCTTTGCAACTAACAAACCAACCAAATCAAACATAATAGTTATATAATCCATTCACATATGAGACTACATAAAAATTTCACATTTATCCATACAACTATGAATTATTCAAACACAAATTCATATAAGTTCAAAACAATATCTCAAACAGCTAGTTTAATAAGATAAAACCCAAGAGAATACAACATAACAGTTTCACATTTATCCATACAACCTAATGCACTCATTTGTTCCCCTTGGTACGTTTCTTCTGATCTTTGAACTATGCTTCTGTTCTTGCGCTTAGATGGTTCAAAATCATCTGCGAAAGTCGAGATCCGGATTGAGTGCCTTGTTCACAACCACCTGATGTTGCTAAACCTGGACCCGTCAAGTGCTAAGGACATTGTCTGCCATCTTATCTGCAGAGGTCATATTCAATTCACTAGCTAACAATGCTTTCCATTTTTGCACTACGTCCATGGCTCATCTGACACGCTTTAAAATTAAAAACAAAAATATATCAATTTTTTTTCAAATGACATGAGATAATACACAAAACATCATATTAAAGCAATCAAACTAACTGAAATACATTGAAAAAAAAATGATATACAACTTACATCAAGCAAGTCATCATCCTCAAAGTTACCGCCAATGTTGTACTCCGTATTCTCAATGTATGGGTGGGAAATCTGGATGAACCAATGGAGATAGTTTGAAGCAGCTTCCCAGGCATAGGATGCTCTTGACCCTCTGGATCTGGCGGACAACACGTGATCTTGCCACCTTTCCCACATCTATGCTTGGAAGTTGCATTTGACAAGAAGGTTTGCAGAAGATTTACCTATATTCACTCGAGTAGGCTTATAGGGATGTAAGGGCATGCGTTATATGTAGCCCATTTGGTGCAAAAACCTATCTAGGTGGTACGGCTCGATAATCGACAAGAACTTGAGGGTTCCCGTGTAGGACGCAATCTCCGTAATGTCATCATCATCCACCCAGATATCCACATATGGGTCCTAATTTACCTAGACCAAAAAGGACAAGTAAAAAGGTAAGAATAACATAGAAAATCACTATTCAATCCATAATTCCCTATCGTATTATAATGGGGTCAAACATAATCAATACCTTGCTTGTTTTGGGCCCTATCTAGTGATCTACACACCCTCTCCACATTAGATCTATTAAGGCCTTGCTCTTTCTTTTAGATCTACCTATACACACGTGGGAGGGTATCGACGTACTTTGTATTAATGTGTGCTAGGTGAAGGTTGAAATGCTCGTATACCTATCCCTACAAATAATAAGAAAAAGAATAAGTCAATTAGACTATAATGATTAATATATTCATTGAGTTTGTAAAAAGGTAAAGAAACAAACCTCATGCAAGGTGAGATACCTCGCAATCTGGAAAGCATCCACGCGAGTTGCGCATTTGAGCTGCCGATACAAGTATGCTAGTGCTACAGCACCCTACGCATACATACTAATCTCGTCCAAATTCTTTAACAGCTTAAGAAGTTGGAAAGGTACTTGCATCGATGTTTTGTCTACAAAGAGAGTGCACCCTAGCATATACCAAAGGTACACTCGTGTCGTGCACTCAACCCGAGGTGTTGTCATCCCCTTCTCTTTGCACTTCTTCGTCCATTTTGGTATCATCCCCCATTTTGACTTTAACCTATTTTTTTTCACTTTCATGCCCCCGTGTGGACCAATCGCCGTCTTTACCTCTTTCTTAGACACATCAAGGCAGATCTACACCAACTCAATAGCCTCTGACTTTGAAAGTGGCTCAACTGCAACTGCCTTTCCTACTATTGGAATCTTTAACAACCTGCTCACATATTTTAGTGTGATGGACATTTCAGCAAATGGGAAGTGAAATGTGTTGGTCTTCAGCTGCCAGCGCTCGATAAATGCAGCGATGTGGGTTTTGTATCCTTATTCGTAGAAGCACTCGGCAAGTGAGCTCAACCCCGACTGATGGATAATCCTTTAAAGGCCAGCATTGTTGGGGTGACAGGTCTGCAAATCCTAAGCCACCAATTGGGCATCATGATTAATGCATCTGAGCAATGGTCGTTGCTAAAATTTAACATTACACAAAGTTAGATACATTATCGATATATGAAACAAATTCATTACTAAATTATTAAAAAAATAGTACCTCATTTTTCCATATAGCAGCCACCACATGGTTGTTAAAACTACGCAATATCGAACAGTTAGTAGGCCCACTCGGAATAGGTCTCATTGGGTCATTGGTTGGCTTTTGTACTACCCTCTGATCTAATGAAGTTGCCTTGCCATGTGACCTTTCTTCCTCAACTTCATCATTTTCCTTATCGTCTCCCTCTTCTTCTTCTTCCTCCCATTCATTTGCTCCAACATTTGCCTCATCTTCTTCTCCTTCTCCAGTCCCCTTTTCTTCTCCTCATATGATGAAGATGAATCATATTCTTCTCTCTTTCTCCCTCTCCAACCCCTTCTTCTCCCTCGAACCCTCTTCTGAATCCTCATCTTCTCCATCTTCAGCCCCACCTTGTTTTCCATATTCAGCCCACTTCTTCTCCCTCTTTAGCCCCTCTCTTTTGACTCCTCTTTCGACTCCTCTATATCCCCTTTATTCTCCTTTTCCATCTTGCTCGACATTCCCTTCTTCCATTTCTACCAATATTTCTTCACTTGAGTCAGAAGAAGAAGATTTACTTTGGCTCTTGTAAAGTTCTATTTCCTTTCCTACAACTTCAGAGGCCTGTGCCACGGAAGCGTCAACATCTACTCCATCCGTAACTTGCGACAATTGCTTGGATTTTTGATAGGATGAAGTTTGAGGTATCCGACGGCCACCACGGGTGGCCGTCGATGGCATAGCATCGGCCTCCTCCCGTGTGACAAGATTCTTTGGATGACCCATCCCTGTAGTTCAAATACTAGTTAGGAGATAATATTTTTAGGCAAATTTATATTTTTCTTTCTGTGGTTCAGTTGCTTAGGACCAAAACATAAAGGGAGGTTCGGTCACCCACTGCCAAACCTCACGTTAATGTTCGGTCATTAAGTACCGATTCTTACTAACATGTTCGGTAACTGAATATCGAACCTCACTCATAAGTTCGGTCAAACATAGCCGAATCTCCCTCAAAGGTTCGGTCACCAACGACCGAACCTTGTGTTGGAAACTAGACCCTGGACGGCCGAACCAAAGTGAGTCCAATAGTGACAACATACAACAACCCCAACATTCATTCATTACAAGCAACAACAATAACAACAACAGTAAAAACAAACAACAACTAACAAATAAACCTCACCTTCGATTTAGTCCGAGTTTAGTAGTCCAAAACTCCAACAATCACCAAACCTATTTTCCTTCCAACACAGTGACGAAATTCACGTCAGGGGGATCGAATTCGACGAAGAGATTGATCCGCAGAGGTGAAGATTGTATGAAATCAAGGAGAGTGTTTCGATTTGAGGGTTTGGTAAGGGTTTAGGCGAGGGTTTCGTTGATGGGGATGAGGGAGTCGGTTTCGAATTGGGTGTGGGGTGACCTCCTAAGCAAGGATAATTTGGAGAATTCACACTTTCATTGAGGGTGACTTAATCGAACTATGAATTACACTCATCATGTGGCTTGCCCTTACACTTTTATGGGGTGCACATAGCGCGCCCTAATAAAAGTTGTAAATTAAGCCAAGAAAAGGTTACAAGTTAAAACTAACAATCCAACTTGTAATTTATTTGGGGTACATACTGTTGTAAATTAAGTTGGAACTTGCTAAAAACTAGAGAAGGAAAGTATGGGACTTAGAACTTCCACTACTACAAACTACTACTACAAAAGATAAGATAAGAAATGAGAGAGTTGGAATGAGAAATTCTTCATTCAACTTGGTGTGATTTTACAATGAGGTTGGCACCCTTTATATAGCCCCTTTGGTGATGATAATAAATGCACTTAGATAATGTTTACAAGTAACACATACATCACATGTCATACAACTCTTCACAAGCAACATTGACAATACATGGAATAATGAGTACATTGGATATGAATACAAGTAAGAGCAATGCTTGATATTACAACTCAATAAAAAATCCATGCTTGAAAATGTGGTCATCCAAAAATCTTGGTCAATTGTTCATCCATATCATAACATTTCCCCGTAGATGACAATTGCTTAGAGAATGTGCTTCGTTAAAACTTCTACTATGAAAAACCCTGTGAGAAAAAATATAGTAAAAGAAAAAGAGTACACTATTCTCATAAATCTTAAGATAAGTATAATATTGTTATGATTGCCTCATTAAAAACCTTGCTAGGAAAACTTAATGGGATAAATCCATAGCTAAGGGAAAAAGAGTGCAATACACTAATCAATAACTCCCCCTCAAGTGAACATGGGTGAAACTTGTTCTGTTTCTTTACTCGCAATATCATTAAGTTTACGCAAGTCAATACCATATGTAAGCCTCTTAAATGTAGTAGTTAGTAAGCCTTTGTGAATAAATCAGCAAGATTATCACTCGATTAGATTTGCTTGACATCAATTTCACCATTTTTCTGAAGCTCATGTGCATAAAAGAATGTTGATGAAATATGTTTTGTTCTGTCCCCTTTTATGAATCCTTCATTTAATTGTGTGATACATGCTGCATTATCTTCATATAATATGGTTAGAGAATCTTTTATTGAAGGCAATCCACATGATTCTTGAATATGTTCAATCATGTTTCTCGACCATACACATTCATGACTTGCTTCATGAATTGCAAGTACTTCAGAATGATTGGAAGAAGTAGCAACCATAGTTTGCTTTACTGATTTCCATGGTACAACAGTATTACCACAAGTGAATACATATCCCGTTTGAGAACGAGCCTTTTGGGGATCAGATAAAGATTCAGCATCAGCATAACCTTGGAGATTCAATTTTACTTCTCTCAAGTAAAACAAACCCATGTCACTTATTCCTCGAAGATATCGGAAAACATGTTTAACATCATTCCAATGTCTTCGAGTTGGTGAAGAGGTGTGTCTTGCAAGTAGGTTGACAGCAAAAGCAATGTCAGGTCTTGTACAATTTGCAAGATACATAAGTGCGACAATTGCACTTAAATATGGTACCTCCGGACCAAGTAGCTCTTCATCACTTTCATGAGGTCAAAATGGGTCCTTATCCACTTCAAGTGATCTAACAACCATTAGAGAGCCTAATGGATGTGCCTTGTCCATATAAAATCTTTTTAATATTTTTTTCAATATAATTTGATTGATGGACAAGTATTCCACTTGGAAAATGTTCAATTTGCAAATCAAGACAAAGTCTTGTTTTTCCAAGTTCTTTTATCTCGAATTCCTTTTTCAAGTATTCGAATGTTCTAACGATGTCGTCGTGGCTTCCCACTATATTTAATCTTCAACATATATAGCAATAATCACGAATCATGTTGATGATCTTTTAATAAAGACATATGGGCAAAGTGGATTATTTGAATATCCTTTTTTAAGTAAATAATCACTAAGGCATTTGTACCACATTCATTTGGATTGTTTCAATCCGTACAAAGACCTTTTTAATTTTATAGAATGCATGTTATGAGATTTTGATTTTATTTCTTCGAATATTTCAAATCCTTCAGGGATTCTCATATATATATATATATATTTCACTATCTAGGGATTCGTATAGATATGTTGTAACAACATCCATTAGATGTATATCAAGCCCTTTAGAAACCGCAAGGCTTATTAAGAATCGAAATGTGATTGCATCTATAACAGGAGAATATGTTTCCTCATAATCAATGTCAGATCTTTGTGAGAAACTTTGAGCTACAAGTCTTGCTTTGTACCTTGGAACCTCTTTTTTTCTTTTATTATTCATACAAATACCCATTTATATCCAACAAGTTTTACGCCATCTGGCGTTTGAACAACCAGACCAAAAACTTATCGTTTTTTCAATGAGTCTAGCTCTACTTGGATAGCCTCTTCCCATTTTTGCTAATCAGGTCTTTTTGGACATTAGTCCACTGATCGTGGTTTTATATCATCATCATTTTCACATATTTCAAAGGACACATTGAAAGCAAATATATCATCAGGAACAATATTATTTCTATCCCAAATCTTACCAGAGTTTAAATAATTTATTGAGACCTCATTATTTTCATCTTTTCTCTATTTTTCTAGAGGCAATTGTTCCTTGTCAAAATCAACTTGTTCTTACAAATCCTTATCGAAGGATTCTTGTGCTTTCTCGGGAGTATTTTGATTTGCATTTATTTTTACTCCCGTTTTCCTCTTTCGAGGAAATGTATCATTTAAACCATCTGGTCTTCCACGCTTTAAGCGTTTTGTTGGTTCTTGTGCATTTTATTACACATAGACATCAATTCTTGCAGGAGCATTTATAGGTGGAATATGTGATTTTGTCACTCGTTTTGCGTTAGTAAATGCATCCGGTAGTTGATTTGCAATTTGTTGCAAATGAATGATCTTTTGATTTGTGCGTGGATCATAATGTGATAAAGTTGATGCGTTCCAAGCAATTTCGCGCCATTCCTTTTGAATTGACTTTTTCTCTCCCCCTAATGGTGGAAAAATTGCTTCATCAAAGTAACAATTAGCAAAACGTGCAGTCAATAAATTCCCTGTTAGGGGCTCAATGTATCTTTATAATGGACGATGAGTTAAATCCAACATAAGTCTCAAGTTTTCGTTGTGGATTCATCTTAGTTCTATTGGGACGTGGTATAGGAACATACACTGCACAGCCAAAAATTTTCAAATGTGAAATATTTGGTTGTTGACCTAAAATGAGTTGCATGAGGAATGTTCATGGTATGCAGTAGGCCTATAACAAATGATAGATGTTGCCTGAAGGACTGCATGTCCCCAAACTGAAGTAGGTAACTTGGTTCTCATGATTAAAGGTCTAGCAATTAATTGAATGCGTTTTATCAAATATTCTGACAAATCCTTCTGAGTATGCACATGTAGAACAAAATGTTCAATGATAATTCCTATAGACATACAATAATCTTTAAATGCTTGAGATTGAAACTCTCCAGCATTATCAAGACGGATGGTCTTGATTGGGTTGTCAGGGAATTGTACTCTTAACCTAATGATTTGTGCTAAAAGTATAGCAAATGCAACATTACGGGTCGAAAGCAAACAAACATGTAACCACATAGTTGACGCATCTATCTAAACCATGAAATATCTAAATGGTCCACAGTGAGGATGAATATGTCCACATATATCTCCATGAATGCGTTGTAAGAAAATTGGAGATTCCACAACAATTTTACTTAGGGATGGTTTAACTATCAATTTACTTTGAGAACAACTAGCACAATTATAATCACCAGCTGAAAAATATTTTGTGACTCCTTAAAGGATGTCCATGCGAATTATCAATTATTCATCATTGATGATCCTAGATGACCAAGTTGGTCATGCCATAAAATGAATGTCTTAGGATCATTAATTTTCTTATTTAAGACGACATTCGTTTCGACATGTCTTATATGAGTAAAATATAATCCAGAGGATAAAGCTATGAATTTTTCTAACACTTTTTTTTCCATTTGAAACCAGTGTGACAGAGAAATTCTCTATTATTTTCGTTCATGGTTTCAATGTGATATCCATTTTGTCGAATATCTTTAAAGCTAAGTAAATTTCTTTTGGATTTTTCAGAGTATAAGGCATTGTCAACATGAATTGTTGTTCCCCCGGGCAACATAATATTTGCTCTTCCAAAGTCATTAATCAAATTGGAGATATCAGATATTGTTTGGATATTAGCCTCAGCTAAGTTCAAATTGGAGAAATATTCTCTTTTTTTTTAAGGATTATGTGTGTTGAAACATAATCAGCAAGACATATATCGCTCTTATTTGATTCATGATTTGAAATTTGAACACATGATTTGATGATCCATCTATACAAATAATGTTTGACAAATTAGAAAAATAGTCATATTTTATTCATAATAAGAAACTAGTAAATATAAACTAAAAAGCATAACAAAAACTAGTGCATATAATTATTGAAAAGTATTACATATGATCATTAAAGATATCGAGATTAGTGTTTGGATCATCGTGAAAATTTGGGACATCCATATAATTAATGTTCAACGAGTCATCTCCGACAGTGAAGTTCATCTCAACTGTTTTGTCTTTCTCCTTTAAGGAGGCTTGATAAAGATCAATAAAATGCTTAGGCGTGCGGCATACATGAGCCCAATAGCTTTTCAGACCATACATGTGGCATGGTTGGTCACGATTATGAGCATGCCCATTTTCAGCAGCATTATTTCCTTTATTCTGAGCGGCGTCATTTCTATTCCATTTATTTTATAACTTATCACAATAGAATTTACAATAGGGCTTGCCACGATCTTTGTCGATTGATCCTTTTCCCTTTCCATGTCCGTGATTTTTCTTTCCTTGACCATTTTTATGGTTATTATAAGATACAACACTTGCTTCATTAATTTAAACGGAACCAGTTGGACGTGAGTTGTGGTTCTTCAATAGAAGCTCATTATTTTGTTTAGCCACCATGAGACAAGAAGTTAATTCCGACTACTTTTTAAATTGAAGTGCTCGACATTGTTGTTGCAACAACAGATTCGAGGCACGAAAATATTGAATGTTTTTTCCATCATTGCCTCATCGAATATATTTTCTCCACATAGTGTCAAACGAGAGATAATATTAAACATGGTGGAGTTATACTCACTAACTGTTTTGAAATCTTGTAGCCTAAGATTCAGCCAGTCGTTTTGAGCTTTTAGAAATATTACCGTCTTTTGATGATCATATCGCTCTTTCAAGCTTAACCACAAGGTGAGAGGATCTTTTATAGTGAGATACTCACTTTTCATACCTTCATGGAGATGATGGCGAAGGAATATTAATGTTTTCGCACGGTCGTGCATTGATGTTTCATTTACTTCTATAATAGTTTTTCCCGAGTCTTTAGCTTGGAGATGTATCTCGGCATCCAGTTGTCATGACAAATAATTATTGCCAGTGATATCGAGGGCAATAAATTCAAGTTTTTGAAGGTTTGTCATATTCTGAAAATATGTCAAGAAATTGGGTAAATAGGTTTTCTGTTTTATATAAAATAAATAATATACGATTAAATATATGTTCACAACTTGATTATTAATATACAAAATGTACTATTTGTATGAGTTGGTGGGATAACTTTCAGGTTGGGTGGCGTGACGAAGTCTACTAAAACCATGCATTCTCGAACAGGATAACTCGTCTCCCTTTCAATGTTTAACTTTACCAGGGACAAGACTTACCCACTATCAACCCAAACTCATAGCACTATTTGCAATATAAAAATCAATAATAGAGCATAACTAATCGTTTGTAGTATAGCGAGAAAACTAGTTATGTCACATATTGACTTTTGATTTCTGATGTAGAAGATCGTACAAGACCTAACTACAGAGCATACTTTCGCAATCGGTGACGTTATAATGCATAGTGTATGAATAAAGTATGCATCTGTAAGTGATGCATGTAATAAAAAGAAAGCAACCATGATAACATGGAATAAATTAAACTTATTTAAATTAATAAAAGTTATACCTGATACCTTCCTAGCTTTGTTTCCTTAGCAAGCTTTCTTGAACTTCAAGGTCTCCCCTTTGTGCAAGAGCAAGCTCGTGCTGATAACTTGTTGTAAATTAAGTTGGAACTTGCTAAAAACTAGAGAAGGAAAGTAGGAGACTTAGAACTTCTACTACTACAAACTACTACTACAAAAGAGAAGAGAAAAAATGAGAGAGTTGGAATAAGAAGTTCTTCATTCAACTTGGTATGCTTTTACAATGAGGTTGACACCTTTTATATAGGCCCTATGGTGATGATTATAAATGTACTTAAACAATGTTTACAAGTAACACATACATCACATGTCATACAACTCATCACAAGCAACATTGACAATACATATAATAGTGAGTACATTGGATATAAATACAAATAAGACCAATGCTTGATATTACAACTCAATGAGAAAGCCATGGTTGACAATGTGGTCATCCAAAAATTTTGGTCAATTGTTCATCTACATCATCATAACACCTACGTCATAAACTAGGGGTGCGATTAACTGCAACCCACGAAAATTTGGAGGCCCGCTAAGGGCACCCCACCGTTTCATGAAGGCACCCAAATATTTTGTAAAAATTCCAGCGAAAATGGAAAAGACCATTTTGCCCCTTAATATATATTGATTCAAACCCCACAAACCATTTTGAGAAAGAAACAGGGGCACCCCACCACCAAGATCTGAGCACGTGAACCATAAAGCGACATTGCGTTTGGCGAGCGTTTATCGATTCTTGCGGCTTGACATCATCCGACAGCGAGGTAACAATGGTTGACAACCATATGATGCTTTGATGGAACTGTTAATTTGATTAAAACTGTGAAAATGATGATTTGTTTGTCAACGTAGGGTTTGGTAAATTCGACAAATCCGAACTTGTTTGCACTATATAATAGAAGATTGTATTGCTATGGTGCAAGAGGAGGTTGAACTTGAGGTAATTTTTGAAATTTAATGTGTTTTTTTATGCGGTTAATCAAATTTTATGTCGATGTGCGCAATTGTTTCGGCCTCGCAGGACCGAGATGTAGAGCAACGTCTCGGTCAGAAAGGACCGAGATGTCTACATAGTTCACGGAATTCAGTGAACGCTACATAGTGGCATTCTCGGTATGGACGACCGAGACTACTAAGGAACTCTCGGTTGTACGTGAGCGAGACTCTGCTTATAGTGTCGGACCTGTACAACCGAGAACCTATTTTTTGGGGTTTTTTGGTGATTGTGCTGTACATTTTGGTTGATTATAATGTTACACTGATTGTATTGCAGGTAATGCCGGTTTCTACCTTATTTCCAGACTACAAGGACACGTTTACACCTTGTAGGCCATTCCCCTCTAAAGAAGCGGCTATTTCATTGCTTCAAATGATAGGCCGGGAGAACATGTTTGTGCTAGTGACAAAGCACTCTGATGCCGGGGGCATTAAGCGCAGGGGAATGATGAAACTTGCGTGTGAGAGGTTTGGAACATATAGGGGAATGTCTCAGAGAGTAAGGAAGGGGAAAGCGGCCAAAATTTCTTTGAAAGCAAGAAATGAAGAAGAAGAGGAAAAGGGGATGACTCTAACTGGTACGAATAAATGTGGATGCCCTTTCCTTATCAACATAAAGGAAAATGCTGACTCCTTGTGGTATGTCACTGTCATATGTGGGAGGCACAATCACGACCCCGCAAAAAACTTGGACGCCCATTCATTTGCCAGAAGATTGGATAAGGGGAGCCAGAAGGTTGTGGTGCAGATGACAAAGGGGAATGTCAAGCCAAGAGACATCCTAAATACGTTGAAGCAAAGAGATGTTAGAAACGTATCGACAATGCGGACAATATATAATGCAAGACAAAAAGTCCGAATTGAGGATGCGGGTGGGAGGACTCAAATGCAACAAATGTTGCACATCGTGGAGAAGAATAAGTGGATGTCTTGGCATAGGAAACATCCCGATACGAATGTTGTCACCGATTTATTATGGTCACATCCCGACTCAATAAAGCTGTTAAGGTGTTTCTCATCGGTAATTTTGATGGATTGCACGTACAAAACAAATAGGTATCGAATGCCTTTGTTGGAAGTTGTTGGCATCACTTCTACGCATTTGACGTTCTCCGTTGGGTTTGCAATTATATCATCAGAGAGTCATGCGAATTATGTTTGGGCACTTGAGAACTTGAGATCCATATTGGATGGGTGGCCTAAACTGACGTGTTTGTTACCGATAGGGACTTAGCCCTTATTAGTGCCATTGAAGAAGTATTTTCGTCATCGTCTCACCTCCTTTGCTCTTGGCACGTCAACAAAGTAGTATTGACCAAGACTAAGAAGATGTTTGGGGAGAACGATGGTTTTGCGCGTTTCATGGATAGGTGGACGAGCGTGATGTATGCCAAATCGGAGGCCTTATTCAAAGTTAGGATGAATGAGTTGCGTTGGGAGTTTGGGAATGTCAAGGGTCTTACTGAGTACTTGGACAACACATGGGTAAAGAACTACAAGGAGAAATTTGTCCCCGCATGGACAAATAGAATTATGCACTTGGGGAAACAACAACGCAAAGAGGGTTGAGTCTGCGCATTCCACTCGAAGCTACACCTTGGCAACATGATCGGGCATATTTTGAGACTTTGTGAAATGTGGTTGATGGCATCCTTAGAATCCAACACAACAACATCAAGGCATCGTTTGAGCTCAGTTTGAATGTGGTCCAACATGAGTACATTGATGAGTTATATCGACGATTGCGTGGTTATGTCTCTCAACGGGCGCTTAAGGTAATTAGAGATGAATTGGCACGTGGAGAGGATGTTGGTCACGACTCCACTCGTTGTGGTTGCGAGATACGTACCACACATGGCCTTCCTTGTGCACACGAGCTAAACCATTATAAATTTGCTGGGTCGCCCATCCCTCTCGAGGACATTCATGTTTACCGGCGAAAGTTGAGTATGATACCTGAGAATCCTGTGGATCGGTCTGGATACAACGTGCATGATGAGATTGAACGGGTGTTGCAAAAGTTTCATGCTTGCACTGATGAAGACGATCGCCTCAGGATTATTTAGCAGCTCGGGGAGATTAGTCGACCTTCGTCTACACCGGGTGTTGTGCCACCGGCGAAAATAAAGACAAAGGGAAGGACACCGGGGTCTTCAATCGGAGGTAAGGCAGGATCGAAGAGAGAACACCATAATGACGACTAGATTGCCGAACGGATTTGAGTACGTGTTTTCCACAGAAGAGGCCTCTAGTTCGAGGAAGAAGAAAAGCAAAGTTGTTCCTAAAATGCGTCGTGCCAGTCGACGCACGCAAAGTGCATCTAACATGGCTTATGCTCATTGCATAGAACCGGATTGGTTGCCACATGTTGAGGGCACTATCGATGTGGTAGCCGATGGAAATTGTGAATATCGGTGTGTTGCCTCTGGGCTTGGACTTGCCGATGTAGACGGTTGGAGGATTGTTCGTAGAAGGATGTATGATGAGATTATCGGGTATGAAGACCTTTGGCGGGAAGTGCTTGGCACGAGTTACGAGACTGTCAAGATTGATGTGCATTGTCCAGATAATCAAGTTGGTGCATCTTTCAAAGAATGGTTGACACTTCCAGACATGGGATTGTTAGTATCCACTGCATTCAATGTCATTCTTGTAAACCTCTCGCATGGGAGTGCCTCGACATTTCTACCTCTACGTAGTGCTCCACCGTTGTCGTTGCACAGCAGAGTTATTATTGCCATGATAAATGACATGAATATCCATTGGGTTAGGGTAAGTTCTATGATTTTTTTGAATTGTTATGTTTCCCCCCTAATCGGGTTTGTGACAATATCTTCTATGTTATACTGTTCACTTTGACAGGTGAAGTTGCGTGTGAATGCACCGTTGCCATCCTTATATCCATCGTGGGACCGGTATGTTGAGGACTGCGCCAAAGGTTGGCGAGATGGATTCGTAATTCGAGATATTGCGCCCCTTGCAACTGTTGATGAAGGCACCACCACAGTGGTAGATTTAGGTACACCGTAGTATAAAACTTGTACCTAGCTATGTTGATGGTTGTACATTTTGATTCTTGGAAACTTAGTTTGAATGTTATATTGATATATAATGAGTTAAGTTTCGATGCAAATTGTCGTATTGTTGTACATTTTCATTCTTGGAAAGTTAGTTTGAATGTTATATTGATATATAATGAGTTAAGTTTCGATGCAAATTGTCGTATTGTTGTACATTTTCATTCTTGGAAAGTTAGTTTGAATGTTATATTGATATATAATGAGTTAAGTTTCGGTGCAAATTGTCGTATTGTTGTACATTTTGATTCTTGTAAACTATGTTTGAATCCAACGGAGGATCTATAATGAGTTAAGTTTCGGTGCAAATTGTCGTGTCGGACCTGATTGTCCGTGACCGACGGTATAGTCTCGGCCATAGTCCACCGAGAACAAACGTGACGCATCGGCCTCGCATTGCCGAAACTTCTCCCTCTCGTCGACCTATGCGCGACCATACACAGGGATTCTTGGCCATGAGTTACCGCGAGTTCATCACGCATCTCGTTACCAGCACACCGAGAGCATTTGGTCGACATGTTCAACAACTGCACACGATCTGACCGTCGACCAGTGCCCAAACGTACTGGCACAATGTCGGTTATGACTCACCGATAATCTCAGATAAGTTTCGTGCATTAGTAACCGACACATTGGAAAATATAGGATCAACATATATTCTCGGCCAGGCCACACCGAGAATCCAGCGTTTGTTTCGGTTGGTCGCAACCGACAATTCAAAAGAGGTGTCGGACCTGAATGACCGACACACGATCTGACCAAAAAAAAACTATGTTAACTAAACCAAAATGACCAAGATAGAAGCCAACATCCTGAATATCAAGTATAACAAATGTAGAACAACAAGTAATGTAAAACATATGTCCAAACTGTCATAAAACATCATCCAACATACAACTACTCTACCAAACTGTCATAAAACATTCATCCAACATACATCAAATGTATCAAACTGTCATAAAATATGCATCAAACATTCATCAAACATTCATCAAAGTATCCAAACAATAAAATAAATTTCTATGTTCCCTCAAACACTCTATGCTCATTGCTTTGGTTTCTTCAAATTCTTCCTTTGGTACTCCTTCCCAAGCATTCTCTTCGGAGGGCGAGCATCGACCGTGGCGTGCGGAGCATTGGCCGGGGTGGAGTGTGTAGAAGTGCTACCATGCTGGGACTGCCTCGGGCCTGCTTCGGTAGGAGCGGATGTGGCGGTTGTGCTGGTTGCGGTCGCCGGAGTGGTAGTCGTGGTGGTGGGACCTATACTCCTCCCCGAAAGGAAATTGACGATATCACTCGCCATTGTCCTCGCAGACTCAAGCGTACACAACTCCGGCGGGAGGTCCATCCATCGTAATGTCGCGTCCAACGCACGCCTATTACGCTGATGAAAATAATCGGGTTAGTGTTAATGTAAAACATATCGGGATGAAAACAAAGGGCATATGGGCATGCATAATACATATAACCATTTCAATACCTCCAGTAGCTCGTTGTCTGCGATGGTTGTGGCGACCATGTCTTGGTCCTCAAGGCTCGGATTGGTGATCACGGGATGAGACATTTTGAGGAACCAAGGTAGGTAGTCCGATGTAGCCAAAAACTCGAACTCGCCTTATTACCACGAACTTCGGGAGCCAACAAATGGTTCCTCCATCGCTCCCAATTGTCTTGCTGGAACCCATACTTGACCGAGTATTTGTTCGCTAGATGGGCATCGATGTGCTTCCAATGGACGGTACGGAGGATCTGGTATAGATTGCACGTGGCCAAACTATCTCAGAATCCTCTCCGAATGGTAGGGCTCCACCACATCCATGTACTTAATCGTCCTATTGTAAAAGGCCATCGCGCGCACAACTCCATTTTCCCTGTAATTCACATATGGGTCCCAAGTGACCTAATCAAAATGCAACAACCATTGTTAGTAACCAAAAAACCAAAACATCTCTCATTACATGATTTGGATAACCATCTCACCTCACTTGGGCGCAACCTATCCAACGTTCTCCTAATGGATCCGAGCTTCTCAACATTCAGCACCGTCTCGTGCTTTTGAATCCATCTGCAGACACGAGGTTGCACGTAGTCCATGTATTTCACATTGGGTGTGGCGAGACCAAGTTTGAAATGGTCGTACACCCATCCCTGCAAATACTTACAACGTTAGTCCGCAAATGCAAGTTGGCGTAATAATTATACCAAAAACAAAATAAGTCTATTTTATAACAAACCTCAAGCAATGTGAGGTAGCCAGCAATCTGAGACACTTGCACTCTGGAGGCAGACCCCAAGTGTCGATACAAGTAGGCCAACGCTTGTTTGCACCCCATGCGTACTTTCCCACGTCGTCCAAGTCTTCAAGAAGCTTCGGCGAAGTGCGATAGACACCGAGACCTATTCTTATCGGCAAATAGGGTGCAAGACAAAATATACAACAGTACGCTCGGTCATGTGCATTCCACGGGAGGATAATTTGTGGGTTTCGAACCGGCTTTGGGGCACCATCGACTCTTCAACCAACATTAGCGCCTTTGTTAGCCCCTTGCGATATTCACCTCCTCCTCGGCCTCATCGACGCTAACCCCAAGTAGTTTCGAGACCATCTTAATAGCGTCCGAGCGAGATTCCTCCGTGTACCTCGCAAAGTTCTCAACTGCCACGACTTTGCCCGTCACAGGAATCTTCAGGAGGAAGCTCACATCCTCTAAGGAGATAGACATTTCACCAAATGGTAAGTCTAAATGTGTTCGTCACCATTTTGCCACCGCTCCACAAATGCGAGAGATAACCTCCTTGTTGGCCTTGCGGTATGAACAATCTATCAGCGTATTCAACCCAGAACGCCGAATAATCCTCTGAAGTCCCTCCGTGTCAGGGTGGCACGACTGTAAATCCCATTCTTGTATCTGAGCTCCGTGATTGATACACTTGAGAACCGGACGCTCCTGCAAAAAAAACACATCTCGTCATATTTGTGAAAACCCTGAGTTTTAAATTACTCGGTCAATGAAATTTTAATTACCTCAATATTCCAAATTGCTAATGCGACATGATCCTTAAAGCTCTTCAACAACGCACCGTCTATAGGACCACCGGGGAAAGGAGCACGCATTTCAACAGGCACTTTGGCTCTCCTTCATTATGGCCACTCCACCACTACTACTCTCGCCCACATTACGATCGGTTTCGTCGTGTTCCCCCGCCATTGATGAGTCATCGCTACTAGACTTCGATGCATGACCCTCCTCCTTCCTCTCGGGCAACAACAACATCCTTGGGTCGCCGAGTGTCGATGTTCGAACCCTCATCGTGCAATTCTAACCTTGCACGATTTCCATCTACCTTAACCTTTCCCTTAACATCTTCGTTCTCCTTCTCTTTCTCTTTCCGGTAAGATGCTGTCGGGGGTCTCCGGCCGCCTCGCCCCCGGTTGGCCCTCGACACCTCAACACCAGCCTCCTCCCTTGTCACCGGTGCTTTCGAACGAGCCATACCTGAAAACAGTACAACATATAAGCGTCTGGAACAGAACCAAAATAAATATTACTAAAAAAAAGGTTCAAAATTATCATTTTCTGATGTCTCGGTCAAGCAGGTTCGTGAAATAAACCATATTCTCGTTCACTACTGACCGAAAACGGGTAAACTATCTCGGCAATGTACAACCGAGAGCAATGAAACATTCTCGGTTGTACACCACCGACATGGCATACCCAATTCAATTCGCCTTACTCTCGTCATGTGCCGACCGAGTCGACTCTAACCCTCTCAGCATTGTACAACCGAGAGATGGAGTACATTCTCGGTTGCACACCACCGACACAACATTACCTAACACTAATTATAGCTCTCGTCATGTGACGCAGCGGAGATCTTCTAAACCAGTTGAACGAATCCACGAACAACTCGATCTAGGTCAGAACTTAAGCCAAAGTTCGAAAATTCTTTTATTCAAGCAAAAAAACTGCGAATTACATCTAATAGGTCGCTTAAATAGCGAAACCCTAAAATTTGTCAAAAATAGTAAAAAGTATAAAAAGCCCTAAACTGAAAACTAGACGAAAAATATAAACAAATGCCGCAAACGGCAATAAAAACGGAAATTCCTAATTCTTGGACTTCATCATTATCCTGTCAAGATTTGCAAGCTAATTCTTGGACTTCATCATTCTCCCCAGGGTGGACAGAATTCGCCCTCGAATTGTCATCATCGACGTATCCTCCATCGCGTCGTCGAATTTCGTCGAATCGCACCCTTCGTCGAGGATTGATCGGTCCGACAACGTGCCCGCTGCAGCGCGGATTGCTCGCGCCATTCACGCGCGTTGCGTTGCCAATGTCGTGCCCACTCCGCTCCGCGCCGCGCGCTGCCAGCTGCCCGTCCTTCGTCCCGCCGCCGCCGTCCGCGCCACTCGATTCGCAGATTGCGTGTCGTCTGCGTCCGCCGCCGCCGCCGCCAATTCCGCCGTCCGCGCCCGCTTCTTCTGCGTCGCCCGCTCTCGCGCGTCGTGCCGGCTCGACGTGGGAATCGCGTCGTCGCCGCGCCATTGCATTGCTTGGTCCGCCGCCATTGCTCGTCATGCTGCTGCCATGTCGCTCTTTCATGTTACAGACTGGGAGCCGTGCGTCGCCGTGGTCGTCCCTCCGCGAGCTCCTCGTCGGCGTCCCTCTCTCTCTCTCTCTTTCCTTTTTCTTTTCTCTCTTTCTGGTTCTTTCTCTCTTCTCCACAATAGGAATTGCAACTTCAGGAACATCAACATCTCTATCTACCTCCTTTCCCATCAAGATGTAAACTACCTCAGAATCCTGTAATGCATCTTCAAATCTTGCCAAAGACAGCAAGTGCTAAATTCTTTAGTATGCTTAACTTCCTCCGGATCCTTGGCGGGTACTAGCACAATCTTCACTCCCTTGAACATAAGGGTGTATTTATTGGTTTTCCCATCATGCACAACTCCCCTATCAAACTGCCAAGGACGTCCCAGTAACAAGTGGCAAACATCCATAGCCACAACATCACACCAGATTGAATCCTTGTAGTTAGCACCAATAGAAAAAGTCACCAAGGCGCGCTTCGACACCTTCACCTCACCACCCTTCTTCAGCCAATCTAGCTTGTAGGGCCTGGGGTGTTGTTCAGTTGCAAGGCCCAACTACTAAACCGCTTCAACTGAGACGATATTCTCGCAACTGTCTGCATCAATCATGAACCTGCACACCTTGCCTAAGATGGTACACTTGGACTGAAAGATGTTATTCGCGACCACTCATTATCGCGACATGACTCTAGGAGTCATACAAGAACACCTCACAACCAAGGCAAGTACCCACATCTGCAGTCACGATCTCCTCTTTGTGTTGTCGAAGTATCAAAGGCGGTTCTGCAGAGATGTTGGCCTCTTCCCCTTCGTCTTCCTCTTCGTTCTCAATAAAGAGAGCCTTCTTCTCTTTACATTCGACTTCCTGTGACCAACTTCGCCACAATCGAAACATTTAATCCCACTAGTGCTAGGTCATTCGTGCGACTAACGGGGTTAATTGCGCGGTATTACCTCCGTATTGGCCGTCCCAACACTAACATTCTTGGAAGCATTACTCACACCCCGATTGTTGTTTCTCCACCAACAATGCTCGCCGGTGCGCTGCAGATAAGGAAACCGGATCAAACATGTTGACGACATCTTAGATCTCGCACCCTCGGTCCACCAATATACCGCGCCACTAATTGGTCGTTAGTCTCCCTGCAGTTCTTTTCTAGCGACTAAGCGATAAAACTCGATAGTGTAATCATCTATCGACTTTGCCCCTTGTCTCGGATTCTCGCAACCTCGATACATAAGGCGTTGGAAGTTGTAAGGCAAGAACTCGGCCGTAAGTGCTTTTTCATCTTCTCCCACGAGGTGATCTTCGCCTTTCCATTCCTATTTCGCATCAACTTCTGCTTTGTTGCCACCAAGCGCGTGGCCCTGTTGCGGAATACGAGTCGCAACCAGATTGCACACGCTTGTCTTCGGGCACACCTTTGAATTTTAGGACTTTTTCAAGCGACGCCGACCTACCCAAGAATTCTTCCGGTTGAAGGGTGCCATGGAATTCTAGGACTTCCGTCTTCATCCTGCACTCCCACCGCCTGCGATCATCCTCAATCGCACGCGGCTCGTAGCGCCTCATTGGTGCCTCAACATACTCATCCTCCCATTCGGTAGAAGAATCTCCTATTGGTTCATCACCAACAGGTTCCCTTCGATGGTTACGGACACGATCCATATTCTGACCCAACAACTGATCGATTCTGACAGTTAATTGTTCTACCACCGCGCCCATGCGTTGGTCAATTATTTGGCCAATTTGTCGATTCAGATTGTCACGGTCATACACCTCCTCGATACGCTGTTGGTTCCTCTTCGGCGGCATGATTTCTCCAATCACGCTGAAGTAGGCTCTAATACCAACTGACGCAGCGAAGATCTTCTAAACTAGTTGAACGAATCCACGAACAACTCGATCTAGGTCAGAACTTAAGCCAAAGTTCGAAAAAATTTTATTCAAGCAAAAAAACTGTGAATTACATCCAATAGGTCGCTTAAATAGCGAAACCCTAAAATTTGTCAAAAATAGTAAAAAGTCTAAAAAGCCATAAACTGAAAACTAGACGAAAAATAGAAACAAATGCCGCAAACGGTAATAAAAATGGAAATTCCTAATTCTTGGACTTCATCATTATCCTGTCAAGATTTGCAAGCTAATTCTTGGACTTCATCATCATGTCTCGACCGAGATAACACAAGTAATCTCGGCCATTCGTAACCGAGACTCTGTGAGCTCTTTCGGCCTGCCTGGCCGAGACGATGAGTTGCCAAAAATTTACCTTATGTCTCGGCCATGCTTGGCCGAGACATTAAACACACTCTCTGGCCTGTGTGGCCGAGAACCGCGATTTTCCAATAATGGAAACCTTGAACACACCGCCACACATACATTACAACTACTCTACCAAACGTAACTTAATTAGACTATCAACGTACCTTGAAACGATCGATTTCGCGCCAAATGTGTGTGTACGACGAACTTCAACCGAGCCCTAATTTGGAGACGAAATCGGCCAACACCCCGAGCCTACAAACTGGAAAAACCTCCTACAACGAAGGAGAAACACGGAGACGGACGAAAACACACGATTTCGGGAATCCTCGCAATGGCCGATCCTTAACGAATTCGTTCTTCCTCAAGGAGTTCGCTAGTGGGGGTGGTGGGGTGCGAGAGTTTTGAACGAGGGGTATTTTGAGAATTTCGGGTCCAATTTTTGGGTGCCCTGGGTAAATTGGTTAGTGCCCTCATTAACAGGGTGCCTTCATGAAACGGTGGGGTGCCCTTAGCGGCCCTCAAAATTTGTTAGAAAGATGTGTCTCAAATTGAAGTTACAGCACAAAAACCGAGGCCAATCGGATGACACACAAGCTCCTTGTGTACCTCCGAATCCTGGTGGAATTGAAAAGCGAAAGGGCGGTAGGAACGAAGGCGAAAAACGGGACAAGAGCAAGGATGCGAGTTTGTCTGGTAATGTATAATGGCGGAATCAACAATGGAGAACGAAGAACAACAGCAACGCCACATCTTCTTCGCCAGTTATCTGCTCTGCTCTGCCACTCCGATTCACTGTCTCTCTTCTTCATCGCGACGCCATGAGGCCTCTTTCCGGTTCGATTTCGGACAAAGGCAAGGTGAAGCCAATGATTTTTCATATTGAAATCAATGAATATTGCTGAATTTGTTGCTGTGCTAGATGGATGATTGAATTTCTAATAGAATAAGCTGTTAATCTGTACTAGTATGAGGGGGCTACGAAATGACAAATGTTGTACACAGCTCTATTTTTGGTAAATGAGAAAGTAAGGGTCAAACTAACCTTGTTGGATGACATTTAGTAGCGGTTTACACAACTTTAATGCAGTGGCAAAGGAAAAAGCACTAGAACTCTGACTAAGGCAGAGATCATATGTTCGGTTCTTGGTAGCTACATTATATTCTCTCAGTTTCCGTGAGTTATGGGGTTGTGGTGTTTGACTAACTTCTATGGGATTAGTTGAACCAAATGAAGGAGTGGTTGAAAAAAGTTCAGACAATCATGGTTATTAAAAAAAAAGGTGTGACTATTAGCACCCCTCTACCCTATATCAGCACCCTAAGCTGCCCCTATTACTAACCGCCCCTCCCATGTTGGGAAAAAAAAAAAAAACACACGTCGATGTCAAAAAAAAAGCTTGGTCATCACATCTGGTGCTTGAACTGGCTCTTATGGTTTTCAATAGAGATTTCTCAGCATTACTTTGGAGCTCTCTATCTCGGAGTATCAAGAAAACCTCTACATCGCGGAGCTGCAAAGTTCGTTTAATTAATGTAGTGAAGGACTGTGGTAGACTCCTGCGCAACAAATGTGATATTTGATTAAGGCCTTGTTCGGTTATGGGTAGAGTTAACTCCCGGGAGAAAACTTGGAGGGGAGTTGGAACTAATCTTGTTTGGTTGCCCAACTTCTCTTCAAGTTATCTCTCAACTCACACCCAAGGGTAAGAGATATCTCCCCCACCTCCTTTAGGGGAGTTATCTCCCAGAGTCTGTGGACACAATTACCTCTCATTAATTACCTTTTATTACCCATATCTATCTCTTTTGTTTGAAGGGTATTTATGTCAATTCATATCTTTTATCGTTTAAAAATTTGCAACTTCCCTGCAAGTTTAAAGTTGAACCAAACATGAAAATATGATCTTTCACTGTGAGTTAACTCCAAGGAATTAACTCCGCTCGCACTGTAAGTTGGCAAAAACGAACCAAACAAGGCTTCAGTTGTTGTGGTTGGCCATCTTCTCAGAGAACTACATTATTTATATTTCAACGTTGTTTGCTCAATTTGGTGAGTTAATTTGTTGCTCAGAACTTCACTTGAATAGAGAAATTGGAAATGAAGATGTGAGGTAGTTCTCTTGAGTTTAGTTCCTTCAATATGTGCTTGCTTTTCAATTGGGTCTTTTGCCTTGACCTTGAGGACGCCAAAAATGTTGAGAATGCCCAGTGTAGAGTGTGGTGTAATTTGTTTCAAAATTGCATTGCAATAGAGCTTTAGACATACCATTGTTCCTCGAACTGGCTTTTAGGGTTTTAATGGAGCAAAGAATGCTGCTACCATTGTTGGTAGCGATTTGTTTATGGGCCGTTGCCATACAGGGTAGCGGCATGTGCTATGGGTATTGCCTTTTATGATAGAGGCATATATTCTATGTCGCTACCATAATTGCAGCGGCCTTTACTTGTTGCCATTGTTGTATATGGTAGCAGCGAAAAGAGTAAGCCGTTGAAATAGGTGGAAGCTACACCTCTTTTAACCTAAGGTTTAAAAAATCAACAAACTTCGCCGAACTTTGGTGGAAGTTTGTCGATAATGAAAATGAGGTAGCGAAACTATGTGGCGATGTAAAACTTGCAAAGTTTTGCCTGAAACTTCAACATGTTTTGTCAAACTTTGATCGACAAAAAGGCAAAAAATGCGAGAATTCGAAGAAATCAACGAAGTTTTTGGGGAAGTTACTGAAGTTTTTGGGGAAGATATCGAAGTTACCCCTAAATAAAGTAAAAATTGAAAATTAACTTCTTTTCACATCAAATTGCAAATAAGGTCAAAATTTATCATATAAAACAATGTAAAAACAAATATTAATGTCGCGTGTGTTGCGAATTAAGTATTTATTGTAAAATAACTATTTTAAACAATTGTATTGTGATTATTATGCATTACTATTGTATTATTAAGTATATTTCTAACATCCTTAAGGAGAAATTTGAGTTTTCTAGTATTTAAAGTGAAATTCCATAAACCTCCATACACCGTCGAATTTTTGTAAAACTTCCCTCGTCAAAGTTAAATTCCTCGAATTACTTAAGTGAGCGAAGCTTCAGGCGAAGTCGAAGTTTTAAACCTTGTTTTAACCGCTGCCTTGTTAGAAAGCAACATACGTGATGTGCTGTTGTCGTACAGGGCAGCAGACCATTACGAGAAATACCCATTTTCTTGAACAAAAAACACAAAAAAGGTCTAAGCTTACCTCTCTTTGCTCCATTATGCATTCCAAATTTATTTTTCGATCTTTGAATGCCCAAATTGTTCACAAATATATGCCCTAAGCATTCAAAAGTATGTGTGAATCAAATTGTTACCATATACAACAATGAAATTGTATTTTGCAATGTGTATTGAAGTAAGGACTTACCATGCTTTGCAATTAGAATCCCAACATTGTTGGCGGTGAGTTGTTGAGTGTAGGGAGAATGAGATGAGGAGGGGTTGTAGATAGTGGATAATAGAAGAGGAGTTTAATTTAGAGTGGGGTGTAGATATGAGTTTGAGGATTAATGTGAGAAAGGGTGTAGAGAGTAGAATAAGGACTTATATGTAATTTTAAATTGGAGTATTTTAGTCTAAAAACTTATTAAGTTAATAGGGGGTTGATATAGGGTAGAGGGGGGCCAATAGTCACACCAAAAAAAAAATTGTAAAATAAGTTATCACTTATTATTAGATAACTTGAAAAGCTCACTTGCTTAGCTCCAATAGAATGATCCAAGGGCCTAATAACTCTATGCACCAATTCCTAATAGGCACCATCAACATGTGTAAAGAGGGCATTTCATTTGCACATATCATCCTTGAAAATACATACCAAAGTATTTTCTAATTCATTTCTATTTGTTGCATTGCAAACTCTAAAATAATGAGAGTAGCAATTTTAGTTCACATATCTTGTGTTCTTATGGTGTTGGAAACATTATAGAACAAAAATTTTCCGAAGGAATAAAGTATAATTCAACCTCCTTTCATTTTTTTTTTTTGCCATTTTTTCATAATTGAGAAGAAAAGTGTCGATTATAGTATCTCACTTGGTTTACAATTTCTCTTTTAGAATTGGATCCCTCCTTTTCAACCTTCTTTCCATTTTCAAATTTTCTCTTTGTGGATTTGTTTTTATTTACATCTCACATTCTCACTGGTAGTGATTGACTTAGAAGGTGGCCCCTCCCTGTTAGAAGTTTTTTTTTAGAACCGGTAAGGATGCTTTTAGTTTTAGTTCCTCGTAAGCGTCAACTACTTAGGTGGGGAAATTTCTCAATCATCTAATTGTTATGTGCCGTATGATCTCATCACGGGACGTGACAAAGTGGGATTCAAAGGCTTCTTTGGTCCTTGACATGATCTCAATTCAAGATTCTTTTAAATCTAATTGATAATTGCTTGACTCTATTATTCATATGATGTTTTTCAATAGATCTTGAAAACAACCCATCCTAGTAGGTTATTAAGGAAATGTAGCTACAATCTTGCAGTCTTGATTGAGGCTAAGGGTTATTGTGTGTTACCATAGATATCTAATACTTAGTTGGGAATGAACCTAGAAATGGAAATAACTATTTTCATTTTATTTTCCTGAATTTCTGACTTGATCTTGTCAACTTTCCTTGTGGACCGACGCTTGTATGTGCTCCCAACGAGTTCATCCATGATACTATTCGATGGAGATTAATATTTCACACGATTAGTTTGTTGCCCTTTTGACAAATCCAGAGAAAGTTACTGTTCATCTTTTGGTCGCTTGATTCTTTCTACTGCAACCATTGTTTTTTCTTCATTTGGAGCCAAATTATTCACTGTTGGAAATATTGGGGACTCTCCATGTTCATCAAGTAGAGATGGTCCAAATAGCTACAAATTTTCTACATTGATTATTGGTTATTGAATACAATCCGGATGTGATCTTGCAAATCTAACTTGCAAGCATTTATCTAGTACTACTGAAAAATCCTACTTATATATTGTAAAGGTTCCAACTTCTGATTCGGCCCTTTTAGTCTTGTTCTCTTACTATATAACCTTACAAGATTACCTATTTAAAGTTGTATTGCATGCAATGTTAGTCGCTCCTTATATTTTTGTTGTGCCTTATTCGGATTTTTACGAACCTTGTAATGAATTTGTTGAATTTGCTTGATGAATCTTGTGATGAGTTTTTACTCCAAATTGGTCATACTTGAGGCATTTGTTGTTTGTTGTATTTAATGGATGCGTCTTTCCTCTGAGTGAATCAGTCATCTGTCTGGTTGAATGCATTAATTCAACTTGTTTTGGACCATTTATTGTAAATCCCGCACAGGAAAGCAATGAGTTATTCTTTTCATTTTAGCGTCTGAAAAGGTAGATGGAGTCTTTGATCTGATGCTAAGGACAGAAAAATAATAATAATAATGACTATCTGTTTGAAGTCCCACTAATTGAATTGTCAATTTCCTTGTTTGAGAAATTCGTTGGCGGTATATTTTCATGTATTTTTGTTTTAATTAGTTTGAGACGTGTATTCTTTTGAGGCTTTCATTAGTGATGAAACTCTGTCTCTACCATTTAATATTAGATTGAATTAGTTTTGCAAATAAACAAAATAAAATTCTTGCTTTGCTGGGAATGATGTTATTACTACCACTTTTAATGTGTAGGAATCATTTGTTCGCAAGCGAGATGACCCTTACTTTGATGGCATGAGAAGAGTTGATCCAGATTTTATCACTCAAGGTCCCACTTTTCTTTCACAAGGTACTTTTGGTGACAGGAATTCAGCTGCATCCTCTTCAATCTGTGATGATTCATCTCACAAACAAATTCCTGTGGAGCCTTCGGAACATGTTTCTGATCAAAGATCAAAACAATCAGTTTCAAGTGTTCATCTTCTGGAAACTTATGAGCGGACTTTGCCAGGAAGGTTATCAAAATTTGTTGGGGCACCATTGTTTTCTTTCCCTACTATGCCATCTGATTCTGAAAGTAATATGGATGAACCCTGCTCTATGTTGGAGGATTCTATGCCAAGGGACTTTGAAGCAGATGATGAGTTCTACAGTATTACTGTTGTCGCAAAGCCGATTGTTGAGAAGAGATATAGTATGAATCAAAGGAAATCAGACCTTTCTAAAGTTCCACTTCCTCAGTCTGCTGCATCATTCTATTGTGGGCATTCACCTCAAATTGAAATTATAGAATCATGTGAAAGCATTGTGAAGCTTAATTGCTATTTGGCAACCAGAAGGGATGATATTCGGGCTGGTGTTCCAGGAATGTACTTGCATGCAGTAATCGGGCCGGAGGCTATTGGTAATTCCTCTTATCTTTGATTTTTCTTCCTCTTTTTCCCCTTCTCTTCTTTCTTCTTTTCATATAACTAACCTAGCCTTACTTTGTGTTTGTTGCTTAATGTTCACATTTATTTGACATTGATCATCGCCGTGTTCAAGTGCATGCATTCAGCAGCAAATTACTGAAACGAATTCTTCCGAGCCTTTTCTCTGTATTTTATTTACCATTAGTTACAGCCTGCTACGAGCACATGCAACGGATTATCGAGTTCTGAATGCTTTAATTCGCTTTAAATACTTCGTTTAGAAGTTTAGATCGATTCCTTTCTTTATAGCAGCCTGTTTGAATTGCTCGTCTCGTTTCTCAATTGCAATGTTCAATGCCTTAACAAGAAATTTGGCATAACCATTAGTTGCAAACATACAAGGGGAGATGGGTTACATGAGTAGAATAAAGACCAAGCCTAGTTAACAAGGACCTTAGTTTCAGTGTTCGTGGAGAGACAATGATTATGTCAGATCTTATCACCTCACTAAAGTGTGCCTTCTTTGGCTGAAAAAGTTGAAATAATTTGAAACACATTTTCGTGTTGTTACCAGGTACAGTATCTTGAAATCATGTACCTTTATATGTGAGATAATATTCCTTGTAGATATGGTTATATAAATAAAATTTCATTTAGATGAAAAATGGATGTAGTCAGCAATTATAGAACAAAAACAAAGCCTCAATCCCAAATTTGTTGGGGTTGGCTACATGGATCAAGTTTACTCGATTCAATTTTAATGCAGTTGGTGATGTGCTATATAGTTAGCAACAATGAACTGTTTTATTTATGTTAATTGTTGCTATGATGGGTAACAATATATGAGACTCAAGCTACAGGTACAGTGTTTCAATTTTTTTTATCCAGCCCTGAAAAGTTACTCAAACTAAATATGAAATTTCATTTAGTGAAGTTTTTTGCCAGCTTACTCTTAAACTACAGGGGCTTGACTATTTGAGTTTGTTTCCTCCAGTTTGTTTCAATCTTTCAAGAACCAACTTTTTAGACGTCATAGTCTTTCATGTAGTTTATTAAGTGCATTTATTTTATAGAAGAATTTATAAAGTTTCTTTATGGCCATCGAGCACGGTAGTTAGGGTCAGAGTCATTGATTCTTTAATGATTCTCAAAATTTGTCCTCCCAAAGCTGTAGAAAAAGTTTGCATGAATTATTAACCTCTAAAATTCAATTGAATGGGTCCAAACCAATACGAATTGAGCAGGATCAATTTAAATATTTGAACAAATAGTTATTGAATCAAAATAAACTGATTGCTGAATCTTTTTTTTATTTTTAAATTAATAAGAGTGCTAGGTGGTTAGTGTACGCTTTTACGATTCTAATGCCCAATTTAGATTTTGCAATTGAGTGATTTGAATTTCCATTCAATTAAATAAACTTTCATTCTTTCTTTCGAAGATGGATTAGCAAAACTTTCAAAGGTCTTTATTTAGGTTCTCATTCCAAATGCCTTGTGTGTTGGCTACATAATGTAACCATAGTTGTTTTTTCTAGGTTGACCAATTATTTGCAAAACTCCTAAAAGGCACATTAAGCCCATATTGGTAAAATGCTTACAACTTGTTGATGAGTGGTAACTTTGTGCAATTTGTAATTGGAATGAATTACTAGATATAAACTGGTTTGATTGATATCACATGACTGTTAGGGATTGGGGACTCTAGGGTCAAAGAGGGGGTTGTGGAGTAGTACAGAGAGAAAAAGTGGACAAGATGGCCTTAGAAACAAATGCAAACAAAAGGAAACTGTTATGAACCTTGGTTTGGGATCTAGTCACGGGCTTAGACATGGTGGAATTGATGCTTTTACCTATCTTGATAGGTGGAAAAGTTAAGAGAAAGGTAGAAGAGATAAAATAGGTGAAGATGAGAGAAATAATAGGTGTTGGTGAGAGGAGAGAGAGAGTAGCCGAGAGATAGAGAGGGAGAGAGTTACGAAAAAAGAGAGAGAATACCAAAATCGAGAATTGAGTCCGTGACTCTTCTCCTAATTTTTATCCTACTTTATCTCACATTAATAGCTTGCTTTATTCATCTCATAATACCCATATATATATAGAGTCCTAATACAATGGAAACTAGTAAATACTTAGCAACTGCTACTTTAGGTGCTTAATAGAAATAAGGAAACTACTAAATAGAAACTTCCTAGATAATAAAATAGCAACTACTTGAAATAAGAAAACTACTAAATAATTACTAAATAATTAAGACCATATCATTACTCCCATCCTATCCTTTAAGCTTGTCCTCAAGCTCAATTTTTGAACTTGGTCAATGGACATCTAGCCCATTATCCGCTCCACCATCTTCAACTTCATGAACCTCTATCAAAAGCAGGCGTTTGCACTTGTGTACAGTGTTGTAAAATTCATCGCAATTATAGCACAAACCCTTCGCATTTCGTTCCGCCATCTCAACCTTTGATAAATTCTTGATGAACGGAGGTGAGGAGTTACCGATTATTGTGTTAGCATTGGTGGTGATGGTTGTTGCTTTTGTGTCTGGTCGTTCAAGGGTGCTCCAGAGTCTTTAAGGATAGTTGTGTTGATGGAACTACCACTAGTTTTGGGAGTGGTCACCGTGGACATGCTGCATGCTGGGAGTGACTCTTTACAAAATTTTTGCTTGCGCTCTAAGGCACGAGAAAGATTCATGACAATACCTAAATTGCCCGGTTGTTGCAACTCAATGTCAATCCGCAAGTCCTCTGTCAAACCAGCGGCGAACAAGTCCACCTGTTGTCGCGGTTTAAGGTCCGATGTCCTGACCAACAAAGATTGGAACCGACTTTGGTATTCTTCTACTGTGTCGGTCTGCTTCAAATTGGCCAAGTCTCCTAATGGATTGTTGCTCATTGCCGGTCCAAATCGAGCGTGGCATAGGTCCTTGAAACGACGCCAATTGATGTTCACATCCTCCTGCTCCACTTGATCGAACCAAAGTTGTGCCTCACCTAAAAGGTGGAACGCGGCTAGTCCAACCATGTCTCCTCCCTGGGTCTTTTGATGGAGAAAGAACTTCTCACATCTCTTCAACCATCCCAAGGGGTCTTCGGTGCCATTGTATGTAGGAAACTCCATCTTGGTGTACCAAGGAATCATCTGCCCTCCGTACGGAAGGTCGATTCTCACTTCCGACCGGTTGCGGTGTTCAATGGAGCCGCTGGATTGTCCTTCGATATCTTGGATTGAGGGTTGTTTTGATGCTCCTCGTATTGCCATCGATAGATCCAACACTTGTTCTTCGAGAGCCCTTTGTCGAGCATTCATCTGCTCCATAAAGGTCTCAAACTTTGTAGTCAAAGCATCTGTGTCGCCCATGACACTGGGCTTGATATCAAGTTGTTATGAACCTTGGTTTGGGATCTAGTCACGTGCTTAGACACGATGGAATTGATGCTTTTACCTATCTTGATTGGTGGAAAAGTAAATAGAAAGGTAGAAGAGATAAAATCGATGAAGATGAGAGAAATAAGAGGTGTTGGTGAGAGGAGAGAGAGAGAGTAGCCGAGAGATAGAGAGGGAGAGAGTTACGAAAAGAGAGAGAGAATACCAAAATCGAGAATTGAGTGCGTGACTCTTCTCCTAATTTCGATCCTACTTTATTTCACATTAATAGCTTGCTTTATTCATCTCATAATATATATATATATATATAGATATATAGAGTCCTAATACAATGGAAACTGGTAAATACTTAGCAACTGCTACTTTAGGTGGTTAAGAGAAATAAGGAAACTACTAAATAGAAACTTCTTAGATAATAAAATAGCAACTAATTAAAATAAGAAACCTACTAAATAATTACTAAATAATTAAGACCGTACCAGAAACATGCAGAAAAATATTATCCCAACTATCAACCATTTGAGAGGATAACCTTTGCAATGTTTGCTCTTTGGTCCAAAATGACATTCTAACAAGAGAGACATCAACCACCGGGAATTTCCTATGATTTTTTATTTTATTTTTCCAAAAGGTTCTTCTATTCCTTTATTCTCAAACAAGCCAAATAAATTAAAAGGCAGCTGCCGACACAACTTGGAACAAAATCTAGGGCAAATAGAGAACGCTAAATGATGGTGATAGGCCTTGGCAAGTTGTTGAGTTGTTTGATCCCATATGAATTTATTTTTCTCTCTTTTTTATTACAAATCTGGTATGCAGAATAACAAGCCAGAAAAAGGTGTTTTTGAATTTGAAAATCAATGATCCCTAATTTCTTATTATATTTTGAATAAGCATATGAAGTGTATTTAACAAATAAGAGAATCCCTCATATAAGCTTAGGATCAATACAACTAGATACCGCAATCATAATGGAACTACCCAATTAAGAAATTAGATAGAATATTCACATTTTTTATAGAGCAAGTAAATTTGGGACCCTAAACAAGTCAAACAGAAATGATGCCAAGAAGTCAAGACAGTGATTACAACTTTGGTGCTACCTTCATCTTGGTTGAGTAAACTTAGTTTGGAATTGAGATTCTCTCCGCACACATCCTCGAGCTTGGTCGTAGGCGTTGAATACTTTTTAATAGGAATTCTTTTTATAGTATCTTCTGAAGTACACCCTTTATATGCAATCTATTGAGTGGTTGGGATGTTCGAAGGGAATTTAATCAGTCTCTAACATTTTTTATATAGTTTTTACCAATCCCGCATGCTTCGTTCAGTGATTACGTACTGGATTCCTTTATATGCTGATGGCAGGTTGATTATGATTATCATAGAATAATGGAATAGTTAAAAGTGAGATTCTTGGTTCAGTAAGAACTAGGGATGCAAGTAGGGCGGGGAATCCCGCAACGGGGATGGGGATTCCCCGCAACGGGGATGGGGATAGAGGTGGGGATGAGGATAAAGTCTCATACCCACACGCGGGGATGGATATGAGGATGGGGAAAAAAACATATTCGCGGGAATCCTCGAGGGGAATCCCCATTGGTAATATCCGTGGGGATCTCCTTAGGTATCTCTATTGGGGATCCTCGTGGTGATTACCCATGGGGATCCCCGTGGAGATCCTCGTATATATCAAATACATTTATATACATTGTATATATCAATTTTATATAATATTACAAGGCTTTCACCCAAAACAAACTCTAATGTGATTTATAATTTTAACTTGTTTGGTTAATTATATGTTTTGTTTTGAATTGTTTGCAACTATATTTATATGTTTTACTTTATTTGGTTGGAATTTTCAACAATTGTGATTCTATGTATGTGTACCATACTTTTTATAAATTTTTTGAAAAAAATTAAGTAGGAAAAAATATTTCCCCACGGTGATTCTTCGCAAATTCCCCGCAAGAATCCCCGCGGGGATCTTCAATGAGGAATGAAATGGGGAAAGATTTTTCCCTATGAGGATTCTCCATCCTCGCGGGGATTAGGCGGGGATGGGGATGAAAATTCATCCCTGCGTGGGGATGGGTATGGGAATGGGGGGATGAATTCTTAAGCGGGGATGGGGATGGAGGGTAGGATGGGGATGGAGATGGGGTCCCCATCCCCTACCCTCCCCATTTGCATCCCTAGTAAGAACCCATTTCAGTCATATTCCTTCACAAAACCATGTGCAGGTGCTCTCAATTTAGCTTCCGCATTGCTTTAAGCATCCAAACTCAAAATGGTAAAACCTTATGAGCATGGATAAAACAAAAAGATAAATCACATAAACTTGTTTTGGCCCAAAATGCCATTGTTAAAATATTGGCAACACCATTATTTAACAAAAAGTATGACGTTTGTTACCAAAAGAAAATATTTAAGACTATTTTGCAGAAAAGAAAGGGGATAATCTATTCCATGAAATCAAGATGATTGATTTAAATGAATCGGTCATTAACTCAGTAACTTGCAGATTTATTTGATTTTTGATTGATTGATAATCTGTATTTTTTTAATATTTCCACAATTGTTGCTATCCCTGTAGGTTATAACTCTAGATATTGAGATTTGAGAATTAGAAAATCAAGCAATGAAATCCTTTCCTCTCCTTTACTCCTATGGATACTGGCCATAGTACCAAACCACATAAATCTTTGTCTTTATTCTCTCTATGTTTGTTAACTTTGTAAAGACTAAAGAGCCCATTAGAATAGGTTCCCATAAGGATCACTTAGCCAAGCCTTCTAGTAGCATTCTAGCACGAGATGTTGCATATTTTGAATCTCCATTTATGGGAAAGATTTGCAGGATTGAGGGTGTTGACATGGCCCGGTATTTGGGCCATAATTCTCAGCTTGGAACATATTGGGCCATTTCTACTACACCAATGTGTTTGCGCCTTGAATTTCTTTCATCTCTAGGTGTTGTCATGTGAGATTTTTTTTGGTCTAGACCACTCGGTATTGAGTTCTCATTCTAGTTTGGATCTGCATCTTTCGTTGTAGTTTCAATTCAACAACAAAAAAAAAAATGCTCGATTGAAGCCTAGGAGTTTCGTCGAGTTGGAAATCTTTCAAAGAAGAATCACTACATGTATGAAGGTTATGGAAGAGAAAGAGGAACGTTTTTTTTTTTTTTTTCAAGAGAAAAAGAGAAAAAGAGAAAAACTGGCTTTATTGAAGAGTGCAACTACTCTTGTCGACCTTGCAATTCTAAGGATAGATGGTATACTAGATTTGCTCGAAGATGATATAAGTATAGCTTGTCGAAAGTCAAAAAAATATCTCAAATTTTAGAAGATGATGACCATGAGTCCAAGCCGATTGCGACCCAATGCGATGAATATTAATGTCACTGACACTCTTTAAATTTAC
The DNA here is from genome assembly GCA_039657325.1 of Stephania cephalantha. Taxonomy (NCBI): domain Eukaryota; kingdom Viridiplantae; phylum Streptophyta; class Magnoliopsida; order Ranunculales; family Menispermaceae; genus Stephania; species Stephania cephalantha. The sequence continues at coordinate 19,049,753 of CM077577.1, forward strand.
TATCCAACTGTTATCTTTTTAGTCTTCTTGTTTACTCGTTCTTTCCCTTTATCAACTATCTAATTATCTGATTTCTTTTTCCTCCCTAACCCAAATCAGTTAAGCTAAATCAACCAACTTAAAATGTGGATCACCTATAGGCTGTGATGAAGTTCATAATATGTCACTGATGAGATCACTTTTCAGTTAATACAATAAGTGATAACAAGGTTACTTTGCTATGCTATATGAACTCTTATCAATGATTCAGTAATCTTGTCTAGCCATATCAATATGGCAATGCCTGTTATGTTGCTCTAAAGAAAAAGAAAAATGGCTACTCAATCTGATCAAGGCATCTATCCTGTTTGATCGAACAGGGGGTTGTGGAGACTGAGATGGTTGGCTTTGTTTGTCACCTCATTTCTCTCTGTTCCTCTCATTCTTAAATTTTTGAAAAGTTGGCAGTTTCGAGAACCTTTGCAACTGTGATCCTTAATATGCATGTTCCGTTGCAAAATGCTACTCACACATAATCTGGTTATTCTAGATGTTGGATCTGCTACTTTGACCATCATATATGCTTTCTATTTGAATGGATTGCTGAAGAATAGCCAGCTCTGTACTGTACCTGTCATCAACATGAAACGGGCAGAACTAGACCGTCATGCTGAGCTCAAATGGCTGCTTGAGTCCTGCCAGATTGACCTGTCATCCTTGATTTTCATTGATGAGGTATGTACGATAAGTATTCAATCAGTTATCTATGACACCTATGTTCTTAGTTTCCTCCCAAACATGAAAATGGCATTTACAAAAGGAAATCTTTGAAACTCACTTAGTTTTTAGTTGGTTCATGTCTAGACAAAGAAGTGGCAGGTAGCACTTTATGCATTTAACATCCGTGTTTTTTTTACGTTGAATGCTAATTGTGGAAAACGTAATTCTTTTCTTGCATCTTCATTTTCTGAATCTATAATGAAATTTATTTATTCTCAAAAAGAAAAGAAAAGAAAAGAAAAGGCAAATGTGTTGTCGTTGATGGAAAAGGCTAAACTGCAAGGAATTTCCCTAAAAGGTACTCTGGGGATTTTTTTTTTCATTTTTATTAACTGTATAATTCTTACGGTGAGTCAAGGGTTTTGGTAAGTTGAAGCTGTAGCTTTTGACATCTAAAGCAATCCCTGTTTGAGAACAGTCCACTCGACTAGTCATGTTGCATGATAAATTTACCATGATGAGGAGTTAATGATCATGGACATTTGTGCATTGTCTCTTTATGCAATTCAAATTATTTTGTTAACTCATCAATTATGATTAAGCATGTTCATTTTATAGATGTCCTTTCTGGTTTTCTATTTGATAAGTTGATAGCTTATCATTAATTTTTTCTTGGAGAAGTTCCTTATTTCTTATTTTTTCTTTTTTCTTTTCCAAATGTTAATGTTATGCAGATTGATCTCTCTTACTACTTTCAATATGGGAGTCTTAAGTTAGTTCTTTTAAATGACCAGAAGCTCTCTCACCAACAAGAGGTAGTGTCTAATTGAAAGTTAGGTACTTTTTACCGTTAGTTTGATTGTTGCAATATATATTAGATCTTTGAGGGAGTTGTTTGGATGCAGGCCCTAAAAGAGGCTGTAGTGGAAATCTTCAATTGCAAACAGGTAGACCATTTTTCTATTTGATTTGATATTAAGTCTTTCTTGGGTGAATATCCGCATGACTGATTTCTCTTTCTTTATAGGGTAGCTTTGTGTATCCTTGGGTTGAAACTTTTACGATTAGCCAGGTATTACTTCCACAACCTTACCTGCATAACCAAATTCAAATATCCTGTACGCTGTACCTGAATTTGTTCAGTGGTAACTTCTGTTGCTTTGCTCTATAACCTAATATTTAGCTTCGTACTTTTTTTTGTATTCTTGTAAGCTTGGTTTTGTAGTGGGATCCTAGAAAAAGAATGGAAGACGAAAAGCATAATGCTCGTTTTAGTGTATTATATAGTCCTATTGTATTTGCTGTCCAATTAGGATTATTCTTTAGTGTATCATCAAGATGCACCATAAATATCTTAAAATTTTGGGACGTAAATTTGCCTCTATTTTTTCGGTCGATTCTTTTTTATATGCTTGCTAATAAGTCAATAATACTAGAAGCGGAACATACTTTCTATTGCTTAAAAACTAGAAAATCGCATGTTTTTATATAAAGAGTGGAATGGAAGTCTGGCCTCAATTTGTCCTGGATGAAGTGATTGCACTATCCTACGTGTTTGGTTTGCTGGTGTTGTGTGCACTTGTTGGGTTTGTCAGGTTTGGTTCCTAATCTGACTTAATTGAATTGGGTTGATTAATCGAACCGACAAATCTAAACATGACCTAAAAATGCTCTACATTGAATACATGGTGCGATAGAAATTGAAGGAAGCCGATAGTACAGGGAGAGATACACCTTAAATAATTTTGGATGTTACATTCAATGTATAGTACTATCATGAGAGAAAAAATATGCTTCAAGATGTCCCACGTAGATAGCGCAACACACGAAGAAGATGTGCATAGTGAACAGAAGTAGGAACACTGACAAACTGGGTGAGCACATGAACAACGTGTGATATATCCGGTCAAGTAACCGCAAGGTATATAAGACTGCCGACAAGCTGCCTGTACCGAGAAGGATCGGAAAGAGGTTTACCATCAGTCGATCGCAGCTGAAGATGAAGCTCCATGAGAGTAGCAGCGGTCTTAGCATCAGTGAGGCTAGAACAAGAAAACAAATCAATCGTGTATCGCTGCTGTGATAAGTAAAACCCATCATCTGTAGAAGTAACCTTAATGCCCAAAAAATATCGAAGAGGTCCAAGATCCAAGGTTTAAAAAATCGACAAACTTTGCCGAAGTTCGGGCGAAGTTTGTCGATTTTGAGGTGAATGAAGCGAAATTTAGAGATAGTAGAAAAATTGTAAAAATTCGACTCAACTTCGACTAACTTTGACTGAACTTCGAAAACATCGTTGGAAGTTAATAAAACATGAAGTAAATTTGTTATGTTTCGTGGAAGTTAAGCAAACTTCGACTAAAATAGAAATATACTTGAAATTCGGAATATTCTTTAGTGACATGAGTTTTATGCATTATTGTTGTATGATTAAGTATATTTCTAGCATCTCTAGATTCTCTACAAAAAAACTTGATTTTTCTAGCATTTAAAGTGAAATTTCGTAAACTTTCGTACATCGGCGAATTTTTGTCAAACTTCCATCGTCGAAGTTTTAACTTCCTTGAATTAATTCCGAATTTTAAGTGAGCGAAGTCATAGACGAAGTCGAAATTTCGAACCTTGCTAAGATCAGACATCATAAATTGTTCATTGAGACGCCGTTCACAAAGTCGATATAAGACGGATCACCAATAATAATCATGTTATCCACATAGAGCAATAAAATAGTCCGACCTCGTGAAGAAGTGTGAACAAACATAGCTGGGTTGTGCTCACTAGCGACAAAACCAAGCTTGTAGAATAACCGAGCGGAAGCGTTCAAACCAAGCACGAGGGGCTTTTTTGTGTCCATAAAGAGCGTGACGAAGACGTCAAGCATGACCATGAAGAAAGACATTCTTCACATACAACTGCGAAATAGTCCACCGACAAACAATAGCTACAACAATGAGTGTACGGACAATGGTCGTGTGAGCTACGAGAGCAAATGTCTCATCATAATCAAGACCATGTTCTTGCTGAAATCCTTGACCAACCAAACGAGCCTTATAGCGCTCAATAGACCAATCAGAGCAAGTCTTCACCTTGAACACCCACTTACAAGTGATAGGAACAACATGATTTGGTAAAGGAACAACGTCCCATGTGCCAGTGCCCTTTAGGGCGGCAAGCTCTTCGGTCATAGCCATCAGCCACTTAGGCACCTCTACGACCTCTAGATAAGTGTTGGGCTCCTGAACATCACAAGCAGTAACAAGACCAAAAAGTGCAGGAGGATTAATAGTACTACGGTCATGAAGATCATACCGTGGAGCAGGGGGGACTGCAGTAGCGATATGGAAGGATCATCAACAGAAGCCTCATCCGGGGTAGCCGAGGGAAGGAGAGGTTGTATATCGACGGAAACATGTTGAACATCTACAGAAAAACGAGGACGTCATGAATAATGATATGAAAAAACGGAAATAGAGGACTTAATAGGTGTAGGGATAGAGTTGATCAAAATAGATGACTCAGGAGTCTGAAGAAAAGGAAAAGAGAATGTCTCGGTAGGAGAGGATGATCTTGTGGAGGTAGGAGAAACATAAAAACGACGATCCTCAACAAAAGAGACATCACGAGAAATGCGCATCTGATGAGCATAAGGATCATAACAACGATAACCCTTATGCTCATGACTATAACTGGGAAAGATGCACTCAACAGACTGAGCATAAAGTTTGGTGCGTTCATGAGATGGAATAAGAACATAACAACTGCAACCAAAAACACGAAGATGGTCATAGCGTGGAGGAGAGGAAAATAAGCATTCACTCGGACAGATCCCTTGAAAAAGGGAAGAAAACTGAAGGTTGATAAGATAAACGAAAGTGGATACCACATCAGCCTCAAAATGTGGTGGAACATGAGAAGCAACAAGATGAGTCCATGCAGTCTCAATAATGTGACGATGCTTGCATTCTGCTACACCATTTTGAGCATGAGCGCCCGGACACGAAAGTTGAGGAATAGTACCTTGGTCAGATAAAAATTGACGAAAAGCGTTTGATAAGTACTCACTCCCAGAGTCGGAACGAAAAATCTTAACTTTAGTAGAAAACCGAGTTTGAACCATAGAAGTAAAAGACTTATAAATGCAAAGAAGTTCACTACGATGTTTCATAAAATAGATCCAAGTGTATTTTGAGAAATCATCAATAAAGATAACATAATATTTGTGACCTCCTTTAGAAACAAAAGGAGCAAGACCCCATACATCAGAGTAGACTAAAGCAAAAGGAGTAGCAGAAGGAGATACACTAGAACGATAAGGGAGTTGTAGTTTGCCAAGCTTACAATCCGGACAAACAAACTCTATATCAACTGATACCTGATCTAGGACACCTTGATGGACTAAAGTGGATAGACGTGAACCACACAAATGGCTAAGATGATGATGCCATGAAAACTGATAGAAACAAAACATGAGGCCGTGGAGAGGGCATTTATGTTGGAAGTAGGAAGATGTAGATGATCAAGCACATACAACCCTGTTGTCCCTTTACAGTTAGGCAAACACCGACGAGTGTCCTTGTGCGACGATCATGCATATAGCAACTAGAGTCATCAAATCCAACAAAACATTTCATATCAGGAAGCTGACCAACAGACATAAGATTCAATGACAACTGAGGCACATGAGTAACATTTAGAACGGTAAATAGAGGAGTGCATAGAGTGCCACGAAGAGAAGTTGGTAAAGGGGTACCATTAGCGGTCGAACACGAGACTTTTCAGTCAAGGGAGAACAAGACTGAAGCTGTGAAGCATCAGGCGTCATATGAAAAGATGCACCTGAATCCAATATCCAAAATGCGTCATTTATACCTGACTGAGTATTAGAAGGTGTAGCCAAGCTAGCATAGCCTGTGGGCTAAGGTACATTAGAAGAAACAACGGTCTGACCAAATGAAGCGGAAGCAATATCAGACTGAGCAAACTGCTGCATAAGTGCCTTGAAGTGTTCTTGAGAAGACAGATCAGGAACATGTACAGGAACTGGTGCACTAGGAGCTATAGCAACTGAAACAGTGCTACCACGTGATTGAAGCTTAGGACATTCTTTCCTCATATGACCATGGTGCTTGCAATAGTGACACTGGGGGATGCGGCGTATTAGGAATGAACTGTGAACTCACAGGTGGGCTAGGAAGTAGACCAACAGAGGAAGTGGACTGTCGAGCAGCTAAAACACAGTGAGATAGAGGCACTTGGGTAGACATAGCTAGAGATTGAAGACGTTCCTCCTCAACAAGAAGTGCGGTAAGTGCCTCCTTTATGTTTAGAAAAGTAAGACAACCAAGAAGTTGAGACTGAATGGGCTCAAACTCGGGATGAAGACGCATCATGAATACAAAGAGACGTTGTCGCTCCTCCCTAGTGCAACGATCATAATTTTTATAAGGAGATGAAATCATGGAATCCATTTGACGCCAAATTGCGCGAAATTGAAGAACTCTTCAACAGAGGAATCGTGCTATTGAAGGGTCAAAAGATGTTGGAGTAAGGAATAGTGTTGGGCCACATTACTTGGAAGATATCGGCGCTGCAAATGCTCCCACATCTCATTTGCTGAAGAAACCTCATATATGTCCATCCGAATTGAAATGTCGGCACTTTGACAAAGAACGACCTTTGCACAAGCCTCGTCACCTTGCCACTTCTCAAGAACCTCCTCAGAAACCTTCTCACCAATTGGCTTAATTGAAGCGCCAGTAATATGATCTCAAAGACGCATCCCATCAAGAATCATTCGAATAGTAGAAAACCACTCCTTATAGTTTTAGCCATCCAGTTTATCATCAGAGGCAGACTGAAAACCGGGAGACATGCCAGAAGCCATAAGCACTAATACAATGAGATCATTTAAAGAAATAAAAGCCAAAAGACTAATTCAAGCCAATATGTTGAACAAGTCTTGAACCAATATTGTACTGCCAATCAAAACAAGTCTTGAACCAAAACCAATCAAGTCAAAATCAACCCTTGATGAATAACAAAAAGACAAATTTGATTTGTCTTTCACTTCAATTTCCAATGAACAAAAGACAAATATGATTAAATAATCATATTGATTTGAATCAGATAAAAATAAAGTAACAACGCACATGATGGATGACAAGATGTGCATAAAAGGGGTTTCAATTTGTAGCCACAGGGAAGAAGGTGGTGGCTGCACATGAATAGGGGAGGCGGACTTGAGGTGTGGACAAGGGAACGCACGAACTGGCACGCAATGAAGTGAGGTCTCGAATGAAGATGGAGGTCAATCTCACTAAGGGTCGCAATAGCAGGCCGGGAGAGAAAAAAACTAAACCTAATTCTTTGATACCATGTTGGGTTTTGGGGGAAATACCGAATTGTTTATTTTAGGACCAACAAGGTCAATATCTACAGTTACAAGAGTACTGGGTCAAGTAGGCCAAATTCTTTGATACCATGTTAGGTTGCCTACATGGATCAAACTCTTCCACTGCTCGATTTAATGCACTTGTTGGAGTGCTTTTAAATATTTCTCACACCATGACAAAATGTGAAGCAAACCCTTGCTCACTTATTAATTATTGCTACACCTGGGCTATAATGCAGCACGTTGCTAGCTGGAAATTCCCCAAATTTTATATTTGTTTGATCCATTTAATAAAGAGTGGCAATTGTTTTACGTAGATTTTACCAACCTATTGCAACCCTCTTCCTTTATCTGGACTTGGGAGCGGCTATGTAGAGCATACAAGAAGCTTTATACAATACCGGTAGGGCAATTGCCTAGGGCCCCAATTCCAAATCATTTAAATCCCTCCCAACCAATGTGTCCCAAGTTAGCTTTGGTCTACCCCTACCTCGTCGAATTTCTTCAATTTCTACTGAGTTGAGTTTTATAGTTGGGGCATTTGTCTTTGGTGGTTTCCAAACCACCGCAACGTCCCTTTCCTAATCTTTGTTTTAATTGGTGCTACTCCTACTTTTTTTTGAATTTCTGTATTTTTCATTATGCAATATGAACTATATACTTAAATTTAGAAAATTCTATTATTGATACAAACATCATATTATTATTTTTAGAAACTGATTATGTTCAAAACTGAAAACGTAGTTCCTTCCTTTTCTTCCATATCCCTTAGACGTGAACTCGATTGAGTATTATTGTCTTTTGAACTCAATTCTTACTTGATCTCTGTTTACTTTTAGCCTACCAATTGTCAATCGAACTAGATAAATTTGAAGATTTTAAAATAGATTAAAAGAAGTATATCATTATTTACCTACTAATATATAAAGGCTTTCTTTTATGCTATATTGAATTACTATTCTTTTTTTATTTTTATGTTCTGAAAGTGCAATGTCTATTTTTCCTCTTACACAGGATTGCTCTGGTAGTACACTTGTAGCTGAGAAAATTTCAATGGTTTCTCCTGAGATTTTAGCTGGAAAAGGCTTCAGTCGACTTTTGGTATTAATAGCTTTCCCAAATCCTAACAAGTACATCAATCTGATGGAAATTTTCCTTTCACTTGTATTCATCTCAAAGTCCTGTGCTGCTTTCTATTTGTATGTAAATTGTGTTGGTTAAGGATAAAACTTAACCACTGTCACTGAGCATGTAGAGTTTTCTTCGGGAAATTATAAAATGTGGTTATCTAAGGAGGTTTTTCCTGCTTGTTAGTCTAGCCAGCTGTTAGATGTATGCACTCAGATATACCTAATGAACATTGTAAACCACTTACCCAATGGTCTAAACTACAGTTGTCATTTTATGAATCTCATGCAGCTGTTTCTCTTCCTAGATTTGTAAAAGAATGCATGCCGTTGACCACGACAATAAAAATCATAAACAAGATCTGTGTCTGATTCATAGTTGTCCAAGCCTTTATATTTGTCTCTTAGTTTCTGATAAAAAAATATTTGTCTCTTTAGGCAGATGCATCATCAGTGGTGATTGGAAATATTTCCTATTTATTTATTTATTATTTTTGTCAGACGTGGGGATAGGAAATATTTCCTATTTATTTATTAATTTATCGTTCATTTGTAGTTTTATGGTCTCATTTGTCTTCCTCTTCCTATTTGTGTGCAGTTAGCAGCTATTCTCCTAGATACAGGAAACCTAAAGAATCCTCAATGTACCACCAAAGATAAGTACATGGCAACGCTTTTGATTAATGGAGCTGGTTGCTTTGGACTCAATGGTCTTTTTCAGATATGTATAGCCTGAAAACCATCACTGACCCCTTTGAATTGTTTGTTTTATTCTTGGTGAAATCTACTTGATGGTATATTGTAAGTCACAAATTTTTCATGTTCAGTAAGATACAAAATGCACGATGTATCTGAACTCAAAGTAGGTGATGTCTTGCGCAAGGATTTCAAGAAGTGGACTAGAGCTGGTATGGATCCATCAATTTCTACGCTTTCTCATTCAATTAGGATACGCTTACGACTTTAATTATCAAACTATTCTTTCTGTGTCGTTGATATTATACTGATTGCCTTCTGATAAATTTAGTTGCTGATCGTTTCTAGCATATCGACTATTGACAAATTTAGTACCTCATCTTTGCTACACCATTGAATTATACTTTATTTTGATATTTTCTGAGTCCTGTTTCTTGCATTGACATCTATTTAATTTATTTATTTTTTGCTGTCTGAAGTTGTCAATCATCTATATCTACATTGTGATATGGAATTAGTTGGTCAATATAATTACTGGTAACATGTTTTCAGTTGCACTTGAAACGGTACTGGTACCTATTTTTTGTCCCGTCAGTGCACAACTTCACATGATACTAGCAAGTTATCTTGCAGACTCCCTGAAAGAGTGTTAATGGTTTGAAATTCAAAATTTGTAGGTATTTTTTAATGATATTTTATAGAAGCATTTGCTTCATACACTTTCTCTAAAGAACTTATTTATAATTGTATGAACTATAAACAAAAGTGAAACATGTGCAACAATATGATATGGATCCCTTTATTGGATGCTACGATCAAAGGAAACTAACAGCTGCAGCCTACTGTAGTTAACTTATCAGAAGCTTTCCTGTATTAGCTGTCTTAAAAAAGACTAGTATTATGCAATTTGAACGCAAGTTAGTAAGTACAAGAACTAAGAAGGCTCAATCTATGACGAGTTTGTCTCTTTGTTCAAGATTGGGCGCAATCAAGTTTCTGCAGCGTTTCAATCTGTGACTAGGTCCTATGCCAAGGGTCATAACATCTTGGTACATATTAGAGCAACATGTTGTTGTTGATGCATAACTTGACCCCCTAACTCAATGCATTCATTGAACAAATGATGCAGTGTGCGTTAGTGCAACATGTGGCGGAGCTTTTCGTTGCGGTTTGAGTGTTAGGAAAATGACCCATCGACAATGAGGTGGAATGCCAGAGTAGCGACTAAGGTGGTGATGAAGAATGAGAATAGTAATTAGAACAAAAAGCTGAAATGATCATTGGCTTAACATTCTCGAGAAGAGATGGAACTGCCGAGAGTCATCCACAACATTGGCTCTCGAAGTACGTAATGCACGAGTATTGCATTTTGGGGACGCTTTCAACATTCAAAAATAATGTCCCCTAATTTTGCAGTAGTTGCAGAGTTTTGAGAACATTGGTTGGCAATATGTCCAAATGCCTTACAAGTTACAACAATTGCATTGCCAATTAACAAATTGATGTTGTTGGGTTCGTCGACATCAATTTGAGGGGGGTTGTCAATGTAAGATGGCAAGATATAATAATTGTAAATGCATTCCAATTTAGCTTAGGAGATTACACTGTAACTAGGGATGCCATAGCTGTAAATATTTTTAATACGAACCATACTTAGTCTAGGATATCCTGTTGTAAATGAGGATACTATTGCTGCAGTTAAGGGATATGATCTGTACACATTCTATGTTGAGGGGAGAGCTCATGGTTTTGGGCATCCAAATAGAGAAAAACCGTCTTGTATCTTTTCCTATTTTTGTTAATCCCGACATGCATGGATAATTCAGATTCAGATACCCTGTACTGTAATGGTTCATTTATAATCTTGTTGGCTCTGTTTTTAATATTCCCATGAAAAAGTCTCGGAAGATTTTTAGTATTACTAGTTGAATCTATGTCTTATTGTTTTTGCCAGTCCACTGAATTTCCTTTTAAACAGGTAAGGCTGACAAGAGTGGTTCTAGATTGGTGGTTTCACATATTGGCATGAGCTCCATTGGAATCTCAGTTGCCCAACTACTCAGTCACAATGACTCTGCTCCTAAAGAAGTCATTCTTTTCCAGCGTGAGTTAATTCTTTTCTTCTTATTCTAATCTGTCTTACTATTATTTAGCTGTTGTCGTTGTCTTATGTGCCATGCAATTTACATTAATCAATCCCTGTCTCTTATATCATAATACTTTATCTAATGATTATTGAATCTATAAAGAGATATTTCAGAAAGGCCTGTAATCCAAATTAAATTGGTGTTGGGACTCTTTTGAGAACTGCATTAGTTTTGTGGTAAACATTTGGTGCATGATTTTAGAATAGGATCGAGATCGAGTCTCAGCACACCTTTCAAAATCCTGAACATGCAGTCCTGGATACTTCTGAATTTCTACTTGGCGAAGCATAAGTATGCCATTCATCAATTAGTGGGTGATGTACTTTGATTGTTCATCTATAAATTGAAAACTAATTTAACTTTTTTGAAAAAAAATTAATTTAATGTTGTAAAAACGCAGCAAACAGAAATAATCTCACAATCACAAATACTCAAAACTTAAACTTTAGTAATCAATCAATATTGGCAATTAACTGACCTAGATGTCTTTATTGGACACCCAAAAAAAACATACTCCTAATACGACACCATAACTAGTAAAAAGTTACAAACATTATCCAAAAACTAAAGCAAATTCTAATAAGACTCTAATAACAAACTTCTCTCAAACACTAGACTTCTTCTTCTAACTTAACTCCAATTAAGTTTGAGCCAAATCCCAACAACTCTCCACCTTGACAAAAACTGTACCAACCAATCTAATTGACCGTAGCCACCATGAATACTCACAATTCATCAACAAATCATCATCAACATGTGCATGCAAGCAATCACCCGATCATGGTCAACCTTCGAAATAATCAGCTGTCCAACAACATACCCAATCTCATTCAATCTTACCAACAATCAAACATCAAAATGGTTGACCATCGAAAAAACAAACACTCAGTCTAAAAAATAAACTCTCCACCTCAAACAAAAATCATCGAGATTAAGTCCAACACTTCCACTATTTAGAATATAAAACTTTGAGATCTTGACTGACTCTCATTTTATCCCCAATCCATTCATCATCTTTTTTTGCTTCTTCTACACAATTCTCTCACCAATGAATAATAACAAAATAATTCCACTCAGTTGCTTTTGCCAACCAAACTCCACTAGAAAGCAAAGCAACAAGTTGATTTCTATCTTTAAAAACTTTAACGAGAGAGACTTGCACAATGGTGACAACCACACAATCAAGATCGTGATGTCTGATCAACATCAATGGCAACAATTGATCATGTGCGCCAATCTTCAACCCCGCTCAGCTCTTCCACATAATATCCACTTCAAGAACCATAAAACTGACAGCTAAAATTTTGATGGATTGTTCATGAGAGAAGGAATTAAAATTGGTTCTGATACCAGTTTGTTGTAACAAACATAGGATTTAACCAATCTCACAATCACAAAAACTCAAATTTGAACTTAATTAATCAATCAAACTGGAAAATTTAAAACTGACTTAGATGTCCTTATATAGACACCTTGTGATGACCCCTTTCCCAAAACAGCGCAATGCCCGACCTAATCTCATCATTAAGCCCTAATCTTAGCCACATAAGATTTAACGACGTATTAGTCGGTCTTTACTCCTTATTCGTCTCGTTATTTGTGTTTAGGATAAGTATTTCTCATAAAAACATTTAATGCATTTTCAGAGTTAATTAAAACTTTTAAAGTTTACAAATTAGCAAAAGACTTAACTCAAATGTGGAATGAATAATAAACACTTATATTTGGAAACCAGGGAAATAAATCACATGTATATCCAAGAGGCGAATCGTAAGTGAGTACTTGCATCAAGCCAAGGAAATAAGTCTTTCAACCCAATATACAACTAAAAAATATACAAAAGACATGTGTAAATAAATATAGAAAATAGACATCTACAATAGTAGCAAAAATTGCTCATTCGAGGGCTCAGAGGTAATCGCTAATCTTCGACTTGCTCAGTCTGCTACTAGATAGATCTGCAGTTGTCAACAAAGATGGCAATTCTAGTGAGTAAATCTTGAGGCCACTTATGTACATTTCCAAATAAACAAGGACATATAACCAGGGCTCGAAACTTCGATTTCGCATTGTAATTCGCCCTCTTGAAAATCATAATCAATTCAGAGAAGTTTAATTCGATGTGGAGAATTTTTGTATAAATTCACTAACTTAAAGAAGTTTAAAGAATTTTTATTCAAATGAAAATAAACCAAGTTTAATTTATGGGATGTCAAAATAAACACATTTGTGCATTTATTGCTTAAGAAATCACTATTCAAAGGTTAAGAGACATTTTTATAGATACTAATCATGCATATTGTATATGGTAAATATTGTCTTAGAATAAAATATACTTAATGACTATGTTCGTTTTTGACAAATAAATCCAAGTCATTTGAGAATAATCATCCCCAAAAATAATAAAATACTTATGACTAGACAAAGTAGGATAGCGACAAGGAACCCATACATCAAAGTGAACTAGATCAAAAGGACGTAAACTTTGACTATTTTTAGAAGGAAAAAAGGCTCTGTGATGCTTTCCTAACTGACATGCACCACAATTTATTTGAGAAACAAACTTAACAAAAGGCACTATTTTTTTTTAGTTTTGAAAAACTAGGATGACCTAATCGACAATGTCGATCATAAGAAATCACTAGGGCTGGACAGATACCCGTCTACCTGACCCAACCCGACTCGCTCTACCCGCCCTACCCAACGAGTAATGAGTTGAGTACACAAGATGGGCGGGTACAAGTCGGGTTATTACTCGTGTTACCCGACTTAGGCAGGTCGGGCAACAAAAAAAAATTTGGAGTTCACCCGACCCTCTTTTAGTTATTAAATAACATAGAACATCTAATACAATCGATCAGCCACCCAATTTTCTTGCATTTTACGAGGCTCGTGTAGTAAAGAGAGTGCTCACATGGCTTGTTTGTGGTCTTAGGTGAAGGTTGAAGTCTTGCTTATATAGGCAGAACTTTCATTATACCCATTCTATGCGATATGGGATGTATAAATAGGAGTTTGAGTTTACCTTACTCTTTTTATGTGGGACAAAAGAGGTGCTTCTCATTTCAACTTTTAGTACCACATCAATTAATGACATACGTGGGGAACAATTCTGTAGCATCCCTTATCTCGATTAGGGTGATACCTAGCCTGAAACCCTAATTAAGCCCCCGGTACACCTGCCAGACTTAACTAGAGCCAACAACCTTACATTCCAACCTAATAATCATAACTTGTATTTCTTAAAATATTGAATAAATGAAATGAAATACGCAGCGAAATTAAAACTTTTTCGATAAAACCCAAGATGTACAGATTATATCTACACTCGGAACAAACCTCGGTTATAATACAAAATCACCAACCCTGTTATATCATACATAAGTAATTCAAACAGTATAAAGATACAAAAAGAGTCCACTACATCGGAGGAAATCTCTAAACACCTAGATCTTCCCTTTCCCTTTATCTTTAGCACTAAGCCGAGTACCTGAAATGTTAAGAGAGGTGAGCGCTCCATCTTGCTTAGTAAGTGATACTCATTTACCTATCATTTATCTACTAGTAATCAATGAATAAATGAATAACAATATGAACCAGTAATAGCTACTCAGGGTAACAGAATTAATATAAACAATACATATCGGATGCAAGTTATTCAGTGTATCGCAACTGTACTATGACCCCTCTTTCCAATTATTATTAAAAACGAGAATCTTTTCTTCCTTTACGCGAGAACACAACCTAAGGGGTTCTACACTGGCCTAATGTAAAATCCCATAGAGGGCATTAATGGCCAACTGACGTTCCGACTCTAATTGGATAGTGAATGGACAGGGTATCATAGTTAGAATTGGAATTAAATTCCAATTACCATTTCATTAGAGGTAGGTACTTATCCGCCTTCCTCTGAGGTTGGTACTTATCCACCTTCCTCTGAGATTTGTACTTATCCACTGCTCTCACGTTAGTCATTGAAGCTTGGTACTTATCTGCCAACTTTAATATATTTAAGTTATTAACCCTCTTTCCATTACACTTCCGAAATTTGAGTTATAAAACATTAAACGACACGAGTCACAGTAGAGTGCCCCTAAACCAATCCTTAAGCTACATGAGCTAATATACTAATTACATAGCATAATTGATCAAATAAATGAGTCCCACTTACCCGTGTCGAGCTTTCCTAACTTTATACCGACTAAATTCTCTTTTGGAACACCTCAAATTCTTCCTCGTCGATCAAGAACGTAAATTCGACCAATTCTTATCAATTTGAGTCTAATACTCATTAGTTAGAACCCCTAAACCTGTCCTTATACCCTTTGAAAATCCCATGTAAAGATCAACAGTATTGTTGTTTTCTGAGGTGGCAGTGCGCTCCCTCATTTGGTGTGTCGTGCTCCACCAACTGGGTTCCTCAGTTCTTGATGGGAGTGCGCTTCCCTGTTACAGGGAGCGCGCTCCATCATCGAGCGTTCAAACAGAGAACAGGGCAGCAGTCCCTGTTCAATCACCAAATCACTACAACAATATCCAAAACCTCCCCACAACATCGGGGAGGGTCTCTAATGAGCAAGGATTGAAACTCCGATTTTGCCTTATAATTCGCCCTCTTGATAATCGGAATTAATTCGGAGAAGTTTAATTCGACATGGAGAATTTTGGTAAAAATTCGCTAATTTATAGAAGTTTAAGAAATTTTTATTTAAATGGTCAACAAACTAAAACTCATTTTATGGGATGTCAAAACAAACACAATTATGCATTTATACCTAAAAAAATTTACAATTTAATGGTTTTAAGTCAATTTTATTGGCACTAGTTATACATATTGTGTATGATAGATCACTTTTTAGTGACAATAATTACACTTAATTTGATTTTCTAACCATTTTATGTATTACACATTCACATAAGTAAGATTAAAATTTTGAAACATGTTTTTTTTTATGGGTTAGTATTTAAAGCAAAAGAAAATAACCATTTTTTGAATTATACATCAATAAAAAAACTACAAAGCATTGTAGAGATATGTATGCAAAAGTGACTCTCAATGCATACGTTGAATCTTGATGCAAAATCAAGGGATCACATGATAGGTGTAGAGATGCATAGACAAACGTGAGTCACTCTTAAATTCTCAATAACCCCCAAAAGCCACCATCAATTACAACCCTCGACCCTTCTGTCTCCTACACGCTTATTCGATTTTTTTGACCGAAAAATTTACAATTTCTCTTTGTTTTTAGCGATCCATATCAATTTGAATCAAAGCTGTTGATTTTTAACATAAACTTCGGCGAAGTTTTGTAGTTTTTGAACTACCCGTGAACTTCGTTTCGATCCTTTTCAACCTCGATAAACTTCACCTAAAATTCGGCTAATTTTTATCGAATTTTCGTTCCTTGCTGAGGTCTTAACCCATTTGCAATCATCAATAACCACAATTAACATAGATTCATCACCAATTCAACTAAAACTTCAAAACTAAAATTGAAAGAACTTGATGAATTACTCACCAACGTTCAATCCAACTGTGGAAATAGCTAAATCTAGTTGTAATGATCTCGTCTTCCCTTTGTTTGATCTCTCTCACTCTCCTTCTCCCACAGTTTCGATCTCGTTTTTCGACTGATGAGGCGGTGTTAATTCGTTTGGAGATAAATATAAACTTTTCTTGAGATTTGCATTGCATGAATCTCGAAGCAGACTTGATGGTTCAACTCTTAAAGTGACACCAATCACTAAAGTGACACAGATTAGAACTCTATCTCCACTCGTACGGATCTCGAGGTCATCCAATGGTTTAAACAATTCAAATCAAAACTATAGGTTATTTATATTTTATATATATATATATCAATTATATATAAATATATATACTTATGTATTTTCACACCTATAAATTCATCGGGCGCGCCTACTAGCACACTCAAGCGTGTACACTATCGTACATCCCACGCGTGTCACTAGGCGCCTACCAATTTAAATGGGGATGGAGGTGGGGATAAAATCTCATACCCACGCGGGTATGGGTACGGGGATGGGAAAAAAAATATATTCGCGGGGATCCCCGTGAGGATTCCCCATTGGTAATATCCGCGGGGATCCCCGTGGGTATCCCCATTGCGGATCCCCGTGGGGATATCCGCAAAGATCCATGTATATATCAAATACATCTATATAGATTGTATATATCAATTTTATATAATATTACAAGGCTTTCACCTAAAACACTAGTGATAAACAAACTCTAATGCGATTTATAATTTTAACTTGTTTGGTTAATTATATGTTTTTTTTTTAAATGATTATATGTTTTGTTTTGAATTGTTTGCAACTATATTTATATGTTATACTTTATTTGGTTGAAATTTTCAACAATTGTGATTATATATATTTATACAATACTTTTTATAAATTTTTGAAAAAAATTAAGTGGGAAAAAATTTCCCCGCGGTGATTCTTAGCAAATTCCCCGCAAAAATCCCCACGGGGATATTCAATGGGGAATGAAATGGGGAAAGTTTTTTCCCATGGGGATTCCCCATCCCTGCGGGGATTAGGCGGGGATGGGGATGGGGATGAAAGTTCATCCCCGCGTGGAGATGGGTATGGGGATGGGGAGGATGAATTCTTAAGCGGGATGGGGATGGAGATGGGGTCCCCATCCACTCCCCTCCCCATTTGCATCCCTAAATGCAATTCAGTCGGCCTAAAGAAAGAAGCTAATGTTATGCTTGTGGACTTTATATTCTCTCTCATTAGTCCCACATCAACAATACACAAATAGAAGCTTGAGAACATCTTCAAAGGAGTTGAACTTCTCTCCTATTTAGTCCCACATCGATTAAACACACTTGAGAAGTTTCAAAATTGCCTTCAAAGGAGTTGAACTTCTTTCTCATTTAGTCCCACAATGATTAAAGTTGTCTTCAAAGGAGCTACTTGCTAAGCCTGTAAATTTGTTAAGGAGTGGATTGTCCACATTTCATAGAAGGCTGGCGAAAGTTAAGCTGGGTTAAATAACTTGTGCTAAGTTTGGCTTGGCCAAGAAAAGTTTTCTTAAAAATTCAACCGTATGAGTCGGGTAATTACCTGACCCGCCTAAGGTTCGAAACTTCAACTTCGCCTATGACTTCGCTCACTTAAAATTTGGAATTAATTCGAGGAAGTTAACTTCGACGATGGAAGTTTGACAAACATTTGCCGGTGTACGGAAGTTTATGAAATTTCACTTTAAATGTTAGAAAACTCAAGTTTTTTCGTAGAGATGCTAGAAATATACTTAATCATACAACAATGCATAAAACTCATGTCACCGGAGGATATTCTGAATTTTTAAGTATATTTCTAGCATAGGCGAAGTTTTAGTTGAAGTTTGCTCGACTTCCACGAAACATAACAATTTTACTTCATGTTTTATGAACTTCCATCGATGTTTTCGAAGTTCGGTCGAAGTTAGCCGAATTTGAGTCGAATTTTTGTAATTTTTCTACCGCCTTGGAACTTCGCTTCGCCCACCTCAAAATCGACAAATTTTGCTCGAACTTCGGCGAAGTTTGTCGATTTCTTATACCTTGGACTCGCCTTACCCGAGGTTCGAAACTTCGACTTCGCCTATGACTTCGCGCACTTAAAATTCAGAATTAATTCAAGGAACTGTAATTTGATGTGGGGAATTTTGGTAAAACTTCGACATTATAGTGAAGTCTAAATAATTTCATTAAAGTGCTAGAGAACATCCAAGTTTCATCAAAAGACATTAAAAAGTATGTTTTCTATAATATTTCATTTTTTTTTCTCATTC
The DNA here is from genome assembly GCA_039657325.1 of Stephania cephalantha. NCBI lineage: Eukaryota > Viridiplantae > Streptophyta > Magnoliopsida > Ranunculales > Menispermaceae > Stephania > Stephania cephalantha. The sequence continues at coordinate 19,068,626 of CM077577.1, forward strand.
TATACTTGATCTTAAGTTTTCAAAACTTCAATTTTGACGAGATTGATCAATTTTTTACATTATTTTTTTCTTCACTAGACAATATATTAGAATACATTTCTAATAAGTGAAGTAAAGATGTGGTTTTGTTATCTCATAACATGTTGTCATTTTTTAGATTTTATTCTAACAAAAGCTGATCCTAAATGCATTTCTCTTTTCTTACAAGTGAGCATTAAAACGTAAAATGTTTTCATTTTTTCTAACTTCGATGGAAGTTTTGTAAAACTTCGATTACACCTAATTCTTAATTCGGTGCTTCAAAAAATCTAATTAATTTGGAGAAGTTCGGAGAACTTTGGAGAATTTTCAAACCATTGTAACCCGACTAAAAAGGAGTCATGTATGAGTAGTGGGTGGGTATGTGTCGGTATTTACCCGATTTGGGCGGGTCGAGGAGCGGGTATTGTTATTTGTTACCCGACTTGTCGGGTCGGATAGAAAAAACAATCGAGTAAGGCCCAACCCGACCATGTCCAACCCTAGAAGTCTACCACTAGCAACAATAACAACAACAAAAGAATTAAGATGGTAAACACCTCCTGATTCAGAGTCGTGTCCAATCAATGTATTTGTTTGGAGATCTTGAAAATTACAATGAGTAGGAAAGAAGGTTACAGAACGAGTTATAGATTTTGTAATTTGATTCGCTTAAAGAAGATTAAACTATAATTTTGGAACATGTAAGACTTGGTTAAGTGTAAGAAGAGTATGAACAAGTACCAAAACTAGAAACAATAGAAATAGATCCATCAACAACAGTAATAGATGACATTGATTGACTAGGAGTAAAATTATGAAATTGGCACTGGTCACCAATCATGTGATTTGATACACCTGAATCTATTAACTATGGATCGAAACTTCGATTTCGCCTTATAATTCACCCGCTTGAGAATTGGAATCAATTCGAAGAAGTTTAATTCGACGTGGAGAAATTTGGTAAAAATTCGCTAATTTAGAGAAGTTTAAGAATTTTTTATTTAAATAGTTAATAAACTAAAACTCATTTTATGGGATGTCAAAACAAGCACAATCATGCATCTATATCTTAAAAATTCACAATTTAATGGTTTTAAGTCAATTTTATTGACACTAGTCATGCGTATTATGTATGGTAGGTAGATCACTTTTTAGGGATAATTTAACTTGTTTCTTCTCACTAATGTGAGGTAAGTACAATCCTTCACTGCCCTACACACTTATTCGATTTTTTGAGTGAAGAATTTCCAATTTCTCCTTGTTTTTAGCGATCGATATCAATTTGTATCAAAGTTGTCGATTTTTAACATAAACTTCGGCGAAATTTTGTAGTTTTTAAACTACCTGTGAACTTCGTTTCGATCCCTTCAACCTCGATACACTTTGCCTAAAATTCGGCAATTTTATCGAATTGTCATTCCTTGCTATTAACTAAGAACTACTGGAAAGAGTTGCAAGTGCAGTGGACCTGTTTGGAAAGTATGAGAAGTTACAGAATGAGGTAGTGAGTGAATTAACTGTTCATACTCCGTTTTAGAAATTTGAATAACATCCTCTAGTCGAACTGAAGAAGTAGATCCATCAGAAGTTAATGTAACAACATCTACCTTAAGAGTGTTTTTGCGTCTTTTGAACTACATGTATCTTCAGTATGATTTATTTTGCCCCAAAAATTATGTTGTCTAGCATTTCCTCTACTCTTACCATTATTGTGCCCATGTCCTTGTGCAACCATAGCAGCATGTTCAAGAGTAACTGTTTGAGATGACAAAGTTAAAGAGGTTGTTTGCATGCAAGAGAAAGCTAATTGAAGAGTAGGCATAGTGTTGTCTCCAAGTAATTGACTTCTAAGAGCATTATTGTGGCGGCCCTCGCCGCCCGGGGTGACGTGTCTCCGTGTACTCCTTGCCAGCTGGCCCAACTACACGTGTACGACACCTGCCCATCCTTTTTCTGTCTCGAAATTCGTATCCACTTGTGTGTACAACGTATAAATGACATATTCAGCGGAAGTCGTACTTAAATGCAAGAAATATTAATAATCAATTTAACAAATCCTATTGTGGAAAAAACCCTGAAAAGTACTCTGTATAGAGGTAGACAACTGTACCATATAAGGTATAGCCATGTACAAGGTCATGATACTCCCCAGTTCCCAAAAGAAATCAAAATATCAAAATATCAACACACGTACAAGTAGTCCTCGACAGAAGGCAGTCAGAGGTAGTCGCCTAAGATCCCCTTTCCTTTACTTGTACTCGGATCTGCACTCAATCATCACAGAAGAAAATGGATGACGAGTCTAGTAAGTAAAATCCCAAGGAACTCCTCTAAGCATTCCAATAAACAAGTGGAATTCAATAAATACTGTTAAATAGACATGCGGAATGTAAACAGACAACTGTAATTAGAGCATCGCATGCATAGATAACAATAAAGCGCAAATGTATGTGCCTGTTCCAGTAAGACTAAACCATACTTCGGGATTCCCTTCCAGGATCCCACTAGTGGGCGCACCCAACTAGCTATCACCTGGTCCCTCTCGGTGGCCGGCGTAGACCTACGACGCATCGACACATGTAACAGTTCATTAGCTCGGGCCGTTATCCACCGAGAACTCCTGATACACATGCTATGGTCTAGAATGCATAGACACACAACAGAAAATCCGTTAAGAGTAACTCAACCGAAAATCCGTGTACAAACAATGACAAGATATAGATGTAATAAAGACCACAAAGAATACCGAAAATGAATGGAAATACAAAGCGAAATAAATACTCAGAGTTTTTCAATTGGGTTTTACAAACCTCACAACGCACTCCAATACCCCGTAATCAATCCCCGAGTCCAAGTCCACTGAGTCCTTGGTCGCCGATTGATCACCCGTGTCCACCTATATCCATTTATCAATAATTCCGATTTAGCATGACAATTTACGACCAATTTCTAAAATTTTAGGCCAAACTGCCCATTTCGCGCTTTTCGAGGCAAAACCCCGCAAAAGTCGCATCCGAATTCCCAAATATTTTATTTTCCATAGAGATTCATCAATTTCTATTTATTTGATTGAAATATAATTTTTCGGAATTTTCCCCAATTTTTCAGGAATATTTCCCAATTTTTTTCCTTTCATTTCTTCTCATTTCTTTTTTTTTTCTTTAGTTTGGGTTGGGTCGGACCCGACCTTGGACCAGAATTGGTCCAGGCTTGGCCCATGGGCCGAGCCTGGCCAATTGTGGCCCGGCCCCTGGGTGGGTGCACACGCGCGCACGCATGTGCACCTTCCTCCCCCATCCGATCGAACCATTTTTTTTTTTTTTTTTTTTTTTTTTTTTTCTCCTTGCTGTTGGGTTGGGGTTGGCTCTCACCCCAACCCAGGTGGAATCGATGGCAGGGGAGACGCCTCTGCCATCTCCACCTCGACCATGGTTCGGCCTCCATGGCCGAACCCCTCTCGGCCACCATGGCCGACGCACCGACCCACTACAAAAACAATTTGGACTCACCTTGATCGTGACGTTTCCACCCTCTCTTCTCTCCTTCCCGGCTTCTTCTTCTCCTCCTCCTCTCCGTTCCTTCTTCTCCTTCTCGATCTGTTTCGGAGAGTGTGTGAGAGATGTGAGAGAAAAGGTGGTGGTGGAGTATGGATAAGTGGTGTTGACTTCTTTCTTTGACTCCAAAGTGTGACACGTTTGGGACACTCGCCCGTGTTTTACGCACCGAAATGCCATTTTCGGGCATTTCGACGCCGGTTTCGCATCCGAACCGCGACATATGCGTACCGCCTCGTCACTAGCCACCTAATACCCATTCCATATTAGTTACTTGGCCAATTTTTATTTAATTTGTGTGTTTTTGTTTCCCTGACCTAATATTTGGTCCCGTCAACTACCCGGTACCCGCGTCGACACGCATATTGAGGCGAATACAGTTCACACAATCTCGCACGTATTGTTATGCAACATACACACATGCGATGTATTTCAATAAATTGCACCGCAAATAAGCATTCAACGCACAATAAACTATCGTACCTAGGTCCCCTTGTGTCCTAGCCTACCGCGGCGTCCACGTAGATCTAAGCTGGCGTCCACGGCCGTAAATTCGAGATAATTAACGACATTAATAAAATGGGCCGTTACAATTATACCGATCATTCAGATTAATGAGAAATCCAGAAACAAATAGATTTTCCCCTTGGTGTTTTTTAGATTCTAGATCCGTAGAGAGAGCTTGTAATTCACAAAAGTCATTGACAATTCCTCTATAGGCAGCAAAAAATTCAGGAAGGGATTTTTCACCTTGTTTATTATCAACTAGTTGCTGAAACAAAGAGAAAATACGAGAATTACCATCATTAGAGAACATCTCTTTGATAGAATCCCACATTTCCTTGGCAGTTGATATCAATCCAACGGAGGCATCAATCTCAGGTTCTAAGTTATTCAATAGCCATGTTTTCACTGCACAATCAGGTTGACGTTAGGTTGCGTATGTGGAATCCTTAGTGTCTGCCATTGTTTAAACTAGATGATGATCACAACCTTGAGAACCAACAAAGGTACGAAACACTTGAGACCAAAGGGCATAATTTCTGCCATTAATTTTCACAGTTGTTCCTACAGAGGCACACAAATCGAAGTTGATCATGCTTACAGAAGAACGCAAATCAGAGTTAGTCATGTTGTCTGTCATCTTGAATTACAGACTCAAGTACAAAAAGAATACACAACCTCAAACGCAGAGGTACAAGAAATCAGTCACACAAGAGGTGATTGATTAATTCTCACAAAAAAAAAAAAGAAAAGAAAAAAAAAATATAAGGTCAGAGTAAGCCTTCTCTAATACCATGAACAGCGCAAAATTGTAGAGAAACAAAGCTCTATATATAACCTAATACTAGGAAAGTCTAGTATAATAGTGATATGGAAACATCTGTAAATTAAGCCAATAAGTCAGGCAGAGCTTGTTACTCAAATTTAAGAGAGTCTTCCTTCTTCACTGCTTTAGTGAACAAATCAACAATTTGATCTCTTAAAGGTGTAAAAGGAGTGTATTCATAATATACACCTTTGTTTTTCTACAACTTTGTGTTGTCAGCAACATTTAATTACAATAACTCAAGCTTATTTAAAGAGAATGGTACAGATGTCAAATTTATTCAAATTTTAATGAATTGTATACCAATGTGATGGCAATTTAAGTCAATATGTTTGGCCTGGATTTATTGGTGTTTACACAATTCAAATTCATAATTGGTCAAGTATAACTAGATTGTATATGAATCCCTAATTGTGCTGCGCCGGTTCATACCTTTGGAACCAACATACTCCGCCTGAAATCAGGATTCTTTGTCACTGTTATTAGCCAGGTCATACATCCAAGAGGGATGTTGTGACTCATTGACTTGAAGTTTTTAAGAGTATAAAATAGATTCAAAAATCCAGATCAAAGTTTCAAGGATTAATAATCTGATCACCATCCGCAGTACAACACCTAACTGTAAATTTATTCTCATTCTCCTTTTAACAAGGACTGTTACCCACTACCTTGTGGGATCACTACTATGTGTTTCACAATGCTTTCTTCTTTACCTAGGGTTTACACATGCTACCCAGGTATTCTTTATTATACAAGGGCATAATCTATTGTCAATGAGCAAACAGACCTTAAAATATTTCATTTGCATATCTTGCTAAAGGTGGGGCTCCCACTTGCTAGTTTTGACAATCCCATCAAAATCCATGGGATCAACACCTAACTGTAAATTTATTTTTATTTTCATTTTATGACAAGAATTGGTACTTGTGAGCTTGTGAACCACAATCATGAATTTCATAGTGTCTATTTCTTTGCCTTGGGTTTCTATTTGCTACCCAAATATTCTTTACTACAACAACAACAACATAGCCTCAGTCCCAAATTAACTGGGGTCGGCTACATGGATCAAACTTTTCCATTGTGCTCGATTAAGTGCAACTGATGGTGAGCTTTCCAAACCATTCAAATCCCTCCTAATTAATGCATCCCATGTTAACTTTGGTCTGCCCCTACCTCGTCGAATTTCTACAGTTTCTATTGAGTCAAGTTTTCTAGTTGGGGCATTTGTAGGTCGTCTTTGCAGGTGACCAAACCACCGCAACCGCCCTTCCCTAATCTTTGTATCAATTGATGCTACTCCTACTTGTCTTTGAATTTCTATATTTCTTATTCTATCTTTACGAGTTTTACCACACATCCGCCTAAGCATCCTCATTTCGCTACGTTCATTTTATGTAATTGTTGTTGCTTTACCGCCCAACATTCACTTCCATAGAGCATAGCTGGCCTAATTGCAGTCCTATAAAATTTTCCTTTTAACTTAGTAGGAACATTTCGATCACAAATCACCCCCTGTTGCACTCGCCATTTCTTCCATCCAAACTTGAATTCTATGTGTGACATCATTCTCAATGTTACCATCATTTTGTATGATTGATCTTAGGTACCTAAAGTGGTTTACCTTAGGAACTTCTACTTCCCCTAATTTTACCACTCCGTCATCTCGATGTCTAGTGTTTCTAAACTCACAGTGCATGTATTCGGTTTTCGTCCTACTCAACTTAAAGCCTTTAGATTCTAATGTATTCCTCCAGAGTTCTAATTTCCTATTCACTCCATCTTTAGTTTCATCCACTAAGACAATATCATCTGCAAATAGCATACACCATGGTATATCCTCTTGAATATGTCTAGTTAGTTCATCTATAACTAAAGTAAATAGATATGGGCTTAAAGCCGATCCTTGATGTAGTCCTATCGTAATGGGAAATTCTTTTGTAGCTCCTCCAAATGTCTTTATACTCGTTACTACTCCATCATACATATCCTTAATAGTGTCTATGTATCTAGCATGCACTCTTTTTCTTTCTAGAACCCACCAAAGAACATCTCTAGGGACCCTATCATATGCTTTTTCTAAATCTACGAATACCATATGAAGATCTTTTTTTTTTTCTCTATATTTTTCTAACAATCGTCTTACAAGGAAAATCGCCTCCATAGTTGACCTCCCAGGCATGAAACCAAATTGGTTCTCGATATTGTTGTTTCTCTCCTTAGCCTATTGTCAATTATCCTCTCCCAAAGTTTCATAGTGTGACTCATAAGTTTAATTCCCCGATAGTTTGAGCAACTTTGAATGTCTCCTTTGTTTTTGAAGATTGGCACAAGCGTGCTTCTTCTCCAATCCATTGGCATCCGTTTTGATTTTAAAATTTTATTGAAAAGTTTTGTTAACCAAGTCAATCCAATTTCTCCTAAGCATTTCCAAACCTCTATGGGTATTTCATCTGGGCCACATGCTTTCCCTATTTTCATTCTTTTCAATGCCTCTTTAACTTCTACAATTCTAATATTGCGTGTATAGTTGACATTTCTTTCTTGGTGTGGGTTTTCATCTATTATGGTATCAACTTGACCATCAAATATTCTTTACTACATGAGGGCATAATTTGTTCGTGGCTAAAAATCCATAAAATAGTTCATTTGCATGCCTTACTAAATGTGGGGTTCTCACCTGCTTCCCAATTTCTACTTTGTGTATGAGTGCATACTTATATTGCAAGAGATGTGCATGCTATAGCATAGTTCATTTGTATGTATTGAAGTAAACAAATAAGTGATGTGAATTCATTTGGCCATCATTCAGCCCTTCAAATGAATTCAGTTGGCTGAATATTCAGCAATTGTGTTGATTTGGTTTGTGCTTCTGTAATCAAAAGCTTTTTTTAATCAGTTTATTACATGCCTTCATATAGACATAGAGACACACACACAGAGGCAGGCACACACAAACAGCTTCTCTAGAGCAATTATAATTTATATGTTTTTTTATGAAAATTATAATTTATCTGTTAAGCTTTTACAAATATGTTTTCAAATGGAAAAAATAGTTGCATGATTTTGGAGTGACTTCGATTGTAAATACTTGTGAATCAAAATTGAATTTTCTTTAATCTATAAACCTAAGCTTCCTTAACATGATGAATGATGGACTAAGGTAACTAAAATAATACGTAGATGTGTATTGAAATCTAAGACATGTGACTTGAGGCTTTCAACCTCTAGCAGCTGTCTCCATTGCATTATCAACCTGTTGAGTAGATGACCTTCCGAATTTATATATGGCACTTTTCATGAGATAGACCTTTATCCAATTTAGAAGTTATGGTAGTCGGTGCTCTGTAAAGTAGTGGCTTGTTGTTACCGTCCCAATAGCATGACCCGAATAGGTTGGGCTGCGCAGCGAGAAAACTCAGTAATATCCGAGTTTCGGTGGACTCGGACGGTTCCATGAGACTTAGTTGCTGGATGGTGCACACATGGGATGGTTCGCGGGGTAGCGCGCGGAGGCTCACGCATACGCGCGCATATGCGTGGGTAAATCGTATGCGGCACGGACAAGGCGTCGCCTTGGCGCGGCAATGCAAGACCTTGGCATGAGCAAGGTTTGACAAAACTTGACTTGGGCGTTGACCAAGTCAAAGTATGATTGGTCTCACTTTTGGATATTTCCTATTGGAGTTCCAGGAACGGCTTAACATCTACTATAAGGAGGGGGACCTCTCCTAGGGGTGGCATGTGCATGAAGGCAAAGGAGACCCTAGAGTATGCCTTAGGCAAGCATGCCAAGGCAATGTCCAAGGACCATGGTATAGCCACCCCGAGCCGGTGGGACTCGGACTTGACTGAGCCCCGGCTAGCACCCAAGGTGCCTAGGCTCAGCTAGGCACCACCAAGCAGATCCAGTCCCTAAGCAAATCATGGACCAAGTCCAAGGTAGTTCCAGGCGGTTATGTAACTATCTTGGTCATGGCTCCTAGCATGACTAAGGCACGTCCAAGCAAGTCCCTAACATGTGGAGAATGTGCTCATTGACCAAGCGGTTAAGGGAGTTATGGAACCAGGTGGCAGCAAGGGAGTGGGGCAGTTGAGTAATTGCCTTGACCACCACATGGAGTGGGGTTTTACTTAGTCTCTGAATCAATGTAAATAGGACATGTGTCCTTGTTGGTTATCTAACTACTTGTAGGCTGATCTATAAAGCCTGGAGCACTATGCTTGGGGAAGCATAGAGTGTTGGAGTTGTATTCCCATTGTGAGTTAAGTAATATATTCCCTTTGTGCCTTTGTTTGTTGTTCATTCAATTCGAGTATTGGTTGTGCTGAACTAAGGTGGCCCTTAGGCATCACGGATAGGCATTAAGTGAGAAAAAATTTCCTTTAGGGTAAACCTCTCATTAGTGTCCCCGTGACAATTGGTATCAGAGCCCCGTTTTGAAGACGATGGCGACCCGAGCAATATCTGATCTAAGTGAAAGAGTAGTTCACTTAGAACACATGATGGCAACAATGAGTGTTCCAGTAGAGGCAGCAGAGTCTTCAATGTCGGCACAGCGCATTGAAGGACTGTAGATGTTGGTGGCTTCCTTGGTGACTAGAGGAGAGTCACAAGAAGCCATGATAGCTATGTGCGAATCCAAATTCGAGGAGCTTGTAGCGAATGTACGATCAGTAGGGGAACTCACCACCGAAACAACAGCGACAATGGCTTTGGAGGTGAGTTTACTAAAGAGAGCCATGGGAGGAACCTTGGAGGTTGCTGGTGTAGCAAAGTCGAGAACGAACGTGTTGGAGCCAAAGAAATTTTGAGGCAAGCGAAGCGCAAATGAGCTTGAAAACTTCCTCTGGGACATAGAGTAATACTTTGCTATTGTCTGGACGGAAGAGAACCAAAAGGTCATCCTCACCTCCATGTACTTGGAAAGTGATGTGAAGCTTTGGTGGAGAACTAGAGTAGATGAAGATGCGGCTGCTGGTAGACCCAAGATCATAGACTGGGAGGTGCCGAAAAGGGAGTTGAAGGATCAATTCCTACCGACCAATGCGGCTTGGCAAGCGCGGGAGGCCTTGTGCAAGCTCAAACAAACGGGATCAGTTCGAGATTATGTTAAAGAGTTTTCCTCTCTCTTGCTGGACATCAAAAATATGTCAGAAGAGGATAAATTCTTTAACTTCACTACTGGATTGCAGTCATGGGCTTAATCGAGCTAAGGAGGCAAGGCGTGAAGGACTTGCTCGGGGCGATTGCTGCGGCTGACAGTCTAGTGGACTTCAAGACTAGTTCTTCCCCAATCAAGGGAAAGAATAAGGAGAAGAAGTCGTTCAAAGATCACCACAAGAAGGGTGAGAAAAAGCCTTTCCTTTCGAAGCAAGCGAATTCGAAACTAGCTCCTAAGGCCGAGACAAAGCCCTCAACGAGTTCCTCGCATAAGGGTTGTTTCATATGCAATAGCCCTCACAGGGCTCGAGACTGCCTAAAGAAGGAGAAAATTGCAGCCTTGATTGCTGATGACGATGGCCAGCACCGAATGAACCCACTGCAATTGTTGAATGCCATTCAGCAAGCCAAGACTAGTCATTCTGAGGGACTGATGTATGTTGATGCGGAGGTGAACCAGAATCGAGTCTTGCGATGGTGGATTCGGGAGCAACGCATTCATTCGTTGCTGGACACATGGTGGAGAAGCTAGGACTTACCCTTGTTGAGAATTCTAGCTGGATGAAAGCTGTCAATTCGGAAGCAAAACAGATCCAAGGTATGGCATCGAATGTGAGCCTTAAGGTTGGGTCTTGGGAGGGAAGGGTCAACCTTATGGCCGTTCCTTTGGATGACTTTGATGTCATTCTAGGGAATGATTTTCTTTACATGGGGAGCATTGCTTTGATGCCATTCTTGAGGGGACTGTTCGTGATGAACCAGTCCCACCCTTGCTTCGTTCCTGCTGTTTATAATTTCAGGGAAGGAGAATGCAAAGTTGTCTCATCTTTCAGCAATCCAAGTGAAAGATGGACTGAGGAAGGGTGAACTAACGTACCTAGCAGCATTGGTGGAGACTAAGGTAGACACGACAACAAAAGTCCCTGATGTAGTTGCTCAGGTACTGGAGGACTTCAGTGATGTGATGTCTTCGGAGTTGCCGAAGCGGTTGCCCCTTCAAAGGGCGATCGACTACGAGATTGAGCTAGTCCCTGGCTCAAAACCTCCAGCGCAAGCCCCTTATCGAATGGCTCCAAAGGAATTAGAGGAGCCGAGGAAGCAGTTGCAAGAGTTGTTGGATGTTGGATTCATTTAGCCATCCAAGGCGCCGTATGGAGCACCAGTTATGTTCCAGCGAAAGCACGATGGATCCCTTCGGATGTGTGTGGACTACAGAGCGCTAAACAAACTGACGGTGAAGAACAGATACCCGATCCCTTTGGTGGCAGACTTGTTTGATCGACTATCCAGTGCAGCGTACTTCACGAAGCTGGATTTGAGATCGGGGTACTATCAAGTTCAAATTGCAGCTGGAGATATCCTCAAAACAACAATGGTGACTAGGTATAGATCATTTGAATACTTAGTCATGCCTTTTGGCTTGACGAATGCCCCCGTTACATTCTGTAATTTGATGAACGATGTACTTAAGGAATTCATTGATCGTTTCGTTGTTGTTTATCTGGATAATATCGTAATTTATAGTCAAAACCTCCAAGATCATGTGGATCACTTACGGACGGTTTTGGCTACTTTGAGGGCTAACCATTTGTATGTAAAGAGGGAAAAATGTGAGTTTGCTGCGCAAACGATCACTTTCCTTGCTCATATTGTAAGCCAAGGTAAATTGCAGATGGACCCAGAGAAGGTGCGAGCAATAATGGACTAGCCAAACCCCACTAAGGTCCAAGAGTTGCGGTCATTCCTTGGCTTGGCCAACTACTATCGGTGGTTCGTGGAGGGTTACTCACGGAGGGTGGCGCCGCTAACAAATTTATTAAATAAAGATCGAACTTGGGCATGGACGGATCGATGCGACCAAGCAATAGTAGAATTGAGGCAGGTCATTGCCTCTGAACCTGTGTTGGGGCTGCCTAACTTCGATCTACCTTTCGAAGTACAAACGGATGCGTCAGACCGAGCATTGGGGGTGGTGCTTGTCCCGGAGGGGCACCCCATTACTTTTGAAAGCAGGGAATTGAAAGAAGCTGAGCAGCGGTACCCGGCTCATGAGAAGGAAATGCTGGCGATGATTTATGCCCTCCACATGTAGAGGCATTACTTGTTGGGAACGAGCTTTGTGGTGCGGACAGACAATACTGCCATCACCTACTTCATGAGTCAGAAAAAGCTCAATCAGAAACAAGCAAGATGGCTGGATTTCCTGGCCGAATTCGATGTTCAGTTCGAGCATAAGCCGGGAAGGCTTAATGCAGTCCCAGATGCTCTTAGCCGCAAAGTGCTGGCTGAGATGGTGTAGTAGTTGTGAGGCTGGAAAATGAGTTCTTGCCTCGTATCAAGGAAGAGACGAGCAAGGATCCAGTTTGCACAAAGTTGATAAAGCTAGTAACTAAGGGGATCACTTGGAGGTTTTGGTGCGAAGATGGGATCATCTATGCCAAGGGAGGACGCCCATATGTCCCTAGTACCGATGGTCTAAGGCGGTAGCTTTTGAAGGAAACGCACGATGCTCGGTGGGTTGGGCATCCTGGCATAGAGCGGACTTATGCCCTTCTATCACGTTCGTTCTTCTGGCCAAAGATGGAGGAGGACGTTGATTTGTACGTGCGGACTTGTCTTGTGTGCCAGCAAGACAAGATAGAGAGGAGGAAGGCACCGGGCTTGTTAGAACCATTGCCTATACCAGACAGACCCTTCAAGAGTATATTTATGGATTTCATCATTGGTTTTCCTAAAGTGTGGGAATGAGCAGCGTGCTGGTGGTGGTGGATCGATTTTCGAACTATGCTACATTCATAGCTGCTCCGAAAAATTGTGATGCAGACATGGCTGCAAAGCTGTTCTTGAAACTTGTGGCAAAATATTGGGGTATACCGGAGGACATCATTAGCGATCGAGACACTCGATTCACAGGGCGATTTTGGACTGCTCTATTCAATTTGATGGGTTCAAAGTTCAAGTTTTCCACAGCAAACCATCCCCAAACTGATAGGCAGATAGAAAGGATCAATGCATTGTTGGAGGATTATCTCAGACACTATGTGAATGCAAGTCAGTCCAATTGGGTGGATTTACTTGATTCAGCCCAATTCTGCTACAATCTTCACAAAAGCTCAGCCACGGAGTTGAGTCATTTCGAGGTGGTGACAGGACAACGGACGGCTACTCCACACGAGGTAGCCAAATCAAAGTCGATGGGCTCGTGCCCTGCGGCTTATCGCTTTGTAAGGAACAAGCAAGAGCTAAGGGAGGCAGCTCAAGATAGCTTGGCCAAAGCTGTCAGATGAATGAAGAAGTATGTTGATTAGGAGACCCTTGGAGTTTCAAGAGGGAGACCTAGTCTTGTTGAAGCTTACCCCACATATCTTGAAGAAGTTCAACAAGAAGGAGACACACAAGGGCCTAGTTCAGCGATATGAGGGACCATTTGAGGTGGTCAAGTGAGTTGGGAGGGTGGCTTATCGTCTTAAGCTACCAGAAAGGTTGAAGGTACACCCTACATTTCATGTTAGTTACCTTAAGCCTTTCCATCCAGATGAGTTAGATCCAGGGCGGAGTACGATTAGGCGAGCTCCAACGTTAGTACGAAAGGAGTTTGCAAGAGAAATTGAGCAGATTCTAAGCCACGAGACGCGTGGCCAAAGTAAGAAAAACAGGCGGATTTTCTACTTGATCAAGTGGGTTGATTTTGATGAACCTACTTGGGAGCGAGACACTACTCTATAGTAGTTTGAGAAGGAAATAGCAGACTACCAGAAACAGCAGCAACTGAGCAGTTCGATGGGCATCGAACATTTCAGCAGGGGGATGTTTGTTACTGCCCCAATAGCATGACCTGAGTAAGCTGGGCTGGGCAGCGAGAAAACTCAGTAATATTCGGGTTTTGGTGGACTCAGAAGGTTCCGTGGGACTTAGTTGCTGGATGGTGCACACACGGGATGGTTCGCAGGGTAGCGCGCGGAGGCTCACGCATACGTGCGCATACGCGTGGGTAAATCGTATGCGACACGGACAAGGCATTGCCTTGGCGCGTCGCCTTCGCGCGTGCAAGGTCTCGCCTTGGTGCGTTGCCTTGGCACGGGCAAGGCAAGACCTTGGCATGAGCAAGGTTTGACAAAACTTGACTTGGGCGTTGACCAAGTCAAAGTATGATTGGTCTCACTTTTGGATATTTCCTATTGGAGTTCCAGGAACGGCTTAACATCTACTATAAGGAGGGGGACCTCTCCTAGGGGTGGCATGTGCATGAAGGCAAAGGAGACCCTAGAGTATGCCTTAGGCAAGCATGCCAAGGCAATGTCCAAGGACCATGGTATAGCCACCCCGAGCCGGTGGGACTCGGACTTGACTGAGCCCCGGCTAGCACCCAAGGTGCCTAGGCTCAGCTAGGCACCACCAAGCAGATCCAGTCCCTAAGCAAATCATGGACCAAGTCCAAGGTAGTTCCAGGCGGTTATGTAACTGTCTTGGTCATGGCTCCTAGCATGACTAAGGCACGTCCAAGCAAGTCCCTAACATGTGGAGAATGTGCTCATTGACCAAGCGGTTAAGGGAGTTATGGAACCAGGTTGCAGCAAGGGAGTGGGGAAGTTGAGTAACCTGCCTTGACCACCACATGGAGTGGGGTTTTACTTAGTCTCTGAATCAATGTAAATAGGACATGTGTCCTTGTCGGTTATGTAACTACCTGTAGGCTGATCTATAAAGCCTGGAGCACTATGCTTGGGGAAGCATAGAGTGCTGGAGTTGTATTCCCATTGTGAGCTAAGTAATACATTCCCTTTGTGCCTTTGTTTGTTGTTCATTCAATTCGAGTATTGGTTGTGCTGAACTAAGGTGGCCCTTAGGCACCACGGATAGGCATTAAGTGAGAAAAATTTTCCTTAGGGTAAACCTCTCATTAGTGTCCCCGTGACACTTGCCATGATTGACAATCTTGGTGTAAACTGTAATCCTTGAATCTCCACAAAATCAGGAGTCTTATTTTCAATGCCATTTTCTTTTGGAACTCCGAAGACATTTTGTTACAATGAAAGAGAAGAAATAAATATTTCCCTTGATCGTGTTGTTAAATAAAAGGCCCTTTTAGTTATGGCATATGAATGTATATATGTTAAAATATCAAAAAGAAAACATCTAATTGATCGGAAACGGTTGTGAGATATAGAGGAAAATAGTCTCGATTTGCTCCAGACCATGATGGGATCAATATATGAAAGAGAATCGGTCATATCATGCTCCAGAACTATAATAAAGTCATAAATGGCAACTTTAATTGCTTTTTGGCCATGGAAAAATTTCAAATTTGTTTCTGTAAATCTAACATTGCAGTTAACTACTTTTATATCTAGGCCAACACATGGTATTCCGAATTTTAAAATATAAATATTAGACATTGAGCTGATGGAGTGGTAAAATTAGGGGAGGTAGAAGTTCCTAAGGTGAACCACTTTAGATACCTAGGATCAATCATACAAAATGATGGTAATATTGAGAATGATGTCTCACATAGAATTCAAGCTGGATGGAAGAAATGACGGAGTGCAATAGGGGTGATTTGTGTTCGAAATGTTCCTACTAAGTTAAAATGAAAATTTTATAGGACCGCAATTAGGCCAGCTATGCTTTATGAAAGTGAATGTTAGGCGGTAAAACAATAATCATTAAATAAAATGAACGTAGCAGAAATGAGGATGCTTAGGTGGATGTGTGGTAAAACTCGTAAAGATATGTAGAAATTCAAATACAAGTATGAGTATCACCAATTGATATAAAGATTAGGGAAATGCGGTTGCGGTGGTGTGGTCACCTGCAAAGACGGCATACAAGTACCCTCACTAGAAAACTTGACTCAATAGAAACCGTAGAAATTCGACGAGGTAGGGGTAGACCAAAGTTAACATGGGATGCATTAATTAGGAGGGATTTGAATGGTCCGGAAAGCTCACCATCAATTGCACTTAATCGAGCACAATGGAAAAGTTTGATCCATGCAGCCGACCCCAATCAATTTGGGACCGAGGCTATGTTGTTGTTGTTGTTGTTGTTGTTGTATATGAATTGTTTTTTCAAAAAATATTATAAACAACGACAACAAAGCCTCAATCACAAATTAGTTTGAGTTGGCTACATGGATCAAACACTACCATTGCACTTGATTTAATGCACTTAATGGTGTGCTTCCAATTCCTATTTGCTCGATCCTTTTCATCCAGAGTGACAAAATTTTACGTTGGCTGTCAACCTCCTCCACTATCCTAGAATGGATAACGGGCTTGGTGCCCCTCCTTTATCTGGACTTGGGACTGGCTATGTAGAGCACACAAGGTGTTCTACATAAGTGGAGTTTTCAAAAATATTGTACAATCAATCCCAAATTAGTTGGGGTGGCTAAGTGGATCAAATTCTTTCAAAAAATATTGTATATAGCAAAATATTAATAGAGTTTTTTTTTTTTTTTTTTTATCAAATATGATGAAAGTCTTAGTATGCATGCAATGGGAGGAGACTCTTAATTGTCTTTTCTGACTTGCATCATAATTGTTCAATTCATATTTCATTTCTTCTTTAAAGTGAAAACTTATTTCATTCTGTTTAGCTAACACTTCATGAGATTAAATTGCAGAATCAGAGAGACTTCGGCTCCTACTGATTATATCTGGGTATTATGATTCCAATAAGAACTTCAAGGTGAGCATAAAGTTACAATAAGAACTGATTGAAAAATTAAAATATACAAAGATGTAATTGAGGCTTACAATTCCTTGTAGTGCACTATGTATCTGGTCTTTTGAACACTTTTGGATTATTTATCGGGACCGTTTTAGGCTACAACAACAACAACAACATAGCCTTAGTCGCAAATTAATTGGGGTCGGCTGCATAGATCAAACTCTTCCATTGTGTTTGATTTAGTGCAATTGATGGTGAGCTTTCCAAACCATTTAAATCTCTCATAATTAATGTGTCCCATGTTAACTTTAGTCTACCCTACCTCGTCGAATTTCCATAGTTTCTATTGAATCAAGTTTTCTAGTGAGGCATTTGTAGGCCGTCTTCGCAGGTGACCAAATCAACGCAACTGCCATTCCCTAATATTTGTGTCAATTGGTGCTACTCCTACTTGTCTTTGAATTTTTATATTTCTTATTCTATCTTTACAAGTTTTACCACACATCCATCGAAGCATCCTCATTTCTGCTACGTTTATTTTATGTAATTGTTGTTGCTTTACTGCCCAACATTCACTTCCATAAAGCATAGCTGGTCTAATTGCGGTCCTATAAAATTTTCTTTTTAACTTAGTAGGAACATTTCGATCACAAATCACCCCTGTTGCACTCCACCATTTCTTCCATCAGCTTGAATTCTATGTGTGACATCATTCTCAATATTACCATCATTTTGTATGATTGATCCTAGGTATCTAAAATGGTTCACCATAGGAACTACTTCCCCTAATTTTACAACTCCATCATCTCGATGACTAGTATTTCTAAACTCACAATGCATTTATTCGGTTTTTGTTTTAGGCTAATCTGATAAAATTGCATAAGCTTGCATTTTACTTTGACACTTTTTCCCATTTTCTGTTAAATTTATAAGTGAAATGGAATGCGTTCTTCATGGTTACAGCCTACAACCCTTTTGCATGTCAATTTAAAATGACTAGGTAAGGAATCAAATTGTCATGTTCTAGTTGGTGAAAAATGAAATATCCTTTTCTTCTTTTCTTTTTAATTTATTTTAAATATATTTAAATATTTTTTATTTTTATTTTTTTTGTAGAGGGAGATCCTAGTGTCTGCAGAATCTTTGGAGCTTGTAAACAATCTATTGTGTTTCTTAAATACCAATGCTTCACAATTGCGACTGAAAGTTCTGCATCAGTCAGGTCTGTCTGTAAGCTGGCATATACATGTTGTAAGAAGTATTGAATTAGATAATAATGAGTTTGATATAATCATAGTTTTACTTTGATTCAGTCAAACTCCATTAACTGTTATAAAATGCGGTGGTTTAGTAGTGATATTTTGGTGCTCTGCCTCCTTTTTATTAACTTTTTATTGTTTTGGCGCTACTTCTCCTGCTGCCAATGAAATATGTTTGCAGATATGTTGATAACCAGTTTGCAGATTTCTATTACCTTGACTCATTTAAATTCTGTAACATTTAAAGATGGTGGATTACTAATGGCCTTTGTTATTTTTTAGTGCCGCCATTTGTCCTGCCAATGAAAGATTTCATATATTTATTTTTGACTAGTTTCTTTATTGATCCATTCAATTATTTATTTATTTTTTAGTGAACTTGATCTTATCTGACTACGGTACTATAAGTGTAGAACTGTGTATTGTTGCGAAAGTTGCTGATCCATATAGTTGTGGGAGAAGGACAAAAGTGTATAGTTTTCCGTACACCTACATTTTATCTTACTTAAGATGTGTCATGGCCTTTTTTTTTTTTTTTTTTTTTTGGTGAATTTTGGCCTTTGTTATTTAAAACCAGAGTTTTACTATTCCCTTTCGTAGTTTTGGAACTTTTATTTCCAACTCCTAATCGTAATATACATACATATATTTGTTTTCTTAAATATCGTTTTTATCATATTATACATAAGTAAAATAGACATTGAGAAGATTAAAAAAAAAAAGACATTGAGAGAAGCTCTTTATATGTATTTACTGAATGATCTGCAAACTAACCTTGATGATGTTGCATCATGAGAAGCAATAAATAGTAGGAATTGGAATGCTGCAATATAATTAGATCCTGAGCTAATAAACTCAAGATCCTAAGAACCTTGGCGGGAAGTGACGTGGTAGTGCATTTATTACCTATCATGCATGTTAGGTGCTTAATCCTTTTTAATATTTGCAGCCATTGCATTCGATGCGAATGCTCCCTTGATCTATTAGTTGACGTGCATATTTTTTTTTTTACCGTTGAACAACCATTAATGTCTATTTTATGCTCTTCGGTAATGATCTTGTCCGTTGCTGCTGTTTGTTCAACAATGCTATCTCCACAAAGTTTCTAAAGTTTATCTTGACCATACAATGACAATGCAGGTCTAAGGGATGAGATGAGAGCGTTTGAGGTTGATAACATGATAACGTCTAGGAAGACAATCGAGCGCCTTATGGAAGAATTCAGTGGAACGTCTAAGAGTGCAAAGCCTAGTTAATTTGGCTGCACTTCGGACATTGCATTTACGATTGACAGTGATCGGTAGGTTCATGCTTTGTCGTTTTCTTTTTCGTTGTACGAATGACATGGGAAAGGAGAGGTGACGGTCTTAGAAAATTTATTATTATGGATAATGATTCTACAAAATCAATTGATCTGGTATTAAACAATAACTAATTTTCTCTGAGGCCGCAGCCAAATACATTTATATCTATTTCTGTTAAATTAGTAACTATTCTGCCTTGTTAGAGTTCATGTGTAGAAATAGTGGTCCTTAATACAAATTCATCAGTTTGGTCTTTGTTGGCCAAATTTTGAGTAAATGATACAGGAACCAGGCAAAGCCCTCTGCTGCGCTGCGCTGCGCAGACCTCCATTGCTCCGTCCATCTCCCTACAGTACGCAACCAAATGAAAATCATAAGGTATATCTTGCCTGAAAAAAATGGGTATTCAAATTTGAAACACTCACCTGATAAGAATGGAGATTTCTCAGCATATGAAAGAAAATAGAAGTAAACTTATCTTATGAAATATGCTATGATCAGAACAGCGATGAGATGAATCCGTGTTACGAGTCGAGATGATAGCTGAATCTGTTCTTGTAGGTGCTTGATGAAAACTGAGGCCTCATGAAGTGCTGAAGCCGTGATTGTCTGCAACCGTCTCATTGTTAGTTAACTTTCCTTTTTGAGTAACACTATTCTGTGTCAAGTGCTTTTGAAATCAAATTTGTTCAGGAAAGTTTTGCAGAAAGTTAGAATTACTGACGTTACCAAAAGGAGAGACCAACTTCTGAAGCGCAGTTACTTATCTCCTATTTACTTTTTTTTTTTTTTTATGTGATCCTATTTACTTCTTTTAACGGGCGCCTGCAATAAATTAGGCTCGCGCTATGGGCACTCCTGTCATCACTCAGGGCACCCTATTTAATTCCAACATAACATGGAATAACTAATATGCCCTCCTACAAAACTCAAGAACAAAAACAGTTTTTTTGGGCGCCCCACCCCATTTTTCCTTGGAGAATGACGAACTCTACCCGTTCCATTATCTTTCTCAGCGATCGGACGTAATGTTATTCGGTCAAAGAGTGCGTACTAGGTTTGTATGTACTTATTTTTTTGTTCTTTTAATGGTTTAAGGCATGAGTGTAGTGTATGTTGGTGGGTTGAAAATGGTTGTTTGATTCTTTGTGCTTCTTCGATGTGTTGGTTTCGGCGCGATTCGTCTGTGTTTTAATGTACAATGGATGACCAAGACCCAAGTGGTTTGAATCGAGACAGTTGGAGGTGAGTTTTGAACATTCGAAGGGGTTAGGGTTTCAAATCACAGAGTATTATAGGCAGCACGATTGTTTCAACTACACAGTATCGAGACTTGTTAACAAGTCTTGAAGAATGGCAACCAAGGCTCAATCGTAGTCTCGGGTCCTATTGATCGAAACATTATGTATTAGTGTCGGTTACAATCATCGTGACGTGTCGATGTGTCTCGTTCAATACGTACCAAAACATTGCATTACATTTTGGACCTGCACTACCGAAACTTATATATTTTAAGTATTTTTGAGTTCTGACTCTGAATTCCTACGATGTTCGCCTTTTTTTTTTGCAAGAAGTATCATCACCAAGTGCGCTATCAACAAGTGTGCCATTTGCAAGTGGCTTTAAAGACTTCTCCAATTTTTTAACACGAGAAGTGCCTTTTCAAACTAGATATGAGGCCGTCGCTTGGGTTCAAGTTACAGGTCGTGCTAAGAAGCTTGTATTGGTTACGAAGAAGTCCGATGGCGGAGGGAATGGTCGTAGGGGAAGGGTTGCAATTACATGTGAGAGATTCGAGAAATATAGGTGTGATTCCTAAAGAGTTGGGATTGTTAAAGCTGAATTAATTGCTAAAATATCACAAAAGGTGACAAACAAAGAGGAAGAGGAAGACAACACAAAGCCCAACACCGATACAAAAAAATGTCGGTGCCTTTTTCTTATCGAGATCAAGGAATCCCTGGACTCATTTTGGTATGTGAGAGTTGTATGTGGCAAGCACAACCATGACACTACGAAATACTTGGAAGGTCACTCATTCGCAAGAAGACTGGCTCCGAGATAAGGTTGCTATTTTGGATCATATGAGTAAAGGCAATGTTAAGCCTCGTCAGATTTTGAATACTTTGAGGCAAAGGGATGCGAACAATGCTTCGACATTGCAAACAATATACAATGCACGAAAAAGGAATCGGATTAAAGCCGGTGGGAGAAGTCAAATGCAACAATTCTTACTCTTGTTGGAGAACCATATGTATTTGTCGTAGCATAGGAGGGACACCTAAACGAATGTAGTGACAAATTTATTTTGGGCACATCCGAGACTCCATCAACTTGTTGAGGTGTTTCTCGTTCGTTATTCTCATAGATTGCACATATAAGATGAATAGGTACTGGATGTCGTTGTTGGAGATTGTTGGGGTTACTTCGACAGACATTACATTCTCAGTTAGGTTTTTTTTCATATCATCGGAGGCTAGGGCCAATTATATTTAGGCATTGGAAATTTTGAAAGGGTTATTGGACGGGTGGTCTACACCTAACGTTATTGTCACTAATAGAGAATTGAGTCTTATCAATGCAATTGAAGATGTTTTTCCCTAATCTTCTCACTTTCTTTGCACGTGACACATCGACAAAATGGTCTTGACCAACACTAAAAAGATGTTTGACCAAAAGAAGGCTTCAAACTCTTCAGTGATACGTGGACGGCTTTGATGTATGCTAAGACGGAAGCATCATTCGAGCTTAGGTGGTGTACCATGTGTGATGAGTACCAACATCTTAATATACATCAAAGTCGTCCACCTATTCGGTGTTTCATCTTGGAGAATGCTTGGTTGCAGGATTACAAGGACATATTTATATGTGCATGGACCGATTCAGTGTTTCATCTTGAAGAAACCACGACTCAGATAGTTGACTTTGCGCATTCCACTCTCAAACAATATATCTGCACTTGTGCTACGAACTTTGAGTCTCTTTGGAGTGACATACATGGAATGCTTGACATACAACATAACAAGATCAAAGCCTCATTTGAGGTTAGTATGAATGTTGTCCAACATGGATATATGGATGGGTTGTATCGCCGTTTGCGGGGCTATGTCTCTCAGAAAGCGTTGAAGTTGATTCGTGATGAGGTTGCACGTGCCGAATATGTAGGGACAGACTCGATCTTATGTAGTTGTTCGATACGTACCAATCGTGGTCTTCCTTGCGCGCACGAGCTTAACATACATATTTTGGTCGGATCACCTATACCACTTGAGGACATTCATGTTTTCTAGCAAAAGTTGAGTATGATACTCGAGAAATCGTAAATCGGACTAGCTATAACTTCAATGACGAGATTCAGAGAGTTGTGGCTAAGTTTGAATCATGCATTGATGAAGATGCACGTCTTAGGGTCATTCAACAACTAAGAGTGATTAGTTGTCCTTCATCAGCAGCAATGGCTACACCAAAGGCAAAGGTTAGGATAAGGGGGAGATCGGCACTTGGTAGTTACGGTAGTCTTTTTATAGGGAGCAAGAAAGGGAAAAAAAGGAAGAAATGAAAGAAAGAAAACAATGACTCAAACAAGAGGAAAGCCGAGGAAGATGACACATATACAACGAGATATACTAGTGACATTGAGTTTGTACTTAAGAGCGAGGAGGCGGCCAGTGCACGAAGGAAGGGAAAAGAAGTGAAACATAAAGTTCATCGAACACGGGGGGCATCTATGGGAACATCTAAGATTAGATTCATTCATACTATTCAGCCGGATTGGGTTCAACACGTTGAATGTACTGTCAATGTGGATAACGATAGTCATTGCAGATTCCATTGTGTTGCCGCCAGTGTTGGATTATCTGATGTAGACAGTTAGATGAGGGTCGAAGAAGGTATGGTTAAGGAATTGGAAGATCACAACGAGTTTTTGAGGAATTTGCTTGGAGGTTATTACATAACGATTAAACGGGCGTAGTGACGGTAGAGGTAAGTTAGGCAGGCCGGCAGCACCTTTGCCCTGCTAACTAACCCGAGGTGATGGTAGAGGTAAGCTAAGCCGGCAAAGCACCCCATTCGTAAGTCCCAACCTCATCCAAGTTCTCTAAAACCTTCAGTAATGCAATTGAAACTCTTGACCCACTCTTATCGGCGAATAGAGTGCACGCAAGCAAATACAATAAGTATGCCCGTGCAGTGCACTCCACTATAGGGTACATACGAGAACCGGAACTACTGGTGGACTTGAGTAGGCAAAAACAACTATTCAGCCAAGCTAGTCGCACCGTCAGACCCCTTGTGTAGTTAACCTCTTCCCCAGCCTCGTCAATACTAACTCCAAGCAAGTTCGAAACAATCTTGATCGCCTCCATGCGAGACTCCTCTATGTATCGACCAAAATTCTCGACCGCCACCACCTTGCCAACCATTGGGATGTTCAAAAGAATGCTAACATCCTCGAGCGTGATAGACATTTCACCAAAGGGTAGGTGAAATGTATTAGTCTCTGGCTGCCACCGCTCCGCAAATGCTGAGATGACCTCCTTTTTTTCCTTTCCCATAGGAGCAGTCTATAAGTGGAGCCAAACCGGACCTCTGAATGAATCTCTGTAGTGACTGTGTGTCGGGGTGGCGAGACTACAAATCCCACTCAGCTATTTGGGACCAATGGTTTATGCACTTAAGCAACGGATGACACTGCAACAAAAAACAAGTCATTAGTAAATACATTATCGTATATGAATAGCAAGAACTGATTGCAAAATCAAATGAAAGTAAACACCGAGAACATACATCACCATCCCAAATTGATGCCGCGACGTGATCCTTATAGGTCTTCAATAGAGACTCGTCAATAGGACCACCGGGGAATGAAGCAGATAAGTTACGCTCGGGCTTCACAGCATTCTGGGCGCCACCACCACTAGCTTGCCTTTAGGATGTAGTGGTTTCTACTCCGCAACTACTCTTGCTCCCCATGGGGACATTAGATGCCTCGGCCTCCACATCATCCCCCGAAGATGGGCGTGCACGTAAATCCGAAACCTGCGTAGCCTGTTGCTTATCCTTTCGATAAGAAGCAGTTTGTGCCCTCCTCTTGCCACGGTTAGCGGAGGTAGAAGGACTAGTAGTCGTCGCTGTCTCAGCCCGACGTTGTGCTCTTGCCGGCTCACCATCTACTTCCTGCCTCGATAATATTGATTTCCCTCGAGCCATATCTGATTAGAAAAGGAATCTTAGGCACATTCGATTGATATTTAAATAAAAAAACTTAAAAAAACCAAAAAACACAAGGTCTCGCCAAGCAGGTCCAAGAACAATGGATATGTCTTGGCGTCATAGCACCGAGACCAATCCTAATGTCTCGGTGTGAAATAACCAAGACGCATTGGTTTGTCTCAGATTGAGGTTTCCGAGACCAGGCCAATACGCATTCAATAGGCATAGTGTCTCGATAAAATTCCACTGAGACCACATCTGGAGGTCTCAGTGGAAACTAACCAATATGTACTTATATTGTCTCGGTAATAATTCGTCCGTGACATGGTTTTTAGTCTCGGCACCGTATTGTTGAGACTAAAGAGGATGTCACGGTCCTATGTGGTCGAGTACCACGGGATTCCAACAAACCCTTTTTTTCTACATTTAAATTGCAGACAACAACAAAAACTAACCGAATCAACGTAAAAATGAACTACAACACATATATACCTTAGTTTGCCTCTCGGTTACACACAATCTCCAAATCTGAACTCGTTCAACGAACCGTAACAACGCCGAGCACTTCCACTTCCCAAATTAACATCTACACAACTCGTCAAATGGACAGCTCGAACAAATCTATAGGAGAAGGCTTCGAAAAATCGAAGATGGTGAGTCCAAATCACAACGAAAATTTAGGAAAATTAAGGGTTTCGAAACTCTTTGTTTCAAAGAAACTGGGGTACCCAACGGTTACATATAGGGATATTTTGGTCAAAATTGAGGGTGCCCTAACAAATTTCTTGGGTGCCTTTGTAACAGGGTTGCCCTGAGTGATGATTGGGGTGCACATAACGCGACCCATAAATTACGATGCTCCATCTCGTAGATGAAACTCTATACCTTAAACTTATTGATCTAAAACAAAATTCTCTACTCTTTTGAGTACTTACACCGAGCACTTTTTTAGTTGTATAACTTAAATGTTATTTTTGTGTTGAAGTTATTTATTAATGTGTCGTTTGTATAACATGATATCTTACTTTCTCATCTTTATTATGTGTGTGCAATGCATAATTAGAATAGACTAGGGATGCAAATGGGGATAGGAGGGGATTGAGATGGGAAGGGAGGGGATAGGGACCTCATCTCCATCCCCATCCCCGCTTAAGAATTCGTTCCCCATCCCCGTACCCATCCCCATCCCTGCCTAATCCCCGCAGGGATGGGGAATCCTCATGGGAAAAACATTCCCCATTTCATTCCCCATTGAATATCCCCACGGGAATTTTTGCGGGGGATTTGCGAAGAATCACCACGGGGAAATATTTTTTTCAACTTAATTTTTTTCAAAAATTTATAAAAAGTATGGTACACATACATATAATTACAATTTTTGAAAATTTCAACCAAATAAAGTATAACATATAAATATAGTTGCAAACAATTCAAAACAAAAAATATAATCATTTAAAAAAACATATAATTAACCAAACAAGTTAAAATTATAAATCACATTAGAGTTTGTTTATCACTAGTGTTTTGGGTGAAAGCCAATGTATATAGATGTATTTGATAAATACATGGATCTTCGCGAGGGATCCCACGGGCAATCCCCACGGGGATCCCCGCATATATTACCAATATGGATTCCTTGCGGGGATCCCCGCGAATATATTTTTTCCCCATCCTCGTACCTATACCCGCATGGGTATGAGATTTTATCCCCATCTCTACCTCCATCCCCATTTAAATTCCCTATCCCCATCCCCGTTGCGGAGAATCCCCGTCCCCCGTAGGGATTCCCCACCCCACTTGCATCCCTAGAATAGACATATTTTTTTCAAATCCACTTCAACTCACTATAGTGATGAAAAAGATTCTAATGTGCAAACTAGAACTCCACTTATTGGTGTGAATAACGTAAGCTCTACATTGCTTTAAGTTTCAAATCCTTAGATTCATGACCAAGTTAGTTTACTATCCTCGCCTTCTTCATCAATAACTATATATTGATGTTATATATTTTACGGTTGTATCGTCCATATCCAGTTTAAAAGTTTTAATGGTCATGATAACTTCTAAAACCTAATATCAATATACATGTGATCAAGATGTTCGTAGCATTACGCATAGAATCAATACAAATTCTAACCATTGCACTTCTTAACTTTATAATCCACTTCTAACTACTTTAGCATATCATTCACACTAAAGGATCCATTGATCCCTAAGATTAATGAACTACTCACACTTCATTGAAAAAACATGCACATAATGGTATTCATTATAATCAAAGATTAAATCGATAACTTCAATTAAATCAATAAAAACAATACCGGGTCACCACACGTGAGTCTTTAATGTCTTCTCTTCCACAATTCTTCTTAATATTCAAGAATAAAGTAAGACTAGGTTAAATTATTGCTCGAAATCACTATTCGTGGTAATGTATTGATAATTGGTATGTTTACCACTTTCTAATACATATTTATACTCATAAGATACTTTAGAAAACAATTAAAAACCCTAGTAGACAATTCTACACGAAATAGAACTCTAACTTTCTATTTTTTCTCATCTCGACGTTGTCCATAAGTGGTCCAGTGTTGTGTATATAATGCCACGTCATCGTGACAACTTCGACCACTTTGTGTGCTTTTTCTCCCATTCAGTAGACTCGGTGCCTTACACTAGCCTCCCTGGCGCCGTCCCTTATAACCCACAGGGCCATGACTGCGCCAGCTATGTTGACTCATTTTTCTCCTCTTTTTGGTCTCCCACAGTGTGCCCACAATATCCCCCTTTCTTCCTACGTCATCAACCATCTTAGCCACGTGCTTCAACCTTACTTTTATGCCTTTTAGCCTCGTTTCTTCATGAATTCTCTCATTTATCTCCTTTACGTCTTATATACCTGAAAATACATAAATACCGTCAATTAGAGCACATTTCGGGATATTTATGTTAAATATACTACTAAACTAATATTATATATAAGTCTACATAATTACTTATCAAATACCTCCAAACTTAGGATTTTGCACGTCCCGAGCAAAAGTATATTTTACTAAGTGTTTTTACTACTACTATTAAAGTTCACATTCATTTCACATCGTTCATAGAGTATCCTTTAATCCAAATAAGTTCAAGTTAATAATTCAATCAAGAGCTTTTCTTTGCAAGAACTTATACTTTTAAAAATATGCAGCTTTAACAACACATACAATTCACTTTCGAAACACCAAAGTAGTTCACAACTAAAACCACCACTACTCACAAGTTTGTTTCACCTTGACACTCAAGTAGCAAGTGTACAATCTCATTAAGCTCAAGAATTCACAAATAAACATAGATCATATTAGTTGTGCAGACTTTAGCACTTCAAGAGTCCATATGACTTAATATAGTTGGAAAGAAAACTTAGCTCAATTAATCTACTTGTACTCGAGCTAAATCTTTTACTTGAATATTTTTAATCCAACTTTCGCTTTTATTTTCATTATATATATATATATATCTTTTTTCTTTTCTCCTTATTTATTTAATTGCACGGTTCTTGCTCCTTTTCCTATGGATTTTGTTTTTTTTTTTTCACTTTTTCCAACCATCAAGTTCTCTTCTCATTTTCCTGTAAAACTTGTGGGATTCTCTATTTTATTTTTAAAACTCTCGTTAGCACTTCTTACTTTCACTCTATCAAACAAGTTTTAATTCTAACTTTTTCATTAAAAATCATGCATATTTCTTCCCTTTTTAGCACTAAGTCTTTATTTACGTTTTATTATCAAGTAAGATTCACACTTATTATAGAATTCCTTAGTGATCTAACTTTTTCCACAAGAATTCTTGTATTTTTTTTGCTTTTGTTTCAAGTTCATGGAATTCCCTAACTCTAGGTTTCTAATCATGAAATCATACCGTTATTTGTTACATTTATCATTTTCTTCAAAAATATAAAAACACACTCTTAAATTTTATATCAACAAGACACTTGTATTCTTACTCATCCTCAACTAAAGGCATGAACATTGCAAATGAATTACTTATTCATTGCATAATACTATATATAACCTGATATATACAACCTAAACACATTCAAATAATAAGTAAATGGAATAGAATACATTATCATGTTTTCCTTCTTAACTGCTTCAAAAATAAAGTTTTAATGATCATACCTAGGTTCGTTTCAGTTGGTATCAGAGAATAGGGATTAGAGCCAAGGGAATCGTTAGGTTAGTGAAACCTAAGTTTGTAGAGCCTTTAAGTTTGAAGGTCGAATGTAAGTGGAACAAACCAATTGTATGTGAAATTGGTTCAAGTTGACTTAATGAGCATAAATGACCAATCCTATGATAAGAATGGATTGAAAACTTGAATAAAACACTTGAATAATGTTATTTGCTTTATGTTATGGTATCTATCGTGTTTAGATATTTTATCTACTCTCTTGATTTATAAGACTAATTCGCTCTTGTTTGCTTCATAGTTGCATTATGAGCAATCAATGCGGAAACTCCTACAATATTAGGAAACACATGAGAGTGATAAGAGAAACTAGCGCGCTCAAATGGAGCAGAGCGTGACTATTATGGCCGAAACATACAAGAAGGTCATTCATGATATGATTTTCGCTCAAAACCAGAGGTTGGCAGACCGGCACAATCACAAGAAAGGAACATGGCCCGCATATTAGAGATGATACAATATGGAAACATAGGGGCAGCAGAGCGAGCACCCGTCATGCAGGGACTTAACCCTACCTTGACTCCTATACATGAGGATCATCCTGAGGAGGAGGGGCTGATTCTGCTACAGCTACAGCTGCAGCGGTTGTACCTGTGGTGGAAGGAGATCCAGAGGCTTACGGAGGGGCAAGATACATAAAGAATTTATGAAATACGACACACCACACTTTTACGGGGAGTAGGATCCCATTAAGGCTGAAGCGTGGATACTAAACATGGATAAGAGAATAAAGACTTTGAATATTGATGAGTGGACCATAGTACTGCTGGTGGCATTTTTGTTAGAATACAAGGCACATAAATGATGGATGACTATCGAGAGGACACAGGGAACTAATATGAATTGGCCAAAATTCAAGCATCTGTTTTATGAAGAAAAGTTCCAAGAGCCAATGAAGGATGTGAAGATTCGAGAGTTCATTGCCTTAGTAAGGGCAATATGTTAGTGGCTGAGTATGCATCAAAGTACAACGAGTTGATAAAGTTCGCATATGATTATGTCCCGACAGAGAAGATTCATAAGAGCAGATTTTATTAATGGACTAAGGCATGATATTAGTGATTTGGTAGTTGCGCCCGGATCTGAGACATATCACCAAGCATACCATCGAGCATTTGAGTGTGAGGCAGCACTTCGTGAGGGTTCCATGCAGTTTCAGTTAGGATCTGATCAGTATGGTTATGGAAAGCGTAGTTTTGGAGGTTAACAAAACAGTCAGGGCGACGATTTCAAGAAACAAAAGTTTAGAGGGTTTTTTAGTGGATATGTATGCTTTGGTACAGCTTCAAGGGCACTATAACTCCTACAACGACTACTACATATACACATGTCCTTGCATATATGCCTACACAAAGCTTGGCATTCAGGCCACTGCGTCCGCATCGGCAGTCTCAGCATAGTGGAAGTAAGGATTGAGGACCGACCGGGCTAAAGTCGAGCAGATCAGCAAGCGTTGTTCAGCCACCTCCGACATACCAGAGGCCACAAGTGATTTGTTACCGGTGTGAGACTTCAAGACGCATCCAGAGAAAATGCCCTAACCCGCTGCCATCTGAGGGGAGCACAACCCTAGTTACTCGAAGAGGAGTTCATACAATTGTTGGGTAGGATGAGGGAGGCCTCGCGTCAGTTGGTCGCAGGTACGATTTCCATTAATGGTCGAGATATGCATACATTGTTTGATTATGGTTCTACTATTTTGCTCATATCGGGGACCATAGTTCATGCTTTGAGGTTGACACCAGTTAGAGCACACAATTACTTGATTTTGAGCACATTTTCTATCGAACGAATTTATCCTAATATGGTATGTGACAGCGACCGCAAGTGTACGACAAACGTCAAAGTAATAGTGGCACCAACTCGTGTTGGTGTCGGGAATATCATATCCACAAGGACAGTTATGTGCTAATATTTAGTCTAATTAAGAAATAAAGTTAGACACTTAAATGTTGGGTTTTGTAAAAAAATACTTATTAATTTAAACTAACTAATTGCAAGTAATTAAAATAGGTCTTAAGCTATTGAGAGAATATTCTAGGAAATCTAATTCACCCAAATTGTATCATTCGAATCCGATTTAATTATAAAGTCTCCCAATTCATGCAATGATAGGCAAATTTCATACAATTCACTCCATCCCAAGGTCTCGGTGATGGAGATTCTAACATCTCACTCGGACTCCGACGGTCAGCGGGAATAGCGTAAGTGAGATACCACATTAAAAACCAAATTCAATTGCCTCCCTAGTCAATGACCATCGATCGATGTGTCATATGTTCTAAGGTTGTGTTTCCCCTAATCCGGGTTCAAAAATCCCAATGGTCATGGTGACTCTAAAACCCTTGAATCTACGCCTACTTGATCAAGGTAAGTATAGCATAGCACAGAAGAACTCACAAATCAAAATATTGAATTGAAAGAACAAATATAATCACATTAAAATCAAAAGAATCCAATTTGGGATCCAAAGATCCCTAGAACAAAAAAGATTACCCCATAAGTGGTTTCAATTCGACACAATTCATGATAAGAAAGCAAGAAAACATGAAATCAAACCTACAATTAATATAAAATCCAAGATTTTGATCACTATTCTTCAATCTTCACATGTTCTTCTTAGTTCTCCAAAGCAAAAGATCATCATTCTCTTAACCATATATATATAGAGGGGTATTTTGGTCCAACAAAATAGGTTTAAAACCCTAAAAATAGACGAAAATTGGTCTTTCTGACTGTGGCGCTGAGGCGGCGCTATGGCGCCCGCATAGTGCCCATGATGTGGGATCGATTCTTGACCTGGCGTTGTGGTGACGTTGTGGCGCCTGCACAGCGCCCACGATGTTATATGCTCCTGGACTTGGCGCTATGGTGGCGATGCAGCGCCAAGATCAGCAGCGCCAAGATCAGCAGCTTCACTTTTCTTCTTCATTTTTTCACGTTACCCGCTTGCCGTCTAGTCTCGTTGTCCCTTGAACCTAATACACCCAAATATACACTAAATAAGCCTCAAATCATCAATTACTTTACTTAATAATTAATTAAATCATACTTAACACACTGAAAATCATGCTTCGCATCACACCCCCAAACTTGAGACTTTGCTAGTCTCGAGCAAAGATGCATGAACAAAATTGATGCAATTTATTTAAATTAACTGCACTAAACTACTTAACTTATTTAAAAACTTCGATCCAAAGCTCAAACACACCGAGTATATACAAACAAAGCGTATTCCAATATGCATATATCCTTAGCTATTTATCTTTGTGTCATCTTCCAATCTCTAACCAAATATTGACTCAACCCAAAGATTCTCAATTGCCCACGAACCCAGCCTTTCAACCTAACCTTCACAAGATCTCACTTTCAACAACCCAAGTGCAGTTCCGAAACTCTAGTCGCCACTACTCAAGAGAATTCACTAAAAGGATTTGAAACCTCAATAATTCTTCATTTAAAGCATCAACTTCTATGAGATTCCATAAGCTTATTTTTCGTTCCACTATCCACTATCCACTATCATCAAATTTAAAAGGACAAGAATCTTTAGGTCTTTAATAGGTTGTAATGGGGTTACGACTTGGTGTATCAAAAATGGATTTTTAAGCTCAAACAAAGTTAGATAGAATACACAAACCCTTTCCTTACATACATAGAGCTCTCAACAAGAATAAACTTTCAAAAAATAAATCACTAACATTCACTTAGGAGTTCACTCATAACTCTTCTTTTTCAGCACACCAGTCCATATTTTTCTTTTTCTTCGGACTTTATTTGGTGGATTTATTTATTCTCTTTTGATATTCCCCTTTTTCGGGTTCGTATTTTCTTCACTCAAAATTTACAAGCTCTTTTCATCATAGATAAGGGTTGTTCATCAATCTAACTTTTAGGTAGGCTAAGGCTTTTTTTAGCTCAGGACACTGAAGGGTGTCAAGAATTCATAGTAATCAAGGCTCAACTGGGTAACTAGCGATGTAATGTATAGGAAGGAAGTATAGGATATTGTGTAAAGCATTCAAACATAGCCTAACTCCTCTCCTCAATCCTTTTAGTTCAGAATTTATCGCCTCAAGTGGCTCTAGAATAAGTTCTAGAATCCCCGAATCCTCATTAAAGCCTGCATACTTTAAGTTTATCCCCTTTTTGCATTGGTGTAAGTCCTTCCCTACACCAAAATCTCAGGAGAAACCCCGATCTAGCCAAGCTAAACACTTAGGTATGTGCCCTTTACTCTTCCTCATGTATATTGTCTCATTGGTTTGATAAACAAAATGTATCATACACTGTTAGCCACATAGGAAAACAATCAAAAGAGTTCTCTAACAAACATGCAAATGCTTGCAAAATACTCGACGCTTCCACCACCCAACCTCCCCAAAATAAAATTGATGTCATGCACCCCTAAATTTAAGATGTTCATTGTCCTCAATGAACCAAATCATGAGCATAAAGGAGGACAAGAACATGAATCAAAACATAATCATTCACAACAATCACAACATTGGAGAAGTAAAATAAAATAAAAAGTTTTGAAAGCAAATATTCCCCTGACTAGTGTTGATGTCTTTTAAGTTTCTCTCCATCGTTCCATCCTTCCATTGGTACTCCTCAAACTTGGATCTTATTCACATTTCTTTGATCTTTGTGGTTTCCTGCGGTCTACCAATTCGATGAAAATCACCCGGCAATTGATATTAGACCTGAAATAGCATTAAAACAAGTATTAACCACATAATATAACCAATTCATTTATTTATTTATTTATTTAAGAAAATGCGACAAAATAAAATTTAAAATATAAACAAAAGAACCCTGGGTTGCCTCCCAGTAGCGCTAAGTTTTCTCGTCTTCAGCCCGACGCCTGTGAAAGTCAAGTGAGAGTGACTAAAGTGTCACTACTCTCAAGTGGACCATGAAACTACTTCATGTTCTGCAGAGATACCATCAACACATGCCTCTTGCTTTTTTGGATCTCCACCTGTCATTGCTTGTCAATTTGCCGTATTTTCACAGCTCCCTTCCATTTCAGTCTCAAACCCACTTGCAAAGTCTTCGGTTTGCGCTTGGAGAGGAAGACCAAATTTCCATTGTGAAACAATTCATGCTCCCTCTCCGATTCATAGCAACGCGTATGCTTTTCAAATGCATGACTTGTAGGCAAAATTGTAAGCGAGCCCTTCATGGAATTCTCTTGAACTTGTTCTTGAACAGAGGAGTTCTCTTGTACTTCTATCTTATGAGCAAAAATGGTGCTAATTTTCTCAACTGTGGGGCCCATATCTTTGGCTTTTTGACTCAACTTGTCTTGCAATTTTTTATATTCGAGTGCCTTTTCTTTAGTTTCTTTGCTCGAAAAGATAGTGTTGATCTCCTTGATTGTATGACATGGTTGATGAGCCTTCGATTGTTGAAAATCTTCACAAACTTTCAACACACTACTCTCTTACCCCATTCTCAACATAATTTCTCCACTTTCAACATCGATGAGAGCTTGAGCAATCGCCGAAAATGGTCTACCAAGTATCAGTGGCACATTTTCTCCCTTTTCAAGACCCAACACCACAAAATCACAAGGGAATATAAACCGATCAATCTTGACAAGTACATCTTTCGCTATACCACTTGGTTTAGACATCGAACCATCGTCAAAGTTCACATTAAACTCAGCTAGCCTTAACTCATTAACTCCTAACTTCTTAAGCATAACTAGGGGCATCAGATTTATGCCCGCCCCCAAGTCACATAAAGCCTTCTCAGATTGTAATGGGCCAATAGAACATGAAAGCTGATAACTTCCTGGATCCTACACTTTCTTTGGAAGCTGAGTTTGAAGTGCGGAACCAAATGTTTCTACTGCATGCATTGTCTTGACATCATCAAACTTATCTTTCTTCTTCTCAGTTTGGAATACTACTTGTGGCTCCAGTTCTTCCTTCTTGGCCTCCACTATTACTACATGAAATTGATCACAAGACTTATTAATTGTGGTCTCCCTTGAACTAACTAATGTATCACTAAGAAAAGGCTCAGCTATACGAGAGTTCAACGCATCAGTCCTATCTGCACCTATAGATTCTTAATGATCTGGTTCTTTTCATCTTCCATGCTCTTTAGAGTTTGCTTGAAAATATTAATCTCCTTCTTGATTTTCTCATGTCGCTCTATATTAGTAGAATTTATGCTCCCAATAAGTGACTTAATTGACTTGAACGTAGCGTCACCATCAATTTGTTGCTCTTGTTGAGAGTAATTGAAGGCTTGATGATCTCTCACATTCTCTTGACTTGCATAGGAGAGGTTTGGGTAATTATGATCCCCTTGATGATATGAATCTTGAAAAGTTGCATTAGGTTGTGAATTATAGCCTTGATTCATAAATTGGACTTGCTTCATTCCACCATATAAATGCCCTTCACAGCATCCCGACATTGCTTTAGGTTGCCCTAATGAAGGTTGAATCCATTTATTTGCTTGAAACTTTTCAACATGAGTTGTCAGATTTGCAAGTTGTGTCATAACAGCCATAATCCAATTTCCTTCAAACATTCCACCAATTTGCAATGCTTGGTCAACTTCCATCACTTTTTTTTGGATTCCTTTCTTCCTCGCCCTTTTAAATTCATATTTAAGGCCTGAAACTCAAAGAACAAACAAGATCAAGTGTAGATGATTATTCAAATTAAATAAAAAACTAATGTTATTGAAAATAAAATCCTAAACAAACTATCCAAATCAAACTAAAATTAGCTACCGTCCCCGGCAACGGCGTCAAAAACTTGATAGCGACCGCAAGTGTACGACAAACGTCAATGTAATAGTGGCACCAACTCGTGTTGGTGTCGGGAATACCGTATCCACAAGGACGGTTATGTGCTAATATTTAGTCTAATTAAGAAATATAATTAGGCACTTAAATGTTGGGTTTTGTAAAAACAAATTATTAATTAATTTAAACTAACTAATTGCAAGTAATTAAAATAGATCTTAAGTTATTGAGAGAATATTATAGGAAATCTAATTCACCTAAATTGTA
This sequence comes from Stephania cephalantha, assembly GCA_039657325.1. NCBI lineage: Eukaryota > Viridiplantae > Streptophyta > Magnoliopsida > Ranunculales > Menispermaceae > Stephania > Stephania cephalantha. The sequence goes on from CM077577.1 coordinate 19,104,413, forward strand.
TCTTTTGAATCCAATTTAATTATAAAGTCTCCAAATTCATGCGGTGATATGCAAATTTCCTACAATTCACTCCATCCTAAGGTCTCGGTGATGGAGATTCTAACATCTCACTCAGACTCCGCCGGTTAGCATGAATAGCGTAAGTGAGATACCGCATTAAAAACCAAAATTCAATTGCCTCCATAGTCAATGACCATCAGTCGATGCATCATATGTTTTAAGGTTATGTTTCCCCTAATCCGTGTTTAAAAGTCCCAATGGTCATGGTGACTCTAAAACCCTTGAATCTACACCTATTTGATCAAGGTAAGTATAGCATAGCACACAAGAACACACAAATCAAAATATTGAATTGAAAGAACAAATGTAATCACATTGAAATCAAAAGAATCTAATTTGGGATCCAAAGATCCCTAGAACAAAAGAGATTACCCCATAAGTGGGTTCAATTCAACACAATTCATGATAAGAAAGCAAGAAAACATGAAATCAAACCTACAATTAATACATCATCTAAGATTTTGATCACTATTCTTCAATCTTCACACGTTCTTCTTGGTTCTCCAAAGCAAAAGATCATCATTCTTATCTCTCTTAACCATATATATAGAGGGATATTTTGGTCCAACAAAAATAGGTTTAAAACCCTAAAAATAGACAAAAATCTGCCTTTCTGACTGTGGCACTATGGCGTCCACACAACGCCCATGATGTGGGATCAATTCTTGACCTGGCACTGTGGTGGCGCTGTGGCGCCCGCACAGCGCCCATGATGTTATATGCTCCTGGACTTGGCGATGTGGTGGCGCTGTTGCACCGCTACACCACAAAGATTAGCAGCTTCACTTTTCTTCTTCATTTCTTCGCGTTATATGCTTGTCGTCTAGTCTCGTTGTCCCTTGAACCTAATACACCAAAAAATACACTAAATAAGCTTCAAATCATCAATTACTTCACTAAATAATTAATTAAATCATATTTAACACTCTGAAAATCATGCTTCACATCAATATGTGAGGGGTGCAAAATTAAAATTAGGGATCACACGACGAAATTTGATTTATGGGTCTTAGAGTGTCTTGAGTTTGACATATTATTGGGCATGAACTGGTTAGCGACGTATCATGCCTAGATAGATTATTTTCATAAAACTGTAGCTTTCCAAATCTCGGGCATTCTACTGTTTGAAGGGATCAAAGTTCTTCTCTGAGATAGATCTGAGATCGTGTCAGTCCCCTCGTCATAAAGACGACTGACCGGTTTAGATTATCTTAATCCTATGATAATCTAGTCAGCATAATCCATTCTTTCAACTTTGAACTCAAAATAATAATTACTTCAATCCTTAATAAGGCTCCAAAACTAAATTATACCCTTAATGAAACTCAATTCATGATTTGTTTAATTGGAACAAATAAAAAAATCATATCCGTATTTAATAAAATTCAGGCGGCACCTCCTCTAAAAGTGGGCTCCCGAAACATTCACCTAATAGACAACAGAATTGGGGATTAGCCTAGAAGGACTCAAAACTCCCTACAGTTCACAATATATATCAAGTTCAAATTAATGAACTGAGTTAGAGTCTCCGAAAGCTTAATTACAATTTTATAATGCCAAATAGACCAAAATTGAAATATAAACCTTGCAATTCATTTTAAACTAACTTAAAAGACTCTCAAAACCATTCAACAAAACTTGACGTCTTACATTCACCCCAAGAATTCAAAAGCAATATATATATATAAACAATTTAAAATAATTACCACAATCTTTGAGTCTTGTCCATTCTTCCCTTGTCTTCATATAGAATCTGACATAATAAAAAACAACTCGAAGATATTGGGCAAGTAAATTCCTACATAGATTTGTACTCCTGCAATTGTTAGTCTGATACACGGACACGTGTGATTGCATTTCCAAATAACCAATAAGATATAAGCATCAACATGACATGTAATCCACTCTGTCGTTGTCTCATAACTATAATAAGATGTCGACTTCCAAAAATAGTACAGAGACGGTATTAAGAGATCATGAAATACAGAGATAACTTGTCGGCGTTAGATTCTGCTAGTCTCACTAGACGGTGTAGAGACAGGATTGAAACCAAGTTTCAAGCAAACTAGACTCCAAAACAAACTTGTCCTCCTCACTCACTCTATTTATGAATGACCAAGAATGTTAAAATACAATGCAAACTATGATACAATTACATGTACAAAGATAAATTTCATAAATAGTAAGATCAATGTAGGGTTTATTTACCACCAAACCAACTCAAAGTTGGTTATGAAGCCTCTCACAACGTTTCCCAGGTTTTCATGTATTTTGCACTTATTCACCAAGCTTCGTTCTAAGTGGTTTTAGAATCCTCGATGTTACCTAAAACCATTGAGAAATCCAAATAAGTTCCCTATTCGAATTTTGTAAGTTTTCGACCAATTTTTGAGTTATTTCGATATTTTCAAGTCCTAAAAAAACTCAGAATCACTCCAAAATCAACTCCTCGGATGTCTAGATCCCGATTGTGATTGCAAAGTGTGGGTCGAAATCGAAAATTAACCTTGACTAGACTTTTAAATAATTTTTCAAATTTTTGGCATTTTTGGGTATTATAGCACGTATTACGAGAAATAACCCTAATATAAATCCTCAAGAAAATTTTGAAATCCTAGTTTTTCATAGAAATCTCCCATTTCTATTTATTTGCCCTAAAATAGAATTCTTCTAATTTTTTTCTATTTTTTGGAGTTTTCGGCATTTTTTAAAGCGGGGTTTGATCCCTAAACCGGATCAGTCAGGTTCAGGTGAATCGGACCCAGTTTGGTCCGGTCTGGGGATCGAACCCCTCTTCTTCCTCATGTCCTCTGCTCTCCAAATCAAAAAGTCATTTTTCTTTCTTGATTGGTTTATCAGTTGGGTTTGCAGGCTCTCTGGGAGGGGAGACGAGGTCGTCTCCTTTCTCAAATGGCCTAAGCCTCCCATCCCCAACCACCATAACAACATCAACATCAACAAAATACAACAACACCAACAATCCACAACAATCAGCAATTAACAATGACAACCCAATAACAATGTACACAACCTCACCTTATCCCCACATCCATATTCGATCTCCTCAATCAATCTCACCGTCTCTCTCATATTTTTGAATTCGATTTCGAAACAGAGATGAGGAGGTGGTGTGCAAATCTAATGATTCACTTTCATTATTTAATTTGTTCTTCCTCGAGATAGGTGTTACGTATCTCAAGGTCGATCTTGTGTCTATTAACAAGATAATCACCACCTCTAACCGACTAAATCAATTATATTGATCTCCTTGAGATACGTATCGCGTATCTTGAGATATATCAAATGGTGTTATAACCATACACCACTTTATTTTCCTTGAGATGGAATTTCACACATCTCGAGGCGTGGATAAATTTTTTCCAACATCCAACGTTCACTTCATTCCCTTCCTTGATGCCTAAGTTACGCATATCTCAAAGCGCATCTAATGTATACTTTAATTTAATTCAAACTTTAGGATTCATTTGTATAAATTTATATATATATATATATATATAAACCATATATATACATATAAATATACATACACCTATGTATATTCGCGACTATAAATTCGTCATGCGTGCCAACGACCATCCTCGAGCGTGCACACTATTATACATCCCACGCGTGTCACCTTCGACCCCGCATGTCACTAGGCGCCCTCCAACTTATTAATTATTTTATTTAATTTCATGGTTATCTCTTATTTTTAGGTCCAAATTAAATTTCAAAAAATACCTCAATTTCGTCAAAAATTGGAAAATGTTCTCAACGCTTTTCAAAACTCACGGACAACGCGTATATACTTCAACATGACCCTATTTTGCGATGGAATAGTGTATAATACACCCACTAGTCATGCGGAAAATAAAAATAATATTTAAATTCATGATCTCCGATCCATAATGTGTGGGTCCCACCTTGGATACTTAAATCACAAATTAAATCTGAAAATACTTAATTAGAACCCTAATCAAGTTTATAAAATTCACGGATGTCACAGATCGAGATATCATCAGTTGCGTATACGAAAGGAGGACATGAGATAGTTTTTAGCACCTGTTATGGACATTTTCAGTTCACTATGATGTTGTTTGGGCTCACCAATGCACCAGTGATCTTCAAGAACTTGATGCACAGTATTTTCAAGTCGTTCCTTGACAAGTTTGTAATTATGTTCATCAATGACATTATGATATACTCCCAAACCGAGTCAGATCACAGGAACCACCTCAGGAAAGTGTTGTAGACTTTAAGGGAACATAAACTTTATGTAAGTTAAGCAAATGCGAGTTTTAGGTTTTAGAAGTGAAATTTTTGGGATACATGGTGAATATAAAAGAGATATTAGTTGACCCTGCGAAGATCGAGGTGATCCTTAGGTGGCCGCAACCCACTAATTTTTTGAGATACGAAGTTTTCTAGGCTTGGCAGGATATTATCGATGATTCATGCAAGGTTTCTCGTCAATCGCTCCATTGCTCACCAACTTGACTAGGAAGGACGTTGCCTATATATGGGATCATTCATGTGAGGAGGCCTTTCAGTTGTTGAAGAACCGTCTGACTACCGCACCGATCTTATTTCTACTAGAGGCCGACAGGGAGTTATCGGTGCACACCGATGCATCGGGGATTGATTTGGGAGGTGTGTTAATGCAAGACAAGAAAGTAATTGCTTATGCATCCAGGCAGTTGAAAGTAAATGAGAAGAACTATCCAATGTACGACTTAGAGTTAGTGGCAGTTATGTTTGCTTTGAAGTTATGCAAGCACTACTTGTATGCGTCGGGGACTGGTTCCATGATGTAGTTAAATATATAGATAAATGCTAGATTCTTGCTAACATAGTGGCAGATGCTCTAAGCCATGTACGACTAGAGATAAAGTTTGAGACCATAATGAATGTTCAAGGAGTACCCGCAGGTGACTCAGTTGTTGGCTCAGATGTCTTAGAGGGTTAGAGATGAGTTCAGATGAGAGCAAAGCTAATGGTTGTGTTTAAAGTGGTTGACTATCAAAGAGTTGATTCAGAGTCCAGGAAGTACATGTCATTTATGGATGACAGTGATGACGTGGATTGGAGACTCTTAGTTGACAAAGCGTTGAGGTTTCGAGATAGATTGTGGATACCATCTCATAGACAGTTGAGAGATAACTTACTATGGGAGGCCCACAGATCGCAATTCACCATTCATCCTTGGGGTAACAAGATGTATCATGACATGCGGAGGATGAAGGTGGATATCGCTACTTACATCTTGAATTACGAGATTTGTCAGCAAGTGAAAATAGAACTTCAAAAATCGGGAGGACTGTAGCAACCGCTATCCATTTCACAATGGAAGTGGGAACACATAGCTATAGAATTTGTCTCAAAGCTACCGATGACTCAGAAGGGACATGATGCGGTTTGGGTGATCGTGGATCGTTTGACTAAGTCAACTCAATTCATCCCTATCTTCAAGGAATATTCAACATATAGGTTATAAGGCATATACGTAAATGAGATTGTTAGATTACATGGAGTCTCGGTGTCTATTGTATTGGATCGTGATCTGAGGTTTACCTTTCAGTTTTAAAGTAGGTTTCAGCACCAGATGGGGACTTAGCTTGATCTCAGTATGGCCTTTCACCCTCAGACATATGGGCAAACCAAGTGATTAATTCAAATACTTGAGGATATTCTCTGAGCTTGTGTGCTGGATTCATTCGAGAGTTGGGAGAAGTATATTACGTTGTGCGAGTTTGTGTACAACAATAGTTTTCAAGCAAGTATCGGCATGGCACCGCTCGAGGCACTTTATGAGAGACCGTGTAGATCTCCAATTTATTGGACCGAGGTTGGAGATGCCATGTTGATCGGTCTGGAACTTGTGCATAACCAAGCCGAGAGATAAAGGTGATTAGGCAATGATTAGAGATTGCCCAAACCGCCAAAAGAAGTATGTCGACAAAACCAACGAGATGTTGTGTTTAAGGAAGGAGAATTTGCACTATTGAAAGTGTCATTGATGAAAGGGCACTACCGATTTGGGTTGAAGGGAAAGTTATCTCCAAGATTCATAGGGCCATTCCAAATCAAGAAACAAGTGGGCCTAGTAGCCTTCCGCCTTGAGTTTCCACCACGATTAACTAGATTTTCGTGATGTCTTTCATATTTCTATGTTGAGGAAGGCACAGAACAAACATGCACCGATGATCGATTAGGAGCAAGTTGATTTGAGGGAGGATATGTCTTACGATGAGCAGCCGATCCAAATCATGGATAGAAAGGTGCATAAACTTCACAAAAAAGAAATCGCGTTGGTGCAAGTCCGGTGGCAATTACATAGAGAACAGGAGTTGACATGGGAGCAAGAAGACTATATGATGGAGAACTTTCCATTCCTTTTTTAACCTTAAGGTATGGCTTTATTTTACTTTCGAGGATGAAAGTCCTTAAAATGGGGGATATTATGACGAACCAAAAATCCGAAATACCCATATTGGGGGCAATTTGGTAAATTCTCATGTAAAATGTGTTTTTCATGTGTTAAATTATTTGTACTATAATATTTAAACCTTAAGACCAAAGTAAATGGTTGTCATAAAAATAAATGTGAAATTGGGCCTAAATACCCACTAAGGGTAATGTGGTAATTTGATTAGGTTAAAGGAAAACCCTAAAAACCCTAGATATTAGTTTGTTATGATCTAGTAAGCCACCCTAATACACTAATTCTTTCAACACAAATCAACTAGGGAGTTTGGAAGGAGATCTTCAAGAGGATTGGAATGGAAAAGGAGCACGTGTACTCGAAAGAACACTAAGAAGGTAAGCTTTTACTTTTCCTAGTATCCATTAATGGTGGAAATCACATTTTTTGACTTTATAATCATTAGTGGTGTATCTTGGAGTACAACCACCAACTAATAGATGGCTTGTGTTCTAAGAACCCCAATCGAGTTTGGAACACCTTTTGAGGAGATTGAAGGATTTTGGCACGCGAAATTGAGCTACAAAGCAACGTAGGCTAACGCGTCGTCGTAACGCGTCGTCGTCGGTAAAGGGCGTCGTCGTCAGTGTTTATCCTTATATCATCCTTTATTACCACTTCCCTTAATGTAGTGTTGATGCCCCCAAACTTAAACCAAATCTTGTCCTCAAAGTTCAAAAATAAGCTTGAAACATGAAAACACTAAAACACAAACATATAAGAGTAATAATATCCCTATAACTCATTTATACTTTATGAATCTTCCGCATATATTGAGACTTTTCCATTCCGATGAAACTTCACCCTGCAAATGGTCTTTCCTGCACATTTGGCGCAAATTTTTAAGAGTTAGAAAACTAAAATGTTTGGATTGTACTAGTAAACTAAATAAATAACTACTTGACTAAAATTTAAAAACTGAAATTAAAAACCCCTGGGGTGCCTCCCAGTATCGCTTAGTTTAACGTCATTAGCCCAACGCCTTTTCGCTCATTTAGTCCGAGTCTAAATCGAAATACTCCAATTGTAGGTCAGAGATTCATCTAAGTAATGAATAACTATGCTTTTCATATCTCACTTTCTCATCTTTATTATGTGTGTGCAATGTGTAATTAGAATAGTCCAATTTTATTACACACATAATTAGTTATTTACTATTTTACAAACCAAGTGGTAGCCTCGCTAGTTTAGAGTTTTGTAGAGGTTGAGGGTGCGCGTTTATAATTTTCTACAAGGGTATTTTATGTACCTACCCTCTTTTCTTGCATCTGTGATCCCCGTTCTTCATTATTTGATTGATAATGGGCCGCACCTTAAGTGTGTATTGCCTTTTTTGTTGCGGCTATTTGGACCCCACAAATTACTCATTATACCTTGCTTTTCAAATTTTTTTGGACCCCATGTGAAATGTCTCTTATGTCCCCATATATAAGTATGTTTTACTCCTCCATACCCCACGATTCCCACGCATCCCATTTTGAGGGAAGAGTGCTCCGCGGGAAACCACGAACTCCACCCCAACACACAACCTCCGACTGTGGGAAATCCAGCGAAAGTACATAAAACCGACTAGGTAAGTTTGTTTGAACTCATTTATCTTCATTTTGGCCTTTTTTCTTTTGTTGTTTGGTTGTTATTTGACTGGTTTTAGTTGTTCTATTCTCGATTTTGTTAAGGCTTCCACATTGGTAGTGATTGTTGCACCAGATATGGTACAATGTCTGAAGAGGCATTTGAACGAGGCAATATCCAAGAAGAAGATGTAAGTTTTCTTATATGGGTTCCCTTATTTCATCATTTTTACAAGATTGTGTTTTCATATTTGAATCTCGTGGAGTGTGGTCACACAGAACTGATAGGTGAAAATGGCTGATGGTTATTTGGGCCGATAGGGTTAGAGGTGAAACAATCATATGCAACTGACACTCTGCTATAACTGTCGGTCTTCTATAACAGACATAATTTTATGGCTATTAGATCTGCTTCACCGCCAATTATAATTTGAGTTGAAAATTTGATTTTTTGACATTGATCCTGTTGTTAATAGTTATTCTATTGGTTCTTGTAGGTTATTATGGGTGATGAAGCTTGTGCATCCGCAGTTGGTACATCTAGGGAGGGAGAGGCCTACCCAAACTTTACTTCTACATTCAAACTAAATGTGCCACTGAATTCAAGAGTGGAGGCTCTCAATTAGGCTCATAATACAGCTGCAGAATGTGGTTTGTTGTCATAATTATGAAATTTGATGTCGGCTCAAGTGGGAGTGGTCGGCGAGCAAGAATGATGATGGGATGTGATTGGTCAGGCCAATATAGTACAAAATAGGCAAAAGGTAAGAAGAAAGAGACTAAGGAAAATGTGGAAGAAGAAGAGAAGAAAATACTTACTGCCAAAAAAAGTACGAGTGTCAGTTTAAGTTTTTCCTAAAGCATGAGGTTGATGGCGAGTGGAGTGTTAGAATTGTGTTCAGGATGCACAACCATAGACTAAAAATAGTTTGGTGGGCGTTGCATATCTAGGGAGGCTTTCTGCACTTGAGAAAGAGATTTTGGAGGACTTGAGCAAGAACTCTGCTCGGCCTAAGGACATTCTTTCACGAATCCTTATAAGAATCTTTAAAAACCTACTTCAATGAAGACTATATACAATGCAAGAGCAAGGTTGAAAAGGATCGAGGGGGAAGACAAAAATGCAGCTCATGATGCAAAAGTTGGATAAGCGCAACAATATCAAGCAACATGCATTTTGGGCGGGAACGTGCCGTCTCAGGGGCTTTTTCTTTCCCTACCCTACCCGATTGATATTCTCAGATGTTTCCCTCATGTCTTGAAAATGGATTGCACTTACAAGACTAATCGGTTTAAACTTTCATTGCTAGAGATTGTTGGGGTTACTTCTACGCACTTGACTTTCGTAGCGGCTCAAGCTTTACTATCCAAAGAGACACAAGTTGACTACACGTACGCTTTAAGTAATTTGAAGGATTTATTGGATGGATGGGAGCTCCCTGGGGTTATATTAACAGATAGGGAGTTGGGGTTGATTTCGGTTATAGAGGAGATGTTCCTGACCACCACCTACTTACTTTGCAGGTGGCATGTCAACAGGAATGTGGTATCCAAAACAAGAGGACTATTCTCAAAGAGGACTGTGATGTATGGTATTGGATGTGGAATGACTTGGTATACGCAAAGACCGAGGCATCATACATTGGTCGGGTGAATAACCTACAATAGGCATATGGTGGTGTAAAAGCGTTAGTTGACTATGTATCGAACATATGGTTGATGCACAAGGAGAAGTTTGTGCGGGCTTAAACTAATAGTGTCTTACACTTTAGCCCTGCCACTATGTCTTGCGTTGAGAGTGCACACAGTCCGTTGAAGAGAGGCTTGGGGACCTTACAGGGTCATTTTTCAGACTTGTGGGAGGATATACACAATGTCTTAAAGAATCAGCACTACGGTATTGCAGGTTCCTTCAATAGATCTATGCATCTAGTGGTACATCATTTTGATGACCACATTTATAGTAACATCATTGGTTTTGTTGGAAAGAAGGCCTTGGATGAGATTGATAAGAAGTGAAGAAATGTCGCGATGTTGTTGGATTTGATAGGAGCCTATATGGGTGTGTGTAGCACGCCACTCACGGGTTGCCTTGTGCTCATGAGCTTTCATTACACATTATGGATGGCAATGCTATTAGTTTTGACGAGATCCATCTACGATGGAAGAAATTGAACATGACCCCAATACATTCATCATCCGGTGATGATGAGTTTGAATTTCTGTACCGTATGGAATTAAAGGCTATGGAGAAAATATTTAAGAATGGAAGGCCCGACTTGAAAGCAAAAATTGTGCAAAAGTTGAGAGAAATCAATTTACCTGTATGCACCATCATTGAGGTTCCAAAGGAGAAAGTAAAACCAAGGGCAGCCAAGAAAGAAGAAGAAGCTCAAAATTGACACGAGTGAGAACTAAACTAGGAGAACTCCTTGCAGTTATAAGTTTGCGGAGGATAAATCACGTCATGAGTCGGAGAAAATGGAGAAAGCTTGTAAACAGGCCGAGTCAATGGAAAAAGCAAATCAAGAATCAGCGGCAAAGGCAAAATTGATACAAGAGTCCCCAAGAAGTGAGATACCGACAGAAGAGGACTCCTCGTCGACCCTGCGAAATATAAGTGGAAGTGTTTCTTCCAAACATGGTAGATGGCGTGGTAAGGGAGCAGGAATCCCATATGTCGTACCTAGGCATTGCATGACCCGCGGAGTAGTGAACAATGCTTATCTTAGTGAATACCTGAACTCTTGCACGCGCACCACCAATAGCCAGTGAATGTTATCGGGGATGGTCAATGCGGTTATCGGGTTATAGCACATGCCCTTGGGTATGATTTGAATGATGGTTGGAGGAGGGTGAGGATGAAATTGGTATACGAGATGGACACCACCTATGCACCTTACTTTCAGATTGGAGACGACTACATCCGTGTCCGAAATGCTCTAAACTATTTCCAATGCCCCAGTGACTCAAAAGGTTGGCTTGCATTTCTTCAAATGTCTCGCTGTGTTATGTACAACAGCTAATTCATCCAATATGTACTTCCCAACCAGAGGGCCAGCACCTCCCTTACCAGATTGACATATCATATGGATGTGCCTTGTTGGCGGCAACCATTTTGATAGAGTGAGTTATTTACTTGTTTTTTCGGATCTTAATTTTCATTGTTGAATGCTCATGTTTTCTTTCTTTCATTTGTTTGTAGCTAATCATGAACCATGACGCGCTTTTACAACCAATTGTGCTACAATGTGATACGTATATGGAGGAGCAAAGTAGAAAATGGGAGGACGGGCTGGATATTTTGTCGCAGCCTCAACAAGTTGGTCCCGTTGATATGGTGCACCTTGAAGATGATTAGACTGCAACAAGCACATAACCACATTTTTGATAGTATATGTGCATTTTTTTAGATACACATACGTGTTCTTTGGTATTTATGGATGTATAGAATACACAAACTTGGTCACATTTTTTTGCTTTAAACAATTATCTTGTTTAGCATGGATGAAATGTATGTAATACTTATTAGATATGTTCATTTTGATTACTTAATGAACTATAATGTTTTCGAACTCAACTGTATGCATCTACCTGCTTGTTATGACATCCAAACATGATAAATGTGATGTAGTTCATTAAGGTGCTTTTCATTGGGAGAATAAAATGAATTTGCTCATTTTTCCTGCTACGCGAACAATCAGAAACAACATACATGTGTTCATGTCGGTGACATCATACCAATGGTAATGTATACGTGACGGCCCTTTTTCACTGATATGTTGTAAACTCATCGGCCATTCAGAATCGATTTATAATATTCCCTGTCGGATTGTTTGTGACGTTGGTGTTTTACACTTGACGGTTCTTTATGACGACATGCTTGTACTACCCCACTATTTTGCCGCATGTACCCCAACAATTAATTATCACTCAAACTGACGCATTCTTATAGACGGTATATGGAGCGACCGTTAACTGTCGACGCATCATGCATGATGTCGGTACTGATTTGTCGATCGTTGTTTACTTTTGCCGGTTAGAAGTGTCTGACGCTCCCTAAATCTTGCTACTATTACCCCACCATTTTAACTATTTATACTCGGCGGCAACGCCAAACCGATAGACCATGTTAGTTGTAAGTATTATTTTCCGTTAGTAGGATACAATTTTGCGGCTTGAGGTGACCGTTATACTTCTACTACCCCACTTTTTTGTTGTAAGTATCCCAACTATTCCCCATACTACCATCGCCTGTCGGGTAGATCAAGTCGTATTACTTGTTTTACCCCCTTAAATGCTATATTGACCCTAGCCTTATACCCCTGTATATAAATGTGAAGCGTCGTTTACTCCCCAATACCCCAATCCTGAACTCCATTTTTTGAACCAGTCCAATTGAGCAGGAACACGAAACCCTAACTCGTGACCCTCACGACCTTCGCCTCCCCGATCCCTACAACCACAATTGAAACGAACCCCACCTCTTCCACACTGCACATTTTGTAGTCCACCGCCGCGCACGACCTCAAAACGCACTTTTTCCACGACCTCCGAGCAACCCTCCTATGCGAAATTGTTGCACAACCGAGTCGGCGCGTTCTCATTTGAACACTTTAATGTCGGTTTTGTAATATTTTAGCCTTTTTTAGTGCTTGTTAGAATAGTCATTGATTTCATATTGTGGGTTTCTTAGGCCTTCCCCTTTGGTGGTCATCTTCTCTGCTAAACCCTCAAATTACCAATAACTTGTTGAAAAAGTCGAAATCCGGTAAAAATAGGTTAGTTTATTGTTCTTCCATGCATGTTTCCACATAGTAATATGGTGTTCTCTTCACTATTTTCAATCTCGTGTTGTGCAGCAACACATGACCGATAGGTGAAGTGGTTGAAGTTCCACGCTGAACGCTATACATCGATATCTGTCAGCCTAATTTCACAGATAGACATGTGTAGCTATCGATCCTGATACGCCGCCCTCTATAATTTGTAAAGATAATTGGATTTCCACTATTGTTTTTGGATTTAACGAATTATCTATTGTTTCTTATAGGTTAATACGACTGATCAAGCTGTTACATCCGGGGCTGGTACACCCGCGGAGGGGGATGCCTTCCAGACTTTATGGACTCATTCATACCGTACATTCAATTGAAGTCTAAGAAGGAGGCATTCACATGGGCACAGAGAACATCGCAAGATGTGAATTTATGATGATTATTCTAAAATTAGATGCGCCCATTGGTTGGCGAGCAAAAATGACAATCGGTTGTGAGAGGACTAATCACTATAGTTGTAGGAGGTAAGGAATGTCCACTAAAAAGTGTGGCTGTGAGTTTAAGATTTTTATGAAGAACGTGAAGGACAATCTATGGCACGTTAGAGTTGTGTGTGAGTGCACAACCAAGGAGTTAGTGACAGGCTTCCTACACCAGAGTTGTCTACATCTGATGAAAGTACACCTTAGCTCCCTACAATGGATAAAGGCAATGAAGAAAAAACCATGGATATTAATGGGGAATTATAGGCCGTAGAGAAGAAGTACACCAATGCTGGCACCGAGTTGATGGCAACCATCATGCAGAAGTTGAGGGAAATCATCAACATTAACGATAAGAATTTCAAGCCCCGGACTCGGATAGCAAAGAATATGAGCATTCACATTCCAAAGAAGGTTGAGCAGCAAATGGAGGATGAGAAATTGAAGCCCAAAACTCGGGCATCGAGGAAGAAGGTTTTTCACTGCATACCGAATGAGAGAACTCAATGAATTGAAGTACAAAAGCTCAAAGTTGATAGTCCAAAAGAGCCCACAAGTTTATCTCCGCCAAATTTGAGTTTGAAAATGATGCATTGAACACCAGGACTCGGGCTGGAAAGAAGGAACTGTTTGACAGTCCAATTAATGAAAAGAAGCAAATTCAAGGTGAATTGAATAAGGTGAAAGTAGTGGAGGCAAGGGAGACAATAAGTGAAGCATTTGTCTCAAATGATAAATCAACAAAGGGGACCATTGAAGATGAGCCAATTCAAAAGTCTGCACCAAGTAGAGGTGGAAAGGGTCGTGACAAGGGAGTTGTAATCCCATCAGCACCGAGGCGCATCATGACCCGCGTAGTAGTTAAAAATGACTGTCAAAGTGAAATACCAGAAATGCGACGCACATTCTGTCGTCAAATAGTGGACGTCACAACTAATGGTCATTGCGGCTTTCGGGCATAGCACATGTTCTTGGTTATGATTCGAATGATGGTTGGAAGAGAGTCAGGAGAGAGTTAGTTGAGGAGATGGACGAGCACAAATCAATCTATGATGCTTACTTTCAGGATTGCTCCCATTACAAGAGCTCCAGGGTTGGCATTAGTTTTCTAACATTTTCAGATATGGGGTTCATTGTTGCCAATCATTATCAGATGGTCGTTGTTGTATCGTGCATGACCGAGTCATTTGTGTACTTCCCAACTAGAGGTGCAACACCTTCTCTAGGCGACCGACACTTCATATGGCTATGTCTCGTTGGTGGCGAAATATTTTATGAGGGTTAGTTATTTACATTACCTTTCTTACTATTTTATTTTTTAAGTTATATTATGATATTCAACATGCTCATATGTGTCTTAAACTATTTCAGCTAATCATGAGCTGTGAAGTACCTTTCCTGCCAACTGCGTCACAATGGAAAGCTTATGTAAATGAGCGAAGAAAGGAATGGGAGGTCAGTTTGAATATTTTAAAGAGGAATCAACCAATTGGTCTGATAGATAATGTGGACCTTGAAGATGATTAGAATTCAGCTTCAACAACTTCTTCATAGTTTGTGGAACACTTAAACATTGGCTTTGTTTACTTTAATTTGGTCGGTTTGAATGTTGTTAAATGGAACAGTTGGTTTACTTGACTTGTTTTTATGTTGTATTTTGGGTTTGATTGAAACTATTGTTGAGGTCATAATTTGAAGTTTTCATGCTATCTTATAGATTTATAAACGTTACACAATGTGTAGTAGTTAATTTGCTATAGTTTCATAAACTATAACTGTTGTTTATGTTAAATTCTGAGAATTACGACCAAGCAGAACATATAAATAGTGTAGAACTGTCGGTTCTATCCCTCCGCCATTCACCATATAAAGACGGTCGAACCCCCCAAATTTATTACATTGACCCCACAGCCATAATTGTGAGAGAATTGGCAACCTGAACATCGGCAAAAAGTAGTCGTCGCAGACGTTTAATCACCGACACTTTACAACCGCAAAATCTTTTTCCATGACAGCTCCTTTAAGCCGTCGTTCTACAATCACCCCATCCTTTACTTCATGTACAACTAATTGAACATGTGATAACGCCATCAACCATCAACAGCTGATTAAATTTTCATATTAGCGGGAAAATGTAACTGATATCTGTACAATGTAACGACAACTCACGACCGCGACTCTACTAATACCCCAAATGTTACTTCATGTACCCCTCGATCAACTTGTACTACTGCTCAACGGCCAACAAAATCCTCAAACATAAAGACCGACGGTACTGTACAACCGATGTTAATGACACGCTAATGATCACCAGATGTCGTAAATCTATAATTACCCCATTCTTTACTACATTTGTACCCTCCTTTAGCTGTTAACAATGGGGCATCAACCAATATGTTCCATTAAAGGGTTATATTAGCGTTTTTGTATAACCAGCACGCTTCAAAGCATGACGGCTACTAATAGACGATGTACTCAATTTACCTGAGATTGTTACTTTGTCAAATGGTTGGTTCTTAAAAACGTTACCCTACAAATACCCCTTTTGTTTACTTTTTGGACCCCTCCTGTATTATGCGACTACACTGGAGAATATTGTCAACTAAGACAATTCACCAGCCACAAAAGGTATACGGTACTTTGCAACCGCGATGCTCAGTTTACCCCAACAATTTACTTTGCGTACCCATGTAATGAAAGCGAAAATATTAGGACAGTTTCATATGACCGATAATTTAATGAAACTATCTGTCACAATGTTCCAAAAGTTAATTGTCATATGCGGCCTCTTATCTCCGTAATTACGTTAGAGATGTTGGTTCTGCATGGCCACATTGATGTATAACACTAAATAATTGATTTGAAAAACGTATAAATTTTGGCAATAATTGAGAAAGTACAATAATTACACATACAAATTAACATACAACAACTGTTTCCACAAAACACACAAAAAATTGTTTCAACATACAATTAAAATTGTTTCCATACAAAACACATTTAAAATTGTTTGAAGATTGAGAAAAATTTATGACAACAACTCCGCAATTCACTTTATCTTCCTGTTTTTGTAAATCAATGTGTGCTCCTCGTGCGCTTCGATCCCTGTAGTACCTCCCTCGCTTTTGATTTGTAGGAGTGGTGGAGCTTAGGGTACAGTCTGAAATTCCGGAAAGGAAGCCAATAACTTGATCAGTCATTTCAAATGTGTTGGCCACCGTAATGCTCTTCGGGGCATGTTTTGAAATTGCAAAGCAACATCTAATGCACATCGATTACATTGTTGCCAAAAAAATAACAAAGTTTAACACATATGAGTGGGAACACGAAAGTTATAAGCCAAAACACAAGGAATAATGGCAAAATGCTCACCAAAGTACTCTCGTCCTCATGAACATCAACGCTTGAAAGTGCGGGATTACATGCGAAGGGATGACTGGTCGTTTGAAACCATTCAACATAATCATCAGTAACTTGGCATGTATGGTCTACCCTCTTACCGTGATGCTCGGCACTTATGACATTTTTTCCATCTTTCTCAAAATTGGGGGTCCCATGTGTACTTAACGAAGTATGAGGTTGCCACCTTACTCCTGTCCACATCGATGGGTCAAAATGGATCTTTTGGGTTTGCCCTGAACATATCCCAATTACCTCAGGACCCGATCCGGATTTGTGTGGTTCAATAATATCCAAATACTGCATAGTTTGGTTGTAAAAGGCTATTCCACTAACAAGTGGTGAACCCCTTGAAGTATTGTCCCAATTTACCAACCAAAAATAGGAAAATGCTAGGACAAGTTGGTTTTTTTGTTTCATAACATGTTACACTAATAAAATGTATTAATTGTGAGTACCAAACCTCATATCTAAGCTTGTCCAGCTTGGCCCTAAATTGATGGAGAAGGTCAATAATTTCCCTCGACTCCTTCTTATGGTGCCATTTTATCACCCGAGGCATACCCGACTTGTAATCAGGACGTGGAATGGGCTCAATGAATGGAATGCGGTCATAACACCAACCCTATTGAAAACAAATTTGTTATGATTGAACAAATAATAATGAAAACAAGGATGAATGTAGATGCAAAATGAATACGTACCTCCAACAATGTCATGTAACCGACAATTTGGTTGGCCTTGGCGCGACTAGTAATGCCGAGTTGGCGGTACAAGTAAGCTAGTGTCGCACCCCCACCCATATGAACTAATCTCATCGAAATTCTCTAGAACTTGCAGGAGATTAGGGGAGACTCTTGTGCCGGACTTATCTGTAAAAATGGTCGTTCCAAGAAGATAAATGATGTAGGCTCGAAAAAGGGCATCGGGCTCAAGGAATATCTCTCCTCCCGTCTGGTGCTCTCTCTTTAAAAGGGGTAGCGAACTGATCCTTCAACCACCTTAAACTCAATTTCTGGCTAGGATTCCTCGTGAACTCATCCTCCACACACTGTTTTGTCATCTGTAGCAGCCGACTAGTCATCACTATCACCTCATTGCGATCCTTACATTTTGTAACCACAGGCTTTCCAATAATCGGGATCCTGAGAAGTACATGCACGTCGTCTAGAGTGATAGTCATCTCGCCGAAGGGTAAGTGGAATGTGTTGGTCTCTGGCTGCCACCTTTCGACAATTCCAGACACTATCACCCTATTACATCTGTCGTATGAGATGTACCTCAATGGCCGTAAGCCATACTTGTCTATCAGCATGTCGACCGTTTCCTTCTCAGGGTGTCACGTGATAGTCTCACAAGTAGTGATCGACTACCATGGTTGATACACTTTAAATATCCTCGACCCTTCAAAGATATAATATTGAATTTAAAACATTGACATTTGCATATAATTAACATAACATAATGTTATTAAGGAATGAATTTATATCTCGATGTGTACCTCGACGCCATTCCAAATATCCACCAAGACATGGTTTCGGAATGACGGCAAAAGTGATAAATCCGATGGCCCACCAGGAAATGAAGTGGACATATCTTCTACATTGTCTCCCGATATACCAGCGGTAAATGTACCAGCAGCGGAGTGTTCAACGACGTTTGAGTTGTGTGCAGATTCACATGATGGTGAACGGCTCCTTTCAGTCTCAGCCCGACTATCATCATTGCGCTTCAAACGCTTCCCTTGTTTTTTTTCTTTTTCTTCTCTAAGGGTCGCTTCCTGCGGTACGAGGCAGTCATGCATATTCTCTCGGGGTTCTCACGGTCTGACTCTATGTCCCCTGCGGGCTACGGCTGGGAAGACCTGCTTCTCTTGCGGTGGTAGAGGGCGGCACAGCAACAGCTCTAGCTACTTTAGCAGCCACTATTCGCTCGGCTTGCGGATGATTTTACGCAACATGCTTCTTTTTGGCCATACCCTAAACCACAATTAATGGTAACATTAGACCCAATAAAACAAAATTAGGTTAACAGTTTAATTAAACGTAACAAAAAAATCAATTTCCTACTTGGCGGTTGAGCAGAACCGAGACTAATAGCTGTATTATCAGTTTAAAATGACTGATAATTCCATAGGGATTTCAATTTTTATTGACCGCAACTATTCTATATACATCGGTTTAGTATTGCTGTCACAAATTCAGTCTAATGGACACATTTCATATTAACAATTAAAACATTACGGTTGTATGTGACAGACACCCTTATTCATGGTGACAGCCTTGTGTAACCGTTGTCATCGAGAACGTATTTTCAATCAAATCCTAAAACCTAAAACGCATAACCACAGAGCAAATTACCCAAAAAATATTGAATAAACAATTGCAAACTCATAGGGAACAAAACCCAACAAAACTCTAAGTCGGTAGCAGATGAAGGAACGGGCGGCGATGCTTTACAATTTACCGATGAATGCCTCCACGAGATCTGGTGACCTTCCACCCACAAAAATACAACAAAAGCACCAGAGATTTCGATTCAATGTTCCTTTAACACCAAGAAATCGAAAGATGTACGGTTATCGCAAATTTTTTCGTGGTGTACGTGGGTTGAAACGTGGGTGAGAGATGATGTTAGAGTCGTTGAGAGGATAAGGGTATTTTTGGAATAATTCACAAAATTGTTAGGTAAAGGTAGTAAAGAAATTTCAAAATTGAGGTGCAAAGTAGTAACGTGGTAAACGAAGCAATTCGTGTGGTCCAAATAGCCGCAGCCCATTATTCGATTGCTCAAATTTTTTCTCGGTTTGATCTTTCTCATCGCTTTTAATTTCTCTCTTCCTAACACGACACTTTGCCTCAATTTTCAGTGAGTACCCCTCTAAACAGTTAAACGCATAAAATATTAAGAGGGCCGCTAAGGGCACCCCACCTTTTCATGAAGACACCCAAATTATTTGTAAAAATTCCAGCAAAACTGGAAAAGACCATTTTGTCCCTGTATATATAATGATTCAAACCCCACAAATCATTTTGACAAAGAAAAAGGGCACACCACCACCAAGCTTGAACCACAAAGCCACATTGCGTTTGGCGAGCGTTTATCGATTTTGCGGATTGACATCATCCGACGGCGATGTAACAATGTTTGACAACCATATGATGGTTTCTTAGAACTGTTTAGTTGGGTAAAGCGTGAAAACGATGATTTGTTTGTCAACGTAGGGTTTGGTAATTTCCTCAAATCCGAACTTGTTTCCACTATATAATGGAGGATTGTACTGCTACGGTGCAAGAGGAGGTTGAACTTGAGGTAATTTTGCGAATTTATTGTGTTTTTTATGAGGTTATCCGAAGTTTCTGTCAATGTGCGCGATTGTTTCGGCCTCGCAGGACCGAGATATATTGAAATGTCTCGGTCATAGAGGACCGAGCCTACTCTAACCCTCTCGCTGGGTGTACAACCGAGAGTAGGAGAAAATTCTCGGTTGTACACCACCGACGCCACATTACCTATCACTAATTGTAGCTCTCATCATGTCTCGACCGAGATAACTGAAGTATTCTCGGCCATGCGTAACCGAGACACTGTGAACTCTTCCGGCCTTCGTGGCCGAGACTGCGAGTTCCCAAAAATTTAGCTTCTGTCTCGGCCATGCTTGGCCGAGACAGTTAACATAGTCTCTGGCCTGTGTGGCCGAGAACCGCGATTTCCCAATTTTTTTACCATTCTACAAACCGCCACACACACATTACAACTACTCTACCAAATGTAACTTAATTATACTATAAACGTAACTTCAAACGATCAATTTCGCGCAAAATCTGTGTATTCGACGATCTTCAACCGAGCCCTAATTTGAAGACGAAATCGGCTCACACCCCGACCCTACAAACTGCAAAAAACTCGTACAACGAAGGAGAAACACACGGCGAGGGACGGAAAACACGATTTCGGGGATTCCTCTCACTGGTCGGTTCAAACCAAATGGGTTCTTCCACTCACGTTCGGTGAAGGTGTTGGTGGGGGTGGTGGGGTGCTCAGGGATTTCCACGAGGGGTATTTTCGGTATTTCGTGTCTTATTTTTGGGTGCCCCAGGTAAATCGGTTTGTGCCCACATTAACTGGGTGCCTTCATTAAACGGTGGGGTGCCCTTAGCGGCCCTCAATATTAATGATTAAAGGTAACGACACGTCTCGAAATCCAATACTCGAACTCAAAGTTATATAATTTACAACAGCACAACAATCAACCAGATATCAAATCAACAAATTGCTTTATCGTACAGAGACAATGCAAGACCCTTCACATACAAACACAGCAGATTCTTTTCATGTAAACTCGGCTTGATCTACCGTCAAAGATATATGTACTCTTCATGTAAAATCACAGTCTCGACCACCGATTACGTTTCATGGTAGGAGTAAAACTTCACTTAATGGAATAACTTCAAGAAATGGAAGTGACTCTGACAGAGTGGTCCGCTGATCCCGTTAAATATATAGGCAAGGTTGGGTGCCAGTCTACTGTAGTTATCGCTGCACTATGTGGAAGTGTTCTCAACCCCAATGTATGCCCTTGAACCTGAAATGAATTCGACAGAATAGTGAATTCAGAATTAAGGCAAGAAAATTATGGAAGCTGAGGAGAATGGAGACTATCCCAGCCAAATGTCAAATGAGAATCCAGGACAAACACGAAACTGGAATCATAGAGAGATTATGTTTCGACTGCTCACCTGATAAATTGGTGATCTAACTGAACCAGAAGTTGCTAGGAGTCTCGTGCCATTTGCATCCATTGCCATCTCGTGCCTACAGATTCTCGATGTATCTTGTTTGCAGAATCTAAGAATTGAAGAAAAAAAATATAAAAACCAACCTGAATGTACATAACCAAAACTACTTAGCACACAATTATAGTTGATTAAAACAATCCTCTAAAGACAAAAAGGGGAGAAAGTTCCAAAGCCTTTACTGCATCTTCCAAACAAGTTGCACTAACTGTCGCCAAGACTATATTGACTCTGAAACTCTCAAGGCAAAACCTATCCAAATAGGTTATTACCAACTAGGGAAGAAAAACTTATCAAATACAGTATATGCTAAAGCCAATAAAAATGTTACAGGGGATTGATTAGGTTATTCAAAAAAAGAATGATGACTACCAACAATCATAAAATGACTAGTACCCATGCAGTCAGTCATAATAAAATTTATACATCTGCAAAAAAAGTTCATCAGTAATCAAAATAACTGCACCAACCATTCTAGAAAGGTTCACAAAAGCTTACAAGTAAATTTGTAAGTTGAATCTCAACAAGTTTTTTCTTTTTTGTTTTTTTAAAGCTTGCATCAAGTTTCACTCTTCTTAAGTGTGATTCGGGCATTTCATTATGATATTTCTGTACATTACTCAACTATAACCAGATATTTTGCCGCTAACTTTGACTAGCCAAAACAGAAAAATAAGGAGAAAAATCTTGACAATAACTTAAATATTTATTGACTAATTCAAAGCTAATTTTGAATCAACTTTAACACTCCTTGATTCAAAATTTGTGTGCATTTAAATAATTGTTCCTCTTAATTTTGCAATGCTGCAATTTTTCCTTGTGATTTGCAAATCTTTTCCATATTGCCAATCTGTGCGCATTTCCTACACTTGACATTAGGCCTCCATCAACATCTTTGTGGATGATTTATCTTTTTGCGATGTGAGCAAGGTCAATATAATTTTTCAATGTTGCGCTTCACGTATCTCTCTTCCTGGATGGAGAAGAATCTTGACAATAACTTAAAACATTTATTGACTAATTCAAAGCTAAATTCACAACCCAAAAGCCATTAGATATTGACTACCAAATCACATTAACTACATCCATATTGCACAATGTAGAAAACAAAGAATCTGGCTTCTACTTCCTATCAAGGCAATCACATAATATATCTCAAATTATCAAATATCTAACCTAAACATTATAGCTATACTCTGAACTAAAATCAAGTACCCTATTCTCCATAATTTCAAAAACTTCCAACTGCGAATCCAACTCAATAATATTATGTCCTTAGATTGGGTTCATAAGTTTTTAATTGTACTCCTCAAGAGACAATCTATAATATTTCATGGACTGTTGTCTAGCTGAACAATAAACAACCGATTATTCTTTTTTCTAATAAGAAATATGTTTTATTAGAATGCGAAAAAAAAAAAAAAAAAAACCGACAAAATTAAACATGTCATGGATCCTACTATCTTAAAAAAATGCTTGGTACAATTTATTTTTCAATATTTTCACAAAATACCCAGAAATCTTGCAAAATCACTACTTGACCTATATGATACTGAGTAAAATATTCACCTCCTATGAGAACGAATTACAGTATCTACTAGGAGTTGAAAGTAAGCTCGGTTTGACATTATGGACTGTCACCAACTTCTACTATTTCAATGTGAAAAACATTTCTTTTTCATAGAAATAATCAACCTCTACAGAGGTCAATGATTACTGTTTCTTAAGAAGGACAAGCACGAAATCCATAGAAAAGCAGTTCATATTCAGCACAGGAATAGAAAAAAGTCAGTTTTTTTTATAAGAAACCAACTTGCCCCAGGGAGACTCGAACCCTCAACCTCTTGTATAAGTAACCACATACAAAACTACCAAGCTGCCAATTGGTTGGTTAGAAAAAATAAATAAATAAGAATTTATAGCTTTGTCATTCAAGACCTGGCAAATACGACCAACACCCATAAACCTTTCCATTTCAATATGTATTTTGGATGCGACAACTATAGGAGGTTGATCACACAACCACATGGTCCTCATCATAACCTCCTAAATGATCTACAAAGTGAACACTAGTCCCTATATTTGCCTCAAAATAGAAGCAAAATATGGACAAGTATCCAATAAATGAATCAAACGGGTAAATCATATTAACTATACTAGCATTTAGACAGCTAGAATATGGACAAGTATCCACTTAAAGACCTGCTACCTAATACCTTACCCATCCTTTTGCAACAGCCTATAGAAATTGCTTTTTTCTGATAAAAAACTAACTTGAGGAAAATGGCACTAAACGCATTAAGGAAACATAATAAAATGAGAATAGGATAAATTCCAAAAGAAAAATACCGAGCCAACTGCAATACAGCAAACAACACACAAAGATGTATAATAGCACGATACTTTATCCTCCAATCATCCTAAGAGAATGCAAAGGCTTTATACCCAGGACACTACAATGTTCTTAGCCACCTCCAACTAAATAAATAGAGGACTTCCCTTCAAAGACTCTTTTATTCCCCGCACTACAATGAGCTAAGCCAACTCCTAATCAATAGGGGACTGTCCTTCAAAGACTTTTTGGATGCATAGCCATTAAGATTTGTGGCCCAGATGTCAAGGTAAGGAGAAAAACTAGTTCGTGAGACCCACGTGACATAGACATAGAATTTGAGAACTATATGGATGTTTCATGATATTCATATTAAATCATGCATTGGCATTGCATGCAAAGTCCCCTTCAGATCTCGTATGCCATGATGAGGCAATGAACATTGTCCATTTTTTTCATCTGAGATTGAGATAGACTATTGCGTCTCTCTCCATCAGGAAAAGAACATGAAATGTTACTGTTATCTTTATCAATATTTCTTGTATGGCATTACTTGTTTGATGGCACTTTAAGTCAAGACTCGCCTCAATCGCTTTTGATCAAATCTTGACATTACCTCAGTTCGAATAACACTATTTCCACATTCTGATATTCCATTACCTCTAGTTTTTCTTAACAATGCTTCAAGAGGAAATTGGTCATTTACCGGTATGGAATAGACAATCGTATACCACATATTATGTACAACATAAAATGGTCAAATTTAAAATTGATGTGATGATAAATAAAGTAAATAGTCAGAGCACTGAAGAGCCTAAATTTTGTACTACTCACTAAATTACAAGGGTTATCGAGTTTTTTTGCTGAATCAGGGATAAGTGTTGGTTGGTCACCTAGTCTATATTTGAATTAATTTCTTCTTGATTGCAGCAAGGAGAAAAACTGATGCAAAATATCGGACATATAAACAAAATAAACCATAAAATCCATTTATTGGAGCATTGCTTTCTTACCTACTGCCATCTCTTGACCAAAGCACTTGACCTTGGTTGTGTAGACTCCATTCAAATATCTGCAAAATCACAAACTTCTACCATTAAGCCAGTTTAAGCCAAAACTCACAGTAGCACTAGCTACACAGAACTAATACCATCTCCAACCAACACACCATTTTTTACACCAAATTGGTATTGATGTCACATCCAACACCAAATGTCCCCCAATTATAACACCATTGTCCACACCTTTTATTATTAATTCTTATTTAATGTAAATGTATAATCTTAATTACTAAAAGTATTAAAAAAATGAAAAATAAATTATAAATTCTCAAAAACGCTGAGTATAAGTTGTTTTTTATATAAATAAAAAAGGACAAAGAAACAAATGCCACTTTGACGCCCTGCTTTGGCAGGATGCCAGATTCAGTCGGAAATGCCTTGAGAACTGCAATGATGGAGATACATACACACTGAAAGATGGAATGCTTATTGCATATCCAGCCCAACTCAAGAAAGCTAGTTTCAGAAAGGACCATACTTGCCTTTCCGTCATAACCCAAGCTAAAGATGCTGGTCTCATCATGCCCAAAAAGGACAGAACTAATGGCAGCATCATGAGCTGGCCAACCTGTAATTTGGAGACCAGCAGCCATGTCTATGAGAAGTTAAGTGTCAGAATATGTTTTAGGGAAATATAAGTTGGACCTAATCGAATTGGCATTCGAGAACATGTCAACCACAAAGGATACCAAACATGTGAATCATTCCGTCAGTTGCAGATGCTGCTAAGATCTTGCCATTGTGATTGAAACAAAGAGATGTGATTGCCGGTGGATCTTCTCCCAGAGGAAGGACTGTCTTCACGAAAACAAATTATTAATTATTATGAAACAAAAGAAAAGTTTTAAGTTAAAGCGAACCTATCAAAAAGTCAACATGGAAAATGCACAAGAAAACTTGTACCATAGCCTTCCATGTCTTCATATTCCAAACAGTTAACGAAGCAAGTCCAATTTGGTCAACATTCCTGCAATTATGCACAACATAATCATGCCATAGAATCTCAAGGGATTAGCATAGCTTTTAGTATTGAACATGTGAGTTACACTCAATTCATTGTTTCAGTATTGTTGTGGAAGGAATGCATAGATCTCTAGGGACTAGCATAGCTTGTCTTCTTTTCGAACTTTCAGATCCACACTAACAAAAGGAATAGATTGGAACAAAAGAGGTTGAAGGATCTTGTGTACGTTATTTACAATCAAAAGTTGGTTGAGAGGTTCAATAAGAGGGAGAAATAGAACCCAATTACATTTTCAGATATTAATGATTGTTATGAGTGGCTTACTAGAAAAATGCAAGAGTTGTATTAGGTTCATGATAATGAAGACTTGAGAATGGGAGCAAGTTAGTAAAACTTGGTAAAGCCACAAGTGCCAATAGAGCAAAACACTGTACTACATCGTATATGCCAATTAATGAGGATGATATGCGGGTGGAAGAGGAGCCATAACCAGAGTTAGATTCCAAATCTGATGAAGATGAAGGAGATGAAGAAGTGTACAACCAAGAAGCAGACGAAGATGTGTCGGACAATGATGTGGATGACATTGATGATGGAATTCTCTTGGAAAAATTCAGCAATGACTATTGAACTAGGATTGAAACAACTTGAACTTAATCTGTTCTTCACTTTTTTGTGGATTTAGTATTTATGCTTGTAGCATTGTCGACTTGTGCTTTGATTTGGATGGTTTTTTTAATTGTGAGGGGTTGATGATGTTTAGATACTTGATTTGCTCTTAAATTTTAAGCATATTAGAACTTTGTCTATTTGTTATAGGGAAATCAATGGAATTGATAGATACTATGATTCGAATGAGAGTCAATATTACTTGCCTCCAAGAAATGAAATGGGTAGGAGAAAAGAGTACAGAAATAGGAAACACAGGGTTTAAGTTGTGGTACACTGGAATAGATAGAAAATTTAATGGAGTAGGGATTCTTATGGATAATGGTTATAAGGATAGGGTCGTAGAGGTTAAGAGAATGGGAGATAGATTGACCTAGCTAAATTAATTATTGGAGATGAAAAGATTGACATAGTTAGCACCTATGCACCACAAGTAGGATGAAACGAGAACATCAAACGCAAATATGCAAAATATACCATTAGATGAATATGTTTTCATTGGAGGGGATTTAAATGGGCATGTAGGAGCAATTAGTGATGGGTTCAAGACAGTTCATGGAGAGTATAGTTATGGTAATAGAAATGAAGGAGAATCCATCTTAGAATTTGCTTCAACATATGATCTTGTGTAAGCAAATAATAGTTTTAGGAAAAGGGAGTCGCCCTTGATTACTTTGAGGGCCGCTAAGGGCACCCCAGTTTCATGAAGGCACCCGGTTAATGTGGGCACTAACTTTACCAGGGCACCAAAAATTTAGACCCAAAATACCCAAAATACCCCTCGAACAAACCTCTCTCACCCCACCACCACCGAACTCCTTGCGATGATACCCCGAAATCGTCGTTTCCGTCCGTCTCCGTGTGTTTTTTCGTCGTTGTAGGAGGTTTTTGTAGTTTGTAGGCTCGGGGTGTTTGCCGATTTCGTCTTCAAATTAGGGCTCGGTTCTAGTTTTTCATTCACACACTCAAGTCGAGAAATCGATCGTTTGAATGTACGTTGGTAGTCTAATTAAGTTGCATTTGATAGAGTAGTTGTTATGTTTGTGTGGCGGTGCATTCAATGGTTCATTTATTAGGCGTTCGTGGTTCTCGGCCACACAGGCCAGAGATTTTGTTTACAGTCTCGGCCAAGCATGGCCGAGACTGAGGGAAATTTTTTAGAACTCGTGGTTCTCGGCCAGACAGGCTAGAATAGTTTACACAGTCTCGGCAACGAATGGCCGAAAGTAATTGTGTTAGCTCGGTCACCACTTCACGAGAGTAACCATTAGTATCTAGTTTATGTCCCTGTCGGTTGATGTACTACCGAGAATGTAGAATAGCTCTCGGTTGTCCATAACAGACACTTTTATTTTCGTCTCGGTCACCACTTCACGAGAGTCCTCGGTGGATGTTGACCGAGACGTTTTCATAACTCTCGGTCCTGCGAGGCCGAATCAATCGCGCCCGTGAAAAAACGTCTGAAAATTTGAGAAACCCTACGTTGACAAAAAACAGTTCCTTCAAACCATCATATGGTTGTCAAACATTGTTACATCATTTGTCGGATGATGTCAATCCGCAAGAATCGACAAACGGTCGCCAAACGCAATGTTGTTTTATGGTTCAAGCTTGGTGGTGGGGTGCCCCGTTTTCTTTGTCAAAATGGTTTGTAGGGTTTGAATCAATATATATACATGGGCAAAATGGTCTTTTTCATTTTTGCTGGAATTTTTACAAAAAATTTGGGTGCCTTCATGAAACGGTGGGGTGCCTTTAGCGGCCCTCATTACTTTTAGTAGTGGACATAACAAGAGTCAAATAGATTTTTTTAACAAGAAAAGTAAATAGAAAAATATGTAGGGACTGCAAAGTTATACATCTAGTGAAGCGCTTACTACCCAACTTAAGTCGGTAAAACTTGATATTAAGCTAAAACAACTTAATAGGAATAAAAGAGACAAAGATCCCAGAATAAAGTGGTGGAACCAAAAAAAAAAAAAAAAAAAAAACAATTAGAGTTTAGAGAAAAACTACATAAGGAAAACATTTGGAACCTTGACGTACATGCCAATACAATGCAGCTAGAAATGAGTAATTGCATAAGGAAAGTAGCGTCGAACGCGTTAGGTGTATTTAAAGGAGTAGGACCTCCAAAGAAGAAAACATGGGGGGTGGAATGAAGATATCCAAAAAGCAATTAAGAGTAAAAGAGAGATATATAGAAAATTACCTGAAGTGTAAAGATGGATATGCATATAATCAATATAGAGAAGCTAAAAAGAAAGCTCAAAAGTAATTAGTGTAGCTAAAACAAACTTCATGGATGATTTATATAAAATTTAACCAATAGAGATGGCGAAAAATATATTTATAGGCCAGCCAAATTATGATTTAAGAGATAAAAAGAAACGGGATCTTAAGTCATTAAGATGTATTAAGGACGAAAAATCAAAATGTTTTAACGCCCGAAAACAACATTCAGGAGAGATAGAGAAGCCACTTTGATAGTTTATTTAATGATGGCCAAGTTGATATCAAAATAAATGAAAACTCAAACCAAGAAAGAAACGTAAACTACACACACAATATTATGATCTTGTCATCTTGGACATTAAGGACGCATTGAAAAAGATGAAAATAGGAAAAGCATGTGGCCCAGATGAAATGCCATAGATGTTTGGATATGCTTAGAAGAAATTGGATTGACTTGATTAACAAAACTTTTTAACAAAGTCTTAAGATCAAAAAGAATGTCATTGGATTGGAGAAGAAGCACTCTTGAACCAATCTTCAAAAACACAAGAGAAATTCAAATTTGTTCGAACTATCGAGGAATTAAACTTACGAGTCATATTATGAAACTTTTGGAGATGGTCATTGAAAATAGACTAAGAAGTAAGAAGAGAAACAACAATATTAAAAAATCAATTCCGCATCATGCCAAGAAGGACCACTATGGAAGCGATTTTCCTTGTAAGAAGATTGATGGAAAATGTAAAGAAAAGAAAAAGGACCTTCATATGAAATTTGAAGAAAAAGAAAAAACAGATGATAGGGTTCCTAGAGATGTTTTTTAGTGGGTTCTAGAAAAAAAAAAAAAAAAAGTGCATGCTAGGTATATAAACACTATTAAAGATATGTATGAAAAATTGGTAACAAGTATAAAGGCATTTGAAGGAAACACAAGAGAATTTTCCATTACGATAGGACTACATCAAGGATCGGCTTTAAGTCCATATCTCTTTACTTTAGCTATGGATGAACTAATTAGGCATATTTAAGAGGATATATCATGGTGTGTGTTATTTGCATATGATATTGGTGCAGTGGACGAAACAAGAGATGGAGTGGATATGAAATTAGAACTTCGAAGGAATACATTAGAATCTAAAGGCTTTAAGTTGAGTAGGGCAAAGACCGAATACATGCATTGTGAGTTTAGAAATACTAGACATCAAGATGATGAAGTGGTAAAATTAGGGGAAGTAGAAGTTCCTAAGGTAAATCACTTTAGATATCTAAGATAAATCATATAAAACAACGGTAATATTGAGAATGATACACTTATACATAGAATTCAAGTAGGATGGAAGAAATGGAAGTGTAAGTGGTGCGATCTGTGATCAAAATATTCTGACCGAGTTAAGATGAAAATTTTAGAGGACCGCAATTAGGCTAACAATACTTTATGGAAGTGAATGTGGGGTGGTAAATAAAGTGAAACAACATGTAAAATGAAAGTAGCAAAAATGAAGATGTTTAGGTGGATGTGTGGTAAAACACGTAAAGATAGAGTAACAAATACATAGATGTAAAGAAAAGTAGGAGTAGCACCAATCGACATAAAGATTAGGGGGTGGTTGTTGTGGTGGGTTGGACACCTTCAAAGACGGCCTATAAATGCCCCCACTAGAAAACTCGACTCAATAGAAACTGAAAAAATTCGATGATTAAAGGGTAGACCAAAGCTAATTTGGGACGGATTTGTTATGAGGGCTTTAAAGGATTTAAAAAGTACCCCATCAATAGCACTAAATCGAGCACAATGGAAGAGTTTGATCCATGCAGCCGACCCAAACTAATTTGGGATTGAGGCTTTGTTGTCGTTGTTGTTGTCTATGTTTGTTTGATTTTTAAAAAAAAATTTGTTTATGTATTTGATAATTAATGTGTTCCACTTTTTTGTGCCTTTTGTATGATATAATATTTATCATGTTGTGCTTCTTAACTCGTGTGTGTTTAATTTTTATTTTATTAAGAAAATATAGGTGAAAATGTGTAGGTGGAAAAATATGAACTACACTGCAAGGGGTCTCTTAACAAATTATATTATTTCTTAGGGAGTTTTAGGAAAATAATTTTTAGTCCACCTAGGCCCGCATAGGCTAGGTGGGCTGGACCACCTAGACCTCGCCTCGCTGCACTAAAAACACTATATGATCAAGCTAACAACTATCCACAAAGACACTTGTACTCAACAACTCCCTTGGAAAGAAGAGAAACATGAAAATTCAATAACCTTCTAGATGCTGCAGCAGATACAAAGATTGGTTCCACAGGACTACACTTCAAATCCAAGATACTGCATCATGAAAAACAAAATTTAATAAAATATATAAATAAAACTCCAAATGAATACGAAATTAGAAAATAAAAAGAAAGAGGACCTAGGAAACTCTGGAGTCGTACTTAGATCACAAACAACCCTCTTTGCATCAACATTCCATGCTTTAATGCCACTATCGGCGGTGCCTATGAGAAGCTATCGTCCAAAATAATGAGAAATCAAACAAACAGAAATTTATTGCCTCTAAAACTTGAAAAATCTTAACTCAAAATTTTAAAATGGCTGCCAGTCAAATATCTTTTGGGTACTTATACCCACCAAGCGATCCGATTTGCACTCCCAGTCAAGTGACATAATCTCAGCCCCACAGTATATGGTTGCATTCCTGGATGATGGTGTTGATGAGTCATAGGTCCATATCCTTCATTGATCACATACAAGAGGACTATCAACATCAAATTCTTTGCAAAGAATAATGACGGTACAAACACCGAAGTGACTAATCTACAAACACAATGCCCTATATTATAGTATGGTTCACACTTCACAAGAATATATGGAACACTTCCTTATTTGCACGATTATATAAGTCGTGAAAAATGTTGTAAGTATTTCATTTTTCAAATTAATCAAATTAACAACCTAGATATCCAACTAGACAGACTTATTATCCAACTGCAAGATAAAACTTCACACACAAGGACTAATGAAGATAAGACAAAATATTTTCCTCAAAAAAAGAGGATAAGACAAAATAATCAGAGTGGCTAAAAAACCAGAACCACACAGCAATCAGCAATCTAATTAAAATATAGAAAAACCAAGAAATTAAGAAATATTGCATGGTCATTAAAAAAATGCAATATGCTCTAGAGCTTCCATATTGACATCGTACAAGCATTTAAGAGACTGATCCACACTAGGAGAACATACCTGACTGTGCCGTCCAAAGAAGCACTTGCAATGTTATTTCCAGATGCAGAAAAGCGTGACCTACTAATGGGGCTAGTATGTCCCAAGAATGTCTCCTGAGAATCAAAATGATAAGGATTTGAAATGACTGGCAAGCAACTTGCCTCAACATAAATAAATAATTAAAAAAAATATATATATATTAAAAAAATAAAAATAAAGAGAAACAAAAAACCTGGAAATCAACTTTCACTTCAGGAAATTCTATCTCTTGTTGCATTTCCCCAAGGTTGTCTGTTGCAATGCATCCAACAAGGTGCTTAAGTACACAGAGAACTTAACAGAAGCATCGTTAGAATAATAAGCATTTTATTCAATATAATAACTCTTAGAGAGTATGAATACTCAATCAAAGTAAAGTTCTCTAGAACCATCTATGCGTAAAATCTTTAGTTACTTCAGCGAAAGACATCTTCATTAAAAAGATAACGAAGAAATGCAAGGAAAACGTGAGAAATGAAGAAATCATCCCTGAACATCAAAGACAAATGCTTTTTGTTTTCTTTCTTTAGGAAAGACTGAAAGAGTGCATTTCATGAGATTCTAATGTGCCTTCTTTCTTTTCCTTTCATTTTTCTTCAGAAACTGAAGGGGTGGCAAAGGAACAGTGTCAACATACCCACCAAAATATTAGGATTTTTATTTAGAGCGCTATTTAAGCTATTAACCCCAAGTAGCCTTTTATGCACTTTGCTTATTTGAGGAAATGCCAACACATGGACAATCATCATTTGTCTAAACATAAGTATAATTTCTTTAATTTCCTAATAAAGGACAATTTCTTCAAAAAAAAAAAAGGCAATATCACTCACTATCATTTTTCCCAAGATCCTATAAAATCAAATCATTGAAAACATTTTAAAAAAATATTGTTACAAATTTTATTGAATTAATGTCAACTATTAGTTGCAAACACTAATTGTCACAGATTGCTTAGTTGTAAATTTTGCTTTACATCTTTTAAGAATTGAAACATTTACGCTCAAGATGTTGCCTCCATTTTTTCACACAAATCCACAATATCATAAAACAATCATCAGAACATAACCTGTTTAATGTATACCGCTTCAGATAAGATGCACACGGGAGTAGTGGAGTGACAAGCTAAATGTGTGGAAACCCACATCTTTTTTCCTTTGAAGTGAATAGTATAACACCAAACAGAAGAAAATGGAGAGAGCAAAGAATAGCAACCAAATATTGTGAATAAAAAATTCCAGGAGAACTATAACTACATCCCTACCATCCCAATCTCCAAAAAGTCGAGCTGAAGAACTTGAATCATGTCCAGACTTGGCCAGAGTTAATTCGGGTAAAAATTTAACATAGTCGTCATCACATTTCTCGATCTCGAGTTCATTTGCAGTTGGCTGGGAACTTACATCACTCAATCTATTCACTGGAAAATAGTTAGTCTCACAACCATGTTTTCCTCGAGTCCCTGTTGGACTATATATAGAGTGGCTCCTTTGCAACATGCTTACTTCAGTGGAAGAAGCACTGGTCAATAGAAAATATAACAATTGATTAAAAAATGTGGATTCTGGTAACGATCTGTTTCAATAAATCAATTATAAGACATACCTCCGCAACTGGCATATTTGAGCCTCCTTTTCTTCCAACAAAGCCTGAAGTTGTGACAGCTTAAGATTAAGTTGTTTTATGTCTTTTTTCAGATGCTTGATAGTGCTCTTCTCAGTGCTTATTTTTAACAGAGCGGGAATGCGTATGATAGTTAAGGGCACATACTAGTAGCTCAATGATAAATATCAGCACTAAATCATTTTTTTTCTAGAAAACACCAAAGTTGATGAAACTCAACAATAGCATAATATGAAGTAGACATCATTGGAATATATTCCCCCTATAAGAAGTCTTTGGTTTGAGTCTTAAGAATGAAGTAGACAGCGTTGGAATATATTCCCCCTATACGAGTCTTGCGTGGTTCAACTCCAGATTAGGCAGGCCGCAAGTATTCGGGACAAGTCTTTTGGCCTATAAAAACAACCCATAAATAAAAACATACTTAAGGTATTAATTAAAAGGTTATGTTTCGTTTATGCAGTAACGTCATGACCCCAAATTCATCTCTTACATCCAAGCCCATTCCATTTTTACATTATGTTAAATAAGAAAATCTCATATGTCGGTGTCACTCATCCGACAGAACACATGCGCCCATCCGACGAAACACGTGTCGCCCATCCAACGGTACACATCGACAATCGTTCTTGAAGTTCACGAGAACACCAACTATAAATAGCCACTCTTGCTCATTTCAGGTACACAATATTACATACTCTCACTCTATCTACAACCTATTCACCATTTTAAACATCGAAGTGACTTTAACTGGCAGCACAGCATCTGCTGAGGTTGCTTAGGTGTCTGCTGAGATTGCATGTCCCTACCCCTTCTTGGAGTAAAATCTGGTTCGACCACTTTTCGTCTAAACAATTGGTGTCTATCGGAGGGTCCAAGACCTAAAAAAATGTTATTGATGTGAAAGGAAAGACCTCATACATGTTCACAAGATTGGAGCCTATGCAAAAGTTTAAGATATTGACAACAAGAAATATGAAGGAATACTTCTTTTTTCAAAAGCTATTGATGTGGAAGGAAGAGAAGTCGCAGCTTGGAAAGAGAAAGCACAAGAATAAGGATCTGAATCATCAACTGTCAAGTAATACAAGTACAAGAAATAAAATCATTATCAAGAATTAAAAAAAAAAAAAAAAAAAAAAACAATAAAGTGAAGAAATGTGGAAGAACCAAGAACAAGAATCACAAACATTTTGTAAGAATTTGGAGCGGATTATTCTCGTTCACTTTTCAAGGGTAATAATCAAGGAAATCAACTCAAAGATTAAAAATGGAAGAAATAGTAGTACCCAACATGTCATGTACAGGCAGTACAGCATAGACAATTAGACAAAAATGAGCAATTTTCAAAAGATACGCATACACATGTATAAAAAACCTATAAAAAAAATGTGTATTGACCAACTTGATGGCGGCTCAATTATCCACATTGATTTTTAGTTTTTTACATCAATATCAAGGAAGTCCTTGACTTTCAGAAGAAAAATGTTCGCCAACTTTCAAGAGTTGCCTTTATGTGGGTAGTCGGTTGTGGTACGGCCATACAAGTACTCATTTACATCTCTTTTTCGTCCTTCCCCGTCACTGATGCCCTCTATCAATAGAGATAGGGAAGTCTTATTGTCAGTTATTCTCTTGTGACTTTCTAGCAAAAGATCCTTATTTTATTAGTCCTCTTCTTCGTACTTTTTACTTTTCCAGAAAGTTCAAAAAAGAAATGTATGAACTTCAAATAGCCAATTATAGAATATGGAAAGAATGTGTTATTCACAATACATGTAATAAGAAATGATTTAACAAGAAACTAAAACATACTTATCCTAAAGTAACTCCAGGTTCAAGTCTTAATAAACTCAGTACGGAATAAATTAACATGTATAGGTTCAGAGTGACCTATGGACCAAAATAATCATTTATAAGATTTACCACTGAAATGAAGGATATGAGTCCCATTAAACATCTCACTTAGAAAATTTCTTGTTGAAAGATGCACAGCATCAAGCCATTCCTTCGAAAAGTAAATGCGAAACTGAGGATCCAAATTTGGGCTTTTTAGGTAAGGAATGGCTGCATGGCAGTTGATCCACAAAAAAAGAAAAAAAAAAAGAAATAAGATAATGTAAGAAAGATAGTAATACTTGAAAACGTACAAGAGAGCAGGAACTAACCAAACCACGGGACCCATTCATGGCTTCGAAGCAATAGATTGTTGCCATTTGATGCAAAAAACTCAATGACTTTTTCTTTCCTTCCTGATTGCAGAGCATGAATGATGAAATATCGTAGAATTGATACCTCCAATTTTGACAGTGTAGACAGAAATACTGTATCAATTGATGCAGAGTAGTACTGTTTGAGAAAGCCCAGCAAGCCAACCAGTTTTTCTGTTTGGAATTTCGGCACATACTCCAAGAAAATCAAGTCCAATATTTTATCAACCTGAAAACCTTTACCAATATCAGTTGACAGCTCGGTCTCAAAGGTCTGCAAAGTGTTGGTAAAGCCACGAAAAACAAGAAACTCCTTCACTAGCTCATCTGCATAGTGCATGTAACCCATCTTGCCAGTGAATGAACAGACAAGGTGTTCAGGCCTCGCAAACAAATATTTCATGCATTCTCCCCTTCTTTCCCTTCAATCATAAAGCACAAGAAAAAAGAGATTGCAATTTGGAGGTGTTAATATAATCAGTCATCACAATATTTACGGTTTTCACTATTATACGTACCACCAATAACAATATACATAGTTGCCTTGCAAATAGAGTGCATAAGAAACTCCAGTTGTAGCAAATGGATTCCATTAAAGGGGAAGAGAATTCTACCAAATGGATGAAACACTGAGCATAAGCCGCAATACATACAAGACACATCAGCATACTCAGAAAACGGGCCCACTTAACAAATATATAAGGGCAACATTAATA
The DNA here is from genome assembly GCA_039657325.1 of Stephania cephalantha. NCBI lineage: Eukaryota > Viridiplantae > Streptophyta > Magnoliopsida > Ranunculales > Menispermaceae > Stephania > Stephania cephalantha. Next base: position 19,141,055 of record CM077577.1, read on the forward strand.
TCTTATGTCTGTTTTCTTTTATATGCACTAAATCATGAAATCCTTTTATAACTATATAGACTACATTTCCTTTAAAAATCCTAACTTCTTCTTTCTTTACGAGAAAAAAGAGTAAATTAATAGGAGGACAAGAAATTGTAAAATGGAAATTAAATGAAAAACAATCTAATCCCAAATAATAACCAAGAGAAGTCGTCCATCAAATGGTTTCTCTAACCCAGCCCCAACTGACACTTCGTAAAGTGTCATATTCCTAAGAATTTGGTTCGCCTTTTCCATATCCTCAAAGATTTCACCCTACCTAAAACAATTAATCCTTTATGTTGCAACTGCCTAAATTATTTCAACATAGAACCATATCAACCATACAAAATGAAGCATTCTGAGCAAGTTTTGTTTTAGAAGTAAATCGAGAATTTCAAGTTCGTAGGAAGCCTAAGGTTTGGAGCGGGCGAAACACCAAAATGTTAAGCCAAGTTGGTGTCTCCAATCCAAACTTACAACCGATTCTTTATTTATTTGAATACCCGATATGGGAGTAATCTTAACACTATGACATCAAATAAAAAGGTCAAAAGTAAAAAAACTTCAACTGAACTATAACAAATAAAAGAAAAAAAAATTAAGAGTTACAACTTAATTGAAGAATTACTCAAAACAAAAATTGAATATTGTTGAAGACTATAGAACAAGTAAACAACATTCATTGAAATATAAAGCATGTCACAGCTATTAAAATTGTGTGTGCTTTTGTTGTTGCCACTACAAGTCAATATATGATCTACAATAACTAACCACAGCAGTCAACATCGATCTAGATGTCTACATTCTATTTTTCACAAATGATCAAAATCAAAGAACCCCTGAACCATTTGGCATTACAACACACAAATACAAATCATCATAGTTCAGTAAAACAAAAAAAAAAAAATGATTCAAAAACTGTTTGAAAAAAAAGTAAAATGCATGTCTCAAATTCCATGTTGATTCTCTGTGCACCTGTCTTTCAAATATACATGTTGATTCACCATGCACCTGTCTTCCAAATATATTATCTCCTCATTTTATTTGTAAAAACCCTAAGAGTACCTTTGCCTTGTTGCCACAAAACACCTGGCAATGGAAAAAATCTCTATATTTTTTATTCCTAAACAAGAAGTTACATGCACATTTTCTTACTCATATTTTAAATATAAAACAAATTAATAAGCATGAATGCAAAAACCTTATGACTCTAATAAGCATGAACGTGAAAACACTATAACAAAAAGCAAGAACAGCAAGAAGAAAAATAAAGAAATAAATTCTAAGCATGAAGTAGGCTAGTGCCCTTAACTAATAAGAACTGGGAGTCTAGGACTTCTATGCTTATTAGGCCCTAAAAAAGTTGGTTTTCATGTTGTGATGCTCAATGCATCATCACATGTGTTTGACTACGTGATTTGCACTTAAGCTATACCCAAGATTTTGATATCAACAAACAATATGCGATGATACCAGTAAGTTCGTTAAGTGTTTTAGTACATCAAACTCATTTAGACTTGTCAAGTTCACAAAGGGTAGAGAATCGGATTTTCGAGTTGATCAATAAGTTCATGACTGGGAGGACTCAAGAACGAGAACCGAACGAGACCAAGGAACGAGAAGTTAGACCGAGTCATGTAATCGAATGTAAGGTATATGGTTTATCATTTTACAAGCCAATGCATCATGTTCATATGTTTTCATCAAAAAGGCAATTATGAGTTGCATAATCGTGATTTCCAAGGTTTTCGTAAAAATTATTTAAACCATGAAAATTGGTTTCACAGTGACTTTTAAACATGTTTCAAGGTGTTTTAGGCACATATAAAAGTTTCACCCAAGTGCAATCTGGAGCAGGCAATGTGCTGCCAGATTGGCTTGACACACCCAAATGTGCAAAATCTGCACTGTTCTTTTTAAATTTGACTTATTTTCGACCCTTGATCACACGTAACGGTCATAAATGGTAATATGAGGTTTTAAAACACAAAAAAAAAGAGCTAAAGAGATAGGATTTGAACATCTCTTGTTCTCTAGTTGCCCTAATTTTTTTTTTTTTTTTTTTTTTTTTTTTTTTTGGGTACCTAGTTTCATATTTTGGAATATAAATGAGCTTGAATTGAATACTCTACACTAGTGAAGAGTTGTGTTTGTTATCCAACATCTCAAAGGTCAAAGGAGTCTTCTAAGGTCTACAAAAAAACAACCCAAACTTATTTGAGTGCTACGCCTCTTGGATTGTAAGATTTCTAGTTTTCCTACACTACTTGTGCTTAAATTGTATCTTATGGAATTTGTGTGGGAACTAAGTGTGGTTGATTTCAGCATACTCAAATAGGGTATTAACTGTATTATGCTTAAGATTGAGTCTAGATAAGCCCTAAAACCAATTTGCACTCATCGAGCGTAATCTTGAATTTACATAGTCCATATAGATTAAGTGAAACCAAATAGAGTGCAATATATAGGTTTCATCAAAGTGTATTCCTGCCACTTAAAAGAAGTGCACAATTAGCCATTCATTGGAACCACGTTGAGCTTAATCTATACTACTTGTTGGTTTTAATATTGAGAATTGGGCCTGTAAAAACTTATTTATTAGGCATCTCATTTGGCATAGTTTCACTTGCATGATTTCATCTTAAGATTATACTTGGCAACTTGGCTAGTGATAACAACAAAGCCTATTGGTGAATAGACAAGGTGAAGTTCTAGTTGCATCTAGGCAAGTCTAATTCCTAGTTGAGGCTAGGTGGGTTGAAGTCCTTATTGCAGTAGGACAAGTTTAAAGACCTAATTAATCCTGGGCGATTGTAAAAGACCTGGTTGAGGCAAGGCACAATAAATTGGCAAGCTTGGGCTTATATACTTATAAGAATATAAGTGGGGGTTAAAATCCTAACCGGGGATTTTAGGTTAGGTAGTAAATGTAGGCTTGAAGGATCAAACTACTATAAATCGATTGTGTACTTCCATTTCTTCCACCACTTTCACATAGTGCAGATTGTGTTTTATTTCAAGTGCTTCGTCACATTATTGTTGGTCATCACTATAACATTTGCTCGCTTAGCTTCACTTTAACAGGTGCACTTAATTAATTAATGAAAGAAACAGTCGAAAAGCGTAAATTGGCCATCACACCCAATTCACCCCCACCACCCCCACTTGGGCGTTCTTCACCATGTACTTGTTGTCTCTTGTATTGCATGAGGAAGAAAACTTGTAGCACCTAATAATTAATATGCTCATATTTTTCCAACAACTTTAAGCACTAGAGAGAGACACGTAACAATCTCTTCCTACTAGAAACCAAACCACACAAATAAAAATAGATTCTGGAAACAGAAAAAACATTTCATTATAGAGATTAAATAAACCATACCTAATCAAGTGCCGCTGCAGTGAGTCGATTTCACCTTCTTATCAAAAATCCTTGCAACCTCCTCTTCAACTTGCTCGGACCTATTGCAATAAAAAGGAAGCACTAAATAAAACTCAACAGAAAAAAAAAAAAAAAAAAAAAACCCTCATAAATAAAAGACAGTAATTCCTAGAAACGAAAGGAAGAAGCACCTCAGAAAGAAATGAGAAAAGAGAGATGCGATGGGCGAAGAGGAGGGAAAGATAGGCGCAGAACCAAAAGGGGAAGGGGAGAGAAATGAAGCTTTACGATCGGGGTACATCTCTAGCGTCGACACAGTACTTACAAACCATTTATTTGTTGTTCGATGCATCTCGAGTGTTGCGGGTGCTTGAGTTAATATGCATCTCACAGTGCTTCGGCCCCACGAATGATCTACTACTATAATAATAGAGTCGTGCTACAGGCACTACACCTATTTATAAGGGTAAGCCAATTTCGATTGCACCTCAAAATTCAAATTAAAATTTTTAAGGGCACCCCCAACGTTTTTGGTGAATAAACTAAAGTACCGTTTTGCTCAACAAACCTGAGGTACACAAGGATTGGATCCTATCCAATTAGGATCAATTCGTAATCCAATCCAATTATTGTGGATTGAGAAATCGCAATTCAGTCTGATCCATTTATTTCGTTAATCCTACTTGATCCAATTTACTAAACGTGGATCAGAATGGATAAGTTATACAGATTGATAATTATAAAATTAATATCTTAAATTAAAACTTAGATAATCTCAATGAGTAACAAAGAAAGTTACGATTAATAAAAAATATTAAATATGACATTTAATTCAAATATATTAGTTTTAACATTTTCTACATTTATTTGACTAACTTGAATATCAAAAGATTTAACTTATGTCGGGCAAATTTAGATTTTAAAATGTATATGAATAAACGTACCACTTTTGGCATCCAATTCGACGCGCCTATCAAGGAGCATCCTCGAACACGTATCTTAAGGTGTACCGATATCGTGTCCAAAGTGGGTAACCCAATCATTTTTCATAGATGAATTAATGGCATAAAAATGCTAATCTCATCTAAATATAGTTCAAATTCTTAAGAATGTATTGGTGTGTTCGATAAGGATGACTAAAAGATTAATCCTAGGATTAACTTTTAGTCCAATGTTCGCTTAGGCGGACTAAGTAGTGAAATGGATTACATAGTCATGTATCCATGAGACTAAATAAAGTGAACCTCAACTTACTCCTAACTAATCCAACCTAAAAGAAAACGTTATTTCCCATTTCGCCCTAACTTGTTTTAAAACACTTAACACAATATACTTCATCAATATTTTCGGCCTCCCCACCTCAAAATCGAAATCGATCTTTCCTTAAAATTGAAAACGTTGAGCATCTCCTCCTCTCTCATTCGGCTCTATTTCATTCTTTTCCTTTGTGGTTCTTTCTTTATATGTTTTGAGGCCAAAGTCATATGCACTTGCACGCATCATATCTTATAATGTTTTTAGAGAATGGGTATTCATTGAGGTGGGAGGCCACTCTTGTACCTCCATGTGTTTTGTTTTGTGGTGTGGTTGTTGCAGGAATAGGTGTAGGGTGGGAGGACAAGGATGGTCCGCGGCTTATGTGTGTTGAAAAGCTGAAGATAAGAGCCTACGCTTTTTGTTGAGGTTTTGTTTCAGATTCACGCTGATCAGTCTCGATCAAGCAATTGTTTTTGTCCCCATAGACCTATGAGTTTTCGACTGGAGATGAGGCTCCATCCTGCAGCTGTGGCTGCGTTTTTTGTTGATTTCTTAACTTTTCGTCAGAAAACACGAATGCTTACAACGCGCTGCGATGAGTCAGGCTGATTAGCACTAATTTTTTTATTATTGAACTCTTTTTTAGGGGTTTGAGATCGCGAGTGAGGTGAGTTCGGTTGTGTCGGGGTATTTATATGGGGAGAGATAGAAACGTCATTTGGGCTAAACCACTTAAACTCCAATCAACCCAACCGAACAAGTCCCCAAATTTGGATTACCCTTAATCCATAGCCAACTAATCCCATGCAACTTAGTCTAACTCAATCAAGACAAGCCTATCAACCCAACCGAACACACCTATATGTGTATATAATTGGATTGGATTCCGGATTGGATCCGCGGATTAAGGTGTCCAATCCGCAATCTAGCCCAATCCGTGCGGATTGCAACTTTTGCAATCCAATTCAATTTAACAAATTCGAAGTATGAACCAATTAAAGTTAAACAGATTGGATCGAACTAGATCTACAGATTCACGAATTACATGAACACTCCTACAACAAAAGTAACCCGCCCTCAAGATTAATTAAAAAAATGTTTTTTTAGTTTGTGTCATAGTTGTCTCGCTTGGTAAACCATAGATCCCCCATTTACACTTGTATGTTGCCCTTGTTTTAGTTGCTCTATTGTTGGTCACTACAAAAAATGGTCTGCAATAGCGACGGGTCAGCGACTGGGTCGCTGACCCTTTGACCAAAATAGCAACGGGGTTAGCGACGGCCCCCGTCGCTATTTAGAGCGGGAAAACTCCCGCCCAAGTCTAGTTCTGCTTGGCCACGTGGCGACTGGCGAGAGAGTCGCCACGTGGCCGCGTTTAAGAGGCCACATGGGGAAATAGCGACGGAAACCCCGTCGCTAATGGTCAATTTCTATAATAAAATCGATTTCTCTCCCTCTCTGGTTCATTTCCCTCACTGCGCTACAATTGTCTCCCTCTTCTCGACTGCTCGACCCTCACTACTGGTTCATCTCCCTCTCATTCTCCGTGCTCGACCCTCTTCCTCTCCGTGCTTCTCCTCTCACTCGAACCTTAAACCCTCGAACCCATCTCGATCCGGCGCCTCTTTCGACTCGCTTCGCTCGCCTCGCCTTCGGCGCGCGCCGCTTCGCCTGCCACGACCACCACACTCCCATCTCATTCTTATTGGGATTTAGGTATAAATTTTTATTTATTTTATTTATTTATGTTTTTTGTTATTTAAGTTGATTCAATATTTTTTCGTGAAAATGTGTATTTTTTGTGAAAAATTTTATTTTATGTGAAAATATGTATTTTCAGTGAAAAACTGGGTTTTTTGTATTTTATGTTCGAATGAAAATTTGGAATAAAATTTGTAGATATATGCATGTTAAATTTAAAAAATGTAATAGTTTGATTAAAAAGTTGTAATTTTGTGTTTTATGTTGGAATAAAGTTTTTGGAAATTAAATTTTTATTTCATGTATTTTTAGGTGAATAAAATTTGTTAAATTGATTAAAATGTAGGTTGGAATAAATTTTGTATGTTGATATTTATTATTTCTTTATTTTTATGACAAATAAAATGCATGCTTGTGATTTGAATATAATAATTTTTTTTATGTTAAGTTGAAAAAACATTTAAGTATAAAGTTAATTGAATGATACAAATTCATTGGAGAAATTAAATTTCTATTAGGGTCAAAAATAAAAGAGTACGTATAATATATTATACTATAAATAAATATAGAGTAGTTAAAAGCAATTTAACTATAATAAAAAAATTTGTAATTGGTTGAACAAAATAATATTTATATAACAACGCTTACATACGATATATATATATATATACAATATAGGTAGGGAGGACAAAAATTTAATAATATTTATATAACAACGCTTACATACTATATATATAAATTATGTTAAGCTGAAATCAAAATAAGTATGAAGTTACAAGTGAAATGAAATATTAATACGGTAAATTATACTGATAAAAATTTAATAAAATTATGCAAATTTATTGGACAAATTAAATTTCGATTAGGACAAAAATAGAAGAGTATAATATATTATACTATAAATAAATATAAAATAGTTAAAAGTAATTTAACTATAATAAGGAAATTAAAATTGGTTGAACCAAATCATATTTATATAATAATGTTGATATACGAGATATATATATATATATATATATATATATATATATAAATGAGACAAAATAAAATTATAAACTGCAAATATTGAAGTAAAATTTAAATTTTCAAAGGAAAAATTAAAAATTAGGCAAAATTAGGCAAAAGTATGTGCATATATTGCAACCAATGCCACTAATTATGGTAAACAATCGACTAAAATGTATAAAATATATTATGCAAAGTATGTGCAAATGCAATCGATTCGACTAATTACAATTAACACTCGACTAAAATTTATATAGTGATTGATGTGTACGTGTATTCAATTAGGGTTGTTTAGGTCTTTCGAGATGTCTGTGTCTTGAGATTGGATGTACAACCGTATTGAAGGCGCTTACATTAGATTAGAGTTTGTGGATGGCGTGAATGAATTTATAAAATTTGCCATGCAACACTGCACCACTTACTTGAACGAACCAAAAATTCGATGTCCTTATCGAAAATGTCGCAACGACAAATACTATGATGTAGACACCATAGAGCTTCATCTAGTGAGTGGTGGATTCATTCCCGATTACTATCGTTGGACTGCGCATGGGGAGGAAGAAATAGTAAGCGATGAGGACGATGAATGTGATGATCTATTGGATGAATATCCGACATCGTATCATCATATGATACACGACATTGCGGGCCCCAGTTTTAATTGGAATCATGAAGAGGAGCCGAACCCTTAAGCGAAACATTTCTTTGAAATGATTGTCATACGGCCCTAGTCGACTTTGCATCGTATATCACACATATCTTGTTAATGGCTACAAATTTCAGACCGTGTAGCATCGCTCAAACAAAGATATGCGTAGTAGCGGGGAGTGCGTTAGGGGCATGAATTACGCACAATGTAACAATGACTTTTACGAGAAATTAGAAGAAGTGATTGAAATCGAATACGGTGGATTCCTACGTACCGTGTTGTTCAAGTGTCAATGGTTCGATCCCACGATCAATATCGGGACAAGAGTTTACCGGTCCTTAAAAATCGTCGATGTACATCGAAATATGCGATTGAACAAGTACGAGCCTTTCATACTAGCCATGCAAGCTAGTCAGATATACTTTCTTTCATACCCAAGTGTAAGAAATGCGCAGAACAATTGGCAAGCTACATGCAGATTTCAACCAAAATTCATCGATGAACAAAACTTAGTCGAAAACGTTGACAATGAGCCTATAGAACAAGACGCTTTTCAGGAGCAGCTACCTGAGCAGTCGATATTGACAACAATGTTCCAACTTTGCTAGCTGATCCTAGTAGGGCACACATGTCAGACGTCGACGAAGAAGACGATGAAAGCGAGAACTCCGACTTTTCATCGAATGATGAGGAAGGTGACGACGAATCATGATATTATCATGTTCAGTTGGTAAATGATGCAATTATATTTTCTTACTTGTTACGTAACATTTCAAATGTTGGAGGTTCAACTCAAAATTCTAATTTAGTCTTTATATTTTTTTTATAAAGTTATGTCGTCAAGTAGAGGTTACGCCCCATCTTCTGGTGAGGGCTCCGGTGGACGATCCGGTGGACGATTTGGTAGTCGATCCAGCACACGATCCAGCGCTACTAGAGATCGACGATCGGGTGGATCACACCGTCGTTCTCATGATGATGCTACTCCACCGACACATACTACTCAGGGTCAGCAGAGTCTGTATCCATACTCATACCATCTTTCTCAGCAGACTCCATTTCATCCGTACCCATACCACCCTTCTCCGCAGACCCCATTTCTCCATCAGACGCCTCCCCCACATTATGTACATCCATCACATCCATTTACATTTTTCATGTCTTTGCCATCTATTTTTGGTGATGATCCCACCTCTATGCAGATGTATTCTACTTTACTTTCCTCCCTACCCACTCCACCCGTTGATGGTCGTGGTACGTTTAGGCCATGTGTCAGGCCTACTTTTTCATCATGGGGTCAACATCTCCCTCACATCTTCATGATCGTACGTATGACCACCGTACAGTGCCACCACCACTTCATCATGATTTGCATGCCTCGCCCTCTCGGGGGTCAGCTGGTAGAGCAGTCGTTGAGTTCTTCGGCACATCGTTCGAGCGGCTCATCCATAGATATGACCCCACGTGGACGACGACGAAGCATTACTACTAGCCAACCCTTGGGGCGGATATTCTTGGTCGTGAAAAATGATAGATAGTAAGTATACGTACGAAGTTTTACGTTTACTTATTTCTTATAAACTTGGTCTAACGCCTCGTTTTCAATTTAGTGGACGAAAATTACACCCGTTTGACAGAGCTGCTCGGGAGATGACTAGGGCATACAAACACTCCCTGCACAAGGATGGTTATTCTTGGGAGCATGTCCTGCAGCACATGCGAGATATTTACTGTAATCAATGGAAGGTAAAGTTGTTTAAGTTAATGTTGTTCACTTACATAAAATTTACAAAAAATATATAATTGAAAAGTGTTTATAGATAAATTTAAAATTTTATTACTTTTTGCCTATAGTTGTCATTCGACTGGGAGCCATCGGATGTCGCAACTATTAGAGAGGCGTACGATAGGCCGATTGCCACTTGGTACGCTGATTTTATTAGCAAGATGTGCTCCAAAGATAAAAAGCCTCCACATGTATCTGATGATATCTTCGACCACTATAAGAAGATACGGTCCACTCCTAATTTTAAGAAGAAGTCAGAGCGAGCAAGTAAAAATCGGAGAACTGAGAAAGGGGGAACCGGTACAGGGATCGCAGTGCATATTGGTGGCTCAATATCCATTTATCAGCAAGCAGAGAAGCCAGTTAGTTATGTTATATTAAGTTTATATATAATATACATGGATTTAGTCTCAAACTTAATCATCTTTAAATATATGTTTTGTAGGCGGAGAAGTTGGGTCGACCTCCAACTGTTTTGGAGTTATGCCTATACTTCCATAAGAAAGATCATGACGGCGTAACTTTCCTCGATTCGAGAGTAGAGAAGATCGTCGCAAGTAAATAGTTTTTCTTTTAAATTTTGTTTAGTTAATTAATGATAGGTATTAATAACTTGTAAATGTTTTAAATTCTTACTTTAGACGACGATCCAGCGTAGGCGGATTGAGCTGACACTATCACACCTCGATAGATGAGACCGAGCTATATTTGTCCGTCGTTGAGCGCGACGATAAAAGACGAACATATGAACTAGGGTGGACACCGTCGGGGTTGCGGCGCATACATGTTACGGCTAGAGGAGCTGGAGGAGGAGCTGGAGGTGGAGGTGGAGTTGGTGCAAGACATTGCCTCCAATTACTTGTTGGTCGGCGGTGGTCGAATTTGAGAATGTGTCCAAATTGATGCAAGTTTGGTAAAGTATGGCAAGAAGATTGATCCATAAAATTTTAGTATTTTATGGATTAATTTAAGATTTTTGGGGTTTTGGTATGACCAAAACTAGTATTATAGACATTTTATAAAGTTGGAATGTTTTGTTGAGTTTGGCTCGATTTGGTGAAAAATCGAAAAAGTCAAAACACGCCGAAATAGGGATTTTGGGAATTAATAAATAAAACAAAATTTAGTTGCTCAAGCAGGTAGGTGATACTAGTTTTAGCACGTTTGAGTCCGCCCGCTTTGCTTGCGGGAATTTGTTAATCTAATAACTTATATTTATTATTTATAAAGTATATTACTTCATTTTTAGTCTATCATTTTTTTGTCAAAATTGTAAACTTTTTTTTTATTAATTTTGATTTAACGTAGTTCCAAAAAAAGGAATAAAAATGCCAAAAAAAACTCAATTCTACCATTCAATTGCAAAAAAAAAAAATCTATTTAGAGCTGCAACTTGTTAAGATTTGATGTTAAGATTTGAGATTATTCGATTGTAACCAAAAGATATTGTGGTTGTAATTGTTATCTATATAATTAGGTAATTTGTACTCAAGAAAGATACACAATAAAGGTTATCTCTTTCAGAAATTAACATGGTATCGGAGCTAGGTTATAGGTAGTATCTTGTTTTTCCTTTGTTTTGGTCGACTTCCCCGACTACGTCTTCTTGGACTGCCATGAGAAAACTTGTGTCGTGAATCATGCCCTGATCATGTGCTGATTTTCTGTCCAGAGTCCATCGACATCAAATCTGTTGTTTCTCCGCTCTCTTTCTACCTAAATCATGCTTTGCTCACCTTTGTTAGTAGGCTTTACATAAATACTCGATCATCAATGCATAAGTTCCTGCCACGTATTCGTGTCTTCTCTGCCCGCTCGATCTCTCTTTGTGGAGAGAGTTCTGCAACTCGTATTTGTGTCCATCATCTGCCCGTGTGCCTTGTGTTGCATCTGCTTTTGTGGTCATCTCGAGACCATCTATTCATTTGTTCGATCTGTGATCATTTACGAACTACTCTGCCCGCGTGCATGTGCACTTCAGATTTTCTCATCAGACGATCCTCTGCATGTATATCGAGGGTTACGACACATATATATACACTAGTTTAATGTGCATGCTTCGCACGATCGTGCCCGCTAGCGGGAATATATTTTTTAATAATTTACTAAGTAAATATGAAATTGTAATTTAAATTTAAAATTTTGATGAAATGACCAAATTAAAAATGAATAAAGTAGATAATGAACATTTTGAAGTAAAAAATTGAATATTCGAACAATTTTATAATTTAAAAAATAAAAAATGAAGCATCCTACTAAAAATCTAAATGAAAAAATCATATTCCCGCCGATGTTGATTTTTCATCATCATCATTATCATCCCTGAAAGTTTAAAACTAAGAGTTATTATATCACATTACATTTATTTAGCAAAAATAATTAATATAATGAAGTTCTTATTTAATTAAAACTAAAATAACTTACCTGATCAAGTAGTATTTTTTGTTCTTTTTTAGTTTGTGAATTTTCCAAATAAGCGCCACTTCTCTTCTTTTTAATTTCTTTATCCACAATGTCTTCTTGATTTGAATGACATATATTTATCATTGTGTAACTTTCTTGCCCTTTATTGAAATTGAAGAAAGTTAGTTTTACAAAGAATATAAAACTTTTTCCTACAATTGTTTTAAATTCCTGTGGAAAATTCTTCTTGAGAGAAAATTTAATGTAAGAAATTAATGGAAGAAAAAAATAAAGGTAAAAAGTTAATGAAAGTTATACTTTAATATAATGTTTGAACGAAATTTAATTAAATGATTAGAAATCTCAAGCGTATCTTGGGTAATTTATTAAAAAAAATTCAAAGTCTGAAGTAAAAATTAATGACGTAATATTATTATATTATTATACAATATAAGAGAAAATCAAAGAACGTAGTAAAAACTGTAAAATAAGAAAGAGTGAACTATTGAATTGTCTTGCAAATAAAAAATTAATAAGGTTAAAACAAAATTGCCATAAAAAAGGATTACAAAAAAATAAGATAGGGAAATTGTATTGGTGTGCATAACCATTAATAAATAACGTGAAAACAAAGATTGAAATCATTTTTAATATATAAGAAAGATTATAAGCATTAAAAAAGAAAAGAAAAGAAATTATGGTAATTGAAAGAACGGATAGATTATAAACATAGAATAAAGGAGTGCACCTATGTTTATCCAAAATCAAAGCAGCAGTAGATGCTCAGAGAAGTAGCGAGTCGATAGAGGCGAAGTGACAGTGCAATTGAAATCAAGCAGTTCGCTATATTTATAGGTTCTACAATATAATGTCTGTTATAGAGTCCTATTTTAGTTGTAGATGTTTTCTAAGAGTTATATTTTAGTTGTAGATGTTTTCTATTTACAACAGTATTGAATAACGAAGGATGTCAATTGTCTTATAAATACAACTCACTTGTGTTTCAATTTGTTCTTCTCGACATCAATTTTCGTTGGTATATTTTGCCCATTCCTTAGTCGTCTTGCTTTAAGAGTTTAAGAAAGCTTGATTCTACTGATCGATACTCGGACTTCTAGATTTCCCTCCCCCTCTTAAGTGGCGGCTTCTGGATTTTGGGCTTTTGAAATTAAATACGAATGTTTCTTTACTTGTTGGTGGAGACTTATTTGCTGTTGGAGGAGTGTTCTCTGATCATCATGGATGTGCCTATGGATCATTTGCTGAGGAAGATCAATGGTTGTCTTTCTCCTAAACATGTTGCAGTAAGAGAAGGGGCTAATTTTGCTCGTATTGGGATATTTAATCTCATTATCAATCTCAATCTCAAGGATATGGTGTATGATATTTTTCTATTCCACCTATTGGGATGTTTTTGTTTGTTTTCTGATATTAATTGTAATTGGGAGGGGGCTAGTGTAATGTAATGGTATTAACAATCTTAATGATAAATGATGGTTATAAAGTAATTTACTGATAAAAACCTTATAACCTTCTATTTTATTTTTTTGGGAATAAGGTAACTGAAGATATTTTCAGAAAACTCAAGTTATTTGTAGAAATGAGATAATTGTTTGGCATATAGGCTGCCGCTATGGGCACCCCACCAATTAGTGAAGGCACACTGTTGAGGGCACTAAGTGGTTTACCAAAGTCACCCAAAAAATTTACCAATCCACCAATTTGATAAAACGAACTAGGAGGAACTGAAAAAATTTTCGAACCTTAGATCACATTCTCGATCCTTGGCAAGTGCAATCGTTTCCTTCGTGCGTTCTCATCTAATTATCGCTCCTTGAAGTGGTGTTTTCTTTCAGTTTTAGAGATTTTGAGTTGTCTGACACGTTTTAGGGCTCGGTTTTAGGGTACCAAGTCAGAGGAGGCATTTATTCCACAAGTTATATGTATGTATAAGCTTGATTTTGATAAATTTTGGTTTGATTTTGGTTTGTTTTGTGTATTTTGTCTGCTAGGTTGTTGAATTTGCAAACCCGTGCTTCTCGGCCACACATGTCTGAGAAGATGAGCACAATCTCGGCTAAGCATGACCGAGACGTATGTCTTTTGTAGTTATTGTAGTGTCTCGATTACACACTACCGAGAGTCACCTTATAGGCTCAGGGGGTAATCTCCGAAAGTTGTAGTATATGTGATCTTCAATTGTCTCGGTTAACAATAATCGAGATTTTGGTTATGTAGTATTATCCCAAGTACACTGACACATGGATTATTCTCGGTCACTACATACAGATAGTAGTTCAAAATGTGTAATTTGGTTAGTCTAGGTTATGTACAACCGAGACTACTCCAACTGTCTCGGTTGTCGAATATCGAGACTAGGAACACTGTCTCGGTTATAGACCACCGAGATTAGTGTTAATTTTTTGAACCTACTTGACCGAGACTATAAAAATGGTAGAATTTTGTCTGTTTTTTTGAAGTTCATTTCTGTTTCTATTGTAGGTGCTTACATGTTATTGTCTTATCAGGTATGGCTCGTTCCAAGACCACAGTGACTAGGGAGGAGGTTGGCGTTGACGCGTCGAGGGGTAACCGCGGGCGAGGCGACCAGAGACCCCCGACTGTGTCTTATCGGAAAAAGAAATAGAACGTCGATGTGAAGGGAAAAGGAAAGAGTAATGCTGATAAGGCAAAGAATGTTGAATTACATGATGAAGGTTCCAACGTCGACACGCGTTGACGCAAAGATCTTGTCATTGCCCGAGGTGAAGTTGAGGATCATGCATACGAGTCTAGTAGTAGTGAGTCATCTGCACCAGCTGACACCAATAGTAGGCATCGTAGTATTGTGGGTGGGAATACTAGTGGTTGCTGTTGAGAACTTTGCGAGGTACACCGAGGAATCTCGCTCGGGTGCTATTAAGCTGGTGTCCGAACTACTCGAGGTTAGCATTGAAGATGCTGAGGAGGAAGTGAACATCAGCAAGGGGCTCACAGTGCGAAAGTATTGGTTGAAGAGTCGATGGTGCCCCAAAACTAGTTCGACTGACACTACTTACCCGCCCATGGAATGCACCGCCCGAGCGTACTTGTTGTACCTACTCTCTTGCACCCTTTTTGCGGACAAAAGTGGATTTCGGGTACCTATCGCGTTGTTGAAGCTTCTAGAAGATTTGGATGACGTGGGCAAGAATGCATGGGGTGCAGCTGCATTAGCATACTTGTACCGACAATTGGGGTCTGCCACCAGAGCACACGTTTCTCAGATTGCCGGCTACCTCACATTACTTGAGGTATATTTGTAAATCTATGTACATTATTTTTTGAATAATTTGAATTAGGTTTTGCATTTTCCCAATAACTAACGTTGTATGTATTTGCAGGGATGGGTGTACGACCACTTCAAAGTCGGGCTCGCCACACCCAATGCAAAGTACATGGACTATGTGCAACCTCGTGTCTGTAGATGGATTCAGAAGCACGAGATGATGATAAATCTTGACAAGCTTGGTTCCATCAGGAGAACGTTGGAAAGGTTGCGGCCAAGCGAGGTGAGTTAGTTAGTCAATCGTGTTGGTAAACGTTAAAGTTAGTTTATGTTTACTAATTATGGTTGTTTATGTTTGATTAGGTCACTTGGGACCCTTATGTTAATTACAGGGATAATGGAGTTGTGCACCCGATGGCCTTCTATAGTGGCACATTGAAGTACATGGATGTGGTGGAGCTCTACCATCCGGAGAGGATTATGAGATAGCTTGGCCACGTGCAATTTATACCAGATCCTTCGTACTACCCATTGGAAGCACATCGAGGTCCATCTGCACTCAAATACTCTGTCAAGTATGGGTTCCAACAAGACAATTGGGAACGTTGGCGTAACCATTTATTAGCCCCTGAAGTTTGCGGTGAGAAGGCACAGTTTGAGTTTTTGGTTACACCGGACTATCTACCTTGGTTCCTCAAAGTGACACACCTAGTGATCGAAAACCCAAGCCTCGAAGATGAAAACCTTGTTGCCACAACTATTGCTAACAATGAGCTATTTGAGTTATTGAATGTGTTTTCTATATATGTTTGAAATTTATTGAAAACCCGTAATTTTTAACATTAACATATTTCTTTTTTTTTCATCAGCGTAATAGGCGAGCGTTGGATGCGACACTACAATGGATGGACACCCCGCCGGAGTTGTGTACGTTGGAGTCTGTGAGGAAAATGGCGAATGCCGTCGTTAATTTCCTGTCTGGGAGGATTCTCAATCCTACCACCACCACTACTATTACCACTACCACCACGGCAGCCGCCACCACTACCGCGACTGACACATCAGCCCCTACCCAACCAGGCCCTAGGCAGTCCTAGCACGGTAGCACTTCTACACATTCCACCCCGTCTAATGCTCCACCGCCACCGGTCGATGCTTGCCCCCCAAAGAGAATGCTTGGCAAGGAATACACTAGGAATAACTTGAAGAAGCCAAAACAATGAGGGATTCTAGTTGTTTTGTTTTACATTAGTATTGGGTTTATGGAATTTGATTATTGTTTAATTGTTGAAGTTTACTTTGGTGATGTGAATGAAGACACTAATTGTTCATGAACTGTTTTGTGATGAAGTTTATGAGGCCACTAACTTGTGATTCGAGTCTTCAATGTTGAATGTATGGTTAATATTACTTGTTATTTAAATTTTAGTGATGTGAATGTTTTGTGATGAATGTGACTCATACGTTTAAATTAGTTAGTTTAAGTGATCAGAACACAATCTCGGTTACTCAGGTCCGAGACTGTTAGGCTAGTCTTGGTCCCGCAGGACCGAGAATGGTGCATAGCTTACGCCTACATCTTACCGAGTTTTGTGTTGAACAAATTTTTTAATCATGTTTCGGTTAGCTTGTTCAACATTTAGCAACAAGTCTCGCTTAAGGAAGGCCAAAATTACAAGGTTAATCTCGTAAGCCATTGACCGGGAGTTATGTACAGTACTCAATTAAGTATTGTCTCGGTTGTTTGTGAATGAAACATTAAAATGAATCTCGGTGCCTGTGTACCGTGACGTAACCTATAATAAAAAATAAGAAAGTCTCGGTATGTAGTAACTGAGATAGAGAGGTTACGTTCGGTTACTGCATGGCGAGATAAGTGTATGGATCTCGGAGTTTTAGTACTAATATTACGTTCTGTTACACAAATTTATAACCTTCTTCGTATGTGGTAACCGAGAAGGTTACGATACCCCCGGTTATTACATGGCGAGATAGTTGTTAGATCTCGGAGCTGTGGTATCGAGATTAAGGTCTGCCACAATTGAAATTAAAAAATAACACATGTTTTATGACACATTGTAACGACCCAAAATCTCTAACCGTGTTTAATTCCTTAAACAGGATCAACGACCCGTACTGTGGGACCCACACCGTGATATGTCATTTACCGAGGCAAGGGTCGAGGTATATTTTATATTTGTTGTGATGTATGCCTAGTGTATTGTATATGTGTAGACTATTAAGTCAATTTTATACGGGTGTATAGGTATCGAGATGAGCGGGGATATACATCGAGTCGTGTATCGACGTGGGACCGAGGTAGCGGCTTATGGGGTAAGCTTAATTAATTTGAGGTAAATGTGAATTTATGTTGGTTTTATAAGTGGCTAATGTGGTCGCATTCAAATATGAACATTAATGTGCCTAAAGTTGTGAAATAAAACAATAGGCATTAGATGTGCATCGAGACACGCATTAACTCATCAAGAGACAAGGTGTCAACTTGTTGAGTCACTCAATGGTGACTTAAGGGACAAGTGGGACAAGGTGGTCCATGAGATGAGCCTCGAGATACGTGTTCACACATGAATCAATGGCTAAGGTTTAAACCTATTAATATGGTCAAATTGAACATATAAGTCAACAAAAATGGTTTCTTATCCTCATCAAATTGTGCTAGGCAAGGAGGAGAGAATGAAGAGAGAGTTCTGGAGTGATTTTGGTGGAGAAAAGTGTGTATCCATTGAAGCTTTGGCGAGGAAGAAGAAGAGCAACAAGCTAGGTACCTTTCCACACCATAAACTTGTGATTTCATAAAAATTAATGTCGTTGTTGCTGTTTTACGTTGGGGTAGGTGTTAGGGACCTCTTGTAATGTCTATGAGGGTCCCTAAGGCAATAACAAAGCCTATGTGTGGTAAAAACCCAGAATTCAAAGTGCAGAATTCTGGGTTCTGCTGCACATAGCGCTCTAGGTCGATAGTCTAGCGCGCTAATATTGATTAGCGTGCTAGATATGTAAAGTAGCGCGCTAATGTTAAAAACTAGCACGCTAATTCTGATTAGCGCGCTAGAGGTGTAATATAGCGCGCTAATTTGCCTCCGTTGGTACAAAAATCAGCGAAGTCCAAACATGGTTTAAACACTATAAATAGGTTCAAACTCACTCTAATCCCTATTAAAAAACTCCAAGGAACTAAGGGGAGATCTTAGGAGTTTGGGAACGCATTTCGGAGGGTCGAGAGTTCGGATAGGCTAGGACAAGCATGTGAATTGTAAGTAAAGCTGTGAGAATTCTATATTTCATTTCATTCACTTTTATTGGTTTATGGTCTATTTGTAGACATTGCTACTTGTAATCTCACATCTTGTTGTTCTTGTTTCTATTCATGATTGAATATTATGACATGATGCCTTGTGAAATGTTTCATTGATTCCAATTTCTACTCTTAATGATATTCTTGATAGATAGTTGATGAAAAGCATGCTATTGGGATAAGTTGAATTGAATTAGACTTGTATTCTGTTTCTTCGGGCTTTGTAGCCTATCTAGTTTTAAAATCCTAGAGATTTGGAATTATTTGTCTTTGAAAACTATAGTTGGGATTATCTAGTGTCCATTGCACAAGAGATGCGTAGTTCATGGGGACATGGGTCTACCGGGGTTCCGGCACTCACCACTACACTTGCGCGGCACACGAGTTATGGGACTCGGGGTGATCGGAAAGATTAAGATATATGATTTGCATGCATAGAGCGTAGCTCCGCTTTTGGGTGTGGAATATGTTGAACGCAATTCCATATAGTAGTGGGAAAGGTTAGGTGATAGTTCTCACCGCTGACTGGACGTAGATCATCTCGGCTTAGCCTGTGTCAGTTTATACATCTTTAACTGTGGTATTTACTTGCATTACTTGATTCAACAATTATTTCGCTAATTTATGCTTTTAAATACCATTATATATTTTGGAAATGTGGCATAGAATTCTCCAGTTATTACTTAAATATCACTATACTCACCGTCTAGTTTGTGACGGTGGGTGTAGGTCCGTCGAGCAGCAGCAGACCAGGGAAGGAGAAGATCAACGACTTTCTCTGAGCATTTCAGCGACTCTCCTATCTCATTTTGTATGACTCAACGTTTGTTGTATTATTACTGTTTATGTCTTTATTGTGAATTTCAGGTTGTACATTGGGTTGAATGTATAGTTCCCTATTTTTGAGACTCATATATATAAATGCATATGATGCTGTATTTTCCTGGTTTCCCACACGTATGATTTTGAATAATAAAAGCTTTCGCATAATCTTTAAAATATGTAATAGCACTAATATGATAAAGAAACATATTTTTAATTAACTCTGAAATCTAAAAATATCTGAACATGTGTTTTGAGGAATATAGGGACGAAAGGCTGACTAATACATAATTAAGTCTTATGTGATTATGACTAAGGCTTGATTACAGGATTAGGCCAGACGGTGCCCTGTTTAGAAGTTGGGGCCGTCACACATATTGACAACCATCTCGATATGCACCAATGCTCGTAAATAGATCAATAAATAACACATGTTCTATGACAAATTAATGTAATGTAGTAACTAATGAAATAAACAAATTAATCCTCCGTACACTGAAACATTCTTTTTACAATGAATGCTCTTAAGGTGAACCTAAGTCTACTATGGAAGGAGTGCCTAGCTGAGAAGTCACCACCGGCATGATTTCTCGAATTATGATTCCTTCACGCCAACCTTTAGCGCACTCCTCAGCATACCTTTCCCATGATGGATTTAATGGTGGAAGCAGTGCATTCACAATCAACTTCACCTGTAAAACACAAAGTACAACAAAGAATACATTATCAAATAAGTCAAAATTGATTAATACATCATGCGAACTACAAATTAATGTACAAATGTACCCTAACCCAATGGATGTTCTTATCATTAATCATGCCAATGATAAGACGACTATCGGAAGATGGCGGTGGGACACTACACAAGAGGAAGAAATGTGGAGCAACTATCATGCGAGAGGTTTACGAGAATGATGCTAAAGGTCGTTGATATTAACAACCCCATGTCCGGAAGTGTAAGCCATTAGTGAAAAGAGGCACCAACTTAATCATCCGAACAATAAACGAGAGTCTTCACATTCTTGTAACTCATTCCAAGTACTTCCCGCCAAAGAGATTCATACCTCGTTATCTCATCAAACATCGTTCTACGTGCTAACCTCCAACCATCTACGTCAGAGAGTCCGAGCTCGGAGGCAACACACCGATATCCACAATTACCATCGCCCATTACATCAATAGTGCTCTCAATGTATGGCAACCAATTCGGTTGTATGCAATGAGAATAACCAACCTTAGATACACCTTGGGTCACCCGATGTGTCCGACATATTTTAGGCCCTTCTTTATTTTACTTCTTCCTCGAACTAGATGCCTCTTCTTTCGGTAGTACATACTCAAACCCGCTTGGCAATCTTGTTGTCGTAGTATCTTCTTCATCGTGTTTCCTCTTTGATCATTTCTTCTTTCCTTTGTTCAGCAAACTTCCAACTGTAAACCCCGGTGTCCTTCCCTTTGTCTTTATTTTTATAGGTGGGACAACTCCCGATGTAGATGAAGGCCGACTAGTCTCTATAAGCAGCTGAATAATGCTAATGCGATCATCCTCGTCAGTGCAAGCATGGAACTTTTCCAACACTCTTTGAATCTCATCGTTGACATTGTACCCCGTCTGATCCACAGGATTCTCTGGTACCATACTCAACTTTCGCCAGTATACATGAATGTCCTCGAGTGGGATGGGTGAACCAGTAAATTTATGGAAGTTTATCTCATGTGCGCAAGGAAGACCATGCGTGGTACATATCTCACAACCACAATTAGTAGAGTCATGTCCAACATCCCCTCTACTTTCCAATTCATCTCTAATTAACTTAAGCTTCCTTTGAGAGACATATCCACGCAACCGACAATACAAAGTGTCAACATATTCATGTTGCACCACATTCAAATTGAGCTCAAATGATGCCTTGATGTTGTTATGTTGGATCCTAAGAAGACCATCAACCACAGTCCACAAAGTCTCAAAATTTGCCTGATTGTTGCCAAGATGTAGCTTTAGAGTGGAATGTGTAGACTCAACCCTCTGCGTCATTGTTTCCTCAAAGTGCACAGTTCAATCTATCCATGTCGGAATACATTTTTCCTTGTAGATCTTCACCCTTGTGTTATCCAAGTAATCAGCAAGACCCTTCACATAACCGAACTCACAACGCAAGTCATTCATCGTAAGTTCAAATAAAGCCTCCGACTTAGCATACAACAAGCTCATCCACCTATCCATGAAACGACCGAAGCCTTCGTTATCCCCAAACATCTTTTTAGTCTTGGCCAATACTACTTTGTTGATGTGCCAAGAGCAAAGAATGTGAGACGATGATGGAAATACTTCTTCGATAGCACTAATAAGGCCTAACTCCCGATCCGTAACAAACACATTAGGTTTAGGCCATCCATCCAATACGGATCTCAAGTTCTCAAGTGCCCAAACATAATTTACATGAGTCTTTGATGATATGAAAGCAAACCCAATTGAGAATGTCAAATGCGTCGAAGTGATGCCAACAATCTCCAATAACGGCATCCGATACCTATTTGTTTTGTAAGTGCAATCCATCAAAAGAACTGACGAGAAACACCGTAGCAACTTGATTGAATCAGGATGTGACCAAAATAAATCAGTGGCGACATTTGTATTGGGATGCTTCCTATGCCACGACATCCACTTATTCTTCTCTAATATGTGCAATATTTGTTGCATTTGAGTCCTCCCACCCGCATCCTTAATTTGAAATTTTTTCCGTGCATTATATATTGTCCGCAGAGTCCAAACATTATTTCCATCCCTTTGCTTCAACGTGTTAAGGATATCTCTTGGCTTCACATTCCCCTTAGTCATCTGCACCACAACCACCTGCTCACCCGTATCCAATCTTCCTAAAAATGAGTGGTCATCTAAGTATTTTACGGGGTCGTGATTATGCCTCCCACACACCACAGTGACGTACCACAAAGAATCCGCATTTTCCTTGATGTTAATAAGGAAAGGGCACCCACAATTCTTTGTACTAGTTTGAGTCCTAGTAGTTTCTTTTTCCTCTTCATTTCTTGGTGTCAAAGCAAGTTTTGCAGCTTTGGATTTCCCTACTCTTTGTGACATTCCCCTAAATGTACCAGACCTCTCACATGCAAGTTTCCATGCGCTTAATCCCTCTGGCATCAAAGTGCTTTGTTACTAACACAAATTTTTTTGCACGACCAATCATTTGAAGCCATGAAATAGTCGATTCTCTCGATGAGAATGACATACAAGGAGTAAAAGCATCCTTGTAGTCTGGAAAATAATGTCAAAACCGGCATTACCTGCGACACAAACATTGAATCATAAGTACTCAACACCAATACACAACTGATTCACGAAAAAAACCTAAAAATCATTGTCTCAGTAGTACAGGGCCACGACCTAACACAAAGTGTCGGTTGTTGGGTACCGGGACCTTATTTGATGTCTCACTAGTAGGAGCCGAGACTTATGAATAGGTCTCGGTCAACCCATAAACATGTCTCGGTTTATAGTGACCGAGACCTCTTCATAAGTCTCGGCTCCCACATACCGAGACTTAATTGAATGTCTCGATCCTCTGAGGCCGAAACAATCGAGATTGAACACACCAATAAAAAATGGAAAAAAATGGAAAAAAACACACAAAATAGCAACAAATATCTCTTCCTGTACCTCCTCTTGCACCATTGCGGTAGATTCATCCATTGTACATTGAAAATAATTCGAAAGGGTCAAATATTTGAAACCCTACAATGAAAAATCAAATCATCAATGTCACTATTTCCAACATAAAAAATAGTTGATTTGAACCTTTATATGGTGTTAATCGAGTGCTACCTCGCTATCGGATGGTGTGAAAGCGCAATAATCGCTAAACGCTCGCCAAAAAGAAACATAGGTTTAGGTTAGAGATGATAGACAAAGAAGGTGGGGTGCCCCAAAAATGGTTCAAAAGTGTGTTGTGGGATTGTTGAGGGTTTATATGAAGGGGAAATATTATCTTTTACATCAAATTCAAATTTAGAGGAGAGAATACACAAAAATGGGTGCCTTTGTAAATTGGCGGGGTGCACATAACGACCCTCCAGGCCAATCTTTGAGTTATGGCCCTTATGGGCAAGACGAAATTCTTGTATGAAAACAAAGTGTTGTGAGGTTAATGTGAGACAAAACATGAACCACAAAGATAAGTACATAGTAGAAAAATTAGATGGTAAATTATCATGCAGAATTGTACATGAAGAAAGGATTGTCGCGAAAATGAAACAAAAGCGATCGAGCTCTGGGGTTTCTTTAGGAGAAGATGTTCTTAATTTGGTTGTCGAATCCAAAATCGATTGCTTACTAATCGTTGGAGTCCTACTCGTTTATGGACTAATCAACCATAAATTGTAGAAGAAATGATGTCAGGATCACCAAAATAGGAACCGCCGAGTGTGGGATAGATGAAATGCAACGTAGATGTAGCTGTGACGATGGGCGAACTAAGCGTTGGAGTTGGAATAGTGTTATGAGATCAGAATGGGAAGTTTGTTCAAGGTATCACTAAGTCAGTGCAGGGTTACTACATTGTTGACGAATCAGAAACATTTGCAGTGAAAGAAGATCTCTCGTGGATACATATGAAAATCATTTATCATTAAAAAAAACTCAGCTCAAGGCAGTCATTTGAGTACATCACTTATTTCTTGGACTTATGACACTAAAATCCAAGTAACATGTTAAACAACTAATACTTCAAGTTGACTGAAACCCAAGAATTTCATCCCTTAACATACAACAAATCAGAATTCTTCACCTACGATGTATTGAGATAGTAGGGTAAGAACATCCCATATTGAAAAGTTCAAGAAAAAAATTAATAAGAAATGACCATTGTTTGTAATAGTAATTAAAATAACAATTACATTTCCAAATGCAAAACAAGTTGTAGTAGAGCTAATTCAGGCTACCTAGATGATTCATTTGATTCGACAATTATATGACAGTTTCTAATCCATTCCTTGACAGTAAAAAGCAAAGTTTTTCTGAGCCACAAGGCATGTTGGCATCTGATACTTTATGAGAGCAAATCCAACTTCCCAAATTGAAAACTTCAAGGAAAAAAAATTGATTAAATTTTTTTTTTTTTTTGAAAACAAAGTTGCTTAAGTTACAGATTATATGTAACAATTTTTATTGGTAGGAACAGATGTAAGAAGCAAGAAGAAGAATTAGTATCATTCTAAGATTTTGGGAAACATGGTTTTTTTTTATATCTAAATGATACTTAAGAATTAAGTAATAAACCATACATGAGGTCCAATATGAGGATTTTCCCATAGTAAAAAAGGCATGGGAGCATGAGCACTTCAGACATTCAGAGGCTGTCCTTGGAATCCCAATGTTGCTAATAACCTTATTGTTCTCAATGCTAGAAAGTTATCATTGTTCCAACTCTTTAATACATTCCATAGCTTGCTTCAATGTTTCTTGAGATATCGAACCCAGTTCTGCAATTTTATTGCATAACATGTAGATGTGATCATAGCGTTCAATTGGTCCACGTTCAAACTAACCTACTTTATTGGCATTGTTAACAGCATGCAGCCATTTGAAGTCCTTCCTCCAACGTGCAACAATATATTGAGGGGGGAGCTCGAAGATATCATTGTAGTCTAGGACAGAGATGGCGTGCCGACAAAAAATACCTCGAATCTTAAACAATAGACAATCACGCAAAACATTATATGCAGTCCCCTTTTAAAATTTTCAAGAATCAACATCAAACAAATCCATACCTCTGCAACCCGCATCAATCCCATTGAGAATTCCAACAAACTTTATGGAATGAAAATATAATGTTGAATTCAGGCTTCGTTTGTCCTTTCAAGATTTAAATAAAAATGTCATGTGCCAAAAAAATGAAGCTTGATTTCCATTAAAACATATCATATCCCACCAACAATGACTTAAAACTAAGCGTTATTCGAACATATACTTTTTTTAATACACTACGAATAGAAGAACAAGAACTAAAATAAAACAGAATAATGAAACCATTAACTTATACATTTATATAAACATTTGTAAAAAAAATTCATACATCTGCAGTCACAAACTATGACCCACATTCAGTACACAACAACTAAAGTCTATAGTTTATTAACCGTGACAGCATCTTGTTTGATCATTCAATGCAAGCCAAAGTCTAATAAAGATAATTTCACAAGTATGTATCTTCTTCTAGTAGTTCCCAAACCAACTATAAGGAGCAAGTTTAGTCACAAGTAGCAGCCAATTTAAAGAAATTAAGGACAAGAAGAATGACAAAGTATCAATACTAACATTATCTCTAGTGAGATAGATGAGACATAACTTGCCAAATGCAATGTTGAGGGAGGTAGGGGGTTCGACACACAAGTCAAATGTGTTTGTTTCATATCGTGCCAGGTGTATCAATGACAAGCTGCATATTTTTTTAAAAATAATTCTTTCTTTTGAGGATTTAAATTTTTTTACCTGAATACTTACTCGTTGTAATAAATTGTTGAGAACCAACATGCAGTGAGTTGCATAGTTTCTATGTGCTGGAAGTTTATTCACCATTCCATTTCTGCATGAAATAGTGCTTTTTTGTCTGGACAAGTTAGTCCATATTTACTTCCTCTAGCCATACCAAGGGCGCTCTCCTGCCCTTCAGATGGTTTAGCGTATAAAGTTTGCAAAGTGATCTTGCATAAAATGTTTAACAAAAAAATTTATCATTCAACAAAAAAAAATCTGTCTGCATTTTGTTTTGGGACACCAATGTACATCAAATAGTAGGCATCAAAGCCATTCATAAGGATACCAATTTAATAACGAGAAGTTTAAATCCAGAAATGCATCATGCGCTTTAAAAGTGGAGAACAACAAATACAAAAATGTACAAGAAAATCACATATAACATCGGAGATCCATGGCATTAACTCAAATTTTAAGAAGTAGATAACATGTAGGTCAAATCTCGAAGCGGTAGTTATTATGAGCCTTAATTGTGTCAATAAATGAAAGAAGGTGAAAAAGAAAAAAATATTTGTAAGACTGCAACTAAAGGTATAACTTATAAACACGTGAAGATGAGACCCCAAGCACTCAAGGAGCACCAGATGATGTTTGGCAACAGAGGGTTTCCATAGTCATTAACATCCAATGCATGCCAACCTAGAATGGTTAAGGAAAAAAGAAGAAAAGGACGCCACACCTTCAGATGATTACACAATTTTTTTAGAGCTATAATGCATGCCAAATGAAGTTGCAGTGTGATGACTAGTGGATGTATTTCATTTAGATGAAAGCCATAGATGCGCCACATTAACTCTGGAGCTGCTACCTAACGTGCTGATTGAAAGCTCTCAATCTCATCAATCCTACCATTTTCATTGTTGTCATTGCATTGAAATGCTACGCTATCATGTCCTTTGTATATGTATTTATACAAATCTTTGACAGCTTTAATAGTTGAGCAAACCTCAATATTCAGGTGGCAATCAAACTTAGCAAGCAAGTACGGATTATATGGAACCACCCAACGATTATCTAATTTATGTCCTCTAACCATTGATCTATTTCCATCATCACGTCTTCTATACTTAGGATACAAATCTTTCTCATACACAATACAATTACGAAAAGCCTTGGGGTAACTAGTACCGCATCTACCATTGACATCCATGCATACATTTTTTGAGTTCATATGACCACATGGACCGTGCATCATGTGTTTGACAAGAATTGTGTTGAATATGGAAAAAGATAAAATAATAGAAATACTAAGACATTCAAACCTGCACTTTAGGTTATGAAAACTAAATCATTTTATGTGGGATATCATCAAACAACTAGAAAGAGTATCACTTTATGTAAACTAAAGCACTTCACTTTACACCCAACACCTAATCTATTTCTAAATCATTTTAGAAATAGGTTTTGGTAAGTATAATAGTCTAAAGTTTTCTTCCATGCTTGATTACTTTCTATGACTCCATCTTGTGTATTGAGGTGTTGTGTTTTTGGAATGCACACCCAATTTTTTTGCTACGTGTTTATGTTAGTTATCATATCCTAATATTACATGATATTCTCAACTATTATTTTGACCTATGACTACAAACTGAGGTAGCTAGACTGTAGTTACGTGGTTGCAATTCTTTTCATTTTATTTGTTTTTAACATCAATCATTATTATTTTTTGGTTATGTTCTAAAGCTCTTTTCATTTTCGGTTGTTATCAATTTTTTTATTTTAGTAAGCCAACAACGCAATGCTCCAAACTCTTTCAAAGTTGATTGAGTTGTTTTAATCATTTTTTGTAACGGCTATTGAAGATGTCGATCCAAGGTTACACAACCTCTTAACACTGCTGCTTTGTTTTTCATGAATTCATTATATACTTTTTATATGTTTGTTCTAAATATGTAAATCTAACGAAGTAATGCATATTATATTTATTTTGTATAACATAGTGGAGTTATGAGAAAAGCTAGGAATTGTTTGTGTAGAGAGGTGGATAGGTCAAACCGTATGTCCATGACAGAAGAGGAAAATGAGAGAAGATGATCACGGCAAAGACAACTATATTGGAAAAAAATAGGCAAATGCGATGGGTATGTGCCAATTATCTTTAGCTATAAAAAATATATTAGTTAAACTTCTTTAAGAAGTTTGCCTCTTGATCATACATAAGTTTTATAAAAGGTTGTGAGTATTACTTAGAGAGTAATACATCTCTATTCAACAATTACAAAATTAATTTATTTTGATTCTTTTTGCTGGTAATTTATAAGTTCACGAAATACACAAAGACGTTATGTCGCAATGGATTTTGATAACATAGTTTGTTCAGTAGATTTATTACCATCCGTAGCCTCTTGTCAAAATTGCGGAGCTCAAAGATTTTTTCATGAAACTAACAATTTTTGTTGTTCAAATGGTCAAGTGTCTCTCGTTCCTAACGTTATCACCCAACAAATGTTTGACATCTTCACATCAAACGCTAAAGAAACAGATGAATTCTTAAACTATATTCATATATATAACACCAATTTTGGATTTACATCATTTGGGGCGAAGTGTGATAAAACACTTTCAAGAAGCAATATGGGTGTATACACATTCAGAGTGCAAGGCCAAATATATCATTATATAAATAATTTACTTCCTGTCAGTGAGCAACCTTTCTTTTTGCAATTGTACTTTTATGACACTGAACATGAAGTGCATAATCGAATATGTGGCAGTGGCTCAGATAGGATGGATAAGACAATTATGAAATGATTAATTGGATTGATAAGCGATAACCCATATGCAAATTTTTTTCGTAATTTAAGTATGAAAAACTTAGACAATCATGTCATGGAGATAGTTTCGAGTGTCAATCTTGATCAAAGAATATTCAGCATGCCTTGTGTTTCTCAAATTGCTGCTATTTGGATAGATGATGATTTATGTGCGCAACCAACTAAGCGGGATATTCTTATATATAACCACTATGGAGAAGGTAATAGAATCCACTATTATTACAGGTGCTATGACCCGTTGCAATATCCTTTATTGTTCCTATTTGGAGATGTTGGTTGGCATCAAGGTATTAAGAAAAAAATTATACTGGAGTACATGTAAACTACGATGAAGATCTTAATATTGATCCTCATATGGTAAATTCACCTTATGAGTCACTTTACAATGAAAATGAAGGTAAATAGTATAACTTCCTTTCGTATTTACTTTTAGTCTATTACTATCTAAATCTTTTATAAAATGTTCTACTAATTTATTCATGTTAATTTTATAGTGATTTCTGCATAAAGGAAAAATTGTGTGTCTTGCCGCGAATACTACTGTTATAAACTTCAAATTAGAGATGTGCACAATTCCGTTTTATTACATTTTGGTAGGTTGTTACATCAATATGTGATTGACATGTATGTTAAGATGGAGACATCAAGGTTAGATTTTATTCGTTTTGGGCAAGATGAAATACGCTCTGAGTTATATCAAGGGATCGTTGATTCTATGGATACTGGTGAAACTACTGGTTCAAACATCGAACGGAGGATTATTCTTCCCGCATCTTTTATCGGTGGACCGGGATATGCGAAAAAGATATATGGATGCAATGACATTGGTTCAACGTTTTGGAAAGTAAGACATTTTTCTCACAATCACTTGTAATCCTTATTGGCCTGAAATACAACAGAAGATTGAATATAGAGATGAGATGCAAAACAGACCTGAGCTTGCTGCATGCATATTTAAATCAAAGTTGGAATGCCTTAAAAATGAGATAGCGAAGAAACAAATCTTTGATCCTATTGCAACATATGTCTATGTTGTTGAGTTTCAAAAACGGGGTCTTCCACATGCTCATTTTCTTATTGTCTTGGAACTAACGACAAAATTGATAGACCCAATTTCTTTTGATTCCTTCGTATGTGCTGAGTTTCCAATCGAATCGGAACATTCTAAATTGTATAGAGCAATTGTGAAACACACAAGGATCGAAACTTTGACTTCGCTATATAATTCGCTCTTGTGAAAATCAGAATTAATTCGGAGAGGTTAAATTCGCTTTGGAGAATTTTTGTAAAAATTCGCCAACTTAGGGAAGTTTATAGAATTGTTATTTAAATGAAATGTATACATGATTTTATTTTATGAAATGGTAAAATAAACACAATTATATATTTATACCATAAAAATAGAAAAGTATGTTAAATTAGATGAAATGTTTGAGTCACTCGGGAACGTTTGATTAAGCATACATTTTAATACCACATAGAACGACGAAATTCTTCATAACCCCCCCACCACTTGAATCATGTGAAATGGTTTGCTCTCCGAGATTAAGACAATACTGAAACAATGACATATAATTACAATAATTATCCTTATATGAATAAATGTGATACTGATATTGTCGAGAATCCATGTTGACTAATATTCCTAATCTTGGATACATAGGATCCTCATAAGGACTCAAAGAGAAGCATGCTAATGCCTCTGGATTACTCGCCGTCGATGGATATGAGCTTGAAGAATCAAAATCCGCATGCCTAGAGTGTTCGTGCCATCCAATTTCATTATGACCAAATGCACATATTAAAAATAACAAATCAACGAGATATGTGGTTAATATAAGCAAAATAATGAGTAATCATTTTTTTTATATCTTACTTCGGGGAGGAAATTGTGGATAGTCATTAGACTTGCTATAGTCTAAACTTGACCTTGTGAAGTAGTTACTTTTGCTTGAGAAGTTATCTTCAATGATAATGCTACCAAATGCACTCGTCAAAGAATCAACATCACCGATTTCTATATTTGCTTGAGATGCATGCTTACGTATGTGACGCTGATGCATAATTCTTTCTTTGGGTGTTCATCTGTGATCCTGATTTTAGTAAGTGAATTGATTAAATCGACTCATTTGCCCTTGGTCTTGATGTTTTTCTGGATATTGATTATCAATGTGCATTCCACCATCACCACCACCATCGTCACCATCACCACCATTGTCGCCATCATCATCAT
This sequence comes from Stephania cephalantha, assembly GCA_039657325.1. Classification (NCBI taxonomy): domain Eukaryota; kingdom Viridiplantae; phylum Streptophyta; class Magnoliopsida; order Ranunculales; family Menispermaceae; genus Stephania; species Stephania cephalantha. The sequence continues at coordinate 19,172,225 of CM077577.1, forward strand.
TGTCATCAGACTCATCACTGCTTGAACTTGCAAAGTCATTTTCACCATCACTACCCCCATTTGAAAGGTGAACATCATTATCTTCGTCATTGATCGAATGCACAGATAAGCCAGTTGGGCCCCTAGTGACCTCATTCTTCATAAACTCATTAACATTAACACCCATTTCAGTTGCAATATGTGAGTTTGGCCTACCCCTCGTTCATCCATCATCGGTTGATCTGCTTCTCTTACCCAATCATATAAAGGATTTTCTTCACCCAATTCAAAAAATATTTCTGTTAAATCAATTGGCTCATGCGATAAAGCATTCTCCATATTTTCCTTGGTATTTTTTGCACATAGCTCCTCATATTGTAGTGCACAAAGACAAGCTTTTGTAGTCTTTCATACCCCAGCCTATTTATTTGTTTTGAATGTATCAAGCCAAATGTGCTCCAATTATGTTCGCAACCAAAGAAGATTCTGTTTGTGATAAAATCTTGATGGCTACATTCCTCAATTTTGGAGCCGAGTCACCATATAAATTCCACCACTCTACTGCTCAAGTCAAAAATAAAAAATGGAGTCAATAAAAATCATAAGTGCAACTAATAACTAATGAGGAAATATATCAATGCTTAATGTTTTTATTTACCTAGATGTGTTTTTTCTGGTCCACTTTCAGCCGCTCTAGATCCAAATGACCCCATTGAGTCCCGAAAATATTTCAACTACAAAAGATAAGCATGCATATAGTTTTAAATGTTGACGGATATATTATTAAAAACAATGAAATTGAGCTTATTTAAAACTTACTTCATTCAATGCAGCTGATTGCATTTCTGGGTCTGGTTCTAATTTTTCCATCACTTCATTTACAGCTTGTTGCAACCTTGGGTTGATGCTCGTATATTCTTCATATTGATACATTGGATTCAAAAAGTAAGCTACAAAAATTTAAAAGAGAATCAATTAAACGCATTTCTATAAATCAACCAACAATCTATTATTCAATTGAATTTATTTGCCAAATATACCAGCTTCATGAAGTGGGTGACACAATTGATTTGTCCATCTTTCTTCCAAATTTTTTATAATCCAGTTGTGGGACCTAGGTGAGGTTGCTTCAATTGTCTCTTTCATTCATCTTATTGCCTCGTACAAGGCTCCCATTGTGGGTTTCTTCTCACCATCTACTATTCTCAATACTTTGACAATTGGATCAAGAGAGTTTACTATACCTCAAGCTTTACCCCTGAAAGATGTTGATGCAACCAGTTCTTCAACTTCTTTCGCTTGTGGAGTTTTACTATAGAGATAGCTCGCCCATTCTCTTGATGAAAACATATCCCTTAGACCTTTTTTCTTCTCCAAACACTTGTTAGAAAAATATAATTGGTGGCAAATCGAGTGATTCCAGGGCTAATGATATCGCCCCCACATTTTTTCACATGAACGCCAACACCCAGCCATGATTGTAAATGTAATTTGTAATTTTTATGGCCTGATCAACAATCTTTTTGACTCTTTTATGATTTCCAATATCCTTTAGCATCAAATCGATGCAATGTGCTGCACAAGGTGTCCAAAATAAATTATATTTCTCTATCATTTTTTTACCAACTTGCTTGAAAGCAGATCCATTATCAGTTACAATTTGGACAACGTACTCTTTTCCCACTTTCTTCACAACATCAACCATCAATTTATAAATAAATTTATGGTCCTTTGTTGCAGCTGATACATCAACAGAGTTATGAAAGATTGTCTCTCCATCACAATAGATAATGAAGTTAATTACCGACATTCTCGTGGGTCCGGTCCAATCGTCACACATTATTGTAACTCCATATTGTAACCAACTTTTCTTCAAGCCTGCAATTCATTATATTCATCATCTAAAAGTCCATGCATAAGTTCACAAGCTGTAGGTCCCTTGAATCTAGGTCCACAATTTGCTATTTCATCTATTGCAGCTTGATAATAGGGATTGTTTGCAGCAACATATGCTGGAATGCTGCTGTAACCCTATTGACTTTTTTCCTTAATGAGCTCCCAGTGTCATGCTCAACCGCCTTTGATTAGCATCCAGTTTTCTAAGGGAATCGGGTCTTGAGAAAAATCTAGTTTCCTTATTGTTGAACGCGCGAGACCATCCACATCCATTGGAAAATTTGCTTGTCTCACACTTGATGAACGCATAAATCAACTTTGTGAGCTTCTTGCCCTCGAATGGGATTTTCAAATTTACGTCCACTTGAACTCCCCCTGCTTCATGAGTTGAAGGACCATAGTTTGGTCTCACCATATTAAATCTGTATTGTTGTTCAGCTTCCCATCTCTCTTCCATAGAATTCCTTACAACCATTCTATGTTGTGTTCTCTCATAATTTGTGGTGCAATTCGGAGGATAAACAACATCATCATCATCTTTAAGATTTCTTGGAGGTTCCATCAAAACATCAACAAATGCCTTGTGTTTTTTTTCCTTTTCAACCCTGTCAATTAATTTTCCATGCAAATGTATTTGCATTTCATCTCGAACGGACTTTGGACAAGTTTTAACATTTTTGAAACCTCCTGCAAGATGTTCTTTCAATCTTGACACTCCCCCCAATTTGATTTCTTGTTTGCAAAATCTACAACGTGCTTTTTGTCGATTACCATCAATAGGATCTCCATATTTCCAGCTGATACCCCAATCTTTTCGAGGAGGCATTCCTCAATAAAATGTATATGCATATACTAATATTATATATTATATCATGAATATAAAAATACAGTTGGAAAACTAAAATTGTTATTTTTTAGATGAAATGAATGTGTAAGTTTGATTAGTTTGACAAAAAAAATACACTGATATTTGAAAACAATTATACACTTCCATTAAAAAAACAACTACATACTAAATTACTAATATAAAAAAAAATTGTGTGTATGTATACAGTACACTTGAATGACTAAATCACAAAAACACTAGATTAGAAATCATATATTGACTTAAAAAAAGTATACTGTATTAGTATGTATACTTTTTTTAACACTTTATAAGTTTTTTTTGTTTCATTTTCTTTTCTTTTTGGTAAGCAATACTAATACACAAATCATATATTGATTTAAAAAAACACTGGTTTTCAAGTTTGTTTGATCATGGATTAATTCATCAATTATGAAATTGTCCATACAAATCTCTATGTAAATAGAAAGACTTACTCAATGTGTGTCCCAAAGTGTGTCCTCAAATTGCCCTAATCAAAAGGCCTTGTTAGTTGTTACACAACCACAACTTCTAAATGAATCGATTTACAACCTTTACTTCACCAGTTCTCCTTCCTTGTCAAGCAAGCTTGCTCCTGCAATCACTGTTCACTGTCCTCTTCGACAGTTCAAGGTCTTCATCTTCGTCGTCCTCCCCTCCAGGCTCCTGCAGGCTGCAGGATCTTCTTCGACCTCTTCCTCTTAGTCTTCGTCATCACCAACTCCTCCACTCCTCCAACACTCCTATTCGATCTCTTTGTCAGTTCGTCTTCTTCTTCGTCTTCGTCTTCTTCACTAACCCGCAACCCCTCCCTCGGTCCCTCCTCTATGCACTCCTCATCTAACAAGAGGAGCCAAAGTCCTCTGCCTCCTAGCCTCCTAGCCTCCTCAGCCACTCCTCAGTCCTCACAGACTCAAGCAGTGACAAGAATGTGATTTAAAGTAGATAGATCAGAGGGTTGTTGAGTTCAAGATGGAAATAGAAGATTAGGAGATATTAGAGTTCCTATTTGTCCCGTGACTCCCGTGAAGGTGTGTGAAGTGCTTTTCAGCCTTTGAGCAGGTAAGTACGATTATTCCCTAATTTTTAGGGTTTTTTGATTTTTTTTGATTTTTTGATCGAATTTCTATTTTCTTTGTGTTTTTCTTCACCCGTGACAAAAAAACGAAAAAAAATCGAAGTTCACCAAAAACATCGCCGAATTTTTGCATTTTTAGAAGTCACGTTGAGTTTTGTTTCAACCACATAAAAATCGATAAATTCCGCCTAAAATTCGGTGAAATTTATCGATTTTTCGTTCCTTGCTAACAAGGCCTTTTAATTAGGGCAATTTGAGGACACACATCGGGACACACATTGGGACACACATTGAGTATGTCTTTCTATTTACATAGAGATTTGTATGCAAAATTTCATAGTTGATAAATTAATCCATGATCAAACAAACTTGAAAACTAGTGTTTTTTAAGTCAATATATGATTCGTGTATTAGTATTGCTTACCAAAAAAAGAAAATGAAAAAAAAACTTATATCTTTAGTTACCAAAATAATTGAGTTAGAAAACCAGATTTTTCTCAAGACCGTGATTCCCTCAGAAAGCCGGATGCTAATCAAAGGTGGTTGAGCATGATACCAGGGAGCTCATTAAAGAAAAAAGTCAATAGGGTGTTGTCAAAATTACTCTATTGCAGTAGCATTCCAACACATGTTGCTACAAACAATCCCTATTATCAAGCTGCAATAGATATAATAGCAAATTGTGGACCTGGATTCAAGGGACCTATAGCTTATGAACTTATGCATGGACTTTTAGATGATGAATATAATGAATTGCAGACCTATATTGCAGGCTTGAAGAAAAGTTGGTTACAATATGGAGTCACAATAATGTGTGACAGTTGGACCGGAATCGAAGAGAATGTCAAAAATTTACTTCATGGTCTATTGTGATGGAAAGACAATATTTCACAACTCTGTTGATGTATCGGCTGCAACAAAGGACAATAAATTTATTTATAAATTGATGGTTGATGTTGTGAAGAAGGTAGGAAAAGAGTACGTTGTCCAAATTGTAACTAATAATGGATCTGCTTTCAAGATAGCTGGTAAAAAAATGATGGAGAAATATAATTTATTTTGGACACCTTGTGCAACACACTGCATCGATTTGATTCTAAAGGATATTTGAATTCATAAAAGAGTCAAAAAGATTGTTGATTAGGCCAAAAACTACAAATTACATTTACAATCATGGCTGGGTGCTGGCGTTCATGCAAAAAAATATGGGGTGATATCATTAGACCTGGGATCACTCGACTTTCCACCAATTATATTTCTCTAAAAAGTATTTTGAGAAGAAACAAGGTCTAAGGGATATGTTTTCATCAAGAGAATGGGCGAGCTACCTCTATAGTAAAACTCCACAAGCGAAAGAAGTTGAAGAACTGGTTGCATAACATCTTTCTGGGATAAAGCTCGAGGTATAGTAAACTCTTTTGATCCAATTGTCAAAGTATTGAGGATGATAGATGGTGAGAAGAAACCCACAATGGGAGCCTTTTACGAGGCAATAAGATTGATGAAAGAGGCAATTGAAGCAACCTCACCTAGGTCGCACAACTGGATTATAAAATTTTTGGAAGAAAGATGGACAAATCAATTATGTCACCCATTTCATGAAGCTGGTATATTTGGCAATTAAATTCAATTGCATAATAGATTGTTGGTTGATTTATAGAAATGCGTTTAATTGATTCTCTTTTAAAATTTTGTAGCTTACTTTTTGAATCTAATGTATCAATATGAAGAAGATACGAGCATCACTAGGGATGCAAATGGGGAGGGGAGGGGATGGGGACCCCATCTCCATCCCCATCCCCATCCCTGCTTAAGAATTCATCCCCATCCCCATACCCATCCCCACGCGGGGATGAATTCTCATCCCCATCCCCATCCCCGCCTAATCCCCGCGGAGATGGGGAATCCCCATGGAAAAAAGTATTCTCCATTTCATTCCCCATTGAATATCCCCGCGGGGATTTTTGTGGGGAATTTGCGAAGAATCACCGCGAGAAAATATTTTTTCCCACTTAATTTCTTTTTCAAAAATTTATAAAAAGTATGGTACACATGCATATAATTACAATTGTTGAAAATTTCAACCAAATAAAGTATAACATATAAATATAGTTGCAAACAATTCAAAACAAAAAATATAATCATTTAAAAAACATATAATTAACCAAACAAGTTAAAATTATGAATCACATTAGAGTTTGTTTATCACTAGTGTTTTGGGTGAAAGCCTTGTAATATTATATAAAATTGATATATACAATGTATATAAATGTATATGATAAATACATGGATCTTTGCGAATATTACCAATAAGGATTACCCGCGGGGATCCCTGCGAATATATTTTTTCCCCATCCCCGTACCCATACCCGCGTGGGTATGAGATTTTATCCCCATCCCCACCTCCATCCCCATTTAAATTTCCCATCCCCATCCCCGTTGTGGGGAATCCCCGTCCCCGTGGGGATTCCACACCCCACTTGCATCCCTAAAACCAAGGTTGCAACAAGCTTTAAATGAAGAGATGGGAAAATTAGAACCAGACCCAAAAATGCAATCAGCTGCATTGAATGAAGTAAGCTTTAAATAAACTTAATTTTATTTTTTTAATAATATCTCAATCAACATTTAAAACTATATACATGCTTATCTTTTGTAGTTGAAATATTTTCAGGACTCGATGGGGTCATTTAGATCTCGAGTGGCTAAAAGTGGACGAAAAAAAACACATCTAGGTAAATAAAAACATCAAGCATTGATATATTTCCTCATTAGTTATTAGTTGCACTTATGATTTTTATTTACTCCATTTTTTATTTTTGACTTAAGTAGCAGAGTGGTGGTATTTATATGGTAAATCGGCTCCAAACTTGAGGAATATAGTCATCAATATTTTATCACAAACAACATCTTCTTTAGGTTGCGAACGTAATTGGAACATATTTGGCTTGATACATTAAAAACAAAGAAATAGGCTGAGGTATGAAAGGCTACAAAAGCTTGTCTTTGTGCACTACAATATGATGCTACGTGCAAAAAATACTAAGGAAAATATGAAGAATGCTTCATCGCATGAGCCAATTGATTTAACAGAAATATTTTCTGATCTGGGTGAAGAAAATCCTTTATATGATTGGGTAAGAGAAGCAGATCAACCGCTGATGGATGAACCAGGGGGTAGGCCAAACTCACATATTGCAACTGAAATGGGTGTTGATGTTAATGAGTTTATGGAGAATGAGGTCACTAGGGGCCCAACTGGCTTATCTATGCATTCTATCAATGACGACGATAATGATGTTCACCTTTCAAACGGGAGTAGTGTTGATGAAAATGACTCTAAAGGTTCAAGCAGTGATGAGTTTGATGAGAATGAGGATAATGATGATGATGATGATGGCGACAATGGTGGTGATGCCGACGATGGTGGTGGTTGTGATGGTGGAATGCACATTGATAATCAATATCCAGAAGAACATCAAGACCAAGGGCAAATGAGTCGATTTAATCAAGTCACTCACGAAAATCAGGATCACAGATCGCGCAAATCAACATCCAAAGACAGAATTATGTATTAGCGTCGCAGATGTAAGTGCATCTCAAGCAAATATAGAAATTGGTGATGTTGATTCTTTGACGAGTGCATTTGGTAGCATTAGCATTGAAGATAACTTCTCAAGCAAAAGTAATTACTTCACAAGGTCAAGTTTGGACTATAGCAAGTCTAATGACTATCCACAATTTCCTCCCCAAGGTAAGATATAATAAAATAAATTATTACTCATTACTTTGCTTATATTAACAACATATGCCATTGATTTGTTATTTTTAACAGGTGCATTTGGTCATAATGAAATTGGATGGCACGAATGCTCTAGGCATGCAGATTTTGATTCTTCAAGCTCATATCCATCGACGGCGAGTAATCTACAGGCATTAGCATGTTTCTCTTTGAGTCCTTATGAGGATCCTATGTATCCAAGATTAGGAATATTAATCAACATGGATTCTTGACAATATCAATATCACATTGAGTCATATAAGGATAATTATTGTAACTATATGTCATGGTTTCAATATTGTCTTAATCTCGGAGAGCAAACCATTTTACTTGGTTCAAGTGGTGGGGGAGGTTATGAAGAACCTCGTCGTTCTATAAGGTATTAAAATGTATGCTTAATCAAACGTTCCCGAGTGACTAAAACATTTCATCTAATTTAACGTTCTTTTCTATTTTTGTGGTATAAATATATAATTGTGTTTATTTTACCATTCTATAAAATAAAATTATGTATACATTTCATTTAAATAACAATTGTCTAAACTTCTCTAAGTCGGCGGATTTTTTACAAAAATTCTCCGAAGCGAATTTAACTTCTCCGAATTAATTTTGATTTTCACAAGAGCGAATTATATGACGAAGTCGAAGTTTCGATCCTTGATTCTTGAATACAATATTGCACCAACTATAAGCAAATAACTTAATGGGAGTAAAAGATGCTACAAATTAAAGAAGTTCAAGTGTTAACTTAAGAAAAAAAAATCTCATTCGTTAAGCCAAATAAAGAAAAGAACCTTACTCAAATAGATAAACTAATGATCATGATTAAAAAAGAAAAGTGAAGAACACACACCCACACAAATAAAATTTATTTTTTTGCCAATAATGCAATGTTGTAAAACAAACTCACAGACACACAGTTAACATAATTTATTTTCAAAGCATCAAACATGAACCAAATATAACCTAACTCATGCCTACCTTTCCAAGGCATAAAAGCGCTAACCACTCAACAAACAGAACCATTCCAGCTCAACTGGAATTATCAAGCAACAACTATAGACAACAATAACAAAAAAACACTTCTATACTAATTTATGGCGATCATACTAATAAGATGTGGAGAGTAGACAGGCCGTTGCGATTGTCTAAAGAAAAGGAGCAACATAATTCAACTCATCGTGAGGCACGTAGAATGCATCTCAATGTAATAAAGTTATGTCAGCACATTGTTTGATCACGAGGCACTTTATTATGGCCCGAATCTGATTCATTTTGATGTGTAACTAAGAAAACATGGTTTGATCTAAAAATCTTGTTTGATTTGTGGGTCCCCAAATGCTTATTTCAAAATTCTTTTCTCTTTAGAAGTGCAAATACTTTCTTTTAATGTCTTTATTATTGAAATTTTCCTTGAATTATACATATGGTATTTAATGCCGAATTAATGCCAAATTAATGATTAGAAGTGCAGTACTTATGACTGTTTGATGAGGATCACAATGTTAATTTCTTGTAGTGTTGTTCTAAGTAAGCTGAAGGTGGTGTAGATGATTCTAAAGGATAGGAGGTTGTAGTAGTAGTAGTAGCAGTAGGAGAAAGACATGTAGTAAACAAGGATTCAACTCTTCTAGGAATTCTGTTAGAGTAAACACCAAACTTTTAAGTTACTTTTTCCTGTGCCTACTGTTGTTTTCATTGCTTTTCTTCACTTTTTTTTTGGTTTTGGTTCTGTTTTGTGTGATTTAATGCCTATGATAAAGAATGTAGCAAATGTATTTCATGATCCTAGTATCGTTTCTTTTCTTGTTCTTAGATAGTTCATAATAAGGTGCAAGAAAGAGTAACTAAGCTTATCAAACTCAGATCTTGACCAATGCTGGGATGAATCGAATATCAATCCACCAAGTCAAGTGATGATTGGTTTAGCATTAATTATTTTTGTACATGTCAGGTGGTTAAGATTCATTCTCTCTTGGAGAAGAGTGAAGTGAAAAAAAAGGACCAAGACTAACATTTTCTTCAACCACACATGGATTTTAACTGCTGAGTTACACAGTAATTTCATTTGTGTTATTATGTCTCAATAATATAACTGTAATCAAGAACTAAATTTTTTTAACTATATACATTTCCTCACTTTTTGTGTTATTTTGGGTCTTGATGACGTTAGAGAAATTAACTTCCACTACATTGCAAATGCCCTACATTGCAAGTATGGGTATTTAAGCTACCACACTAGTATTCTCATAGGCATTACATTAGAGTGAAGAAATGCCCTAAATTCCAAGTATGGGTATTTAAGTTACCACACTAATATTCTCATAGGCATTTCATCAAAAAACTCTAGAGCAACATATTAAAGCATAAAAAAACACCAAAATTGTCATAGACATTTCATCAGTACATACCAGATAAATGCTAGCTTAAACATTATATGTAAGAGATTGGAAGGGGTTAAACAAGACAAGAAAAAAAAATTAAGAGCTTTGGTTTTGAAAAGAAACAAGTATCGAGAAATACCTGTGAGAGGGATAAAGATGTTTGGGAAGAGATGCCAACATAAATATTCTCATAGGCATTTCATCAAAAAATTTTAGAGCAACATATTAAAGCATAAAAAACACCAATATTGTCATAGACATTTCATCAGTACATACCGGATAAATGCTAGCTTAAACATTATATGTAAGAGATTGGAAGGGGTAAAATAAGAAAAGAAAAAAAAACTCAGAACTTTGGTTTTGAAAACAAACAAGTATTGAGAAATTCATGTGAGAGAGATAAAGATGTTTGGGAAGATATGCCAACATATAGACACATACCTGAATCATCACATAGACACATACCATACCTATCAAACCGTTACAGTACCTATAAAACCTTAGGAAATCGTTGAATGACAAAAAACCCTAGAAATTCATGTTTGGTGATCTTTACCTGAAGTCGATTGGGAGTTCTTGTCAGATGGATTGGGTGGATTCAAAATCTGATTCCGACTCTCTTGTCAACTAATTCTAGTTGTTTCTCTTGTGAACTAATTGTATTTGTTTGGTGATGGTTGTTTTGGAGAGCAATGATAGAAAGAGAAGCGATGGAGAGCAAGAGAAAAAGAGGGAAAATAGAGAAAATAGAAAAGATTATGAAGAGGGAGAGCCACAAGAGACGTGAATGCGTGAAAGAAACAAGAATCATGAATGCGTGGGAGATACAGGTGACGAACGAACAAAAAAGAGAAACAAGAAGCGTGAATGCGTAGATACAGGTCACGAACGAACGAAAATAGGGGAGTTGATTGTTAACCAACGAAATAACGAAATGGTGGAGGTGAAGGGTAAAAGTGATATTTCAAGTAACGAAGGAAATTTGATCTATTCGTGCTTTTAATATATAGGTAGATAGGTAGATATATATACATATATATATATATATATATATATATTTATGCTTTGTAGGTTGTCATTGATTAATTTTTCTACAATGAACCCTAGATCTTTTTTTTTTTTTTTGCTATTTGTTCACTTGAATTTGTTCTTGTATTGCTGCCTACACACTCTGCTGATTGTTTAGCAAACTCAAGTTGGTTTTGACAAACCCATCTTGAGTTTGAGGGAGGGTTTTAAGATTTGATATTAAGATTTGAGATCATTCGATTGTAATCAAAAGATATTGTGGTTGTAATTGTTACCTATATAATTAGGTGGTTCGTACTCAAGAAAGATACACGTTAAAGGTTTTCACTTTCAGAAATTAACACAACTTAAAGGTAATTTGTTTAATTTTAGTTATATAATCCAGAGATCACACGATTATGGACATAAGGCATAAAAAAAAACAAAAACAAAAAAACCTAGGATGCACGAATACATAAATATGTGTATCCTACTATTCTTATCCAAATATCTTTAAGTAAGATGCACATATGTGAATTAGAAATCCCCTACTTAATATGTGATTGAAGGTGTAAAAGTAGAAAACTCAAGTTCAACCCTTTTGGAGAGATCGACGAGAAAGAAGAAAAATAGAGTAAAAATTGGATTCAAGGGTAAAATTGTGATTCAAAGTGACGGTTGAAAGATCGATTTATTCGTGCTTATTAAGTATAGTAGATATATATAACAAAAAAACCAATATTTTGTTTTTAGTAGAACGAAAGACTTGTTCATTCTTCAATCCTCTCAATTGGTTCTTTCGCTTCCAAATCTCCATACGTTTGATTTTCTCTCGATTTCTCTCTGCAAAAAGAAAGTAGAGCATCGCGAGAAGATCAGTTTAAGCCAAGTTTATGCGTTGGAAATGAGATATTCAACTCAGAATTTGATAAATTCTCAATTCTTGACATTCCTCTCAATTGAATTTGAATTCTCGCGATTTTTTTGATTTCTTTCGCAGAGTTTAGGTGGGGATTGATAGGTATTGTTGTAAATTGACATGTTGGGTTAATTTGCACCAATTTGGAATAAATCTCACCAGCGTGGGTTATGGTTTTGGTGAATTGAGTTGATGCAATTTAGTTGAGGCCTATTTTGAAGTTTTTTTATAGTTGAACTTGATTTATATTGGGGTTTTAGATGAATTGATTATTGATTTTTATCCAAATTGACTACATAGGATATGAAAATATTTTGAAATTGGTATTTAGTGGTTTCCTGGTATTTGGTGGCAATTTTTGAGGATTTAATTGCTAACAACTTCAATTTGGAGAATATTTGATGGTTCAAAATTAATTAAGTTTGTCTTGTCATTAGGATATATTGAAAAATCTATATCTTGTTCGTTTGTGATCCGATTTGAGTGTTTTTTTTAGCCTATGGAAAGTAGGAAGTGAGTTATACAAATAAGCTCTCCAGAATTGTATCTATGTGTTTTTGCTTTTGTGCGCATGAATTGAAGAGCATCTGCATATATATAGGCCTTCTACCTAGAATTTTAACACTTCATCTCAATAGATAGTTACTGTGACGACCCTTTCCTTAAAACAAGGCACCGCCCGACCTAATCCCGTCATTAAGCCATAATCTCAGCCATGTAGGACCTAATGACATATTAGTCAGCCTTTTTATCTTATTAGCCTCGTTATTCGTACATAGGACCTCGCTATTCGTACTTAGGATAAGTAATACACATGCACATTATTATTGAAATTCAGAGTTAATTAAAATTTTATTCAATTAAAAATACTTAGCGGAAGTCTTAACAGTTATGCAGAAGCAATTACTAAAAATCCTAAGTGAGGAAACCAGGAAATAACATCACATGCATATAAATATCAAAAGATGAAAAATAGTGTTATAGTCTAAGTCTCAAGTCGGGGAAACTATACGCTCAACCCAATGTACAACCCAAAATGTATAGAAATGACATAAAGTAGATAATACAACAAGATTTTGAGACCTACAAGATCGAAAGTAGAAAATCACCGAACACTCAGAGATAGTCGTCGATCTTCTCTTTCCCCGGTCTACTGCTAGACGGATAATAAAGTAATTCCTGGAAATTCTTAAGTACATTTCCAAATATAATCAACTGGCATTTAAAAGCATAAGTATAATGAATAAGTTCTGAAATGGAAATATGCTAGAAAATACCACGGTTAAATAAAATGAGACCGACATAAGCAAATTATTAATGATCTAGGTTCGGTCGACCTTGAGTCTTATCACATAGGCCTTTGTTCCATTATCTTAAGGTGGAGCTGTGCTCTACACCTCTATCAAAAGTCGGAGCTGAGCTCTATGACTCCATAATCATCCATATGTCAATCCTCGAAAGCGGAGCTGAGCTCTACGCTTAAATAGATCATCTCTATATACATACTTGCCGACTACCCCCATACCTTATGTGATGCGCAAGTGTAGTGGTGAGTGCCGACATCCCCGGTAGTCCAGTGACCTCGTGTGCCGCGCATCTCATAATCGTGCAATGGACCCTAGATTCTTTTACTACTTTGTAATTTTAAGGAAGACTCACATTAGAGACTCCAAGACAAGGCAATATGCTTAAAAGCCAACATTCAAAGAATACAAGTCTATATATACTACAATTTCATTTCTCTAATCCTAATTGCATGTTATTCTCGATTACACTTTCATCAAAACAACAAGAAATACATATGACATGAGAATAGAGTTAATGATTCCATAGGCAAATGATATCATCATAAAACACCTATATAACGAGTAGAATATGAAACAACTTCATGACATCAGAATACAAAACAAGACATAGTCAAAAGACTGTAAAATGGAGCATAATTAGAATGAAATGTAAATAAGAACCTCAACAAGATTACTTACAAGTTACGCAACATATTCCCTAGCTTAACCGGCCTCCCGACACCCAAAACGTGTACCTGAACTTCCGAGACTATTCCCTAGGCTCCTGGTATCATTGGATATATTTTAGAATTTGTTTAGACCCTCAGTTAGGGTTTTAAGCTTGTTTTAAGGTGTTTAGGTTTTAGTTAAGAAATTTTAGATTTTGTTGTCCAAGCACCTAGAGCACTGAATAGTATGACTAGCGCGCTAATGACCTCATTAGCGCGCTACTCAACTTTATTAGCGCGCTAGGTAGCACGTCTAGCGCACTATGTGTAGAAAAACCCATAAATCTGCACTTTAAATTTTAAGTTTTCTCTATACATGGCCAATTTCAATACCATGGGATCCCTGTTCTAACCTACCAGAGACCCCAAGACACCCACCAAAATAACAAAAATAACCAACATCTCAATTATATCATAAATTCATCAAATTAAACTAAATTACTAGCGTAAGTAGAATTACCTAGTTGATGAACACCTATGGCTTGATCAATTTTTTCCTAACTCACTGAAATTCATCACACACTTGTTGATCTTCTTCCTCAAGAGCCTTCTCTTCTAAGTTACAAATGAAATGAAATGATTTGCATGTGTTTGCTCATTCAATCTATATATATATATATATATATATATATATATATATATATATATATATATATTAGTTAGGACTGATTTATGGCTATTGATCTTAATGTACACACTCATCTAGAGACTAATCTAATGGTTTTCATTTTGTTTCAAATCCACTAACTCACCCTTGTTAATACCAATTCATACTCCATTAGTCTCTTGATGTGTCCACACATTTCTCGAGGAACATCAAATGACTATTGTTTTATTTTACTAACTTATACTACATTTCTTATAAATCAACCATAGCCCCATCAAATTTTAACTAATTAAGCCACATTAATACATCCAATTAAACAATGACTCACCATGTCATTCTCTACCCGGTCCCATAACTGCAAGCATCTCGAGGCTTGTTCCCACTCACTATCGACGCCTATAAATACTAAGTATAGGTCACTTAGTAGTCTAGAGATATACAATACACTAGAAAATCATCACGCAAATGTAACATATATCTCAGCCACGTGCCTCGGTCAGTGTGCGTATCACGATGTGGGTCCCACATCATGGGTTGGTGATCCTGATTAAGGTTTTAAAATGCGATTAGAAATTTGGGTTGTGACAGTTACATCTCTAGATAGATCATAGGGTCTCTATTAGATCCACAAAATCTCATTCATTCTCTCACTATGTACTGCAAGTAAAGTTGATCTCATGAGATTCTTTCATAGCACAAATCCCTAGAGAGATCAAAGGCTTGTTTTTCACGATAAAACTTAGGCTTAAATTGGTTTTATTTACAAGATAAGTGACTTAGCCTCAGTAATGATTCATTTAAATCTATAAAATTCTCTTAGACACTCACTATGTCACCCAATACCAGTTCTCGCGCTCACACATCTCGAGGAGTGACCTCTCTCGCACCGAATTAACAAGGTAATAAAATGATCCATAATTAGGATCATTGGAAAATAAAAAGAAAAAGGAAGATAAAAAAGGGAAGGAAAAAAAGGGAAAGTTTGAGTTTATCTCAACCAATTTTAGTAGTTTCATATTCCATCTCTAATTCTGTAATTGTTTCTTATATAAAGGGAAGCAATGTGTAGAAAAAAACACATTGACAAAGAACACATAAAGATTTGAGAGAGTAGAAAGTAGGGAGACTTTGGGAGCATTTCATACCGAGACTTTTCATTGAATTTGGTATTTTTCTGGTAACTTCTCTCGAATAGTGAATTTCTTTACTACTTGAAAGAGTCGTGGATGTTTCCCAATTAGGGTTTTACCACATAAAAAATTTCACTTCACTTGTTTATTTTGATTCCGCAAAATTCTATTTCTTTTATTTTCAGTTCGTTGGGATATTGAGATCATAAAATTAAATAGGTTTTTGGTTATAATGTACATGGCATTAATCACATAAAAATAAAATATATCTCGGTCTCTGAGCCAAATGTTAGGATTGTGTACCGCTATAGAGCGCCACGTCACGTACGTGTCAGTAACCCTGATTAGGGACAATTAGTGATTTGGGCCGTTAAAGGCGAAACATGTATGGGAGTGTTAGCGAGCAACCAAAATCAATTCTTGAAGTTCATGATTTTTTTAGGAAAGAACTTCATGATTTTAAGTGCATGAAAAATCGACATTCATGAAATACATGATTCTAATGCAATTGGCTCACGTATTTGAACTAATATACCTTACATAAATTTTACAAATTGTACTACATGCTTTTTAGTCATTGTTCTTGTCTAAATCATGTCTTGAGCTTTTCTAGACTAAATTCCTCAATTTCACTTGAACTTGCAAAATTTGATCTCATTTCAAATTTGTGATTGCTAACCAAGCTTGATGCTTTAAACACTTGACAAACTTGTTAGTACCAATGTTTGTTGACATTAAAAGTTCGAGTGGAGTCTAAATGGTGAAGCACTTAGTCCAACATTGACTATTTTGGCCCTTTATTTTGAATGTTGATTACACTGCAAAAATTGCTTGAATCAGTGATGGGGAATAACAACAGGCTATTCCCCGTCGCTTAATAGAGACGGGACAACGACGGGGGTAGTCGCTGACCCCGTTGACTGAAATAGCGACAAGGTTAGTGACGACCCCCATCACTATTTTCTGGGCGTGAAATTTCCCGCCCAATGGCCCAGTTCGTTGGCCACGTGGCCGTGTAGCCGCCAAATAGCCAATGGGGGGAGTGGGCCATGTGCAAAAATAGTGACGAGATTAGCCCGTCGCTAATCCCATCGCTATTGTTGCGGACCCACTCTTGACCAAACCCTCTCCCTTTTCTCCTCCACGTCCTTCGATCCCTCTCCCCCTTTGACATCAGTCCCCTATTGAAACCCTAAACCCTAAACCCGCAAACCCTCTCCTCGACCCCTTCCATCATCATCATCATCATCATCATCATCATCATCCCTTAAACCCCCTAACCTTAACCACCACCCCCACTTCGCATAATTCCCCTATTAATCCCCTCCCATCACTTCACTGAAATCCCCCACCTCACCGGCCCTCCCCAGCTTCCTCGTTCGACCTCACCTCTCTCTATGGCGAGCCCTCTTACTTTGTCTTGACTTCGTCGATGCCCTTTCTTCGCTGTCGCCTCACCGCTGCTCGCCCCGCCACCCCGCACCTCTGTTTGCCGATGTCGCATTCCGCGGTGCCCTAAGTATTATATTTTTATTTTTATTTAGTTATTTTTATTTAAAAATGTGGAATATTGTAATGGTGGAATGTTGTAATGTTTAATTTGTGTTTGTATATTTTTTGGTGAGAAATAAAGTTATTTTAATAAAATTTTATAATAATTGTATTGTTTGATTTTGATTTTTATATTTGTGAAAAATAAAATGCATGTGTGATTGTAATTTTTTAATATGATTTCTTATTGTGAAAAATAGAAATGAAATGCATGTTTGATATGATTTTTAAAAATTTTTGAAAATAAAAATAAAATGCATGTTTGATATGATTTTTTATATTTGTGAGAAATAAAAATAAAATGCATGGAAAATGCATGTTTGATATGAATTTTTTATATTTGTTATGATTTTTTTGTTTAGTTTTTTTTGTGATTATTTGTGATGTTTGTATATAATTTTTTTTAATGTATATTGATATGTACTTTTTTGTTGTAATGTGTTATAATTTTGGTAGAGAAAAAGTAAAATAATATGTATATATAGTATGTTGAGTTGAATTAAAATTATTATTTAAAATTATATAAACTAAAATGATGTACACTTCACTAAGAAAATCTTCGTAAATCTTAAAAATTAAATGGACAAATTAAATTTCAAGGAGGAAAAAAATAGAGGATTAATAATATTATATATATAAACATAAAGCACTTTAAAATTAAATAAAGAAAATATATATTAAAAATATATAATTGATTGGTATATATGAATATAGTACAATGCTTTTATACTATATATATAGAACTTACACAATATGTAATGAAATAAAAACTTAGTTGAACACAAAAACTTAAAGATAAAATAAAGCACTTAAAAACTTATATATATAAGGTTTTAAGTGCTTTATTTTATTTTTAAATTTTTTTTCATGTATATATATAAAACAACTTGTATACAACTTATACTATATATACAAACTTATATATATATTATTTTTAAGTTTTTAAGTGCTTAATTTTATTTTTGTATAAATATTTTAAGTTTATATATATAGTATATATATACTATATGGATGTACAAATTATATTATATATACAAGTTATACTGTATATTTGTATAAAGAAGCACTTATAAATTAATAATTATATACGAATATATAACAACTCTTTTATATTGAAACAAAATAGAAGACTTCACTTTTTGAAAAAAAGTAGCTAGTACTTATATATAGTATATGTACAACAACAACAACAACAACAACATAGCCTCAATCCCAAATTAACGGGGTCGGCTACATGGATCAAACTTTTCCATTGTGCTCGATTAAGTGCAATTGATGGTGAGCTTTGCAAACTATTCAAATTCCTCCTAATTAATGCATCCCATGTTAACTTTGGTCTGCCCCTACCTCGTCGAATTTCTATAGTTTCTATTGAGTCAAGTTTTTTAGTTGGGGCATTTGTAGGCCGTCTTTGCAGGTGACCAAACCATCGCAACCGCTCTACCCTAATCTTTGTATCAATTGGTGCTACTCCTACTTGTCTTTGAATTTCTATATTTCTTATTCTATCTTTACAACACCTAATCATCCTCATTTCTGCTACGTTCATTTTATGTAATTGTTGTTGCTTTACCGCCCAACATTCACTTCCATAGAGCATAGCTGGCCTAATTGCTGTCCTATAAAATTTTCCTTTTAACTTAGTAGGAACATTTCGATCACAAATCACACCTATTGCACTCCGCCATTTCTTCCATCCAGCTTGAATTCTATGTGTAACATCATTCTCAATGTTACCATCATTTTGTATGATTGATCCTAGGTATCTAAAGTGGTTTACCTTAGGAACTTCTACTTCCCCTAATTTTACCACTCCGTCATCTCGATGTCTAGTGTTTCTAAACTCACAGTGCATGTATTCGATTTTCGTCCTACTCAACTTAAAGCCTTTAGATTGTAATGTATTCCTCCAGAGTTCTAATTTCCTATTCACTCCATCGTTAGTTTCATCCACTAAGACAATATATGGTATATGTACATTGAAAGGAAATTAGAATAATTTATACTATATGTACTTAACAACTTTAAGAAATGAAAAAGTAGTACTTATATATACAACAACAACAACATAGCCTCAGTCCCAAATTAACAGGGTCGGCTACATGGATCAAACTTTTCCATTGTGCTCGATTAAGTGCAATTGATGGTGAGCTTTGCAAACTATTCAAATTCCTCCTAATTAATGCATCCCATGTTAACTTTGTTCTGCCCCTACCTCATCGAATTTCTATAGTTTCTATTGAGTCAAGTTTTTTAGTTGGGGCATTTGTAGGCCGTCTTTGCAGGTGACCAAACCATCGCAACCGCCCTACCCTAATCTTTGTATCAATTGGTGCTACTCCTACTTGTCTTTGAATTTCTATATTTCTTATTCAATCTTTACGAGTTTTACCACACATCCACCTAAGCAACCTCATTTCTGCTACGTTCATTTTATGTAATTGTTGTTGCTTTACCGCCTAACATTCACTTCCATAGAGCATAGCTGGCCTAATTGCGGTCCTAAAAATTTTTCCTTTTAATTTAGTAGGAACATTTCGATCACAAATCACCCCTGTTGCACTCCACCATTTCTTCCATCAGCTTGAATTCTATGTGTGACATCATTCTCAATGTTACCATCATTTTGTATGATTGATCCTAGGTATCTAAATTGGTTTACCTTAGGAACTTCTACTTCCCCTAATTTTACCACTCCGTCATCTCGATGTCTAGTGTTTCTAAACTCACAGTGCATGTATTCGATTTTCATCCTACTCAACTTAAAGCCTTTAGATTCTAATGTATTCCTCGAGAGTTCTAATTTCCTATTCATTCCATCTTTAGTTTCATCCACTAAGACAATATCATCTGCAAATAGCATACACCATGGTATATCCTCTTGAATATGTCTAGTTAGTTCATCTATAACTAAAGTAAATAGATATGGGCTTAAAGCCGATCCTTGATGTAGCCCTATCGTAATGGAAAATTCTTTTGTAGCTCCTCCAAATGTCTTTATACTCGTTAAAAGTAGTACTTATATATATACTGGAAAAATCATAATTACACATTTATAAACTCACACCACACACATACACACACATATATATATTGAAACAAAATAGATCACTTAAAAGCAAAGAATTATGCTAGCAAGTTATATATTGAAATAAAATTATAATAATTTTTATAATAATGTTTGAAACAAAATATATATTAAGCAAAGTACATGCTAATTAGAAAATCAATTCGACTAACTACGTTAACATTTGACTAAAATGTATATAGTGATTGGTGTGTACGTATGTCTAATTAGGATTCTTTAGGTCTTTTGAGATATCTGTGTCTCGAGATTGGATGTACAACCGCATTGAAGGCGCTTACACTCGATTGGATTTTGTGGTTGGCGTGAAGAATTTCATAAAATTTGCCATGCAACACTGCATCACTTTCCTCAATGAAGCAAAAATTCGATGTTCTTGCTGAAAATGTCGCAATGAGAAATACTACGATGTAAACACGGTAGAGCTTCATCAAGTGAGTCAAGGAATCGTTCTGAATATTATTGTTGGACCGAGCATGTGGAGGAAGAATTATTAAAGGATGCAGAAGATGAAGGTGGTGATCCAATGGATGAATATCCGACGGCATATCATCATATGATACACGACCACGCAGGGCCGAGTTTTGATTGGAACTGTGAGGAGGAGCCGAACCCTGAAGCCAAAAAATTTATTCAAAATGATTGACGTAGCAAATCAACCGCTTTGACCAGGTTACAAGAAGATGACAAAACTCTCAGCAATGGCGCGTTTGTTGAAGATAAAGTTGAATCACCATATTTCGGAGCAAGCATTCGATGAGATCTTGCAGTTCTATAAAGACATGTTACCTGGAGACAACTATTTGGTAGATAAGTTTCACAAATGTAAAAGTTTAATGCATTGGTTAGGTGTGCCGTATGAACGAATCAATTGTTGTCCCTAATTATGCATGATTTATTGTGGGCCTAACTCCGACCTTATGTCTTGCAAGTTTTGCGGGGACGTTAGGTTTAATTCCAACAAGCGCCCGCACAAGACAATGATTTACTTTCCTTTGGTGTCTCATTTATAACCTTTGTTCGTGTCGAAAGCTACAACGAAACACATGCGATGACACGCAGAACACGTTAGAGATGAGGACAATATGCAGCATTGCTCCGATTCCATTTTATGGAACCTCTTCAATCAAGTGAACCCTAATTTCTGCTATGAGGTTCGTAATGTTCGACTTAGGTCATGCACTGATAGGTTCCAACCTTGCGGAATGACCGACAAATTGTACCATTCGTGGCCGGTGATTTTAACCCCGTACAACTAGCCTCCATCGATGTGTATGAAGGAAGAAGTAATGTCATTTATAGTGATCGTACCTAGACCGACCAATCCGTCGCAAAAAAAATTGACGTATTTCTCCAACCGTTGGTGAAAGAATTGCAGCATTTATGGTATGACAGAGTGTGTACCTATGATGTATCGACTAAGACAAACCTTCAAATATGCGCTGCACATATGTAGATGGTTAGCGACTTTCCAGCTTGCAACACGATGTCGGAATGGAGCACGCATAGAAGGACAGCTTGTCCTTATTGTATGGAAGATACTGACACTTTCCAGTTGAAGTTTAAGGGGAAAGCGACTTGGTTCGACTGTCCTGACGTTTCTTTTCGTGATATTCGAAGGAGATGAAATAAAAGTCTAGTTTCTGTAGAGATGGAATGGTATCAGACGAGCCACCGGCTAATAAATCAAGTGAAGATATCTTATGTGAAATTGAAGATTTAGGGCTGATAAAAGTCATTGAATTGAGATAATATGCTATAAATAACAAAGTCTCGAGGACTAGCAGATGGAGAAGATGAAGCATACTGTGGGACTTGCCGTATTAGAAGACGAATCTTGTCAAACACAACTTAAACGCAATGCACATCGAGCAAAATGTTTTTGAAAACATTTTCAACACAATTATGAGTGTGCTATTGAAGATGAAAGATACCGCAAAGTCTAGGGAGAACTTAAAGGAGATTTGTAATTGTCCAAAGCTTTATTACGATCCAATTTCTAAGAAATATCTGAAGGTACGATACGCGCTTGACAAGTGGAGAAAACAAATGTTGCGTAAGTGGATTAAAGAATTGCGCTTCCCTGATGGTTATGCATCTAGCATTGGCCGTTGCGTAGACTCTAAGAAGTTGAAGATGTTTGGAATGAAAAAACCACGATTGTCATGTATTCATGCAACGACATTTTGCCGATTGCATTTCAGGATCTCTTAGAGGACATATGGATTGCAATAAGCGAGTTGAGCATTTTCTTTAGATATTTAACAGCTAGAAAATCGAAATGTTGAGAATCTATAGCTTTTGCTTGAAAACATTCCAAAGATATTATGTAAGCTGAAAAAATCTTTCCACCAATTTTTTTGACTCAATGGAGCATCTCCCTATCCATCTGGCGCACGAGGCTATCCTTACTGGCCTACTACAATTTTGGTGGATGTATCCTTTCGAGAGGTAATAAATTATACTTGTTGCCCGTCTAATTTTATTATACATAGTTAAAATCAATTGAAATGTTCGTCTAACTAATTTAACTCTATAAATGTAAGTGTTTGAAACATTTGAAAAATAATGTTATGAATAAGGCAAGGGTTGAGGGCTCAATATACAATGCTTATTTAGTGGAAGAGGAAACATCGTTTTGTTCCTATTATTTTGAGGAACACGTCTCCACATCGCATAATCGCTCGCCGTGCAATTATGATGGTGAAGTCTGCCCAACTCAAAATTTTAATGGCACCTTCTCAATTTTCACCCACCAAGGTCGGGCCTTTGGGAAATCAAAGAAGCGTTATCTCACAGATGATGAGTGTAACAGCACACACGCTTATGTGTTGTTAAATTGTCCTGAAGTCGCTACTTTCATGAGGTATACATAAATACATTACAATACATAGTTTTCATGTTACTTATATAATAGCCTTATTCTATTCAATCGTAATCCTTGATTTCTTTCATCTCCTGGAAGGATGTACGTATTGGAGTTGCATTTCAAACAGTCGATTATCACACAAAGTGCAATCGATTAACATCTTGAGAAACAATTCTCAACTTGGTTCCAACATTTTGTAAGTCATTAATAAAAATACATATTGACTGGATTCTTCTTGTTTTGTTATATAACTGAAAATGAAGTTTATCGTACAAAATTATTTGATTGTAGGCGCCATTGTATATTTTAGATCCAACAGTTCTAATGCTTTTGCATGGCCCAAGTCGACTTTGCACCGTATTCATGCATATCTTCTTAATGGATACAAGTTTCACACAATGTCACATTGCAAAAACAATGATACGCGTAGTAGCAGGGTATGCGTTAGAGGCACAAATTACGCAGAATATGATAACGACTTCTACGACAATTGCAAGAAGTGATACAAATCAAATACGATGGGTTTTTACATACCGTGTTGTTCAAGTGTGAATGGTTCGATCTCACACCCAGTGTGGGGACAAAAGTTCACTGCTCTTTAAAACTCGTCGATGTATATCAAAATCTGCGACTAAATAAGCACAAGCCTTTTATACTTGCCATGTAAGCTAGTCAAGTGTACTTTATTTCTTAACCAAATGTATGAAGTGCATAGAACAATTGGCAAGCCGCGTGCTGACTTCAGCCGAAGTTCATCGATGAGCACAAATTAGTCGAGAACGTTGACCATGCACCTACCCAAGAAGACGCTTTTCAAGAGTAGCTACCTAAGCATGATACATATGTTAATATTAGCAACAATATTGTAATTTCGCTAGCTGATCCTAGTGGTGCATACATGTCAGACGTCGACGAAGAAGATAATGAAATCGATAATCCTGAGTTTTCATTGGATGATGGGAACGATGAAAACGAATCATGATATAACCATTTATGTAGGTAAAGGCATACGAAACCTAATCTTTTATTTGTTTTCTTGTTACATGATATTTAAAATGTAGGATGTTTATATATAGCTGCTTCTGACTTAGTTTTAATTTTTTTAAAAGGTCATGCTAGACAGAGTATACAATTCATCACGCAGTGAGAGCTCCGGTGGACCATCCGGTGGCGGTAGAGATAGCTAATTTCGCCATTCGGATCGTTCAGAATTACAATCTCGTGACGATGTTACTCTATAGTGTAGTCAGGGGTAGCAATCCCAACATCGACATTCTCAGCAGCATCACCCCATGCAGGCCCCCTTATATCATCCATACCAATTTTCACCCTCTCAACAGGCCCCCTTCTTCCATCAGACACCATTCTTTTTTACATCTACCACCTTCCCCTTCAGTGTACGACATGTTTTTGTCATCTATATTTACCGATGACCCCAACCTCTATGCAGATGTATTTTACACTCCTTTTATCGCTACCCACACCACCCATCACTGGTCACGTTACCACGCGGCCATACTGTGGGCATATTTTTCATCAGGGGGATCAACATCTCCATTGCATCATCATGACCCCAAGACGGCAGCACGACTAGTTCTATTTGATTTACATGCCTCACTGTTCCCGAGTTCTTCGACACAATTATCTAACAACCCGTCCATCGACACTGCCTCACATGGACGATGACGACGAGGCGTTCAGGCCACTAGAGCCTTTAGAGGCAACACTGCTACCCAAGCCGAGGGGTGAATATTCTTGGTTGTTAAGGATGAGAGATAGTAAGTATATGCAATTTAATTACGCATATCTATGCTTCGTTAATTTACCAAAATTAAGGTCTAACATAAATTTTCAATTTAGAGGACGTAAGTTGCACCCGTCGGACAGAGCTGCACGGGAAATGACTAAGGCATATAAGTACTCCTTACACAAAGATGGCTATTCTTAGGAGCATGTTCCCCAGCACATTCGAGACATATACTGGAATTAATGGAAGGTGAAAAATATTTAAGTCAAAGTTGTTTCTTTTTACTTAAGAGATATATACTAAATCACAATATTTTCATACATAGTTGTCTTTTGATTGGGATCCATCGGATGATTGGGCTACTATACAGGTGTACGATTGGTAGATTGCCACTCGATGACGCGACATTATCAGCAAGATGTGTTTGAAAGATAAGTATTCGAGTCATGTATCTACTGAGATCTTCAAGCACTACAAGAAAATGTGATCCACCCCTGAATTTAAAAAGAAGTCAGAGTAAGCAAGCAAGAATCGATGGACGAAGATAGGGGACCCGGTACGGGTGTAGCTGTGCATACAGGTGGTTCCATATCCATTTATCAACATGCAGAGAGACTGTAGGTCATGCTATAATAATTAAGTTTATATATATATATTCATCTATCAGCATGTAGAGAGACTAGCAGGTCATGCTATAATAGTTAAGTTTATATATATATATTATAAATCTCATACTTAATCAAAGTTAAACATGTTTTATAGGAGGAGAAATTAGGTGGACCCCTGACTGCTTTGGAGTTGTGCTTGTACTTACACACCAAAGATCATGACGACTTTACTTTCAAGGATCAGAGAGTAGATACGATTTTTCGAAAGAAAATAGTTTTGTAGTAATTGTTTGTTTAATTAATTATATGTATCAATGACTTATATATATATATATATATATATATATATATATATGATTTGTGAATGTTTAAATTCTTAATTCAGACGCCGATATGTAACAGACGCAACGAGCTCACACAGTCGCGGCCTGACACGCCGATTGATGAGGCTGAGTTGTATTTATCTATCGTGGAGTGTGATGACAAAGGTCAGATATATGGACTTGGGTGGACACCATCGGGGTCGAGGCATAGGCATGCTGGAGCATGATCTTCTCAGTCTATGTCTGCTAATGATGAGCCCATTAAGCAGCTGAGAGGGGACATTAAGGAGATGCAGAGAAGTCTTTTAAGGGTTATTAATGATAAAACCCTCGACCGTGACTAATTGCAAGAAATACAGGGACGGTTAAATCGCATGGAGCTGGCTATGATGGACAGACTTGAAATTTCATTTGTGCCTCCAACAGATCCTAATGATGACTTAAAGACCGACCATGATCTCGATGATTGAGTCATCTGATATATACACTTACTTTAAGTTTTTTTCATATTTTGTAGTCATTCATGTACATTTTTATACTTGTAAACTTTCTTTTGTTATATTTATTTCATTTATTTCTTCATTTATTCCATTTATTAAACTTAATTAGTTTATATTTATTTATTATTTGAAAATTATTGTCTTCACCAAATAAAAAATAAAAAAACTGTTATTTGTAATTAAAAAACTATTATTTTTTGAAAAAAAATGTTTTATAATGTTTTAAATTAAAAAAAGTTAGTTTCAATATTAATTTTAATAAAAAATAGTTATTTTTTAATAATAAAATAATTTTATAATGTGTTAAAATAATTTGAATATAAATTAATTCTGAAATCTATTTTTAAAAACAAAAAATTAAACACAGTAACTTTATTATTCATTTTAATTAAAATAAATTCTAAACTCTATTTTGAAAAAGCAAAAAATAAAAAAATGTTTTTTTTTTTTTTTTTTTTCTAGAATAGACGGGCTCAACGACTGGTTCCCGTCACTATTCATGTCAACGTGGTTGTCAAGCAAGCCATGTGGCAGGTATTGGCGACGGGATTAGCGCCGAACGTGGCAAAATAATTGGTTGGCCTGTTCCACGTGTCGCAAAAAAAGACGAGCTTTGGTGATGGGAATATCGACGAGTGCCTGTCGCTATTTATGACACCCATCGCTAAAAAAAAATAGCGACGGGGTTATCTATTGCTATTCCCATAGCTAAACCCTATTAATGATGGGACGTACCAGAATAGCGAGAGGTTTCTCCGTCGCTATTCTGGTACATTTTTGTAGTGTTACAAGCATACCTTTAGCCTTTTATTTTATTTTTGATGAAGCCTTTGTAAGACCATTATATGTCTTAAACTTATGTCTTAATTTATGTAACCTATGAATTACCTAAAGACTTTAGCTTCCATTATCGTTACGAATTTAATGGAAATTGGTATTGATGTGGGAAGCTTAAAAGCTCTCTCTCAAGCTTATAAAAGGGCACTTGTACCATCAAACAAGGTGTCGAATGTGTTGAGGCTCATGGGGGCGATAAAGTTTTGGTGTAATGCGTAAGGTATTTCAACTAGAGAAGTGCTTCCCAGGTAATTCTCTAACTGATCTATAATTCTTAATGTTTTGAATGTTTACATGTGGTATTAAAGCCAACTAGATTGGTATAGTTTTCCATTACGATGTATATATCTTGTGTTCTTAAAATTGATGAATTAAATTAACTTTATATAACATGTAACTAAACTGTCTCGACTCTAAAAATAGTACTAATGTTGATAAATTTCGTCAATTTCTAAGTGCATGCATGATAAATCAAACTATTTGATTTGATCTATTA
Organism: Stephania cephalantha; assembly: GCA_039657325.1. Classification (NCBI taxonomy): domain Eukaryota; kingdom Viridiplantae; phylum Streptophyta; class Magnoliopsida; order Ranunculales; family Menispermaceae; genus Stephania; species Stephania cephalantha. The sequence goes on from CM077577.1 coordinate 19,199,902, forward strand.
GTTGGATCATGTATCTTATCATTTTTTTAATAAACTAATGCATGCGTTTTTTTTTTTTTGGTTTTTTATTTTAACCAAGTGGTTCATGATTATTCTCAATAGGAAGAGTATTGGATTGGATAGATGTCTACTTTTGGAATTTGGTTGCACACAATTTGATTTCCCTCGTAAATGCTAGTTTAAAGTAGAATTTTATTAGGGAGCGGCTAAACATACCTCAGTTTTTGCTAAACGTACCCCATTACTTAAGCATACTCCGATTTTGCTAAACGTACCCCACCTTTATTTTCATAAATTCTAAAAATACCATTGCTTATCCCATGCCTTAGAAGTGAAGAAATATCGACTGTGGGTTTCAGTCATACATGGTCAGCTTACAGCGAGATATCTTTAGAGGTCTCGATCAGCTCCAACTGAGACCTTTAAAAAGGTCTCAGTCTTGGTGTTGGTCTCGGTGAGAGCCGGCTGAAACCTCTAAAGAGGTCTCGGACTTGTGTGACTGAGACTTTCAAAGCAGTCTCGGTCCTGTGTGTCCGAAACCTACAAACAATAAGAACGAACAAATAAATTTCAAAACTCAAAAAAAATACATGAAACAGACTAAAAAAATTAGTGGGTTTTGCTAGGAATTGCAAGATATTCTCTATTCCATTGATATTTTGTGGCAAAAATGCGAAATTCAAGCTCCAAATCAAAAGCCCTAAACCCAACAATGAAATCACAAACACCACTACCAACTCAAAAAGGCAAAAAAACTTCAAGAAAACCAATAAATCAACATGAAAATAGGTGGAGAATAGACCCACGGTGTCGAATCGATGTGGTTTCGCTCGGATTTCATCAGATTTGGGCTGAAAGTGAGAGCGTGATTCAAGAGAAGGGTGTCTAGGGTATGGGTGAGTGAGGTGAGTGGGGTATGGGTAAGCCAAAACCCTTTTACATGGAGGGGCAATTAGGTCATTTCACACATGCATTAATTTTTTTTAGAAATTAGGGTCAGTTTAGCACTAACTGAGGTCCTTTTATCGGCTCCCTTTTATAATACATGTAACTGTGAATGAAAACATGCAAAGCATAAAAATATTTTTATGGAAATATGACAGAATAATATAATCGACTGTTGTAAGGATGAACTTATGGGTAGTTGATAGTTTCACAACCATACAATTCTCACTCGTCCCTACAATTTATGTAGTGTGCATGCACTGTAACAACTCGCTTTAATTAATCCGAATTAATTGATTAATTACAAAATAAGACCCTAAACTCATACTTAGGTGGACGTCACAAAAAGTCTAGGGTACGCCTGACACGCTAAATTTTGGTTATTTTTTGTGACGCGTGTTAATTTATTTTTTATTAGTTAATATTCGCGTCGCATTAGTGTTAGAGTCTCAATTGGTTGGGTTGTACGTGTGTTGCGATGAGAGAGTATGATGCGATGTGAGGTGCGCGTAACGTTGGTGTATGGACTCGAGGGTTTAAACATCACATCATCCATCACATCACCCATCACATCACCATCACCATCAAATCTTTCATCCCTCATATACAAATCAAAACCTAAAAATTTCTCTCTCCTCCCTCTCAAATCGATCCTCTCTTCTCTCCCTCTCATTTTTCTTCTCTTTCTTATTCAAACTCACCAAGCTCTCATCTAATTCTCACAAGCTTTCCTCTCTCCTACGAAACTCTCGGTCTCTTTCTCGGCTCCAATATCACCACATATCGTGCCGACGACCTTCCAAGATCGAGGTAAGTGTTGGTTGTTGTTGTTGATATTTTTGGAGAAATTTGAGAGTTTTAATGATAGTATTGTGTTTTTTGTTGAGTTGTTGATGATAATGTTGTTGATGCCATTATTTTTTTACGAATATCAATCAAAAAAAGAGGGTGGTGATGTTTTTGGAGAGACGAAATTTCATCTCTCTAGAGATGAATATGAGGGGGAAGGGGGAGGGGCTAGCCAGTGGGCTGGGCCTAGCTACCCTAGGTCCGGTTTCGCCGAACCGGGCCCGGTTTAGGCCCAACTCGCATAATAAAAAATTAAATAAAATACAATTTTAAATAAAATAAATTACAAAAATAGAAAAATAGGAAGAAAATTATGAAAAAAATCTAGAAAGATTAGAGAAAATATGAAAAATTGGAAAAAGGTTAAAAAATAGGTTTCGAGGTTTTTTAGGCATTTGACACCCCGGTGTAACTCGAAAAGTGTGCCACAAGTAAAATTTTGAATAAAATTCTAATTTTTGGTTTCACATTATAAAATCATTTAATGTAACACTAAAATATCTTAAAATGATAAAATCGGATACTAGGGAATTAGGAGACTTGTCAGGTGTTGGGTGCATAGTTTGAGGCGCAACGAGTCATTGTGAAGCGATTTCATGAGCGTCAGATTAGTAAACCCACGAGAAAGTTAGCTTAGAATTTAGTTATTTCTCTTGAAATTTACTTATTTCACAATTAAATTTTGCCATTTAGGGTTGCATACTTACTCTATTCTAGCGTGTGTCTGTGTATGGTCGAAGGAACGGTATGACCCATTTCCCACACTCTTATATATGATGATCCAATTGTTGCTATGGTGTTGGTCATACCTTAAACTACGTATGAGATTCATCTCCGTGAGTCGATGATCTCGAGAGTGGGTTGACGTGAGGCTTGCCTCCGTCATAGAGTTCCTCTCTTTCAAGGCATTGGGTAGAAGTCTACCTTCTAACCAATAGAGTTCCTTATTTCGACAATGAATAGGAGGCGGGGATTTCCTCGCTACTAGGGCCTTCTTGGTTTAGTATTTACGTCGTAAGGTTCGGCAAGTATACACTACATTCGCATTCCATATTTTTAATTATCTCAGCGACTTATATGCGTGCTTTATATTTCCGTTTATTTACATTATTTGCATGAATTGTAGTCGTTTTCTTAGATTTCATGTGAATACTAACTGAATTTATATGGGATTTACTCACCCAAAATTTGTTAGTGTTTGGTGGCAAATTTCAGATCCTACGACAAGCCGAGCGAAGGAAGTACTTGGCGACTACCTCTAATCTAGAGCGCCCCCACGAGCTTTACTTGTAGGTGTTTGTATTTACGTATATATTATTTTTAGGATCATTTTGGGAGACTTATTACTTGATACATGTATATTGACACTTACTATACCTTTTTGTCGCCTTTATTGATATACATGGTATCCTTTTGCCGGGTTTCCACCCCGTAGGTTTGTTAATCAATGTGATATTCATTTACATGACATATTTGCATATTATTATGATTTCTGCTATTAAAATAACTTAAATGAATAAAAATAAACAAATTAAGTTGTAAAACTTTATAACTTAATATATTTCGACAAAATAATCATTTAAATATCGAAATTGACTAAGTCTGATTATTAGATGGTTAGTTCGCGTGCCGTCATGGACATGTGTGCAAGTGATGTGGCATGACTTAGTAATGTGCTCGATGACGTGGTAGTGCCTGGTTTGACTCTGGATTTGGGGTCATCATAGTTGGTATCAGAGCTTAGGTTCAAGCAAACCTAGGGAAAAGATTAAGGAAACTAAATAAGACTTAACAACAAAAAATTAGATGTGGAAACCCGAAGATCCTGACTTAGAACCTTAGTTGGGAAGCAAAGTGAGCGGGTAGTGCTAGGACTTATACGTGTATATTGATTGTAATATTGATATATGCGTATTATAACACTGCCACACTCGCCACCACCACTAGCGTAGAGGAGATCCTTTGATTGCTCTGAGCGCAGGCAGCGGCCTCACCGGCCCCTGCCACACTCGCCACCACCACTAGTGCAAAGTAGACATTTGTTGCCCCGACTATTCAGCGACCCTGCTCACGACCACTACTACCGAGATACTGCCAGCAGTTACTGCACTACTAATTACGCCGGTCATGGCACCGATACCAATTCTGCCCCATGAGATAACATTCGAGACCTCTTTATCAATTGAGGCGAAGCTGATTAAGGAATTCGTTCGTTTTCAGCCAGGTTACTACTATGGAGGCGGAGACCCAGAGGTAGATGGGAAGTGGGTCCTTTCGCATGAGATACTTCATGGACTATTGAAGATTCACGACAACATATGAGCTAGGATTTTCTGGGTTCATGCTATGGGGAGATTGTGACGGCCCGGTTCCCCAAACTGGGTCTCGCCGGCCTAATCTCGTCATTAAGCCCTAATCAATCCACATAAGAACTAACAACATATTAGTTAGCCTTTTTGTCTCTTTCACATCGTTATACGTGTTCAATAAAGGTATTATACATTTCTCATAATTATAATTTTCAGAGTTAATTAAAACTTTTTAATCTTATCAGTGGAAGACTTAATAAAATTCATGAAAGCATTTATAAAAACACATACTATGGAAATCAAGTAGATAAATGATCATATGAAACCAACAAAGTAATACATGCATCAGTAAGGAATTCTAGTCTCTCAACCCAATATACGAATCAAAATTACCTGAAAAGACACAAGTAATAAATAAACAAAATGATTACCTACAAAAGTAGCAAGTACTACTCGTTGACGACTCAGAGCTAATCGTTGATATTCTCCTTCCCTGGTCTGCTACTCAAAGTATCTACATCCAGTGTCATAAAAAGGACGATAAGTACAATAAAGTAGAAAGTAAAAACCTAAAGGCGAATTTCTAAGATATATAAATAACGGTAACTGAAAGCATACAATAACTATGAAAAAAGAAAAGCAGAAAGGAAAGTATGCGGACAGTTGCCAAACATCTACAATGAATAATAAACAGATAAAACATTCAAATTTAGGTTTATGTTTAGGTTAGCCGACATCTCCAAGGACTTTAACCCCGTGTGCCATGCTAATAACATTAGCTGTGAGGAATGTCGACGCCCCAGGGACATAACTCCATGAGCTGTGCATCTCATAAAATAGAACTATACCAGCTGTATGGAGCGCTGATAACTCCAGGGACTCTAACCCCATATATCATGCAACTTATAAGGTTAAGACACCTATATAGATGGGCTCCTCAAGTCATGCCTATCGAAATGTTCATTTTGTAGATTATACAAACAAATATCACATAATAAATATAATGACATAGGTGAGTACATACACCAATAAGAGAGTCAAACAAATTATAGCATGCAATTTCAAGACAATTTGATAGTTCATAAATCAAGCACACCAAAGCATTTGAATCATAGAACATTCAAAACAAGGAATGCCATGCAACGAATCATTACACCATGATAATAGCCAAAAAAATCATAGACACGAAAATATATAGAAGGCATGACATTAGGAATATAAAACCAATAATAAACAGTCCAAATGACTTAATATCATCTCATTAATGGAATGAAATGGAGAGAATTGCTTCAACAGGTTTACTTACATAACATGCAAAGTTCATAGGCTAATTCGGCCTTCCGACACATCATGACGCGTACTTGAACTCCTAAAACTCTCCTCTAAGTTCCTGAGGTCAATTATGGTGCTTTACTACTTGTAAAAGCTATTAGATTTGGTTTAAATGGTTGTACATTCCAATTTTTAAAATAAGCCCCATTAATAATTTGGTTATATCCAAATCTACTTTACTAAAATAAAGACAATTTTGGTGCAACAACTTGTGAGCTGATTTCAACAACCAAAACGTAAATATTATGTATTGAAGTATGAAAGAAGTTTTTAGAGCTATATCTTAGCTTTCTAGAACTATAAAGTTTTTGCAATTTCGATAAGAATTGAAGCAGATATGAAAATTATACCATAATGGCTCAAAATATCTTTAGTTTTCAACCAACAATTTGAAAATTTTATTTCTCCTAAATCATAGCTTGAAACTCATGATTTTTTTACTGAAGTCTAGAGACATATCCTAGAACATCATATTAAAAGATGAGCTCAATAAAATAAGAAATAAGATAGTTATGTTCAAAACAACATGACATTTACAAAACTGTGAACCTAGAAATTTCAAATTCATCACCAATTTGAAGACATGAAAACAATCGAATTTCAAAATTATTCAGTAGGCGAAAGTTGTTCCCCTTTAGATTAGCTCTCAAATACCACCAAGATGGGGCCCATTTTGATTTAAAATGAGGAAGTTATGACCAAATTACAAAAGTTGGTTCATAATATAACATGCATAATTTCAATTTTGTTCTTACAACTTCAAAAATTCATAACTTTATGAAAATAAATCCACATCAGAACTTCTTTAGAGTAGAATTGGTGGAATTTCACAAGGAATCCAAATATGGAATTGGATTTTAAAAATAAAGTCATTTACCCACTGTAATTGATGAAAAACCATAACTGAACCAAAACCTACAATTTTTACCAAAACTTTGTTAAATAGTTGTGTAAATTGGTTTACCTAGTGGTGCGACTTCCTTAGCTTGATCATCACCTTATCAATTCTTCAAATTTTCATTACATATAGTGGATCTCTATCACGACCCAAATTCCAAATCCTAGTTTAATTTCTTAATCAAGATCATTGACCCATAACATGGAACCCCCATCGAGATATGTGCACTGACCAGGGCATGTGGTCGAGGTATATGTTAGACTTGTTGTGATGTATTCCTAGTGTATTGTATATGTGTAGAATACTAAGTCACTCCTACTTGTGTTTACATGTCAAGACGCGAGCGGGGATGCTCCTCGAGATGCGTGCTAGCGTGGGACTGGTGTAGAGAGTGATGTGGTAAGTTTAATTTAAGACTAGTGTGGCTTAAATATCAATTTGAGGTGACTATACTTTAACTTGTATAAATGAAACATAAGTTAGCAAAATATAACATTAATCATTGATGTTCCTCGAGATACGTATGGACATATCACTAGACAAATTGAGTTACATTGTGTGTTATCAATGATGAAATAGTGGAGAGTTAATGGATTGTGGGGTTACAACTAAAGCCATTAGATTGATCTAGAGATAGGTGATGTACATGAGATTAAGGGCTATAAATACACCTTACCTTATATATAAATGATTGAATGGAACGACATGCAAACACTTCCATTTGATCTAAAGGAGAGAAAGAAAGATATGGAGAAAGAGATTAAAAATTGTGAGGAGATTTTGGTGAATTTGAGAGGGATTGATCAATTTAGTGATGTTCTATAATTAGGTAAGCTATTGTACACTATTATTTTGTAAGAGTTTGTTAAAAAAATAGAGTTTTACATCAATTTTGGTTTTTGCTTAATTTCAGAGGGTAAATATAATCATTTCCACAATTCGCTTATAGATTTAGATTCCTCGTGAAAAACCAATAAATTTGCTATCAAGAAAATTTGAATTTCGATTTGAATTGACAAAGTTATGGCATTTCGAAGTTATATGTGTTCTTGATGGATTTTTAGCAAAAGCTATGAGTTTTGGGTTTCAACATCTAAGTTTTATATATCTTGATTATTTTGATGGTGATCAAGTTTAATTTGCGTGTGTTTAAGGTTTATGAGAAGTATGGATCATCAAAATGGAAAGTTGAATTTTTAGTAAGGGTAGACATGCTTGAGGCCGTCGCGACGTCGTGGGTGCAGAATGCATGGCGCCACCACAGCGTCAAAACCTGAGCTGTGTGTATGAGGGTCAGTTGAAATGGCAGTGTCATGGCGTCGTGTATCTGAGCACATGATGCCACTACAGCGCCGTGCCCTTTAATGTGATACAAGGGTGACGTCATGGTGGCGTCATGGCCTTTGTACACACGGCGCCACAACAACACTACATATAATAAATTGTGAAGTTTTTAATAAAAACTTTGGGCTTTTATAAACAATTTAGTCTATCTTTAATAGTTTGTATAAATTTTAAAACACTCTAATTAACCTCACGAACTAGGAGGAGAGTCTCAGAAGTTCGGATACATGTTTTTGGGTGTCGAGAGGCTGGATTAGCCTAAGAACTTTGCTTGGGTTGTAAGTAATTGATTGAGATATTTCTCTCATTTTCTTTCCTATTATGATTTTCATTTATCATCATTTAGACTGATTTACCTATTGTACTATAGATGCAGTGACTTTGTTGTTCTATCTCATTGCATGAGTGTGACGACCCTTCTCAAAGTAGGGTACAACCCGACCTAATCCTATCATTAAGCCTTAACCGTGCCATATAGGAATTATCAACGAATTAGTCAGCCTTTTTTTCAAATAAGCATTTCTTATCCTATGTCAGTTAATAAATCAGAGTTAATTAAAAATTTAAAACATAAAGTTTATTCAGCAGAAGTCTTAACAAATTAGCGGAAGCTGTTAACATGATACCTAAAAATGTGGAAAACCAGGAAATAAAGATCACATGCAGGTATATATCAAAACGAAACAACGATAATATATCCACATGTATCTTTCACGACCCAAATCTCTAATCCTATATGTATAAGTTATACAACAAAGTCAAAACCTACAAAGTCTGGTGTAACACTGCTCCACTAGCTCAAAGGTAGTCGTCGATCTTCTTTTTGCCTGGTCTGCTACTCGATGAATTTGCATCCACAGTCTTTAAAAGGACGATGAATACATGAAAGTAGAAAGTAACACTGAGAGACATTTGTTCACATTTCCAAATATACAAAAAATATCGGAAAGCATAATAATAGCAACTATGCTGAAAATAAATCATGCTTAAAGACACTACAATTAAACAATATGAAACTGACACGTGGCTAAGTAGTAATGAACTAGGGTCGGTCGGCCGTGAGTCCTATCACAATGCCTTTTTCCACTATATAAGGATGGAGTTGTGCTCTACATCTTTGTTGAAGGTCGAAGTTGAGCTCTACGCCTTTATATTCTTTCACATGTACCAATCACCTGTGATATATGTGCTTGTCAACAACCTCAGGTCCCATACCCCGTGTTCTGCGCAAGATAGTGGTAAGATCCCAATCACCCCAAAAGTCTAGTGACCCCCATGTGCCGCGCCATCTCTATCATGTCATGGTCATAAATACAAGAACTACTTTCATTATCCAAGAAATGACACGGTTTAGAAATCCAACAAAGTAATTGCATATTTAATGCATAAAGGAATTTAAATGTACAATACCATCAAATATCTATCTGATTGCATGCCATTTCATTTGACCAAGTATAACAATAATAAAAAATGACATAGCACATGATTTAAAGTCAATGAGACTATTTAATCAATAATCAATACCATGATCGCAAACTCATGAAATTAGAAAGGAAACACGTCATGGTATCTATAGTACAATAGGCAAATCGGTCCAATGGACTGGAATTGAATGACAAAACAAGAATGAAATGTAAATAAACAATCAGTTTACTTATAATCCACGTGAATTTCCTAGCTATTCTAGCCTCCCAACACATCAAAACTTTTATCCGAACCACTGAGACTCTTCCTTAGGTTCCTGATATCATTTAACATGTTTTTGAATGTGTTTAGACTTTATTTAGGATATTGAACTTGTTTATAGTGTTTGTGTTTAAGTTAGGAAATTTTGATTTTTGGGTTGTCATAACACTTAGCGCGCTGGGTAACCTTCTTAGCACGCTAATGACCTCATTAGCATGCTATCAAGTTTCTCTAGAGCATTATATGCATTTAGCACGCTAGTTGATCATACCTAGCGCGCTATATGCTGGAAAACTAAGAATTCTGCACTTTGAATTCTGAGTTTTCTCCATAAAAGGCCAACTTCCAACACCTTGGGATCTCTTTACAACACCTCTAGAGACCCAATACACCATCAACAACATAATAACAACCACATTTAATTTATATCATGAATTTATCAATTTAAGCTAAGTTGCTTGTGTAATAAATTACCTAATTGATGAACACACCTAGCTTGATCAACACATCAAAATCACCAAATCTTCCTAAACAAGTCTTCCTGATCTTCTTCTCCTTCTCTGGCAAGTTTTCTTCTCTCCTAAGGTTACGAAATGAAATGGTTTGATTTGCGTGTGTTGATCAATCCAATCTTATATATTTAGATAAGATTGATTGATAGCAATTGATCTTTATGTAAATACATGTCTCGAGACTAATCTAATGGCCTTAACCTTGAAACATTTCCCATTAACTTTCCACTAACTTTTTTCAACTAACACCAATATCAAACTTAGTTGTTCTCTTGATGTGTCAATACGTATCTCGATAATCATCATATAGCTATCGTTTAATTTGCTAACTTAGGTTATATTTAATATAAAATCAACCTTAGCCACATTAATAATACTATATAAGCTACAATAGACTTAAACCAACTTACCACAACACTTTCTACCTCGGTTCCACATCAATACGTGTCTCGAGGCACGTTCGCAGACATGTCTCAACACCTAAATACAAGTAGGAATGACTTAATAGCCTACACATATACAATACACTAGGCATACTTCACAACAAATATAACATATACCTCGGCCACATTGCCTTAGTCACGACACGTATCTCGATGCGAGTCCCACATCACGGGTCATTGATCTTGATTAAAAAATTAAACTAGGATTTACAAATTCGGGCTGTGAAAAACCTTTCCAACTAATGAAAATCTCATCCTCGAAATTAAACTTAGGTTAAAATTATACCTGACTCGAAAAGGTATGGAAATCTATCTAGCATAGAGTCTTCCTGCTCCGAAGTGAGCTCTGAATCATTATGAAACTGCCACTTGACTAACACCTTTGGGATAAACTTGCCTCTCAACTGTTGTACCTTTCGGTCTAGGATCTGTATTGGCTGCTCCTCATAAGATACATCCTCACTTAGGTCAATATGACTCAATCCAAGCGTTGGTCTCTCACCTGTTTTCAACTTACCTAGTCGCATCATAGAAATACAGAAGACTGGATGAATCCCTGACATCTATGGAGGTAACTCAAGCTCATAAACAACCTTTCTGACCCATCTTCTAATCTTGAAAGGCCTGATAAATCTCGGTGCTAACTTGCCTTTCAAACCAAATCTGTGAAGAACCTTCAGATAAGAAATCTTTAAATATACAAACGTTCCCTCGGTGTACGTGAGATCGCTGGGATATGTGTCTGCGTACTTCTTCTGCCTTTCCTGGGCCCTTTTAGGCCTCTAGCGAATGTGTCTACCTTCTCTATGCGATCAACAACAATTTCGGGCCTTACTAATTCCCAATCCTCTAGCTCAGCCCAACAAGATGGAGAGCGACACGATCTACTATATAACGCCTCAAATGGCGTCATTTCAATGCTAGCCTGATAACTGTTATTGTATGGAAAATCACACAATGGTAGGTAATCCTCTCATGATGCGCCAAACTCAAGTACACAAGCCCTGAGCATATCCTTGATACCTAAATCAACTTCTCAGTCTGCTCATCAATCTGAGGGTGAAAGGCTGTGCTGAACTATAGGCGCTTACCATACTGCTCCTGCATACTCAACTACATTCTAGACTTATACATAACATCTCTATCTAACGTGATAGTCAATGGTACCCCATATAGTCTGATAATCTCCCTCTCGAACAATATGCTCAACTGGTCAAATGTGTAATGAGCTGCAAGTCGTAAGAAATAGGCAAATTTCGTCAACCTGTCCACAATCGCCCAGATAGAATCGTGTCATCTGGCAGTCCTTGGCAATCCCCTAATAAAGTCCATGGTTATGTCTTCCCACTTCCATCGTGGAATGGGAAACGACTGTAATAATCCTATAGGTCTTGGTGCTCGCCTTTACTGTTGGCAAATCCCACAGTTCCTGATGTACTTCGATATGTCCGCTTTCATCCTAGGCCACCAAAAATGTCTCCTCATGTCACGGTACATCTTTGTCCTGCCTGGATGAATAGTGAGTTGAGAACGGTGTGAATCTTGAAGAATCTCATCTCTCAGCTCTGGCACTGCCGGTATCTACAATCTGCCTCTAAATCTCATATACTGATTCATCGTCTCCATTTAGTTAGTACAATTAGTACTCTGTGCTAACTCACTGAACCTCGAGTATAGAATGTTGGCTCTTTGATCCTCTAACATTTTTTGTGTAGACACTATGTATAGCCTCATTTGTGCACAAATCATCACCCGGGTGTCGATAGGAATATCTGACTGACTCATCATCACCGCTGCCTCGACTAATCCATAATCATGTGTCATATGGCATTTAACAACTTCGACATCTCCAGTCGGTATCTCACTCAGTCGCATCAACAACTACATTAGCTTTTATTGGGTGATGTTTCAGAGAAAAGTCGTAGTCCTTTAGAAACTCCAACCATATGTGTTGTTTCATATTCAGCTCTTTTTATGTGAAGATGTATTTCAAACTCTTATGATCAGTGTAAAGTGTGAACCTTTCCCTATACACATGATGTCTCTATACATTCAGAGCAAATACCATTGCTGCCAACTCTAAGTTATGAGTGGGATAATTCTCTTAAGCCACCGCGCCTCTATCCTGCATCAACACACAACCTAGACCCATATGAGAAACATTTGTATATACTAGGAATCTCTGTCTAGCCTTTGACAATACCAAGACTAGTGCAGTAGTCAACAACCACTTCAGTTAAGCAAATACCTCATCGCATTTCTCAGACCAACCAAATCTGACGTCTTTCTAGGTCAATCAAGTAATCGGTGAAGCAATATTCGAGAAATCCTTCATGAATCTGCGGTAATATCTTGCTAACCTCAGAAAACTCTTGATCTTTGTGACTGACGTCAGTGTCGACCGATCCATAATAGCCTGAATCTTGGTTGGATCTACAATAATACTTGCTGCTCCAACAACATATCTAAAAAACTTGACATCTAACAACCAAAATTCATACTCGCTGAACTTGGCATTGAGTTTGTGCTCCCTCAAAGTCTGCAACATCTCCCTGAGGTGTTGCTCGTGATCCTCCCGAGTTCTCGAATATATCAATATATTGTCAATGAAAACTATCACGAAGCGGATTAGAAATGGTCTTATCACTTAATACATCAATCCATAAACATGGCAGGAGCGTTGGTCAAACCAAATGACATGATTGTAAACTGATAGTGTCCGTATCTTGGGTTAAATGTTGTCTTGGACCTATCCTCATCCCTGGTCCTAAGCTGATGATACCATAATCTCAGGTCTATCTTGGAGAAAAATTGTGATCATCTCACTGATCAAATGAATCGTCAATTCATGGTAATAGATACTTATTCCTGACTTTGAACTTGTTCAACTGTCTATAGTCGATACACAGCCTCAAAGTACCATTCTTCTTCTTCCTAAACATGACATGTGCTCCCTATGGCGACATAGAAGGTGTAATAAATCCCCTCTATCCCAAATCCTGTAATTGACTCCTCAACCCCTCCAACTCTCTCAAAGCCATGCGGTACGGTGGTATAGAAATAGGCCTTGTGCCAGGTACCAACTCAATGATGAATTCTATCTCTCTTGGTGGTGGTAAACCAGGTAGGTCCTCCGAAAATACGTCTGGAAACTCGCGCACACTCGGAATCTCCTAAAGTTTGGGTTTCAGACTCTCTACTACTGTGTATAATGATACTATAGTCTCCATCTTTCCACTAATAGCAAGTTGACCTCTAGTTCCCTCGGCTCTCGGTGTACTACCACTATATGTGAACATCAAACGCCCTAGAATCTCAAATATCATTGTTTTACTAAAATAGTCGATATGAGCGTGATACGCTGCTAGCCAATCTATCTTTAATAACGCGTCGAAGTCTAAGAACTCGAGAAAAGATAATTAGGGTAAAGCCTATCCCCGACTGCTATACTTAAAATCAAATGTATGCTAACCCTAACTAGTGTCAACCCTAAGTTGTATATCATGAGACCATAAATGAAAGATATTGTAGAAACCAAATCAAACAAAATATATAAATCTCTACTACATATGGAAACCGTACCCTCAATGAGTCCTCATATGGCATCAACATCAGGCTGTGCTACCATGTGTATACCCTCTTCACTCAGCGGTGGAACCATAGCTACTGGCTGTGGATAATCTCTAATCACATTCCTAACTTAACCACACCTAAAGCAAGTAATCGGCCTACACTGACTCTATGTCTGATCTTGTGTCTGTGACTGTCTTTGTCATTATCGGGAACCACTAGACCTCTACCTTTGCCTCGGCCTCTGCCACCCTGCTGTTGACGTGGCGCTGGTGGTAGTGGAAGAGCTGGCAACACAGGTCTGACCGATGGTGGCAAGGGAGGTCTATCAACTATAGTCTATAACGGAGTAGGGTAGTCTGATCCCCTGACAATACTGGTTCCAACGGTGTCCTATGAACAACTCTACTCAAATAGTAGGTCTTAGGAGAAAGTGCACGCTCATAAATCTTGCCCAAAGTCCTGACACCTGAATTGATAACATAAAACCCTATATCTGGTCTCAGTCCATCTCCAAAATGATATACATCCTCTGAATCATCTCTCACTAAATCCCCAGCAAATTGCCTCAGATAACCATATCGGTCTCTGTAGCTCATCACCGACTCATCAGCTCCCTGTCTCAGATTCATGAACTCCTTCCTCAACCTCTTCATCACTGCAGGTGGGAAATACTGCTAATAAAACTTCATCTTGAAAGCATCTCACGACTCAAAGCCTCTATCAGAAACTATCATCACACGCCACCAAACATCGACGTCTCTCTTTAGTATATACGACGAAATCTCAGCTCGAAGGGTGTCCTCAATCCTCAAGACTTTATGCAACTTTTCCTGAGACGAAACCCACTTCTTAATCTTCTCAAGATCTCCCTGACCATCAAAGTACACGCCTTCAGTTCGATGAAATCTTCACCCACTGAACCTCTACTATCGAGCTAGAAGATGTAGAAGTGAAAGATGGTGTATAAACTATCTCTATAGCTGGTGCTCTCACTATTGGTATAGTCTGTACTATCAGAGTAGCTGGTGTAGTAGTATGAGGCTCTAGTGCCACTAATATGGAAGTAATAGTATTAGTAGTAGTAGTAGTAGTAGTAGTAGTAGTAGTAGAGGGGTGATGTCTGTGCTGTTAGAGCAAAACGTGACGTCATTATGACAATGAAATCAACTAAATGCTGTCCCTGAGCAGCAACTCGGTCAGATAGCCTTTGAAAATCATTAGTAGATGGAATAGGAAGTTGGCTGCCGCTAGCATCTGCATCCCGCTATCGTGTGAATGAGCCATCGGTGTCAGAATGTTGATAGCGAACGCGAATCAGCTACTACATAGATAACGCAAATATACATATAGAAACTAACATGTACATATAAGAAATCCCCATCTCACTTCCACTCTCTTACAAACTAATGGTTTCTAGGCAAGGGTCATCTGGTTTCCACAACTAAAATTTGAGTTTCCTTGTTTAAATTTTATATTACTTATTAGAAAAGTTGGTCTCTGATACCAACTATGACTTTGGTATCACATTGTCAAATAAGTACATTCCACTACCTAAGCTCTATAAACTTAGGCTCTATAAACCTAAGGTTTACAAAGCTAGGCTCTGATACCACCTGTGATGACCCCTTCTTAAATTAGGTGAATTGTGCTGCCTAATCCAGTCATTAAGCCCTAACCGCGCCATATAGGACTTAACAACGAATTAGTCAGCCTTTTTTTTTCAAATAAGCATTTCTTATCCTATGTTAATTAATAAATCAGAGTTAATTAAAAATTTAAAACTTAAAGTTTATTCAGCAGAAGTCTTAACAAATTAGCGGAATCTTTTAACATGATACCTAAGAATGTGGAAAACCAGGAAATAAAGATCACAAGCATGTATATATCAAAAACGAAACAACGATAATATATCCACATGTATCTGGTCAAGGTACTATCTCTTATCCCATAAAATACAACCCCAAAAGTATACGAAAAACATATATAAGTTATATAACGAAGTCAAAAACCTACAAAGTCCGATGTAGCAGTGCTCTACTGGCTTAGAGGTAGTCGCCGATCTTCTTTTTATATTGTCTGCTACTCGATGGATCTGCACCCACCGTCAAAAAAAAGACGGTGAATATAGGAAAATAGAAAGTAACACCGAGAGACATTTCACATTTCCAAATATACAAGAAGTATCTGAAAGCATAATAATAGCAACTATACTAAAAAGAAATCATGCTAAAAGATACTATAGCTAAACAATATGAAACTGACACTTGGCTAAGTAGTAATGAACTAAGGCCGGTCGGCCGTGAGTCCTATCACAATGCATTTTTCTACTATATAAGGATGGAGCTGTGCTCTACATCTCTGTTGAAGGTTAAAGCTGAGCTTTACGGCTCTATAATCTTTCACAAGTGCCAATTACCTGTGATATATGTCCTTGCCAACAACCCCGGGTCTCATACCTAGTGTGCTGCGTAAGATAGTGGTGAGATCCCGATAACCCTGGAACTCTAGTGACCCCCGTGTGCCATGCCTTCTCTATCATGTCATGGTCCTAGATACAAGAACTACTTTTATTACCCAAGAAATGCCACAATTTAGGAGTTCAACAAAGTAATTGCATAACTAATGCACAAAGGAATTTAGATTTACAATACCATCAAATATCTACTTGATAGCATGCCATTTCATTTGACCAAGTATAACAATAATAAAAAATGACATAACACATAATTTAGAGTCAATGAGACTATTTAATCAATAATCAATACCATGATAGCAAACTCATGAAATGAGAAAGGAAACAAGTCACGGTATCTATAGTACAATAGGCGAATCAGTCCAAAGGACTGGAATTGAATGACAAAATAGGAATGAATTGTAAATAAATATCTCAATCAACTTACTTACAATCCACGTAAATTTCTTAGCAATTCAGGCCTCCGCACACCTCTAAACTCGTATCCGAACCCTCAAGACTCTTCCCTTGGTTCTTGACATCATTTAACATGTTTTTGAATGTGTTTAGACCTTTAGTTAGGGTATTGAACTTGTTTATAATGTTTGAATTTAAGTTAGGAAATTCTAATTTTTGGGCTGTCATAGCACCTAGCGCGCTAATGACCTCATTAGCGTGCTATCAAGTTTCTCTAGCGCGCTATACGCAGTTAGTGCGCTAGTTAATCATACCTAGCACGCTATATACAGTAAAACTCAAAATTCAGCATTTTGAATTCTGAGTTTTCTCCACATAGGGCCTACTTCCAACACCTTGGGATCTCTTTACGACACCTCCAAAGACCCAAAACACCATCAACAACATAATAATAGCCACATTTAATTTGTATCATGAATTTATCAATTTAAGCTAAGTTGTTAGTGTAGGTAAATTACCTAATTGATGAACACACCTAGCTTGATCAACACATCAAAATCACTAAATGTTCCTCAACAAGTCTTGCTGATCTTCTTCTCCTTCTCCAGTAAGTTTTTTTCTCATAAGTTAGGAAATGAAATGGTTTGATTTGCAAGTGTTGATCAATCCAATCTTATATATTTAGATAGATTGATTGATAGCCATTGATCTTTATGTACATATGTATCTCGAAACTAATCTAATGGCCTTAACTTTGACACATTTCCCACTAACACTCCACTAATTTTTTCCAACTAACACAATATCAAACTCAATTGTTCTCTTGATGTGTCAACACGTATCTCAAGAATTGTCATAAGGTCGTTATTTTAATTTGCTTACTTAGGTTACATTTAATATAAAATCAACCTTACCCGCATTAATAATACTATATAAGTTACACTAGGCTTAAACCAACTTACCACATCACTCTTTACCCTAGTCCCATGCTGGCACATATCTCGAGGTGCATCCCCACGCACGTCTTGACACTTAAACACAAGTAGCAATGACTTAATAGCCTACACATATACAATACAGTAGGCATACATCACAACAAATATAACATATACCTTTTGACATATTGTCTCGGTCATGACACATATCTCGATGTGGGTCCACGTCATGGGTCGTTGATCCTGATTAAAGAATTAAACTAGGATTTACAAATTCGGGCCGTGACAATGAGTTTATTATCATGGCATTTTTTGATGTTTAAATGGTTTCATTGATTCTAAATCACGAGCTATGTCATTCTTGGTTGTTGAGGAATTCAGTCAAATGAAATAACATGCTATTAGGTAGGTGATTTGTGATATAGTGAATCTAAATTGTTGGTGCATTAGCTATGCAATTACACTCTTGAATTCCTAAACCATGTCTTTTCTTGATTTATGAAAGTACTTATTATATCTAGGACCATAATATGATAGAGATGGGCGACACCTTTTGGGGTAGTCGGCATCTCACCCCTTCCTTAAACTAGGGCACCGCGCCGACCTAATCCCGTCATCAAGCCCTAATCTCGACTACGTCGGACTTAACAATGTACTAGTTAGCCTTTCCAACCTTTTCTCCTCATTAGTTACATCTTAAATAAGCATTTCACTATTGTCCTATTTAATGGTATTTTATAGTTAATTAAAATTTTTATAACTTAACCTTATTCAGCGGAAGTCTTAACAAATTAGCGGAAGCCATTAATATAAATCATAAATATGTGGAAACCAGGGAACAAATGATCACATGCTAATATATGATAGAATAAGGATAAAAAAATATATCAAAGTGTGTCTGGTCGGGAAACTATCTCACAACCTATTATGTACAACCCTAAAACTATATAGAATACATATGTAAGTTGTACAACAAAAGTCAAAACCTACAAAATATGAGGTAGCAACACTTTAGTGGCTCAGAGGTAGTCACCGATCTTCTCCTTGCCCGGTCTGCTACTCGATGGATCTACACCCACCGTCATAAAAATGACGGTGAATACATGAAAGTAAAAGTAACACCGAGAGACATTTATCCACATTTCCAAGTATACAACAAGTGTCTGAAAGCATAAAAACAACAACTATGCTGAAAAAGAATCATGTTATAAAATACTTTAGCTGAACAATATGAAACTAACACTCAGCTAAGCAGTAATGATCTAAGACCGATCGGCCGTGAAATACATTACGTCAGCCTTATCCCTTTATTTAGGGCGTAAACAATCTCATAGATGCCTTCACATCATTACAAATGCCCATCATACATGTATATATATGCTTGTCAATAGCCCCGAGTCCTATACCTCGTGTGTTGCATAAGCTAGTGGTGAGATGACGACAACTTTGAAAATCTAGTGACCCCTTGTGCCACCCATCTCTGTCATATCATGGTCTTAAATCAAGAACTACTTTTATAAAAAAAAAATGACACGGTTTATGAATTCAACAATAGAATTGCTTTAGTAAATCACAAAGGATTTAGATTCACAATACATAAATCATCTACCTAATAGCATGCTATCTAACTTGACAAAAATCCTCAACAACCAAGAAAAACATAGCACATGATTTAGAATCAATGAAATTATTCAAACACCAATAATACCATGAAAACAAACTCATGATATGAGATAGGACAACAAAGTCATGGAATTGAGAGTATTATAAGCACATTAGTCCAAATGACTGTAAATAAATGCACAAATAGGAAATGAAATGGAAAGACATATCTCAATCAGTTTACTTACAATCCATGCAAAGTTCCTAAGCTAATCCAGCCTCCCGACATCTCGTATCTCGCCAACAACCTCTTGAGACTCTTCCCTAGATTCCTGAGGTTAATTAGGGTGTTTTAGGACTGATACAAAATATCAAAGTTGGATTAAACCAATTTAAAAAAATCCAAATTTTTATTAGAAATTTCACCATACAGGTTTGGCGCTTGTGGGGCACCGTGTACAAAAGCCACACACCACCATAGCGTCACCTTTGTATCACACTAAAGGGTACGACACTATGGTGGCGCCGTGTGTACCAATGCACGACACCATGACAACACCGTGTCAACTGACCCTTTCACATACAACTCAGATCTTGACGATATGGTGGCGCCGTGCATTCTGCACCTACGACGCCGCCACGACATCAAGCCTGTATATCCTTATTTGAACTCAATTCCACACTTTGATGATTCCCACTCTTCATACACCTTAATTAAACCTAAATCAACCTTAATCATTAACAAAATATCCAAAATTATAGAACTTAGGTGTTGATACCCAAAAACTCATTGCTTTTGCTAAAAATCCATCAAGAACACCTACAACCTCAAAATGCCATAACTTTGTCAATTCAAATCTAAATTTGGATTTTCTTAATAGCAAATTTATTGGTTTTTCGTGAGGAATCCAAATCTATAAACCAGTTTCAGAAATAATTACATTTACCCTTTGAAATTAAGCAAAAACAAGAACTAAAGTAAAACTATAATTTTTTTAACAAACTTTTACAAAATGATAATGTACACTAGCTTACCTAGTTGTAGAACATCGCCAACTTGATCAATCCCTCTCAAATTCACCAGAATCTCCTTATAATCTTTGATCTCCTTCTCCAGATCTTTCTTTCTCTCCTTTAGATCAAATGAAAGGTTTGCATGTCATTCCATTCAATCCTTTATATGTAAAGTAAGGTGTTTTTATAGCCCTTGATCTCATGTACATCACCTATCTCTATATCAATCTAATGGCTTATATTGTGACCTCACAATCCATTAACTCTCCACTATTTCATCCTTGATAACACACAATGTAACTTAATTTGTCTAGTGATATATCCACACGTATCTCGAGGAACATCAATTATTAATGTTTTATTTTGCTAACTTAGGTTTCATTTATACAAATTAAACTATAGTCACCTTGAATTAGCTATTTAAGCCACACTAATCTAAAATTAAACTTACCACTTCACTCTCTACACCGGTCCTTTATCAGCACGTATCTCGAGGAGCATCCTCGCTCACGTCTCGCTATCTAAACACAAGTAGGAGTGACTTAGTAGTCTATACATATAATACACTAAGAATACATCACAACAAATCTAACATATACCTCACCCACGTCGCCTCGGTCAGTGCTTGTATCTCGATGCGGGGTCCCATGTCACGGGTCAATGATCCGATTAAGGAATTAAACTAGGATTAGGATTTTGGGTCTTGACAAATGTTACCAACTAATGAAAACTTTGCCCTCAAAATTAAAATCCAAGTTAAAGTTATAACTGACTCAAAATGGTACAAAACCTATATCGCATATAGTCTTCCCGCTTTCAAGTGAGTTCCGAGTCACCATAGAACTGCCACTTGACTAACACTTCCGGGATAGACTTGCCACTCAACTGTCGTACAGTATAAAATATATACTGACTACTACTCATAAGATAGATCCTCACTCAAGTCAATCTGGCTCAAGTCAACCGTCGGTCGTACGCTTGCCTTCAACTAGCCAATCGAAGCATAGAAATATGGAATACTAGATGAATCCCTGACATCTATGGAGGTAACTCAAGCTCATAAGCAACCTTCCCATCGCGTTTCTTGATTTTGAAAAGCACGATGAATCTCGGTGCTAACTTTCCTTTCAAACTAAATCTGTAAAGACACTTTCGATGAGAAACCTTCAAATATACAAAGGCTCCCTCAGTGTATGTAAGATCGATGCGATAAGTGTCTGTATACTTTTTTTGCCTCTCCTGGACCCCTTTAAGCCTATGGTGAATCTATCATACCTTCTCCGTGTGATCAACAACAATCTTAGGCCCCACTAACTCTCGGTCCTCTAGCTTAGTCCAACATGATGGCGGGTGACGTGGTATGCCATATAAAGCCTCAAATGGCCCCATTTCAATGCTAGCTTGATAACTGTTGTTGTATGCAAACTCACACAACCTAGGTACTCCTCCCAAGATCTGTGAAGCTCTAATATACAAGGCTGGAACATATCCTCAAGAACCTGAATAAACGTCTCAGTCTATCCATTAGTTTGAGGGTGAAAAGTTGTGCTGAACTTTAGGCGCATACCATACTGCTCCCGTATACTCCGCCATATACTGGATGTATACATTGCATTTCCGTCTGACATGATAGTCAATGGTACCCCATGCAGCCTGTTAATCTCTTCCTCGAACAATACATTCAACTGGTCAAATGCAAAGTGAGCTACAACTAGTAAGAAATGGGCAGATTTCGTCAATTTGTACGTAATCACCTAAATAAAATCGTGTCGTCTGGCAATCCTTGGCAATCCTTTGACAAACTCTATGGCTATATCTTCCTGTTTCCATCGCGGAATGGGAAGCAGCTGTAGCAACCCTGTTGGAAAATCCCACATTTCTTGATGAACTTCGATACATCCGCCATCATCCCAGGCCAGCGAAAATGTCTCCTCATGTCATGGTACATCTTGGTATTGCGTAGATGAACAGTGAACTGGGAACGATGTGAATCCTGAAGAATCTCATCTCTCATTTTTGCCATTGACGGTATCCACAATCGTATCTGAATCTCCGACATTGATCCGTCATCTCTATCCAATCGACACAATCATCACTTTGGGCTAACTTATTGAATTACGAGTACAAGATGTCGGCTCTCTAACCATCTGACAGTCTCTATGTAGACATTGTTTGTAACCTCATCTGTGCACATATCATCACCCGAATTTCTATAGGAATAGCTGACTGACTCGTCATCACTTCTGCCTCGAGTAATCCATACTCATGTGTCATATGACACGTGACAACCTCGTCATCTCCAATCCATATCCTACTCAGTGCATTTGCAACTACGCTAGCTTTTCTTGGCTGATATTCCAAAGAAAAGTCATATTCCCTCAGAAATTTCAACCATTTGCACTGTCTCATATTCAACTCTTTCTATGTGAAGAGATATTTTAGACTTTTTTGATCAATGTAGATTGTGAATCTCTATCCATACAGATGATGTATTTATATCTTTAGTGTAAACACCATCGCTGGAAACTCTAAATCATGAGTGGGATAGTTCTTCTCATATAGCTCCAGCTGTTTGGACGTATAAGCCATTGTATCGCTGTCCTGCATCAATACACAGCTTAAACCCGTATGATAAGCATCTATATGCACTAAGAACCCGTATCTAGCCTTTGAAAACACTAATACTAGTACGGTGGTCAATAACCTCTTTAGCTGAGCAAATGCTTGCTCACACTCCTCAGAATAATTAAACACAACATCCTTCTGAGTCAATTTGGTAATCGGTGAAGCAAGCTTCGATAAATCCGTCACAAATCTGCGGTATTACCCTGATAACCTTAGAAAAATCCTAATCTCAATAACTAACGTCGGTGCTGGCCAATCTATAATAGCCTGAATCTTGGTTGGATCTACTGCAATCCCTGCTGCTCCAATAACATGACCTAAAAAATTGACTCTGACAGCAAAAATTCACATGTGCTGAATCTCGGTTCTCAGGCCGAGTATTAGACTTTATGCCCACTCTCGGGTCACTTTAAGGGTTGGTAACCCTGATTAAAGACTCATTTGCTATTAGTAAATTTAGGGTCATTACAGAGATGCTGTGGTATGGCGGACCGCACACACAGCCACCTACGGAGAGCAGAGTACTTGGCCAGAGTTCAGGCATATTTCTTATAATTAGTATATTCTGATCGAGGTTAAGCTGAGAGTGAGAAAAGAGTTTTTTTAATTTGAGGTAAGGTATCTAGATGATGATTTAGTACATGGAGATTTTTTAATACCTGCTTTAGTTTGCGATAGACGTTGTTAGAACCGAGCGACTTTAGGTCCATTACTTTATTTGAAGACTCCGACCAGAGATAGGTGGATCCATCGTGTCGACGAGGGCCATGACACTGCATGATGTCTACGAGAGGGCATTGGACCATGAGACATATTTGATGAGGAGCGATATTGTCGCCGCTCCAATGCATTAGGACAGTTATAGTGGACATGGCATGTTGGACAAGAAAGGAAAGAGGAACCACGATCAGAGAGATCAGAGGGGACGGAGGCACAAACATGATGATGGTCAGGTGATTAACGCCGATGTAGTTGTACCTGTGCAACCACAGTAGGTTATGGTAGTCCAATAGTTGTGGAGCCATATTCAAAGTCAAGGCAAGAAATGGATAAATGTGAGTCAGTAGTGGCAAGGACATGGTTATAGGGCCTGTAGACAGTAAGGTCAAGGCTCCGGGTAGAGGCAACATGTCACATGTTTCAGATGTAGTCAGAAGGGGCATTACAAGAGTGAGTGTACAAGGGAGTCAGTGCCACTATTAGTAGCTCAACTAGTGTAGGAGAGCGAGCAGGTGCACACAGTTGTCCTACCATACAATGATGTGTCTCAGTCGCTTGTCAAAGGTATGTTGGTTATTCTTGGTCATCTTATGCATACATTGATAGATTATGGTAGTACATTATCGTTTATCTCAAAACGGATGGTATGAGAGTTGGGTTTGACACTTTAGAGTGTTAGCACCTACCTTATCCTCACCACACTCGCGTTAAGGATAAAATATACTATAACTGAATTTGTAGAAATTGTCCAGTCGAGATTGGTGGTCATCAATTACCTATAGATATCCGAGGATCAGAGTGCCTATAGTTTGATATACTTTTAGGCATGGATTGGTTGGCGGCATACCCCGCTTAATTGGACTATTTTAAGAAGATGGTCACTTTCTAGATTTCAGGGATTCTCAAGTTCACCTTCACTAGAATCGTGAGATCACTTCCGATCACTAGAGTTAGGTTAACGACCATCCAGGAGATGAAGATTCTTATTGGGATAGTAGAGTTCAATGAGGGGCCAGTGACTAGATTTGAGGATGTCCCAGTAGTACGTGAGTTCCCAGATGTTTTTTTTGAGGATTTACTTGGATTACCCCTGCCCAAATAGGTAGAGTTTATAATCGAGTTAATGCCAAGCACATAGCCTATAGCGAGTAGACCATATTGTATGTCACGACTGGAGTAAGAGGAGTTGAGGGCTAAACTAGAGGATTTATCGAAGAAAGGTTTCATACACCTAAGTATGTCACCCTAGGGAGCACCTGTCCTATTTGTAAGGAAGAAGGACGGTAGCATGAGGATGTGCATAGACTACAGGTTGAATCAAGTGACTGTCAGGAATAAATATCCTTTGCCCAGGATCGATGACTTATTCGACTAGTTGGTAGGAGCCCAGTTCATCTCCAAGATTGATATGAGATCATGATATCATCAGTCGAGGATCGGAGAGGAGGATATACCCAAGATGGCGTTCAACATACGTTACGGGTTATTTGAGTTCACTGTCATGCCATTTGGGCTGATAAATGCGCCGACTGTATTTTATGTATTTGATTCACCGAATCTCGAGGTTATTTTTGGATCGATTCATGATAGTCTTCATGGATGACATCTTGATTTACTCTAAGGCTCGTGAGGACCACGAGAGGTATCTTAGAGAGACATTGAAAAATCTGAGAGAGGATATATTGTATGCCAAGTTTGGTAAGTGCGAATTTTAGCTTTCTTAGGTGTCATTTTTGAGACACGTGTTCAATGACAGAGGGATATCAGTAAACCCAATTAAGATTCGCGCTATCATTAATTGGCATACACCGAGGTGCATGATAGATGTCAAGAGCTTTTTGAGATTAATAGGATATTACCGGTGGTTTGTATAGGATTTCTTTTAGATTGCTGCACCGATGACTAGATTGACCAAGAAGGATGTGGTTTTTGATTGGTCTAGAGAGTGCGAGGTAGCCTTTATAGATTTGAAGAAAAAGTTAACCTCTACACCGTTGTTAGTATAGCCAAAGCCTGGTTCACATGGATCCTTGTGGCACTAGACCGGGATGCATACTGATGTAGGGAGACAAAGTAATATCATACTTGTCAAGTCAAGTTGAGGACCAATGATAGGAATTATCTAGAGCACAACCTGGAGCTTGCAGTGGTCGTATTTTGCATTGAAAGTGTAGAGACATTACCTCTATGGTAAGAGGCTTACACTATATATAGATCATAAGAGTTTGAAGTATCTATTTACTCAAACGGATCTGAACATGAGACATCAACGGTGGTTGGAGTTGCTGAAAGACTACGACTCTGCTATCGAGTATGAGCATGGGAAGGTGAATGTCGTAGCAGATGCTCTGAACAAGAAAGGACAAGATAATGAGACAGTGGTTTGCCAGATGACCCAAGAGTTTGGTTTACTCGAGACGGCAGTAGTTATGAGTTTGTGAGAGGTTCCAGATATTGTAGAGGCACATATTTTTGGACAGATGAGAGTACCGATAGTATCCATTCCGCGTGTTTTAGAGTGTTAGAGAGCTAATGCGATGTTTTAGAGGTTTAAGGACATGACACAGAGTCTAGATTTCTTAGATTGGCGCGAGTCCATTGATAAGTGTTTGAGACACTGAGGTAGATTGTGAATACCAACAATGGCAAAGTTATGCGATGGTATTCTTTAGGAGCCTCATAGATCCAGGTACACAGTGCATCGCGGCAGAACCAAAATGTAGCATGATATGCGACAGTTATTTTGGTAGTCGGGGATGAAGGCAGATGTCAGCCCGTTTGTAAGGAGTTGTGAGGTGTGTTAGCAGGTTAAGGCTGAGCATAAGATGTTTGGAAGACAATTGCACCCACTATCTATCCTACAGTGGAAATGGGAACACATCACTATAGACTTTGTTAGTAGGTCGCCGATGACCTTGTGCAAGCATGATGCTATTTGGGTAATCATGAATCGACTGACGAAATCATCGCATTTTATTCCAATTTCCATGAAATATAGATTTCCACAACTGAGCACGCTCTTAGAGCAAGAAATTGTCAAACTACATGAAATGCCATTATTTATAGTGTCAGACAGAGACAATCAACTTACTTTGTAGCTTTAGCAAGCCATGCAGAAGCAATATGGTACTAGACTACAGTTCAACACGGCTTTTTATCTGCAGACTGATGGGTAGTCGAGAGAGCTTATTCAAATATTTGAGGACATGCTCAGAGCTCGTGTGCTTCAACTTGGAGGGTCATGGGAGGAGTTTTTGCTACTTTGTGAGTTTGCCTACAACAACAACTATCAGGCCACTATTGGGCATAACCTAATGATGCAGCTGCCGTTAGGCCTGAGGTTGTTGTAGATCATACAGAGAAGGTCCGACTAATTTGTCAGAGGTTACAGGCTGCTTAGGATAGACAGAAGAGGATTGCAAATAAGTATTGTGATGGGCTAAGTTATGAGGTGGATGAATGGGTCTACTTGAAGGTTTCTCCCTTGAAAGGTTACTAGAGATTTGGGATTAAGGGAAAACTTGCACTGAGATTCATCGGCCATTTCAGATAGTCCGAAGAGATGGGGAGGTCGCTTATCAGTTGAGATTGCCAAACCAGGTGGCAGGGGTTTATGAAATTTTCTATGATGAGGTTGTCCAGATCAAAACCGAGACTGATGGTTGATATAACTGGATTGAGGTCAAACCAGATGTGACGTATGAGGAGCACCTCATTGAGATATTGGATCGCAAGGTATATACTCTCAATAGGAAGGAAATACCACTTGCACTCGTTCGTTGGTAATATCATAAGAAGGAGGGCCTCATTTGGGAGAAAGAGTCTACCATGCAGGAGTGATACCTCCAATTGTTCCAAGGTTAATATTTAAGTTAGGCTTGAGTTTAGGATGTAATTACTTTTATTTAGGAAAATCGTAACGACCCA
Organism: Stephania cephalantha; assembly: GCA_039657325.1. Lineage (NCBI taxonomy): Eukaryota > Viridiplantae > Streptophyta > Magnoliopsida > Ranunculales > Menispermaceae > Stephania > Stephania cephalantha. The sequence continues at coordinate 19,227,485 of CM077577.1, forward strand.
TTTTCATTAATATCGATTAATTGATTAATTATAGATTAGGACCCTAGGCTCAGGCCCACGTGGACGTCGCGGAAAGCCTAGGGCACACCTGACGAGGTAGATTTTGGTTATTTTTGTATGATGCATGTTAACTTATTTTTTTGTTAGTACTCGAGTCGCATTAGTGTTAAAATCGCAATTGATTGCATTGTGTCTGCGTTGCGATAAAAGCGTAGGACGCTGCATGGTGCGCATAATGCTGGTGTATGGGGTAGTAGAGGGTTAAAATATCTCATCACCCCTCACATCACCATTACATCACCATCTCATCACTCATCCCTCATCTACAAATCAAAACCCAAAATTTTTTTCTCTCTCTCTCCTTTCCCTCTCCAACCAATCCTCTCTTCTCCCCCTCTTATTTTTCTTCTCATTCTTCTCTAAACTCACTAAGTTCTCGTCTTACTCTCATAAGCTTTCCTATCTCTTATGACACTTTCAGTCTCTCTTTCGGCTCGACATCACCACCTATCTCGCCAGTGACCTTCCAAGACCGAGGTAAGTGTTCGTTGTTGTTTTTGAGATTTTTGGATAAATTTGAGAGTTTTAATGTTGGTATTGTGTTATTTGTTGAGTTATTGATGTTAATGTCGTTGATGCCATTATCATTGTAAAAAAATCATTAAAAAAGAGGGGGGTGATGTCTCTGGAGAGATGAAATTTTATCTATCCAGAAACGAATAAGTGGGGGAAGGGGGTAGCAAGTGGGCTGGGCCTAGCTACCCCAAGCCCGGGTCATGCCGACAGGCCTAGACCCAGGGGGTCGAACGAGCCAGCCCTAACCCGTGCGGCCCGGTTGTGCCGAATCGAGCTCGGTTTAGGCCCAACCCTATTTAATAAAAAAATAAAATTATTAAAAAGAAAATTAAATATAATTTTAAATAAAATAAATTACAGAAAAAGAAAAATAGGTAGAAAATTATGAAAAAAAATCTAGAAAAACCAAAGAAAATATGAAAAATTAAAAAGATAGAAAAAATATTTTGAGATTTTTCAAGCGTTTGGAACCCCAGTGTAACTCGAAAAGCGTGCCATAACTAAAATTTGGAATAAAATTCTAATTTTTGATTATTCGTTATAAAATAATTAATAATGAAATTAAACATTTTAAAATGAAAAAATTGGACACCAGGGAATTAGGAGACTAGTTTAGTGTCGGGTGCGCAGTTCGAAGTGCGAGTGGGTCATTTCGAAGCGATTTCACGAGCGTCAGGTAAGTAAACCCACAAGAAAGTTAGCTTAGAATTTACTTATTTCTCTTGAAATTTACTAATTTCACTATTACTTTTTGCCAGTTTTGCTTGCATACTTATGCTATTCCCGCGTGTGTCTGTGTATGGTCAAAGGGACGATATGACCCCTTTTCGGCACTCTCGTAAATGATGATCCGATTGTTGCTATGGTGTTGGTCATACCTTAGACTACGCGTAAGAGTCATCTCCGCAGGTTGATGATCTCAAGAGTGGGTTGACGTGAGGCTCGCATCCGTCACGAGTTCCTCTCTTTCGAGGCATTTGGCGAAAGTCAACCTTCTGACCAACAAAGTTCCTCATTTCGACTATGAAGAGGAGGCGGGGATTTCCTCGCCACCAGGACTTTCTCGGTTTAATATTTGCATCCCTAGGTTCGACAACTATCCACCATATTCGTGTTCCATATTTTTGATTATCTTAGTGACTTATATTCATGCTTTACATTTCCGTTTATTTACATTATCTGTATGAATTGTAGCCGTTTACTTGGATTTCTTGTGAATACTAACTGAGTTTCTCTGGGATTTTCTCACTCGAGATTTGTTAATGTTTAGTGGAAAATTTTAAATCCTACGACGGACGTGCCAAGGGAAAGCGGTGCTTGGTGACTACCTCTGATCTAAACACCCCTACTAGCTTCACTCGTAGGTATTTGTATTTACATATATACTATTTTTGGGATTATTTGGGGACAAGTGTGCAAGTGATATGGCATGACCTGGTGACGTGTTCGACGCTGTGGCGATGCCCAGTTTGCCTCGAAATTTGGGGCAAGTTACATGCACTAATCATAACGACTAAAGTTTGTTGGTGATAAAGACGTGTAGGTGACAATGAGTTGGTATTGGTTCTAGTTTAATTGGTATTTTCCCAAGAATAAAGAAGATTGAATAGTTTTTCTTGAGACACGTCTAGTGTCTTTTGGTTTTTTATATAGTAGAGATAATAAAATACCATAAATCATGCATTAATTAGTACCAATTAAATGTTATAATTTTTTCATTTATTATGTTTGAAAACTGAATTGTTGATAATTATATATTTTTTAAACCGTTACATATACCTCATACCATTTACAATTACATTTCGAATAAAAAATAACAATAAAAAAAAAAATAAAACATACGATTTAAAATAAAGAAATAATTAAGAACAAAGGAAATATAATGTTTAATTTTAAATTGTACTAGTCATAAATATACACTATATATGTCGTAATGTTATATTCTTACCATATATGAGACGACCCAAACCCCAGTGAGCCTAGACCGATGATAAGTGATTATTTATACATACATATAGGGTTAGTTTAGTCAAATATTTAGTATAAATATCCTTAAATGAGTGCTAATTCATGGTATTATTGCATTTTTAGGGAATTAAGGTGTAAAGGAAGGAATTGAGAAAAAAAGGGAAGAAACGGAGCATAAACATTACAATGTGGGAACATAATGAATGGTGTGGGTGAGAATAAAAAGTGAGAAAATCAACTCCGGAGGTTTGGCGAAGTGGCAGCGCTATGCCGTATAGGGGACGGCGTCGGAGGAGCGGTGGACAACGCCGGGACACCAGGGAATGAAAAAATATATAATCAGAGTCGGCATAGTGGTAGTGCCATAGCTTAACACACACGACACTGGGGCAGTAAATGACAATGCCAAACACGCAGGAAATAGAAAGTAGAGTTTTAATTCTAGTTAAATTGTAAAGTAAGGTTTCTAATTATTATTAAAGAGTATAAATAGGTATTAGGACATGGTAAACTATCCACATACCAACCATTAGCCATCATTAGAGTAATTTAACATACGTTTTACATTGAGTTTGATTATTAAAGAGTTTATGTGAAGAAAATATTGAATAATTTATATTTGCAACTCAAGTTTGGTTTCGTTGATTAAATTCAAGGTAATATTTATAGTCATCTCTAATTTGGAATGATGTCCATTATGAAATGCGATATGTGTGTTTCAATAAATTGCGAGTAGTCTGTTTATCTTAGAGATCAATGGATCCTATGGTATGAATGTTATGCTTTGAATAGGAATGAAAAGTGATAATAAAAGTGTAATGGTTAGAATTTGTATTAATTCTGAACATAATGATTTAGACATCTTGATCACGTGTTTAATGAACTTAGGCTTTAAAATTTTTCATGGCCATTAAAGCTTTTAATCTGGATATGAATGGTACAACAATAAAATACATAACATCGAGAGATAGTTGTTGATTAGGGAGGCGTGGATAGTAAAATTAGTTGGTTATGAATCCAATGATTTGAGACTTAAAGCAATGTGGAGCTTACGTCATTTACACCGATAGGTGGAGTTCTAGTTTGCACATTAGAATCTTCTCCATCACGATAGTGGGTTGAAGTGGTTTTGAAGGAAATTTGTCTATTCTAATTAGGCATTGCACGCAATATATGAAGATGTAAACATGAATATAAAGCATAATATTAAATTACCTAGGTGAAGTTGCGAACTAAGATATCCTCAATATGAGAGTTCAAGTAAAGTTAATTTGATTTGTTAGAATAGTTTAGTTTAATATAAAAACTAATTAAAAAGTAAATCCTTTAGCAATAGTTCAATTTAAATAGGTAATTAACAACTAATGCAAAAGCCTTTCCCTAAAGACGATATCCGTGATCAACGTAAGTTGATTGCACTATTACTACAATCGAGTTATTATACTTGCGACACTCACATCAAGTTTTTGGTGTCGTTGCCAGGGAAAGGTGTTACGACCCGTTACATTAAGCTGGTGATTAGTACTAATCCAAATCCTAATTAATCTGAGTTAGGCTCGTGATTAAGTTTGACGTACCTCGAATAGCGTGTGCATGCATTTGCATGATGTATGGTGTTTGTTTGAATTGTTAAATAAATTTATATATAGGTTGTCGTATAATACAAAAATTATACACGAGCCTATAGAACGGGAAATACCCAATAAACTAAGGTTTATCGAGACACCAAGTGTAACGAGGGAGTCGTAATAAGAGTGTGCACGCTCAAGAACACTTGTAGGTATGTCCGATGAGTTTATTGGTGAATAATACGTGATATATATATTTATATGTTTTTAAATATATAAATATATATATTGGAAAATAAAAGAATATTAGAAATATATGGATTATCGAATCATCTCGAAAGAAGCATAAGTGCTTGATATGTCAAATTTTGTGTCTCTTTAAGCTATGTCATTTTAATGCATCAACCACATGATCGGTCTCGAGATAGCATGATGCGTATCTCGAGAAAAATCCATATATAAAAACAAAAATTCATTTTTATCCAATTCAATAGAAAATTCGAGAGGGTTCGGGAGGTTGGTTCAATTCCGGATCAAAGGAGTTCGTTCCGTGAGCCGAATTCAATCTAGTTGAGGAGCTTAAACGGATTAGAAGCTAGTGATCATCACTTTGATAAGTTTGATTTTTGAGTTTGTTGATATTCAATTATCTCGTGATGATAAGATCTCTGTAAATTGAGGTTGTTATTTTTTTGAATTGGTTTATAACCACATTAGAGGTCCTCTGAATCATTTAGGAGTGTAATTATTGAGTTTGGATGTGGTTTGGGTCAAGTTTGGATCAGTCGAAGTGTGCTGGTGTTGCAGGTCTGGTGCCCATAGCGCGCTACACGTCTTGGGGAAGATGATTGACATACAGATAGCGCGCTATCCATGTCAGGTAGCACGCTATCAGACCTCAAAAGTGTGTATGAAGTTCAGTAGTGCGAATAACGCACTAGCACTGGGACATAGCACGCTATCCACACTCAGATCAGTACAAAACTGATTGGATTTGGGTGGTTTATCGAGAGTTTTGGGTATAGGGGTTCTAATTAGAGTATACTAGACCTAAATTTACAACGAATGATTGGTGATAGGTTGAGGAACACAAGAGGAAATGTGAGATGATTGGAAACTTAAGGAATTTGGGAAACGGAGACTTAAACCCGTGGAAAGTACAGATTCGCTTATTTATCAATATTGCATAGCTATTTAATATATATAGCTCATGTAGTTGTTAGATTGAAATGGGGGATTGTGTACACTGTAATGGTTTTTCTAATGAACAGAAAATGGTGTCTAATGTGATTAACGAGAGTAAGATCCTGGAATTGAGACGAGGTGATATAGGAGATGGGTTAGCTTCCCGGCCTATATGTAACATCATACTCAGTTAATAGGTTGCGTAGGTTTCATATTCACTAGAGGGTTTAAGATAGAACCATTAGGCATTAATCGATTGGCTAAACATCATATATGCGCGGTGTGTTGGTTTATCACTCGTATTAAAGCGCCGGTGGGTAATCATCCTAGTTTTATAAATAAAATAAGGGTCATAGTGTAATAGTCCAAAGACATTAGCTTTACATCCGTTTATGTATTGAATTTATATGATTTCCATATTCTTGTTAGATATCATTGGTGCATGTTGTTATTGCATGATATCCTTGAATATTATATGGAATGTTGATGACTAGTGTGAATCCCTACTTACTGAGCAAGTTGGAGCGCTCACCCCAATTAACATTACAGGTAGATCTAACGAGCGCTAAGACTACGGGATGGAGAAGTTATAGGAGTCTTGAACTTCTCTTCGATGTAACGACTTTCTCTGGTCTTATATATTTGTATTGAATAACAGTTTTGTAATATCACATGAGATGGGTGATTATATAATTGAGGTTTGTTTCGGTTTGTTTTTAATATTGTATATCTTATTTTGGTTATCGAAAAATGTTTTAAATTTTCGCTGCGTATATTATTTGTTTTATTTCGATAATCGATATATATTAGTGCTTATCAGGTGTAGGTGATAAGGTTGTTGGCTCTAGTTAAGTTTGGTAAGTGTAATATGGGCTTAATTAGGGTTTCAAGCGGTATTGCCCTAATCAGGTTAGGGGATGCTACAGTTTGGTATCAAAGCCTAGGTTAGCCAAGGTTTCTAAAACTTGGTTTATTTATTCTGAGATTTATTAGAATCAAGGGATATCTCCGATATAAAAAGGTTCAGAGTACTAGGTTTAAGAGCTTTGTTACATTGAATAACTCTGATACAGTGTGGTGCCATAGTTTATGGTTTATCACTTTTAGGGATAAAGTGGTAACAATAATACAGTTGGGTATCATGGACAAAGCTCTAACCATACATTCACTTTTGGATGGTGTTCAAAATGAATGTTAGCCTACTTTAAAAGTTCAAGGTAATCTGATTACCCTAATAACGGAACTTAAGTTTATCGACTCGAAGAGTGGTCTCGAGTTATGAATAAGCTTAAGGTTTGATAAATGATTTTTATTATGATTTTTGGGAGTAACCAAAAGATAAAAGACTGAAATATGTTATTTGTTGTGTATATTATATCTACGTGGTAGATATAAGAATTATGTCTTTTCTGAACAATAATAAGATGGTTGAAGTCCATCTATTTCTCATGATATGAGAAGGTGTTGGAGGTAAGAGCTCTAAAAAGTCTTAACCTCGGGGATAGACAAAAAGGAAATACATAAGAAAAGTTACAAATATGAAATAGAATTCTTGTCCAAGTAACATTTTCAATGATCTTTGTTCTTACTGATATTATCAGATAAATAATAGTCAGTGAAGAAGTATTGATTGGATCAAGACCTTAAGGTGTGTATTAGGAGAATGGAAATTATAAAATAATGAAATATTGAATGACTTTCGGCAAAACTCAAAGGTGGCGGACCACTTTGAGAGGTGATTTAATACTAGTATTGAGACTAGTATGAAAATAATGAAAGTTATTCAATTAGCAAATTAGTGGTTAATGATAAAAGTCTAATGGAGGTTAGGAAACCACAAATGCAGTTACACTTCATAAGTTGTTATGAAGTTGATATTCCAGTTATGGTGTGAATCCATATTGGAATATCAAGTGGTTGATTAGATAATAAAAGAAAGTTTAATTTAGAATATAACAGTGAGTTGGTATGATATCCTAGGCTGATCTATTAGACTGGTATAGTCTAAATTGGGGAGAATGAGTAGTTAACAAATATGAGGATTTTGAGAAATCTTAAGAATAACGTATAGTAATGGGAATGAGTATTCATTGCCCAGGATTGACAACTCATTCTGAAAATAAGTGAAATCAGTGATTCTCAAGAGGTAGTTGAGATCTGATTTTCACAATGAAATGATCAGAGCTAATGATATATATCTTTATAAGATGATTGCAGGCAGGTGCTAGATCATTTAAAGTGGATGGTGAAAACCACTAAAACTTACTAGAACTCATACAATTTTCATAAATTAAGGGTGTCAAGTGAAAGAAAACCCTATTGTAATGAAGTTGTTATTATGTTATCAATAATAACATGGAATCTTTGAAGACTTATAGAATGCACGAGCAATTACCGTACATAATTGGAATTGGTAATGGTAAATTGGGTTAAACCAGCATTTCGCAAAGTGCCAGTGCTAAGTTTCAAAGTTTAATAAATTGAATGAGTGTTGAATATTAACAGTAAATCAGAGGACTTAACTGTGATTGAGACAATATGAGGTTGTCATATATTCAACACAATGGTAAAAAGAGGAAAGTAAACTTGAAATAATTGAATATTACAAACGATTGATCCTGGGATCTAGGTTATCGTTGTGTAATTTTTTCAATTAACTCAAGTATGTGATGGTTATTAGTTGAAATCGAATACAAGAATGCCTTGGAGGAAGGTGAAAGTATAGTTTGATTACAATGTTTACTTAACGAAACCTAAATTGTGGAAGAAGTTAGAGGTTCATCCTAAGACTTCTGATCTAGGTAAGAATGTATGGGTGACACTATAAATCAAAATTGTAACTCATATTTCCAGCTACATATATAGTTACACAATTGAGAGAATAACTATTGGAGATTTCTAATCTCGAGATAGTTAATTTTGTAGTTATACCAAATACAACAAGGCATAACTTGTAAATTAAGGATAAAGGTTGTTGAGAGTCTTTTAGTCATTCTTTGAGATTATGAGAATCTTCGAGGAATCATTGAAAGATAACCTAAAGAATATAACACTAGTGGACTGATGTAAGAGTAAGAAATGAATTTTAAACTGTGGAAGTTTGAAAAGTGGAATTGTCAGAGTGATAGAAATAAAAGGTAAGAAAGTTACTTTAAAACTTTCCTAAGTATTAGGAATTCACTCGAAACATCACTCAGCAAGGTGATTATGCTGACAATGCTTTGAAAAGAAAGGGACATAGGCTATAGTTATAATAAAAGTTGGTCAGTAACATCTCTTAGGTGAGATATTTATTGATGACCAAATGGAAGTCGTGCATAGGCACATCATCAGTTGAGTGGGCTAAATTGATAACTATTAGTCTGTTCTTTAAAGCTTAGATAGGAATTGAGCTAATGATGACTAAATGAGTGATGTATTATTGAAGAAGATTGATTGAGATTATCAAGTAGTTCAAGGATGACTACTAATTATTGATGTTGGAAAGGATGATCTCAAATCAAAATATTGAGCATCTAAGAAAAGTTCTTAGAACTTGAAACAAAGAGTGAGACAAGAATGTTGTGAGAATCTCATTGATTTTTTTAATACATTTATTCAGGTGAAGTCCAAAATTCATTGTGATGAAAATGAATACTTGGTGACCTGAAATGAAAAAAAATTGACGGTGTCAATTTTATAAAGAAATATGAGATATATCAGTAGGTAGAAGCTGAATAATTTTAACCTGGAGGGTTGTATTATTCTTGCTTATATGAATGATATTTCATACCCAGAAATTCGTGATGAATTAACCTAAGTTGTGGTGACAACTGAAGGTTATTGATATAATTGTAAAACTGACAGAGTTTAGAAATTTCTTTCCATTACTATGGTTTAAATCCTCGTGGAAAAGTAAGCGAGATGTATGTATGTGGAAGAGTTGAGAGTTGTGGAGAACCAGTATTAATATTTCGGTAAGGAACCAAAAATCTACTTCTCAAGAGGGAAAAGATGTATAATAGCTGGGAGGGACCTTTCTCAATCTTAATATAATATATATGAAGTTGACCATGGTTTCCAGAGAATATAGTTTCCGAGCTTGTGACTTGGAAAGTATGAATTACTGGAAGAAATATTTATGTGAGTTCTTTGGTGTTGACTTTAACAGGCTATATATAGGATTGAGGTATTTACCTTAAAAATTTGTATGCTTTACTTTGTCGTTAAATGGTGTGGAATGAGAAGTAATGATATAAATTTGTTAGATCCTGAGTAATTTAGAACTATACAAAAAGGTGTTATCAGACTGTCAATATACAATTGCAACTCAAGTATATAGAGAAAATGTAGCTATTAATAGAGCTTCTCAATTTAGACTTCATGAGGAAATGACGATGATGATGATTTGTGTAAGTTTAGTTGATACATCATCAACTGAAAGAGCTAATTTTGGAGCTACTAATCTGATCTTTTGAGTTTAGATTCAAACTGAATTGGAGAAAATTCAGTGGTGATTAGTTGTAAGAAAGCTAATCAGGATTATATACAATGTTAGAGGTTAACAACTAGTGTAGATTATCCTGATTGGTCAATGTCCGATAATGTTGCGTTACTATTTAAGGATAGATTATGGATTCCAGTTCAGGATCAGGTGAGGTAGTAAGTGCTACGAGAATCTCATAGATCTCTTTACTGCATTCATCCAGATAGCAGTAAGGAATATCATGAAATGAGGCGCCTTTATTTATTGTTAATCTGGGATGAACAATAATGCTGTGGGAATAATAAAAAAATATGAGATATGTCAGCAAGTTAGGAGTGAGCATAAGAAACCCGGAGGTTTATTGCATTCACTGCCTACTTCTGAATGGAAATGGGAACATAGATCGGTGGATTTTGTTTCCAGTTTATCTCTGAGTTAGCGTAAGCATAATACGGTAAAAATTGTAGTTAACAGTTGATGGAGTCTGCGCATTTCTCGCCAGTTTCTATGTGAAATCCTCTTGATTGTTTATGCAAAATATACATATATGAGGTGTTAGATTGTGAGGTAAGCTAGCTTCAAGGTATATTGAGTCGTTCAAAGTATAGGAACTGATTAATCCTAGTACTTACAGGTTAAAGTTGGCTCCTCAGCTAGTTGGTGTTATTAACATCTTTCATAAGTCTATGTTCATAAAATGAAGACTCAGTTCATTCCAAGGATTGGTTGGAATGAAAGTGATTTTTGGGAAGACTTATCTTACAAAGAGCAGTCAAGTGGGTTACTTGATCGTAAGATTTTAAAAAGCTGAGAACCAAAGAGATTTTTTGGTTATAGTGAAATAGGGATCTCACAAAGATGAGGAACTAACCTGAGAGCGGAAGTATGAGAAATAGTTCCCATTTCTCTTCAAAACTATAGGTAATTTCAGATTACTTTAATTTCAAGGACAAAATTGCTTTAAATTGGGGAGACTGTAACGACCCGTTACCTTAAGCTAGTGATTAGTACTAATCCAAATCCTAATTAATCTGAGTTAGGCTCGTGATTAAGTTCGGCGTACCTCGAATGACGTATGCGTGTGTTTGCATGATATATGGTGTTTGTTTGAATTGTTAAATCATTTTATAATACGAAAATTATACACAAGCCTATAAAACAAAAAAAATACCAATAAACTAAGGTTTACCGGGACACCTAGTGTGACGAGGGAGTCATTGCAAGAATGCGCACGCTCAAGGACACTTGTAGGCATGTTCGGTGAGTTTATTGGTGAATAATACGTGATATAAATATTTATATGTTTTTAAATATATAAATATATATATATATATATATTGGAAAATAAAAGAATATTAGAAATATATGGATTATCGGATCGTCTCGAACAAAGCGTAAGTGCTTGATGTGTCAAATTTCATGTCACTTTAAGCTGTGTCATTTTAACGCATCAACCACACGATCAGTCTAGAGATAGTGGGACGTGTATCTCAAGGAAAATTCATATATAAAAATAACAATTCATTCTTATCCAATTCAATTGAAAATTCGAGAGGGTTCGGGAGGTTGGTTCGATTTTGGATCAAAGGAGGTCGTTACGGGAGCCGAACTCAATCTAGTTGAGGAGCTTAAGCGGATTAGAAGCTAGAGATCATCACTTTGGTAAGTTTGATTTTTGAGTTTGTTGATATTCAATTATCTCATGATGATCAAATCTCTGTAAATTGAGGTTGTTGTTGATTTGAGTTGGTTTATAACCTCATTAGAGGTCCTCCTGGATCATTTGGGAGTGTAATTGTTGAGCTTGGATGTGGTTTGGGTCAAGTTTGGATCAGTCGAAGTGTGCTGGTGTTACAAGTCTGGTGCGCATAGCGCGCTACGCATTGGCCATAGTGCGCTACGCGTACTGGGGAAGATGACTGACATAGACATAGCTCGCTATCCATGTCAGGTAGCGTGCTATCAGACCCCAGAAGTGTGTATGAAATTTAGTAGCGTGAATAGCGCGTTATCTACACTCAGATCAGTACAAAACTGATTGGATTTGGGTGGTTTGTCGAGAGCTTTGGGTCTAGGGTTCTAATTAGAGTATATATACTAGACCTAAATTAACAACAAATGATTAGTGATAGAGGAACACTGAGGAAACGTGAGTTGACTGGAAACTTAAGGAATTTGGGAAACGGAGACTTAAACCCGAGTTAAGTACGGAGTCGCTTATTTATCAATATTGCATAGCTATTTAGTATATATAGCTCATGTAGTTGTTGGATTGAAATGGGGGATTATGTACACTGTGATGGTTTTTCTAATGAACATAAAATAGTGTCTAATGCGATTCAAGAGAGTAAGATCCTAGAATTAAGACGAGGTGATATAGGGATAGGTTAGCTTCTCGGCCTATATGTGACATCCTACTCAGTTAATAGGTTGTGTGGGTTACAATTCACTAGAGGGTTTAGGATAGAACCATTGGGCATTAATCGATTGGTTAAACATCACATATGCGCGGTGTGTTGGTTTAGCACTCGTATTAATGGCGCCGGTGGGTAATTGACTCTAGTTTTATAAATAAAATGGGGGTCAAAGTGTAATAGTCCAAAGACATTTGCTTTATATCCGTTTATGTATTGAATTTATATGATTTCCATATTCTTGTTAAATATCATTGGTCATGTTTGTTATTGCATGATATCCTTGAATATTATATGGAATGTTGATGATTAGTGTTAATCCATACTTACTGAGCAAGTTGGAGCACTTACCCCAATTAACATTACAGGTAGATTTGACGAGCGCTAGGACTACGAGATGGAGAAGTTATAGGAATCTTGAACTTCTCTTCGATGTAATGTTTTTCTCTGGTCTTATATATTTGTATTGAATTATAGTTTTGTAATATCATATGGGATGGGTGATTATATAACCGAGGTTTATTCTGGTTTTTTTTTAATATTATATATCTTATTTTGGTTATTGAAAAAGGTTTTAAATTTTCGCTGCATATATGATTTGTTTTTTTTTCGATAATCAATATACAGTAGTGCTTATCAGGTGTAGGTGGTAAGGCTGCTAGCTCTAGTTAAGTCTAGTAAGGGTAATCTGGGCTTAATTAGGGTTTCAGGTCGGGTAATGCCCTAATTAGGTCATACTTAGTTTGAAAAGTTGCTAAATTTTATTTTAAGTACTTTAATTTTCAGTTTATGAAAATAAAAATAACCAAAAAGTAGGCTAAAGTTTCAATTTGACTTTCTGCACTTGATCTTTTGGTGTTTTCTTTTTAGGGATACTTAGTGCATGCGTAGCAAAGGAGAGAATGACCTAGTGACTTATGACATGGAGATTGAAAAAACAAACAAAGGAAAGAAAAAGAAATGAGTCAAGATGGCTAAGGAGCAAGCTAGGAACCAACAACAGGGTCGCGGGAATAACCAACCCTTAGGTGATTTGGTAGTGCATAATAGAATGCGAGGACAGAGATGCATTCATGACGACTTCAAGCCAGAAGTTCAGGAGACGTACAGTAGAGTGATGAGGCTTCTAGCCAACACCACTGAGTTCGAACTAAGACAGTCTCTGATAAACATGGTGTAAAATAGTATGTTCAGGGGGCTATCCAATGAAGATCTAGTTGCACATGTTGAGAATTTCTTAGAGACGTGCAACACCGTGCACATCACCAGAGTTACAAAAGAGGTGATCAGGATGTGACTTTTCCCATTCTCATTGGGTGGAAAAGCCAAATCTTGGTTCTAAGGGCTGAATGCAGAGAGTATGACTTCATAATCAGAAATCAATAAAAGATTTCTCGATAAGTTCTTTCCCTCAGTGAAGGTCAACGAAATGAAACTTGAGATTAATCAATTCAAGCAAGAAGACACCGAGTCTCTTGGCGAGGCTTGAGAAAGCTTCAAAGAGATGCTGAGGAAATGTTTGGGACACGGATTTGTGAAATGGGCATAAATCCAGATTTTCTACTATGGGATAAACTACAGCACGAGTACGCTAGTAGATGTCGTATCATGTGGCTCTCTACTTACCTAGGATGAGGATGGAGCATTGGATCTCCTTGATCTTATGTCTCAAAATTCTATCATCGGTACTTGTTCCACAATAAGGAAACCCACAGAGCATTTACTAGATTGACTCGCAAGCGGTAATTATTCCACATCTATCAAATCTGAGAAGTCTGATGGCGAAATTTCATATGGGACACCAAGGTCTACAAATACCACAACAACCCATGAATCACCAAGGCATGGTGGTTAGCTAAATGGACATACAACAGGGAATGGAGTATGAGGACATCAACTTCATGAACAAACAAGGCTTTTTGAACAATTTCAGGACGAGAGGAGTGGCTCCTCAACAGTTTTATCAAGGATACAACAACAACCCAAATTTTTCTTATGGAAATCCTGATAATACACTATAACGACCTAAAATTTACTAATAGTAAATTCTTCCCTAATCAGGGCTATTGACCCGAGACGTGGCTGAGAGTGGGAACTCGGTCTGAATACTCATTGTGAGGATTGAGTAATATAGTACTTTTGAGTGATAAATGCCTAATGCGATGTATATGTGTAAAGTACTAAGTCAGTCATATTAAAATACAGATGTCGAGAGGTGAGTGAGGATGTACCTCGAGACACGTGCTGACGTAGGAGTGGGGTAGAAAGTGATGTGGTAGGTAAGTTAATTTAAGTTAGTGTAACTTAAATAATGAAATCAATGTGGTTATAGTTTGATTTGAATTAAATGTAATCTAAGTTAACAAGTTAAAACATTAATCATTGATATTCCTCGAGATATGTGTTGACACATCAAGCTCAATTGGTGTTAATAAGATGGGGTTATTGGAGAGTTAATGGAATTGCGTCAAGATGTAGGCCGTTAGATTAGTCTCGAGATACGCATACACATTAAGATTAATGTTTAGGAATCTGACTTATATATACATATGGAAGTGATAAGCATGCAAATCATTTTACATACCTTAAAAGTTAAGTAATCTGGAGAAGGAATTCTAGAGAAGAACATCAGCAAGGTTTATGGTGAATATATGAGAATTGAAGGTGTGAGATCAAGCTAGGGATGTTTTACAACTTGCTAAGTTTGTTTACACCTTTAGTTTAGTATAAATTGATGAATTAAATGGTATAATTGAAGTGTGTGCTGTTGTTATTGATATGGATGGTGTGTTGGGTCCTTGGTGGAGGGTAACAAGGGTCCGAGGCGTTGGTGAAGGCCATTTGAAGGAAAAAAAACTTAGAATTCAAAATGCAGAATTATGGGATTTCCTGCATCTAGCGCTAGTAAGGTTGAGTAGCTCACTAATGAGGTCATTGGTGCGCTATTCATGCTATCCAGCACACTAAGTGCTTTGACAGCACAAAAATCTGCAGTTTCCTAATTAGAAATTAAACACCTTAAACAAGCTTAACACCCTAACTGAGGGTTTAAACACGTTATAAAACATGTTAAATGATACCAGGAGTCTAGGGAAGAGTCTTAGAGGTTCAAGTACGTGTTTCGAGGTATCGAGAGATCAGATTAGTATAGGGACTTGGCGTGGCTTGTAAGTAAATAAATTGAGATATTTATTTATATTTCTTTCTGTTATGCTTCTTGTTTCCAGTAATTTGACTAATGTGATATTGAACTCTAAATGTCATGACTTTGTTGTCCTCTCTCATTATATGAGTTTGTTATCATGGCATTGGTTGTTTTTAAATGGTGTTCATTGACTCTAAATCATGTGCTATGTCAATTCTTGGTTGTTCAAAATGTTAATAGAAAAGCATGTTATTAGGTGAATGACTTGTGGTATTGTAAATCACATTCCTTTGTGTTCTTTTTGAGCTATTCCGTTATGGGTTCCTTATTGTGTTACTTCTTAAGTTGTGAAAATAGTTCTTGTATTAAAACCATTATAGAGATGGGCGCGACACAAGGGGTCACTAGATTTTCGATGATGTCGGGATCTTACCACTAGCTTGTGCGACACACGGGGTATAGTACCCGGGGTTGTCGATAAGTAAATATATAAACGAGTAATTATGGAGGCGTAGAGCTCAGCTCTGACCTTCAACAGAGATGTAGAGCACAACTTCATCCTGAGATAGTGGAATAGAGTTGATGTGATGTAATTTCATAGTCAACCGACCCTAGATCATTACTGTTTAGCAGAGTGTCGGTTTCATTTTGCTTAATTGGAGTATCCTACAGCATGATCCTTTTTCAGCTTTAGTTGTTATTGTTATACTTTCAGATAATTGTTGAATATATTTGGAAATGTGGATAAATGTCTCTTAGTGTTATTTTCTATATTACTGTACTCATTGTCTTTTTTATGACGGTGGGTGAAAATATTTTTAGTAGCAGACCAGGGAAGGAGAATATTGACGATTAGTTTTGAGCTATCGACAAATAGTTCTTGCTACTTTTGTAGGTGATCATTTTGTATATCTATTATTTATGTCTTTTGTATAACTTTAGGTTGTATATTGGGAAGAAAGACTAGACTTCTCTATTGTTTCATATATTACTTTGGTTGGTTTATATGACCGTCTATTTACCTGCTTTCCACAATAGGTGTTTTATAAATGCTTCTTGCTAATTTTATTAAGTCTTTCGCTAATGTTTAAAGTAATGATAACAATATCTTAATTAACTCTAATGATAAGGAAAAGAACATTAACTATGTTGATCGTGTCTAACGCGGTGAATAAAATTAAAAGGCTGACTAATACGTTGTTAAGTCCTACGTCGCATGGGTTAGGGGTTGATGACACGGGAATAAAATCTAGTGCTCCTCATGGTACTTGGTTTGAGGAGCCGGGCCGTCACATGAACTGAATTTACCTTAATGCTTTGAACAACAAATCTAACAAGGGAAGTTGGGGCAGAGTGACGAGATGACTTCATTAAAGTCTATTGAGAAGTATTTGCAAGCTATGGAAGTGAGAGATATAGAGCGCCATGAGAAGCACGAGAAAGCGTTCGAAGGAATAAAACAAGTCATGAAAAGGATGGATAATGAGCAGTCACAATCTATAAAGAACTTAGAAAGGTAAATTGGTCAACTTGCTATAGCCTTGAACTCAAGGAAAGAATGACAATTTCGTAGCAACACCGTTGCCAATCCCAAGAAGAACGTGATTGCCATTCTCATGATGAGCACTACGGCAACAAAGGAGCCAAGACAAGACTAGTAATGTACAAGCAAGAAGGGATACATGAGCACCATATGAAAGTGAGGAAAGACATGAATGATGGTTTCAACCTTGAAGAAAATGAAAGCGAAACTACAATCGAAGGCCAATAAAAAAAGATGAAGGACTTCCTGAAAAAGACCTACAAGGTAATGAGATCAAGTTGGTTCTAAAGAAACCATAACTTAAGCTCAAGTTCATCCCACGACTTCAAATATCAAAATGAGAGATCCTAGAGAGATAAGCATACCGATAAACATTGACGACCACCATTTTAGAAATGTCTTATGTGATACGGGAGCTTTGGTCAATGTCATCCCACTTATGTACATGATACATGCCGACTTGAAGATCAATTGCCCAGATACGATGAGTTTGCAAGTAGTAGATGGTAATTTGATACCTACTATAGGAAGAGTTTTTGAATGTGCATGTGAAAGTAGGTAGATTTACATTCATTGCGGATTTTGAGGTCATGAACATGGACGATGATGTGTCTATCATACTTGGGCGGCCATTATTGAATAAGGCCAAAGCAATTTGTAAACAAAAGAGAGGAAGATCACGATGAGTATCGATGAGCGCGATGATGCTAAGAAGGTTGTCTTTGTAGATGGTAAATAAGTACATCTAAACGGGAATGATATCATAATCTTCGATTGCAGATGGAGCTTGACTCGGACTAAACAAGTGAAAAGGTGTCTGGGTATTGATGATAAATCAAGTGTTACTGGGAGGCAACCCAGGGTTTTAAATTTTGAGTTTTGAAATTTCAAGTTGTTAAACTTTAGTTAGTAATTAGTTATTTAGTTTAATAATTACAATCAACAAGTTTTAATTCTGAATTTCGAAAATTTATGTCGAATGTGTAGGAAAGACAATTCGTTAGGTGATGATTAATCGGAATGAAAATGTCTCGATGACTCATGAAAGGGCGAAAAAGAACGAAGGAGTTCAAAACGGTGAAGGTAAGGTGCATGGGCAAATTGAAGGTAAAGTTCATTAATTTTTTATATTTTCATGGATTTTATGTGGTCACGACACCTTATGTGAGTTATACACAAAGTTAGAAAGTCGGAGGAGAGCTGAAAGAGAATTAGCGAAAAATTATACGCAGAGATGTAGACTGTGAAGTTGATGTCGTGGGTATATAATCCACAGTGCCGAGGTAGCAACAGGCTAAAAAATGAAAAAAGTCCCACTACGTCGTTGAGGCAGTGGCAACGCTATCACGACGTTGTGTCTATAAGGCACGATGCCGGGGTCGAACAAAGGGGTTTAAACCCCATTTCTCATTCATTCTACACATTTGCACCAAAACCCCACTACAACTACCAAGCATACATCCCTTTAGAACCAGATTTTGATCATTTTTAAGTGAGATTAGTGAGTTCCTAGTGATTTAATGAAGAAACAAGTATTTTGTAGTTAGCACAAAGTTGAGAGCTAGGGCTTGGATTTGTTAAATTTGACTACAAAGAGAGCTTGGGTTCTAGTTGGTGAGAAAAGTTAGAAGGCTTGGATTGAAAAAGACATGGAGGAGTGATCTACACCGAAAATTAATCCGGCATTGAGGTACATTTATAATTTCATCTAGTTATGCATTGAATTTTAAAAGTTTTAATGATATTGTATGAAATTATGGAATTGAGATTATAGGATAGGTTTTGTAAGATTGTGTGAATGTGAGCATTAATATTACCCATGAAGACTTAGTTGATGTCTTTGCATTAATTGGCGTATGCATGATCCGTGTTATATGAATTTTTGATTTTCTTAGGTGATTTCAAGATCGAGTTGCATTGCATTATTGTTGTTAGTTGTTTGAAATTGGAAGAAAATGGCAAGAACAAAAAAACAAGTTAGCCAAACTATAGTAAATAATTTTGAGACATCTACCTCTAGAAACCCCAACGAAGAAAAGCCTAGACCTTTTAAATCTAGAATTTTCATTTGTAAAGATGGTAAGGAACAATATGAGAAAATTTTACTTGGGGAGTTCATTTGTGAAAGGGGAATTAATTTGCTGGCCAAATATGATAAAAGAGTGAATAATCTCATTAGGCACCAAAATTGGGAGCAATTTACTCAAGATTATAAAAATAACAAAGTGAAAGGAGTGAGTGGGATTATTTTTGAGTTTTATGCTAATGCAAAGTTCACAGCTAAGGATGAGCTAGTGAAGGTGAGAAGGGTTTTAGTTCCCTTCAATAGACATAAGATCAATAATTTCTATAGGTTGGAGGAATTAAGTTTATATGAATCCGAATCGACTTTCCCGACCAGATTATATGAAAGACCCTATCAACTGTACCCATTTAGAGCCATAGAAGATGCATTGCTTGTCCCAAGAGAACAAGGATGGGTCATAAGAGCTAAGAATGTGCCGAAGCACATAAAGAAGGGGAGCGTTATAAAGTTTTACAAGATGTGGCAACATTTTCTTGTTGCATTGATATACCCCTCTTCTCAGCAGAGTAAGATCAATAAGCCAAAAGCAGCTTTCCTTTATGAGATTATAAAGTTAAGGAAGATCAACATCGAGGAGATTATAAACAACAATATGAGGGAGTCCATCATGTCGAAAAGGTACAACAAGTTGTTGTTTCCTATATTGATTACCCAGATGTACTTGAGGGCCAGAGTAAGACTGGGAGATGAAGAAGAATTCTATATAAAGGCCAGACAAACCATGGATGAAGCTTTCATGCTCAGGTTGAAATCACCATCTAGTTACCAAGACTTCGAGGAGGAGACCGAGGGACAAGGGAGCTAAACTTGAGGCTGAGTTATTGGTCAAGAGGCAAGAGGATCAGGCAGCAGTAGTACTAGCCCAAGAGCTAAAATATGAGGAAAATGATGAAGAGGAGGAGCAACAACAACAAGGATTTAATGAGGGCTACGAGTTTGTAGACTTAGAGTTTGGAGAGCAAGACTTAGACGGTCTTGAAGTCTTTCCATTATTCCTCCATTACAGGCATTCGTACTACCACATAAGGATTTGACTCCACGATAGCAGAGGTTGTGGATAGTAGAGATGAGGAGACAATACCAGGAGGATAGGGCACAATACCAGGAAGCCGTGTTGAGATATGAGTAGGATATGAATAGGAGAGAGCAATATTGATGAGATGGGCGGTGTAATTTCATGTTGTTTGTTAATCATTATCGAGACATAATTAGATATAAGAGGAGTAGACGATTGATACCTACTGATAGGTCAATAGGTTTTCTAGTAGCACCAGCATATGTGTTTGATCAGGATTTGGTGCAGAGCAGAAAGGTGGACTGTTCATTGACACCATCCCAAGAGAGAACTGATGATGCAGATGACGATGATGACGCATAGTCCTAAAGTTAGTGTAATAGGAATCCTTTATACCTGGGGATTTGAGAGTGACTTTAATACCATTTAATTTTTAACATTTGAGATATTTTGTTAACTATTTTATTGTCTTAATTATATGTTTAGTTTACTTTATTATAACTTGTGTATTACATATATTTGTGTGTTTTCGTGTCTTCATGTTTAAGGATTACTTTTAAACCTTGAGAACAAGGTTTGGTTTAAGTTTAGGGGCATCGACACTACATTGCACTACACTATACTATGGGAAAGTGGTAAGATAGGCTAAGATATAAAGATAAACACTGCATGTATGATAGTTAAAAATGTTAATCCGAAGTAGCTAAGGAGGAAAACACGGTATCGTATAGATTTTTCACTTATTTACTATAAGAATATTTAAGTAGTATAGATTAGGTTATACATAATAATATGTAATGAATAAGTAGTTCGTTTGCATGTTCATGCCTTTAATTGTGGATGAGTAGATTACAAGTATTTTGTTGATACGAAACTCAAAAGAATGTTTTTAAATTTTGAAAAAGAAATAATGAAATATGGCAAACAACGGTGTGATTTCATGATTAGAAACTTAGAGTTAACTTGAAACAAAAGAAAGAAACTATAACACTTCTTATGGAAAAAATTAAATCTCTAAAGATTATATAATAATTGTGAATCTTACTTGATAATACAAAATAAATAAAGACTTAGTGCAAAGAGGAGAAAAAATAGGCATTGTATATTAGAAGTTGGAGTTAATTTACTTGATTTGGTGAAAGTAAGAAGTGCTAACAAGAGTTTTAGAATAAAAAAAAATGAGAATCCTACAAGTTCTACAGGAAATGGAGTAGAAAACTTGATGGTTGGAAAAAGTAAAGAAGAATAAAGTCCATAAGAAAAGCAGTAGGGACTGTTAAAATGAAAAATGAAAAGAAGAATAAAAGAAATGAGAGAAGGAAAATAAAGAAAAGAAGACGAAAATAAACTAAAACTTTTCAAATAAAAGATTTAGCTCGAGTACGAGTAGCTAATTGAGATAAGTTTCCTAGTCCAACTATATTAAGTCCTATAGATTCTTGAGGTGCTAAAGTCTACCAAAGATGAGTTTGATATATGATTATTTGTGAATTTATGAGTTTAATGAGAAATCATAAGATTGTATACTTGCAACTTTAGTGTTGAAATAAAACAAACTTGTGAGAAGTGATGGTTTTTGGTTGTGATCAATTTTAGTGTTTTGAAAGTGAAGTTATATGTGTTGTTAAAGCTACATGTCTTAAAAATATATGTTTTTGCAAAGAAAAACTATTGAGTGGATTATTAACTTGAAACTTAGAAAAGTAAAGGATACTCCATGAGCAATGTAAATTGAATGAGAATTAGTTATTAGGAGACATAGTAGAATGCACCTTTGTTCAGGACGCATAAACTCCTAATTTTGGGGGTATTTGATAAGTGATTATTTATTCCTATATATAGGTTAGTTTAGTCATATATTTCGTGTAAATATCCTTAAATGAGTGTTATTTCATGGTATTATTATATTTTTAGGGAATTAAGGTGTAAAAGAAGGAATTGAGGTAAAACGAGAAGAAACAGAGCAAAAACCCATAAAACACACTTGGTGCCGTGGCAACACAAGGTGACACTGTAGGAAGAAAAGGAACAACGTGAGAACATAATGGATGGCGTGGGTGAGAAGAAAAAGTGAAAAATCATCTCTGGAGGTTCAGTGCAGTGGCGCTGTGGAGTATAGGGGACGGCGCCGGAGGAATGGTTGATTGCGCCAGGACACCAGGGAGTGATAAAAATACACATGCAGAGCCAATGTAGTGGCGGCGCTGGGGTAGTAAGTGACAACGCCAAACACGCAGGAAATAGAAAGTGGAGTTTTAATTCGAGTTGAATTGTAAAGTAGGGTTTCTAATTTTTATTAAGGAGTATAAATATGTATTAGGACATGGTAAACTCACCACATACCAACCATTAACCACCATTAGAGTAGTTTAGCATAGGTTTTACATTGAGTTTGAATATTAAGGAGTTTATGTGAAGAAAACATTGAAGACTTCACGTTTGCAATTCAAGTTTGGTTTCGTTGATTAAATTCAAGGTAATATTTATATTCATCTCTTATTTGCAATGATGTCTATTATAAATTGTGATATGTGTGTTTCAATAAAGTGTGAGTAGTCTATTTATCTTAGGGATCAATGGATCATATGGTATGAATGTTATACTTTGAATAGGAACAAAAAGTGATAATAAAAGTGCAATGGTTAGAATTTGTATTGATTCTGAGTGTAATGGTTTAGACATCTTGATCACGTGTTTAATGAACTTAGGCTTTAAAATTTATCATGACCATTGAAGCTTTTAATCTGGATATGAACGGTAAAACCATAAAATACATAACATCGAGAGATAACTGTTGATTAGGGAGGCCAAATAGTAAACTTAGTTGGTTATGAATCCAATGATTTGAGACTTAAAGCAATGTGGAGCTTATGTTATTTACACTGATAGGTGAAGTTCTAATTTGCACATTAGAATCTTCTACCTCACGACAGTGGGTTGAAGTAGATTTGAAGGAAATTTGTCTATCCTAATTTGGCATTGCACACAACATATGAAGATATAAACATGAATACAAAGCATAGCTTTAAATAACCTAGGTGAAGTTGTGAACTGAGATATCCTTAATATAAGAGTTCAAGTAAAGTTAATTTGATTTGTTAGAATAGTTTAGTTTAGTATAAAAACCTTAATCCCTTAGTAACAGTTCAACTTAAATTGGTAATTAACAACTAGTGCAAAAACCTTTCCTTGAGGACGACATTCGTGATCTACGTAAGTTGATTGCACTATTACTACAAGTGAGTTGTTATACTTGCAGCACGCACATCAACTGCCTGGCCGAAACCATCACCGAACCCCTCGAGATAACCTAGCGAGTCGAGCGATGACCTAGTAAGCCTTAACTTGTGAAAAATAAACCAAAACATTCTACAAAAGATAAACTAAAACTAAAAGGTGCGAAAATAAAAGCCTTTAAAGTCTAACAAGTTGCCAGAATAAAATGTAGAAGCCTCACAAATGACTAAAACATAACTAAAACATAGTTTTGTGGGTTCAAACATCTAACCATATGAAATCCCTTGTTTATTACATAAAAACATCTCCAAAAATCAAATAGATAAATATAACTTAAACCAATGCATAAGAAAGAGATCTCCTACGCTACCTACTTGCTCTTTTCTTTGTCCTAAGCAACAGCTGAGGTACCTAGAGGGGGAAGTAGTGGGGTTAGCAAATATTCAATGGGCTCTGTAAAATAGAAGCGTGCTTTACCTGTTGGGGCATGTGCCCTAGGTCAATAGACAAACATCGTTTATCTTATAATCTTAGTTAATAAAATATAGGTTTTCATTTGTTGTTTTATTATAAGTGATTAGATGTTTACCTTATAGTATGATTCATGGGTATTTGTTAAAATATCCTAAATTTCCTTAGTTAATCATTATACTAGGAACTATAATAATTTAAGACTAGTGTGAATCTTGATTGATGATCACGTGATGATCATGCGTATAGGGATACGTATCGAAATCATGAGTACTTGTTAAGGAATAAGGTACTGGACTGACCCGCTATGAGAACACCAAATGGATTAAGCCATAGGTGTTACTCATGATATGTATATCATTTAGTCATTCGACTTGAGATTACTATAGACTTAAATATTAGAAGCATAGTAATTTGACACAATCAAATGTTGTCTTTAACCGGACGATTATAAAGATTGTGATTAGTTACCATGTGAATAATATATGAAGTTGTGTAATTAAGATAGAATTTGTGAATCTAGTATAGAGAGAGATATCAGTGGATCCCGCGATATGATAGACTGATAATGGCCAAGTTCATGTGAATTGATATGATCAATGTCACTTGGATGTTTTCAGTTTACCTAAAGATCGAGACTAGTACGATTGAACATTAAGGGCGACTTTCCATGCCTTACGTTTAGTCAAAGGATATCGCACGACAAAAGATTTGACATATGTTATTCATCAGGTTGTATCAATTTTGATATTCATGCTACTTAGGTAGTCATAATGTCTTGCTAGAGACCTCTTATGACTTGTGTACCAAAATAGTTTTGGTTCATTGCCAACGTCACATGAACCTATTGGGTCGCACACAAAGAATGGCTTTGCAGAATTTTAATTGGTCAAGAGTAATGAATTTTAGATGATAAAACTCATGACACATAAGCCTCGACGATTTGTTATATGATAACTTATTAATAGGGGCGTATGTGTAATTTGCTTGAACTGCCTAAATACAATAGTTGTATTACGAATAAGATTTTAAGTGAGGGATTATCTACACATATAAATAAAGGGTGAAACCCTAAAACAAAATAAGATTTTAAGTGAGGGCTTATCACACATACAAGGACACCAAGGTGTTAGCATGCATTCATCAATACTAGTATACTAGTTCCACAAGCATTTATATTTAGAAAATCAAAATGATATAGCAAGCAAGATTAGTAAGAGTGTAGAGATAGATTCCAATGAATTCCAAAATTTGATACATGATTCCTATCGTAACTAGTATCAAGGCATGATTGAGAATAAAACAACCCTTACTTACATTAAAGATGTTGTTATCCTATCCAATCCTAGCTAGGAAGTTCCTATCCGGTTCTCCTCTTGTCTACATTAGCATAGGTTCATGTATGTATTATTAATATGTTTGTTTGAGGTAGGTTTACTCATTTTGCACTAATATCTTCAAAATGATATAAAACACTTTTCGAAATAATATCATGCCTTCGTCGCGATGAAAAAGGTCTTCAGGGTTAGTTACCTCTGCTCTGACCCTTGTCCTAGCAATATACTTCAATAAAATCTGGTAAATTTCAAAAAACTATATTGCTCGATTAAATTTATAAAATAGCCAGCACCGCGGGTTTACCTACAAGGCGCTGGCGTGAAATTGCTGGACTTTGAGTCGAAAAACCATAAATTAATCCCCAACAATTTGCAAGCATTGCACATTACACGCCACGACGCTGGGGTAGAATTGGGTCAACTTCTCCAAATTCCTAAGGCACCGCCATAGCCAGCGCCCTATGTGAGCAATGCGCTGGTGTAGCGATGGGCACAAATTCAGAATTCAAGATCTAAAATCAAATTCCAAATGCCCCAACGACTCACGCCAACCCCCAAGGGTCCAAATCTGATCAAAACAATCATAAACAACTTGTTTGAAATCACAAGATCATTCCAATTCCATCAAACAATCTATCTAAACTACAATTCCACCATTAAAACATAGATTTTGCAAATCATGTTGAATAAACCAAAGAAGATGAGGTAGAGATGAACCAAATCCCAAATCAAGGCATATGGGTTCATCTTCTATCTAAATACTCTAAAGAAAATCATGATTCCATTCAAAATCAAGTATGTGAATCAAAATAGAGAAAATTAGAGAAGATGAGACAAGTTATTTACATTGTTTTATGAGATCATGATGAGAGTTCCCTCTCCTCCACCGAATTCACCAAGCAAGTGTTATAGGGTTCCCTCGTCAAATTCTCTTCGAAGCTAAATCAAGAAAAATCAGCTTGAAGCCCTAATTGTGGTTTATATAATAAGCCAATGAGATTACCGTTTGGTTGACAAAATCAAAACCCCACATCTCATCTCAATCTCTTTAAGTACTAGGACAATCCTAAGGTCCTTATTTAGTCCATCCTTAATATGTTATTTGCCAAATTGCCCCTTTTCTTTATTTAATTTATTTTACAAGTCCTTTAGGCGTATTTTTATTTACTTAGGCTTATACTCCCATCTAAGTCAACTACATAGTATATAATACACACTTTATTCACACCAATATACATACTATGCATATCTACTAAATTAACCTTGATAATGGACAATTTACTCTATTAGAGATTTGGGGCGTCACAATATATTTGTGATAGTATAGTATAATGTGAATTAATATGCATTACGTATTGGTCAGCATGGCATTTAAGAAACATATATATATATATATATATGGCTTTTGATGATTTGATTGTCTTTTTTAAAGTGTAAACACATGCATGGCTAAAACATATAGATCTTTCTATTATATGCAATTCGACTCTCATATTCCTAATGTTATCTAATACAGATGGAATAATGTTTCATATTAAAATTAACATATGTTAATTATATCACCACATCTTGTTTTTATCTTGACTTAATTGATTTAGAAGTCACTTATGTCACATCCATACGAATATGATAATAGACCTCACTAATTTTAATAATTAAAATGTATACATATAGTTTATTTACTAGAAATAAAAATACTTTATTACTCATATTATAATTTGTCGTTTATATTATTTAGTTGTGTTAATCACCAAAGTGATCCAACTGAATGATTTAAATAACAAATTATGTAAATTTTTTATATGTTACATTTTCTTATAAATTTACGATTAATTACAGGGAAATGCTATTGTAACCCACTTGTGACGTGCTCAAGGAAAACACTGCTGATGTGTCAATGTGTGGGTCCCACAAACTCAGTTTTCTTTCATTTTTTGTTTCGAAGCGAAAAAAGTCTCGTCTTCATAGCCAACTGATACTCTGACGTGTACCGTCAGTTTAACCAGTAGCTAACTGCTTCAAAAATCTAAATCTAGTGCCACGTGACAAAAGTCAACTTTACCAATCTTAAACCACATCTCACTTTTGGTTCTTCTTCTTATGAGATTCGAGAGTCTAAAGTTTCAAGAGATTTGATTCTCTTCTTTGTCTTTGTTTCGAAACACAAGAACACATTCACGTGACACATTACACTTGACTAAAGCTGGGATTCAAAGTTGTACAAGGTCCTAACAACAGTAAAATGAGTGCAAATTTGATTCCTTTTGTCTCAAAAAAGGACTTATTTGTTTGTTGTACGTGATTAGGTCCATAGTCCATGAGTTAATGACGTGTTGTTGCATTTAGTACTAGTAGGTGTTTTTCTTTGGTGGATGGGTGCATTTAGGGTTGGGTAGTGACCATAGTAATGGTGGTAACAAGTGTTATGTACAGCTCAGTAACATTTGGAACAATTGCATTTAGGGCTACCTCCTCACACATTAAGTCGACTAACCAAGGGAGTTGTAATGTTGTAATGTGGTAAACATGCTTTGTACGCATAGATGTTTAACCTTGCCCAAATTGTTTATAGGCCCTGCATAGATGCTCCACCCTGCCCAAATGATTATATGCATGTAAGCCTGTAAATATCAATTTCAGCAAACAATTTACTGCTTGAAACATTTAGTCGACTGTTTAATCAAAATGGCTTAAAAAGGGCTTGATAACTAAAGTTGGTTATTAGGTTATTTAGCATGATAAATTTGTGCTACCATGATGATGTATTTATCTTACCTTAATCACTTCAAATTTTCTATCCGTAATTATTTTTTACTTAAATTTTAATGTTAGTTTCTATATCCATAACCATAATAATTCCTTACTTAAAGTTTTATGTTATAGATGCTGATTTTTTGGGTGCTATTACCATGATTATGCTTATGGTTATTGCCATAAGTGTATATTATTTTGCTTTATAAATTTAGTATGTTTGTTTTTTAAGGCCTTAATTACGATGTTATCTTTTGGTGAAAAAAAATTCCATGTTTTTACCTTGGTATTACCATGTTTTCGCTTGGTTATTGCCTTAATTAATTTGGTTATTGCCTTAATTATAATGTGGGTTACTTTAGTCAGCTATAACGTTTTGTGTTTCTTTGTCATTTCCTTTACTTTATTATTTTTTAATTGAGGTGTTCTAGTTATTTGTGAGATTCAATCTACCTTTGCATGTCGTATTTAAGTTGGCAACCTTCCTGATTTACTTAATTAGGATTGTGATTTTTTTTCCTACTTAGTTTGACAACTTACTAACTTGTATGATGATTATTGCAGCCTATGATGGTGGGAAGGCATCTATTGGGAATGTTGATCACTATATGACCCCTTCGAGGTTTTTTATCCCTCCAGTGACCTCACAACATGCATCTATGGCTGAGGAAGTCTTGTCAAGGAAAGAGAATGAGACATCCTCCATGAGAACCAGCCAAAGAACCACCTGGAAGAGCAACAATAAGGACATCTCGTTGACTACCCAAATCACCGGTCAGTTGATGCTACAATCCAGAATGCAATTGAGTAGAATGTAAGTTCGGAGCAGCCAACTCAGCATCACTTAGAGGGAGTGAATCAACTTTTGTAGGACCTCAAGCTCATGATGCAGTCAGCTAATTCCCCCAGCCCATCCCTAATTAAGAAGCGGATAGATGAGTTGGGGATGGTGATACATGCATCCTTTAAAGCTATGATGCAGCAAATAGAAAACCTCAAGTGGTCATAACAAGAGTCAAATATATTTTCTTTTAACAAGAAAAATAGATAGAAAAATATGTAGAGACTGCAAAGTAATACCCGGCGAAGCACTTACTACCCAACATAAGTTAGTAGTACTTGATATTAAGCTAACACGACGACATAATATAAATAAAAGAGTTAGCGACCCTAGAATAAAGTGGTGGAACCTAAAACATAGTAAACAAGTAGAGTTTAGAGAAAAACTACTAAAGGAAAATATTTGGAATCTTGACTTAGATGCTAATACAATGTGGCTAGAAGTGAGTAGTTGCATAAGGAGAGTGTGATCAAACGTATTAGGTATATCTAAAGGCTTGGGACCACCAAAGAAAGAAACATGGTGGTGGAATGAGGATGTCCAACGAGCAATTAAGACTAAAAGAGAGATGTATAGGAAAATACCTAAGTGTCAAGATGAAGATGTGTACAATCAATATAGAGAAGCTAGAAAACAAGCTAAAAAAGTAGTTAGTCAAGCTAAAACAAATTTCATGGAAGATCTATATACAAGGTTAGGTAATAGAGATGGCGAAAAATATATATATAGGCTAGCCAAATTAAGAGATAAAAAGAAACAAGACCTAAGTCATGTAAGATGTATTAAGGACTAAAATCAAAATGTTTTAACGCGAGGAGGATATTAAGGAGAGATGGAGAAGTTACTTCGATAGTTTATTTAATGATGGTCAAGTTGATACCATAATAGATGAAAACCCACACCAAGAAAGAAATGTCAACTATACACGCAATATTAGAATTGTAGAAGTTAAAGAGGCATTGAAAAGAATGAAAATAGGGAAAGCATGTGGCCCGGATGAAATACCCATAGAGGTTTGGAAATGCTTAGGAGAAATTGGATTGACTTGGTTAACAAAACTTTTCAATAAAATTTTAAAATCAAAACGGATGCCAATGGATTGGAGAAGAAGCACGCTTGTGCCAATCTTCAAAAACAAAGGAGACATTCAAAGTTGCTCAAACTATCAGGGAATTAAACTTATGAGTCACACTATGAAACTTTGGGAGAGGATAATTGACAATAGGCTAAGGAGAGAAACAACAATATCAGAGAACCAATTTGGTTTCATGCCTAGGAGGTCAACTATGGAGGCGATTTTCCTTGTAAGACGATTGTTAGAAAAATATAGAGAAAAGAAAAAAGATCTTCATATGGTATTCGTAGATTTAGAAAAAGCATATGATAGGGTTCCAAGAGATGTTCTTTGGTGGGTTCTAGAAAGAAAAAGAGTGCATGCTAGATACATAGACACTATTAAGGATATGTATGATGGAGTAGTAACGAGTATAAAGACATTTAGAGGAGCTACAAAAGAATTTCCTATTACGATAGGACTACATCAAGGATCGGCTTTAAGCCCATATCTATTTACTTTAGTTATAGATGAACTAACTAGACATATTCAAGAGGATATACCATGGTGTATGTTATTTGCAGATGATATTGTCTTAGTGGATGAAACTAAAGATGGAGTGAATAAGAAATTAGAACTTTGGAGGAATACATTAGAATCTAAAGGCTTTAAGTTGAGTAGGACGAAAACCGAATACATGCACTGTGAGTTTAGAAACACTAGACATCGAGATGACGGAGTGGTAAAATTAGGGGAAGTAGAAGTTCTAAGGTAAACCACTTTAGGTACCTAGGATCAATCATACAAAATGATGGTAACATTGAGAATGATGTCACACATAGAATTCAATTTGGATGGAAGAAATGGCGGAGTGCAACGGGGGTGATTTGTGATCGAAATGTTCCTACTAAGTTAAAAGGAAAATTTTATAGGACCGCAATTAGGCCAGCTATGCTCTATGGAAGTGAATGTTGGGCGGTAAAGCAACAACAATTACATAAAATGAACGTAGCGAGAAATGAGGATGCTTAGGTGGATGTGTGGTAAAACTCGTAAAGATAGAATAAGAAATATAGAAATTCAAAGACAAGTAGGAGTAGCACCAATTGATACAAAGATTAGGGAAGGGCGGTTGCGGTGGTTTGGTCACTGCAAAGACGACCTACAAATACCCCAACTAGAAAACTTGACTCAATAGAAAGCGTAGAAATTCGACGAGGTAGGGGCATACCAAAGTTAATATGGGATGCATTAATTAGGAGGGATTTGAATGGTTTGGAAAGCTCACCATCAGTTGCACTTAATCGAGCACAATGGAAAAGTTTGATCCATGTAGCCGACCCCAGTTAATTTGGGACTGAGGCTATGTTGTTGTTGTTGTTGTTGTTGTTTGGTAGAGTCCTCGAGAGAAGGCTCAACCTCTACCTCAAACCATATGGAGGAATTGAAAAATATGTTGTTGACCTTGAAAAAAAGTATGTAGAGCATGATTGGAAACATAGTAAGGGATATGTGGAAAGAATTTGAAGTCACTCTCCGTAGCAACATATGTTAGAATTACAGACTTCTTGACATTTGTATGGGAAGGCTGGAACAGCTAATCAATTCCCAAGTGTCAGAATTACGGTGAGATGTGTCATATATTATTTTGCAGCTCACTCAAGGAAATAAAGCTCGATGTGAGGTTGCTGCAATTGATGGAATAGTCAAACTCAACAAAGGGTCCGATAAAAATGCGGGGCAATGTTGATTTGCTTCACTCCTTCACTGCTAGAATGTTTCAAAGAACTTTGTTTATTTTGCTTTTCAATCAAACTATATCACTCTAGTAATTTTTTGGTATTTTTTGAGTTGGCAGAAACTTGATTTGCAGTTGGTTTGAATCTCGCTATGCTAATGGTGTCATATGGCATAAAATTTAGATTGTGATTCCTTTGATTTACTTTTTTGTTCATGCTATTATGTTATCACTATTCTAATGTTGCAACTTCATTTCTTTCAATGTTATCGAA
Organism: Stephania cephalantha; assembly: GCA_039657325.1. NCBI lineage: Eukaryota > Viridiplantae > Streptophyta > Magnoliopsida > Ranunculales > Menispermaceae > Stephania > Stephania cephalantha. The sequence continues at coordinate 19,259,153 of CM077577.1, forward strand.
TCCAACTATTATGCATGTTAATTATACACGTTCATGTAGTAGGGCGTGATTACTATCTATACTTTGATTAATGTTTACCTTGAGCACTTGATATTATGTTGTGCAGTTGGCATGACTACCATCTAACTTTGTTTAGTGATTATATGTGGGGAACTTGTGCACTTGCTATTACATTGTGCATTTGGCTCCCTGTAAGTAGTGGAACATGTTCAATATAAAGTTGTTGTACTTCATCATCAAAATAATGCAAGAAATTCCATAATTCAATTCATGTGTAACAAGTTCACCCAACTCATGTTACAGACCTTCGTGCTAAACAATCATGTCTAAGACATCTCCTCTAATGAGTGCTCTAACATTACATTAAGATCAAGCTTCAACAACAAAATGTGAAACAAATTAAGAACATAAAAGCTAATTTTTCTCCCTTCCCTTTCATTAACGAAATAGTCACTTTTGATTTAACGATGAAGTTCTCTCCTATATTCGAATCGCTGAATTTCAAACTGTGCTTTAATGAACTACTCAATCCATCAACCAGATGAGTTTCTACTATTTGTCCAACCACTATACATCCATTGAAGGAACTTCCTTTAATTGGTGAGCTACTGGCTTCATCGTGGAAGTTAAGGCGATGAGCAGGGGAGTCAGCCCACTTGAAGAAGTCACATTGATCATTAATGCAACCCAAGAATGGTTGATTTTTTATTAGGGCTTTCCTTTTTGACATGCCTCTGCACCCTTTACCCATCTTTACAGGTCGATCATGCCTCCGTCCATGGACAATCTTTCTCATAGTATTTAGTACTACCACAATTCCAGCAGCCTTGGTCCATTATGCATGTCATAGCCACGTAACCGAAAAGATAATTCACTGAATTTTTACCTTGCTATAAGGAATTCTTAGTTTAAAATAACAGCAACTACCATAATTCCTAATAACAAGTAATAGAATTAGAACATGTGTGCCATACAACATTAAACCCTAATTGCAGGGATATCCTACTCAACCCCATGTATTGCAACAAATTGAATAGAATACGTAGTCGACTGAAACAATGATCTAAACCTTAAAAAACTCACCCAAATTAAGCAATAACAACGAACCCTACAAACATGTTATACCTAACAAATTGAACAAGTGCAGCTACCCTAAACCCTAAAAAACTAGCCCAACAGATTGGATGTTGGACTCAATTATATCATTCACCTTAAACCATAAATAAACTCAAATCAACATAAGTTTAGAAAAAAGAAAATTTGAGCCATCTAATTATACATTTTCGTGTATTTGAGCAAACTTTCTTCTTCTTGGTGCTAGTGTTTTGCCTATGGAGTGAGATAGCAAACTCTTGAATACAAGCCCCGTTCGTTCAACCCTAATTCTCATAAAGCATTTGATGTTCGCCGAACCTTGCCACTCAACAAGATTTCCAACAAATCAACATAAGTTTAGGAAAAAAAAAACTCAGCTAACTGATTGTACCTTTTCATCTATTTGAGCACCTTTTTCCTTTTTGTGCTAATGTTCTACCTCTAAAGGAGCAAACCCTTGCATATAAACCTTGCTCGCTCATCCCTATGCTCACTAAGCACTTGTTGTTCAGGTAGTCTTGCTGCTTTCCAAGATCTCATAATCCAGACCAGTCAACTAAAATGTCTTATTCCTCTTTGTGCTAGGGTTTCACCTGTGGAGCATGAGGGCAAGGAGAAGAAAAACCAAAAGTGATATGTGTTTTGAGATTGGTAAAATTGGCTTTTGTGAGGTGGTGCGAGATTAAAATTTTTAGAGCAGTTGGCTACAGTGAAAGCTGACATTTGTACACATCATAGTGTCAGTCAACTATTAGGGCATGATTTTTTTTTTGCTTTGAAACATAAATGAAAGAAAAGTGAGTTTGCGAGACCCACGCATTGACACATCAGCTGTGTGTACCTTGAGCGTGTCACAAGTGTGTTACTATAGCATTTCCCTTAATTATATTAGAAATTTGGTTTAACCCAAAGGTAAATCTTTTTCTAAAAATTTGCGATTAACATGATTTAATGGATACTAGTTCTGTTAATGATAATTAAGAACGATGAAGGATACCCAAATGTACCTCGTCTTCTAGATTTTATTGACCACTAAAATATCATAGTTGGCCTGAAAACGCATTATTAGTCTGAAGGCGCACCACTGTTTTGGTAATATATGAACTAATATTTCATGATATATATAAAATAATTACTTAAATATTATGGTTGACCCAAAGGTTCACCACATTTTAGTGATGTATGTAAATTTTATGACAAGTTAAAAATGGAATGGATACCTAAAGGTACTATACATTTTTAATTTTTTATTTATTAAAATAAAATATATATTGTCCTTTTACCCAAAGGAAAAACATAATATTCCTAATCTTATGAGTTATTCATATAGAAATATGTGGACAATTTAACATTTCATCTCTCTATCTGGTGAAAAAATATTTCATTACTTTATAAAAGATTCTTCACGATACTGATTAATCTATTTGTTGCATAAAAAAATCTCTGAAAGTGGATATTTAAAATTAATTAAATAAAAAAATAAAAATAAATAAATTAATGAAATATTTTTTACTCAGAAAGAAGACATTACTGAGATTGAAAGACAATTAGATATAAAAATGAAAATTATCCATTCTAATAGAGGTGGTGAATACAATGGTGTGATGGAATCAAATAATGTCCATGTCCTTTTGCTAAACTCCTTAAATAACATGACATTTTGTGTGTTAATACGTTATGTCAGGTTTAGTCCTCAGCAAAATGATGTAGCTGAACGATATAACCAAATATTGACGAAAATGGTTAAAAGTATGCTAAGTTATTCTATATTTTCTAAGAGATTATGGATAGAAAACCTTAAAGCCCGCTACATATTCTTTGAACAAGATTCTTAGTAAGTTAGTTTGTAAAACTCATTTTGAGTTATGGACTGAAAGGAAACTAATCTTAAGACATGTCCACATTCATAGCTATCCAATAGAAACTAAAACAACTTATAATCCAAGAAAAAGTAAATTGCATTTTAGAATAATCAGTCATTATTTTATTGTTACCATGTATAATTTAAACATCATAGAATTAGTTTCCTGACCATAGCATAAAGATTGTTGAAACTGAAAATGTCAGATTCGTTGAGAAAGGCAAAATTAGTGGAAGTGACATGTCATGTAACCTATAGCTCCTAATGAAGTTGTAATTGCCTCTACTAGTTTTTCTCATAAAGAAATATTAAGAGGACAATTAATACATCCACTAATAATGCACAAGAACTAATATTTTCAAAACTTCATAGTGAGAAATTTATTATAATTGAGGATTTTGTTATGTACTTATCGAGATCTGGTTATGATATAAAAATAAAATAAAAAACACTAAAGATTTAGTTTCTTATGATGAGGCCATTAAAGTGATAAGTTTACAAAATCAAAGTTGATTGATGTCATGAAAGATGAGTGAAAATCAATGGCTCAAAATAAAGTCTATAATCTTATTAAATTGCCTTGAATTTTAAACCCGTATATGCAAATGAGTTTTCAAGACTAATCGTAATTCTAAAGGCAATATCAAATAATGTAAAGCTAGACTTGTAACTAAAGATTTTGCTCAAAAGAATACTATCAGGACCAGTCTCACTAAGTCTTAACTTAGCCCAATTACTACCTTAATCATAAAATTAATTATATGCCTCGAAATACTTTTCATTTTAATCTTTAGTAAAGCTCCAAAACTAAATTTATATCCTTAACGAAACTCAATACTTGTTTTACATAATTGGCGTAAATTAGGAAATCATATGGATTATCCTCCATATTTTTTAAAAATTTTGTCAGCACCTCCTCTAACGACCCGTTACCTTAAGTAGGTGATTAACATCAATTTGGATTCTAATTAACTCGAGTTAGGCTCATGGTTAAGCCCGACTTGTCTCAATTAGCGTGTGCGTGAATTTGCGTGTTGTTTGGTGTTTATATGGTATGTATTAGTATTTATAGTAATAATGGAAATTAATTAGCTTACAATTGATAAATTATGGAATGCCTAATATCATGTGTGGGTCAAGGGTGACGCACATGGGTCGTGGGGCAGCGGGCAGCGTGCATACCTGAGTATACTCGTTGGCGCGCACCATGAAATTCTAAACGCGTGAATAAATATATAGATATTGAAAATAATTAATAATTGGTGGGCGCTTAGTGGCACGCGAGGTCGAGAGGACACGCGCGGGACGTACAAAAGTGTGCACGCCAAAAAATTGTCGTTGGCGCGCATGGTGAAATTATAGGCGCAAAAATACATAGTTATTTATTTATTTATATATATAGTTATCTATATAAATATATTTAAATGAATCCTATCGTTTAAATCAAATTAAATTATACATTAGATTCACCTCAAGATATGTGTTATGCTTGACTCGAGGAGGTGACTATGCAGAACGTTGGAGGTTGGAGGAATTATCTATGCCTCGAGTTGTGCGCAACCACATAACAAGAAATATCAAAGTATATATGTATACATGTGTTCCATTGGGCGTCACTTTGGTATTATCTCCCTTGGATCGTCCTCGAGATTCGTGCATGCGAATCTCGAGAAAATTTGTGTTGATTATAAGTCAATCAAGATGGGTTTTTAAGTAGCCATAAAGATCAACATTGAGATACACGACAAGTATCTCAAGAAAGTTTAAAATATAAATATAAACCATCAGAATTTCCTCAAGATTTGTGTGATGCAGATCTCTAGAAAAATTTAATATTTATCCCAAAATGGAATTGCCTCCTCTATATTTCATTTTGATAATCGAAAGAGAGGGAGAGAACAGTGAAACTAAGAGATGAAGGGGAGAGATCAAATGAACATGGAGATGAGTTGTTGTTGGTTGTGTTACTGTTGTTGTTGTCATTGGGTTGTTGATATTGGTTGATGTTGTTGTAATTAATCGTTGATGTTGATGTTGTGTTTGTTGATGGAGGATTTGATTGGGTGGGAGGCTCGGTTCGTCGAAAGAGTAAGATGACGAGGAGGTCGTCTCCCCTCCCAAATCGAACTGGGGTTGAATATCAGTTTGATCGATTAAAGAATAATCGAAACTGTTGATCTGATGAATAGGGGCTCGATGAGGAAGAAATAGTTAGGTCCCTCGGTTGAGCCGAACTCAATTCAACCCGCTTTAGGCCCAAACCTATATCATAAGAAAAATAGCCGAAATTTAATAAAAATTTCAAAAAATTGAGGAAAATTAATATTTGACCTAATAAATAGAAATTGATGAATTTCTAAAAAAGGAATTCTGGATTCGTGCAAGACTTTATACCATGGTTTTTATCTCGAAAAATGTGACATGATAGTATTGACCTAAAAAGTGATAAATTGGTTTCTGATTCGAATGAGACCAGTCTAGGAGTTTAACCAATGAGTATTAGACTCAAATTGATGATAATCAATCTATTTTAGGTTATTGGTCAATGGGGAAAGGTGTTTGGATCTCGAGAATCATGTAAGTCGGTATAAAGTTAGAAAAGCTCGACACAGGTAAGTGAGACTTGTATTCTTATCAAATATGCAACGTAGTTAGTATATTTAGTTCATATAGCTTATGAATTGGGAATGGGGCAATGTATTATGACTTGACTGTATTGTTTTTAAATGTGAAAATCCTTGAAAGTGTCGATAAGGTAGACCGAGACCGAGGGATGGGAAGGTTAGCCTGGAAATAGATTACGCACTTTGTCCAATTAAAAGGAAAAAGGTTAGCTTGGAAATGAATTATTCCCTTTCATCCTAGTAGGCCGAAGTTTTACCTTAGTCGTTCACTGTCCATTTAAGGTTGGTAACTTAGTTACACTTGAATACACAGAGAGAATCACATGGTGACAAACATAGGGGTTCTGTGAATCATATTCTTGGAGTAAGGTGAAAGTACAACTCTTCGGTTATTAAGAGTTGATAGCTTGATTATGTTTGAATCCACAGGCAGAACCCCATGTCGGTCAACATATGGATTTTGCAGACGTATTCCTATGTAAGGTGAGAGTATAATTCTAAAATGAAAATGAAAATCACAAGTCACGAGTACAGTTGCAATTGACATTGGAACTTGCATTCAATTATCTATTGTTATATCATTTGTAATGCTTGAATAGATATGTTTTAGATTCATATTGCTATTCATTAACTCATTGATATTAGTTGATTATTTATACGTTTTTTTATTTTTGGGTTCATACATAGCTGAAAATTCAAAACAATTTTTGAAAAACCCCAACATGATCGAAAATAAGTTCCATTAAACTTGATCTATAAAAGTAAACCATATCTTAATCCGTGATTTCCTTCTCTAATTGATCAATCTCCAAGACGTTCAAGTACGCAGCCTCTATCGGAAATCTACACATGTACAATCGCCACAATTTGGAGTGCTAGCCCCAAGAGAGATAGAAAACATTTTTCTTTCTCTCCCAAAATCCAGAGAACTCCAAAATAGCAAAAACAAAATCTTATTTCGTTTTTGGGGTTTCAACCTCTATTAATATGTGTAGATATGCTCTCACTTAAAATCATATTCATAATACAACTATTGTATTTAGGCAATTTAAGCAAATCACACATGCCCCTATTAATAAGTTATCATATAACAAATTGTAAGGGTTTTATGTTAAAATTCATTACTTTGGACCAATTGAAATTGCACAAAGCCATTCATTGTGTGCGACCCAATAGGTTCATGCGACGTTGTTAGTGAACCAAAACTATTTTGGTACACAAGTCATAAGCAGTCTCTAGCAAGGCATTATGACTACCCAAGTACCATGAATATAAAAATCGATACAACCTAATGAATAACATATATCATATCATTTTGTCGTACCATATCCTTTGATAAAACATAAGGCATGAAAAGTCACCCTTAATGTTCAATCTTACTACTCTCGATCTTTAGGTAAACCTAAAACATCCAAGTGACATTGATCATATCAATTCAGATGGACTTGACCTTTATCAGTCTATCATATCAAGGGATCCAGTGATATCTCTCTCTCTACGAGATTGATTAATTCTATCTTAATTATTCACTTTCACATATTATTCACATGATAACCAATCACAATCTTTATAATCGTTCGGTAAAAGAAAACATTTGATTGTGTCAAATCACCAAGTTCTTAATATTGAAGACTATAGAAATCTCAAGTCGAATGACTAAATAATATACATATCATGAGTAACACCTATAACTTAATCCATGTGGTGTTATTATAGCGGGTCGGTTCAGTAGTTTCTTAAAAAGTACTTATAATCTCGATTCGTATCCCTATACGCATGATCATCACATTACCATCAATCAAGATTCACACTAGTTTTAATTCATTATAATTCCCAGTATAATGACCAACTGGGCATTTAAGATATTTCAACAAATACACATGGATCATATTATAAGGTAAACATGCAATTACTTATAATAAAATAGCAAATGAAAGCCTCAATTTTATTAACTAAAATTATAAGATAAACAATGTTTGTAGATTGACTTAGGGTACATGCCCCAACAATACTTTTACGAGCATCACTTATTGAGCAAGTTGGAGCGCTCATCCCCAATGAACATTTCAGGTTGTTGACGTGCGCTTGAATCAAGAACGGAGAAAGTTAGGAGTTTATAGTCTTCTCCACGGTGAATTCATTTCCCTACTGTTTATATATTGCATTGGATTACTATTTTGTAAAAAATAGGGTTGGGATATGGTTTTACGATCGAGGTTTATGTCAGTTTTAGTATATCATTTGTATAATCGAAAAAGTTTTAATTTCGCTTCATTTTCAACTATTTATTTAATATATAATATATTGTATTTGTGATTATCACGTATGAAAGGCGGTTGTACTGTTACTCTAATTGAGTCTGACTAGTGTACCGGGGCTTAATTAGGTTTTCAGGCCAAGTATCGCCCTAATTGGGATATGGGATGCTACAATTAGTATCAGAGCCAGGTTATAGAGCGAGCTTCCTTATTCTTGAATTGTTTGCATATCAAGAATAACTCTGATACAGTTTAGTTTTAGAACCTGAATTCGTTACATGTAAACTGAAGAGAAGTCTAGGTTCACTAACTTGGAGATTGGATCTCAAGTTATTGGTAACCTATAACTTAATAAATGGTTTTTATCGGTGTTTAGGGGGTAATGAAAGATAAAAGACTGAGTTATGTTATGTATTCTAATGTACTATATCTATGAAATAGATATAACTATAATTTCTTTCCTATACGCTACCATAAAGGTCTTATCTCCTGTCTATATCTTTGGAATCCAATGAAGAGATGGTGAGGGTTTTTTGGAACCTGAACTTCAGGGCTATTCCAACAAAAGAATATAGTATAAATATTATAAGATGGTTTGTATCCATCGATATATCAGGAGTTGAGAAAATATTGAAGATTAAGGTTTGTAGAAACCTAAATCTCAATAGTATATGAAAAATGGATATTAATAAGAAAATGATATTGTTGGATTAATAATAGTCAGTGTAGAAAGATCGATTGGACCTAGACTTTGAGATATATATTAGGAGAATGGATATTAATAAGAAAATGGTTTGCAGTGAAACTCAAAGGTAATGATGCACTTTGAGTAGGAAATGCACTAGTATTGTAACTAGTCGAACAAAAATAAAAGTTATTCAATGAGGAAATTAGTATAAACTATGATAAGAACCTAGTTGAGGTTAAATAACTACTAATTTATGCATACTTCATAAAGTTGTTATGAAGCATAAGATTCCAGATATGATGCTAATACATGTTAGAATAATGAGAAGTAACTTCTCAGTATTGTTGTGGTGTAGTCGTACATACTGAAGATAATGTGAGAAAAAGCTTATTAGTGTTGTGGTGGTGTAACCACACTCACTAATATAATGATAAAAAGAAAAGAAGGATGTTGTGGTGGATCCTCATATAGGAAAAGGAAAGTAAGGGATAACTTAAGATTTAAAAATGTGTAAGAATGTGTATAGTATGGGTTAGAACATGGTAGTGAGTTAGTGAGATGTCCTACTTTTATCTTTTAGATTGTTTAGTCTAAGTTGGGGAGAATGAGTTGTCAATGAATATGAGGAATTTGAGAATTTAAGGAATATCGTATGATACTAGAAATGAATAGGTAAGAAGAACATCAAGAGGCTGGTATTAACTGCTATTTTAACCAATAATTAGGTAAAATTTTAAATTTCTACGAATAGTGATTCGTGGAAACAAAGTTATCACTAGAGATTCAAAGGGTTTGTATTTTTTAGAATAACAATAAGTTTATGAAGAAAGTTCAAGCTTAATGAATGAAAATTGTGACTTCAAAAGTTTCAAGTAGTTAGGTTATCATATTTTTTTGGAATTTTGTCACAATTCAAGATTAAATTCACCAATTACTTGATTTCTGATGTTAAACCAATGATCAATTCCATTTTACTTAGTGTACTATAGGAATTGTATGAGATTGAGAACTCAACTTGAGTGATGAGATTAATTTAAATTAATTCAAGAATGAATATTCATTATCCAAAATCGACAACTCATCTTGTTAATTACATGAAACCAGTTGTTCTCAAGAGCTGGTTGAGATCTGGTTTCATTAACTTAAGATCAGAGTTAGGAATACATATGAAAATGAAGTTAAGCAATGACTTGTTTATGTTGAAAATCATGGTGGAGACCATGAAAACTCACTGGAGCTCATGCTATGTTCACAAATGGAAAATGTAGAGTTGCTAAACCCTATTGAAATAAGATTATCATTGTGTCACCAACGATAATATAAAAAGATTGAAGACTTAGAAAAGGCACAACTATTATCATAGAGTCATGTAAGCTCTAACGGTAAATTGGTTTATACCAAAGATTGCTAGTGTAAGTATTAAGCTTCAAGTAGTAATCACTCAGACATGTGTTGAATGTGAATTGCAGGTCAATGGATTTGACCAGGATTGAAACAATTAGATAATTTTCTTATATTCAACACAAAATCAGAAAAAAAAAATATTGTTGTCTTGGAATAATTGAATGATACAAACAACGTATTCAGAATTTTGGGGTATCATTGTGTTGTATATTCATTAACCTAAGAGTGAAATTGTGATGAGTCGTTAGTGACACAAGGATGCCTTGGGAGGAAATTAAAATATAGTTTCAATGCAATAATTGCTTGGTTATACTTGAAATATGAAAAAGTTGAAGGTTTAGCCTAATATTTTACTTCAGGTAGTTGTGTGTTGATACAACAAAGCAAGAAATTATAGTTTATACTATATATTTCAAGGAAAGTTGAGAAGAACTATTGTGAAATAATCGTTTTGGTAGTCGTACTAAACAATTTAAGGCATCACTTGTAGAATAAAAGCTTGAAATGTATTTCAAACAATGACTGGAATTGCTTGTATTTTAATTGATTCATAGATTCCAATTTATTTATGAATCCATTGAAATGGATAGATGATGCATATTCATTCATTCATTATAGGGTTTGAAATAAGGATGTACCTATATGAAAAGGGTTTTGGATAGTCTTTTAGTTATCCTTAAGATTAGAAAATCTTAGAGAAAACACTAGAAGACAAATGAGAAGTATGAAAACTAATGAGTGGTGCAATGGGACTTGGGAAGTCTTCATTTGAAGAGTATAGTTGTCAGAGTGAAAGGAATTATAGGTGAAATAAGTAACCTAAGTTCTTGACTATAATGAATTCACTCTAAGAGATTATCTACACAAAGTGATTGATGTGATCAATATTTTGAATAGAGAAAAAAACTAAAAGTGTAATTATAATAGGAACTCCTTAGTACTATCTCTTGAAAGAGATGTGTAATAATGATGATGAAGTGAAGTCCGCTTGCACATAAACTGAGTTGTTGGAATTGATAATTATAAATATGTTCTTTAAAGTTCAGATTGGAGTTGAACTAAGTGTAAAATTAACTGGGCGATTATTAAGAAGTCTAATTAGACTCACTTGATATGCTAGGATTTGGCTATTAAGAGTTAACATCCCAATTAAACTATCTAATGAAATTGTGATGAATGCATTAGATGTTGAAACGAAAATCCCAGACAAGGAAGGATATTAGACAAGAGTTATTTTGACAATCTCATGAATCTCTTTATATTGATTATACAGACAATGTCATATCGTATTGAAGTATATGATGAAAAGTATGAATTTTCCAAGATGATAATCTATGTTATGCACTTTCGTAAAGAGATATGAGATCTATTCAATAAGTTAAAATTGAATATTGAGAACCTTAAGGGTAAGGTAAATTCATGTATATATCTGATAGTAAAAAGAAAATACAACTGTAGTTTATGAAACAAGATTAGCAAAATCTTGGCGTTAGCACAATGATGTATGAGTTGTAGTTGATAGATTGACCGAAGTCTGCATTTTCTTATCAGTTTCGGTAGATTATCTAAAATGCTTGGAAGTGGGATATGCTAACGTAGATTGCACGTGGATGAGGAAAAGGTTAGCCATGAGAGAAACTCAACCTTTATAATCAATAAACCCGAATCACCCTAAGCATTCACTGTCCATTCAGAATTTAAATTTCTGAGCTTTTGTCTTGGAAACGTATGACAACTGAAAGAAAATTGACTCATTTATCTGAGCTCTTTGATAAAAAGAGTAATTAAGTGGATTACATCATCGAATGATAAAGCTAAATACGTTTTATCTTATCGTATATTGATGTGTAGAATAAGATTAGAGATCTAGCTTTTGTGAGAAAAATGAGATAGTTAAGAGCTGCACAGAGAGGGTATGTTAGATAAGGTAATTTATAACTACAACTGGGTTAAGATAGAATTATTGAGGAGATTAGCAGCATAGATTATTGGAGAGTTCAAAAGAAAATTTTGGTTGTGCTTTTGAAAGTCTCATCTATGAAGGGCTTTGTAGGTTCAAATTAGGGGTAAGTAGTGGTTTCATGGAAACAAAAATATAACTAAGGAACGTGAGTTTTACATGGAAGAGCGATTTCCATTTCTCTTCGGAAATATTGGTAGCTTGTACTTTTCCCATAATTTTGAGGATGAAATTGTCTTAAATTGAGGAGACTGTAACGACCCATTACCTTAAGTAGGTGATTGGCATTGATTCGAATTCTAATTAACTCGAGTTAGGCTTGTTATTAAGCCTGACTTGTCTTGATTAGCGTGTGCATGGATTTGCGTATCATTTGGTGTTTATATGGCATGTATTAGTATTTATGGAAATGGTTGGAATAAATTAACCTATAATTGATAAATTATGGGATGTCTAATACCGTGTGTAGGTAAAAAGTGACGCACATGAGTCATGGGGTAGCTGATAAGTGATTAGTTAGAGTAATATATATTAGTTTAGTAGTATATTTAGTATAAATATTCTTAAATGAGCTCTAATTTATGGTGATATTGCATTTTTCAAGTAAATAAGGTGTTAAGGAAGGAAATGAGCCAAAAAAAGAGAAGAAATGAAGCAAAAACCATGAAAGCATGGTTGGCACCGTGGCTACACATGGTGTTGCTGTGGAGTATTAAGGCACGGCGTGGGAAGGAAAGGCACGATGTGGGAGAGCAAAGAAAGTGGAGAAAATGAGTTTAGGGGTTTGGTGTAGTGGCGGTGCTGTGGAACAAAAGGGACGACACCGGGACATGGAAATGACAGTGCCGAGGTTACAGGAGCTCAAAAGAAGTGTATGTAGTGGCGGCGTTATGGCTTACAAGGGACAGAGCCAGGGCATTAGTAACAACGCCAGACTTAAGCAAAATTGAAACTTGGAGTTTTATTTCTAGTTAAATTATAAACTAGGGTTTCTAATTGTTATTAGGAAGTATAAATAGGTATTATGACGTGGTAAACACACCGCATACCAACTATTAGCCACCATTAGAGTAATTTAGCATAAGTTAACTTTGGTTTTGAGTATTGAGCAGTTTTGTAAGAAGAAAACTTTGAAGACTCCACTTTTGCAATTCAAGTTTGGTTTCATTGGTTTCGTTGAAGGTAATATATTTATATTCATATCTAATTTGCAATGATTTTGATTATAAATTGTGATATGTTTGTTTTAATGAAGAGTGAGTAGTCTATTAATCTTAGGGATCAATGGATCTTATGGTATGAATGTTATGCTATGAACATGAATAAAAAGTGATATACAAAGTGCAATGGTTAGAATTTGTATTGATTCTGAGCTTAACGCTATAGACATATTGACCGCATGTTTATTGATCTTAGGTTTTAGAAGTTATCATGTCCATTGAAGCTTTTAATCCGGACATGAACAGTACAACCGTAAAATACCTAACATCGAGCGATAGTTGTTGATTGAGGAGGCACGAATAGTAAACTTATTTGGTTATGAATCCAATGATTTGAAACTTAAAGCAATGTGGAGCTTACGTTATTTACACCGATAGGTGGAGTTCTAGTTTGCACATTAGAATCTTCTTCGTCATGACAATAGGTTGAAGTGGATTTGAAGGAAGTTTGTCTATTCTAATCCGGCATTGCACACAACATATTGAGATGTAAAAGTGTTTGAAAAGCATAGTATGAAATTATCTAGGTCAAGTTGTGAACTAAGATATCCTTAATATAAGAGTTAAAGTAAAGTTTACATTATTTTGCTAGATATAGTAGTTAGTTATAAAACCATATAAAAAAGAGATTTCCTTAGCAATAGTTCAAAGTTAAATAGGCAAACAACTAGTGCAAAAACCTTTCCCTGACGACGATATCTATGATCAATGTAAGTTGATTGCACTGTTACTACAAGCTAGCTGCTATACTTGCGGTACGCACATCAATTTTTTCGCGCAGTTACTGGGGAAATGGTAGCCACTTAGTATTACTTAGTTTGAAAATCTTTTATGTTTTATTTCAAGTATTTTGCTTTTAAGTATATAAAAACAAAAATAAAAAAATTTAGGCTTAAGATTCAGTTTGACTTTCTGCACTTGATGTTTTTGTATTTTCTTTTGAGGAATAACTAGTGCATGCATGGCAAGGGAAAGAAAGACCTAGTGCCTTACGACCTAGAGTTTGATAGAACCAACAAAGGAAAGAAAAAGATGGAATCAAAATGACGGATGAGCAAGCGAGAAACCAACTACATGGCAGCGTGAATAATCAACCTACAGGTGATCTGGTAGTGCAGGATAAAGCGCGAGGATAGAGATGTTTTCGTGACTACTTCAAGCCAAAAGTTTAGGAGACTTACAACGAAGTGACGAGGCTTCCAGCCAAGGAAGCCAACACTATTGAGTTCGAACTGAGCCCGTCTCAGATAAACATGGTGCAAAGTAGCCTGTTCAACTGGCTATCCAATAAAGATCCAGTTTCACATGTTCAGAATTTCTTGGAGAAGTGCAACACCATGCACATTACCAGAGTTATAAAAGAGGTGATCAGGATGCAAATTTCCCATTCTCATTAGATGGAAAAGCTAAATCCTGGTTCCAAGGGCTGAATGCATGGAGTATGACCTCATGGGCGGAAATCAATGAAAGATTTCTTCACAAGTTCTTTCCCTAGTGAAGTTCAGCGATAGGAAATTGGGAATTAATCAGTTCAATCAAAAATACACTGAGTCTCTTGGCGAGGCTTGGGAAAGATTTAAAGAAATGATGAGGAGATGTTTAGGACACGGATAAGTGAAATGGGCACAACTCGAGATTTTCTACTATGGAATTAATCACAACATTAGAACGCTAGTAAATGTTGCAGTAGGTGGCTCTCTACTTACCAAGGATGAGGGTGCAGCATTGGATCTCCTTGATCTTATGTCTCAAAATTCTATCGCCAATACTCAGTTCTACAGTAAGGAAACCAGTAGATATATACGAGATTGAATCGCATGCTGCAATTATGGCACAACTATCAAATTTGAGCAGTCAAATAGCGAAACTTCAAATGAGACATAAGGTCCACAAGTAGCACATCAACCTAATAATCACCACTCCATGATGGTTAACCAAATGGACATATAGCAAAGAATGGAATATGAAGACATCGACTTCATATACAACCAAGGTTACGGGAACACATATAGGTATAGAGGAATGGCTCCTCAACTATCTTACAAAGAATACTACAACAACAACTCGAACTTCTCTTACGAAAATCCTGATAATGCACTAAAGTTACCTCAAGGCTCTAATCAATAAGTCTAACAGGGGAAGTTGGGGCAAATCGAATAGATGACTTCATTAAAGTCAATTGATAAGTACCTGCATGCCATAGACATGAGCAATAGGGAGCGCCATGAGAAGTATGAGAAAGAAATGGAAGGAGTGAAGCAAGCCATGAAGAGGATGGATGATGAGCGATCATAATCTATCAAGAATCTTTAAGAGACAAATTGGTCAGCTTACAAATGCTTGGGATTTACAAAAGAAATAATAGTTTCTAAGTAACCCTATTAGTAATCACATGGCAAATGCACATGTAGTCCAATTAAGGAGTTTCAAAACAACCAATGATCCAGTGTGGCAAAGAGATAATTAATGACACAAGGAAGCAAATCGATTAGCAGCAATGAAGAGATGTAGAACATTTGGATAATGACATCAATCTCCAAAAAGAAGTAGCACTAGCAGAAGAATCATAATCGACTCAAAGAAAAATAGGGGGAGATAATTACCATATATTCAATGGTTCAAGAAACAGAAAGATTACGGAAAGTTCAATAATTTTTAGAAATGTTTAAAAAGTTGCACATAAATATCTCATTTGCATATGCATTGGAAAAATGTTGAATTACACAAGATTCTTGAAGGACATAATGGCAAAAAAAGTGCGACTAGAAGCTTACGAAACAATGAACGTGACTGAAGAGTGTTGTACAATCCTATAATGGAATTTACCACTAAAGTAGAAGGATCCATGAAGTTTTTTTATTCCATGCACGAAATAAGTACACTTATTCGATAAGGTCTTATGTGATTCGGGAGCAAGCATAAATTTGATGCCCTTATCAATATTCAAGACATTAGGATTGGGAGAAGTAAAGTCAACCAATATGACTTTGCAATTGGCAGATCGATCAGTGACGTATCCAAAAAGAGTGATTGAAGATGTGTTGGTGAAAGTGGATAAGCTCATTTTCCTGTGGAATTCGTAGTATTGGATATGGAAGAAGATGCAGAGGTACCATTAATTTTAAAGAAACCCTTCCTAGCAACTACATGGGCATTGATAGATGTTCAAGAAGGAGAGTTAAGGTTACAAGTAAAGGACAAGGAAGTCCTGTTCAATATCTACAAAACCTTGAGATTTTTGAATAAGGGAAAACACTGCAAATCATCAAAGTTAGAGATGTAATTTCTAATTGTGTTACTGAGATAGCCTAAGAGTATACACCTAGATGATCTGCTGCAGGAATGTCTAGTCTAAAGTATAGCAACAAGTTCTGTAGTAAAAGGGTGAACTTCAGGAGGCAGTAAATGCTTTAGCATAAATAGGACCCCTTAAGTTTCATAATGGTTTCGAGAAATTAGAAACTGAGGTGGAAAGTGCAGTTATTGAACCAACAATGGAATTAAAGCCTTTACTAGAGCATCTGAGATATGCGTATTTATGAGAAAATTCAACATACCATGGGATCATTTCAGCAGAGTTGACGGAGTTAGAAGAAGAATAATTACTTCGAGTTTTGAGAGAGCATAAGTCACCTTGGGATGGACAATCAAAACTTAAAAGGAATAAGCCCAATAGTTTGCATGCATAAGATTTTAATGGGAAAAAATCATAAACAATGAGTTGAAGCTTACAGGCGGTTAAATCCAGTCATAAAAGAAGTGGTAAAGAAAGAGATCTTGAAATGGTTGAATGTTGAAATCATCTACACCATTTCAAACAGTTCATGGGTCTCACCAATGCATGTGGTACCAAAGAAAAGAGAAATGACCATTATATTCAAATTGAAAATAGGGAAACATTATCCACGAGAACAGTAACTGGCTGGAGATTTTGAGTTGATTACATAAAGTTAAATAAAGGTACAAGAAAGGATCACTTTCTGCTACAACTCATTGATGAAATGTTGGAAAGACTAGCAGGATATGAATACTATAGTTTCCTAGATGGGGACTCGGGATACAATTAAATTGCTATAGCATCAGAATATCAAGAGAAAACAACATGCACATGTCTGTATCGAACATTTGCATATAGACGGATGCCATTTTGATTATGCAATGTGCCATCAACATTTCAAAGATGTATGATGGCTATTTTCTCTGATATGGTCGAAGATTTTGTGGAGGTATTTATGGATGAATTTTCTGTATTTGGGGCTTCTTTCGAACTATGCTTTCAAAATCTGGCTTTCGTATTAAAAATGTCAAGACATAAACTTTGTACTAAATTGGGAGAAGTGTCACTTTATGGTTCGAGAATGAATTGTTTTGAGACAGAGTGTCTGCTCATGAATTGTTGGTTGATAGATAAAAGATAGCACCAATTGAGAAACTTTCCATACCAAGAAACATTAGAGATATAAGAAGCTTTTTAGGGCATGCATGTTTCTACAGAAGGTTTATTAAGGGTTTTTCAAAAACCACTAAACCATTATGCACATTGTTGGAAAAAATGTTCCATTTGAAATGAGCTTGCATCCACATAAGAATTTGAGACCTTGAAAGTAGCTTTCATTTCAGCTCAAATAATGGTAGTACCAGATTATGATTCTAAGTTTGAAATAATGTGTGATGCAAGTGATTACGCGGTAGGAGCGGTGTTAGGCCAACGAATAAATAGAATGTTTAGAGCTATATACTACGTAAGTAGAACATTGGATCATGCACAAAAAAATAATACTACTACAGAAAAAGTGATATTGGTAGTGGTGTTTTCGTGTGATAAGTTTTGAGCCTAAATAATGGGATCCAAAGTCACTGTGTATACTGATCATGCATCAATTCGCTACCTTTTGCAAAGAAGGATGCCAAACTAAGGTTGATTAGATGGTTGTTATAATTGCAAGAGTTTGACTTGTAAATCAATGATAAGAAACGAAGTAAATATTTAGAAGATGATAACCCAAGTATTCGTGGATGAGCAATTATTTCAAATCTCTGATCTGCAGATGGAGTTTCTCGATTTAGACTCAGACTAAACAATCTAAAAATGCATCGGGCAAATGATGTTAAACTAAGCGCTACTGGGAGGCAGCCAAGTGGTTTTTAAAATTTTCAGCAAGTAGTTAGTTATTTAGTTTAGTTGCTTACAATTTAGATGTTATAGTTCTAACTTTTGAAAATTTTGTGTCAAATGTGCAGGAAAGACTATTTGATGGGTGATAATTCTTCAGAATGGTTAAACCTTAAGAGTTGTGCCAATAGTCATGCAACATCAAGAAGTAACATTTGGGATATTTAGTTATATTTAGTTAGTTATTTAAAATTTGCATGTTTATTTTAGGCTTATATATTGTGTTATTATTTTATGTTTGTGTGTTTTAGTGTTTTCATGTTTCAAGCTTACTTTTAAACCTTAAGCAAGGTTTAGTTTGAGTTTGGGGGCATCGACATTACATTACACTATGAAAAGTGGTAAGATAGGTTGAGAAATAAGGATAAACACTGCAGGCATGATCATTTAAACTTTAATTTTGAAGTAGTTAAGGAGGAAAGCATGGTAGTTAAGTAGTACATATTAGGTTATATATAGTACTATGTAATGAATAAGTAGTTCATTTGCATGTTCATGCCTTAAATTGTGGATGAGTAGATTATAAGTGTCTTTTAATATGAAACACAAGAGAGTGTTTTAAGTGTTTGAAGAAGAAATAATAAAATGTAGCAAACAACAGTGTGATTTCATGAGTAGAAACCTAGAGTTGGGAATACCTTGAACTTGAAACAAAAGCAAGAAACTAGAACACTTCTTGTAAAAAAAGTTAGATCTTTAAGGATTCTATAGTAAGTGTGAATCTTACTTGATAATACAAAGCAAATAAAGACTCAATGCAAAGATGGGAGGCATTGTAAATGAAAAGTTGGAGTTAACTTATTTGATTTAGTGAAAGTCAGAAGTGCTAACAAGTGTTTTATAAATAAAAAGAAAAAAAATGAGAGAATCCCACAAGTTCTATAGGAAATGGAGATGAGAACTTGAAGGTTAGAAAAAGTGAGAAAAACAAAGTCTATAGGAAAAGGAGCAGAGATAGTAGAATACAAAAATAAAAGGAGAAGAAGAATGAGAGAAAAATTAAAGAAAAGAAGGCGGAAGTAAAATAAAACTCTTCAAATAAATATTTAGCTTGAGTATGAGTAGTTAATCGAGTTAAGTTTCCTTTCCAACTATGATAAGTCCTGTAGACTCTTGAAGTGCTAAAGTCTACCAAAGATGAGTATGATCTATGCTTATTTTTGAATTCCTGAGCTTAATGAGAAATCATGAGATTCCATACTTGCTACTTGAGTATTGAGATGAAACAAACTTGTGAGTAGTGATGGTTTTGGTTGTGATCTACTTTGGTGTTTCAAAAGTGAAATTATATGTGTTGTTAAAGCTACATGTCTTAAAAATATAAGTGCTTGCAAAGGAAAACTCTTGAGTGGATTACTTACTTCACACTTAGTGAATTAAATGATACTCTATGAACAATGTAAATTGAAAGAGTACTAGTTTTTAGGAGGCTTAGTAAAATACACTTTTGCTCGGGATGCGCAAAATCTTAAGTTTAGGGGTATTTGATAAGTAATTATTTAGACTAATATATAGGGTTAGTTTAGCAGTATATTTAGTTTAAATATCTCTAAATAACCTTTAATTCATGGTGTTATTACATTTTTAGGTAAATAAGGTGTATAGGAATGAAATGAGCAAAAAAAAAGAAGAAAATGAGCAAAAACCCACGAAAACATGGTTGTCGTTGTAGCTACGCATGATGGTGCTGTTGAGTACTAAGGCACGACATGGGAAGGAAAGGCACGGCGTGGGAGCAAAGAAAGTGGAGAAAAGGAGTCTGGAGGTTCGGCACTATGGCGGCGCAGTGGAACAAAAGGGACGCACTGAGACATGGCAATGACAGCACCGAGGTCACTAAAGCTCAAAAGAATTGTATGCAGTGGCGGTGCCGTGGCTTACAAGGGACGACAGCTGGGGAATAAGTGACAGCGCCAGACTTGAGGAAAATAGAAAAAGTTTTATTTCTTGTTAAATTGTAAAGTAGGGTTTCTAATTGTTATTAGAAAGTATAAATATGTATTAGAACATGGTAAACTCACCACATACCAACTATTAGCCACCATTAAAGTAATTTAGTATAAGTCTACTTTGGTTTTGAGTATTAAGGAGTTTTGTGTGAAGAAAACGTTGAAGACTCCACTTTTGCAATTCAAGTTTGGTTTCATTGAAGTCAATATATTCATATTCATCTCTGATTTTTAATGATTTCACTTATGAGTTATGATATGTATGTTTCGATAAAGTGTGAGTAGTCTACTAATCTTAGGGATCAATGGATCCTAAGGTATGAATGTTATGCTATGAATATAAGTGAAAAAGTGATTATACAAAGTGCAATGGTTAAAATTTGTATTGATTATAAGCGTAATGCTATAGACATATTGGCCACATGTTTATTGATCATACGTTTTAGAAGTTATAATGGTAATTGAAGTTTTTAATCCGGATATGAATGGTACAACTGTAAAATACACAACATCGAGCAAAAGTTATTGCTTAGGGAGGCACGGATAATAAACTTAGTTGGTTATGAATCCAAAAATTTGGAGCATTAAAGCAATGTGGAGCGTACATTATTCACACCGATAGGTGGAGTTCTAGTTTGCACATTAGAACCTTTTCTGTCACAACAGTGGGTTAAAGTGGATTTGAAAGTTTTGTCTATTCTAATTAGGCATTGCACACAACATATTGAGATGTAAAAGTGGTTGAAAAGCATAGTATTAAACTACCTAAGTGAAGTTGTGAACTAAGATATCCTTAATATAAGAGTTAAAGTAAAGTTTATATTGTTTTGCTAGATAGAGTAGTTAGTTATAAAACCATCTAAAAACGAGATTTCCTTAGTAATAGTTCAAAGTTAAATAGGTAAACAACTAGTGCAAAAACCTTTCCCTGATGACGATATTCGTGATCAACATAAGTTGATTACACTATTACTACAAACGAGTTGTTGTACTTGTGGCACGCACATCGGTAGCATGCACACTCAAGTGTACTCGTTGGCTCGCGCGATGAAATAATAAATGCGTGAATAAAGGCGTATAATTATGTATATATTGAAAATAATTAATAATTGGTGGGCGCTAAGTGACACGTGTGGCATGTACAATACTGTGCACACCCGAAAGTGGTCGTCGGCACGCGTAGTGAATTTATAGGTGCAAAAATACATAGTTATCTATATATTTATACATAAAGTTGTATATATATATGAATCCTATAGTTTAAATCAAAATAAAATATACATTAGATTCACCTCGAGATACGTGTTACGCTTGAGTCAAGGTGGTGAATATGTGGAACATTGGAGGTTGGAGGAATTATCCATGCCTTGAGATACATGCAATCAAATCACAAGAAATATCAATGTATATGTGTATACATGTGCTCCATTGGGTATTACTTTGGTATTATCTCCCTTGGATCGTCCTCTAGATTCGTGCGTGCAAATTTCGAGAAAAGTTTGTATTTGATTATAAGTAGTCAAATAAGTGATAGGTTTGTAAATAGCCACAAAGATTAACATCGAGATACATAATATGTATCTCGAGAAAGTTCAAAAATATAAATATAAACCATCATGTTTGTCTCGAGATTTGTATGTGGCGAATCTTGAGGAAATTTAATATTTATCCCAAAATGGAATCACCTTCTCTGTATTTCATTTTGATAATCAAAATAGAGGGAGAGAAGAGACAAATCGATAGATAAAAGGGAGAGATCAAATGAACATGGTGGTGAGTTGTTGTGGGTTATGTTACTATTGTTGTTGTTGTCGTTGGGTTGTCGATGTTGATTGATGTTCTTGTTGTTGATCGTTGATGTTGTTGTTGTGGTTGTTGATGGACAAGTTGATTGGGAGGGAGGGTCGGTGTCAGAACATGTACCATGAACCGGCAATCTGACCGACCTGAATCATCTCCTGAAGTGTCTGGTCACACCATCGACTTCAAAAGACATTCCAGACCCGCTCGTCCATTCTTTTTACAATTAAGTTAAATTCATGTGTGTGCAGAACTCGGTGAACATATAAATAAATATTAGAAAGTAAATGGGAGCCTAAGTGGGGAATTCACTTGTCATATCATCAGTACCGTAAATTTAAGTTAAGGAACATGTCCAAAAGTATCGCATAATCCATACATAAACAAAAATGTAAGTTCAGTTTTTTTTTTTTTTTTAAAAAAAAAGATACACAAAAGAGATCACTCCTACATTGAAGATGAGGGCAGTTTGAATTCCTTGTCTCACCAGTGCACCTTTCTTCCCTCGATCACTGGAGGATGGATCTGGGTTTCAAAATCCCCTAGTAAGTGAACAATAAGGTTTTATAAAAGTTACAGCACAATGTAATTCGACAAGGAATAATATTAAAAAATTACAAGAATTAAACCTGATTTAATACTTTTCTTGTATGAATAGGCGGTTCCCATGAACTCCATACGTATGGACCTAGCTTGAATCCTATTAGCCTGGCGGTATTCAACATCCATGATCGAGGGATATCCTGTGAAGCGAATTCATGAACCCGAGCGGCACCGACGTACTCTAATTCATCGTATGAAAGGCCGAAAGGTGAAAACCTCATCCAACTGGCACACTAGCTAGAAGGTTGAAGATCGTCTTTAAAATCATCCCGCAAAGTTGCTCCACTTGCTGGAATGGGAGACTCTTTGCCATTGAAGCTGCCCTATCTAATTCTCGAATACGGCTCCTATAGGTCCTTATGTCTATATGCATGACCATAGATAATCATGATGTGATGCGCACCTAACTTCTGCAATCATAACATGATTCGTTATAAAGCTTATAAATTCCCAATGTTCAAAAACCTCACGTGTGGCGTGTCGAAGCCCGATCATACATCTCGTACCTCGAGGTGTGTGTCGATATCCTCGCCAAGTCGTCGTTGAGCCCTAGCCACATATGTCGGCGTTAGTACGTAAATTGAGGTTTCAAAACCCCTAGAACCTCGTGTATGTGTCTAGAGAAAACCCTCAAGAATTTTATTAAATTTTTAAGTTTTACTATCACACCACCGTGCGTTTAGGCCACAACGTGTCTCAAACCGCTCGTCCGATACCTGACACTAGTTCTCTAGGTTTATGGTATTGTTTTGTATTAGTTTAGGTGTGTTAGGATCTCATTTGAATACTTGTGAGTAATTATAGTTTAGCTAACTGCTTTTATTGAGGTTGCTTCAAGCTATCTTTGAGTCTGCTCAATTATAACATTTAGTTTGCTCTAAATAATCACATTCGAAATGCTTTAAAAACCAAATATTTGGACTTTCAGCAAACGCAATCTAAGTCAAACAATCTTAATCCAAAAAACCAAGCTTGAAAATCCAAAACAGTCTTATATCTATTAAGCAAGCTCTAAACTTTTAATAGTCTTAATATCGTTGAGCACATTAAAAATTTATCCTCTTTTAAGTCTGCTCAAACTGCACAGAATGAATTTTACGCAACTCTAAAGCTTTCGATTCTCGAGTCCAAAAATATTCAAATCACCTCAAATTCTGTCCGTTGGCTTAAAAAATACTTTATTGAGTTCCAACATTATCATGCAATTATTTATACTCAAATTCCATGCAATAAATATCTAATTACCATAAAGTAAAGTTACTATTAATTTTCTTCTTCACATAACACAAAACTTATCAATCATAAAAATCTTCACAATGATCCCATCAGGGAATTTTCACTAATTAAGGGTTGATCTACTCTTATGAACCTACACATACCAAAACTCATCAATAAGAACAACTTGGAACATAATTTTTGTAGAGATTTGATAAAGAAAACATACCATTATTTCGTTCTATGAGCTACACTATGTTAGATTCACACTCTCTATCATCAACCTCTTAGATTTTCAAAAATTTCAAAAATAAATACAAGATTATTCTACATCTTCTTTAATCTCTAAACTTTTCCACGAGCTCTCTAATAATGTCAGAGTTTATTTTGCATGTTGAACAAGAAATCATGAAACTTATATAGTCCTTGACTTTAAATCTCACATACTCACAAATCTTTAGGTGAATCAAAGACTCACATTTAAGCCATCACATCCCACTAAGTCAAAATCAAATTATCGCTTGTCCATTTTTGTATGACACATAACATGCACCTTATATTTTATTGGTCCACTTATACAAAGACACTTCCCATTTTGTCCATAGCCTTTTAAATTAATTATATGCAAGTCTAATTCCACAAATTTAAAAGTTGCCCTTGAATTTAATTATATTTACAATCAAACCATAGCCATATTTATCAAATTTAATACACCATTTATGCCAAATCAAATTGAGTTAATATATATTATGATACTAGCCTAAGTTATGTGTTTCCCGTCTAACGCGTATCCCGAGGCAAAACCCATGCCACGCCTTGTCTTGTGTCACATGTGTATTTATAATTATTTAATTATTTATTAAATATTACACTCACACCAAAAATATTATTTTATTAATTATGGTACACTACCTTCGAGCACGACCATGTCACCGGATCGGATCGGGCTAAGTCCGGTCTGATCGGTGATGGGATGTCACAATCTTCCCAACTCAGGGAACTTCATCCTCGAAATTTAAATTATACCTGAATCAAACAACTCGAGAAAGTGCTCTCGCATGTAGGTCTCGTGCACCGCTTGAACTCCTAGTCGTCGTGGAAGTGCCATTTGACCATCACAAGGGGAATCTGTGACATCCGAGAATTTCATAAACTTGATTAGGATGCTAATAAGGTATTTTTCAGATTTAAATTGAGATTTAAGTATTCGAGGTGGAACCCACGTATTTCGGATCAGAGATAATAAGTTAAAATATTATTTTTTTGTGACGCATGCCTAGTTGGTGTATTATACTCTATTCGTCGCGAAATAGAGTCAAGTTGAAGTATAGACGCGGTGTCAAGAGTTTCAGAGCGCGTTGAGTAGTTTTCCAATTTTAGTCAAAATTAGGGTATTTTCTGTGGTTAAATTGAGATTAAAAATTGATGATAAACATAAGAAAATAAAGAAAAATGCAAAATGACATTAAGGGGCAGTGGTATTGAGAATTTGAGGTTATTTAGGCAAGGGCATGTTGGTAAATTGCCCACCTAAAACCAAAGTTATCTAATGTGAAAACGAAACAGGGTTTAATTCCCCATTTTGTTCTTCATCTTGATCAACACCTCAACCGACTCTCTCGACCATCATCTTCTTCGTTCTCTCCTCTTTCACAACTCACTGCCCCTTCTTCCATCACGCTTGGTCTCGATTCTCTTGACTCTCAACTCTCTCGAGTTCGATATTCCTATCTCTCTCCACTGGTCTGCTCATTCTCCCTCTTACGGTCGTATTCCCTTTTCCTCCCTTCTCGATGTCGAGTACAGTGCATACGGTGGATGAGGAGCTGAGAACCAAATCCTTGATGGAGGTTAGAATTTTTCAATTATCGAATTGGTTACGTTTTGTTCAGTAATTGTGTTGAATTGATTGATGAAATTGAAGTAGAAATCAAAAGGTTTTGATTAAAAATCGGTGTGGTTGGTTATGTTTCAACATGTTTCAATTTTTTCACTGATATTGAGACTTATTGAGACTCATTTAAATGGGTTTGAGTTTAAAGTTATTTCAGCAGTCCATGTTTTCATGTTCTGCAATTTTTATTTTGAGCAAAGTTGGGGATCCATTTTGAAAGATCAAACGATAATTTCTGGTCAAAATTTTCAATGGAATTAAATGTTTATATGTTAAATTTGGTCCATTAGAATCAGCATGGGGTTTATTGGAAGTTTTCGTGGGTTAATTAGAGTCAAAATGGTTGCATAAAAACTATTTTTGTTAAACTAGTACTGCACTCTAGTTTTTGAGCTATTTTGGGGTAATGATCAGGGTAATCAAACGAAGGTTTTTGAGCAAAATATTTTATGTATTTTCGTGTTTATATATCAAACTTAGCCCCTGCGAATCAGATTTGATTTTTGAGTAAGTTTTGAAAGGTTTTGGAGGCCGAAAAGGAGGCTTGAAACACGAGACTGCACTGTTATTTTCTTACTGTTTTGAGTAGGCATGTTTGTGAATTGATTTGAGACATCAAATAGGGTCCAATTGACTTGCAAATAGGTTCGTTTGAATCTTAGTATAATCTACTGTGATGATCAATAAAGATTATGGCCCTTGGAATTTGTTTAATCAATGAAAAACAAGGTAGAACATACCATGTTTATATGGTCCAAAACTGTCCCCTTATGACAGTTGCGACTTAGCAACTTTAGGTAATGATGTAAATGGGTATTTGTTATCCAAAAAAACTAAGGTTCAACTTTTTGAAATCCCTATATATCCTACTTTGAGTAGCACTTAATCTCGGACCTTGGTACAACTTTTAAATTAGTGAAAAATAGTTGTAAGAATGGCCAAAACCAATGAACTAAATTAATTAATTAATAAAATGAATGGTATTGATTGATGATTAAATAGAGTTTATAACTCTTAAAATTTGAATTTATGATTTAATAGGACTTGTTGAAGTACGTGAAAGTTGAGGAACGTTGTGTGAGGCTTCGCAACTAACTTTGAGTTGGTTTGGTGGTAAGTAAACCCTACAGTGACCATTACCATTTAAGGAATTTATCTTTGTACCTGTAATTGTATCATAGTCTGCATTGCATTTTATCATTCTTGGTCATGCATACATAGAGTGAGTGAGGGGGGTAAGCTTTTTTCGGAGTCTAGTTTGATTGAAACTAGGTTTCAGTTCTGCCTCTACGCCGTCTAGTGAGACTAGTAGAGTCTAACGCCGACAAGTTATCTCTACATTTCATGATCTCTTAATATTGTCTCTGTACTATTTTTGGAAGTCAACATCTGATTATAGTTAGGAGACAGCGACAGAGTGAATTGCATGTCATGTTGACGCATATATCTTATTGATTATTTGGAAATGCAATTACATGTCTCTATGTATTAGACTAACAATTACAGGAGTACAGATCAATGTAGGAATTTACTTACCTGAGTTGGTTTTGATGATGTCATAATCTATATGAAGGCAAAGGATGAACGTACAAGACTTGAAGATTGTGGTAATTGTTTGCAAAATCTTAACTAAATTCTTGTTGTAAATTGTTTATATATATATATATATATATATATATATATTGTTTTGAGATCTTTGGGTGAGTGTAGGACGTGAAATGTTGTTGAATGGTTATGAGAGTCTCCTAAGTTAGTGTAAGATAAGTTGAGAGGTTTACATTTCAACTTTGGTCTATTTCGGATTGTGAAGTTATGATTAAGCTATCGGAGACTCTAAGTTAAGTTATAAACTTGAAATTGATATATATTGTAAACTGCGGGGAGTTGTGAGTCCTTCTAGGCCTCTCCTCAATTCTACTATCTATTAGGTAGAAGTTTTTCGGTAGGCCACTTTAAGGGGAGGTGCCACCGAAATTTTTATGAAATACGATATGATATCTTAATTTTCTCCAATTGAACGAATCATGAATTGAGTTTCATTAAGGATAAAGATTTAGTTTTGGAGATTGTAAATGATTGAAATAATTATTATTTTGAGTTCGAAGTTGAAAGAACGGATTGGGCTGACTAGATTATCAAGGGATTAAGGTAATCTAGGCAGGTCAGTCGTCTTAATGACGAGGGGGCTGACAGAATCTCTTTGTGTCTTAGGGTCTGCACCTTCTGGTTAAGAATCTTAATCGGCTGCTCCTCATAAGTCGTGTTTGGTCTAACCACTAATCTGTCCGAGTCCACTGTATCTCGTGTCGTACCCTCACATTTCCTCAACATAGAAATACGAAACATTAGGTGTACTCCTGACATCTGCGGCAATAATGCTAACCAGTAGGAAACCTTCCCAAGTCTTTCTGTGATATCAAATGGTCGTGTATAATGTGGTGCCAGCTTCCCCTTAAATCCAAATCTCTGGTGTCCCTTCATAGGTGACACCTTTATGTATGCAAAGTCTCATTTCTCGAACTCAACTCGCCGACGTTTTGGGTTGGTGTATTTCTCTTGCCGATCTTATGCTGCTCGTAATCTTTGACAAATCAGTCTCACTTTCTTTATGTGATCCTATACCACCTCTGG
This sequence comes from Stephania cephalantha, assembly GCA_039657325.1. Classification (NCBI taxonomy): domain Eukaryota; kingdom Viridiplantae; phylum Streptophyta; class Magnoliopsida; order Ranunculales; family Menispermaceae; genus Stephania; species Stephania cephalantha. Next base: position 19,287,528 of record CM077577.1, read on the forward strand.
TCCAACTGCCACTATATCAGCTACCTCTACCCAACATGACAGTGTCTTGCATGGTCTGCCATATAAGACCTCAAATGGTGTTATCCTGATGCTCGATTGATAACTATAATTGTAAGAAAATTCACACAAGTGTAAATACTGCTCCAAGTGACCTCGGAACTCGAGTACACAAGCCCGTAGCATATCCTCTAGAACCTGGATAAACCTCTCTAATTGTCTATCTCTCTACAAGTGGTAAGCCATACTGAGGTGAATCTGAGTGCCAAGTTGATCCCGTATACCCTGCCATAACCTTAACGTATACCGAGAAACCTTATCTAACATTATGCTCACTTGCGCCCCATGTAACCCGACTATCTCGCGCTCAAAGATCACGCTTAAGCTATTAAGCGAGTCAGAGAGTTGAATCGGTAGAAAGTAGGATGCATTCGTCAATCTAGATGACCCATATTGTATCGTTGCTCCTCGGGGTAATCGGTAATCTTGTCACCATGTCAATCGCAATGTGTTCCCACTTCCATTGAGGAGTGGGTAATGGCTGGAGTAGTCCTCCATTTCTCTGATATTCAGCCTTAACCTGTTAACATATCTTGCATCTCTTAATACACCTGGCTATATTCGCCTTTATGCCCAACCACCAGTACAGTCATCGTACGTCATGAAACATCTTGGTAACACTTGGGTGAGTGTTATAACGCGATCGGTGCGACTCCCGGAGAGTGTCCTCTCTCAACTCTGGTACTGTTGGATTCCATAGTCTACATCGAAGTCTCAAACTCTGATCCGTTACCACTGTCTAATCCCTGAAAGCTAGACTGTCAGCCAAATTGTGGTACTGGTTGTAGCTCGAATTTGTCCTCTATTCGTCTACAATCGCTTGGACCGGCATCGACTGCAACCTCAACTGTGCACAAATCCTCATGCCTATAGAAATCTCTAAAATACATATCACAAGCGCGACCTCTAACAACCTAAACTCTGGTCGAATTTGCGGTACTAATTATCTCTGGCTTAAGGCATCTGCAACAACGTTCACCTTTCCGGGGTGGTACTCGATCATGAAGTCGTAGTCTTTCAACAACTCGAGTCACTTTTATTGTCTCATATTCAACTCAATTTGAATGAACAAATACTTAAGACTCCGGTGATCTGTGAACAACGTAAACTTTCTCCTTAAGATAGTGTCTCCACAACTTCAATGCAAAGACTACCGCTGCCAACTCGAAGTCATAGACGGGGTAGTTCTTCTCGTGCACCTTCAGCGAGCAAAAGGCATAGTGTAACGACATGTTACCTTAAGCTGGTGATTAGTACTAATCTAAATCTTAATTAACCCGAGTTAGACTAGTGGTTAAGTTTGGCGTACCTCGATTAGTGTGTGCATGCGTTTGCATGACGTATGATGTTTGTTTGGATTAGTAAATCAATTTATATAGGTTATGGTATAATAAGGAAATTATAAACGAGCCTACAAAACAGAAAATACATAATAAACAATAAGTTGTCAGGACATCAAGTGTGACGAGGGGGTTGTGGCATAAATGTGCACGCTCAATGACACTTGTGGGTACGTCCGATGAGTTTATTGGTGAATAATACATGATATATATTTATATGTTTTTAAATATATATAAATATATCTATATTGGAAAATAAAAGAATAATTAAAATTATAAGGATTGTTTGATCGTCTCGAACGGAGCGTAAGTGCTTGATGGGTCAAATTTTGTGTCACATTAAGAAGTGTCACTTTAACGCATCAACCATGACATCGGTCTTGAGATGGTGTGATACGTATATCGAGAAAAATTCATATATAAAAACAAAAACTCATCCTTATCCCTTTCATTCGATTATTCGAGCGAGGAGGAGGGTTCGGTTCATTCGAATCAAAGGAGGTTGATCCGGGGAGCTAAACTAACGCGAAGTAAGGAGCTTAATCAACTCCAAATCCAGAGATCATCTTTGTAAGTTTTATTTTGAGTTGGTTCAAGTTTAAATTTATGGTGATGATCAATTCTCTGTGAATTGTGTTGTTTGTTGATTTGAAATGAGTTATAACCTCATTAAAAGTCCTCCTAGATGTTTTGGGAGTAGATTAGATGTTGTTGGGATGTTGTTAGAGCGATTTGGAGTGAAACAGTGTCTGCTACCCTGTGTTCTGTCGAGATAACACAAAGTGGAGCGCACTCCACCTCACAGAGGAACGCGCTCCTTTCATCAGTGAATATGAACCCAGCTGTTGGAGCATGCCCCACTAAGAGAGGAAGCACGCTCCCACTACTAAAAACTAGCAACTATGATGTATTTTGTATGGAATCTCCTAAGGGCTTAGGAACTAATGTAGGGGTTCTAAACATAGGGTAATGGACCTAAATTAAGTACAAATGATTGGTTATAGGTTGTGGAACACCAAGGAAGCGTGAGTGACTCGGAAAAGTTAGGAAGTTTTGGAAAGGAGACTTAACTCGAGGTAAGTACAGATTCACTTATTTATCAATGTTGCATGGCTATTGTAGTATATATAGCTCATGTAGTTGTTGGAATGGAATGGGGGACTATGTACACTGTGATGGTTTTCAATAAACGAAAAATGGTGTGTAATGTGATAATGCTATAACTCCTAGTTTTGAAAATAGATTTACAGGATATGGGTCCTTTCCCGACCTATATATAACTCCTACTCAATTCGATAGGTTGCATGGATTACATACACACTAGGGGGTTTGGGATAGAACCATTAGGCATTAGTGGATGGGCTAAAGAGCATATCGACCAATATGCTGGTCTAGCAATCGCATTAATGGTGTCGGTGGGTAATCGGCCCTAGTTTTATAAATAAAATTGAGATCACAGTTTAATAGTCTATGATAACTTGCTTTGCATTCATATATGTATTGAATTTATATTTTTCCATATTCTTATTAGATATCATTGGTGCATATTGTTATTGCATGATATTCTTGATTACTATATGGAATGTTGATGATTAGTGTGAATCCCTACTTACTGAGCAAGTTGGAGCGCTCACTCTAATTAACATTACAGGATAACCGATAAGCGCTACGACTACGGGATGGAGAAGATATAAGAGTCTTGATCTTCTTTTCAATGTGATGACTCTCTCTGGTCTTATATATTTGTATTGAATTACAGTTTTATTTTATCACAAAGGATTGGTGATTTGTATAACCGAGGTTTATTCCGATTTGTTTTAATATTGTATATCATGTTTTAAATTATCGAAAAAGTTTTAAATTTTTGCTGCGTTTATTAATTATTTTATATCGATAATCCATATACAGTAGTGTTTATCAGTTGAAGGTGGTAAGGCTGCTGGCTTTAGTTAAGTCTAGTGAGGGTAATCTGGGTTTAATTAGGGTTTCCAGGCCGGGTATCGCCCTAATCAGGTTAGGGGATGCTACAGCTTGGTATCAGAGCCTAGGTCAGAGCCTGGTTTAGGTTCAAGGTTAGAGCCTACTTCAGAGCCTATGTTTAAGGGCTTTGTTACATTGAATAACTCTGATACAGTTTGGTGTCAGAGTTTAAGGTTTGTCACTTTTAGGGATAAAGTGGTAATTGTGATATAGTTTAGTAACATGGACAAGGCTCTAACCCTAAATTCACTTTTAAATGGTGATTCGAAGTGAATGTTAGCCTACTTTAAAGTTTAAGGTGTATCAGAAAACTTAATAACAGAACCTCAGTTTATTGACTCTGAGAGTTGTCTCGAGTTATGAATAAGCTTAGGGCTTAATAAACGGTTTTTATCGTGATTATGGGGGTAACCAAAAGGTAAAAGACCGAGATATGTTACTTGTTGTGTATATTATATATACGTAGTAGATATGAGAGTATGTTTTCGTGCACGATAATAAGATGGTTGAAGTCCATCTATTTCTCATGATATGAGAAGGTGTTGGAGGTAAGAGCTTTGGAGAGTCTTAACATCTGGGAGACAATAAGGAAAAACATAAGAAAAGTTTCAAATATGGAATGAAACTTTTCTCCAAGTAACATCTTTAATGGTCTTTGTTCTCACTGATATTATTAGACAAATAATAGTCAGTGGAGAAGTATCTATTTGATCTAGACTTTGAGATGTGTATTGGGAGAATGGAGAATCTTGAAACAATAGAACACTGAACGACTTTGGGGGAAAACTCAAAGATGGTGGATCACTTTGAGAAAAGATCTAATACTAGTATTGAGACTAGTTGAGTAATAATGGAAGTTATTCTGTAAACAAATTAGTGGTTAAAGATAAAAGCCTAATGGAGGTTTGGAAACTACTAATGCAGTTATACTTCATGAGTTGTTATGAAGTAGACATTCCAGTTGTGGTGTGAGTCCATATTGGAATAACAAGAGGTTTGTCAAATAATAAAAGACAGTTTAATCTAGAATATAGCAGTGAGTTGGTAAGTTATCCTAATCTAATCTATTAGACTGGTTTAGTTTAAATTGGGGAGAATGAGTGGTCAACAAATCTAAGTATTTAAGGAATCCAAAGAATAACGTATAGTAATAGGAATGAATATACATTGCCCAGGATTGACAACTTATTCTTGAAATAAAGTGAAATTAGTGGTTCTCAAGAGTTAGTTGAGATCTGATTGTCACAGTGATATGATCAGAGTTAATGATATATTTAAAAGATGATTTCAGACGGCTGTTGGATCATTTTAAGTGGATGGTGGAAACTACTAGAACTTACTAGAACTCATGTTATGTTCATAAATAATCAAGTTGTTATTGTGTTATCAATAACAACATGAAATTTTTGAAGACTTATAGGATGCGCGAGCAATTACCATACATAATTGAAATCGGTAACGGTAAATTGGTTCAGACAAGATTTTATAAAATGCTAGTGCTAAGTTTTAAAGTTTAGTAAATTATATGAGTGTTAAATATTAACAACAAATCATGTGATTTGACAGTAGTTGAGACAATATGAGATTGTCAGGTATTCAACACAAAGGTAAAAGAGGAAAGTAAGCTTAAAATTATTGAATATTACAAATGACTTATCCAATGATCTGAGATATCGTTGTGTAATTTATTCAGTTAACCCAAGTATGAAATTTGTTATAAATTGGGATCAAATACAAAGATGCTTTAGAGGAAAGTGGAAGTATAGCAACTATAATGGTTGCTTGATAATACCTAAATTATGGAAGAAGTTAGAAGTTCATCCTAAGACTTCTAATTTAGCTAAGAATGTGTGATGACTCAATAAAGAAAAATTGTAACTCATACTTCTAGCTATATATATAGTTCCAGAATTGGGAGAAGAACTATTAGAGATTGATAATCTCAAGATAATTATTTTGGTAATTGTACCAAATATGGAAAGACATCGCTTGTAAATAAGAGAAAAGGTTGTTGAGGGTCTTCTATTCATTCTTTGAGATTAATGAGAATCTTAGAGGAATCATTAAAAACAACCTGAAAATATAGCACCAATGGATTGGTGTAAGGTCAGGTATTGAATTTCAAACTGTGGAAGTTTGAAAAGTGAAAAATGTTAGAGTGATAGAAATAAAAGTTAAAACATTTACCTTGAAATTTCCTAAGCGTTAGGAATTCGCTCTAAAACATCACTCATCAAGGTGATTATGTGGACAATGCCTTGAATAAAGAAAAGGACAAGGGTTGTGGTTACGATAAAAGCTGCTCAGTAATATCTCTTAAGTGAGATGTTTACTAGTGACTAATGGAAGTCCTGCGCCGGCACATCATCGGCTGAGTTGTCTGGATCGATAACTACAAGTCTGTTATTTAGAGCTCAGATTTGAGCTGAGCTAATGATTGATTGAGTGATGAATTGTGGGAGAAATTGATTGAGATTATCAAGTAGGTCAATGATGACTACTAATTATTGATGTTGGAGAAGATGATTTCATATCAAAATATTGAGCATGTAAGGAAAGTTCTTTGAACTTGAAACAAAAAACGAGGCAGGAGGAATTTGAACGATAATAACTGGGAGGGTTATATTATTCTTGCCTTGTATGAATGACATTTCATGCTCATAAACACATGATGGATTAACCTAAGTTGTGGTGACAGATGTAGGTTATTGATGTTATAATTGTAAAACTAATAGAGTTTGAAAATTTCTTGCCAGTATTGTGGTTTAAATTCTCGTGGAAGAGTAAGCGAGATATATGTATGTAGAAGAGTTGAGAGTTATAGAGAACCAAGATTATTATTTCGCTAAGGAACCGAAAGTTTGCTTCTTAGGGGGGAAGAGATGTATAATAGCTGGAAGGGACTCTCTCAATCTTAACATAATATATCTACAGTTAGTCTTAGTTTCCAGAGAATGTAAATTTCCAAGCTGGTGGCTTGGAAGATATTAGTTACTGGAAGAAATATTTATTGTAACTTCTCTGGTGTTGATTTTAGTAGGCTATATATGAGGTTAAGGTATTTACCTTAAAAACTTGTATGTTTTACTTTGTCGTTAATTGGTAGGACGAGAAGTAATGATGCAAATTAATTTGAGCCTGAGTAATTTAGAACTACACAGAAAGGTATTATCAGACTGTTAGTATATAATTGCAACTCAGGTATATGGAGAGAATGTAGCTATTGCTAGAGCTTCTCAGTTTAGACTTCATGAGGAAGTGAAAGTGATAATGATTTGTGTAAGTTTAGCTAACACGCCATCAACTGAGAGAGCTAATTTTAGAGCTACTAATCGATCTTTCGAGTTTAGATTCAAACTGAATTAGAAATGATTCAATGGTGATTGGTAATCAGAAAGCTAATCAGGATTATATAGTATGTTAGAGATTAACAGCTAGAGTAGATTATCCTGATTAATCAGTTTCTAATAATTGTGCGTTACGGTTCAGGGATAGATTATGAATTCCAACTCAGGATTAGTTGAGGTAGAAAGTGCTACGAAAATCTCATATATCTCTTTATGATATTCATCCAAATAACAATAAGAAATATCATCAAAATATTGCGCCTTTTTTATTGTTGACTTGAGATGAAGACCGATGTTGTTGAGGTAGTAAAAAGATATGAGATATGTCAGCAAGTTAGGGTTGGGCATAGAAAACCTGGAGGGTTTTTGGCATTCACTGCCTATTCGTGAGTGCAAATAGGAACGTAGATTGGTGGATTTTGTTTCCAGTTTATCTCTGAGTTAGCATAAGCATAATACGGTATGGATTGTAGTTAACAGGTTAACAAATTATGCGCAATTCTTGCCAGTTTCTATGCAAAATCCTCTTGACTCATTATGTAAAGTATACATACATGATGTGTTAAATTTCAGGGTTCTCCAGTGTCGACTATTTCAGATAAGGATTGAGATTCACGTCCAAACGGTGGAATGAGTTGACGTGACAGCTGGAGAACTGTTCTTAACCTCGGTATGGTATACTACTGGCAGACCGATGGGTGTTCGAAGTAATTGATTTTTGGTGTTAGAGGATATACTTCGAGCTTGTGTCTTGAAGTTTGGTGATAACTGGAAGAGATACATTTCTCTGTGTGAGTTCTTTTGTAATAACAGCTTTCAAGCTAACATTGGAATGCTCCTTTGAAGTTTTGCATGGTCAACCATGCCATTCACCGGAGTGTCTAGACAGGGGCTGAGATGCAAGTTTGTTGGAACCGAAATTGATTCAGAACTACACAGAGGAAATGTAGCAGATTCGTTGGCATTTGACTACAACACAATTAAAACAGAAGAGATACGCCGATAAACATCATAGGTTGTTGGAGTTTTCAAAGGACAAATATGTTATGTTGAAAATCTCACCTATGAAATGAGTTGTATAGATTTGGATTGTGAGGTAAGCTAACTTCAAGGTGTATTGAGTCATTCAAAATACCTAGAAAGGATTAATCCTAGTATTTATAGGTTAAAGTTGTCTCCTCAGCTAGTCGGAGTTCTTAATGTCTTTCATGTCTCAAAACTTTGTAAAACAGAGACTTCGTTCACTCCAAGGATCATTTGTAATGAATGTGATCTTCGGGAAGACCTATCTTACGATGAGCATTCAAGTGGGTTACTTGATCGTAACATGTAAAAATAGAAAACCTAAGAGATTCCTTTGGTTAAAGTAAAATGGTGATTTCATAAAGATGAGGAACTAACCTTAGAGCGGGAATCCTATATAAAAGAACAATTTTCATTTCTCTTCGAAACTATAGGTAACTTTATGATTACTTTAATTTTGAGGACGAAATTGCTTTAAATTAGGGAGACTGTAATGACATGTTACCTTAAGCTGGTGATTAGTACTAATCCAAATCCTAGTTAACCCGAGTTTGGCTCGTGGTTAAGTCCGACGTACCTCGATTAGCGTGTGCAAGCATTTGCATGACGTATGGTGTTTGTTTGGATTGGTAAATCAATTTATGTATAGGTTATGGTATAATAAATAAATTATACACAAGCCTATAAAACATAAAATACATAATAAACAATAAGTTTTTGAGACATCAAGTGTGACGAGGGGGTCGTGGCATGAATGTGCATGCTCAAGGACACTTGTGGGCACGTTCGGTGAGTTTATTGGTAAATAATACACGATATATATATTTATATGTTTTTAAATATATAAATATATATTGGAAAATAAAAGAATAATTTAAATTATATGGATTGTTTGATCGTCTCGGATGGAGCGTAAGTGCTTGATGTGCCAAATCTTGTGTCACTTTAAGAAATGTCACTTTAACGCATCAACCATGACATCAGTCTCGAGATGGTGCGACATGTATCTCAAGAAAAATTCATATATAAAAACAAAAACTCATCCTTTTCTATTTCATTCGATCATTATAGAGAGGAGGAGGTTTCAGTTCGTTTCGGATCGAAGGAGGATGATCCGGGGAGTTGAACTAACACAAAGTAAGGAGCTTAATCGACTCCAAATATGGAGATCATCATATTGGTAAGTTTCGTTTTGAGTTAGTTGAAGTTTGAATTTATGGTGATGATCAATTCTCTGTGAATTGGGTTGTTTGTTGATTTGAAATGAGTTATAACCTCATTAAAAGTCCTTCCAGATGTTTTGGGAGTAGATTTGAGGTTGTTGGGATGTAGTTGGAGCGATTTGGAATGAAACAGTGGCTGCTGCCCAGTGTTCTGTCGAGACAACACAAAGTGGAGCGCACTCCACCTCACAGAGGAGCGCGCTCCCTTCATCAGTGAATATGAACCCAGCTGCTGGAGCTTGACCCACTAAGTGAGGAAGCGCGCTCCCACTCCTGAAAACTAGCAACTATGTTGTGTTTTGTATGGAATCTCCTAAGGGCTTAGGAACTAATGTAGGGGTTCTAAACATAGGGTAATGGACCTAAATTGAGTACAAATTATTGGTGATAGTTGTGGAACACCAATGAAGCGTGAGTGACCCGAAAAAGTTAAGAAGTTTTAGAAATGAGACTTAACCCGAGATAAGTACGAATTCACTTATTTATTAATATTGCCTGGCTATTTTAGTATATATAGCTCATGTAGTTGTTGGAAAGGAATGGGGGACTATGTACACTTGTGATGGTTTTCAATAAACAGAAAACGGTGCGTAATGTGACCATGCTATAACTCATGGTTTTGAGAATAGGTTTATAGGAGATAGGTTCCCTTCCCGACCTATATATAACTCCTGCTTAATTCGATAGGATGCATGGATTACATATACGCTAGGGGTTTGGGATAGAACCAGTGGGCATTAATGGATAGGAACCAGTGGGCATTAATGGATAGGCTATAGAGCATATTGCGTAATATGTTGGTCTAGCAATCACATTAATGGCGTCGGTGGGTAATCGGCCCTAGTTTTATAAATAAAATGAGGATCACAGTGTAATAGTCCATGATAACTTGATTTGCATCCGTTTATGTATTGAGTTTATATACTTTCCATATTCTTGTTAGATATCATTAGTGTATGTTGTTATTGCATGATATTCTTGATTACTATATGGAATATTGATTATAGTGTGAATCCCTACTTACTAAGCAAGTTGGAGCGCTCACCCTAATTAACATTACAGGATAACCGACAAGCGCTACTACTACGGGACGGAGAAGATATAGGAGTCTTGATCTTCTCTTCGATGTGATGACTCTCTCTGGTCTTATATATTTGTATTGAATTACAGTTTTATATTATCACAAGAGATGAGTGATTTATATAGCCGAGTTTTATTCCAGTTTGTTTTAATATTGTATATCATGTTTTAAATTATCGAAAAAGTTTTAAATTTTTGTGCGTTTATTAATTGTTTTATATCGATAATCGATATAAATAGCGTTTATCAGGTGAAAGTGGTAAGGCTGCTGGCCTAATTAAGTATGGTGAGAGTAATATGGGCTTACTTAGGGTTTCAGGCCGGGTATCGCCCTAATCAGGTTAGGGAATGCTACACATAGGCCACCACCTTGCCCTCATGCATCAACACCGCTAGTCTCAACTAGGTCTTCCCCTTTGACTTAGATTCCACTAAGTCTTACAATCATACAAATACAATAAGTTGCTGAAAAATAATGAGATACACTTTACAACACAAAGTGGTATCAAATTCAAACACTAGCAAGCCTCCTAGAGCCTAACAACTCTTATGCATGCAAGTATGAGAATAAATGGAATATGCAAATATGTCACGATTTTGTTGCAAATCCCAAATGTGAAATCGTTTTAAAAACTTAATATATTAGTGTAAAACCGATTTCAAGTCTAAGAACAATAGTTTAACAAAAATAAAGTTTAAGTGCAAAACTTTTGTTCAAATCAATCTTAGGGTTTGATAAAATAAATTTAAGTGCAAAACCCAAGAAGAAGGTGTTCAAACACACAACAAAATGATTTTCAAATCAAATACACAAAACTATGTAGATTAAGCACAAGCAAGATTTTAGATCTAGGACTTTCTTACAAACAAGAGAATGACAAAAGAGATCAGCTTTGAAGAGATTCTTGTACTCCTTTTAAAGCCTCAAAAGTGCTGGATTAGTGAACTAAAGAACGACCACAAAGATCTCCTTTTGCTTCTTCACAAAAGTCAAAGTTCTTCTCTTTGTAGATTTTGAGTTTTTGAGTGTGTTTCTTCCTTCTTTTGACAAAACCATGTTCTTGGTGGTTTTATAGTGTTAGGTATTCCATCTTGACAGTTTATGACCGTTCTAGGGATCCAAGTGGTCCAAAATAGATCAAGAATTCAAATTAAAGTGTGTTTTCCAGCTGTAAAAAAAGAGGTCAGATATGCAATTAGCGCGCTAATGCTGAGACCTAGCGCGCTAACTCTGCACTTAGCGCGCTAATGAAATCATTAGCGCGCTAACTGCAGGGACCTCAAAACAATTATTTTGTCCCTTTGTGTTAGCGACCCTTAAACTCGTCCGGGACCTAACCAACCCTTATATAACATGTTATACACGTTTATTATGAGTCACTAGTCTAGTCTTGTCTTTGAAGCATTATATAGACTATCAACTCCTTGCCATCCTCTGGTAATACCAACACTGATTTCATAGTCAGTTTCTCCTTCAGCTCTTTGAAGGCACCCTCACACTGCTTAGTCGAATGAAACTTGATGTCCTTCCTGGTCAAAGTAGTCATGGGTGCGGCTATCTTAGAGAAATCCTGAACAAACCTCCTGTAGTAGCCCACCAATTCAATGAAACATTGGACCTTTGTCAGTGTAATAGGCACAGGCTAGTCAATAATCGCTCTAACCTTTTCTGGTCTATTGAAATCCTATATTCGCTAATTATATGCCCCACGAATCTAACTCGGTCCATCCAAAACTCGCACTTGCTAAACTTTGTGTATATTCGGTGTTGACGTAAAGCTTGTAAGGTAATCTCCAAGTAACGCTCGTGGTCCTTAGATATCCCTGAGTAGATGAGAATGTCATCAATGAACACTATCACGAACTGATGTTAGTAGTCTCTGAACATCCGGTGCATAAAGTTCAAAAACGTAGCCGACGCATTGTGACCCTGAACGACATCACTGTGAACTGGAAAGACCCGTATCTTTTATGGAATGCAGTCTTCTCAATGTCCTCATCCCTGACATGCAACTCATGGTAGCGCTTAACTGGTCGAACAAGTCATCAATCCGAGGTAGCGGTTACTTATTCCCAGTTGTGACCTTCTTTAGTTCCATGTAGTCAATGCAAAGCCTCAACGACTTGTCATTCTTCTTGACGAATAAAATTGGTGCTCCTTACTGCAAAATACTTGGCTATTTAAATTCGATATCTGATAACTCCTCGTGTTGCTTCTTCTGATCAATCAACTCAGATCTCACCATCCTGTAGGGACCTTCGAAATTGGCTTCGTTCCCTATTTTACTTCAATAATGAAGTCGATCTTGTAGCGTGGAGGTAAACCGGGGAGATCATCCATAAACACGTCTGAAACATCTTGTATGACCGAGATTTCCTCAATCTTCTCGAATTTTGAAGCTCCATAAAGTCTAGTGTGATCCTCGATCTCTCTGCACGTTGCAACTTAGCCTCTGGTACTTCTCTCGACTGTCAATACTCCTTGAAACTCAAATTTCCTCGTCTGCGCTAGTCGAACGGTGAATCTTCTCCTGATTGCCCATATCTATCTTCATAGAACTTCAGAGTCTTACATCAGTAGAAACACTTCTGGAAATGATCGAGCCTGACTGCCTTGCTCTTAGTCGCGACATATTGTACTGCTAGAGTCTTCATTGGTGCGGGTAGAAGAAGTACTACTACTACGGACTCGATTGGATCCGTTTGTGTCACTTGTCACTGCTGGCACCACTGGAACCTGGCTGGTGTCTACGGCGTTATCTCTGGTCGTGTTGCCAACTAGTCTACAAAGTGTGCTACCACCGCAGTCAATCCTCTCGTATCAGCGGAGTCGACCTTTCTTTGATGCTCGAGAGTCTCGAAGTGTTACCTGAAGGCCTCCAAGGACGTCTGTTGACGCGCGATCACCTCACGCATCTTACATATGATATCGTCAGTGACTGTAGAAAAGGAAAAAGGCACCGTCTCTAGTGGAGCTGCGAATCTAGCCCACTCAGATCCATGATATATAATGTATCATAAGGTGCATGTAGATAACGATCCGAGTGTTAGCGCATTATATTTTTCGTTATATATATGATATATGTTCAAAACTAAAATAGTACGTCAATATAGTTAATCGACTTCAATTCCCCAGTTCTTCCCAACTTATTCATCGACTTGTGTTTCCCACTTTTTTAAGTTCTCATGAATTAAATTATTCGAGTTTTTTGGTATTCCTTTGAGTCCTTAGCTTTTCAGTAACTTAGGCTCTGATACCAAAATTGTAAGCACCCATATTGAGAACCGGTGGTCTGATCGGCTCGAACCGTCTCCTAAAGTGAATGGTCAAACCATCGATTTCAAAAGACATTCCAGACCCACTCGTCCATTGCTTTTAGAATTAAGTTAAAATCATGTTTGTGTGGAATTCGGTGAACATATAAACAAATACATGAAAGTAAATGGGAACCTAAGCGGGGAAAACACTTGTCATATCATCAGTACCATAAATCCAAGTCGAGGAACATGTCCAAAAGTATCCCATAATCCATACATAAACAAAAATGTAAGTTCGTTATATTAAACAAAATAGATAAACAAAAGAAATCACTCCTATAGTGAAGATCAGGGGAGTCTAAATTCGTTGTCTTACTGGTGCGCCTTGCCTTTTCTTCGATCACAAAAGGATGGATCTAGGTTCTAAAAGCCCCCAGTAAGTGAACAACAGGATTTTATAAAATTTACAACATAATGTAATTCAAAAAGAAATAATAAAAGTAAATAGCATGAATTAAACATGATTCAATCCTTTTTTTCTAGTATGAACAAGCAGTTCCCATGAACCCCATATGCATGCACCTAGCCTGAATCCTGTTGGCCCGGTGGCTTTTAGCATCGACGATCGGAGGAGGTCCCGTCATGCGAATTCGTGAATCCGAACAGCACTAACGTACTCTAACCACGTCATAGGAAAGGCCAGAGGGCGAAAACCTCCTCAAACTACCGCATTGGTTGGAGGGTAAAAGATTGTCGTATAGTCATCCCTCGAAGATGCTCGACTAGCCAGAGGGGGATACACTTTGTTGTCGAGCTGCCCCATTTAATTCTCGGAGACGACTCCTATAGGTCCTTATGTCTATATGCATGGCCATAGATAAACATGATGCGATGCACACCTAATTTATGCGATCATAATATGTTGCGTGTTAAAGTTTATAAATTCCAGTGTTCACAAACCTCGCATGTGGTGTAGTGCCCGACCGCGCATCTCGTACTTAGTGGTGCATGTTGATATCCACGCCAAGTCTTCATCGAGCCCTAGCCACATACGTCAGTTAGTGCGTAAATCGAGGTCCCAAAAACCTTAGAACCTTATGCACGTATCTCGAGAAATTCACCCAAAAATTTATTAAATTTTTAAGTTTTATTGTCAAGGCACTATGCGTTTAGGCCACCACTCACCTCAAACCTCACGTCCGATACGCGACACTAGTTCTTTAGGTTCCTAGTATTGTTTTGTATTATTTTAGGTGTGTTAGGATCTTATTTGAATACTTGTGAGCAATTATAGTTTTGCTAACTGCATTTATTGAGGTTACTTCAAGCTATCTTTGAGTCTGCTCAATTATAACATTTAGTATGCTCCATGCTTTAAAATACTAACATTTGAAGTTTGAGCAAACTAAAATTATGTCAAATAGTCTTAATGCAAATAAGCAAGCTTGAAAATCCATAATAGTCTTGTTTTATTGGGCAAGCTCTAAACTTATAACAGTCGTAATGTCGTCGAGCACATTAGAAATTTATCCTTTTTTGAGTCTTCTAAAACTGTACCAAATGAATTTTATGCAACTCTAAAGTTTTCGATTCTTGAGTCTAAAAATATTCAAATTACCTCAAACTCGGTCCATTGGCTTAAAACAACTTCATTGAGTTCCAACATCATCATGCAATCATTTATACTCAAATTTCATGCAATAAATATCTAATTACTATTAAGTAAAGTTACTATTCATATTCTTCTTCACATAACACAAAACTTATCAATCCTAAAAATCTCCACAATGATCCCATCAAGAGATTTTCATTAATTAATGCTTGATCTACTCTTATGAACCCACATGTACCAAAACTCATCAATAAAAACAACTTGGAACATAATTTTTGCAAAGATTTGGTGAAGAAAACATACCAAGAGCTTTAATGGAGTTATCTCATTTCGTTCTATGAGCTCCACTATGTTAGATTGACACTCTTTAGCATAAACCTTCTTAGATCTTCAAAAATTTCAACAACAAATGCAAGATTTTTCTACATCTTCTTTGATCTCTAGATTTTCTCTCGAGCTCTCTAATGGTGTTGGAGTTTTTTTGCATGTTGAACAGGAAATCATGAAACTTATATAGTCCTTGAAAAATCTTTAGGTGAATCAAAGACTCATATTTAAGCCATCACATCCCACTAAGTCAAAACAAAACTACCACTTGTCCATTTTTGCATGACACATAACATGCACCTTATATTCTATTGGTCCAATTACACATGTCATAAGACATTTTCCATTTTGTTCATGGCCTTTTAAATTAATTACATGCAAGTCTAATTCGGCAAATTTAAAAGTTGCCATTGAGTTTCACTATATCTACAATCAAACCATAGGCATTTTAATCAAATTTAATACACCAATTTGGCTATATTAAATCAAGTTAATAGTAGATGATGATATTATCCTAAGTTATGTATTTCCCGCCCAACGCGTACCCACACCTCACCTTGTCTTGTGCCATGTGTGTATTTATAATTATTTATTAAATTTTACACGCACACCAAAAATATTATACTATTAATTATGGTACACTACCGTCTAGCATAACCATGTATTCTAGTCAAATTGGGTTCGGGCCTTCGATCCGGTCGAATCAGGTTGAGTCCGATCTGGTTGGTGATGAGATGTCACCCTCGCTTCGTCTGAGGAGGGAGACGACAAGGAGGTCGTCTCCCCTCCTAAAATGAACTGGGGTTGAAACCCAGTTCGATCGATTAAAAAACAACGAAAATGTTGATCTCATGAACAGGGGCTCAATGAGGAAGAAAGGGTTGGGTTCCTGAACCGGGCTGGTTCGACCCGGTTCAGGCCCAAACCTATCTCATAGAAAAAATGGTTGGAATTTAATAAGATTTTTGAAAATTGAGGAAAATGCAGAAAAATAATATTGACCAAAGAAGTAGAAATTGATGAATTTTTATGAAATTGAAAAATTTGGGATTCGTGCAAGACTATATACTTGGGTTTTTACCTTGAAAAACGTGAAATGGTCGTATTGACTTAAGAAGTGGTAAATTGGTTCCGGATTTGAATGGGACCAGTTTGGGAGTTTTAACCAATGAGTATTATACTCAAATTGACGATAATCAATCTATTTTAGGTTATTAGTCGATGGGGAAAGGTGTATGGATCTCGGGAATCATGTACGTCAGTATATTGCTAGGAAAGCTCAACACAGGTAAGTGAAACTCATATTCTTATCAACTATGCAATGTAATTAGTATATTTAGTTCATATAACATTATGGACGGGATATGGGGCGATGTACCATGACTTGACTATATTGTTTTTAAATGTGAAAATCCTCGAAAGTGTCGATGAGGCGGACCGAGACTAAGGGATGTGAAGGTTAGCGTGGAAATGGATTTCGCCCTTTTTCCTAATAAAAGGAAAAGGTTAGCTTGGAAATGGATTCCGCCCTTTCATCCTTAGTATGCCGAAAGTTTTACTTTAGTCGTTTACTGTCCATTTAAGGTTGGTAGCTCAGTTACACTTGAATACATCGACAAAATCACATGATGACCAACATGGGGTTCTGTGGATCATATTCTTGGGGTAAGGTGAGAGTACGACTCTTCAGTTATTAAAAACTGATAGCTCGATTATGTTTGAGTCCATTAGTAGAACCCCATGTTTGTCAACATGTGGAATATGCAGACGTATTCTTATGTAAGGTGAGAGTATAACTCTAAAATGAAAATGAAAATTAAAAGTCACGAGTACAATTGCAATTGACCTTTGAACTTGCATTCTGTTATCTATTATTCTACCATTTGTAATGCCTGAATAGATATGTTTTAGATTCATATTGTTATTCATTAATTCATTGATATTAGTTGATAATTGATACGTTTATAAGCATCACTTACTGAGAAAGTTGGAGCGTTCATCCCCTATTAACATTTCAGGTTGTCGACGTGCGCTTTGACGCAGGAATGGAGAAGATTAGGAGTTTATAGTCTTCTCTACGGTGAATAAAATTTTCAACTATTTATAGATTGTATCGAATTACTATTTTGTAATAAATAGGGTTGGGATATGGTTTGACGATCAAGGTTTATGCCGATTTTAGTATATCATTTGTATTATCGAAAAAGTTTTAATTCCGCTGCGTTTTCAATTATTTATTCAATATACAAGATATTGTATTTGTGATTACCAGGTATGAAAGACAGCTGTAATGTTCCTCTAATTGAGTTCGACTAGTGTACCGTGCTTGATTAGGGTTTCAGGCCGGGTATTGCCCTAATTGGGGTAGATGATGCTACACCTCCCCTAAAAATGGTCTGCCGAAAAACTTTCACCTAATAAATTGCAAAATTGGGGAGAGGACTAAAAGGACTCACAACTCCCCGCAATTCACAATATATATTAAATTCAAACTTACAAACTATCTTAGAGTCTCTGATACCTTAGTTACCACTTTACAATCCCAAATAATCCAAAACTGAAACATAAATCTAGTAACTAATTTAAACAAATTTAGGAGACTCTCATAACTTTTTCGAGAGTATTTTACAATCTACGCTCACCCCATACCCCAAAAAAAGTATATATAACACGATTACAAAGATAATTAAATTTTACAATTGAAAACATTCATAATGATCTTCAAGTCTTGTCCGTTCTTTCTTGCCTTCATAGAGAACCGAACATTATCAAAAACAACTCGAAGATGTCAGGTAAGTAAACGCCTACATTACTCTGTACTCCTACAAAAGTTAATTGAAATACATGGAGACATGTAATTGCATTTCCAAATAACAACAAATTCCTATAACAACGTAGATCCCTCATTCTTTTTCTATGCTCATAAAAAATGGCCCACTCATGATGAACCTAGAACAGTCCTATGAGTTCAATGCATGCCGCCCTGGAGTCGACATTACCCGCCTTAGACGCCTACAGTATTCTACTCTGGAGTGGAGCAACTCACATTCTTACAATTGAAGCAGGGGCAACTCTAGCCGAATGCCATGTATGCATGACTAAGAATGATGTAAATTGCAATGCAGACTAAACACAAATGCAAGTACAAAGATGAATTTCATAAATAGTAAAGACCACTGTGGGGTTTACTTATAAGCAACCAACTTTGAGCTAACTTCTTTGGGTTCTTGGAGCATCGAATCACTTTAAAAATGGTTCCAATAGTTTCCCTGCATACCTAATTATACTATGGGCCAAGCTTCAAGTGAAACCAAATCACAAAACCCGATAAAAACTACGGCCAAAGTACGTTTGAGAACAGTTTTAAAAAATATTGATCTATAAAACTGTTTCAACTGGTTTTCAACTATTAAACTTAGGGTAACTTTTTAACCTTGAAAACCTCAATATTTTTCATGATGACCCAAAAGGAACTTGTATTACTCATGTCCTACTTTCCATAGACTCTAAGAGCACACAAAACGGATCACTGATAGAAAAGTTATGAATTTTCCAATATGGCCTGTCAACTAGGCAAACTTTATTTATTTTAAACTGAAAACTTCTTCAAATCGATATTTTTGCAATTAAATTATCAAAACTCGACAACAAATAATAGAAAACCACTCGATACTAACATTAAAATATTTTCATGACCCATGGAGTCAAATTGGATCAAAACCAATAATCAATGAAGAAACTCAATGTAAATCAATATTAACTATAAAACATCTCCAAAATAGTTATCAACTGAATCGCATTAGTTCAATTCATCTAAGCCCTAACCCACGTCAATCGAATTTATTCTCAATTCACATCAACTCAATACATTAATTCTCAATAATTCCTACCAATTTCTATTAATACCTCGCGAAAGAAATCGAGAAATCGCAAAAATTCAAATTGAATTGTGAAAATTGCCATAAATTGAGAATTTACCAAATTTCAATCTGAATGCCTTCTCCACCATGGAAACTTGGCTCTAACTGACCATCTTGTGATGCTCTACTATTTTGCCGAAAGAAATCAGGTGAAAATCAGATCTCGAGAGCTCGCAGAGCAAATGACCAAATCGAGAGGGTTTAAAGACAGAATGTTCATTCTCACTGGTGATGAAATGAAACGAATTCATTTCTTTCTTTTTCATCATTATCTACCATATATTAAAAGAGCTGGATATAACACCTCTTCAATGTCTTGCTTACGTCGTGCCTCTCACGTGCCGACTCCTTTTCAATGTCATGCATTGGTCGTGCCTCTTGCGTGATGCCTTCTCATGTCACCATTTTTGTTATTACTTCTAGAGTTCCTCTATATTCCATACGCCCACGCACCCTCATTAACGGTGTCATTACTCTAACTTCTCTAAATCACCCCCACAGCCCTGCGACAACCCTAATTTGTTCTCCAATCTTCCAAATCGCATCGCTGTAAAGTTTTGATTTTGTGCTTCTTCACTTCAAACTTTGCTTCAAGTAATCCCTTAACTCTTTACTCATACGCCTTCCTGTTGGTATTTCGATTCTATGGTTGTTCGATTTGCATTTCGCTTGCTCGCAACAACTGAGATTTTGAAATTGGTAAGACTTCCTATTTTTGTCTCTCGATTTTTTTCGTACAAAGTCAGTCTATCTTTCAATCTTCATGTTTCATTTCTTCATTTGTTTCTTTTTTTTTGAATGGCAATTTAGTAGTGAGATTCAATGTTTTTTATACAAAACTCATGTTGCCACTCACTTGGTGCGCACCAAGTGTATGATAAAATGTTTTATAAGATTTCTCAATATTATGGTCACTATGGTGCTACTTTTTCTGCTTCTGTCATTCTTCTCATGAGAATATTGTACCTAATTTTACTTTGTTAAAATGAAAAAACTTAGCAAGATGATGTCAACCTTTGCTTCCAACTTTGTCACTGTCAATTGTCGTTTGAGACCTAGTCCCAATCTCTTTCCAATACATTCCAATATACTACTCATTTGATAGCATAGTATTTAATAAAGAAAAGCAACGATGAACTGTAGGATTTACTCATTTATGATTACATCAAACTTGGTCAATTATAATTATAATTCATTCGATAGATAAATTTTTATACTTTGAGGAAGAAACAGATGAAGCCTTCAATGCGACAACATCTTTTTATATAAGATCAAATATTTTTACAGACGACAAGACTTATTAAAGTTTTGATGCATTGATAATTGGTCGTGCTTTCCAAAGGTCACTAAAGTAAAAGTCTATAGAAAAGTTAATTTTTTTTAAGAGAATATATAATTCTCAAATTTATAGCTTAAAAATAAATACATGTTTTGAAGAGAATATATAGTTGTCGAATTTGTTTCTTACTATCAGTAGTTACTTTTCACTAAATTGAGACCAATATAACAGTTTCCCCCATTTACCTGATTGCAATTAATTTGAGCCTAAAACTATATTGTTACTGGTGTTATATTTATAATTACTTTCAATTAATACTATCTCATACGAATTTCAAATGGGGTGGATCATATACCGTTGAAAAACTTACTCAAAAATCTACAACTTTTGTTGATAGAGAAATTTTGAAATTCAAACTCTTTCTTGCTTAATAATGCTCTGCAATTAGGCAGTTGAAATGCTAATATGGAATTTTTAAAATGAATTATGACAAGGCATAACTCTCTCAATTTTGATTGAGTTGAGCTCATCTTTTAATATGTTGTTGTTGGATATGTTAGCAACCTTGTGACTAAAAATTATAGATTTGTTAGCTATAAATTTGGAGATATGAGTTTTACAAACATGTTGATCAGATTTTGATTCTAATTTGAGCTGTCTTAGTAAATCTTTTATATCTCCTTTGTATTATATCAAAACTTTGTACACCAAACCATTCAAGAGTGCTAAGATCTAAAGCTAAAACTTTGTTCTTACGTGTTTTTGATGATTTTGAATATATCATGATTTAATTTGTGCTACAATATTGAGTATCGAATTGAAGTTTTGCTAAAATTTAAGGGGCGGGTTTAGGAAAAACTTTATAAAACTAACCTCAACTCACTGTAATCGATTTAAAAACACCTATAACTGAACTCAGGGCACTATTATACAATAGTCGGTGGCATGACGAGGTCAGATCGGGGTGTTTTCGGGAATTGGAGAGCGTGTTTGAGGTGCATAAAACCCAATTGAACGTCACTTGAGTATTTTCTTGCTTTCCTTACTTTTTTTACTCTATTTCAATTTAGTCATCTTTGTCCGTATTGTTGTTCATCTCCATATTCTATCATTAATTTGGTCTGATAGAACAGTCGATTGAGTTAACTCCCGTCGGGTATTCTATTGTGTGTCTATGGCACGCTAGACCATAACATGTGTATCAGGAGTCCTCAGTGAATGATGACCCGAGCTACTTTTTCAGTACACGTGTCGGTGCATCGTGCGTCTACGTAGGCCACCGAGAGGACCAAGTGATGGGCCAGTTGGGTGCGCCCATCAGAGGGGTCCTAGGGAGGGAATCAAAAGTATGGTCTAGTTTGGCCAGGACGGGCACACACATTTGCGTTTGATTATTATTTACGCATGCGATGATCCATTACCAGTTGTTTGTTTACATTCCGCATGGTCATTTAACAATATTTATTAGATTTCCTTTACTTTATCATATGAATGCTCAGATAATTTCCTTAGGATTTTACTCACTAGACTCGTCATCTGTTTTGTTGTAATGGCTAAATGCAGATCCTTCTACGAGTAAGGTAAGGGAATTCTTGGCGACTATCTCTAAACTCGCCCACTGTTCGGTGCAATACTCGTAGGTGTTTATTTAGGTATTTTATTATATATTTTGGATTTATAGGAGACTTGTAAGATACTTGTACTTGTATATATTTACTTTTGTTGCCTTATATACATTGTACTCTATTCCATGTATTCCACATTAGGATTTATGCTCTATTTGACTTGAAATTTAATAAATATCCATGTTTATTCTCACTTAAAGACTTCATTTGTAAATTACTAGTTATCTAGTTCCGACTGTGTAAAACATAAGCCACACTTGTAACTCAATGAATATCTCAAAAAACTGGTGAATAATATAGGGAATACGACGACTAGCATACACATCGAGGAGTGTTCATGTCGAAATGGACGTCAGCAGGGCTACAATACTCGCATAGCAGCTTACCTGACGGCCTGACAATGCAGTGCTGCCACACATGAATAAAATGTAAGTTCGATATATAAAATAATATAAATACACAAAAGAGATCACTCCTACAGTGAAGGTCAAGGCGATTTTAAGTCGTTGTCTCACTGGTGCGCCTTGCCCTTCCCTCAATCACTAGATGATGGATCTGGGTTCCTAAAGCCTGCAGTAACTGAAGAGCAGGGTTTTATAAAAGTTACAACATAATGTAATTCGAAAAGGAATAATATAAGTGAATTGCAGGAATTAAACATGATTTAATCCTTTTGTAGTATGAACAGGTGGTTCCCATAAACCTCATATGCATGGATGTGAAGGCCCTTTCCTTAAAACAGGGCACCACCAGGCCAAATTTTATCATTAAGCCCTAATCTCAGCCACGTAGGACCTAATGACGTATTAGTCAGCCTTTTATCTTATTAGCCTCGTTATTCATGTTCAAGATAAGTAGTACACATATCACATTATTATTAAATTTCATAGTTAATTAAAATTTTATTCGATTAAGAAAACTTAGCAGAAGTCTTAACAGTTATGCGGAAGCAATTATTTAAAATTCCTAAGTGTGGAAACCAGGAAATAACATCACATGCATATAAAACATCAAAGGATGGGAAACAATTATATAGTCAAGTTTCAAGTAGGGGAACTATACGGTCAACCCAATGTACAACTCGAAATGTATAGAAATGACATAAATTAGATAATACATTAAAATGTCGAAACCTAAAAGGTAGAAAGTAGAAAATCGCTAAACGCTCATAAATAGTAGTCGATCTTCTCCTTTCCCTGTCTACTGCTCGATGCATCTGCACCCACCATCATAAAAATGACGATGAGTAGAGATCCTTAAGTACATTTCCAAACAAAATCGACTGGTATTTAAAAGCATAAATATAGCGAAGAAGTTCTGAAAAGGAAATATGATATAGAATATCATAGTTAAATAAAACGAGACTCTCACAGGCTAAGTAGTAATGATCTAGGTTCGCTCGGGCGTGAGTCATATCACATAGGTCTTCATTCCACTATCTCTGGTGAAGCTGTGCTCTACACCTCTATCGTAAGTCGAAAGTTGAGCTCTACGACTCCATAATCATCCATATCTCAATCCTCAGAGGCGGAGCTGCCGGCTCTACGCATAAATAAATCATCTATATATACATACTTGCCGATTACCCTGGGTCCCATACCCAGTGTGACATGCAAGTGTAGTGGTGAGTACCGACATCCCCGGTAGTCCAGTGACCCTGTATGCCACACATCTCATAATCGTGCAATGGACCCTAGATTCTACCACTACTTTATATTATCAAGAAAGACTCGTGTAAAGGATTCTAAGACAAGGCAATATGCTTCAAAGACAAAATTCAAAGAATAGAAGTCCATATATATATACTCCAATTTCATTTCTCTAATCCTAATAGCATGCTATTCTCGATCACACATTCATCAAAACAGCAAAAAAGACATAGGACACAAGAATAGAGTTAATGATTTCATAGAAAAATAATATCATGATAAAACACCCATATAATGAGTAGAATATGAAACCAATTCATGATATTAGAATACAAGGCAATACATAGTCAAAACACTATAAAAGTGATGCACAATAGGAATGAAATGTAAACAAGAACCTCAACAAGATTACTTACAAGTCATGCAATTTATTTCCTAGCTTAACCGGCCTTCCAACACCTTAAAACGCGTATCCGGACTCCTGAGAAATTTTTCTAGGCTTCTGGTATAATTTAGTACGTATTAGAGTGTGTTTAGATCCTTAGTTTGGGTTTTAGGCTAATCTAGATGGGTTAAGTGTGTTTTGAAAAGTGCAGATTTTTGTGCTGTCAAAGTACCCAGTACGCTAGGTAATTTATCTAGCGCGCTAATGATCCTTTTATTGTGCTAGGAGTTTTCTCTAGTGTGCTAGACCTGCTTAGCACACTAGAAAGTTTCTTTAGAGCGCTAGGCGTGCGATGGAACCCAAGTTTCTTCTAGGGAATGGCCTCCTCCTAAGCTCGGTTCCCCGTTCTCTACCACCAGGGATTCGTAACATCCTCCTCCATCAAACATACACTAGGCACTTCATATAATTCATTAATTACATAAAAATTTAGAGATTTAAACATGCATTTTGTTGAAAAAACTCAAGAACACTCAAAACTTCAAAAATTCATAACTTAATCAAAACAAAACCAATTTTCGATATTCTTGATAGCAGGAACATTAGAAAATCTCAAGGAATTAAAATATGCCATTGGATTTTGAGAATAATACCTCTTGGACACTGATTTTTCATAAATAAATTCAAATTTCATTGGAACGAACCCAATTTTGGGTAAAACTTGAAATCTAAAAAACTGAGCTTCAAATCTCTAACTAAAGCTTCCATTTGAACATATTTAACTCATGAAATTCTTTGAAACTGAATAAAAGAAGAGCCCCTTTGATTTCATGCCTACAACACATGAAAAAATGAAAACATAGATGGGTAGATGCATTACCTAGAGTTATATGTTATTATCTACACTTGAGTTTTCTCCTTTGACGGTGAAACTCCCCTCTTGAAACCCCAATTCCAGCAACTAATCACCTCAGAATTTCCTCTACTAATAGATCTATGATTTGCATGTTCATCATATATATAGGTAGGATTGACTTATAGCCATTTATCTTAATTACACACTTACCTAGAGACTAATCTAATGGATTTCTTTTTGTTTCAAATCCACTAACTCTCCACTAACTCACCTTTGTTATCACCATATCATACTCCATTGGTCTCTTGATGTGTCCACATCTGTCTCAAGAAACATCAAATGGCTATTGAATTATTTTACTAACATAGGCTACATTTCTTATAAATCAATTATAGCCACATCAAATTTAACTAACTTGGCCATATTAATACATCCAATTAAATAAATGACTCACCATGTCACTCTCTATTCGGTCCCACGAATGCACACATCTCGAGGCGTGTCCATGCTCACGTATTTACACCTATAAATAACAAGTAGAAGTGACTTAGTAGTCTACACATGTACGATACACTAGGAAATCATCATGCAAATGTGACATATACCTCGGCCACGTGCCTTGATCAGTGCGCATATCACAATGTGGGTCCCACGTCACTGGTCGGTGATCTTGATTAAGGATTTAAAATGCAATTAGAAACTTGGATCGTGAAAAATCTTTCCAACTAATGAAAATCTCATCCTCGAAATTAAAATTCAAGTTAAGTTTATACCTGACTCAAAACGGTATGGGAATATGTCCATCATATAGTCTTCCCACTCCCAAGTGAGTTCTGTGTTGTCATGAAACTGCCACTTGACGAGTACTTTTGGGAGAGACTTGTTTCTTAACTGTTTTCGATCCAGGATCTGAATAGGCTGCTCCTTATAAGTAATGTCCTCACTCAGGTCGATCTGACTCAAGTCAACTGTCGATCGTACTCTTGCCCTCAACTCGGCTAATTGTAGCATCGATATATGGAAAATCGGATGAATCCCTAACATATGTGCAGGCAACTCAAACTTTTATGCAACTTTCTCGAACTGTTTCTTAATTTTGAAAGGTCCGATGAATCTCGGCGCAAGCTACCATTTCACCCCAAATCTCTAAAGACCCTTTTGAGGGGAAACCTTTAAATAAATAAAGGCTATCTTGGTATACGTGAGATCACTGTGATACTTGTCAGCTTACTTCTTATATCTCGCTGGGCACCCTTGAGTCTCTAGCGCATCAGTTTGACCTTCTCCTTGTGGTCAACAACAATTTCAGGCCCTGCAATCTCCCGGTCTTCTGGCTTAGCTCAACACGATAGTGAGCAAAACGATTTTCCATATAAAGCCTCAAATGGGGCTATCTCAATATTTGCCTAATAATTGTTGTTGTAAGGAAACTCATACAATGGTAAATACTCCTCCAAAGATCCGCTAAACTCTAGTACACAAGCTCGAGCATGTCCTTGATTACTTGAATCAACCTCTCAGTATGCCCGTCAGTTTGAGGATGAAAAAATGTATTGAACTGTAGACATGTACCATACTGCTCCTGCATACTCCGCTACATCCTGGACGTATACATAGCATCTCTGTCTGACGTGATCGTCAACGGTACCCCATGCAGCCTAATAATCTCTCTATCAAATAGTACAATCAGCTTATCGAACGTGTAGTGTGCTGCTATTGGCAGGAAATGAGTAGACTTCATCAATTTTTCAACTATCACCTATATCGAATCATGTCTCCTAGCAGTCCTCGGTAGTCCTTTGACAAATTCCATAAAGATGTCTTCCCACTTCCACTGTGGAATGGGAAGAGGCTATAACAACCATTCAAGTCTGCAATGCTCAGTCTTCACCCGCTGACAGATCCCACAGTTATTGATGAACTTAGACACGCCCGCCTTCATCCCAGGCCACCAGAAATGTCTCTTCATGTCATGTACATTTTGGTCCTTCTTGAATGAATGATGAATCGAGAATAGTGTAACTCTTGAAGATTCTCGTCTCCCCGCTCTACTACTGACGGTATCCACAGTTTGTTTCTGTATATCAGACACTTATCTAACATCTCCGTCCAATTAACACAATCGTACTTTGTGCTAACTCATTGAACCTTATGTACAACCTGTTGATCTTCTAATCCTTTGACATTCTTTGTGTAGACGCGGTCCATACTCTTATATGTGTGCAAATGTCAACTTGAGTAGCTATAAAAACCTCTGATTGACATTTTGTCATCGCTGCCTCGAGTAACCCATACTTACGTGTCATGTGACATTTGGCAACCTCGGTATATCTAACCGGTATCCTTCTCAATGCATCTGCGACTACGTTGGCTTTTCCTAGGTGATACTCCAAGAAAAAATTGTAGTCCTTCATAAACTCCAACCATCTGCGCTTTCTCATATTCAGCTCCTTCTGTGTGAAGAGATACTTTAGACTCTTGTGATCAATAAAAATGTTAATTTCTCTCCATACAGATGATGACTCCACACCTTCAGTGCAAATACAATCGTTGCCAACTCTAAATTGTGTGTAGGATAGTTATTCTCATGTAACTTCAGCTGTGTAGAGGCATAAGCAATAACTCATCTGCCCTGCATCTGTACACAGCCTAAACCCATATGAGAATCATCTGTATATATTAGAAATCCCTGTCAAGTCGGTGGTAATACCAATACTAGCGCAATAGTCAACAATCTCTTCAACGCGTCAAATGCCTACTCATAGGCCTTTGTCTACTGAAAAGTGACGTCCTTCTATGTCAATCTGGTAATCAGTGAAGTGATTTTCGAGAAACCCTTCATAAACTGGCGGTAGTACCCTGCCAAACTCAGAAAGCTCATAATCTTTGTCACTGACATTGGTGTCGGCCAATCTATGATAGCGCAAATCTTAGCCAGATTTACTGCTATCCCTACTGCTCCAACAACGTGTCGTAGGAACTTGACCTCTAAAAGTCAAAATTCACACTTGCTGAACTTAGCGTAAAGTCTGTGCTCCCTTAGAGTCTGCAACGTCTCCCTGAAGTGCTACTCATGACCTTTTTGGTCCTCTAATATATTAGTATATCATCAATAAAAAACTATCAAAAAGTAGTTACGAAATGGTCTAAAAACCCAATGCATCAAATCCATGAACACTGCGGGGGCATTGGTTAGCACAAGTAGCATGATCGTGAACTGATATTATTTATATCTCGTACTAAAAGCTGTCTTGGACGTATCCTCATCAATGATCACAAGCTGATGATACCCTGATCGCATATCTATCTTGGAGAATTATTATGCTACTCTCAATTGATCAAACAAATCGTCGATCCTTAGTAGTGGATACTTATTTATGACTGTGACCTTCTTCAACTATCAGTAGTCGATACACAGTTTCAAGGTGTCATTCTTCTTCTTCACAAAAAGACGGGTGCTCCCCATGGTGACATAGAGGGTGTGATGAGTCCCTTATGTCCCAAGTCCTAAAGCTGAGTCTTTAACTCCTCTAACTCTCACTGGGCAATACGGTACGGAGGTATAGAAGTAGGCCTTGTGTTTTGTAGTAACTTAATGATGAATTCAACCTCTCTCAACAGTGGTAAACCAAGTAAGTCCTCCGAAAAAATGACTAGAAAACCGCAAACAACTGGTATGTCTTCAAGTCTCGGTCCCCAACTTTCTGCCACTGCATACAACACTACTAGAGTCTCCATCTCTCCACTAGTTGCAAGTCGACCTCTCGATGTATTGCCTCTATTAGTAACTAAAGAACGTCCTGGGATCTCAAATATCACTGTCTTACTGAAAAAATCGATATAAGCGTGATACGCTGCTAGCAAATCCATCCCTAATAATGGGTTAAAATCTAATACCTTGAGAACCCTAAAGTCTGCAGACAACTCGCTCCACATGTCTCAACTAGGCTATTAGGGTAAACCCTATCTCCGGCTGCGGTATTAAGGATCAAATGTACTCTAAGCTTAATAGGTTTTAGTCCTAGAATGCCTAACATGCAATCAACAATAACTGATATGGTAGATCTAAAATAAAATAACACATATGAATCTCTACTATAAAAGGAAATCGTACGCTCAATGAGAAATCATGTGTCATCAGTGTCTAGTTGTGGTACAATATGAACAACCTCTCGGTCCTGATGTGCGTAGATTGATGCAGGCTATAGGCAATCCCTCACTCTATACTTGACTTGTCCACATCAGTAGTATGTAATCTGTCTGCGTTGACCTTGAGCCTAAACTGACCCTGTGCTTGATACTGACCATGTCCCTGCGGTGGTCTCTATCCCTATCTAGCATCTCAGCCTCTGCCTCTACCTCGGCCTCGGCCTTTGCTACTGAAATGTTGCTATCGTGGAGCCTGTAGGGCATATGATGTAGGAAATGCAGGAACAACGAGAGCTGGCAAGGAAGGTCGGACTACTGTACTCTACATTAAAGATAGGTATGATGCATAGGGCACACCCTTTGTGTAATGTTTTGTTGTCCCCGATCCCTAGGAACCTTTACTCCATCTCCTCGATCTATGCCCCTCTATCTCTTCCTCTCATGCTCTGCAATTTGCTCTGCTGATAACACCGGACCTCGATGGTGTCCCATCTACGACTGCCCAAGTAGTATGTCTCATGTAATAGGGCTCGCTCAAAGATCTCGGTGAGTGTCCTGGTGCCTGTAATGATTACATGAAAACTGATGTTTGGCTTCAATCTGTCACCAAAATGATATACATCCTCAGAATCATCTCTCACTAAGTCCTTGGCAAACTACCCCAGATAATCATATCAGTCTATATACTGTATCACAGACTCCTTTACTCCCTATCTCGGGTCCATGAATTCCTTCCTCGACCTTTTCATTATTATGGGCGGGAAGTAATGCTGATAGAAATTATGCTTAAAAGCCTCCCATGTTTCAAACTCTCCATGAGCAGCTACTATCATACACACCAAACATCAGCGTTTCTTTCTAGAGTGTACAATGAGATCTTTGCTCGAAGTATATCATTGATCTTTAGTATCCTATGAAGCTTTTCCTGATATATTACCCACATTTAGATCTTCTCAAAATTCCTTACTCTGTCGAAGTTGGCTGACTTGAGTCTGACAAAATCCTTAACAAGCTGGACCTCGACTGATGTGCTGGAAGATGTGGGTACGAAGGACATTACTAAATCAACTATCTCTATTACCGATGATGCTGGGGTCATAGTAGGAAACTCTGACACTGATACAGTGGGTGTAGTAGTCGAAGGGGTCGATGTCGATGTCGGTAGAGCAAATTGGGTCGTCATCATAGCGATGAAGTCGGTCAACTACTAGTACTAAGCTTTCACTCGGTCAGACAGCCTCTGGAGATCCTCAGTAAGGGTAGGGGCTATCTACCGCTGGCTTGCGCATCTCCTCCCTCTCCCATATCAGCCATCGGGGTCTGCAATTGGATAGGGAACGCGAATCAACTACTATGTGGCATAGTGCGTATACATATATATTTTGAAATTAACATGTACATAATGTAAATCCCCAGCTCATTTTTACCCACTTCCCAACTAATAGTTTCTAGGGAGGGATCGTCTCGTTTCCACATCTAAGGTTTATGTTTTATTCAATTTTATGGATTACTTAACGAGAAACTCGCTTTGATACCAACTGTGTTGGTATCATAATGCCTTAAATCATAAATTTCTCTAAACCTATACTCTCATACCAGCTGTGACGACCCCTTCCTTAAAATAGGGAACCGCTCGGCCTAATCATGTCATTAAGCCTTAATCTCAGCCACATAGGACTTAACGACGTATTAGACATCCTTCTATCTTATTACCCTCGTTATTCGTGTTCAGGATACGTAATACACATGTCAAATTATTATTGAACTTCAGAGTTAATTAAAATTTTATTCAATAAAAAATAGTTAAGGGAAGTCTTAACAGTTATGCGGAAGCAATTATTTAAAAATTCTAAGTGTGGAAACCAGGAAATAACATCACATGCTTATAGAACATCAAAGGATGGGAATCAGTATGATAGTCAAGTCTCAAGTCAGGGAACTATATGCTCGACCCAATGTACAGCCTAAAATGTATAGAAATGACATAAAATATATAATACATCAAAATGTCAAGACGTAAAAGATAGAAAGTAGAAAATCATCGAACGCTCAACAGATAGTCACCGATCTTCTCCTTCCCCGTTCTACTGCTCGACGGATCTGCACCTACTGTCATAAAAAAAGACGACGAGTATAATAAGTAATAAAGTAATTGCTAGAGATTCTTAAGTACATTTCAAAACAAAATCGACTGGTATTCAAAAGCATAAATATATCAAAGAAGTGTTGAAAATGAAATATGCTAGAAAATACCACAGTTAAATAAAATGAGACTGACAAGGCTAAGTAGTAATGATCTAGGTCTAGTCGGTTGTGAGTCCTATTACATAGGCCTTTATTCCACTATCTTAGGGTGGAGTTGTGCTCTACATCTCTATCAAAGGTCAAAGCTGAGCTCTACGACTCCATAATCATTCATATCTCAATCCTCAAAGGCAGTGTTGAGCTCTACGCATAATAAATCATCAATATATACTTGCCAACTACCCCGAGTTCCATACCCCGTGTGATGCGCAAGTGTAGTGGTGAGTATTGACATCCCTAGTAGTCCAGTGTCCCTGTGTGTCGTGCATCTCATAATCGTTTAATAGACCCTAGATTCTACTGCTACTTTATAATATCAAGAAAGACTCGCATTAAGGGTTCTAAGACAAGGCAATATGCTTCAAAGCCAACACTCAAAGAATACAAGTCCATATATATACTCGAATTTCATTTCTCTAATCCTATAGCATGCTATTCTCGATTACACTTTCATCAAAACAACAAGAAAAATATAGGACATAAAAATATAGTCAATGATTTCATAGGCAAATGATATCATGATAAAACACCCATATAATGAGTATAATATGAAACAAATTCATGATATCATAATACAAGAAAATACATAGTAAAAAGACTATAAAATAGATGCGCAATAAGAATGAAATGTAAACAAGAACCTTAACAAGATTATTTACAAGTCACGCAATGTATTTCCTAGCTTAACCAGCCTCCTGACACCTTAAAATGCGTACTGGACACCCGAGACATTTTCCTAGGCTACTAGTATAATTTAGTACGTATTAGAGTGTGTTTGGTGTTGGGTTGTGGGGTTCATACGCAACGAAAAATACAAAACAATTTTGAAAATCTCCAACAAGATTAAAAATAAGTTCCATTAAACTATATTTACAAAAGTAAAACCATACCTTAATCCGTGTTTTCGTTCTTTGATTGTTCGATCTCCAAGACATTCAAGCGTCCGTCCTCTATCGGAAATCCACACACGAATGATGACCACAATTTGGAGTGCTATTTCTAATAGAGATAGAAAACATTTTTCTTTATCTCCCAAAATCCATAGAACTCGAAAATAGCAAAAATGAAAATCTTGTTTCGTTTTAGGGTTTCAACCTCTATTTATATGTGTAGATAAGCCCTCACTTAAAATCTTATTCGTAATACAACTATTGTACTTAAGCAGTTTAAGCAAATTACAATAACACCCCTATTAATAAGTTATCATATAACAAATTGTAAGGGCTTTTATGTCATGAATTTTATCATATAAAAATTCATTACTCTGAACCAATTGAAATTGCACAAAGATATTTTTATATGCGACCCAATAGGTTCATGCAACGTTAGCGGTGAACCAAAATTTTTTGGTACATAAGTTATAAGCGGTCTCTACCAAGGTATTATGATTACTCAAGTATCATGAATATAAATATTTATACAACCTAATGAATAACAAATATCATATCCTTTTGTCGTGCGATATCCTTTGATTAAACATAAGGCATAGAAAGTCACCGTTAATGTTCAATCATACTAGTCTCGATCTTTAGGTAAACTGAAATCATTCAAGTGACATTAATCATATCAATTTATATAGACTTGACCATAATCAGTCTATCATATCGAGGGATCCACTAATATCTCTCTCTGTACGAGAGTGACAAGCTCTATCTTGATTACACACCTTCACATATTATTCGCATGGTAACCAATCACAATCTTTATAGTCGTTCGGTTAAAACAACGTTTGATTGTGTCAAATTACCATGCTCCTAATATTGAAGTCTATGGTAATCTCAAGTCGAAGGACTAAATGATATACCTATCATGAGTAACACCTATAACTTAATCTATATGATGTTCTCATACCGGGTCGATCCACTACCTTGTTCCCTAACAAGTACTCATGATCTCGATTTGTATCCTTATACGCATGATCATCTCATGACCATCAATCAAGATTCACACTAGTCTTAATTCATTATATTTCATAAAATAATGACCGACAAGGGACATTTAGAATATTTCAACAAATACTCATGGATCTTACTATAAGGTGAACATGCAATCAGTTATAATAAAAAAAAAATGAAAATCTCTATTTTATTAACTAAAATTATAAAGTAAACAATGTTATAAATTTACCTAAGGCACATTCCCCAACATTTAGACCCTTAGTTTGGATTTTAGGCTAAGCTAGATAGGTTAAATGTGTATTGAAAAAGTGCAGATTTTTGTGCTCTCAGAATACCTAGCACGTTAGGTAATTTATCTAGCACGCGAATGACCCTTTTAGGGCACTAGGAGTTTTCTCTAGCGTGCTATAGCTGCTTAGCATGCTCGAGAGTTTCTCTAGCGCGCTAGGAGCGCTGAAACCCAAAATTATGTACTCAAAAAGTTTGGTTTCCTCTCAGGAATGGCCTCCTCCAAAGCTCCGGATCCCCGTTCTCCACCACTAGGGATCCATAACATCTTCCTCCATCAAACATACACTAGGCACTTCATATAATTCATCAATTACATCTAAGTTTAGAGATTTAAACATGCATTTTGTTGAAAAAACTCAAGAACACTCAAAACTTCAAAAGATCATAACTTTATAAAAAAAAACCAATTTTTCAAAATTCTTAATAGTTGGAATATTAGAAAATCTCAAGGAATTCAAATATGCAATTGGACTTTAAAAATAATACTTCTTCAACACTAATTTTTTAGAAATTCAAATTTCACGGGAATGAACCCAATTTTGAACTAAACTTAAAATCTTAAAAATTGAGCTTCAAATCTCCAACCAAAGCTTCCATTTGAACATATTTAACTCATGAAATGCTTTGAAACTGAATAAAAGAAGAGCCCCTTTGATTTCATGCCTACAACTCATAAAAATGAAAGGATAGGTGGGTAGATGCATTACCTAGAGTTATATGTTGTTATCTACACTTGAGTTCTCTGCTTTGATGGTGAAATTTCCTTTTTGGAACCAAAATTCCAGCGACTACTAACCTTAAAATTTTCTCTCCTAATGGCTCTAATTTGCATGTTCATTACAAGCACCTAATGGCTTTCATTTTGTTTCAAATGCACTAACTTTCCACTAACTCGCCTATATTAACACTAAATCATACTCCATTGGTCTCTTGATGTGTTCACACATATCTCAAGAAATATCAAATGGCAATTGTTTTATTTTACTAACTTAGGCTACATTTCTTATAAATCAACTGTTGCCACATCAAATTTAACTAATTTAGCCATATTAATACATCCAATTAAATAAATGACTCACCATGTCACTTTCTACCCGGTCCAACGATTGCATGCATCTTGAGGCGTGTCCCCACTCACGTATCAACACCTATAAATAACAAGTAGAGATGACTTAGTAGTTTACACATGTACGATACACTAGAATATCATCATGTAAATGTAACATATACCTCGACCAAGTGTCTAAATGCATTGACACAGGTAATTATGATGCAATGCACATCAAACTATGGAATTTCTATTATGCTAAATAGTAATGTTTATAAATTCTCAATGTTCACAAACCTCGCGTGTGGCATGACGAATCCCGACTGCGCGTCTCATACTTCGTGTTGCGTGTCGATGTCCCCACCGAGTCATCATCGAGTCCTAACCACATACGTTGGCATTAGTGCGTAAATCAAAGTCCCAAAACCCTCTAAACAGCATGCTCGTATCTCGAGAAAACCACTAAAATCTTATTAAATTTCTAATTTTAACTATCACAGTGTGCGTGGCGCAGTGCATTTAGGCCACCACTCACCTCAAATTGCGTGTTTGATACTCGACACTAGTTCTCTCAGTTCCTAGTATCGTTTTGTATTAGTTTAGGTGTGTCGGAGTCTTATTTGAATACTTGTGAGTAATTATAGTTTAGCTAACTGCTTTTATTGAGGTTGCTTCAAGCTATCTTTGGGTCTGCTCAATTATAACATTTAGTATGTTCTAAATACTAACATTCAGCATGCCTTAAAATACTAACATTTGAACTTTGAGCAAACTCAAACTAAGTCTAATAGCATTAATCCAAATAAGCAAGCTTGAAAATCCATAACAGTCTTATTTCAATTGAGCAAGCTCAGAACTTATAACAGTCTTAATATGAACGACATATTAGAAATTTATCCTCTTTTAAGTCTGCTCAAACTGCATAAAATGAATTTTATGACACTCTAAAACTTTCGATTCTTGAGTCTAAAAATACTCAAATCACATTAAACTCGGTCCATTTGACTTAAAAAATAACTCCATTAAGTTCCAACATCATCATGCATCATTTATACTCAAATTCCATGCAATAAATATCCAATTACCATTAAGCAAAATTACTATTCATCTTATTCTTCACATTTATCAATCTTAAAAATCTCCACAACGATCCCATAAAGGGATTTTCACTAATTAATGGTTGATATACTTTTATTAATCCCATGTACCAAAACTCATCAATAAAAACAACTTTAAACACAATTTTTGTAGAGATTTGGTGAAAAAAACATACTAAGAGCTTTAATGGAGTTGTCTCCCTTCATTCCATGAGCTCCACTAAGTTAGATTCGTACTCTCTAGCATCAATCTTCTTTGATCTTCAAAAATCTCAACAACAAAGCAAGATTTTCTACAAATTTTATCTCCTAATTTTCTCACAAGCTCTCTAAAGGTGTTAGAGTTTATTTTACATGTTGAACAAGATACCATGAAACTTATATAGTCTTTGACTTTAAATTCCACCCTACCCACAAATCTTTAGGTGAATCAAAAGCACACATTCAAGCCATCACATCCCACTAAGTCAAAATCAAACTACCACTTGTCATTTTTTGCATGACATCTAACATGCACCTTATTTCAATTGGTCCACCTACACATGTCATCAAACATTTTCCATTTTTTCCATGCCCTTTTAAATTAATTACATCAAAGTCTAATTACGCAAATTTAAAAGTTGCCCTTTAGATTCACTATATTTACAATCAAACCATAGACATATTAATTTAAAAGTCTCCCGGTTGAACCAGGTTTAGGCCTCCGATCCGATCGGATAGAGCTGAGTCCAGTCTGGTCGGTAAAGGGATGTGACACTCATAATATAACTTTTAATTTGTATCACATACAAGTTTATAAATATGTTATCTCTTTTATATCTCTACTCAATACATACGTCTGACTATTCTCAGTTTACAGTGGAAGATTATTGAATTCTTCAAACATATCTTAGCTATATACACTATACACTATTTAGTATTTTAATCAATACGGATAATACTTACTAATTGAGCTGTAAGTTGTGCGTTCTTTTCATTTTTTATTTGTATCTTCACTGTATATAAAGGCATCTTACATCAACTACAATTTACAATAACCTAATGATTGAAATTTTCACCATTGACTAATTACGCGGTGTAACACAACCTTTGAACCAATGTACAATATATTCACTAATAGAAGTTGTATACTACTTTGGTTCAAAATTCTCAACTTTTCGAGTTTGCTTCTTCATAAGATCCTTGTGAAGATATATTAAGTTTCATCAAACTTAAAGTTTAAAATTCTAATTTGATTCGGACTCATTGACCTAAAATTTCCCTGTTTCATGCGTATATAAAAATTTCTTGACCATTTAGTTGCTTATACTTCAACTTCCAATTGACTCGAATGAAACATTATAGGATCTTTTATTTCGGCTATCAACAATTCATTCGATTATTGAAAAACAAGTGTCATCACACTGGTCTTTTACGATGTGAACGAATCATGATTATGATACGGAGTTAGACTTTTGGTCATGCATAAGTACTCCAGTGCCTTACCTTGACTAAAAGAGTCTGTTTGTGTCACTTCTAGTAGTCACAAATCATCTCAACGTCTCATTTTATTTTCTACACAAAGTCCATTCTGTTCGATTTTTGTCAATCTTGGCTATTCTCACATTTATCTCGTTCTTTGTCCCTTTACAGACTTATTACACCTCCATTCAACACTCAGACCACTTACATATTCTTTACCTTAACTTAGAAAGAAATTTGTTCCATCTCTTATCTTTTTGAAATTATAGCTATGGATGATGCAACTTCTTATTATTGTTAAATGAATCGAAGTTTTCCTTAGCTAATTTTTGTTCGAAACAGAGAAATTTTACAAACTAAATAGTTCTAACATTTTTATTGCCTTAAGTTATTTCCATTTCTCTCTTGATTTTTCCCAACTTTTCAAGAGATTACGTAAGATATCAAAGTATCTTACTGATCATCAATTCACTTTTAATGAATTTCATTTGTCGATTATTGTTCATTTGAAGAGATAAAAGAATTTGAGTTTCCAAACTCTTATTAACTTGACATCTAATCAAACTAGTAAAGGATGTTATTTCAATCCATTAAGTCTTATAAATGGAAATTCTTGTTTTATAAGAGTTCTTACTGACTTCCTATCCAAATCACTTATGGATATTCAAACAATATATCTCTCTCTTCCTTTGTTACATTTTAAGTCATAGTGATAGGCATCATAACTTGTGTTTTGTTTTTAATAGCTAATCTTGGTTAGAAGTGACTATTGGGTACTTTGAATTATCCAACACAAATGCTTGTGTTTTGTTTTTAATAGCTAATCTTAGCTATTTTCATACTATTTTCCCCAATCTCAACTTCTAACATGTTGATCATATTATTACACATTTTATTTTCAAGTGAGAGATTTTGT
Organism: Stephania cephalantha; assembly: GCA_039657325.1. NCBI lineage: Eukaryota > Viridiplantae > Streptophyta > Magnoliopsida > Ranunculales > Menispermaceae > Stephania > Stephania cephalantha. The sequence continues at coordinate 19,325,653 of CM077577.1, forward strand.
TGATCTTTGTTTCATAATAACACATAATCCGGTGTTAGAAGTTATTAGCTCATAAAACCACTATAATCAATGTCACTAATGAATAAGTAATTTGAGTAATAAACAATCAAAAATATTCAGTTCTTCTTTATGAAGTCAAGTCATATGATTGTTTAAACCATGGTTCTATTTCATATTTCACTTTGTGTTTTATTTTATAAATGAGACAATACTTTGCTTCAAAGTATTTTATTATCGTATAAACCGACTTAGACAACTTTATTTTATCCTATCATAATCTCATTGTGATTTCCAAGTCAAAACTAAATTTGTCTAAACAATTTCTATTTTCGAAACCACAAGTCTCCTCTGAGACTCTTTCAAAAGTAAATTGTATGTTAAATTGTTTGTTCCTAATGACACATGTCGAGCGCGCATAATAGTTTCCCGTATTTTCCTATTATTTGTAGTAGTGGTAAATGGGATATCATCTCCACAGGATTTTGCAAACTCTTAAGGAAAATATTTTTGTTTTGTTTTTCTTAATTTAGTTAATCTAATTAAATGAGAATTGAAGTACTAAATAACTAAAACCTATGACTACTAACTAAATTAAACAAACTAACTAAACTCACTCAAACAATTCAATGCAAACTTAATCAAACGAAATTCAAATTCAATATAATGTAAATAACAAACCCCTACTATATAATGTAATATACTTGGATTGCATTCAAACACTAGAACATAACATTACTTCGTAATCTAGTTATAATTATATCACATGGAGTCTCGAAATTGTTAAATCCTAATTTATAATAGGTTGATAGCCTTTATCAAACCATCAATTTTCCTACATTCAATGAAAAATAGCCATATCCTTATCATTGAAAATATAAATATTGGATAAAACGCAATAAAATAGAAATATGATAACATTAACACTCAATGAAAAACATGCCTAATCCAAACCAAATATTAATTAGAATATGCCAATCAATAAATAAGTTAGAACACAATCATCTAGAATATCCACTCGAGTAATTTGGCCATATAGATTAATCCTAGTCACAACTATAATTGTTGTCAGTAATCATAGACATAGAATGAAAAAATCGAATATCACAATACATATTTGCAACTTTGCATACAATATCAATCCTCATTAATCGTAATACGCAAAAACAACTTATTAAAACCGTGATTGTTGTGTATGAATATATTTAAAGCATTAATTACATGATTTCTTAATTATAACTATATAGCAATCCAAAGTATATACATGTCTAGGAATTGTTTGGATTAATAAACTACTCACTCATGCTGGAAATGAATAACATAATAATATAATTAAAATACAAAATCAAATAAATACCTATTATTGAAATAAACAAAGCTCCAATGTTACTTCAAACATAATCTAAAAAACTCGCCACTGACCTCAGTGATTTTTCAGCGATTCCTATATTTTTCACAAATCGCTGAGTTAATCTCAGAAATGCCTCTCTATACTCCACTGATTCATCTGGCGATTCTTAGTGTAAACTCCAATTCGCTGATGATTCACTGGTTTTTCTCTTCAATTGATTGTTTTGACTCTTCTTCCCCTTTTCTTTCATTTCTTCATTTTTCCTAATTAAATCATGAAATCCCCAAAACAAGAGAATGCCTAGTATAATACCATTATTTATATCTAAAATCAACTTAAATTACACTATAAAACATGTCTAATTATTGACTTGTCAAATACTTCAAAACTTAGCATTTTGTTGTCTCGAGCAAAGGAATACGCACAATCATATTCTCTTTTCATTCTTTATATAGATCTCAATCTAACTCATCTTGACTTTAAATAATAGAAGTTTTTAAATAGATGTGGTATTCAAATTGAAGCATATTACACCTCAAGTAAATAGAAGTTATGATAAAATAGAATGATTTTATAAAAATGAACCATACCTTAATGATAACTCAACCACCTAATGCAATACCCCTTAGAACTTAAAGTTCAATACCAAGGCCAGTACATAATATAGGTTTTCTCAATCTCCACTGATAAGCATCAATCTTACGATGACTAATGTAGAATCTCAAAATACAAAAACCACTAGATTAATCTTAATTTTATAAAATACTTTATAATAGCACTACAATCAAAATCAATATGAATTTTGCTAAGATACCAATGAATACATCGTTTAAAATGTGATAGATTAAGAAATACTTCACTCAACCCTAGCTTCAAGCACTCGAGCTAAATCTTTTATGCGAAGAGTTTGAGAACATCTGCTTTTTCATTTCTCTTTTTTTCTACTTCATCCTAATTATTATTTTTATTATTTATATTTATTTATATTTTTATTTGACTTTTGAGTCCCTGTTCCATTTTTTATGGACATTCTCCCATTTTCCCCACTATAGATTCCTTGCTCCATTTCCAATGGAATATATAGAACTTTCTATATATTTGTAAACTCTTGTTAGCACTTCTCACTGTCCGCTAAAGTTGAAGAAAGTATTTTTTCTAACTTATAGAAATTCATTGGTTTCTAACCCATTTCTTATTTTAATTGTGGCATAATATTTCTCAATATATGTATATATAAATACTTAATTAATAGCCTTTGTATCACAAAGTTCTTATAAATATGTATTGTTCATCTCACACTATCGTTTCAATCTTCTACTAATTCTCATGACTAACACAAGGTAATCAATCAGTGCAACATTAACTAATATGGTTAAGAAAAAAAGGTATAAAAATTGATTCCTTCTATTATAGAATTCACTTAGGTGATAAAAATATCACTTCAATTCAAAAATCTATTGTATATTCATTATATTATATTCTTAAGTAAAAATAAAGTAAAATGAAATTCATACTTGAATTCAGAAAAATTTGAAAAACTTTATTAACTCCCTTGAATATTGGATCAAAAGTTTGAACTTTGCATCAATTCTAAACTTATCTTCTACCTTTCTTTTTTTCCTTGCTTTCTTTGTTATCATTGTCATACTTCATCTAAAATACCGCCATACTCATTTCAAACCTTCTCCTCAAAGTTCAAAACTTAAGTCGCGTTCCCAAAACACAAATATACCTAGTAAAGTATAAGCAAATTGATACAATCATAAATTGGATAATCAATAGAGGAATAAACTCAATATATAAATATCATCAAGCAGAGTGCTTTAAAAATATGAATAAATATCACCAATTTATATCAAATGTAGCAGTATAGTATCAAATGTATCAAATCACTAGCCATAGATCAAAGACAGTATATCATCACCATAGGTCACATAGTATCATCACCATATTTACATGCAAGAACTCACACATTATCACTCAGAGACAAAAGAAATAAAGTAGAGTAAAGAAATCAATGTTGTCGTCTTGAAGATGTTGGGGTATGTGCCCTGGCCAATTCCGTAAACGTTGTTAAACTATTATAAGTAGATACATGTTTCTTTTATAATAGTATCCATGGATAATTATTTTATTATTCTAAATGTCCCTAGTCAGTTATTATTGTGGGATGGGTCTTGATTGATAATCATGTGATGATTATGCGTATACGGATACGGATCAAGATAATGGGTATCTGGTTAGAACAGATGTTGGACCGACCTACTATGAGAACACTACATGGTCAATGTCATAAGTGATTCTCATGAGAGTTATATCATTTAGTCCTTTGACTTGAGATCACTAGAGACTCCAACATTAGGAGCACAATGATTTGATACAATCAAACTTTGTCTTTAACCGGATGATTATAAAGATTATGATTGGTCATTGCTCGACTATTGTGTAGATTTTGTGTGATCAATATGAGATATCTATTGGGCCCCTCGATATGTTAGACTGATAAATGGCCATGTCTAGTGAATTAATTGGATCAATGTCACTTGACAATTTTAGTTTACTCAGAGATCGAGACTAGTAGATTGAACTATAAGGGTTACATTCCATGTCTTATGTTCAATCAAAAGATATCATGTGACAAAGGGATATGATATACACTGTCTATTAGGTTGTATCAATTTATTGATCTTCAAGCTACTAAGGTAGTCATAATGCTAGAGACCGCTTATGACTTGTATACCAAAATAGTTTTGGTTAACTACTAACGTTGTATGAACCTATTGGGTTGCACACAAAGAACGGATTTGCACGATTTAATATTGTCTGGGTTAATGAATTTTATATGATAAAATTCATTTTGAAGATTCTCATTAAATGTCCTAGTTTGACTAAGATTCAAGATTCTCATACATTTCTAGTGTGACTAGAAATTTTATCTCTTAGTAAATCCTATTTTGAATAGGACTCTAATTGGAATTATAGTATGACTTTAATTATTATTTGAGTTTTAGATAAATTGCAATTCTTATTGGATTAGTAATTGTAGATTATCTATGACTCTATCCTTTTTAGAGTTGGACTTTATCTAGGACTATATTTTGGAGTGTGCCTAAGAGATGGAGTTCATTTACAACTCGACCTAGTGTACTATAAATAAGACATTAGGGTCACAGTTGTTGAATAGAATTCCCAAGAGAGATTTTCCTAGAGGATTTTTGTGAGAATTTTTGTCCTAGGATTTTTAGGGCTAGCACTCCGGATTGTGATCTTCCGTTCGTGTGTGGATTTCTGATAGAGGACATTCGTCTCTAGCAACGTCTTAAAAGAATCGATCATCATGAAACAAGGCAAACATGGAGTTATTCTTGCTAAGGTATGATTTTTTTATTGGCACATCAATTTAATGGAATCAATAGGATCTTGGTTCGGGGATGTTCGAAAAAGGTTTCAAAAACTTTCGCTGCACATGATCCCCGAAACCTAACTGCCTGAAACCTAACCAGTGGTATCAGAGCCAGTAGGCATGATTTAATTAAATTGTAATATGCCATTTTTTGATATACATGATATATGTAAGTCAATCATGATATTTTATATATGGCTACATCATTGTGTTTAATAGAATTAATCTATATGCAAAAGTGTGAAAGTATCGGCATGGTGTTGTTGATGTAGTCGCATCGTCACGCACGTACATGCAAAAAACGGGTGCGCATCAACTTTGGCGGATAAGATCTCACTATTTGTGTATATAGATATGTGTAATTTAATATGTTGTTGGTTGTATGGGATATGAAAGCCATGATATTGATTAAAAAAAAAGGTGAAATGTTTTTGGCTAAGATAGGATTCGATCCCTAGCCATTCAACTCTTTTTGGAATGCTTTACCCATCGTAACTAGCAATTCAACTTGTAACAAGATTAAAAATTAAAATTTAAAGGCAAATCTATTTGTAATATGATTACAAAAAATAGAATGAATAGGTGGCTTTTTTGTTGATAGTAGGATTCGATCCTTCATCCACCGACTCATTGGAATCACTTAACCATCTAGGCTATCCATTCCAAGTTGTAATAGGATTACAACTCTATTTATATTAATTGCGTTATATATATTAATTGAAAGAAGTTTTAATTGATTAATTACCATTAATTAAATGGGGTTATTGTTCATTAATTGGATTGAATTAATTTAATTGGAAGATGTTTTAATTGAATTAATTTCAATTTAAATTTGTGGGACTATTCTTAATATTAATTAAAATATTTAATTAAAAGGGGTTTTAATTAAATAGAGTCCGATAAAAATTATATTGCGAAATATTTAATTAATGAGATTAATGAAAATATAATCTTTCATGCACTTGGAAAATTTTAAGGTATTTAATTTCCTTGATTTATTTTATGATGCCTTGTTGATATATGAAGATGTTTATTCTTGTTTTATATAAATGATCTTTATTCTAAGCATATTGGGTATATATGATATTCCTTAATTAAATAGATGCTAGAATTAATCATTGTAAATACACTACATGGATCATGAAAATTGATAAAAATCCCTCGATTAGAATTTTAAGTTAATGTCACCCATTTTAAACACTTGTCATGGCCTCGATCACATCAATATGGGACTGCCTTCGCAGGGTGTATCATGTTATCTTGATGAGGCAAGCTGGGTAATGCTTACCTGGATGTTTTAAATTGGTTTTACTTAATAAATTTATCAAAATGATTTTGGGCTTTAGACATAGATGAGACGTAACATGTTGTGACATATGATGTCTAGGTCTCATAATGAACCTAACAGTTGCATATAATGCAATTGGTAATGGTTACCTACCTAAATAACTTGATTTTGAGTGTCATGCCTTGACGGTCTCAAAATTAAGTGAAATATGGATCTTAGACCACTAAATTATTATTTACGAGGGTTATTGATTTAGTGATAGTTTAATTAGTCACTAATAAATTATTCTGCATAATCTTCTAGGTGTAGATGTTAAACTTCTAGCAACACTAATCCAGAGTAACTGCGATCAATCCTTGATAAGGATAAAATAATTTCTAAGACTAATTTCCCGATTTTGATTAGAAAATTGATAAATGTTATCAACCATAAAATAAGGATGTATGTCTTATATTAATGATTCCTTTAAACTACCATCTATTAGTACAATAATCATATCTCATGTTAGCAAATATAAAATCGGACTTTAGGAAAGATTCGAGCCATGAAAACTAATGATATGACAGTGACACTGAAGGAAATGTTCCAACAGTAAGTCACACGGGAAGGGCATAAGATTGCAAAATTCCTAGATTCTTGTAAAATGGCTGAGAACCTATTAATATGTCTTTATGTTTGGAACATGAAAGAACCTATATTAATTATCTCAAAAGGCTCAAGTCTTCATGTGCCAAAAGTTGGCAATATATTTGATCTATAATTTATCAAAATAGTTTTAAACTACATAATTTGAAAGACATGGAGAACACTGTTTACAATTGCATATGATGTTAAAAATTGTAAGACAGAATAATAAAAAGGGGCCTTAGATATATATTTGATGGTTCGTAACATAAAGGAATTTAATAAAGAAAGATAAAGGGAAGGTAAAAGCTACAAAAAATATCGCGTGACATTCCATGTCTTATGTTCAATCAAAAGATATCGCGTGACAAAAGGATATGATATACATGTCTATTATGTTGTATCGATTTATTGATCTTCATGCTACTTGGGTAGTCATAATGCCTTGCTAGAGACCGATTATAACTTGTATACTAAAATGGTATTGATTCCCTGCCAACGTTGTATGAACCTATTGGGTCACACACAAAGAATGGATTTGCGCGATTTCATATCTTCGGGTTAATGAATTTTATATGATAAAATTCATTTTGAAGATTCTCATTAAATGTCCTAGTTTGACTAGGATTCTAGATTCTCATACATTTCTAGTATGACTAGAAATTTTGTCTATTAGTAAATCCTATTTTGAATAGGACTCTAATTGGAATTATAGTATGAATTTAATTCTTATTTGAGTTTTAGATAAATTACAAATCTTATTGGAATAATAATTGTAGATTATCTACGACTATAACCTTTTTAGAGTTGGACTTTATCTAGGACTCTATTTTGGAGTGTGACTAAGAGATGGAGTTCTTTTACAACTCGACCTAATGTACTATAAATAAGACATTAGGATCACAGTTGTTGAATAGAATTCCCGAGAGAGATTCTCCCTAGAGAATTTCTGCGAGAATTTTGTCCTATGATTTTTTAGGCTAGCACTCCGGATTTTGATCTTCCGTTCGTGTGTGAATTTTTGATAGAAGACTTTCGTCTCTAGTAACGTCTTAAAGGAATCGATCAACACGAAACAAGGCAGACATGGAGTTATTCTTGCTATGGTATGATTTTTTATTGGCACATCAATTTAATGGAATCAATAGGATCTTGGTTTGGGGATGTTCGAAAATGGTTTCAAAAACTTTTGCTGCGCATGATCCCCGAAACCCAACAGAAGTCGCATTATCATCATCCTCCATTGGATCAATCCTCTCGGATTGGTAACTCTCTGCAGGATCATAGAGATTGAAGTCCTGACCTAACAGTAGTTGATCATCAAAAATACCAATAATCGATATCCTCATCTGTGTAAATGGTACAGGAACCTCTGCTTCTCCTCGTCTTTTATGTCTTCTTGACATCGTCCTCTCAATCTTGTGAATACTCCTCGCTAAGGCCATCTAGTTCTTGAACATCAGTTTTTGATTCCTCATAGTTCTCATTTGATTACACAAAATTGTACCCATAAAGGCCAACTCTGGCTCTTCCATGCAAATTCAATCGTAGTGCATAGCAGGTTGCCCCACATTCGAATCGTTTCTAGCTCTCGAAATTTTTTAAAAAACTCTCCTCGTATCATCTTTAATCTTTATTCGTTGCTCTGTCTCTTTCCTAGCTATCTCGACCTTTTCCCTCTCGTCCATAGAGTCTTCATATACATCAATTTTCCAAAACTCTCTATTACTGCATCCATGATACGGTAAAAAATTCATCTCAAGTCCTTCCATGTTTACTCGATCTTCTCTACAAAAGCCTTGATCATCAAAGAAAATGGTAAATTGTCATTCTTCTTTGTTGTGATGCCACTCCTTATCGATTCATAGATAATCTTGTTAACATGTAGATATCCCAATCCCTGCATAATGTGGTAAAGCAAAGTGGTTTTATAGTTTACCATCTCATTATATTACAGACTTGGTCGTAAGTTGACGTTGATGAAATAACACTAAGCTTTCGTGCTCTTCCTAAAACAATTTGGTAAGGATGTGCTTTGGATACTTTTCCATGTCTAAATTGAATCCATCACTATGGATTGTCTCTAATCAACCCCTAATTTCCTCAGTAAGGTAATGGTACTTAATTGAATATTCACGCTTTGCTTATTCATCTTGTTCTTTTTGGTGAACTTCCGATAAATCAAAATTCTACTTTATTCTCGTAGCAGAATAATCCGTTATTATTCCTCTAACTTGTGACTCTGTCTTGTTGTCACTACATAAGCATTTGCGTAAAACTCTTTCACTAAAATGTCGCATCCATCTCACTAGGAACATCCTCAAGGTCTAAATGGTGATAGTCCCTAATCAATAATCCTCAGTTTCTCACATTAATGATATCTAAAATCATAGGCCTATATTTCAACTCATTCTTCACATTGAACCCCTATTTTGGATCAACTTCCTTTCTCTCACTATATCATTCTTAATCTTGGCAAAGGCCTTATCATTGAAAAAACTTCCCTCCCTAAGAATATACATCATCGCTCCCTTCGATATCTCTTCTTCTACTTCCTCCTCCTCATCCTCATATTCTTCCTGAGTATTATAGCTAAATGATAAAGGTGGAGTAGGCACTCTTTGTGGTCTAATGCTTTGTGTATTGAAAGAAATTCACGTGGGTGTAATTAGGGAAACTTTAGATTTTTCTTTGGGTTTCTCAACTAAATTCCCCTTTCCTTTCACCTCCTCGAGTTTCTATCCCTTCTACTTCTGGCCATTTCAATAGATACAAGTGAAAGAATATGCCTATAAAACCATTTAAAACCAGATTTTTGGAAACGTATTCGGTAAAATTCAACTTATCTATCTAATGAGGAGACATTCATCGGAAAAAGTCATTCATAAATTGAGAGCTTGAAATTCAAGCAATTACTTTCTTGTCTTGTATTAACTGACCTCCCAAACTAGTCCCTAATGCATTAGTATACATAGAGAGCTCCCCGCCAGCCTCCGGTAGAATAAAAAATGGTGCGGTAGTTAGACGGTTCTTCAACAACTGAAAGGCCTCCTCATATGAATCATCGCATTCATAGGCAACAACTTTCCAAGTCAAGTTGGCAAGTGGTGAAGCAATCGACGAGAAACCTTGCACGAATCGTCGATAGTATCCTGCCAAGCCTAGAAAACTCCGAATCTCGGAAGCATTAGTAGGTTGTGGCCACCTAAGGATTGATTTGATCTTTGAAAATACAACTGATATCCCTTCTGTATTCACCACGTGCCCTAAAAACTTCACTTCTGAAACCCATAACTCGCATTTTCTCAACTTAGCATAAATTTTATGTTCCTTCAAAGTCTACAACACTTTTTTGAGGTGATTCCGGTGGTCTGACACATTCTTGGAGTATATCATGATGTCATCGATGAACACAATCACAAATTGCTCAAGAAATGGCTTTAAAACACGGTGCATCAAGTCCATGAACATCACCGGTGCATTAGTGAGCCCAAACGGCATCACAGTGAAATGGAAGTGTCTGTAATAGGTGTTGAAAGTTGTCTTAGCTATGTCCTCCTCTCGCATACGCAATTGATGATAACTCGATCTTAGATTTATTTTAGAGAAGAACTCTGATCCCTTCAACTGGTCAAACAAGCCTTTGATCCTGGGAAGTGGGTTCTTGTTTCAGATAGTCACCCTATTCAATTGTTGGTAATCAATACACATCCTCAAACTACCATCATTCTTTTTGACAAATAACACCGGTGCTCCCAATAGTGATACACTCGGCGTAATGGAGTCTTTCTAAGTCAACTCTTCTAACTGTGTTTTCAACTCCTTCAACTCAGTAGCCACCATACGGTAAGGTGTCTTAGAAACTGGTCTAGTATTGGGTATAAAGTCAATCATAAATTCTATCTCTCGAAGAGGAGGGATTCCTAGAAGGTTAGAAGGAAAAACATCGGGAAAGTACCTAACCGCTGGGATCTTCTCAATCAAAACTTCATGTCCTTCCTCTCCCATAGAAGTCAAGCTCGCAATGGTCTCTATCTCCGCCAAACTTGCAACCCTACGACAAGTGGAGGCGTTAGTCAGTGTACAACCTTTGAACTCAAATAGTGGAATGCTCGGAATTTGGAAAGATTAGTTTTTTGAAAACAATTTATCTTGGTATGATACGCTGCTAACCAGTCCATGCCCATTAATAAATCAAACTCAAGACACACTAAGACCCGTAAATCAAATATCATCATGTGATCCCCAATTTTAATGTTACACCCTACACATACCATATTAGGATAAATCCGTTCAGTAGAAATTATGCTCAAAATCAAGTAAATGTGTGCTCTAACCGGTGTGAACCCCAAAGCTTGAAGTACGACCCCCGATATGAGCGAAACAGTAAAACCAGAATCAAACAATGTATGCATATCTCGACCATTAATGGAAACCTTACATGCAACCAACTAAAGTAAAGCCTCTCCATCTTGCCAACAATTGCATGACCTCCTCCATGAGTAGCTGGGGTTGTGCTCCCCTCAGATATTGGTAGGTTAGGACCTTTGTTTTGGTAGTGCCTTGGAGTCCCACACAGATAACATATCACATGTGGCTTCCGATAAGTTGAAGGCGCATGTGCGACACTGGCCGATGCACTCTGTCTGGGCCCTACTAGCCCTCTGCCCCTGCTCTGTTGCGGTTGTTGTGGTGGACGTGGTGGCCTGGATGTCACACTCTGAGAAGCCAACAATGCGAGGGCACGTGAATGTGTGGTGTTCCCCGACGGAGTGGTGGCACCCTTAAAGCTCCACCAAATGATGCTTGGTTACTCGTTGATTCCCCAAATCTATGCTTCTTAAAATTTCATCCCTGACCTTTTTGATAATTGCCAAAACTAAGCTTCCCCTAACTATACTAATCAGATCTCACCTGAAACTGCACCTCATCCTCATCACGAAGTGATGACTCACATTCGAGTGCCCGATGATAAGCCTACTGGTGTCTCTGATCCTGATGCTGCCACCATAGAGCGAATATCTCTCCTCAATCTATCGATGAATCATCTCCTATGATTCACCTAAAATGGAACATGATTATATGCAAACTCGGCAAGCTCATTGAATCTTGACGCGTACTCAGCTACGGTCATGTTGCCTTGTACCAAGGCAAGGAACTCTTTGATCTTGTCTGCCTTGACGGTCTCTGGGAACCACTCATCATAAACTAAATGCTTGAACTGTAGCCAACTTATATTTGTTCTCCGAGTTCTTGAGATAGACAACCACCATTTATGCGCCTTGTGTTCCAGCAAAAAGGCCACCAATGGTACCATGTTCCTTTTGTCAACGCCTAGGGTATCTTTCCTCTTTTCCATATTCAGTATCCAAGCTTTCGCCTCAATAGGATCAGGGTCCCCATAGAATTGTGGCACATCATACTTAATGAACCTTTTCTGGATCCTACTTCTTTGGCATGCCTCATTTTCTCCATCAATTATTGGTACGGCCACTACAGCTGCAACCGTAACAGAATCACCACCTTCCTCCGTGGGGTGGTGCTCGTGTATCCGTGATAAAATGGAGGATCAAGCCCTGGCCCCACCGGTGCATGTCCGGCTACTCCATCATTCCTTTGATTTTGTAATTGTTCCAAGATTTGTGCCATGTTCCTTTCCTGTGCAGTGGTCAAGTCATGTATGGCCTTCTGATGTGCCTCAGTCATATAAGACATGCATTGTTCCATCTGACTGCGCCAGTGCCTTCCATCTCTTTCCTGAGTTTCCCTCAGGTTGTAGGATGTCCCTCCATGGTTACTTATCGCGCACTGTGGAGCAACGAAAAAGGCGATTAGTCCTAGAAGTTAAGAGAGTAGGCAAGAATATCTAAACATTATAGATATTACATATACAAAAATAAATAACATTATATTAATGTTTTATTTCATGTTTTCAACCCCTTCCCATCCTAGGATTGGTCTTTTGTGCACTTTAAGTCAACTTGAACCAATATCCCATACCATTGAGTTGTTCGACTTAAACTCGACCTTTAAACTTAAAGGCTCTATAAACTTAGGTTTCACTAACCTAATCATTTTCCCTAGGTTCTAATACCTATTCTCTGATACCAACTAAAACGATCCTCACCTGAACTAAGGTCGGGTTGCCCGACCCAAATCGTTACTCAAGCACGATACCTGAACTAGGCCCGAATAACAGTCTAGCACACATGTTTCAACCTACATAATAACACACTAACCATATATTGTAATATATGCGAAAGTGTAATCAAACTAAAATTTTACAAATCATCTAATCAAGGTGATAAGAGTTCAAAAGTCTAACTATTCTAAATCATCCCAAAAGCTTCCAAATAGTTTATAAAGCTTCCAAAATAATTTAAAGTAGATAAGGATGGTTCCAAACTACCCAAATAACCTACTAAAGCTACAACCCAAATTCTACTCATGTAGTAGTAAAGCGAATTGTAAAGCATTTAATGGAAAGAAATGAAGACATGATTCTTGTTCATAAAAGGGAGTGTAAACAAGTTCCATATCCAATATCACTTAAAAGTATATTCATTATTCAACAAACTAGGAAATGTGCATTCTTTTAAAAACACTTCATACCAAAGGAATTCACAAATTTGTAAGTAAATATCATTAATTCTTGCAACGAGGTCTAACAAGAGAGTTGCCATCGGAACTAGTAATAAATATAAGTCGTGGTTCCATTCGATGCATCCTAGCTAATAGTATGAATCCGATGACCGAAACACTAACCCTCGAGATGATGTGAACTATTGGTGGTCACAATGGCTATTGTGATATCTATCTAGTTCTATCAAACTAACGATAAGTATTTCCAAGCCATCACCGATTGTGACCACTTGTAAACTAAATACTTTGTGGTGCAGACCACTGTCTTTTTGGTGGACCATTGCCACACCACTGCATTTAATGGCACGGAACACTCTTTGTTGGTAAGCACACTACTACACCACCTCTACTTGTGGTGCATACCATTCTCTTTTGATGAGCATAATGCCACATCACCGCGTTTGGATCGGATAACGAAATTGTTCACATCACATGCATTCCATGGATAAGCATATTCATACCATTAACTAAATGCAACCCAATCCCAAGTCTTTCGATATAAATGTGAAATTTCTATATATATAATATTCAAGCACCATTTAATGCATGAGCGAAGCTCCCCACTTACCTCGACTCGTCGCGACGCCTATAACAACTTCTGGTATGCTCGGGGCCCGATGTGAACCTTCGCGCGACTCTATACAACTATAATACATCATATCGATCCATGTTTAATTTAAAGTTAGTTAAATATTCCATTTATTGGTCTTTGGGATCCACTAGTGAAGGTCCCGCGGGTCCCCGTCGCCCGATGCGAGGGTCGAGGGGTGGGACCCGGTGGGTCTCCCTCAGAGACGCGGTAGTGCCCCATTTGAAAGCAAATATTTTTGTTTATTTATAATATATATTATTGTGTTTTTTATTTTTATTTTTATTTTTTTGGGTGTTGACCGTTCAACGTGTGTTGACCAATCAACTAGTCAACACAAGTTGAACAATCAACCAGGGGATGTTTGGCCCCTGGTCTAATGTCCAGGGGCTAAACAGGCCCCTTGATGTGTTGGGCAGGGACTTTCGTCCCTGCCCAATGCACGGACTGCCCTTGGGTGCCCGGCGTCCTTGGGAGTAGTGCCGAGACGTCCCTGCTAGCGGTCATGGGGGTGGCTCCAATGCCACCCCTCCCCTATCCTATTTACTTCGGGGGCCTTTAATGGAGGCCCCCTTTTGGGACAGTAGCGGTGGTAGTGACGCCGTCGCCTTCCTCCGGCCGCGGCGGCAGTTATGCCACTATTCACCTCCGGTTGTGTCGCAGTTGTGCCACCTCTAGCTGAGGTTTTCTCTTCTTTTGTACAAATCCAACCATATGTAAACCATTAAAACTTCAAAAAGGAGCATAATGAAGAAGATGAGGGTGGGAGGTACTTTCTTGGTGGTGCCTCTTTAGGTTAGAAATCCCACAAATTTCAATCACCCTTTTCACTCAAACATGTTGATTTTGACCAAAAGAGGCTAGGTTTTAAAATTTGATTTTTATATTAGGGCTAATTTAGTGTAAGGTTTGTAAAGTTACTAAATTGCCTCTCGGGTGGGTCTATTGGGTTTTTGGGTCGTCACAGCTTAGCCTCAGCTGACAAAGAGGTCTCGAATGTGATCTCCTATGGGGTCTATGTCAGTGTTGCTGCGGGCATAGACACTAGCGTGGTAACCTCAGTACGGGTCTCTAAAACTGTAGCTGGCGTAGTAGTCTGCCATAACTGCTGTCACTGGCATACTATGTACAATCAGAGCGACTTCCGTCTTAGTGAAGCTTGGTGTAATGGCGACGGTAAGCATCACGATATCCACAGTATGGGCATGGTGCAAGGTCATCGCCTGCTAAAACTGTCGATCGTATGCCGCGATTTGATCAAGTACACTCTGATAAGTTGTAACAGGTGTAGTACCACTTGTTTGTCCACCATCCTCTGCAGGTGGATTCGGCCGTCTGTCCATGTTTTATCTGTTATAGTGAAAATGTGTTCGTATCAGCCTCGTATATGCATATATACTATTACAATCAAAATATATAACATATAAGCTCTGGTACTACCCGCCTCACGTTCACTTCCCAACTAAAGTTCTAAGTCAGAATCTTCGGGTTTTCACATATAAGTTTGTTTTGTTAAGTTTTATTCGTTCTTTTAACTTTTCCCTTAGGTTCACTTGAACCTCTGATACCAACTTTGATGACCCCAAACTTCTAAGCAAACCGGGTACTGCCACATCGCTAGACACATCACCAAGCATGTCACGTCACCGCATGCTTATCCTTGACGGCCCGCGACCTAAACCTTTATTTGTTTCTTATTTACGTTAACTTAGTATTTATCATGTATTTATAAATATTCACAATTAGTTAAGTTATTCACGAGTTATAAAATCATTATAAGTTAAGTATCTTAGCGGAAGTCTTTAAAGTATGCAACTATTGTAGAAATGAAGAATTTGCATTTTATAAACAGTCCTATAGTGTGGAAACCTGGCATGAGATACCATGTATATCAAAAAGCGATAAAAATACAAAAGATGGTCATATACATGTATCGAGTACACAAGTCCTCCTGAAATCTAATAAAGCAGTAAATAAATACATACAAACGCCTACGCGAAAAATTGATGGGGCTCTCCTAGCTTAGAGGAAGTCACCTAAGAGCCCCTTGCCCCGACTCGTTGTAGGATCTACGATTTGTCACCAAAAATAATGAAAAATCCTAGTAAGTAAATCCTAAAGAACGGTAGCTAATAGTCATGAAATCTAATAAAATGGCTACAATTCATGCAATTTAAATAAGGAACATAAAATAAGGTAATCACATGAAAACAAGTTGAACAAAAGTTGAAATTGGACACGAGTATAGTGTGACATAAAACCCTGGTCAACATTTAGGAATCGACTTAGCTAAATTGAGAGGAGCCCATTACGATCATCACACCAAACATCTTACGGTCGAATAAGAGGAACCCATAAATGGTAGAACCTCGTCCAAACATCTCTCTAGAAGAACCCATGACGGTCGAAATCTCTCAACCTAACGGTTCTCGCGAGGAATAGTCAACGCGTAGCCCTGACATGGGCAACTACTCGAATAGCGTAGGGTAGCCAGCCCTGGGGTGTGAGTCTCTACTATGCTCGACTCCGTCGACAAACACACATACACATGTGGGAGTGGATAAACAGTAAGTGGATAGCAATAAATATCACGATAGAATAATTGAAATTTAAAATAAAGCAAGTGCTATAATCGAATTTTAACTAATTTTTTTGAGGGTATACTTACCTCAAGAAATCGCAAATCACTATCCAAAATGTTCCACTCAAGCCTCGAGATGCGCACTCAACACCCCGACTATACTCACCTAAGTCCCTAGTGTCCAATTATATCATTTTAATAATTTTAGAGTCAAATAAAGTGAGTTTATAATGTGGGACCAAAAATTTGAAATTTTTATTCCAAAAATTTTAGTTTTGTTCGGGTTATAACAGGGTGTCAAACGCCCCAAAAAGCCTCGAAACTCTTTTTCCTAACTTCTTCTAATTTTTCATATTTTTCTAATTTTTCAAGACTTTCATAATTTCCAGCTATTTTTATCTATTGTTATGCACTTTTCTGTAATTTATTTTCATTTAAAATTATTTTTATTTAATTTTTAATAATTTTTTTATTTATTTAATAGGTTGGGCCCGAATCAGGCTCGGTTTGGCTGGGCTAGGTTTGGCCCAACCGGACCCGATTTGGTTGGGCTCGGTTCGGCCCAATCAGATCGCCTTGTCGGTCGGCTTATGCCGAACTGGGGGCTAGTAATGCCCAGCTCACCTAACTACCCCCATCCTCCCTCAAAATTCATCTATGGAGTGACGAAATTTGTCTTTCTAGAGATGTTTTACATTTTTTCTTTTTGTTTGTTTGTTGTTACACAACAACAACAACAATGTTAGCAATAACCAAGTAACAACACCAACACCAACACCACCACCATTAAACCCATTTCCTTGAAAATCCAAACTATTACACTAAATTTCATGAAGTTCAAGAGCAAAGGAAAATGAGAAACCTTAACTAGGTTAAATCTTAAAGAACCATTGTCAAATTTCCTTTACTTTGTCAATTCTTGAACCCTTCCTCTTGCTCTCAACTCTCCAACTATACTTTTTTTTTTGTTAGAGAAAGGAAGATGAGAGAAAACATGAGGGAGAGGGGAAGTATGAGTGGAGTGTTTGTGAGATGAGTGGTTGTCCTTATTTTAAGGAAATTAGGTGGTGAGGTGTCAAGCCACCATGAAGAGAGGAAAAGGTGGGGTGTGTAGGTGTTCTCTAAACCATTGATTACCTCATATACCCACGTTATGTGCACCCTGTGACGTCCTAAGCACTCGTCAATACACGCGCACAATGTAATCGATGGAAATCTTCACAGTAATGTGACGCAAATATTAAATAATAACATAATAAATTAACACGCATCACACAAAAATAACTATTTATACATTGGTTTGCATGCCATAAACTCGTCGGTGGTGTCCACGTGGGTCCGAGCTAGAGGTTTTAATCTCTAATTAATAAATTAATTAAGATTAAATAATGCGGGCCGTTACATAAACTACTCTAACAAATCAATCACAACTTTACTTGAACTCTAATATTAAGGATATTTTAGTTCACAACTTCACCTAGGTAATTTAATACTATGTTTTCAACTACTTTTACATCTTAATATGTTGTGTGCAATACCTAATTAGAATAGACAGATTTTCTTTAAATCCACTTCAACCCACTGTCGTGATAGAATAGTCTAATGTGCAAACTAGAACTCCACCTATCGGTGTGAATCACGTAAGCTCCACATTGCTTTAAGTTCCAAATTTTAGGATTTATAACCAAATAATTTTACTATCCGTGTCTCCCTAATCAACAACTATCGCTCGATGTTGTATATTTTACCGTTGTAGCGTTCATGTCCGGATTAAAAGCTTCAATGACCATGATAACTTATGAAGCCTAAGTTCATTAAACACGTAATCAAGATGTCTAAAGCATTATGCTTAGAATCAATACAAGTTATAACCATTGCACTTTTTGTATTCACTTTTTTATTCATATTCAAAGCATAACATTCATACCATAGGATCCATTGATCCCTATATTCTACTAAGTCTTATAATACTAGTTCTCATTCAATTTACATTGTTTATGGAGTATCATTTAATTCACTAAGTTTCAAGTTCATAATCCACTCAAGAGTTATTTATTTGCAAAAACTTATATTTTTAAGACATTTAGCTTTAACAACATATATAACTTCACTTTCAAAACACCAAAGTAGATCACAACCAAAAACCATCACTACTCGCAAGTTTGTTTCATCTCAACACTCAAGTAGTAAGTATATAATCTCATGATTTCTTATTAAGCTCAGGAATTCACAAATAAGCATAGATCAAACTCTTCTTTGGTAGACTTTAGCACATCAAGAGTCTATAGGACTTAACGTAGTTGGAATGGAAACTTGACTTAATTAGCTACTCGTACTCAAGCTAAATCTTTTATTTGAAGAGTTTTAGTTTACTTCCGCCTTCTTTTCTCCATTTTTCTCTCATTTCTTCTTTTTCTTTTCATTTTTTGTTTTTACTGTCCCTGCTCTTTTTTTATGGACTTCATTCTTCCTCACTTTTTCCAACCATCGAGTTCTCTGCTCCATTTTCTATAGAACTTATGGGATTCTTTCATTTTTTCTTTATTTCTAAAACTCTTGTTAGCATTTTTTACTTTCACTAAATCAAGTAAGTTAACTCTAATATACAATGCATATTTCTTCCCCTTTTTGCACTAAGTCTTTATTTGTTTTTATTATCAATTGAGATTCACACTTATTATAGAATCCTTAGAGATCTAACTTTTTCTACAAGAAATGCTATAATTTCTTGTTTATGTTTCAAGTTCAAGGTCATCCCTAACTCTAGGTTTCTTATCATGAAATCACATTGTTGTTTGCTACATTTATTGTTTCTTCTTCAAAATTTAAAACACATTCTTGAGTTTCATATTAGCAAGATACTTGTAATCTACTCATCCACAATTAAAGGCATGAACAAGTAAATGAACTACTTATTCATTACATATTACTATATATAACCTAATCTATACTACTTAAACATTCAAATAGCAAGAAAAATGAAAATTTTATACATTACCAAGCTTCCTTTTTAACTGCTTCAAATTAAAAGTTTAAACGATCATACCTGCAGTGTGTATCATTTGTTCTCAGCCTTACCACTTCCCATTATGTAGTGTAGTGTCGATGCCTTCGAACTTAAACCAAACCGTGTCCTCAAGGTTTAAAAGTAAGCCTGAAACATGAAAACACTAAAACACACAAACATATATAATAATATGAGTTATAATAAAGTAAACTAAACATAGAATTATAACAAGTAAATAGTTAAAAAAATCCCAATGTTAAGAAAAGAAATTGGTATGAAAGTCACTCTCAACTCCCCAAATCGAAAGGATTCCCATTACAGTGACTTCAGGATTGCGGTTCATCATCATCATCTGCATCATCAACTCCAGCTTCAGATGGTGTCAATGGACACTTCACCCTACTGCTCTACACCAAATCATGATAAAACATGTATGCAGGTGTTGCTGGAAAGCCTAATGACCTATCAGTAGGTCTCAACCATCTGCTCCTCTCATATCTAGCTATATCTCTATGATGATCGATAAACAACATGAAATTGCGCTACCCGTTCCATCGGTATTGCTCTCTCCTCTCTATATCCAACTCATATCTTAACATGGCTGCCCGGTATCGTACGTTGTCCTCCTGGTACTATTTCCTCATCTTTGCTATCCAAAGCCTCTGCTATCATGGAATCAAATCCTCTGGTGGTGGAACATGTGCCTAAGGTAGAGGAGGTGGTGGAAAGACTTTAGGACCATCCAAGTCCTGCTCTCTAATCTCTTGGTCTACAAACTCATAGCCCTCAACAAGTTCTTGTTGTTGTTGCTCCTCATCTTCTTCATTTTCGTCCTCTTCTAGCTTTTGGGCTAGTTCTATTGCTGCTGCGTGATCCTCTTTCCTTTTGGCTAATAACTCGGCCTCAACTCTAGCTCCCTCGACCTTCTCTCTCCTCCTCGGAGTCTTGATAACTAGGTGGTGATTTCAATGTGAGCATGAAAGCTTCATCCATGGTTGGTTGGACCTTTATATCAAATTCTTCGTCGTTTCTTATTCTCACTCCGGCCTACAAGCACATCCGATTAATCAAGATAGGAAATAAAAACTTATTGTCCTTTCCGAAATGATTGACTCCCATAGACTGTTGTGCATGATCTCATCGGTGTTGATATCCCCATACTTTGTAATCTTATAAAGAGAAACTGCTTTCGACTTGTTGATCTCACCCTGCTGAGAAATGGGGTATAGCGATGCAACAACAAAATGTTGTCACATTCATTAAACTTTTCTAACACTCCCCTTTTTATGCGCTTCGCCACATTCTCAGCTCCCATCACTCATCCTTGTTGTCCTGGATCAATCAATGCATTTTTTTATAGCTCTACACGGGTATAGGTTATAGGGTCTCTAATAAAGCTTGGTTGGGAAATTTGGTTCCGATCCATATAAACTTAAGTACTCCAACCCATAGATTGTATTGATCTCACGTCTATTGAAGGGAACAAAGACTTCGCTCACCTTAACTAGCTCATCATTTATCGTGAACTTCGCATTGGCATAAAATTCAAAAACAATCCCATTCACTCTGTTAGCTTCATTCTTCATATAGTCTTGAGTGAGTTGCTCCCAACTTTGGTGCCTAATAAAGTTATTCACTCGATTATCATACTTGGCTAGTAAATTAATTCCCTTTTCACAAATGAGCTCCCTATGAAGGATTTTCTCATATTAGTCCTTAGTCTCTTTACAAATGAGAAATTTGGATTTAAAAGGTTTAGGATATTCTTCATTGGAGTTTCTAGAGGTAGATGCCTCAAAGTCATTTGCTCTATTTTGGCTAACTTGTTTCCTTGTTCTTGCCATTTCTTCAAATTCAAGAAACTAAACAACAATGCAATGCAACTCGGTCTTCAAATCACTTAAAAAATCAAAATTCATATAACATGGATCATACATATGCCAGATAATGTAAAGATATCAACTAAGTCTCCATGGTTAATAATATGGCTTACATTCACACAACCTTGCAAAACATATCCTACAACCTCAAATCACATTTTCATGCAATATCATCAAAATTTCTCAAAATTCAAAGCATAACAACAACAACAACAACAACAACAACAACAACAACAACAACAACAATATAGCCTCGGTCCTAACTTGATTGGGGTCAGCTACATGGATCAAACTTTACTATTGTGCTCGATTAAGTGTAATTGATGGTGAGCTTTGTAGATCATTCAAATCCCTCTTAATTAAAGCATCCCATGTTAATTTTTGTCTACCCCTCTTAATTAATGCATCTCATCTTGAATATGCCTAGTTAGTTCATCCATAACTAAAATAAATAGATATGGGCTTAAAATCGATCCTTGATGTAATCCTATCATAATGAAAAATTCTTTTGTAGCTCCTCCAAATATCTTTATACTCATTACTACTCCATCATACATATCTTTAATAGTGTCTAGCATGCAGTCTTTTTCTTTCTAGAACCTACCAAAGAACATCTCTAGGAACCGTATCATATGCTTTTTCTAAATCTACAAATACCTTATGAAGATCTTTTTTCTTTTCTCTATATTTTTCCAACATTATTCTTACAAGAAAAATCGCCTCCATAGTTGACCTCCCAAGCATGAAACTAAACTGGTTCTTTGATATTATTGTTTCTCTCCATAATCTATTATCAATTATCCTTTTCCAAAGTTCCATATTGTGACTCATATGTTTAATTCCCAAGTAGTTTGAGCAACTTCGAATGTCTCCTTTATTTTTGAAGATTAGCACAAGCGTGCTTCTTGTTCAATCAATTGGCATCCGTTTTGATTTTAAAATTTTGTTAAAAACTTTTGCTAACCAAGTCAATCCAACTTCTCCTAAGCATTTCCAAACCTTTATGGGTATTTCATATGGGCCACATGCTTTCCCTATTCTTATCTTTTTCAATGCCTCTTTAACTTCTAGAATTCTAATATTGTGTATAATTTACATTTCTTTCCTAGTGTTCATCTACTATAATATCAACTTGGCCATCATTCAATAAATTATCGAAGTAATTTCTCTATCTCTCCTTAATATCATCTTCGCGCGTTAAAACATTTTGATTTTCGTCCTTTATACATCTTACATGACTTAGGTCTTGTTTCCTTTTATTTCTTAATTTGGCTAGCCTATATATACATATATATTTTTCGACATCTCTGTTACCTAACCTTGTATATAGATCTTCCATTAAATTTATTTTAGCTTGACTAATAAAATTTAAAACATAACTAGATGAAATTGTAAATGTACCTCAATGTCGGATTAATTTTCGGTGTAGAACAGTCCTCCAAGTCTCTTTCAATCCAAGCCCTATAACTTTTCTCACCAACTAGAACCTAGCTCTTTTGGAATCAAAATCCAGAAATTCAAGCCCTAGCTCTTCAACTTGTGCGAATCCACAATGCACTTGCCTCTTCACTCTCAATCACTAGGAACTCACTAATCTCACTTAAAAATGATCAAACTTTGGCTCTAGATGAATGTATGCTTCGTGGTTATGGTGGAGTTTTAGTGCAAGTGTGAACAATGAATGAAAAATGGGGTTTAAACCCCTTATATCAACCACTGCCATCTCGGCGTTGTGGCCTACACCCATGACGCCATGGTTAATACCTACGACGTCGACCCATGTGCCAACATCCTCGCGTATATTCTTCACTAATTCTCCCCCGACGCTCCTCTAACTTTGTGTATAAATCACACAAGGTGTCTTGACAGCATAATATCCATAAAAATATAAAAATTAATAAATTTTACCTTTTATTTTCCCATGCACCTTAACTTCACCGCTTTGAGCTCATTCGCTATTTTTCACTTTTTAACAAGTAATCGAGACATTTCCATTCCAATTAATCATCCCCCAGCAAATGATCTTTCTTGCACATTCGACATAAATTTTTAAAAGTTAGAACTAAAACTTATTAATTATAATTATTAAACTAAATAACTAACTACCAAACAAAATTCCAAAACTTAAAATTTAAAAACCCCTGGGCTGCATCCAAGTAGCGCTTAATTTAACATCATTAGCCTGACGTCTTTTTGCTCATTTAGTCTGAATCTAAATCGAGAAGCTCCATCTGCAAATCGGAGATTATGATGTCATTCCTATTCGGATAAACTTATTCACCATCGACAAAGACAACCTTCTCACCATCATCACCCTTATCGATACTCATCGTGATCTTCCTCTCTCTTATTTACTAGTTTGCTTTGGCAGTATTCAAAAATGGCCGCCCAAGTATTATAGAAACATCATCATCCATATTGTGGTTCATGACCTCGAGATTTGCGATGAATGTGAATCTATGAACTTTTAGATGCACATTCAAAACTCTTCCTAAAGTAGATATCAAGTTGTCATTCGCTACTTGCAAATTCGTCATATCGGGATAATTGATCTTCAAATTGGCATGTATCGTGTCCATCAGTGGCATGACATTGACCGATGCTCCCGTATCACAAAAGATGTTTCCAAAACCAGTGTCCATCAATGTTTATTTATATGTTTATCTCTCTAGGATCTCTCCTTTTGATAGGTTGAAGTCGTGGGACGAACTTGAGCTTTGGTTTCGGTTTCTTTGGAATCAACCTGATGTCATTGCCTTGTTGGTTTTCTTCGAAAGGTCTTTCATCTTTTTGTTTGGCCTTCCATTGTTGCTTCCCCCTCTTTTTCTTCAAGGCATTGATTATTTGCTTCTTGAAACCATCAAGCTCATCTTGCCTTACTTCTGTGTTGTGCTCATGCATCTCTTCATGCTTCATCATTACCAAAGCGTTGAAATTTTGGCTTGTACATCACTTGGTCTTGTCTTGGCTCCTTTGTAGTCGTAGTGATCATCATACGAATGGCACTCACGTTCTCCTTGGGATTGGTGATAGTGTTGCTAGGAAACTGTCCTTCTTTTCTTGAGTTCAATACTATAGCATGCTGACCAGTTTGTCTCTTTAGGTTCTTTATGGATTGTGATTGCTCATTATCCATCCTCTCCATAGCTTGCTTCACTCCTTCTAACTCATTCTCATGCTTTTCAAGGTGCTATCTATTGCTCATGTCCATGTCTTGCAAATACTTTTCAATTGACTTCAATGAAGTCATCTCTTTGCTCTGCCCCAGCTTCCCTTGTTGCATTTGTTGTTTGAAGCCTTGAGGTAACTTCAGTGCATTATCAAGATTTTCATATGAAAAGTTTGGGTTGTTGTTGTATCCTTGATAAAACCATTGATGAGCCATTCCTCTCGGCCTAAAGTTGTTCCCTTAGCCTTGATTGTTCATGTAGTCGATGTCTTCAAGTTCCATTCTCTAATGTATGTCTATTTGGCTAACTACCATGCTTTGGTGATTTATGGGTTGTTGTTCTACTTGTGGACCTTGGTGTCCCATATGAAGTTTCACCATCTGACTTCTCAGATTTGATAGTTGTGTCATAATTGCAGCTTACGAGTCAATCACATAGATGCTTGCTAGTTTCCTTACTGTGGAACAAGTACCGCTGGTAGAATTTTGAGACATAAGATCAAGGGGATCCAATGCTCCATCCTCATTATTTGTAAGTAGAGAGCCACCTGTTGTAGTATCTACTAGCATTCTCATGTTGTGGTTCATCTCATAGGAGAAAATCTGAAGTTGTGCCCATTTTACGTAACTGTGTTTTGACATCTCCTCAACATTTCTTTGAATCTTTTCCAAGCCTTGCCAAGAGACTCGGTGTCTTCATGTTTGAACTGATTAATCTCAAGTTTCCTTTCGTTGACCTTCACAGAGGAAAGAACTTGTCAAGAAATCTTTCATTAATTTTCACTCATGAGGTTGTACTCCCTGTATTTAGCCCTTGGAACCATGATTTGGCTTTCCCACCCAATGAGAATAAGAAAAGTCGCATCCTGGTCACCTTTTTTGTAGCTCTGGTGATGTGCACGCTATTGAACTTCTACAAGAAATTCTCAATATGTACGACTGGATCTTCATTAGATAGCCCATTTAAAAGGCTATTTTGCACCATGTTTATCAGAGACGGTCTCAGTTTGAACTTGGTTGTAAGTCTCATCACTCCGTTGTAAGTCTCCTGAACTTCTGGCTTGAAGTAGTCACGAAGGCATCTCTATCCTCGTGCTTTATCCTGCACTACCAGATCACCTATAGGTTGGTTATTCCTACTGCCCTGTTGTTGGTTTCTAGCTTGCTCCTAAACTGTCTTGACTCCTTTCTTTTTCTTTCATTTGTTCTTTCTTTCAATCTTCGGGTTGTAAGGCACTAGGTCCTTCTCTCTCTTGCAACACATGCACTAAGTATCCCTGAAAAGAAAACATAAAAAGATCAAGTGCACAAAATCAGACTTGAAACTAAAGCCTTTTTATTTTTGTTTTGATGAACTTGAAAGTAAAGTACTTGAAATAAAAATTAGCAATTTTTTAAACTAACTAAGTAAATCTAATGGCTACCTATCCCCAGCAATGGCGCCAAAAACTTGATGTGTGCCCCAAGTATAACAGCTAGCTTATAGTAATAGTGCAATCAACTTTCGTTGATCATGGATATCGTCCTCAGGGAAAGGTTTTTTGCACTAGTGGCTTACCTATTTAAATTTGAGCTATTGCTAAGGAAATCACTTTTTAATTGGTTTTATACTAACTAAACTACTATAACAAATCAATTTAATCTTTACTTGAATTCTTATATTAAGGATATTTTAGTTCACAACTTCACCTAAGCAATTTAATACTATGCTTTTACACCATTTTTACATCTTAAAATGTTATGTGCAGTGCCTAATTAGAATAGATAGATTTCCTTCAAATCCATTTCAACCCGCTGTCGTGATGGAAAAGATTCTAATGTGTAAACTATAACTCCACCTATCGGTGTGAATAGCGTAAGCTCCGCATTGATTTAAGTCCAAAATCTTTGGACTCATAACCAACTAGGTTTACTATCCGTGTGTCCTTAATCAATAACTATTGCTCAATGTTGTATATTATACGGTAGTGTCATTCATGGCCGGATTAAAAGCTTTAATGGCCATGATAACTTATAAAGCTTAAGTTCATTAAACAAATGATCAAGATGTCTAAAGCATTACGCTCAGATTCAATACAAATTATGACCATTACACTTTTTATATTCACTTTTTAGTCATATTCAAAGCACAACATTCATACCATAGGATCGATTGATCCCTAAGATATATAGACAACTCACACTTCATTGAAACTTACATATCATAATTCATAATGGGAATCATTGCAAATATGATATGAATATAAATATTACCTTGAATTAATCAATGAAACCAAACTAGAATTGCAAATGTGAAAATCTTCATTGTTTTCTTCACACAAACTCCTTAATACTCAAACTTAAAATAAACCTTATGCTAAATTACTCTAATGGTGACTAATAGTTGGTATGTGGTGAGTTTACCACGACCTAATACCTATTTATACTCCTTCATAACAATTAGAAAGCCTACTTTACAATTTAACTCAAATTAAAACTCCAACTTTCTATTTTATGCATGTCTAGCGCTATCACTAATGTCCCAGCGCCATGTGTGTTAAGCCACACGGCGCCGTGGCGCTGCCACTGGGCCATGATAAGTGATTACTATTACGTATATATAAGGTTAGTTTAGTCATATATTTAGTATAAATATCCTTAAATGAGCTTTAAATCATGGTATTATTGCATTTTCAGGGAATTAAGGTGTAAAGGAAGGAATTGAGCAAAAACGAGAAGAAAATGAGCAGAAACCCACAAAAATATGGTTGGCGTTGTGACTACACATGTTGGCGCTGTGGGACCACAAGGCACAGTGTGGGAAGGAAAGGCACAACGTGGGAGAGATGAAAAAGTGAAGAAAACCAACTCAGGAGGTCCAGCGCAGTGGCGGCGCTGTGGAGCATAGGGGACGGCGCCGGAGGAGCAAGTGACTGCGCCGAGACACCAGGGAGCAAGGAAACACACATGCAGTGGCGGCGCAGTTGGCTATAAGGCACGGCACCGGGCAGTAAGTGACAGCACCAGACACGCCGGAATAGGAAGTTAGAGTTTTAATTTGAGTTCAATTATAAAGCGAGGTTTTAAATTGTTATTGGGGCGTATACATAGGTATTAGGATGTGGTTAACTCACCACGTACCAATTATTAGCCACCATTAAAGTAATTTAGCGTATGTTTTACATTGAGTTTAGGTAGTAAGGAGTTTTTCTGAAGAAACATTGAAGACTTCACCTTTGCAATTCAAGTTTGGTTCTATTGATTAATTCAAGGTAATATTTACATTCATCTCTTATTTGCAATGATTTCCATTATGAATTGTGATATGTGTGTTTCAATGAAGTGCGAGTAGTCTATTTATCTTAAAGATAAATGGATCTTATGGTATGAATGTTATGCGTTGAATATGAATAAAAAATGAATATAAGAAGCGCAATGGTTATAATTTGTATTGATTCTGAGCATAATGTTTTAGACATCTTGATAACGTGTTTAATGAACTTAGGTTTTAAGAGTTATCATGGCCATTGAAGCTTTTAATCCGGATATGAATAGTACAACTGTAAAATACACAACATTAAGATATAGTTGTTGATTAGGGAGGCGCGGATAGTAAACTTAGTTAGTTATGAATCCAATGATTTGGGACTTAAAGCAATGTGGAGCTTACGTTATTCACACTGATAGGTGGAGTTCTAGTAAGCACATTAGAATCTTTTCCATCACGACAGTGGGTTGAAGTGGATTTGAAGGAAATATGTATATTCTAATTAGGTATTGCACACAACATAATGAGATGTAAAAATAGATGCAAAGCATAGCATTAAATTAACTAGGTGAAGTTGTGAACTAAGATATCCTTAATATAATAGTTTAAGTAAAGTTGAATTTGATTTGTTAGATAGTTTAGTTTAGTATAAAACCAATTAAAAGTGAATTCCTTAGGAATAGTTCAAGTTAAATAAGTAAACCACTAGTGCAAAAACATTTCTGTTAGGACGATATCAGTGATCAACGTAAGTTTATTACACTATTACTACAAGCGAGCTGTTATACATGCGCACACACATCACGCCGCCAATGCATGTGCATATATTGACTCCCTAGTGCCTCAGTGCAGTCACTCACTGGCTCGACACCGTCTCATATATGCCACAACATCGCCACTGATACGGACCTCCAGACTTGATTTTCTTCACTTTCTCATCTCTCCCACGTCGTTCCTTTCCTTCCCACTCCGTGCCTTGTTGTCCCACAGCGCCAACATGTGTAGTCACAACGTCAACCATATTTTTGTGGGTTTTTGCTCCGTTTCTTCTTGTTTTTGCTCATTTCCTTCCTTTACACTTTAATTCCCAAAAAATGCAATAATACCATGAATTAGAACTCACTTAGAGATATTTATACTAAATATACTACTAAACTAACCTTATATAAGTATAAATAATCACTTATTACCTATCAACTAGGCAAACTTTGAACTGAAAAACTAGTCTAAATCAATATTTTCTTAATAAAATCCTCAAAACTTGACAACAAATACCAAAAACAACTTGATACCAATATCAAAATATTTTTGCACAGCTCGTAGAGTCAAATTGGATCAAAACCAATAATCAATTCATCTAGAACCCCAATGTAAATCAATATCAACTATATAAACATCTCCAAAATAGTTATCAAATGAATCGCGTTAGTTTATTTCATCAAAACCCTAACCCAAGTCAGTGGAATTTATTCTAAATTGGCGCACATCAACCCAATACATCAATTCTCAACAATTCCTACCAAATTCTATCAATACCTAGCGAAATAAATCGAAAAATTGCGAAAATTCAAAAAATGTCCTAAATTGAAAATTTACCAAATTTTAAGCCGAATACCTCGTCTTCGCCGCAGAAACTTGGCATGAACTGACCGTCTCATGATGCTCTACTATTTTGCAGAAAGAAACCGAGCGAAAATCGAACGTCGAGAGCTCACAAAGTGGAGGACCAAATCAAGAGGCTTTAGAGAACGAATGTTCGTTCTCTCTATTGATGAAATGAAACGAATTCATATCTTTCTTTTTATCATCATATATATAAACCCTCACCTGCTTGTCAACTGCTTAATTTATTTTTATCTATTAATCCCTGAAATTTTTTGGACGTGCTTTAACTTTCGGTGCTTGGTTTGAATCCAATGTTTCATCAAATTTAGCCAACCTCTAGACAATATAGTCCAACTCCATAAAAAGTTCATAACACTGATTTTGGTCACACCAAAACTCCAAAAACTTTGACATTATCCATGACATACCATAATCATTTAGACCAATTATATTGCCATACTTAGCCAAACTTACATCAATTTGGATCCAATCTCAACCTCGACCACCACCTACCGACATAAAGCGCTCGAAGTAAGGTCTTGCACCAACTTTGTTCTCATTTTACAATATCGCTCATCCCGAGTTGCACGTAAATCGAGGCAAAATCTTTATGTGATATTTGACACTTGATTTATAAGTTTTTGAGCAACCAATAATTTTATTTTCACTCGTGTCCTTCAGACTCGCACTTACAAATACGATTATGAAAAATTGAGGATACACCTCAACAAATAGACTTCGTGACGAAATATCGTAAAATGCACACATTAGGCATTCATCAACAAAAAATAGTATTTTACCTTATGATCTTCAATCCGAAAAATGTGGGTCCCACCTTGGATACCTAATCTCCAACTAAAATCTGAAAATATTTAATTAGTCGCCTAATCAAGTTTATAAAATTCTCAAATTTCACAAAGACATTGATTATACGGAGACATTTTCTCTTGTATCCAAAGACTATTTAAGAATCATAATGCTATTTGTCACTTATTTGATTTAGAATTATACCAATGAATGTAAACACTATTTTTTTAAGTGGGAGTTTAGATAAATAATTCTATATGAATCAATCTAAAAAAAATCATAATAGAAGGAAATGAACACCTAATATACAAACTTACGAAGTCATTACATGGATTAAAATAAGCCTCCCGTCAATGGTATATTAAGTTAACGTATCATAACATCTTTCATATTTAAGAAAAATGTTATCAATCGATGCATATATTTGAAGGTCTGTGGGAGCAAGTTCATATTTTGATTAATGATATTTTTTTTAGTAATAGTGTTCTTAGTATGCTCTATGAGATCAAAGAGTCTTTTTCAAAACTTTGAAATAAATGATATACTAGACCGAAATCTAGTTTTGTTGTTGGCGTGTTAGGATTTTACCAAAGTAGCCCTTGCATAGACCATTTAGTGATCTATAAAGAAGGTCTTATAGTATTTATAATGGATAAAATATTACATGCTCACTTATAGAAAGTCTTATAATACAATATTATTGGCTATTTAGACACAAACGTTGATGGTTGTTCTTGACACTACAAAGTCTAATTTTGAGTACGTTTTCTTTCCATTAATAGAGAAGTCTCTAAAGAGTGTTAAACAAATATTATGACTATTTCTACTATGAAAGCTGAGTTTGTAGTTTAAACTTACAGATCATGAATTATGGTTAAGGAACTTCAGTTAAGGGCTTCCTATTATTAGCTCAAATCCAAAACATTAACGATTAAATAAAACAATTCTGATGTTATATCTTTCTCCAAAAAATGATCGGTTTTAAACTGCTATAAAATGTATGGAGTAAAATACTTTGCAGTTAAAGAAGTTCATTAGAAAAAAGTGTCAATTAAACATATTAGTATAGATCTTATGATTACAAATCCCTTAAAAAAATCACACCAAAGACATTAAAGAACATGTCGACAGAATGCATTTTCGTTGTAAATCTTAAATTATTTTTTTTAATTTAGGATTTGATTATGTTTTTGTTTATTTTATGAGATCTAATTTACCGTGCTAATTCTACTAATGTATTTCCACACTTATACTTAATGATGATTGTAAGTGACCTTAGTCTTTGACACGGATATAATGCTTTATGAATCATTTGAAATGGATTAGTAATGCTCATGGTTAGAGGTGGGCAAATCGCGATTTGGTGGTAAAAATAATCAAACCGCCACCAAACTGGGGTTCACGGTTTGGCCGTTTTGCAAACTACCACCAAACCGCGAACCCTCAAAATCGCAACCAAACCGACCGCGATTTGCGTGGTTTAATCGGTTTGGTTTTATGATTTTTTTGCGAAACATTTTCAACAACGAAATTCCTACAGTCCATACAAGTCCATCAACAAAACATATGTCCATACACAAAAAACACAATGAAACACATTAGCTCAATCAAAATTATGAGTCTAGGATCATTTCAAAAGTTAAAACAATATGAAAAGGCTTCAACTATATTCCATTTCATACCAATTTTGGGGTAATTTTGCGGTTTGGTGAACCGCAATTTTCTATAAATGAAAACCACCATCGAACCACAGAATTTCGATTTTCAAGTTTTTCAAACTACCCGCAAACTGCTAGTTTAAAAAACTAGACCAGACCATACGGTTTGTACGCGCGTGGTTTGGTTGGTTTTTACAGAGACCACTGCCCACCCCTGCTCGTGGTACATGGAAGAGAATATGTCCTTTTTGATGTATAACAACTATGACTCGCATTGCTATTTTATTTTATAATGATTCAAATACACCAAACATATATGCACGCTGAAATAAAAGGTATGTGATGTTTGGTTATGTGGGTCAAGTAGAAAAAACATTAAGCTATATGTGACCCACATTTTGAAATAAAGTATGAGACAAGTGGGAGAATGTGAGACCATTATGTGTCTTAAACTTATGTCTTAATTAATAACCTATGAATTACCTAAAGACTCTTGAGCTTCCATTACCGTCACTAAATTGATGGAAATTGGTATTAATGTGGTAAGCTTAAAGGTTCTCTCTCAAGCCTATAAAAGGGCACTTGTATCATCAAACAAGGTGTCGAACGTGTTGAAGCTCATGAGGGCGATAAGGTTTTGGTGTAGTGCTTAAGGCATTTCAACTAGATAATTGCTTCCGCAGGTAATTATCTAACTGATCTATAATTCTTAATGTTTTGAATGTTTACAGCCTTTATTTTGTTAATTGATCTTGGCATTTCACATATTTACAAGTAAACCATAGGTTAAACTAATTTAATTCTAGTTATGCCTTAGGAGATAATGGTCACACTACCCATGGTCAGGCCTAGCAATACACGTACCGCAAATATAGCTCCCATCACTTCTTCTTTTTTTGTCAAATCTCATAACTTTGGTTGATTGCCAATTTGTTTGGATATGCTCTTTTTATGTGCATATGATAAAGTGAAAAGATATTCGGGGTGCTTTCATGCGTTATGTAAGATTAGGAGTTGTTTAATTTACTCAAGTGTTCGGATTGCCTCAATTTTTTTCTTCGAAGGTGATTGTCTTAGATTTTTTAGGGGAAATGTGTTTATTTATTTATTTATTTTTGGCCCACTGAGTGTAGGTGTATGAACATGTCTAATAATATTCATAGTCCAAATTTAA
Organism: Stephania cephalantha; assembly: GCA_039657325.1. Taxonomy (NCBI): domain Eukaryota; kingdom Viridiplantae; phylum Streptophyta; class Magnoliopsida; order Ranunculales; family Menispermaceae; genus Stephania; species Stephania cephalantha. Next base: position 19,358,675 of record CM077577.1, read on the forward strand.
TATTTTTTTAAAACAAATTTAATGTTTTGATTGTTTAAACTTTTTATTTTAATTAATGGTGCCGAGCAATTAGGTGAAGAAAGTTTGAATCATTGTAGGAATTTCAATAATTAAAAAGCCAAAAATGTTAAGCTGAAAGTTGGCAACTAATTTTTTTGACTCGACACCCATTATTTCTGCCTTTTTCGGATGGTTATTGTGTTGTAGTAAATAGTTGGGGATGGCCTATTTTCGTTGTAATCAACTTTTACTCTAATTAAAAAAAAAAGACGGGTCCCTCCCATCACAACATGTTTTTTACGATTGATAAAAACTTTAGGGTGCATGGCTATAGAGTCGTCACAAAAAATTTGATTCCATAGTGTAGAGTTATATATATATATGTTGCAGTGTATTGTATTGTATCGCATATTATGTACTCTGTTGTGTATTGTATCATAGGCTTATGTTAGTTTGTTACAGTTAGTTACATCAAGGGTGTGTAATGTACACCCTCTATATAAGTACATTGTACAGTGTAAGTTTGATATATGATGATGATGAGTACAGTTTGGTTTGATCACTCTGTATGCTCTTGATCTCTCTGTTTGTTCATGGTATCATAGCAGTTTTTCATTAATGTTCGATCTGTTTTTTTTTAGATTGTTTGCAATTACTGATTCAGGAATTGATTGTAATCTCTAGCAATCATTTCTTTTTTTGATCTGTGAGTAATCATGGCTACTATTCATGGTTCTTCGAGTTCTTCAATTCGAAATAGAGTTGGAAAAGGTGCTGATTCGGGAGAATATGGCGTAGAGAGTCCATATTTCCTTCAGAGTTCTGATCATCCTGATATGATCTTGGTTTCGAATCCTCTCACTAGTTCAAACTATCTTTCTTGGAGTATAGCGATGTTGATTGCACTGGGAGCAAAAATAAAGCTAGGTTTCATTGATGGTCGATGTTTGAAGCCTGAATCAACTGATTCCACTCTTGATAGATGGATTAAAGTGGACTATATGGTAACTTCTTGGATCTTGAATTCCATTTTTAAAGAAATTGTTGAAGCTTTCCTTTACACTACTTCGTGTCTTGATTTGTGGAATGAATTGAAAGAGAGATATGGAGAATGTAATGGACCTCTTCTATATCAAATCAAACGAGATATTTCCTCCATCGGTCAAGGAGATCTTTCTGTATCTCAATATTACACAAAGCTTAAGAAACTATGGGATGAACTGAGTTGTTTGGTTCCTTTACCTTCTTGTGAATGTGGAGCTGCAGCAAAGATAGCTACTCTTGAGTCTGATGATAAACTGATGCGGTTTCTGATGGGCTTAGGTGAGATGTATGATCATATTCGTAATCAAATCCTAGTAATGGATCCTTTACCCAATATAAACAAGGCATATTCCATGATTCTTAGAGTTGAGAAACAAAAGGAGGTTCATGTTAGTTATTCACCTGTCTTGGATACAGGTATGTTGTTGAAAGCTAACATAATTACTTCTAGTTCATCTGGTGGAAATAAGTTTTTAGGTAAAGGGAATCACAAGAAGTTTGTTAACAAAGATGATATATTCTGTGATCATTGTAAAGCCAAAAGGCATACCAAAGAAACTTGTTTCAAAATTCATGATGTTCCAGATTGGTACAAGAAAGAACTTGAAAAGAAACAAGTTACTACTGGTTCTTAATCTTTTGTGAACATGATGGAATCATCTCTGGATATATCAGATGCAGGAGCTTTTCAATTTGAAGATTTCCAGACCAATATTGCAGCTATAATACAACAAGGCATTGAAAGTTTCATGAAAGGGAAATATATTTCAGCTGAAGGTGTTTCTGCTCATGTGAACCGTGTTGTTCCTGAGTTTACAAGTAGTTCACTAAAACAGACTTATAATCTTAATACCTCTTTTGGTACAAATGCTTGGATTGTGGATAGTGGGGCAACTAATCATATGTGCATCAATTATGATTTGCTTGTTAATATCACTGCCTTGGCTAAACCTATTTCGGTTTGTTTACCTGATGGTCATACTAAACAAGTTACTTGTACAGGAGATGTATATCTCAGTTCAGACATAGTTCTTTCTTTTTGTCTGCACATAAACTCCTTCAAATACAATCTTTTATCAGTTAGTAAGCTCATTTCTTCTACTAAACTGACAGCTGAGTTTTATCCATCCTTTTATGCTATACAGAACATTGAGCATTCTCAAGTTCTAGCTGTGGGACGGATGATTGGAGGTCTCTACATCCTAGATTCCACCTCTTTCAATAAAGATGTTATTAATTCATTTGTTTCTCCTTCAGTATTATCACTAGCCTGTTGTAATAATGCTAATGCTAATTTTTCATGGCATCATCGTTTGGGTCACCCTTCTGTTGCTGTAACAAAACATCTTGATTTGTTACTCAAAAATTCTTCAACTGGAAATCGTGATGTACCTTGTGATGTTTGTCACATGTCTAAACAATGTAGACTTGTTTTCCCTTTGAGTTCTATTCAATCCACTTTTCCTTTTCAATTGTTGCATATGGATGTTTGGGGACCATATAAGCAACCTTCTCTTCAGGGAGCTCATTTTTTCTTGACCATTGTGGATGACTATAGTCGGTTTACATGGAATTTTTTGATGAAGTATAAGTCATTGACTGGAAATGTCATCACGCATTTTCTCTCTTTTGTTCACAATCAATTTAAAGCATCTGTCAAAACCATTAGAACTGATAATGGTATCTTGAATTCAATCAAGATTGTCAAGCCTTGTTTTCTGGTTTGGGGATTATACATCAAATATCTACACCTTACACTCCTCAGCAGAATGGAGTAGTTGAACGTAAACATCGTCATTTGATACAAGTCACAAGAGCTCTTATTTTTCAATCTGGTTTATCCACAAAATTTTGGGGATGTTGTTCTTGCTTACCTATCTTATTAATCGATTACCTTCTCAGTTATTGAAGTGGAAATCTCTTTATCACCTCTTATTTGGGCACCTTCCAGATTATCTCTCATTGAAGACTTTTGGTTGTCTATGCTTTGCTACTAATGTCTCTCCAAGTAAAGCTAAGTTAGACACAAGAGCTATTAAATCCATTTTTCTTGGTTATTCCTCTGGACAAAAGGCTTACAAGTTGTACAATTTGGCAACTCATGCTTGTTTTATTTGGAGAGATGTGATTTTCTTTGAAACTCAGTTTCCTTTGCAGACTATTTCTCCAGGATCCTCTTGTCCTTTGCCTATACCTTTTAGTGAAATGTCTGATTCTTTGGGAGATGTACCTGGTTCTGCTACTATACCAAGTTCCATAAAGTCCCCTGCTGAAACTATTCATACTGATGCAGTACCTACTGATGTTGCAATGCCTGATCCTTCCATGCCTACTACTATTGTTGAGCTTCCTGAGAATTGTCCACCAACTGTTGTTGATCCTATAATGACTCCTGATGCAGTCGTTGCTCCTTCTTTGCCTCTTACTTCACATAAAAGTCTTCGTGCTCTTCACAAGCCTATTTGGATGAATGATTTTATTTTGAATAATGTTCAAACAAATATCTGCCTTACTACCGAACCTGTTCTTTCTACTGGTGCTCCTCCAACATTTCCTTTCTTCCATTCTCCTCATATTACTGTTGATTACAAGTACTTCCTGGCTGCTTTTTCGACTATTAAAGAGCCTACTTGTTATAATCAAGCTCAACATGACCCTATTTGGGTTTCGGCTATGAATAAGGAGTTACAAGCATTGGAGGAGAATGGTACTTGGATTCTCACATACCTTCCCCCTAACAAAAGGGCCATAGGTTCCAAGTGGGTTTACAAGGTGAAACTCAATCCAGATGGTACACTGGATAGATGCAAAGCACGTCTTGTTGCAAAGGGATTCAATCAAATTGAAGGAGTTGATTATACAGATTCATTCTCTCCTATAGCCAAGAATGTAACAGTAAGGATTGTCTTAGCTTTGGCTGCTGCTCGCAACTGGGCTTTACATCAGTTGGATGGTAATAATGCTTTTTTACATGGTTATCTTGATGAAGATGTTTACATGAAACCCCCTGATGGTTATACTCTTGCTTCTCCTAATCAAGTCTGCAAACTACAACGATCCTTATATGGTCTTAAGCAAGTTTCTAGACAATGGAATCATGAATTTACTTTTCAACTTCAATCTTTTGGTTTTATCCAATCTGCTCATGATCCTTGTCTGTTTACATATAATATTGATGGCCATTTTCTGGTGTTACTAGTTTATGTTGATGATGTCCTTCTCACTGGCACTTCTCTTGATATGCTTACCAAGGTTAAGGCATTTCTTCACAAGTTGTTCACCATCAAAGATCTAGGCCAAGCTCGTTATTTTTTGGGCTTAGAGTTGGTTAGATCTTCTTCAGGGCTTTATGTTCATCAACATAAATATGTCCTTGATTTACTTCATGATGATGGTCTTACTTTTGCCAAACCAGCTGCCACTCCTCTACCTCGTGACTGCAAATTTGATGATGCAGATTCTCCTTTGTTGCTTGAAGCTGATCAATATAGAAGATTGGTTGGTCGTCTTCTTTACTTGGGTTTCTCTCGTCCTGACATTACCTATGCCACACAACAATTAAGTCAGTTTGTTCAAGCTCCCACTGAACAACACTGGTCTGGTGCTATTCACATTCTCAGATACCTTAAGGGTACTCCTTCTCACGGCTTGTTCTTCCCTATTCAGTCTGATCTAAATTTCCTTACCTATTGTGATTCTGACTGGGCTGTGTGTCCTTTCTCACGAAAATTTCTCACTGGTTATTGTGTATTCTTAGGTTCTTCTTTGATCTCTTGGAAAACAAATAAACAGGCTATTGTTTCTAAGTCCTCTGCTGAAGCTGAATATAGATGTATGTCTTCCATAGTTTGTGAACTGTCGTGGCTCTCTTACATCCTTAAGGACTTGTGTGTTCCAATCTCTCTTCCTATACCTTTATGGTGTGATAATAAAGCTGCAATTCATCTTTCTGCCAATCCTATTTTCCATGAGCGTACAAAACATTTGGAGATTGATTGTCATCTGGTTCGCCATCAGTTCAAGCTTGGTTTTGTTCTTCCCCAGTATATTCCTGCTCGTTTGCAACTAGCTGATTTGTTTACTAAATCTTTGCCTGCTCTATTATTTTCTGAATTATTATCCAAGATGGGTCTATGTGACTGGCATAGACTTCCATCTTGAGGGGGGATGTAGAGTTATATATATGTTGCAGTGTATTGTATTGTATCACATATTATGTACTCTAATGTGTATTGTATCATAGGCTTATGTTAGTTTGTTACAGTTAGTTACATCAAGGGTGTGTAATGTACACCCTCTATATAAGTACATTGTACAGTGTAAGTTTGATATATGATGATGATGAATACAGTTTGGTTTGATCACTTCTGTATGCTATTGATCTCTCTGTTTGTTAACATAGAAATAATACCATTCAAATTTCAAATAACAAAACTTAAAATCTGACAAGATTTAAGTATTAATGTTGAAAATGTCTAATAAGGTAATCAACTCATAATAACTCTTTCTGAGAATTAGTTACTTAACTTAATCAATGTCAATGATCCCTTGATTCTCTGTCAAATAATTAATATTTTACTCCAAATAAATAACAATTATGACAAAGAAAACAAAGAAAACAAATTAACGAAGATTTCCTTGTTTTCAATGAATCATTTATATGTACATGTAACTGGTCTTTTTTTTTTGAAGTTCATGTAACTGGTCTTTTAATTTCATAACTTTCAAAGGTTTTCTAGGGACATTTAAGTAATTAATTGAATCAGAAGTGGATTTGATCAATTAATACCTGAAAAGTTTATTTTCTTATTTCCCTCCCTATAAATAACACTTAAAGACCTCTACATTTCACATAGTTGTACAACAATGGCGTTTAATCGCTTGAGTTTGATTACTTTCTGGCTCATCTGCTCACATATGGTGGTTTATGGATCTCGCTTATCAAGCCAAGTTAATGATTTTGCGTCCGTATATGATGATCCGAACGATAATCCCCTCACTGGAGCAAGTCCTAGATGTTGGCATTGCCCACCTACAACGGCTGATGAAGAGAAACATCTAAGGTTGGACCTAAACCATCCAAACCATTATCCTCCATCTGTGCCAAATCCCGGGGGCCCTCCAGTGTCTACTAACCATTATCCTCCATCCGGACCAAATCCCGGGGTCCCTCCAGTGTCTACTAACCATTATCCTCCCTCCGGACCAAATCCTGAGGTCCCACCAGTGTCTATTAACCGTTATCCTCCCTCTGGGCCAAATCCCGGGACCCCTCCAGTGTCTATTAACCATTATCCTCCCTCCGGGCCAAATCCTGGGGTCCCTCCATTGTCTACTAACCGTTATCCTCCCTCCGGACCAAATCCTGAGATCCCTCCAGTGTCTATTAACCATTATCCTCCCTCCGAGCCAAATCTGGAGGCCCTCCAAAGCCTTGAAACCAATATCTTCCTTATGGGTCAAGTCCTAGAGGCCCTCCAATGCTTGTAAACAAAAATTCAAGGTTGTATGTTCCCGCCTCAACCCCGGAGTTCCTCCGATAATCATTAAAAGTCTTCTGGTCAATAAGCACTAAAGCCTCGTGGGATTAGTCAAGATAGTAACCTCGACACTCGCGATTATTAGAAAAAGGTCTTTGAAGAAGTTTATTGCTATTTACTTTGGGTTGTGTTGTACACCAGAAAAGTTTAGAAGTACAATTAAAACTCAATAAAGAAGGCATTGGCGACAATAGTAGCAATGTTTTTCGTTTTTTTTTTTTTTTTTCTTTTTTTTTTTTTTTTTTTTTTATTTCTTGCATTTTTGTTTCATTGATACATGCATATCTAGATCACAATGATAAGTTTTAAATATATATATATATATTGACATGTTGTTAATTAGTTAGAAACATTAATAGCATATCGATCTTAATAATGTTACAGTAACTACTTGCAAAAAATATATGAGCGAATATAATCAAATAGTTTGTTGACTGTATGTACCATAAATATATAATCAATTTGTTATTGTAGATTCTTGATTTTTTTTAACCTGTATAAGTCTAACCTTGCGTGATTAGCGAGTCTACCTGCAACAATATTGGTTGCGGTTAATAGACAAGACTGGATAGAAAATAAATTTCGTAATTGGTATGCTTCTTTGGTAGATATGCATAAATATACATGTATTGAAGGCAGAAGACGACTGCGTGCCCTCGTGGGTGTCGATCTTGGGGTCAGCTAGGTAGCTAGCACTTCCCATAAATTTAGTCTTCGTCAACCCGTTCTCTATGAAAACAATCTAGCTATGTCATTAAAAAAATTTGAAAGATTTTGAACGTACACCATATATAAGGGTATTGAATCGAGCAAAGTAAACCCCTAAGTAATTTTGGATTGAGACTTTCTTGTTGTTGATGTGCCAATGTATTCATTTATTTTATAAGAAATGTGACAACTGCATGCCATGGGATGGTGATCACCCAAAGCTTTAGATTGAACATCAAACTCATATAAAATTCAGTCTTTTTTAGAATTTAACATATATATGATATTAATCTCATCTTACATCGAATTGCATGTCAATTGGATCAATTTTAAATCAAGGGGATACAATAAATATTAGTTTCAAATTCTCATATCTCTACGTGAACTATTTCAAATTCAATACTCTCACGACTATGTTCAACCTCACTAGTCATCGTTTGTAGGGAGATCTATAATTAGATAGATTTTCTAAAACTTCTTAAGAAGGGTATATATATGATGACTATCAGAATAAGTGCAAGTTAATGTCATATATCCAACGTTTTATAGAAAGAAATAACACCAATCAACTATATGTGTGTATAATATGGTACAAACACTCGAGCATTTGAGTGTAGAAATTAGTAAACTATATATAACGAATATTCACTGAATTATTTAGTGTGAAATTAAGAGAATTAAAGAAATTCAATTAGAATATATATATAGACCGGATAGTTAGATATAATTAGAGATGAATAAGGATATTATATATATAGTTGTTTTAAAAATTGTACTTTCTATTAGGGTTGGCCCTGATATTTTTGGAGCCTAGGGTGACATGAGAAATGAGGTCTTTTATATTCTTGTTGACTATAAAAATAAATTTGACTTAGTCAAATTATTTTTCATATACTTACGTTGTTATTATTAGATTTATATAATTTTACGAACTGCACATTTTTTATATAAAGAGTTTTTCTTTTTAAAAAAGGGTATTTTAGTATTTTTAAATAAATTAATATTTAAAAAAGTACTATATGTATTTAAAGATATGATCAATACCGGTAGTAGAAAAAGTTAATTTTTTTTTCACTTCAAAAAAATATTGTTTTGATTTGAGTGGGAGTCAGACTCACGACATCTTCAAACCTTGCCTTTTGGCAAGTGATGCCTATACGATTATATCATGCTAATCTTTTTTTTTTGAGTAATTGTTAAATTTTCAAACAAAGCATCAATTAATTTCATGTTAAGTTTATGTATATTACCAATATTTTTTTAATCAAAACAATAGTTAATTTCTAAGAGCAAAAAATGTGTAGGTTTTATTAATCAATTATATAAAGAGAAAATAGCGGGAAAATGAGATTTAAGGGACAAAGGATACTTTATAGAGAGAGATCGATGTAAGTAGGGCCTACGTAATGAACTTAATTATAGTAGCCATATATATGGCGAGATTTATCTAAGTGGTCGGGGCCCTCCACAACGCCACATAATTGTTGAGCCAACTCGCACACCAAGATATAAATTAAAAAAAAAAACGATAAATACATATATACTACGGCCCGACTATGTGCACCCCACAGTTTACTATGTGCAAACCATTAAAATTTTTTCACTGCATTTCCAAAAATGCCCTCAAATGAAATGACTTCCTTACCCTTCACCGCCCTCACAATCACTCATGCCCTTTTCCTACTATCGTTGTAGACCCCACGCATTGATCCAACATCGACTCCGACGATTCCCTCCGACCACCGGCGACCACGAGCGACGTCGCAAACTTTACTTTTCAGAGCCCACTACCATTATAAGAGTCGATTTCTTCATAGTTATTGGTGGAAAATGGTGTATTTGCACTATTTTGGTATGCATTTGAAAATGTTTGAACAAATTATTGTGTATTGATAGGGGCTAGTTTGTTTGCGTTATTCGGTGGCTATTTACCATAAATAATGGAGGATGGACGTGAAAGAGAAGCGGATGTCAAAGATGGAGAAGTAGTTGTTGATTTATAAGTGTAGTTTTTTTGTGTTGAAACCAAATTAAGTTTTCACCTATAGTTCGGCCAGGCAGGGCCGAACAAATGGCATTTATTTAGTCCTATACTCGCCGGTTATCTCCAACTGAACAAATCATCCCCAAAACTTACTGTGTTTATCGGTCACCATGGACCTAGACCGAATGAGAGTGCATTATTTGGTCATCTACAACCAAACAATGCATCTCCAACACTTCATGTGTTGTTCGGTCAGCAGAATCCGAATGAAAATGCACTATTCGGTCACCTTCAATCGAACAGTGCATCTCCACTCGGTCCTGTCACGGCCCAAATAATTAATGCACGTTTAATTCGTTAATCATGACAAAATGACCCGTGATGTGCGACCCGCAGCGCGATACGTGTCACTACCGAGGCACGGTGGCTGAGGTAATTGTTATATTTATGTGTTGTATGCCTAGTGTATTGTATATGTGTAGACTACTAAGTCATTTTCGGGTATGCAGATACCGAGACGAGCGGGGACTTACCTCGTGTTGCGTGCCGACGTAGACCCGAGGTATCAGCTCGTGGGGAAAGTGTAACTAGTTCAATTTTATTGCATAAAATGAAAAAAGAAAAAAATTAATATAAATTAGTGGTTGTAATGTAGCCACATCTATATATATATATATAAAGGGCCTATAGTTTGTAACATAAAATAATATGCATTGGATTTACCTCGAGATACACATTTCGCGAGACTCGAAAAAATTTTGGTCAAACATATAAGGCGGTGGAAAAAAAAGAGAATGATTGGGTTTGCCTCAAGATTCGTGTTGCACAAATCTCGAGGACATCAAACATTTAACTTCAAATCCAACTTATCTCAATTTGATTGTGCAAAGTCGGTGAGGAAGAAAAGAAAAAAAAACGCACAGAGAAGAAGAAAGAGAGAGAAGGAGAGAAAGAGAGAGAGAGACCGAGAGAGAGAGGGACCGAGCTCGAAGTGAAACAAGGTGAGTTGATTTCGTGTTGTTGTTGTTGTGGTTGTTGGTTGTGTCGTTGTTGTTGTCTCGGCCTTCATGGAAGGTTCAGCCATGGAGACCGAGAGGTGTGAGGAGGGAGATGGCAGGGGTGTCTCCCCTGCCATCGACTCCAGTTGTGGTTGGTGATGGGAGCCAACCCCAACTTCCCAAGAGAAAAAAAAATTTCCAACCGAACCAGGGACTGTGTCCTTGGTTCGTTGGAGAAGATGCACACGCGCGTGTGCATCAGCCCAATGGGCCGGGCCAGAGGGCCTGGGATAGGCTCGGCCCATGGGGCGAGCTAGGCCCAGGGCCCTGGCCAGGGTCGCGTCTGACCCGGTTGGGTCGATCGACCCAAATAAAAAATAATAAAAAAAAATAGAAAATGAGAGAAAATAGACAACAAATGCTGGAAAAATTGAGAAAATTCCAGAAAAAATAGGAAAAATTTTGAAAAAGTTATATTTCTACAAAATAAATAGAAATTGATAAATTTCTAAGAAAAAAAAATATTTGAAAGTTCGGACGAGACTTTTACGGGGTTTTTACCTCGAAAAGCACAAAATTAGTAAATTGGTCTCGAATTTGATTTCGACCAATTTGAAAATTTTAAATAATTAATCTTGAATCTAAATTGCTAAATTGTCAAATGTTAGGACCCTAAAGGCGATATTACGGGGTATTGGGTGCGTACATCGACGCGACGAGAAACCGGATAGCTTAGGAATTGTTGTTGTAAGTAAGTAAACTGAGTGAGACATTTATTTACATTTCATTCCATTTATTTATTTATTCTCAGTTATTCGAACTGAATTTCCTTTGACATCCATATGCTATGATTTGTTCAGTTCTCATTTTATGACGTTGCTCATAGCATACTCTGTTGTTTATATACTATCATTTATTCTAATTCCTATACTTTGTCATGTTGGTTGTTGTGTTTAGAAGTCAGTGATATAGCATGCTATTAGGTTAGTTGGTTTATTTTGCCTCTAATCATTTGTGCATTAGTATGCAGTTACATCTCTTGGATTCTATTCCAAGTCATTATTGAAAGTGAAAGTGGTTCTCGTGGTTAGGGTCATTTAATGATAAAAATTCAGCTTTCATATGGGGGTCACTAGACTTTCCGGGATGTTAGGGAATTTCTCCACTACCTTGCATGACACACGGGGTAACGTGCCTCGAACGGGGTAACCGGACCTCGGGGTTTGTTGGCGCAAGAATAACTTGGGTGAACATGACGAGTTTTAAAACTCGGGTATGTTAGCAAGTATACATTCCGATGACGACTAATTCACTTGGAATAGTAAATGCGTAATTGTAAGTACGACATTTTGAAATTATGATATAAAGCTCAATTTGTACTGAAATGCTATAGAGCAGAGCTCAAATTGTAGTGGACAGGCTGATGTGATGAAGATTATGGTCGACCGACCCTAATCCATTACTACTTAGCCTTGAGTCAGTTTCATATTTGGTTAACTCAAGTATCTCTTTGCATGATGTTTCTTTTGTTGGGGCATGTGCCCTAGGTCAATCTATTAACTGTCTTTATGGATACTTTTAGTTAATAAAATAGAGGATTTCATTTGTTGTTTATTATAATTAATTTGCATGTTTACATTATAATAAGATCCATGGGTATTTACAGAAATATCCTAAATGTCCCTAGTCGATCATTATCTTGAGAACTATGATGAATTAAGACTAGTGTGAGTCTTAATTGATGATCATATGATGATTATACGTATAGGGATACGAATCAAGATCACGAGTACTTGTTAGGGAACAAAGTATTGGACCGACCCGCTATGAGAACATCACATGGATTAAGTCATAGTTGTTTCTCATGATAGGTATATTTTTCAGTCCTCTGACTTGAGATTACCAGAGACTTCAACATTAGGAACACAGTGATTTGACACAATCAAACGTTGTCTTTAACGGGACGATTATAAAGGTTGTGATTGGTTACTGTGTGAGCAATGTGATGAAGTTGTGTAATCAAGATAGAATTTGTCCCTCTCATATAAAGAGAGATATCCAGTGGATCCCTCGATGTGTTAGACTGTTAAAAGGCCTAGTCTAAGTGAATTTATATTGATCAATGTCACTTGGATGTTTTCAGTCTACCTAGAGATCGAGACTAGTACGATTGAACATGTTGGATGACAATTCCATGCCTTATGTTTGATCAAAATGATATCGTGTGACAAAAGGATGTTATATACATTATTGATTAGGTTGTATCGATTTGATATTCGTACAACTTGGGTAGTCATAATGTCTTGCTAGAGGTCGCTTATGACTTGTATACCAAAATGTGTTTTGGTACACTGCTAACGTTGTATGAGCCTATTGGGTTGCACACTAAGAATGGTTTTGCGAGATTTTAAGACGGTTCAGAAAAATGAATTTTATATGATAAAATTCATGACAGAAACGTCTTTGTGGTGTATTACACTTATATTTCTTTAAGTAGGGGTATATGTGTAATTTACTTAACCGTCTATATACAAGGGTTGTATAAATAGACGCTTTAAGTTAGAACACAGAGAGAAAAGATTAAGGGCTGAAACTCTATTTTCGTTTTAGAAACGAATTAGGGTTTTCTAGTACGCTCTGAATCATTTTGGAGAGAAACAAAAGGTTTGGTATTCTCTCGAAGCTAGCACTTCGAATCTCGGCCGTCGTTCGTGTGTGGACTGCTGGTAGAGGGCGTTCGTCGTTGACAGCGCCTTAGAGATCGATCAACCTTCAGAAAGGTATATTGCGACCGAGGTATGATTAAGTTTTCATGGTTTAAACGTTTTAATGGAATTAGATTCGGATCCTGTTGGGGTTTTTGTCAAAATTGTTTTGTAATTTCCGCTGCGTATGAACCCCAAAACCCAACATCTTTCAGCATAGTTGCTATTTAAATTATGCCATTTGATACTTGTTGCCTATTTGGGAATGTGGATCAATGTCTCTCAGTATTACTTAAATAATTTCATGTACTCACCGTTTATTTTGTGACGGTGGGTGCAGATCAGCCGAGTAGCAGATCAGGCAAAGAGAAGATTGGTGACTACCTCTGAGCCAGTGAAGGACTGCTACGACTTTTTTTTGTACGTTTTGCATTCTTTTGTATTACATTTTCTATATACATGATATGTTTACTTTTGGGTTGAGTGATAGGAACATCTGACTAGACACATGTTATATATATCACCACTTTTGTTTATATATGCATGTGATCACTATTTCCTGGTTTTTCCACAATAGGTTAGGCCGTAGGATCTAAGGTCCACTAGTAACAATGACTTCAGCTGAATAATTTGTTAGTTTGAACAATTTAGATTAACTCTGATTTATAGACAACCATAGGTTAGTTAGTAGAACTAGCTAGTTAACAGTAGGTGGTATCATAATTGGTAGGTGTTTAGGTGTTTAAATAAGGCTGACTAGTTCCTTGTTAGGTCCTATAGGGGAGATTATGGCTTAATTAAGGGATTAGGTCGGGCGGTGCCTTATTTGGAGAAGGGGTCGTTACAGGTTCTGTGTAACTGAGCGAGCTTTAACCATCAATAATGCACAAATCGACCATCATATTCGATCAAAAACAATTACCAACACATACACAACCACCAAAATTGACAAGAAAATCCATATTCGATCAAAAATGCAAAAATCGACCACTATATTTGACCAAGTTTCGAAAAACAAAACAAATAACGCACCTTCAAATCCGACCATATACTACAACAAACACATACTTACCACTAATATCTACCAATAAGAGTACAAATTTGAAAAAAAAAACAAACAAACAAACAAACGAAATCTTACCTTACAAACTCGAGTGGAACGAAGATGAACCCGGTTGTGACGCGCTTCGACCGCACGTTCCCTCCGACCACTGCATGGAAGCAAAACCTAGGGGGGAGGGGAGAGCGAAGATTGACCAAGTGGATGCGAAGATGAACCATAATGAGTGGGTTACGCGAATATCGACCTACGGGTTGTCTTTTTCTTCGCCATCGATGAGGGAAATCAATTTCGAAATTGTGGCAAGGACATTTTGGGAACTAAAAGTGTTTTATAGGGTGCCCTCATCCATACGTGGTTTGCACTCATCCTTTGGTTTGCACATAGTAAATTGTGGGGTGCACATAGTCGGGTCGTATATACTAATACTACATTAGCAAATTTGAGGGCCTATCCTGGGGGTGGGGCGTAGGGGCTTAGGGTGGTCGCCCGCCCTCGCCCACCCTAGAATCGCGCGTGCTTTCTATACCCATTCCCACTTAAGAAGTTAAAGCTCATTAAAAAAAATAGAAAAATGAAAACTTGGAGGATTAAGTTAAATACGAAGTTCATTTTTTCTAACCACATGCTATGTAAAATTAGCACTTGAAAAGTATGACTTCTTCTCTTTGGAGGAGAATTCAAAAAATTGCTCGTCGGGTTAATTATTCAGTTGTGGAATGAAATTATATTATTGGCGCTCGATTGTTTAGAATACCTAATTTTGGGATTGGTGATTTGTTGGTTATTACAATTTACATGTAAGAGGTGAACATTGTTGTTCTTTTTGGTATATACGAGGACTCTTGGTCCTATAATCATTTTGTTATTAAATAAAATTTTTGTTTACTATTAAAAAAAAAAAGAATTGCTCATTAGATATGTAACGACCCAAAACATTAAACATCCATCCCAAGGATAATTTAGTAATTTTGCAAAAATCCTATACTATTGGTCCTAATATATTAATCTAATTATAAACCCTAGCCTTTTTTGTTCACACACAAAAATTGAGAGAGAAAATGAGGGTAGACTTTTGTTTACGGAATCGTGGTGGGTGTCATGCTCTAAAGCTAAGGAGACATCCGTTGAAGGTAAATCCACCCTTTATACCCTTTCTTTTCTTATCTAAACGAATCACAAGTTTGTGTTTGCTTCAATAATGGTGGAAAACCTATTTTTTTCTTTGATTTAAAATGGTGAAATTTAATGGAGAACCCCAAGGGGGCAGCGCCATCGGCACCACCGAAGAAGTGCGGCGGCGAGAACGGGCCTCCACTAGGAGGCCCTCCTCATGTAAAAACATTACTCATTGTCGAATGGTAGTGAACACGAATGACCTCTGGCCACCCCCAACAAGGGGCTTGCTGGCCCTTGGACCTAAAATAATAAAAAATATATAATATAAAATATAATAATAAAAATAAAAATAAACTAAAGCATTATATATAGATATAAATAGAATAAAATAAGTAGAAACAATACTAGTGGACTTCGGGACGTATTTCCTCACCCCGACGAGGGTTCCCGACGATGGGAAATCTGCAGGACCCACACTAGTGGACCCAAAGCAATTTGCTAATAAATTGAAAATTGAGTAACTTTGAAATGAGAATTGTGAATTAATGCGAATGAGTCTTGAATTGTCTAGATTCGTGAAACGGTTCATATAGAACCTCGTGCGTTCAAGGACCGGGATTGGATATCGCGGCGAATCGAGGTAAGTGTGGAGCTTCACTTAAGTATCAAATATGACATGTTATTAGATAATTAAGATTCACGATTTGAACTCAAGACTTGGGAATGGGTTGCATTATGCTATTGACTTGATTTTTACTTATCTATGGGGTGTATGTGTATTGCACCAAACTTGAGATTACCTTCTCCTCAACAAGAAAATGGATTTACCTACTCCTGGGTAAGGAGTTGGATTATCTTCTCTTGGGTAAGGAGTTGGGAGTACCCATCCTAGCTAAGGAGATGGGATTATTTCTTCATAAAAATATTAGTGGCTAATTACTAAGGACATGGGCGGTGGTCAACTTCTCATGGAAACCTTAAGTGGTCTTAGTGCACATATCGGCGACGGTTTGGACGAACTTACTGTTGGTTTGATGGGACCCAATGGCCATTATGTTCACTAGTGATCTTCATCAGCTCAAGAGTAAGGGAATCGGTCACCGGAATCAAGTCAATAACTAGTATACATTGAATAAAACAATGACTTATAATTATTATTATTCTTTTATGGTATATCTATTGTGGGCCCCTTTGCATGAATGCTTTGATTTCTTTTATAATTTTCAAACCTATTGCTATTATGGTTTAATGCATCTTGGAACTTGTCTTAAGTGAAAAGAATTGATGGTTTACACTTAATTATATACATGAATCTTATTTCCATATTTTCTACTCAATGGTAGATAATTTGATTTCAACTTTATGTTAGATCTTGCAAAATTATTAAGTAGTACTTGCGTATTTGATGTTTGAGCGAGGTTTTCCTATTACTGTGCTCTGTTGTCCCTTTTAGCTCACCCCCACTTACTCTTCAGGTACTTCCACACCTGCTTTAGACCAGGCAAGGAGTAGGAAATAGCTTGAAGTCTTCCTTTGCCTCTATTTTCTAATTATTTGATTTTGAGAACTTATGAATTCAGGGTGTAACTTTATACTTGTTAGGTAGTTTGAACCATTCCTTGTCTTAATTAGAACTTATGAAGGTTTTTGGGATATCATGAATTGAATAGACTATTGAAAAAGTCATTTCATGAATTTTACTATAATAGTTTTATGGATATTTTATTTCCATTATTCCGCATTTAATATCCATTTGTATAGCTATTTGTACTCGAGCTTGGGTAATGGTTTGGGCGAGGCGACCTAGGTCGGTGGAGGGTTGTCACAGTTGGTATCAGAGCATAGGGTTTAGAACTTAGGGAAATAGTTAGGTTAGTGAAACCTAAGTTGTATAGATTTTAAGTTTAAAGGTCAAGTTTAAGTCGAACAAATCAATGGTATAGGACACTAGTTAAAGTAGGATGGGAAAGGATTGAAAACATGAAATAAAACATTAGTAGGTTGTTATTTGCTTTGTGTTGTAATATTTATAGCGTTTAGATATTCTTTCCTATTTTCTATTTTGTAGGACTAATTCCTCTTCATTGTTTCGCAGTGCACCATAAGCAACCATGGGGTCACGACCCAAATCTCTAATTTGACTTTAATTTTTTAATCAAGATCAAATGACCCGTGACGTGGGACCCGCATCGGGATATGTGTCATGACTGAGGTGAGATGGTTGAGGTATATGTTATACTTGTAATGATGTATGTCTAGTGTTTTGTATATGTGTAGACTATTAAGTCATTCCTACTTATGAATAGGTGTCGATATATGAGTGGGAATGCGCCTCGAGTTGAATGTCGGCTTGGGATTGAGGTAGAGGGTGATATGGTAAGTTGGCATAATTCTTATATAGCTTTTATAGTGATTTAAATGGGCTATGGTTGATAATATATTAAGTATGTCTTAGTTAATAAGTTAGCGACTTGATTTTCATCGAGACACGTATTGACTCATCTCAACACCAATGGAGTTACATATTAGTGTCACATAACATGAGTTAGTGGGACATGTGTTAATAGGTGTATACTAGATGAGCCTCGAGACACGTGTGCATAATGAGATCAATGGTTATTAATCAACCACATTCATTTACTATATAAAGCTAGTAATCAACTCATACAACCAAATCAACTTCATTTCATTTGCTTAATTGAGAAGGAAACTTGCTGGAGAGAAAGAAAAGGGTTAGAAGAAGAAGAAGACTAGCAACGAAAGTGGGTTTGGTAAAGGAGAGATCAAGTTAAGCTAGGTGTTCATCAAACTAAGTACATATCTCCCTATTTAATTGAAACCAGTTCTAATTTTTTGTCAAATTCATAGGGTAGATGATTAAGATTTTGCATTTGGTTTATATATTTGGTTTTGAAATCATAAAGATATGAATTCTTGAATTTGTAAAACCAAAACTAAATTTCTGCATGTTGTATTAGGGATTAGTCTATGTAATTCGGCGATAACTTGCTCATTTTAGATCCAAATCGACTCAAACTGGTGGCATTTAAAAGCATACTCAAAGGGAACAACTTTGCCTAACTAGAGATGTTGTAATTCAATGTTTTCATGTCCAAAAGTACTCTACAAATAGATGCTGAAATGCAGTAGAAGATTTTTGAAACTAAGATTGTGAAAGGCATAACTTCCTACCTACTTATCCAAATCAGCTGATTTTTTAGTATGTTGTTATTGGGTATGGTTGCTGCCTTGTGACCAAAAATCATATATTTTGGAACTATAGATTGGGATAAATAGATTTTCTAAGTCCGCTGGTCGGATTAGGTTTCAATTAGAGCTATGTTTAGTAAAAATATGATATTTCTTTCGTTTTAAATCGGGATGTTGAGAACTAAACCTTTTGAAAAGCTAAGATAGAGACTAACAATCTTTGTACTGGTGGAAGATTTTGATATTTGGACAATTTCATGTCTAAAATCGCACTATAATATAATACTAAGTTTTCAATGTTGTTTAGTCTTAAAGTGTTGTTTTGGGTTAAGGATCCTAAACCCATTGGACCTGATTTAAACCCAACTTATTTGGATTAGTTTGATATCACGAAGCTAGGGAAGTGTTTCGGGGATTCATATACGAGTTTCGAGGTGTTGGGAGACCGAAGTAGCTCAGGAAATTGCGTGGATTGTAAGTAAACTGATTGAGATATTTATTTACATTTCATTCATATTCATATGTTCACTTTTAGTCATTTGGACTGATTTGTCCTTGTACTCCATATGCCATGACTTCTTGTTATTTCTCATTACATGTGGTTGTTTCTATGGCATAATATGTTGATTAAATGATTTCATTGGCTCCAAATCATGTGCTATGTCATTTTGATTGTTAATACATGAGGCCAGTGAAATATAATGCTATTACGTAGATGTTACATAGTATTGTAATTTATTTTCTTTTGTGCATTAGATATGCAATTTCTTCATTGGATTCTCAAACCATGTCATCTTTTGAAATGTTAAAGTGGTTCTTGTATCTAGGGTCATTAAGTTATAGAGGTCCGTCGGACATACGGGGTCACTAGACTTCAAGGGTGATCGGGATTTCTCCACTATCTTACGCAACACACAGGAAATGAGTCTCGGGGTTGTAGGCAAGCATAACTTGTGCAGAGCACGGGGTATGGGACCTGGGGTTGTTGGCAAGTATATATCACAGGTGACTGGCACCGGCGAAAGGTTATAAAGGCAAGAGCACTGCTCAGACCTTCACAATGATGTAGAGCTTAGCTCAATCCTCATATAGTGGATAAGACTGATGTGATGAAGATCACAGGCGACCGGCCCTAGATCATTACTACTTAGTCATATGTCAGTTTCATGTTGTTTAGCTGAAGTATCTCTTTGCATGTTCTCTTTTCAGCATAGTTGCTATTATCATGCTTTTAGATACTTGTTGCATATTTGGGAGTGTGAACAAATGTCTCTCAGTATTACTTTCTACTTTCATGTACTCACCTTTTAGTTTGTGACGTTGGGTGCAGATCCATCTAATAGCAGATCAGGCAAAGAGAAAATCGGCGACTACCTCTGAGCCAGTGAAGTGTTGTTATGCCAGATTTTGTAGGTTTTGATTTTTAATGTATTACTTTTATATGCTTATCATATACTTTTAGGGTTGTATATTATGGGTTGAGTGATTAGTACCTTGACTAGACACATGTTATGTAGCGTCGTTTTCTTATATATGCATGTGATATTTATTTCCTGATTTTTCCACGTTTGTTAGGTATCACATTAATGCTTTCGTTAATTTGTAAGACTTCTGTTGAATAAACTTGTAAGTAAGCAAAATTTTAATTTACTCTAATTTATTATATTACATAAAACATTAAACACACATATTGAACTTATAATTTGTAAGTAGGTAAATGGTTTTGAAAAAGCTGACTAGTTTCGTGTTAAGTTCTACGAGGTGAGGTTAGGGCTTAATGACTAGATTAGGCCGGGTGGTGCCCTAATTTGAGAAGGGGTCGTCACATGGGGACTTCCTAAAACTTGAGGAAAATTTAGGAAAAAGAAGAAAGACAATGGCATAGTCAGATAGAACAACGCGTATCTTCTATGACCGAGACACGCCAGAAGGCCATTCAGGACTTAGCCTCTACACAAGATCAGACGTTGGCTAAGCTAGCCCACTCTCAAGAAAGAAACATGGCACGTGTTTTGGAACTATTGCATCATCATATAAGTACTAGGGTAGTCGAGCAAGCACCCGTGAGGCCAAGATCTAATCCTCCACTAGCACCCGTATACGAGGACCATCTCGTGGAGGAGGGAGCTGATTCTATCACCGCCGCAGCTGCACCGACTGTACACGTAGTTGACGACGATATTGAAGCATGCCGAAAAGGCAAAATATAGAAAGAATTCATGAAATATGACATCCCACATTTCTACAGAGAGCTAGATCCTATTGAGGCAGAGGCTTGGATTCTGAACATGGACAAAAAGAGGAAGACTTTGGGCATTGATGAGTGGACTATGGTGCCACTGGTGACTTTCCTGTTAGAGCATAAAGCACACAAGTGGTGGCTATCCATTGAGAGGACTAAGGGGTCGAATATGAGTTAGTTGCAGTTTAAGCGTACATTCTATGATGAGTGGTTCTCGAAGACCGTCAAAGCTGACAAGATCAGGGAGTTTCCTGCCTTGGTAGAAGGAAACATGACCGTGGCAGAATACACGTCTAGATTCAATGAGTTGGCCGAGTTCGCATATGAGTGTGTTCCATCCGAGGTAACTTGTAGGAAACTATTTATCGATAGGTTGAGGAAAGATATAATGTTATGGTGGCAACATCGGGATCAAAGACATACCAACAGGCTTACCATCGAGCACTTGAGTGTGAATCAGCGCTTCGTGAGGATGGTATGCAGTTTCAGGCATGCTTCGATCGGTATAATCAAGGTAAGCGCAGTCTCTATACTTATCAGAAAAGTAATGGATGGAATTTCAAGAAGCACAGATTTGGATGATCGTCGGGTGGCCATGCACCCTTTGGTGTAGCTTCAGGGACCCCCACACATTCACGTGTCCCCGCGTCTTCGGCTACTAAGAGTATAACATTTAGGTCACTACGTCCATCGCAGCAGCCGTAGCAAAGCAAGGGCCGAGGGTCAAGGCCGAGTGCATCTGCGAGTGTCGTGCAACCACCTTCGACTTACCAGAAGTCGCACATAATATGGTTCCAAAGTGTGGGGATGCGGAACATTATAAGAGTAGATGCCCCAACCCACCACCATCTAAGAGGAGTGTAACTCCAGTCGCTCGAGGAGGAGTCCATGTAGTAGTTGAGCAGGACCAAGAGACCCCGCGACGGGTAGTTACATGTACGAGCTCCTATTTGGGTGACGAGACCAACATGCGTTATTTAATTTAAGATTTATCATTTTATTCTTATTGGGAAACAAAGAAAAACATGGTACGTTAGGGTTGGATAGGCCAAGACAAAACTCGACAAAAAAAATACTATCATTAATGAAATTCTATGATCTCACAGATAATGGATAGAATACAAAAAATTGGGGATTCCCCATACTAAGAATACATTAAAATGACCATTAAGTGCATGGCACACGGAACAACGATTGAAAAATTAGAGAATACTTTAAGAGAATGTAATAAATAGACCTAGTGATTTTGATTTAAAAGAGATGCACATCCTGGAGGGTGACACATCGAGGATGGCAACGTTACTAAAATTGGGGATACCAAAACGTTACAACTTCTTTCGAAATAAGTGTAGCGTACTTGATCGTAGTACAAAATATAAATGAACCAATTTAGTACGACTTTGAGAGCATATCTTACGCCTAGTAATACTATAATGAGTCAAATGAAAATGAACTCAATGATAGAAAAATTATAAAATTGGGGATACCCAGCTAAAAGTATATTCCTAGTATGATTGTCCGGTGTTGGACATGTGGGTTGACAACTATTAGGTCAACTGGAACCTAATCAGGTTTTAAAAGGACAATTGAACAAAAATAAAGTCGAGAAATAAATAATGTAACTAATGCCACCTAACCTAAGTCATGATGACTGAATCCTTAAAATTAAGGATCCTAAGGTAGGATCGATTAATGGAAAGATGAATAGGCAAGTAGGTAGTATAATGCATTGCGAATCCTAAGGACAGTGAAATTTACGATAGCCTTTCGTGGTCATAAGACTTGCAAGGGGAGTAACCCACTCGAAAGCCAAGATTTTAATGATATTGATAACGTCACGAGAAATCATGATAATCACTAGCGGTAAGTGACTTAGAATTTCTCGATAGGAGTGACCGAAATCTTCAAACGTAAAATATAAAAGATAAGACACATTTGTTTTTCTCAGTGAGAGAAAGTTTTAAACAATCTATGAGAGCTAAGAGTTAGCTCAGAAAGGTGACAAGAGTCGTCGCTCAACAAATGTGAACCTAACTAAGCCAAATAAATTTAAAACAAACGCCTAGAATCGTAAGAGTTGACTAAAAAATATAAACCTACAATAATAAACGATGATAAACATATGTTAACATTGATGTTAAGGTATTATTCCCGAGAAGAGTACTCGACATGCTCATTTGAATACTCAACATATAAGTCGCAAGGACATGAAAAGTCTTTCATTGATATGTAATTGAGATGGCGACATGGGTGGTGTGCTAGTGTTCATATTATAGCGGGTACCTACCTTGTTTCTACTACCAATTGCGTATGGTTTTGTTACCGAATAAGCAGAAATATTTATGACACAGATAGGCACTAAATCACATCTCAATAGGTTTCTCCCTACTTGCTGGTTGAACGACTTAGGCGTACATTGCGACTTTGGTGGAAAGTACAAGGGAATACCTAGATACACATAACAATACAAAGACTTGGTGGGTAGCTAAGGTTTAATGACTCTATTAAGACATAAATGATGTAAGCCTCGTTGATTTCGTCCTATGGAACAAAAATGAAATTGTTGGGATGTTGGAGTCAAGGGTAAGATATTATTTCACGCGGGATATAGACAGATTTTCACAGGTGTGGATCTACATAAGTATAATAATAATAATAATAATAATAATAATAATAATAATAATAATAATAATATTAATATAATAATATTAATAATAATAATAATAATAATAATATGGGTTGTAAAAGAAATCATTACGAATAGACACGTCGAGCTATGGGTGTACTTTGCTTTTACTTTCGAGGATGAAAGTTCTTAAAATTGGGGATATTGTAACAACCCAAAACATTAAACAACCATCCCAAGGGTAATTTAATAATTTTTGGAATAACTCTATACTATTGGTCATAGTATATTAATATTATTATAAACCCTAGTCATCTTTTGTTCACACACAAAAATTGAGAGAGAAAATGAGGGAGACTTTTGTTTTGGGAATCGTGGTGGGTTTGATGCTCTAAAGCCAAGGAGACCAACGTTGAAGGTAAACCCACCCTCTATACCCTTTTTTCTTGTCTAAACGAATCACAAGTTTGTGTTTGCTTCAATAATGGTGGAAAACCTATTTTTTTCTTTGATATAAAATGGTGAAATTTTAATGGAGAACCCCAAGGGGACGGCGCCGTCGGCACCGGCGAAGAATGGCGACGACCTTATCGCCATCGCTAATGGATTACAGCACGAACCCACCGTCGCAAGAGTCGAGTGGCGGCCACCGCCAAGAAGCCCCCCCTCATGTGAGCCCGTGCTCTCTGCCATTCTCGGAGGTTAGGGATCATTTTGACCCTTGGCCACCCCCAGAACCGGTTAATAGGGGCCATTTTGGCCTCTGAACCTAAAATAATAAAAAATAATATAATAATAAAAATAAAAATAAACTAAAGCATTATATATATGATATATGATATACATATAATAGAAATAAATAGAATAAAATAAATAGAAACAATACTATCGGACTTCGGGACGCACTACCGCACCCCGACAATGGTTCCCAATGACGGGAAACCCGCGAGACCCACACTAGTAGACCCAAAGCAATTTGCTAATAAATTGAAAATTGAGTAACTTTGAAATGAGAATTGTGAATCAATGCGAATGAGTCTTGAATTGTCTAGATTCGCGAAACGATTTCTTATAGAACCCTGTGCGTACAAAAACCAATAGTGGATATCGCGGGAAGTCAAGATAAGTGGGGAGCTTTACTCAAGTATCAAATACGGCATGTTATTAGATAATTAAGATTCACGATTTGAACTCAAGACTTGGGAATGGGTTGCATTATGCTATCGACTTGATTTTTACTTATTTATGGGGTGTATATGTGGCACACCAAACTTGGGATTACCTCCTCTTAGACAAGGAGATGGAATTACCTACTCATAGGTAAGGAGTTGGATTACACTCTCCTGGTTAAGGAGTTGGGATTACCCCTCCTAGCTAAGGAGATGAGGTTATTTTTTCATAAAAATCTTAGTGGCTAAATACTAAGGACATTGGTTGTGGTCAACATCTCATGGAAACCCTAAGTGGTCTCGGTGCACATATCGGCGACGGCTTGGACAAACTTACTGTGGTTTGAGGGGACCCAATAGCCATTGTGTTCACTACTGATTTTCATCAGCTCGAGAGTAGGGGAATTGGTCACCGGAATCAAGTCAATAACTAGTATGTATTAAATGGAATAACGACTTATAATTATTATTATTCTTGTATGGCATATCGCTTATGGGCCCCTTTGCATGAATGCTTTGATTTCGTTTATGATTTTTAAACCACTTGCTGTTATGGTTTAATGTATCCTGAAACTTGTCTTAAATGAATAGAATGGATGGTTTACACTTAATTATAGACATGAATCTTATTTCCATGCTTTCTACTCAATGCTTGATAATTTGATTTCAACTTCATGTTAGATCTTGCAAAATTATTAAGTAGTACTTGCGTGTTTGATGTTTGAGCGAGGTTTCCCTTTAATTGAACTTCGTTGTCCCTTTAGCTCACCTCACTTACTCTCCAGGTACTTCTACATCCGTTTTAGACAACGGCAAGGAAAAATAGATAGCTTGAAGTCTTCCCTTGCATTGTGGGCCTTGCGTGCTCCTATTATCTAGTTATTTGATTTTGAGACCTTATCAATTTGGGTAGTTTAAACCATTCATTGTCTTAATTAGAACTTATGAAGCTTTTTGAGATATCGTGAATTGAATAGATTATTGGAAAACCCATTTCATGGATTTTACTATAATAGCTTTATAGATATTTTATTTCTTTGATTCCCGAATTTATTATCCATTTGTATAGCTATTGTCTTTCTACAAGTTTTGTTTAGGCGAGTCAAGCCGTTGCTCGAGCTCGGTTCAGGTGCTTGGACTTGGGTAATGGTTTGGGCCAGGCGACTCGACCCTAGGTCGGAAGAGGGTCGTCACAAAATTTCTCTCATTCTCTCGCTACACTAAATGACCAAAAAGAATGAAGGAAAAAAACTCCGAGTTTGTGGAGGATTTAATCATATATATACAACTTTCAATTTTAATTGTCTCATTTTCCAACCACAACCATGCTCAAACATTCACTTTTCTGAAATTGGCAGGTACACAAACTATAAACATTTCATCAAATGAGCCAACAAATTAAGCCAATAACAAGTTATGACAATTACATCAGATCCAACCAGAGCAACCGATATCACCATTAATTACGTACCAATCGATCTTTTGCAGTGAAGTATGGCCTCGGAAATTGAGTTATCAATGTAGCACCAATCTCCGTTATTAGAGCAAGCCTTTGTAATTTGAGGCGAGCTATGTCCAAAATCAGCATTTCTCTTTGCTCTAGAACTGATACTATTACTCAATCTCGATGGTTGTTGTTGTTGTTGTTGTTGTTGGTGTCGTTGTACTCTTCGATACAAAGGCCTGAAGAAGCTCAAGT
Source organism: Stephania cephalantha (assembly GCA_039657325.1). NCBI lineage: Eukaryota > Viridiplantae > Streptophyta > Magnoliopsida > Ranunculales > Menispermaceae > Stephania > Stephania cephalantha. The sequence continues at coordinate 19,384,779 of CM077577.1, forward strand.
ACTTGAGAAGTATTTGCTTCGAGGATCTTCGACACCGAGTAATGAAAGGGCATGGGTAGCGCAATCGACCGGTGGAGAACAAAAATGAGGAAGACTTTGAAGAGAGACAACTAGGAGAGTTTGGAACAGAATGGGAAGTGCTGTTCAAGGAGTCTAGTTTAGATTGCTTAAGGAAAAAAGGCATGAGGAGGCCATTGGAGAAGAGCTCGTCGGCGTGAACGAGAGCGAGAGGGGATGACTGATGAGGGAAAAGCGGGAGATCGAAGTTGAAGTCTTGGGGATACTTCTTGGTTGTGAATCTCTTTGAGGCTGTCAACTTGGGGTCTAGCTCTATGAAGGTGTGTGCCTCTTCTTTACTGAATTCAAGAGAGGATCTCACGACGAGGTTTTCGTCGAGTCCTTCTATGGAAGGTTTGATGTTTATGACCCAACTGTAGGAGAAGCTCTCAATGGAGAAAGGCTGGGATGCAGCCTCCATGGCTTCTCTACTTTTTTCTTTTGTGTTTGTGCCTCTTGATTTCTCTGCAGATATGTTTTATAATAGGCCAATAACATATTTTTGGTCACCCTCGTTCCCGAACTTTGCTTTTTATCGTGTTTTTGTATGTTTCTCCTTCGTTGAACTTTTATTAGTGTACATTTGGTCCCGAACTTTCATTGTTATACATTTGGTCCCCCGAACTTTTGAGTTTTTATGATTTTGGTCCATTTGGACGAACTTTGAGTTTCTCTATATGTTTTGGGGGAAAATTAATATTTTTTTCGACTTTTGTTGGTCGATTTGAGTCGTTTGGGCTCAATAATATAAACCACTTTCTTCTTTGACTAGTCATACTACGGCAATTTTGTTACCCACGTTGGTGGAATTTAACATTTTAATTTGTGGAAGGACTAAATGTAGAATCATTTTGAAAGTTCAAGGACCAAATGTGTAGTAATAAAAGTTCGGGGACCAAAAGATAAAAAACACAAAGTTCAAGGACCAAATCATTAGTTTAGGGTTTAGGGAAGAATGAACAATAAGAAATGACTAAAATGCCCTCGACGAAACATTTATTTGGAGAACATCCTAAGCCTTGTTTGGTTATAGGTGAAGTTATCTCCCGGGAGATAACTTATAAGGAGTTGAAAACTAATCCTGTTTGGTTGCCCAACTTGCCTGCAAGTTATCTCCCAACTTACATTATAGGGTGTGAGATATCTCCCCACCACCCCCATAGGGAGTTATCTCTTAGGAGTTGTGGACACAATTATCACTCATTAATGACTCATTTATTACCTATCTATCTCGTATTTGAAGGCTATTTATGTCAATTCATATTTTTTTATTGTTTAAAAATTTGAAACTTCTCTACAAGTTTAAAGTTGAACCAAACATGAAAATATTAACTTCAATGAGATAACTACCAACTAACACTGTAAATTATCAAAAATGAACCAAACGAGGCCCTAGTTTGGTTATTGCTTGCTAATTGTGATTGGAGCAATGAAATATGGAAAATGATTTTTTCGACATTGTTTTGGTACTTACGTTTGCTACAAAAATATTGTAGATTTCCTTGGAACTCATGTGTCACACATTTTGATCAAATCTACACCATCGTGTATAATTTTTTGAAATTCGTGTGACGCACATCTTAATCAAATCTATATCATTGTGTATATTACATTGGAATTCGTGCGACACAAATGTTAATTAAATCTACACCATTGTTCAAGCAAATGTATGTCTCCTAGAATGTTAGATTATCGTCTTCCATTATATATATATATATATATATATATATATATATATATATATATATCAAAGCATACGTTTACATAAAATAGATATGCACCTTTTCCTTTTGCATTGGAAAGAAATGTTTTTCTTTTTCTGCTCTTTCTATGAGTGGACAGGACATTCAAATGTTGGAAACAATCAAATCATCTACCTGCAGCTGTTTTTTTTTTTTTTTTTTTTTTTTTTTTTTTTTTGATAATCTTGAGTGTTTGAACCTTTGTTTTCATTCTTATAAGGTTATTCATACGCCCCAATCTCATAATCTCAAGAGCTTTTTTAAGTCAAACATTTGATACAAGAACCAAATTTTCTTGATGTGTTTACAAGGTCATAACAACTTTTTTTGTTTATTTGTTTCTCACAAAATCTACTGATTAATCCACACATATTTTTATTTGGCTTAATATCAAAGCCAATTTGAACTAAAAGATACAATTGGTCTCAAATATTGGGCAACAAGCACCAAAAAAATACCTTTGACCAAAAAAAAAAAAAAAAAAAACATAAATAGAGAGTGAGAAAATATAGCAAAACAGAAGGAAAAGAAGTTCGAGTGTAAGAGGGAGAGGGATGGTGAAGTAATTTTGTAGCTCAAATTATTCTATGATTTTTTAAAAAATATATCAGGTGTACAGAATAAAGTGGAAAGGACGAAACTTTTTAATAATGCCTAAAATATTTGTCACCAAGAAAAGTCAATTATATAAGAATACAATATTTTAAGTGATGGATGCAAAAGAGTCCAAAAGCAACAGGTTTGGGCAACGGTTCATGTGCTTCCCTTTCACCTATTATTAATCCACTTATCTTGAAAAGAAAACATCCAAAACGAAACAAAGGAAAACATACACATGTAAATAGAAAGTAAATATGATGTTATTCTATGCTTTTTTTACTTTTCTTTTTAATTTTCTTTCCTTTTTTGAGGAAATCACTATATACATATATCTAATGTATAATATTCATAAATTATATCTCAAACTCGAGCCTTTGTTGTGGAAAACAACTTGATAAGAATACCTAATATCCGTCTTAATTAGTCGAGATAGTAAAAACTCAAAACTTAGGGAAGTACACTCAAAAAAATAAAAAAAATAAAAAAAATATGTGGAAGCCATTGATCACACCTTCCTTTATGTCTGTTTGCTTTCATTATACCTAGTGTGGAATTATGACAATCCGCAATAATCGATCAACGCCGACAAACGCAATACGCCCTATTATTAATCCACTTATCTTGAAAAGAAAACATCCAAAACGAAACAAAGGAAAACATACACATGTAAATAGAAAGTAAATATGATGTTATTCTATGCTTTTTTTACTTTTCTTTTTAATTTTCTTTCCTTTTTTGAGGAAATCACTATATACATATATCTAATGTATAATATTCATAAATTATATCTCAAACTCGAGCCTTTGTTGTGGAAAACAACTTGATAAGAATACCTAATATCAGTCTTAATTAGTCGAGATAGTAAAAACTCAAAACTTAGGGAAGTACACTCAAAAAAATAAAAAAAATAAAAAAAATATGTGGAAGCCATTGATCACACCTTCCTTTATGTCTGCTTGCTTTCATTACTATAGATCTTAAATCTTTCTCTTCATGACATCAGTTAACATATTTTAAAACAAAAATTAAGTTTTTAAAAAATAATTACTAGAGCTCAAAATCGAGACCTTTGATTACCAGAAAAAAAGGACTTATATCATCCCTTCAAATCCCCCTCTTGATTAGTATAAATTTCTTATTTGTTGCTAACTTGCATAAAATGCCTGCAAAGTAGTGTTCCAAAAACGCATCATTATAATTTTGTTTTTCATTTAGAACAGACTTATGAAATAAATTATTAAGTGATTCTTTGACATGGAAAACAAATATTCTCTGCTTAAGTTAATGCGTCCTGTATAACATTCAAAGCTAGACCAATTTGGACCATTTGGTCATTCGTCTATGCTCTTAACCTGTTCAAAAATGGTCATAAGCAGATCAACTAACACCAATTTTATAATTAAACTATCATATCTTTACTCGATAAAAATTAAGATAAGCTCATAATGATCTCATCACGCGGCAGAGTCCTTGCCAACCAAGAACATGTGATCAAATACTATCAGATACTTGGGTTCCAAACATACGGTAAGGACAAACAATTTTCATGCGTAAGAATGATAATGAAATAGCATTCTTAGTGTCATTTTTTTCTTAATATATTCATATTGTAGGTTTTCTTGTTTGGAGTTAAATGATTTAAAAAGCACATCCATCGAACGCAATGAAGAGTTTGATATATGTAACCTACCAAAACTAATTTGAAATAGTTGTTCAACACATCGTCAATTGCACTAAATCGAGTGCAATAAAAGGATTTGATCCATGCAACCGACCCTAACTTATTTGAGATTTTTGTTGCTTGTTGTTGTATATGCCTTCTTGTTTGAAGTTAACTATCTTAACTAGTATCAAACAACATATGATAAAACTTTTTATACCTAAAGATCAAACTTGAAACATCTGATTAAGGAACATTGGGTACATTCATTCTGAGTATTCTTCGTCTATTTCAATTGGAAAACAAATTTAAGAAATATCATAATTAATTATTACAATATGCTTTTTTATATTTTGAATCATTCAAAAGTCAAAACACACTCACAGTCATATAGGGAAAAAAAAAAAAAAAAGAATAGTTAACATACAATTGTGGAATTCTCTGATAGTCCTCAAGAATCAGCAGCTTAGATTCATACAAGCAAAGAAATATGAATAGAAAAAAAAAGTAATTAAATAAATTGACAAGAGAAATTTTGGGGACTTTTGCAACCACTTAAATGGTAGATTTTGAGTGGCTGAGAGAGGTCAATATCCAACACCTTTCAAGGGTGGTGAAGCTCATTTCCATGAGGCCTAGCTCATTTGGGTTCAACGTTATCTGAATTTCAAAAGTATGAAACCAAGGAAATGGTTGAGAAATAAAACAAAAAAAAAAAAAAAAAAAAGGAGACAAGGGCCCCTACAAGAGTGAGGAACAGAAGTAAGCAAGAGCAATGTCTTGTTAAGACAATGTGACAGATATGGAGAGGGACTTCCAAGCCCATTGGTTCCCCATAAACCCTTTGGTCCCCTACAATCCCTTTGGTCCCCCCACTCTTTTGCTCCCCTCTCCAATGCCTAAATTGATTTCTTTTGTTGTATGCTATTGTTTGCACACTATATGTCATGACTAAAGCTTACAAAACTTTTAAAATCAGCGGACCCTATGAAACGCAATCAGAGAACAACTGAATCTGGGCTTCACATGGTTAGGAACAACTAAAGTCAGATGCGCAAGTGACCCAAGAAGGCTGCGGTAGGATGGAAAGGGTCCTCCCTTTACTAGAGGTCCCAGTTTCGAGCCTTTGGGTATATAATGAAAGCTTTTAAACACTCTTGGTGCGTAGAGGTTATTGCCCTTGTGGTCTTACCTTCCTTGAGTTCATGGGACGAGTCCAAGCAAAGCTCCCTACGCCCTGATCAAAAACATAAAAGTCAAGATGATAGCAGCAGTAATGGGGAAAAAAGGTGGTAAAATAATAACACCATAATTTCACACTTACAAGGTCACAATCTTCCTTAAAAGGTGCGAAAGGGATATACACATCGACATGATGCTCATGCATCTTGATCAAAGTCAACAAGCAGAGATAAAATCCACACAAAAAAATAGAACTGTTACTGTCAAATAACACAATAAAAAGTTTAAAACTATGTTCTATAGTTTTTTGGGCAGATAGAAGAGAATAGTTGAGTTTTCAAGATGCTTCTCGATGTATAGTTTTTTGAGCTCCGTGCTCAATGAATTTAACAAATCTTTTTATTTTTTTCTACATAAACTAACCAGTACTTCTATGTTCTACTAAAATTGGAATGGTAGCTAAATGTTTACACAGTTCTGGGTCTTCATAAACTTGGAATATTACTTAGCTAATTTTTTTCCTAGAAGTAGGTTGTAACTGAAAGAGACCAACTTGCCCCTAATCATGCATTAATTTTGGGAGAAAACCGGGCGACGTACTTTCGGTACATACATTTCTTACAAAGTTGAAGTCCTCTTTTTTGGTTACATAAGTTGGATTCCTTTGGATCATGCATCGAGATGTGCGGACTTCCCCACATATACATGTCTAAGGGACTCCATTAATTTTGTTGCAAATGCATGCACGCAACAGAAGTACATCACTACATCACATGATCAATTTCCTTCAACTTTATAATCAGAAGTGAGCAGATAAGCATCAATAACATATAGCAAAGATGGAATTTCTTCTTCCAGTTATGCAGCAAGTGTTAAGACTTAAATTCCCTAGAAGTTGTCATTATGTGTCACACCTTAAGTTTCGTTTTTCAATGGAACATTTTGTATCACTAATGGTCCATTCAGTTATTTCCTTGTATAGCTTTGCCCAGGACATTGCCACGTAGGCCCGGAGAATATATGCACAACTCGCCGGATCTTTGAAGATCACAAAATAATCTCCCTAATATCTCGTGTATCTGCAAAGAATGGCAAGCATTTACAAGATAAGGAAAGAGTGCCCATGCTCAGATTGCTTATTTCAAACAAGATAAAGAATAAGGAAACTCAAGATTCAAGCAATCAATTCTTTCCTAAACGATTAAAAGGAAAGAAAGATATGGGCTAGATTTGTTGAAGGCAATGAAGACCAAATCAAATGTATCTTAGGCCTTCTTTATAAATAGGAGTGTAATCACAAATGCAAAGTACAAGTTTTATACACTAAGTATTCTTTGCATTCACTGTGAGATGGAGAATACATTCTCTTTAGCTTTTTACACACACTAGGCTAAGGGGACTTAGCCTAAACTCCGAGGGGATCTCGGACACCAAGGGGGACTTGAGAAATTCGTGTAAGTGCGAAGTGTAAGGGGGAGTGATTAGCGTAGTAAAACTTGGTGAGGGATCACCAACTTGAGAGATCACAAGTTAGGAGTTCTATGTAAACCCGTAATCATCTTTCTTAGTGCATTTTACACCTGAGCGTGGCCCCGCAGACGTAGGACAAAGTTTGAACTGCGTAAGCAATTCTTGTGTGTTATTTATTTACTGCAAATCTGTTTTATTCGTCGTTATCTATTTTGTGCCAAAACAAGCTAAGCATGTATTTGTGCCCACAACACCTGTATATACAGTGCTACTATTTATGCCTACAACAATATTCTGTATAAACAGAGATAGTGTATTTTTCATTTGGTATCAGAGCCTAACGCCTATACTCTTTGTTGTGTCAAAGAAGGCAGATCCTAACAGGAGCAATGTCTCATCCTCTCCAATCCGACCAACCTGAAGGAGTCTCAACCACTAAACCTCCATTACTCACTGACTCAAACTACACCTACTGGAAGTCACGAATGGAGGGCTTCATATTATCACTTGATGTGAAAGCATGAAGGTCAATAGAAAAAGGATACAAATTCCTTGAAGTTGATGACAAACCCAAAGACATAGATGATTGGACTGAGGCTGAAGAACAACTTCTCCTTGCTAATGCAAAAGCCTTGAATGCAATCTTCAGTGGGGTAAACCAAGATCACTTAAAACTGATCTCATTATGTAAGATAGCCAAGGAAGCCTGGACAATCCTTCAAAATGTCTTTGAGGGAAACAAAGACGTTAAAGATTCAAAAAAGGTACTTCTTGCCTCTCAATTTGAAGCTCTAAGAATGACTGACGATGAATCTATTGCAGAATATGCAGCAAAGCTCAAGGATATATCAAATAGAGCCCAGCAGCTCGGCAAGAAATATTCAAATCGCAAAATGGTGGAAAAAGCCATTAGATCATTACCACCAAAATTTGATGTAAAAGTGGTAGCCATTCAGGAAACAAAAGGATTGAAGAACTTGCAGTTCGATGAGGTGATGGGATCTCTCACAACATATGAAATGCACCTGAACCAAAGTAGAAAGCAGCGTGAAATTTCTCTCAAGGTTGCTGCTCAATACATCAAGGAAGATCAAGCCGAGGAAAGTAAGTTTGCCTTACTCACTAAAAAGTACAAAAAATTATACAAGAAAGTGCACGACATCAAGTTTAGTGGTCTCAAACAGAACATGGCTGGTGAAGGAAAGAACAAAGCAATTCAATGTCGAGATTGTGAGGGGTTTAGACACTATCAATATGAATGTCCGAATTTCACAAAGAAAAAGGAAAGTCTATCAACACAACATTGAGTGATTCTGAATCAGATGATGAAAGCAACAAGAGTAATCATGTTGCATTCAGTTCCATATCTGATTTCTGTAATTTCTGATGAGAACCTAATTGCTGAATTAACTGCACATACTGCTCAGATCATCCAATCAGCATATGTGCCCACAAACTCAGCAGACATTCAACATGTGCTCACAAAAAAGGTAATGCTTCCTAACTATGAATCTGATTTAGATTCTACTAACTCCGTCAATGTCACAGATATAAAAGAAGCATATAAGGAAATATACGAGAAGTGGTCAGAGGTGGTTGACAAAAACATTCTTCTGTCCAAAAAAGTTATGAATCTCCAGCAACAACTTGATGCCGGTGAGAAAGAGTTGCAAAGTGTACAAAAGACACTCAAAAATTCAGAAGATACACTAAAGCAACTTAACAAAGGAAAAACCAAATTAGATGATATATTGAAGATGGGAAAAGGATCTCAAGATCACAGAGGACTCGGCTTCACCAATGAGGCTTCCACATCCACACGACGAAAGACAGGAGTTCCCTTCACCAAAGGAAATGACATTAGAGAAGGGGATGAAAATCCTCCACGTAGGTTCAAGCCAATATGCTATTATTGCGGAGTAAAAGGGCATTATACGACCATGGTGCTTCAAAATGCATCGAGATCTAGCAAGGCAACAAAGGTCAATCACTAAGAGGAATGATGTTCCAAGGAAAGCTGATAAAAAATCCTATCATCAACAAAAGTGGGTGCCTAAAAAAAGCATGCACTGTAATGTAGCCCATGTTTCTCTAAAATCTAATTCATCAATAGATTGGTACTTTGACAGTGGATGCTCCAAGCACATGACGGGTAAATCTCATTTCTCTCTGTTTATCAACCCTTTTCAGGTGGACATGTAACCTTTGGTGATGGAGTTTCAAGCAAAGTAGTTGGGAAAGGAACTTTACATGTTGCAGGGTTACCTCAGCTAGCTTATGTACTTCATGTCAAAGATTTAAAGGCAAATTTGCTAAGCATCAGTCAACTTTGCGACCAGAATCTAAGAGTCAAGTTTACAAAATAAGACTGCAAGGTTCTTGATCATCAAGGACAATGCATCCTGAAAGGTCTACGATCATCTGATAACTGCTATCTACTGCAAGCCTCTGAACTCTGTGGACACAGCTCTGTCCAGAACATTTGTGCCTACAGCACACCTGATCAGACTGAACTTTGGTATCAAAAACTTGGGCATGTAAACTATCAACATCTCAAGAGGCTATCTGATTCAGGTGCAGCTAGAGGACTTCCTCCAATCTCTACTGCTTCTAAAATCATATGCGGCCCATGCCAATATGGAAAACAACATCGAGAAACTCACATGATGGTAGATAAATTTGGCACTACAAAGATCCTTGAACTTCTTCACATTGACTTGGTTGGACCAACTCAAACAACCAGTCTCGGAGGAAAGAAGTACATCCTTGTGTGTGTAGATGATTTCTCACGCTTCACATGGGTGTTATTTCTTTGCTCAAAATCAGAAGCATTTTTGATGAATTCCAAGATCTATGTACCAAGCTTCAAAATGAAAAAGGAGCAACAAATTCCCGCATCATCCGTATCCGCAGTGATCATGGTAAGGAATTTGAGAATTCTAACTTTGCTAATTTCTGTAGGTCCTTAGGAATCCATCATGAATACTCAACACCAATCACTCCTCAACAAAATGAAGTTGTATTGTAGCTACATTATATTCTTCTGTTATCTCTCGGCTCTGAGGTTAGTGCGTCCGACTAGCCCCCATGAAATTAATCAAATGAAAGGTTTGGATACTCACGATTCTAAAAAAAAAAAAGTACAAAAAAAAGAAAATGGAGGGAGGCCTGCCTTACCTACTGTCTATAATCTTTTCATATGAAAAATAACCATTTTCCTCATAATAGCTTACATAGTGCAGAACGTCATTCAACTATCCAAGCTCAATTTCTTTGTCCTACTAGTAAGTCTTTTTTGGAAAAATGTCAATTGAGACCACAGTTGAAAACGAATGTTTTATGGCTCAAACATGGATATCATCTCGTCCATCTTACAACAATGAAAATGTACAGTTCTTGATAATATCAATGTGAGTCTTATGGAAAGCTTGATATAGATTTCTATTTGAGGGAACGACGGTTGATGCTAAGTTTCTTCCTATTTATACCTTTCAGATGTTTTGCATTAATATCAACAAGTATCCAGTGTTATCGAAGGCGAGAAGAGCACTTGAGGTAAATCCAATAATGCAAAACATAAAAAACAAATTATAATAGAAACAAATTATGCATAATATTTTATATAATATTGCATCTTATCAAAATTATGAACTGCTAAAAAATTTATAAGAGAAAAAGAAGACCAATAAACATGAAAAATCAAAGCATCACACATTATGTAAAAATAAATTATAAGAACATTATGATAGGAAAAGAAAATCATGACAATAGCATATCATTGTGATAAGTAATTTTCTTTCCTCGTTCTTCATTTTTTTTCTTTGGATTAAGGCTTTGTTGTTGCTATTTCTTTTTATTTCCGCAATTTTTCCTTCCTTTATGGATTTTGAAATCTTCACACTTTTTTCCTCCTTTATGCAAACTTTCCATCTTCTCTTTAAGTAGCTTTTTATGAAAATTGTCTAATCAACTTTCTCCCTCCCTTTTTTAGTTTCTTTTTCTTTTAAATTTTGAGATACGCTAAAAGCACCCCGGTTGTGTGTAAGGGCAAGCCAACGTATTTATTTAGTGAGGGGCATATGAGTCATTTTCAAGGAGGGTTAAAAAAATTTAAATCACTTGGTTGCCTTTATGAATAGCTAGGGTGCCTTTAGCGCAACTCTAAATTTTTATCCAATAAGGTAAATCCATGATTTCCAGATTAACATAAAAAACCCGAACAAAAAAGCAAATAAAAGTGATTTAATGGGCAGGTGTGCGCCTTGGAGCTGCTCCCTAACACGATGAGGTATGCGCCTCGGTGCACCTTATAAAAGCCTCATCGCCTTAGTGTTGTTGAGGCACAGAGGTTGCGCCTTGCCTCAAGGCGCCCCTCAGCCGTGCGCCTTGATAACACTGCAAGTATCAACACCCACATTCCCAGTTGTTCTACCGTCTTCACGGCTTCAAATTTGGGCCCTCTTCCTATGAATATGTTCGAATACAATATTGACGTATCGGTTCACACGGATTCTTCCATGTGAGGCATAGGTGGTGTTATTTGTGACTGTCACAGAGATGATGTGTGGGCTTTTTCTAAAAGTTAGCATGAACCTTTACAGTTGAGGAGGTTAAATTATTTAGCATAATGGCTTGCAGTTAATCAAACAAAAGTTAATAGTTTAGAGGCACAAATTATAGAGAATGATTCCATTAGCATGGTGGGCTGAAAATGCAATTTAAATGATAATGGAGCAGGTGGGAATCTTGTGAAAGATATTTCTTTTTAGATCTTACATTGCTTGAGGCTATGCTGTTATTTGTTTGTTTGTTTATCTTACATTGCTTGAGGGTGGTTCAAGCTCTTGTGGTTCCAAGGAAAGCAATGCAGTAGCCCATTCCTTGGAAAATTATGCTTTTATTTTATTTTTTATGGTACAGAGCAAATTATGGATTTAGTAATATTATGTTCTTTTTTTTTTTTTTTTTTTTTATAACCGTGGGTGTCTTGAACCTTTTCAACCCCTCCTTACTTTGATTCTACATATCCCGCAGGAGTTAGATGGGGCCCCACCCCATAATTCGGGAAACACCAATGGCATATAATGTAGCTACCAAGAAATGAACGAGAGACCTCTGCCTAAGTCAGAGTTATGGTGCTCTAATCTTTACTAGCTAATATGTAATCTTTATTGCCAATTTCCGACAAAAATCACCTTCTTAAATCATGTAGAATAAAACTAGACAGTCCTCAAAAAAAAAAAAAAAAAAAAAAAAAAAAAAAAAAAAAAAGAATCATACTTGACAAAATTATTTGCAAGGCAACCAAAATGTAGCATAAAGCAACACAAACTAGCAGTTTTAACTTCATCGTACAATAGTCTAAGTATTGAATTGAATTTGGAATTAAAATCTTTACCAACTTGAGTGCCCCAATTACCCAACAACTCCAAATAATTCTATCTAATTAAGCACGTGATAGATCTTGACAACCACGAGTTTCGCAAAGTGAAATCAATGTTACTAGTAGGTGAGATTTACCACCGAGGAGTTCTCAAGATGTAGTGCAACAAAACTTTTGCCGGCGTGAGGGACCGCCGGAGTCAAGGTGAAGCTCATCAGCCGCCAACCCATCTCTCTTCGAAATCCTCTTTCTCTTCCAGGCTCTTATCTCCGCCCTCAACTGGCGGCGCCGATGAACCCCTTCTCTCTTCTGGCCGTTGTCTCTCCCTCTACAAGCGAGCAACGTAGAGATTCCTAATGTTTTTTGTTTCTTTCTAAAAGCTCGATCACCGACGGATTTCAAGCTCTCTGAGTGGTGTATTCAATTGAGATTTTAATAGACTTTTAGTTACTTTTATAAGTTGATGACTTTTAGAGACTTTTAGAGACTTTGTAAATTTTTGTAACTTTTAAAAACTTTGATAGACTTTGATAAACTTTTATTTGGATGACTTTTGATAAACATTCATGTAAATCTCGAAATCGAACACGGGTATGTGCCCCACTTTTCACCATCTTCAACCTTTGCTTCGTTCTTCCTTCGTCTCTCTCCTCTTTGTCTTCTTTGAATCTCTCTCTCTCAATCCCTTCTCTCGTTCTCTCTCAATTTCGCCCCTATGATGAATAAAGAAGAAAAGAAGAAGACGGATCGTTAATTTTGATTTTAGGGATTTGTGTATGTGTGGGTGTTTGTGTGATCGAGGGAGAGGGAGAAAGGAAAGAAGTAATCAAGAAAGGAAAAGAAAAATCGAAGAGGCAGAGACGATCGAACCAGAGAGAGAGGAAGAAGATGACTTGACTAGGGGGGAGGTTGGCTATGGTTGTATTCGGCTATGGGGGAGGGAAGAGTTTAAGCTCAACCCTAGCCAAAAAACAAAAAAAAGGGGTCGATTGACTTTGATAGACTTCTTGCACATTTTTTAAAGCTTCGGTTACTTTTTAATTGAAAAAATAAACTTGTGAGTCTCCCATCGCACTATAAACTTGTGACTTCTTCCATGTAGTATATTTTACCACACCTTTTCCTTTTTTTTTTTTGGTTTTCAACAGTTACTTGTGAGTCTCCCATCGCACTATAATCATATATATATATATATATATAAATTAGTTTGATTAGGTTTTTCAATGCAAGAAAAAGGACAAACAGAGTCATTCATAACCTGTTCATTTTCTCCTTCAATAATTTAGAATTTGGCCTTCAAAATATACCACCTCATAGATAACATTTTCAATGCAATAAAGAAAACCAAGTATTTAGAGAAACAAATTGATGATCACAAAGACATGTATAGTATGGTACTAATGGGTGTGAGAGCAAGTAAGTTGAAAGTGATCTTCTTCGAGTCTAATGGCGTTGGGAGACGGCGTCTTAGCCTTAGCGAGGCTCCATCCACGCGAAGAGGCTACGTTCCCTTCTTTATTTTCAAATTCAATGGAGTGTTGATTAATATTATTATTTACTTCGAATTTGCAACAAAATACGATCTGCTCATAACAAACACGAGAACCCTCCAAAGCATATTCACACAGACATAAGAATACGGGGTGGATTCAATCCAAGTAAGCTGCCAATCCAAAATCTAATGGCATGGGGACATAAGAAAAGAAGATGGGCGAGAGATTCCTTCGTAGTGTTACATATAGGACACAATGGATCTGTAGCTATGTTTCGTCGAACCCTAAAGACCTTTATTGGAATTAGATCATGAATGCACTTCTAGATAAAAAAAAAAAAATTTAATTTTCAGCGCACACGAAAGCTTCCACACATGATTCCATCCTTTTTGTTGTTGCGCTAGTAACTCTGTTTGTACTGCCGCGCTACTTGATTTCTTTCTATTCTCTAACTCCCATGCTAATTGATATCCTGACTTCACTGTATACTTTCCAGTTCTAGAATAATGCCAAATTAATTGGTCTGAAGGAGCACATTGTCGTAGAAGGATAGAGGTGATAACTTTTGCATCAACAGTATGAAAAAAACTGATTAACCAGACCATAGTTCCATTGCATTATGGAGAGAGAGAGAGACGTTGGATGTTACCTCCGATAGCGTCGAAGCAAATGATGGAGACGCGAGGCTGCGATGGAGACGCGAGGCAGCGATGGAGAAGCGAGGCTGCGTCGAGAGCAGACGACCGAGAGAGAGAAAAGAGAGCGAGAGAGATTTCGCGATGAGAGAGAGAGGCGACGAAGAAGAAAAAAAAAAGTCTCCAAAAGTTTCTCGTGGAGGCTAAGAGATGGAGAAGACTTTCAACATATATAGGGTTAGGTAAAAAGTCTCCAAAAGTCATCCAAACCCACAAATCTACAAAATTTCTAAACAAATTGAATACCCCTTACAATTAGAGAGTTTACAAAAGGTTTAATTGAATACCCCAAAACTTTTAGAGACTTTTTAAAAGTCTCTAAAAGTTCACATTGAATACACCAAATTTTTAGAGACTCTCTAAAAGTTTTAATTGAATACCCCTAAACTTTTTTAGTCAATAAAAGTAACCAAAAGTCTATTAAAATCTCAATTGAATACACCCCTGAAACTACACCAACATTAGCCTAAGCATTAGTTTGAGGGTGAGCTAGTTAAGTAATTTTTTTTATAATTTTTTTTGGGACCGGCTAAATGGACCTCATTTTTTTTTGCTTAGAGGGCCCATTACTATAATGTACCGAGAGATGCAAGTGAGGCGGGGAATCCCTTTGGGGGGCGGGGAATCCCGGGATGAGGATGTGAAATTTAAATGGGGATGGAGATAGAAATGGGATAAAATCTCATACCCACGCGGATATAGATACAGGGATGGGGAAAAATATATTCGCGGGGTTCTCCGTTGGGAATCTCCATTTGTAATATCCATGGAGATTACTCATAGAGATTCCCGCGGAGATCCCCATATATATCAAATACATCTATATACATTCTATATATCAAACTCTAATATGATTTATATTTTTAAATTGTTTGGTTAATTTTATGTTTTGTATTTGAATTGTTTGCAACTATATTTATATATACTTTATTTGGTTGGAATTTTCAACAATTGTGATTCTATGTATGTGTACGTTACTTTTTATAAATTTTTTGAAAAAAATTAAGTGGGAAAAAATATTTCCCCGCAGTGATTCTTCGCAAATTTCCCGCAAGAATCTCTGCGGGAATCTTTAATGAGGAGTGAAAATGGGAAAGATCTATCCTCATAGAGATTCCCCATCCCCGCGGGGATTAGGCAGGGATAGGGATGAGGATGAGGATGAATGTTCATTCCCACATGTGGATGGGTAATGAGGATGTGATGATGAATTCTTAAGCAGGGATGAGGATGGAGATGGGTCCCCATCCCCTACCCTCCCCATTTGCATCCCTATTATGTACCCCATTTTTGAATTTTTTTTTACTAAACGGACCACACTTTTTTTTCAAAATCCCAGAATACCTTCATCTTCAACAAACAAAAAATCACCCCAACACGTTTCCAACATTAAATCCTCAAATTAAAACTTCCACAAACCCCAAAAAACTCATATTCTTCATCTTTCATGATCACTGAGGTCATGGGAGGTCCGTTTTAGTCGAACCCCGGCGGATCTGTCGTCCTTGTACTAAAATTCGAAAATACAGTCTGGTGGGGTCCGTGTAGTAATTTAGTGGGGTATAAGTAAGATTGCGGTGTAGAAAAATTGAAACCTCTACAGGCGTAAATATCTTTGCTAACCGATATTGTTAGTAATATCGCGGACTTGTAACTCCGACAGCTACTTAAAATTTCAATATACAATCGGGTGGGGTTCGTGGAGTAAACTGGTGTGGTATAGGTATAATTACAGTGTATACTAATCAAAACCTTTACATGTCTTACGGTCTGTAGTAGCCGATAATATTGGTAATATCACGAACAATGTGCCCAACACTTAAGTTAAAAACTCAAATATTCAATCGGGTAGGGTCCAAGTAGCAACTACGTGGGGTATGTATAGTATGTCGGTCAAAAAAATCGATATGTAACTATGTATTTCGGTTTTGTTTCTCCGCACAACACAAAGACAACAACCAACAATGAAGGTTCTTCCTCAATGAAAAATCCAATAAAAACCATTAAAATGGCTCGTCATTGTCAAGGTGGTTTCATTTTGATGACTCTTTCGACATTTTGTACTAAAAATGTGGAAATCATCAACAAATCAAAAGTCCTAAAAACCAAACAACCAACATCAAATAACAATGAAAATGATGGCCAAAAAGCTCAAAAAACCTACCAAACTAGCTGAAACAAGGAGAGAACAGACTTATCGAGTTGATTTTGTGTGGATTCACATGTTTTTGGTCGGTTGGAGATGAGAGTGTGGAGTTGATTTAGGGGTTTCGAATGGGGTCAAGTCGGTGAAGGAGAAAGAGGGTGGGGGTATAGGAAAAAAAACCCTTTTAAATGAAGGGTAACTTGGTCATTTCCTCTATAGGCAGAATTAGAACTCGTAAAAATTTAAATGGGGTTCTCTAAGTAATAACTGGGGTCCATTTAACTGCTTCCATTTTTTTAGTGAACAACTACATGCATAAGAGGTACGTACAAGGCTGCTCTATTACTGCTTAGGACAACGATGTATGTGGCTCTGGCCTCGCCTTTTGGTCATCGACTCACTCAGTTACTACGTGATATTGTGATGGCTCGGCTCCCCAAACTGGGTACCGCCCGGCCTAATCCGTCATTAAGCCCTAAATCACACCATGTAGGACTCACCAACATATTAGTCAGCCTTTTCACCTCATCATATATGCACAACTTAGTTAATGTTCTTTTCAATATTATCATAGTTAATCAAGAATTCATTATCAATACCTTAATAGTCAGCGAAAGACTTAATATAATTAGCAGAAGCATTTAAAGAAATACCTATTGTGGAAACCATTTAAATAGATGATCATATAAAATTAGCTAAAGTAATACACGAAACAATAAAGAAGTCTAGTCTCTCATCCCAATATACAATTCAAAGTTATACAAAAAGACGTAAGAAATATTTACACAAAATGATCACCTACAAAAGTAGCAAAAACTCTCCTCTAATGGCTCAACACTAAACCTTAAGCTTATCTTTCCCTCGTCTGCTACTCAAATTATCTGCACCCGCCGTCATAAAAAAGAAGGTGAGTACAATAATGTAGAAAGTAACATTGAGAGACATTTATCCACATTTCCGAATATACAACAAGTATATGAAAGCATAATAATAGCAATTAAAGCTGAAAAAAATCATGCTATAAGATACTCCAATTAAACAATATAAAACTAACACTCGACTAAGTAGTAATGATCTAGGGTCGGTCGGTCGTGATCTTCATCATGTTAGCCTTTTCCAATATATAAGGATGGAGCTGAGCTCTACATCTCTGTGAAGGTCTGAGCAGTGCACTACGCCTTTATAATCATCCCAAGTGCCAGTAACATGCGATGTATACTCGCCAACAACCACGAGTCTCATAACCTGTGATGTCACCCAAGTTATACGTGCCAACAACCCCGGTTCTCATACCCCGTGATGTCACCCAAGTTATAGCGGAGAGATCCCGATCACCCTGGAAGTCTAGTGACCGTATGTCGCAACGCCTCTATTATGTTATGGTCCTAGATACAATAACTACTTTCATAATTCAAAAGATAACATGGTTCGAGAATTCAACATGGCAATTGCATATATAATGCACAATGAAATTGGAATATACAATACCATAAATCATTACCTAATAACATGCTATTTCATTTGACAATATGTATCAACAATCAAAGATGATATAGCACATGACTTGGAGTCATTAAAATCATTTAACCAAAAATCTATACCATGAAAGCAAACTCATGAAATGAGAAAGGAAACAAGTCATGGTAAGTGGAGTACAATAGGAAAATCAGTCCAAATGACTGGAAAATGACAAATAAATAGGAATAAAATGTAAATAAATATTTCAATTAGTTTACTTACAATCCACACAAATCTCCTAATCCGATCTTCCAACACCTTAAAACTGTTGGGGCATGTGCCCTAGGTCAATCCATTAACTGTCTTTATGAATACTTTTAGTTAATAAAATAGAGGATTTCATTTGTTGTTTATTATAATTAATTTGCATGTTTACATTATAATAAGATCCATGGGTATTTACAGAATCCTAAATGTCCATAGTCGATCATTATAATGAGAATTATAATGAATTAACACTAGTGTGAGTCTTGATTGATGATCATATGATGATTATACGTATATGGATACGAATCAAGATCACGAGTACTTGTTAGGAAACAAAGTACTGGACCGACCCGCTGTGAGAACATCACATGGATTAAGTCATAGTTGTTTCTCATGATAGGTATATTTTTCAGTCCTCTGACTTGAGATTACCAGAGACTTCAACATTAGGAACACAGTGATTTGACACAATCAAACGTTGTATTTAACCGGACGATTATAAAGGTTGTGATTGGTTACCGTATGAGCAATGTGATGAAGTTGTGTAATCGAGATAGAATTTGTCCCTCTTATATAAAGAGAGATATCCAAAGTGGATCCCTCGATGTGTTAGATCTGTTAAAAGGCCTAGTCTAAGTGAATTGATATTGATCAATGTCACTTGGATGTTTTGATCTACCTAGAGATCGAGACTAGTACGATTGAACATGTTGGATGACAATTCCATGCCATATGTTTGATCAAAAGGATATCGTGTGACAAAAGGATGTTATATACACTATTGATTAGGTTGTATCGATTTGATATTCGTACAACTTGGGTAGTCATAATGTCTTGCTAGAGGCCGCTTATGACTTGTATACCAAAATGTGTTTTGGTACACTGCCAACGTTGTATGAGCCTATTGGGTCGCACACTAAGAATGGTTTTGCGAGATTTTAAGATGGTTCAGAAAAACAAATTTTATATGATAACTCATGACAAAAACGTCCTTGTGGTGTATTACACTTATACTTCTTTAAGTAGGGGTATATGTGTAATTTACTTAACCGTCTATATACAAGGGTTGTATAAATAGACGCTTTAAGTTAGAACACACATTGAAAAATTAAGGGCCGAAACTCTATTTTCGTTTTCAGAAATGAATTAGGGTTTTCTGGTACGCTCTGGATCGGTTTAGAGAGAAACAAAAAGGTTTGGTATTCTCTCGAAGCTAGCACTTCGAATCTCGCCACCGTTCGCGTGTGGAATTTCGGCAGTAGAGAGGCGTTCGTCGTTGGCAGCGCCTTAGAGATCGATCAACCTTCAGAAAGGTATATTACGACCGAGGTATGATTAAGTTTTCAAGGTTTAAACGTTTTAATGGAATTAGATTCAGATCCTGTTGGGGTTTTTGTCAAAATTGTTTTTTGTAATTTTCGCTGCGTATGAACCCCAAAAAGCCAACAGCTTATACCCGAACCTCCAAGACTCTTCCCTAGGTTCCTGATATCATATAACATGTTTTTGAGTGTATTTAAATTTTTACTTATGGTATTAGAATTGTCTTTAGTGTTTAAGTAAATTTAAGAAATTGCAAATTTTAATGTTGTCATAGCACCCAACATGCTGGGTAACTTGATTAGCGTGCTAGTGACCTCATTGGCGCGCTATACAAAGTTAGCGCGCTAGCTGAACTACCTAGCTCGCTATATGCAGGAAAATCTAGAATTTTGTAGTTCGAATTCTAAGTTCTCTCCACACATAGGCTTCACCAACACCTTGGAAACTCTCATACACACCTCCAGAGCCCCAAGACATCAATTAACAACACAAAATAGCCATACATATCATCTAATTCACCAAATTAACTAAGTTGTTAGTGTAAGTGAATTACCAAGTTGTTATATACCTAGATTGATCAACACCTCACCAAACCTACTGATTTCTCCTTGATCTTATTCAATTTCTCTTCTTCTCCGGCAAACTTTCCTTCTCCAGCAAGTTTATGAAATGAAAATGGTCTGGTTGCATGAGTTGATCTTATCAATCTTATGTATTAAGATAAGATTGATTGTTAGCCATTGATATTCAGATACATACGTATCTCGAGATTTATCTAATGGCTTACACCTTGACATCTTTCCCACTTACTCTCCACTATCTCATAATATCTAACTCAATTGGTTTAAAATGTATCAATACGTATCTCGAGAATCATCACATGAATATTATTTAAAATGTTAACTTAGATTACATTTAGTATATAACTAACCATAGCCACATTAA
The DNA here is from genome assembly GCA_039657325.1 of Stephania cephalantha. Classification (NCBI taxonomy): domain Eukaryota; kingdom Viridiplantae; phylum Streptophyta; class Magnoliopsida; order Ranunculales; family Menispermaceae; genus Stephania; species Stephania cephalantha. Next base: position 19,405,200 of record CM077577.1, read on the forward strand.
AATTACTATTTAAGCTATACTAAGCTTAAAATCAAATCTCACCGCATCACTATCTACCTCGGTCCCACGTCGACACGCATCTCGAGGTGTGTCCTCGCTCACGTCTCGACATCTATATACAAGTAGGAGTGATTTTATAAGTCTACCCAAATACATCACACGAAGCATCCATCACATCAAATCTAACACATTTCTCAGTCCTCACATCAAGTATTCGGACCGCTCTCAGGCTACGTCTCGGGTCAATAACCCTGATTAGGGACTAAATACTATTAGTAAATTTTTGGCCCGTTATAGATACACCTCATGATGTGCGTGCACACATTTTGAGGTGTATTACACGAAAATTGACTAGGTCAGTGCCCAAAATGAGTTACCTTGGCAATTTAAAAAATACAAACAATATTGTATTTATTTTCTTTGCTTTTTGGAAGTGATTCCTTGCCTTCTAAAAGTGATGTCTCGTCCATCTCGCCAAAGATGCATTGGTCTATATTTTTATATCCTCTCTTGTTTCATACAAAAATAAATCAACAAGTTTGGAGCATGTCCATTGGCAAATGTGGAATGGGACCATGGATTAGTGTCACGTCATGGATGTCGGAGAATGTCTATCTTATGTGGCACCTGTTTTCACTAAATAGACATTCAAATTTAAAAATGGTAGTCAATTCATAGAGTCGCGCTATAGGCACTCCACCTAAAACTAAGGGCACACCATTTTTTTGTTTGTGCCTCCTTCATATTTGCCCATGACGAAAATTACACAATTAACCCCTCATATAATCGATCTACACAACCGCCCCTACACACTCTCAACAATTTTAGGCATCCCACCTCCATGCTCCTTCATTTCCTATCGAGACCACTTGATTTGTTGTTGGGCAGATATTGATTTATTCGATCGAATAGTAGAGAAAAACGTGGTAAGACTCAATTCCATCATTTTTAATGGTTGAATCCATTGTTTTAGTATGAAAAAGAGTGGTTTGGTTTTTTTGGTTTTCTATTGTAAGGTTTGATAGATTTGCGTTATTTTTTACGTAAAATGAATGAAGAAAACAAAATGGAGCAAGACGCACTACCTGAAGAGGTATTTGTTGATGTTTTATGTGAGTTTTTTTCAACATTTCTAGTGTTGAAGCACATACACAATTTTTTTCGATCATGCAAGACCGAGATCCATCTATAAGTTTTGGTTGATGGTGACCAACACTTATGCATATGTCTTGGCCAAAAGGGACCGAGTTGTGTATATAATGAGTTACCCTTAGTCTTGGTCAAATGGAACCGATACTATGAGAACAATGTCAATCATGGTATACCAACACTGTTAAGACAATCAAACCTATAATATCGAGATAGTGTGTTTTAAGGTTATTTTGGGAATGTGTGGTGTGTTTGTAATGAATACTTACGGTGCATTGTTTGTCTTGCAAGTAATGCCGTTATTAACGACCTTTGTAGACTTTATCGATTACTTCACTCTGGGAAGGCCATTTTAAGCTAGAGAGGCGGTTGTTAAATGGCTTCAAATGGTCGATCGTGAAAAGAGGTTTATGTTAGTTACAAAGCACTCTGATGTCGGAGGGGTTAAGCGTAGGGGAAGGGTCAAAATTGTATGTGAGAGGTCTGACGCATTTAGTGGACTTTCACAAAGAGTAAGGAAAGCTAAAATGACAAATCTTGCTTTGAAACCACCGAAGCCGAAGAAATGAATGAAGAGGAGGAAAAAACAAGGACTCAAGAATTGGTACCGATAAATGTAAGTGCCCTTTTATTATTAACATCAAGGAACACCCCTTTAACGACCCGTTACCTTAAACTAGTGATTGGTGTTAACCCGAATTCTAATTAACTTGAGTTAGGCTCATGGTTAAGTTTGACATACCTCGATTAACATGTACGTGGGTTTGTGTGATGATTTGTGTTTTTATGGTATGTTTAAATGAATTTATAGGTTGTAGTATAAAAGGGAGATTTATATACAAGCCTATAATTAGATGATTAACAATTAAATAATAAATAATTGGTACACTAAGTGCGACGAAAATACTCGTAGGCATGTCCGGTGAATTTATTGGTGATAAAATACACAATATATATAGTAACTACCTACGTGCAATATATTTAGTAACTTGACTAAACTACTAAACCAATTCAATTAAAGTAATTACCCATATCAATCACCAAGCGTTTTTCTCTCTTTAAAAAAGTCTCTCTCTTCCTCTCTCGTGAATCATGGGATAATGGTTCATTTTTGAATATCCACTTTTAAGTTAGTTAAGTCAAATTTACCTAAACACCCCAACTTTTATTTTTTCAAAGATTTTTTCATCCAATGAAACGTTAACATTTATGGGAAATTTTATCAATAATGCTATTTTGGCTTCAAGAAGATCATAGGGGATATTGCCATTATATATAAGATATAAAATTAATATATAAATATATATAATTAAAAACTATAGGTTTGATTTAAATTATATAGATCGTTGGATCGCTTCGAGATGAGCGTAAGTGATGGTTGTGTTAAGATGTGTGTCATAATAGGCAGTGTCACTTTAATACAATGCTCACTTGATCAGCCTCAAGATATTGCGATGCATATCTTGAGGATATATATATATAAGTCAAAAGTTTCAAACTTATCTTCACTATCGATCGATCGATCGATCGATCGATCGAGAGAGAGAGAGAGAGAGAGAGAGAGAGAGAGAGAGAGAGAGAGAGAGAGCTAAGGGTTTGATTTTAAAAGGTTGATTTAAAGAGATTATTCAGAGTGATTTGAGGAGATCAAACCATTGCAGATCAGAGATCATTATTGTGGTACAAACCACTGCAGATCAGAGATCATTACTGTGGTAAGTCGGGTTTTAGTTTTAAAAGTTCAATTCATAGGTAGGTGATAATTTCTCTATGAATTGTTTTTATGGATGGTTGGAAATGGGTTAAAACCTTATTGGAGGTCCTCCCTAATGTTGTGGGGAGTGTTTTGAAGATTGTTATGAATGTTGTTGATCGAACAGGGGTTGTTGCCCTGTTCACTATCGAGACAGTGAAGGGTGGAGTGTGCTCCCTGTATAAGAGGAAGCGCGCTCCCTTCATAAACGATCAGGAACCCAGTTGGTGGAGCACACCCCACTAAATGAGGGAGCGCGCACCCACCTTAAAAAATAGCAACCGTGTTATGTAATTAATGGGATTTCCTGAGGTCTTAGGGACTGACTTTAGGGTTCTAAATATATGGTACCTATATTAATCTCAAATGGTTTGTGATAGGTTTTGAAACACTGGGAAAGGTTGAATGACTTAAAAAATTTAAGAAATTGTGACGAAACCTAATCAAGGTAAGTGAGACTCATATTCTTATATATTATGCATCATAAATTAGTATATTTAGTTCATATAGAATTATGGACTAGGATTGGGGGCAACATACTATGATTTGACTATTTTTATAAGTGGAGAATCCTAAAAATGGTCAATAAGGCAGACCGGGATTGAGGATTGAAAAGGTATGTCGGGAAATGGATTTAGCCTTTTTCCTATAGAATAGAAATGTTTGCCTAGAAATAGATTTCGCCCTTTTATCCTCAGTTAGCCAAAGTTTTACCTTAGTCGTCATTGTCCATTTGGAGTTGGTAGCTCAGTTAAGGTGGAATAAACCAGCATAATCCCTTGTCGGCCAACATGTGGATTATGTGGTTGTATTTTCAAGTGACTAGAAAGTATGAATTTATGATTAAATGCAAATTACGAATCACAAGTACGATTGCAAGTTACCTATCGGAATTGCATTCAATTATTTATTGTTTATATCAATTTCATTGCCTGAATAGATATGTTTTAGATTCATATTGCTATTCATTGACTTATTGATATTAGTTGATAATTGATGTATTTACGAGCATCACTTACTGAGCAAGTTAGAGTGCTCACTCCCCTTAACATTTCAGGTTCACACGCCAATGCTTCAGCTAAGGGCAAGAAGAAGGCTTATGAGTTTATTTGTCTTCTCAGCGATGCAATAGACATTCTTCGAATATATATACTGTTTGAATTATATTGTTGTAATAAGGAGTAGGAGTTTTGTAAACATCTTTTGGTTTTGATAAACTCTGGATTTATGTACATCAAATGTATTATTGAGATTTTTTTTTTTTTTTTCTGCGTATTTCTTTGAATTATATTTCGATATCAATATGCATGTTATGTTTATCAGGTATGGAAGAAGAGGCTACAGGCTCTAGTTAAGTCTAGCTGGTCTATCGGGGCTTAATTAGGGTTTCAGGTCGAATATTGCCTTAATTGGGATAGGGGATGTCAAAACCCTGATTCTTTGTGGCACGTCAATATGATATGTGGGTGGCACAAACACGACCCTACCAACTACTTAATTGACCAATCATATGCCAAGAGATTGAAACCTGATGACCTGGTGGTTGTGGTGCAAATGACTAAGGAAATGTGAAGCCAAAAGAGATCCTTAATACTATGAAGCAAAAAGGATAAAAACGGTTCTTCGATTATGCGGACAGTAACAATACGCGACGAAAACATCGATCTTTTTATGCAGGTGGGGAGGACTCAAATGCAACAACTATTACACTTATTGGAGAAAAACAAGTGGATGTCCTGGCATATGAAGCATCCCGAAATGAATGTCTTGATTGACTGATTTTGGGTACATCCTGATTCAATCTAGTTGTTCGGTGTTTCCGTTAGTTCTTCTAGTAGATTGCATATACAAGACAATAAGTTACCATATGCCATTGTCAGAGATTGTAGGGATGACATCGACGAACTTCACGTTCTCATTTGGGTTTTCTTTCACATTATCAGAGACTAATGACAATTATATTTGGGCACTTGAGATTTTGAGGTCTATATTAGACGGGTGGTCTAAACCTAACGTTATTGTTGTAGATCGAGATATGGGCTGATTAGTGCAACTTAAGATGTATTTCTAGCATCGTCCCACCTTCTTTGCGCGTGACACATCAACAAAATGGTGTTGACCAAGACCAAGAAGATGTTTGCACGAAATGGAGACTTCACACTTTTCAATGATACGTGGACGACCTTATTGTATGCTAAGTTAAAGGCATCATTTGAGCTTAGGATGAATGACTTACGATTTGAGTATAGAACCGTGAAAGGTCTTATTGACTGCTTGGATAACACATAAATGAAAGAGTACGGGCAAAGATTTATGTCATCATGAACATATCAAATTACGCACTTATGGGGAAACCACGACGCAGAGGGTTGAGTCTACGCATTCCACTCGAAGAAACATGTTGGCCACAACTAGGCAAATTTTGAAACTTTATGAAGTGTGATAGATGGTATGCTTAGGAACCAACATGACAGATCAAGGCATCATTTGAGAACATTTTGAATATGGTGCAACATGGATTTCTTGATAATTTGTATCACTAGTTGTATGGATGCATCACTCAATGAGCGCTTACCTTGATTCGTGATGAAGTGGAGCGTTTAGAGAGTGTTGGCCTTAATTTATTCTTTATGGTTGTGAGCTATGTACCAAGCATGGTCTTCCTTGTGCTCATGAGATAAATGTCCATATTATGGTTGGTTTGTCCATACCATTCGATGACATTCATGTATACTGGCAAAAGTTAAGTAGGGTTGCGGAGGAAGCTGTGGGTCAAACTAGATAAAATTTCAATAACGAGACTCAAAGACTGGTGAATAAGTTTCTAGGTTACGTTAATGATGACGAGCGTGTCAGGATTATTCAATAGCTTCGAGAGATTAGCTGCCCTGTTGGGGCATGTGCCCTAAGTTAATCTATAAACATTTTTTATCTTATAATTTTAGTTAATAAAATGGATGTTTTCATTTGCTGTTTTATCATAAGTGATTGCATGTTTACCTTATAATAAGATCCATGGGTATTTGATGAAATATCCTAAATGTCCATAGTTGATCATTATAATGGGAACTATAATGAATTAAGACTAATGTGAATCTTGATTGATGGTCATATGATGATCATGCGTGTAGGGATACGATTTGACATCATGAGTACATGTTAAGGAATAAGGTACTAGGACCGACCCTGCTATGAGAACACCACATGGGTTAAGTCATAGGTGTTACTCATGATAGGTATATCACTTAGTCTTTCGACTTGAGATTACCGTAGACTTCAATATTAGGAGCATGGTAATTTGACACAATTAAACGTTGTCTTTAACCGTACACTAATAAAGATTGTGATTGGTTACCATGTGAATAATATGTGAAGGTGTGTAATCAAGATAGAATTTGTCACTCACATATAGAGAAAGATATCAGTGGATCCCTCGATATGATAGAATGATAATAACCAAGTCCATGTGAATTGATATGATCAATGTCACTTGGATATTGTCAGTTTACCTAAAAATCGAGACTAGTACGATTAAACATTAAGGATGACTTTCCATGTCTTATGTTTAATCAAAGGATGTCGCATGAAAAAGGATATGACATATATTATTCATTAGGTTGTACCAATTTTGATTTTCATGCTACTTGGGTAGTCATAAGGCCTTGCTAGAGACCCCTTATGACTTGTGTACCAAAATGGTTTGGTTCACTATCAACGTTGCATGAACATATTAGGTCGCACACAAAGAATAACTTTGCGCAATTTTAATTGGTCTAGAGTAATGAATTTTATATGATAAAATTCATGATATAAAATCCCTTATGATTTATTATATGATAACTTATTAATAGGGGCATATGTGTAATTTACTTAAACTTCCTAAATACAATAGTTGTATTACGAATATGATTTTAAGTGAGGCATTATCTACACATATAAATAGAGGGTAAAACCCTAAAATGAATTAAGATTTTCATTTTTTGTTGTTTTCGAGTTCTCTGGATTTTGGGAGAGAAAATAAAAAAGTTTTCTATCTCTCTGGGGCTAGCACTCCAAATTGTGGTCACCATTCGTGTGTAGATTTTTGATAGAGGAAGGCAGTTTGAACATCTTGAAGATCGAGCAATCAGAGAAGGAAATCACGAATTATAGCATGGTTTACTTTTGTAGATCTAGTTTAATGGAACCTATTTTCGATCATGTTAAGGTTTTCCAAAATTGTTTTGAATTTTCCGCTGTGTATGAACCCCAAAACCCAACAATGGTATCAGAGCCTTAGGCTCGGTTCTTTTAAACATTTGCATGTTTTTTCTAATGTATATATGATATATGTGTGAAAACATGATCTTGATTATATATGATATACATATATGTTCAATGATAATTGTTATCAAAAATTTGTTTTAAAGCACGTTGTTAATTCATGTATATTGATACATACGCATGATTTCCATGATAGAATCCATGTTTAGAATATTTTGATTAACATATGTTTTTAATATTGAACGATGTGAATTTTGTATGTTCATGGTAGAAGTTATGTTTAAATTAATATGATTATGGTGTTGAATACATATTTCGTTTTTGTTCAATAATTATGTATTTCTCTTTGATAGAAATCATGATTAGGTTAATATGATTAATTTAATATGATTCTGGTGTTAAATGCATGATTAATATTTCACAATTGATTTTGATCATATATTTCATTGTGGTTATCCTTAGTATATTCCTATTAAATAGGAGATAAACTTGTAGTCAGATAAGAATTACAAATCCTATAAGATAGGTGAGATATATAACAAATTCTAATTTGATAAAGATTTAAAGTATCTTAAATTCTAATAGGATTAGAATAAGATTTTAAGTTAAAGGTGGGGCCGCGTTAATTAAAAATGTTTTAATTAATATTTTTCGGAATTAAAATAAGGGGTAGTTTTGGTCAATTGGATTGACTAATATAATGAGAAATTTTAAGCAAATTTCAATTTTTAGAATTGAAATTCATTGTCTAAAAAAATAGGCGCACTACCCCCTGTACCCATGTCTGCGCTTGTTGACCGGACCGACCTTAACTGTTCGTAAGCGGTAGGAAATTCGTATAATAGTCAATTTTAGTAAAATTTCTAACTTGTTTAGTGATTGTTCATGCATTGTAATATATGATATTTGTCTTGTTTAATTATGATCATTAAAATAAATAAAAATCCTCTTCCAAGTTTTAAGTCAAGTGTCATCCATTCTCAAACACTTGTCAAGGCTTCGATCACATCAATATGAGTTTGCGTCCACAGAGTGTATTGTGTTATCTTAGTGAGACAAGTTGAGTAACCGTTACTCTATTATTTGAAATGGTTAGACTTGATAAAGCTATCAAAACGGTTTTGGGCTTTAGGCACTAGATGAGATAAAACATGCTAAGACATAAGATGTCATAATCTCATAAAATAACTAAAAGTCACATATGATGTAATTGGTAATTGGTACCTACCTAAATAACTTAATTCAAAGTGTCATGCTTAGCTGTCTTGGAATTAGGTGAACATGGATTTTACTCCCTTAAATTAACATGACGTTTTTAAGGAAGGTTGTTAATTTAGTGGGAGTCTATTCCTCTATAATAAAATGAAATTTTGCATAATCTTTATTGTAGATCTATGGCCTCTTCAAATCATACTAATACCTTGTCACTGCAATCCATCCTTGAGAAGGGTAAGTTGTTTGGGACAAACTTTCTTGATTGGTTTAAAAATTGAGAATTATTTTTAAGCATGAACGCAAGTCGTATGTCCTAGATAATCCTATTCCTGAGGAACCACCAACCAATGCTTTAAGAGCCGTGAAGATGCACATACTAAGCATGTCAATGACTCATCTGATGTTGCATGCATTATATTGGCAACCATAGTTCCTTAACTTCAAAAGGACGTGAAACACATGTAAGCTTACGACATGCCATGCTAAATGAAATGTTCCAACAGCAAGTTAAGCAAGAAAGGTTCGAGACAGTCAAGAACCTTCGTTCTTGGAAAATGGCAGAGGGTGCGGTAGTTAGTCCTCATGTTCTGAAAATGAAGGGCAATTTTGACCATCTTGACAGACTTGGATTTCTCATAAGCTAAGAGTTGGCTACGGATTTGATCTTGAATCATTGCCTGATAGTTATTCAAAATTTGTGATGAAATATAACATGAATAACATGGAGAAGTCTATCTCAGAGTTGCATTTGATGCTCAAAACTGCTAAACAGAATGTCAAGAAACCTATGGAACAAGTCAAGCCTATAGAACAAGTCAAGCCTCATGCTGCTTTTACTTCACAGTCCAAGAAGGAAAAAGAAAAAGAAGGAAATTGTCGTTTCTGCCATGCACTTGGGCATTGGTGTTGGGGCATTTGCCTTAGGTCAATCTATAGACATTGTTTATCTTATGATTTTAGTTAATAAAATTGAGGTTTTCATGTGTTGTTTTATTATAAGTGATTGCATGTTTACCTTATAGTAAGATCCATGGGTATTTGTTGAAATATCCTAAATGTCCCTAGTCGATCATTATACTGGGAACTATAATGAATTAATACTAGTGTGAATCTTGATAGATGGTCAAGTGATGATCATGCGTATAAGGATAAGAATCAAAATCATGAGTACTTGTTAGGAACAAGGTACTGGAGTGACCCACTTTGAGAACACCACATGGATTAAGTCATAGGTGTTACTCATGATAGGTATATCATTTAGTCCTTCTATTTGAGATTACCATAGACTTCAATATTATGAGCATGGTAATTTGACACAACCAAACATTACCTTTAACTGGACGATTATAAAAATTGTGATTGGTTACCATATGAATAATATGTGAAGGTATGTAATTAAGACATAATTTGTCACTTTTATATAAAGAGCGATATCAGTGGATCCCTCGATATGATAGACTGATAATGGCCAAGTCCATGTGAATTGATATGATCAATGTCACTTGATTGTTTTTAGTTTACTTAAAGATCAAGACTAGTATGACTGAACATTAAGGGTGACTTTCAATGCCTTATGTTTAGTCAAAGGATATCGCATGACAAAAGGATATGATATATGTTATTCATTAGGTTGTATCGATTTTGATATTCATGCTACTTGGGTAGTCATAATGCCTTGTTGGAGACCGCTTATGACTAGTGTACCGAAATGGTTTTGATTCATTGCCAACGTTGCATGAACCAATTGGGTCACATACAAAGAATGGCTTTGCACAATCTCAATTGGTCCAGAGTAATGAATTCATGAAATAAAAGCCCTTACGATTTGTTGTATGATAACTTATTAATAAGGGCACATGTGTAATTTGCTTAAACCGCCTAAATAAAATAGTTGTATTATGAATAGGATTTTAAGTGAGGGCTTATCTACACATATAAATAAAGGGTGAAACCTTAAAACGATATAAGATTTTTTGTTTTTTTGCAAATTTCGAGTTCTCTGAATTTTGGGAGAGAAAGTAAAACGCTTTCAATCTCTCTTGGGCTAGCACTACAAATTGTGGTCGTCATTCATGTGTGGAATTCTGATAGAGGACGCATGCTTGAACGTCTTGGAGATCAAACAATCACAGAAGAAAATCATGAATTAAGGTATGATTTACTTTTAGATCTAGTTTAATGGAATTTATTTTTGATCTTGTTGGGGTTTTTCAAAAATTGTTTTGGATTTTTTGTTACGTATGAACCCTAAAAACCCAACAATTGGTTTAGAAATTGCAAGTTCTATCTTGAAAATCTAAAGAAAAAGAAGGGTAGTACGACTACTGCTTCAGGTATTTATGTTATTGAAGTTAACTTGTCTACTAGTGACTCCTGGGTATTAGATACTGGATATGGATCTCACATTTGTATTAATGTGCAAAGTCTCACAAAAAGTGTAAAGCTAAAGAAAGGAGAACTCATTCTACGAGTTGGAAATGGAGCAAAGGTTGCTGCGTCGGCTGTAAGATGCTATGAGTTAATTTTACCTAGTGGAATTGTTTAAGTTTTAAATAATTGTTATTATGTCCCTGCCTTGAGCAAAAACATCATTTCAGTTTCATGTTTGGATTTGGATTGTTTTAATTTCATTATTGTGAATAATAAATGCTCCATTTCTCGTAAAGATGTTTTCTATGCGAATGCTAATTTGTGTGATGGTCTCTATATTCTTAACATGAAATGGTTAACAAATACTCCTATTTTTAACGTAAATACAAATAGGTTCAAGTCAAATGATTTAAATCAAACCTACCTTTGACATTGTCGCCTTGGCCACATAAATGAGAAACGCATTTCTTAACTCCATAAAGATGGACTTTTAGATTTATTTGATTTTGAATCATATGAAACATGTGAATTTTGTTTACTAGGCAAGATGACAAAGAGCCCCCTTACTGGATACAGTGAAAGGGCAAGTGATTTATTAGGTTTAATACATATTAATGTATGCAATCCTATAAATACAATTGCTAGAGGTGGTTATCAATACTTTATTACTTTCGTTGACGATTTCAATAGATATGGTTACGTGTATCTCATGAAACATAAAGGCGAATCTTTTGAGATGTTTCAAACATTTTAGAATGAATTGCAAAATCAACTTGGTAAAACTATTAAAACACTTCAATCAGATTAAGGTGGTGAATATTTGAGCCAAAAGTTTGATGATCATCTTAGAAATTGTAGGATTGTCTTATAGTTAACTCCTCTAGCAACTCCATAATGGAATGGTGTTTATGAGAGGAAAAATCGGACTTTATTAGATTTGATTTGATCTATGATGAGTTATGCAGATCTTCCAATTTCCTTTTGGGGTTATGCCTTAGAAACTGCTGCTTTTACACTAAATCATGTTTCTTCTAAAACGGTTGATAAAACACCATATAAGATTGGTGTGGGAAAAGATCAAGTTTGTCTTTTCTTAAGATTTGGAGCTATGAGGTTTTCGTATGACGACAAATCTCAGATAAATTATCAGCTAAATCTACGAAGTGTGTATTTGTTGGTTATCCTAAAGAAACTAGAGGATACTACTTTTATAATCTTACTGAGAACAAAGTGTTTGTTGCTCGGAATTGTGTCGTTATGGAAAAATAGTTTCTTTTGAAAGACAACAATTAGAATAAAGTAAGTCTTGAAGAAGTTCAAGAACCACAAATAAACACTCAACCGCTAGTGAGAGATCAATAAAGTCTTGAAGTAGTTGAATCTCCACAGGTATCACAAGGCCCGTGTAGGTCTGATAGGGTAAGACATCAGGCTGAGAGATTTGGATTTCTTATTACTGATAGTAGTGAGGTGTTGCTTATGGATCAAGTTGAGCCTACTACTTATCAAGAGGCTATATCTAGCCCTGAGTCAGATAAATGGCTTGGTGCCATGAATTCTAAGATGAAATCCATGTATGATAACCAAGTTTGCAACCTGGTTGATTTTCTGAAGGTGGTAAGACCATTAGATGTAAATGGGTTTTGAAAAAGAAAACTGAGATGGATGACAATGTGCATACTTATAAAGCACGACTAGTAGCAAAAGGTTTCAGACAGACTCAAGGTGTTGATTATGATGAGACTTTTTCTCCTGTAGCCATGCTTAAATCCATTATAATTCTAATTTCCATAGCCGCATATTATGACTATGAGATATGACAAATGTATATCAAAATAGTTTTTCCAAATGGAAAGTTACTTGAGGACGTGTATATGATAAAGCATAAAAGGTTTGTTCATCCTGAGAATTCTAGGAAGGTGTGCAAGCTTCAAATATCCATTTATGGATTAAAGCAAGCTTCTCGAAGTTGGAATCTTCGTTTTGATGAAGCAATTAAGGAACTTGGCTTCATTGAAAATGAAGATGAGCCTTGTGTATACAAAAAGGATAGTGGGAGCGTAGTTGTTTTCTTGGTACTGTATTTTGATGATATATTACTCATTGAAAATAACATCCCAACCTTGCAGAGTGTCAAGTCTTGGTTAGGGAAGTGTTTCTCAATTAACGACTTAGGATATGCAGCTTATATCTTTGGGATTAAGATCTATATCAATAGATTTAAAATGTTGATCACTCTAAATAAGAGTGCTTATATTGACAAGGTATTGAATAGGTTCAGTATGCAAGACTCTAAAAGAAGGTCGTTGCTAATGTCTCATGGTATAAGTCTCAGCAAGACTCAATGTCTAAAGACTAATTATGAATGAGAGCGCATGAATATGATTCCATATGCATCTGCTATTGGATCTATCATGTATGCCATGTTATGCACCCGACCTAATGTATCATATGCTTTAAGTGAAACAAGCAGATATCAGTCTGGTCCTGGTGAAAATCATTGGATAGCAGTAAAGAACATTTTTAAGTACTTGAGAAGGACTAAAGAAGTGTTCATGGTATATGAAAGTTTGGAAGACGAGCTTATTGTAAATGGTTACATAGATGCAAGTTTTCAAACTGATATAGATGACTTTAGATCTCAGTCTGGATATGTATTTACTTTGAATGGAGGCGCAGTGAGCTGAAAAGCAAGAAATTATGGTAGATTCTACAACAAAAGCCGAATATATTGCAGCGTCCGATGCAGCTAAAGAGACAGTTTGGATCAAAAAGTTCATTTCTGAACTTGGTGTGGTTCCTAGTATAACTAACCCCGTTTGCTTGTATTATGAAAACAACAGGGCGATAGCACAGGGCAAGGAACCAAGATTACACCACCGATCCAAACATATACTTAGACGTTTTCATCTCATTAGAGAAATCATTGAGAGGGGGACGTGAAGATTTGAAAAGTTCCTACAAAAGACAATGTTGCAGATCCTTTGATGATGGCTTTTCCACAAACGAAACATGGTGGTCATGTTAGGTCATTAGGTATTAGATACATGAATAATTGGCCCTAGTGCAAGTGGGAGATGTTGGGGGCATGTGCCCCAGGTCAATCTACAAACATTGTTTATCTTATGATTTTAGTTAATAAAGAGGAGATTTCATTTGCTATTTTATTATAAGTGATTGCATGTTTACCTTATTGTAAGATCCATGGGTATTTGATGAAATATCCTAAATGTCCCTAGTTGATCATTATACTAGGAACTATAATGAATTAAGACTAGTGTGAATCTTGATTGATGGTCATGTGATGATCATGCATATAGGGATACGAATTGAGATCATGAGAACTTGTTAAGGAACAAGGTACTAGACCAACCCGCTATGAGAACACCATATGGATTAAGTCATAGGTCTTACTCATGATATATATATATATCATTTAGTCATTCGACTTGAGATTACCATAGACTTCAATATTAGGAGCATGATAATTTGACACAATCAAACGTTGTCTTTAACTAAACAATTATAAATATTCTAATTAATTACCATGTGAATAATATGTGAATGTATGTAATCAAGATAGAATTTTACACTCTCATATAGAGAGATATCAATGGACCCCTCGATATGATAAACTAATAATGGCCAAGTCTATGTGAATTGATATGATCAATGTCACTTGAATGTTTTCAGTTTACCTAAAGATTGAGAGTAGTACGATTGAACATTAAAGGTGGCTTTCCATGTCTTATGTTTAATCAAAGGATATCGCACGACAAAAGGATATGATATATGTTATTCATTAGGTTGTATCGATTTTGATATTCATGCTACTTGGATAGTCATAATGCCTTGCTAGAAACCGCTTATGACTTGTGTACCAAAATAGTTTTAGTTCATTACCAACGTTGCATGAACCTATTAGGCCACACACAAAGAACGACTTTGTACAATCTTAATTGGTATAGAGTAATGAATTTTATATGATAAAATTCATTACATAAAATCCCTTACGATTTGTTATATGATAACTTATCAATATAGGCGTATGTGTAATTTGCTTAAACTGCCTAAATACAATAGTTGTATTACGAATATGATTTTAAGTGAGGGCTTATCTACACATATAAATAGAGGGTACAACCCTAAAACGAAATAAGATTTTCATTTTTTTGCTATTTTCGAGTTCTCTAGATTTTTGGAGATAAAGAAAAATGTTTTCTATCTCTCTTAAGGCTAGCACTCTAAATTGTGGTCACCGTTCGTGAGTGGATTTTTGATAGAGGACAGGCGCTTGAACGTCTTGGAGATCGAACAATAAGAGAAGGAGATCATTGAGTAAGGTATGATTTACTTTTGTAGATCTAGTATAATGGAACCTATTTTCGATCCTATTAGGGTTTTTCAAAAATTGTTTTGAATTTTCCGCTGCGTATGAACCCCAAAACCCAACATGCCTTTCCTCAACACCGGGGGTTGTCCCACCTAAATGAATAAGGACATGGGGGAGACCTAATCTAGATAAGCTTTGTACAGGTTCGAATCCTTGAATTGGGAACAAGAAAGGAAATAAAAAAGCACCCAAGAGGAAAACTGGGGAAGATGATATGTCTACGATGAGAGATCCTAGTGGTTTTGAGTATGTACTAGCGGCGGATGATGCATATAGTTCGCGGAAGAAGTGAAGGCCAGTGAGGCCTAAAATCTATCGAACGTGTGGGGGTAACTAAAGGTGTATTATAATGGCCTAAGTCACTAATAGTGAATTTTTCCTTAAACGAGGGTCACCGACTTGTGACATGGCTTGATGACGGGTACACAATCTGACACTTGGCGCGAAGGCTGAGATGTATCCTATTTTTGAGTAATGGATGCCTAGGGTGTGTATATATGTAGATTATTAAATCATTGTCTATACTATCTATAGGCATCGAGACGCAAATAGGGACACGACTCGAGTTGCGTGCGAGCGTGAGTGAATTTTAATTAGAGCATATACACATTTATGTAACCAAATTAAGCATATTTGATTATTTAGAGTATAATTGTAACGACCTAAAATTTACTAATAGTAAATTAGTCCCTAATAAGGGTTATCGACCCAAGATGTTGTCGAGAAGCGGGTACATGGTTCGAATACTCGGTGTGAGGACCGAGAAATCTGTTAGTTTTAATGTGATGGATGCCTAGTGTGATGTATATGTGTGGATTTATTAAGTTACTCCTACTTCTACACAGATGTCGAGACGTGAGGACGTGCCAGCGTGGGACCGGGGTAGAGAGTGATGTGGTAATTTAATTCAAGATTAGTGTAGCTTAAATAGTGATATTAATGTGGCTATAGTTAGTTGTATCTATTAAATGTAACTTAAGTTAGTAATTTAAAACAATAGCCATGTAATGATCCTCGAGATACGTGTTGGACATCTAAAGACCAATTGAGTTCAAAATTGATGTTAGCTAGCATGAGATAGTGGAGAGTTAGTGGGACATGTGTTAGGTTGTAAACCATTAGATAATTCTGGAGATACATGTGTACTTAAAGATCAATGGCTAAGAATCAACCTTATCTTAATATATAAGATGGGATAAGATCAACTCATGCAACCATTCTCATTTCAATTACAAAACTTGTTAGAGAAGAAAACTTGTTGGAGAGGATTAAGGAGGAAGATCAGCAAGGTTTTGATGAAGTGGGTGTTGAGGAGTTGGAAATTAAGCTAGGAGTTCATGAAGTAGGTAATCCATTTACACTAGCTTAGTCAATTTGATGAATTCTTAATTAGATGATATGTAGGGATGTTTTCTGTTGTTATTGATGTCTTAGGGCTCTTGAGGTGTGTAAGAGGGTTTCCAAGGCATTGGGGTAGCCTATGTGTGGAGAAAACTCAGAATTCTAATTGCAAAATTCTGGGTTTTCCTGAATATAGCACACTAGGTAAGACAACTAGCACGCTAACTTCGGATAGCGCATCTGAGAAAACTTGGTAGCGCGCTAATCTAGTTATCCAACGCGCTAGGTGCTATGAGAGCCTAAAAAACTGAAATTTCTAAAGTTAAATTAAATACTATAAATAAATCTAATACCCTAGTTAAATGTATAAACACATTCAAAAACATATTATATGATATCAGGAACTTAAGGAAGTGTCTTGGGGGTTCAGATACAAGTTTTGAGGTATCGGGAGGCTGGAGTAAATAGGAAATTGGCGTGTTTGTAAGTAAACTTATTGAGATATTTATTTACATTTCATTCCTGTTTATTTGTTCATTTCCAATCATTTGGACTGATTTACCTATTGTACTCCAAATACCATGACATGTTTCCTCTGTCATTTCATGAGTTTCCTATCATAGTATTATTTGTTGATTGAGTTGTTTCATTGACTTTAAATCATATGCTATGTCTTTCTTGATTGTTGATGCACTTAGTCAAATGCAATAGCATGCTATTAGGTAGTGGTTTATAGTATTGTATATTTCATTTCCTTTGTGCATTATATATGCAATTGCTTTATTGGATTCCAAACCATGTCGTTCCTTGTAATATGAAATTAGTTCTTGTATCTAGGACCATTATATGATAGAGGTCCGACGGACATACAGGGTCACTAGACTTCTTGGGTGATCGGGATTTCTCTACTATCTTGCGCAACACACGGGGTATGGGACCCAGGGTTGTTGGCAAGTGCAACTTAGGTGACTTTACGAGTTATAAGACTCAAGGTTGTTGGCAAGTATATATCCCAGGTGATTGGCACTTAGGATAATTATAAGGGATTAGAGCATAGTTACGACCTTCACAAAGATGTAAATCACAATTCCATCCTTATACAGTGGAACAGGCATTGGGATAGGACTCCCGACCGACCGATCGTAGATCATAACTAGTTAGCTTAATGTCAGTTTAATTTCCTTTGTGCATTATATATGCAATTACTTTATTGGATTCCAAACCATGTCGTTCCTTGTAATATGAAAGTAGTTCTTGTATCTAGGACCATTCTATGATAGAGGTCCGACGGACATACAAGGTCACTAGACTTTTAGGGTGATCGAGATTTCTCTACTATCTTGCATAGCACACGGGGTATGGGACCCAGGGTTGTTGGCAAGTGCAATTTATGTGACTTTACGAGTTATAAGACTCAAGGTTGTTGGCAAGTATATATCCCAGGTGATTGGCACTTAGGATAATTATAAGGGATTAGAGCATAGTTACGACCTTCACAGAGATGTAGAGCACAATTCCATCCTTATACAGTGGAACAGGCATTGGGATAGGACTCCCGACCAACCGACCGACTAGATCATAACTACTTAGCTTAATGTCAGTTTCATATTGATTAGCTGGAGTATCTTATAGCATGATTTCCTTTCCACTTTAATTCCTATTATTATGTTTTCAGATACTTGTTGTATATTTTGGAAATGTGAATAAATGTCTCTCGAGTATTACTTTCTACATTACTATACTCACCATGCTTTTTATGACGGTGGGTGCAGATACTTCGAGTAGCAGACCAGGGAAGGAGAAGATCAAGGATTTGTGTTGAGCTGCCAGAGGAGAGTTTCTGCTACTTTTGTAGGTGATCATTTTGTGAATATATTACTTATGTCTTTTTGTATTACTTTAGGTTATATTTTGGGTTGAGAGACTAGACTTCCCTACTATTTCATGTATTACTTTAGTTTGTTTAATATGATCGTCTATTTACTTGATTTTCAAAGTAGGTTAAATGCTTATGCTAATTTATTAAGTCTTCGTTGATAATTACGATAATGATAATGCTCTCTTAATTAACTTTGATAATATTAAAATGAATGTTAACTAGTCGATGAGGTTAATGAGGTAAAAAGGCTTACTAATTCGTTGTTGGGTTCTACGTGGTATGGATTAGGGTTAATAACGAATTAAGCTGAGTGGTACACGGTTTGGGGAACTGGGTCTCCATAGGTGGTATCAGAGCCTAAGTTTAAAGAACTTTATGGTTTAAAGGCATTAAGATACCAACACAATTGGTATCGGAGCCTAAGGTTTATCAAGTTTAGGAGAGCCTAATTTTATAGAGCTTAGGTTATGGAATAAAGTTATTCTACAATGTGATACCAAAGTTACAATTGGTAACATAAGCCTAACTTTTGTAATAAGTAACAAATAAAATTTAAACAAGAAAATGAAAATTTTAGCTGTGGAAAACTAGATAATCCTTACCTAGAAACCATTAGTTGGAAAGCGAGCAAATGTGAATTGGGGATTGCTATGTGTAGACGTTATGTTTTATATGTATGTATAGGCAATATTTACCTAGTAGCTGATGTTGCGATTGCTATCAACATGCAGACTACGATGGCAGATCAGTGCGAGGATGGAGATGGTAGCAACATCGGTAGCCATCATATGGTTTCATTGAGGACTTCCAGAGGCTATCCGATAGAGTTGCGACACAGGGTCAACGATTGGTTGATTTCATGTCAGATATGATGATGCGTATGTCTACACTTGTACATACAATTCTACTATTATTACTTCAACTGCAGTACTACCGGCATCTAAGGCACACAATATTACGACTGATGATATAGAGTGTTGGACTAAAATAGTCACTGCTCAGGGACATAAGTTAACCGAGTACCTCAGTATTGTACGAGTACACTTGGTTGCACCAGTTATTCCCACCGAGCCTATTACGACATTGATTCCAGCATCGGAGACTCCGATTGTATTGACTACCACCACCACCGTACTACGAGCACCCGAGCTACCTGTAGTACCGATGGTATTTATTCCATCGGAGATGGTTTCTATGGTGGTACTAGTAGGGATTCCGGTTGAAGCTACACCAACATTGACGAGAAGCGTAGGAAGAGGAAGAGAGGCAAAAGATTGAAGAAGATGTCTGAAGGATTTAGTTCATCAATATTGGAGATACTAGTCACCACGATACTATCGTGCATACACGTTTCCCATTGGCACTTGCAATGGCTAGTAGATTACCATCCATATCTTCGGTTGTTATGGTTTTATATACTTTTATTCCTGACTTTACCAGTCGACCACCTCAGATAGTGCAATAACTGCAACAGTTTCAACAAGCTCAAAGTAGTAGAGACCAATATGAATAGGGACATGAACTATGACGACCCCTTCTCTAATCTAGGGCATCGCCTGGCCCGACCTCATAATTAAGCCCAAATCCTAGCCACATAGGACTTAACTACGTATTAGTCATCCTCTCTATCCAAATCTACTCGATACCTGTGTTTAGGATAAGTAAAACACATGTTACCTTACAATTGAATTTCAGAGTTAATTAAAACTTATTAATAGTTATAAAATTTTAGCGAAAGACTTAACATATTATGCAGATGAAATTATTATAAATCCTAAGTGTATGGAAACCATGAAACAATGATCACATGCATATATAATAAAGTGGCGAATATAAACAGTGTGATGGTCGTCATAAATCGGGGAACTAAACGTTGAACCAAATATATAACCCCAAAATATATAAAAAACATAGCTCTACAATACACCAAATATCAAAACCTACAAAACGTCGATGCAAATGTACGCCGCTGGCTTAGAGGTAGTCGATAATCTTCTTCTTGCCCGGCCTGCTCGTCGACGGCTTTACACCCACCGTTGTAAGAAGCCAGTGAGTACAAAAATAATAGCAATCCTCGTTGACATATTAATTCGCATTTCTAAAATAGACTAAATGGTATTTAAAATCATAAGTTAAATAAATAAAGACTAATACCATAAATATGCTAAGAAATACTATAGTTAAGCAAGTGAAACTAACACTAGGCTAAATAGTTATGATCTAAATCTGGTCGGCTGTGACATATGTCATTGAAGCTTTTAAAATCACTAAAGGACGTGCATGGTATTGCACAGTCTAATATCACTAGGGACTCTAACCCCGTGTATGGACAATCCCAGGGACTCTAACCCATGCGTCGCATCATAGTGGCGAGTGTCGACATCCCCAGGGCACTCTAACCCCTGTGTGCAGATCAACTCCAACATAGTGTAATGGACTCTAGATTCTATAACTACTTTATAATTCCAAAAAATTGACTCGTTAAGGATTCGAAGGATTGACTATGCTATAAAGCGCAATTCTCAAAGAGTACAAGTCCACATAATCATTCACAACCTCACAATCCCTAATAACATGCTATTTACACTATATTCACTGTGAAACAACAAGAAATTACATAAAGCACATGAATGGATTCAAAGGAACTCAATTCATCAAAATATCATGAAAATCAAGCTTAACAAGTGAGGAGTAACAAATAAGTTCATGATATGAGAGTAAAATGCTGGACATAGTCAATATAGACTACAACAAACAAGTTCAAACTGGATATGTAATGCAAATAAATAATCAATGGGTATACTCACCTCAAGCAATGTAAAGTTCTAGCTTTACCCACCTCTCGCACCTTAAATCTTGTTTCCAAACCCTCGAAACACTTCCCTAGATTCATGATATCATATAACATGTGTTTGAATGTGTTTAGACCATTACTTAGGGTATTATGCTTGTTTATAGTGTTTAAGAAAATTTAGAAAATTGCTGATTTTTATGCTGTCATGGCAATTAGCGCGCTAGTGGCCTCATTAGTGCGCTACCAAACTTTCTCTAGTGCTATTCAAAGTTATCGCCCTAGCTAATCTACCTAGCGCGCTATGTGCAGGAAAACCCAAAATTCTGTAACCAGAATTCTAAGTTTACTCCACACATAGGCTATACCAATGCCTTGGTCACTCCCATACACACCTCCAAAGCCCCAAGACATATACAACAACACAAAAATAGCTATACATACTATTAAATTCATAATTTAACCAATTTAAGCTAAATAAACTAGTGTAAGTAAATTACCTAGTAGATGTACACTAGCTTGATCAACTCCTACACCTTTAAAACATCAAACCCACCCACTGATTTTCTCCAATCTCTCTTCTTCTCCAGCAAGATTTCTTAGCTCCTAAGTTGTTAAAATGAGAATATTTGATTTGCATGTGTTGATTTTTAACTATATATATGAAATATATATGGTTGATTAATAGCCATTGATTTTCATGTGCACATGTATCTCGAGACTTATCTAATGGCACACACTTAGATACCTTTCCTACTTAACCCCACTATCTCATGCCAACTAACATCAATGTGTAACTTAATTGGTTTATAGATGTGTCAATACATATCTCTAGAAATATCATATGGCTATTGTTTTAAAATACTAACTTAGATACATTTTATTTATAATCAACCATAGCCACATTAAAACCACCATTTAAGCTACACTAAGCTCAAAATAAACTTACCACATCACTCTCTACCTCAGTCCCAAGTCGACACGCATCTCGAGGCATGTCCCTACTCACGTCTCAACACCTATACACGAGTAAGAGTGACATAATAATATACACATATATAATACACTAGCATTCATAAACAACAAATCTAACATATACCTCGGCTATCTCGCCTAGGTCAATGCACGTGTCATGGTGTAGGTCCCCACATCACGAATTGGTAATCCTGATTATGAATAATAAGCGAGATTAAAAATTTGGGCCTTGACAAATCTTTCCAACTTTGGGACTTTCGTCCTCATAATTAAGATTTAGGTTAGGATTAGTACTTGACTCGAAGAGGTTCAGAAACCTATCCATCATATAGTCTTCCCAGTCCCAAGTGAGTTTCATATCATCATGGAACTGCCACTTGACGAGAACCTTCAGGACTGACTTGTTCTCAACTTCTGTACCCTTTGATCTAGGATCTGAATAAGCTATTCCCAATAAGTAATAACATCGCTTAGGTCTATCTGACTAAAATTCATAGTCGGTTGAACACCTACTCTCGACTCAGCAAATTGAAGCATCGAAATATGAAAGACTAGATGAATCCTTGACATCTGTTGAGGCAGATACTCCTCCCAAGATCAGCCAAAACTCTAACACACAAGCCCGTAACATATCCCCGAGAACCTGAATCAATCTCTCAGTCTGCTTGTCAGTTAGAGGATGAAAAGCTATGTTGAACTGTAGGCGCGTACCATACTGCTCATGCATACTTCGTGACATCCAAGACGTATACATAGCATCTCTGTCAGACGTGATAGTCAATGGTACTCCGTCCAGCCCGATAATCTCTCTCTTGAATAGTAAAATCAGCTGATCAAACGTATAATGCGCGGCTATTGGTAGAAAATGAGCAAACTTCATCAATCTGTCTACGATCACCCATATAGAATCATATCTCACGGGGATCCTTGGCAATCCCCTCAAAAAATCCATAGAGATGTCATCCCACTTCCATCGAGGAATGGGAATAGCCTATAACAACCTTCCAGGTCTGCGATGCTCAACCTTCACTTATTAACATATTCCACAGTTCCTGATGAACTCAAGACACATCCGTTTTCATCCCAGGCCACCAAAAATGTCTCTTCATGTCATGATACATTTTGGTCCTTCCTAGATGGACGGTGAATCGGGAATGGTGTGACTCTTGAAGAATCTCATCTCTCAGCTCTAGCACTGACGATATCCACAGTCTGTTTTTGTATTTCAAACACCGCTCAAATGTCTCTGTCCAGTTAACACAATCTGCACTCCATGCCAACTCACTAAACCTCGGGTACAACCTGTCGATCCTCTAACCCTCTGACACTCTATGTGTAGACACAATCTGTATTCTCATCTATACACAAATCTTAATCCAAGTATACTTAAGAACCTCCAGTGAACATGTTGTCACCACTGCTTCAAGTAACCCATACTCATGCGTCGTGTGGCATCTGACAACCTCAACATCTTTAACCGATATCCTACTAAGATCATTTGCGACTACGTTGGCTTTTCCTGGGTAATACTCCACAGAAAAGTCATAATCCTTCAAATGCTCTAACCATTTGCGTTGTCTCATGTTCAGCTCATTCTATGTGAAGAGATACTTCAGACTCTTGTGATCAATAAAGAGTGTGAGTTTCTCTCCATACAGATAATGTTTCCATATCTTCAATGCAAAAACTACTACTGACAACTCCAAATCATGTGTAGGGTAGTTCTTCTCATGTACTTTCAACTGTTTGAAGGCGTAAGCTACCGTATTACTAGCCTGTATTAACACGCAACCTAGACCAACATTAGAAGCATCTGTATACACTGAGAATCCCTATCCAGCTTTTGGCAATACTAATACTAGCGCAATAGTAAACAATCTCTTCAACTGAGCAAATGCCTCATCTCATTCCTCAGACAAGTCAAATCTGATGTCGTTCTGGGTCAACCTAGTAATCGGTAAAGCGATATTTGAGAAATCCTTCAAACACCAGTGATAGTACCCTGCCAAACCCATAAAACTCCTTATCTCTGCTACTAACATCGGTGCCGACCAATCCATAATTGCTTAAATCTTGGTCGGATCCACTACTATCCTTGCTACTCCAACAGCATGCCCCAGAAACTTGCCATATACAAGGCAAAATTCACATTTGCTGAATATGACATAAAGTCTGTGCTCCCTGAAAGTCTGCAACGTCTCCCCGAGGAGCTGCTCGTGGTCCTATCTGGTCCTCGAATATATTAGTATATCATCAATGAAGACTATGATAAAGTGAACTAAAAGTGTCCATATCTCGTGCTAAAAGCTGTCTTGGACCTATCTTTATCTTTGATCCAAAGCTGATGATACCCTGATCGAAGGTCTATCTTAGAGAAAAATCGTGCTCCTCTTAGCTGATCAAATAAATCATGGATCCTTTGTAGTGGATACTTGTTCTTGACTGTGACTTTGTTCAACTATCTGTAGTCGATACGCAGTCTCAAAATACTATCATTATTCTTCACATAAAGGACAGGTGCTCCCCAATGGTGACATAGCTGGTGTTATGAATCCCTTATGTCCCTAGTTCCTGAAGCTGCGTTTTCAACTCCTTAAACTCTCACGATGCCATGCGGTACGATAGTATAAAAATTGGTCAGGTGTGCGACACCAACTCAATAATATAATCAACCTCTAGCGGCGGTGCTAGACTAGGTAAATCCTCTGGAAACACATATGGAAACACTCTAACAATCAGTATATCCTCAAGTCTAGGTCCCCGACTCTCTACTACTGTGTATAGTGCAATCAATGCCTACATCTCCTCTCTAGTCTCAAGTCTACCTCTCGTACCTACTGTCCTCGCTGAACTACCTCTATAGGTGAATGTCGGACGCCTTAGGATCTCAGATATCACTATCTTACCAAAACACTTGATATGAGCGTGATATGCTGATAACCAATTCATCCTTAAAATTGCGTCACACTCTAAAAACTCTAAGACTCTGAAGTCAACAAGTAACTCTACCCCACTTATCTTGACTGGAAATCCCTCGAAAATACTATTAGGGTAAACCCTATCCCTAGCTGCGGTACTTAAAGTCAAGTGTACATTAAGCCTAATAAGTGTCAACCCTATGATGACTACCATGCGACCATCAATGAATGAAACAATAGAATCAGAATCAAACAATATATAAGCATCTCTACTGGAAATATAAATCGTACCCTCAATGAGATCTCGTGTCACCCCAAGATCTGGTTGTGCTACTGCGTGGACTCTCTCTGGCCTGTTGTAGATAAGCTGCAACTGGCTATATGCACTCTTTGGACATGTGACCCACCTGACCACATCTCCAACACATGAGGGGTCCATGTTGACCAAATAATTGTCTTTGTCCCTGATCATACTAGACCTATAATAGTGGTTGCCTCTGCCTTTGCCTAAAATCTCATCCTCTACCTCGGCCTCTACCCTATTGCTGCTACTATCAGGGGGCTGGTGGTGCTGGTAATGCCTGCCTAGTGGAACATGGTAATGGAGTTCTGCTATAAGTGTCATGTGCAGGGCTGATAGTAGTGCATATGCCACTGGATATACGTGCGCTTCCTGTGCTTCGCCTATCTAAAACCATCTATCTCCTCTCCTATGTCTCTTACCCCTCTATCATCTCTTCTCATAATAACATCCTCTTCGGTAACTCAACACGTCCATCCTCCTCTCTACCCAACACATATGTCTCACAAGAGAGGGCCCACTCATATATCTCCTGAAGAGATCTTGCTCTGGTGCTCACAACTAATTGTGCAATATCCCGTCTCTAACCATTACCGAAATAGTAGGCGTTATCAGCATCATTCGTAACCAAGTCCTTAACAAACTATTTGAGATAGCCATTTTAACCCTATAACTCATCACTGTCTGCCCTCAGCTTGTCTCAGCGCCATAATCTTCTTCTTCATTCTCTTCGCTATCGACGCTAGAAAGTATTGCTTCAAAAACTCCTTCTTGAAGTCATCACATAAAGTAAAACTGCATCTCGCTCGCTACTGTAGTCCTCCACCAGACATCTGCACCTTCTCTAGGGTGTAGTAAGAGAGAATGGGCTGTAACCTGTCCTCAACGCCCAACAGTAGATGTAACTTCTCACACAAAAGAATCCACCACTTGATCTTCTCATGATCTCAGTTCTCCAATAAAGAATATTGTCCCAAGCTTGATGAACTCCTTCACTTGCTTGGTGTCCCTCGAAGATCCTCTAGTCTCAGAAGATGTAGGTATAGGAATGGGCGTGTCCCTAGTTATAGCTGTCTCCAGTACAATCACTATCGCTAACTCCGGTGGATGTGTTGCTATGAGGTCTATATGTGATGTGGCACTATGGTGTAGGTGCTTGAGGTCTTGAAGTAGTAGTGCCTAGTAGAGTCTGAGTCCTAGTAGTATGGGGTGTAATCGTAGTAGTATGAGTGGTGGGGAGGGCAGGTGTGATAACCATCATATGCTCTCTCACGAAGGTGATGAAATCAGCTAGCTGTGGCCATTGAGCCGCTACACGGTCAGACAACCTCTGATAGTCATCTGCTAAAGTAGTAGAAGGTTGATTGCCACTATCTCCAGTGTCTCCGCCAATGTGTTTGTCTGCCATCGATGTTTGTTGATAGGTAGCGAACGGGAATCACCTACTACGTGGCGTAATTCGTATTTATATACATATAAAATGTAACATATAAAAAAATATCCCCCAGCTCACTTATTTCACTTCCCAACTAATAATTTCTAGGCCATGGTCATATGATTTCCACATCTAAGATTTGTGTTTTATTCAAGTTTGTGTTTTACTTTAGAAAACATTGTCTCTGATACCAACCGTGACGACCTCTTCTCTAATCTAGGCACCGCCCAACTTAATCCCGTAATTAAGTCTAAATCCTAGCCACATAGGACTTAACTACATATTAGTCAGCCTCTCTATCCAAATCTACTCGATACTTGCGTTTAGGATAAGTAAAACACATGTTATCTTACAATTAAATTTCAGAGTTCATTAAAACTTATTCATAATTATAAAATTTTAGCGGAAGACTTAACATATTATGCGGAAGCAATTATTATAAATCCTTAGAGTGTGGAAACCAGGAAACAACGATCACATGCATATACAATAAATGGCGAATATAAATAGTGTGATGGTCATCATAAGTCGAGGAACTAAATGCTCAACCCAATATACAACCCCAAAATGTATAAAAAACATAACTATATAATACACCAAATATCAAAACCTACAAAATGTCGATGTAGATGTATGCCGGTGGCCTAGAGGTAGTCGCCAATCTTCTCCTCGCCTAGCTTGCTCGTCGACGGCTCTCCGCCCACTGTCATAAAAAGGACGATAAGTACAAAAAGTAAATGTAATCCCAGTTGAAATATTCATTCACATTTCCAAAACAAACTAAATGGTATTTAAAAACATAAGTTAAATAAAGAAAGACTAATACCATAAATATGCTAAGAAATACCACAGTTAAACAAGTAAAACTGACACTAAGGTAAATAGTTATGATCTAGATCCGGTCAGCTGTGATATACGTCAGTGAACCTTTTAAAGCCACTAAAGGATGTGCGTGGTATCGCACGGTCTAATATCATTAGGGACTCTAACCCAATGTCACCAGGGACTCTAACCCTGTGTATTGATAACCCCAAGGACATTAACCGTGTATGTCGCATCATAGTGGCGAGTGCCGACATCCCTAAGGTCTCTAACCCCATGTGCCGAATAACTCCAACATAGTGTAATGGACTCTAGATTCTATAACTACTTTATAATTCCAAAAAATTTACTCGTTAAGGATTTCAAAGATTGGCTATGCTACGAAACGCAATTCTCAAAAAGTACAAGTCCACAAAGTCATTCACAACCTCACAATCCCTAATAGCATGCTATTAACACTATATTCATTGTGAAACAACATGAAATGACATAAAGAACATGGATGGATTCGAAGGAACTCAATTCATCAAAATATCATGAAAATCAAGCTCAACAAGTGAGGAGTAACAAATAAGTTCATGATATGAGAGTACAATGCTAGACATAGTCAATATAAACTACAACAAACAAGTTCAAAATGGATTTCAAATGCAAATAAATAATCAACGGGTATACTCACCTCAAGCAATGTAAAGTTCTAGCTTTATCGACTTCTCAACACCCCGAAATCTCGTTTCCAAACCCCGAGACACTTCTTTAGGTTCATAATATCATATAACATATTTTTGAATGTGTTTAGACATTTACTTAAGGTATTAGACTTATTTATAGTGTTTAATCAAATTTAAAAAATTGTAGATTTTTATGCTGTCATGGCAATTAGCGGGCTGGGTGCCTTGATTAGCGTGCTAGTGGCCTCATTAGTGCACTACCAAACTTTCTCTAGTGCGCTACTCGAAGTTAGCGCGCTAGCTGATCTACCTAGCGCGCTTTATGCAGGAAAACCCATAATTCTACAATAAGAAGCGACTAGAATTCATATTTTAGTCCACACATAGGCTACACCAATGCCTTCGGCACTCCCATACACACCTCTAAAGCACAAAGACATCGACAACAATACAAAATAGCTATACATACCATTAAATTCACAATTTAACCAATTTAAGCTAAATAAACTAGTGTAAGTAAATTATCTAGTAGATGTACAGTAGCTTGACCAACTCCTACACCTTCTAAAGATCAAACCTACTGATTTTCTCCAATTTCTCTTCCTCTCCAGCAAGATTTCTTAGCTCATAAGTTGTTAAAATGAAAATATTTGATTTGCATGTGTCGATCTCTAACTATATATATGAAATGGATATGGTTGATTAATAGCCATTGATTATCATGTGCACACGTATCTCGAGACTTATCTAATGGCGTACACTTAGACACATTTCCCACTTACCTCTATTATCTCATGCCAACTAACACCAATGTGTGACTTAATTGGTTTCTAGATGTGTCAATACATATTTCTAGAAATATTACAAGGTTATTATTTTAAAATGCTAACTTAGATACATTTAATTTATAATCAATCATAGCCACATTAAAGCCACCAATTACGCTACACTAAGCTTAAAATGAACTTACCACATCATTCTCTACCCCGGTCCCACGTCAGCACGCATTTCGAGGCACATCCCCATTCATGTCTTGACACCTATACATGAGGAAAGGTGACATAATAGTTTACACATACAATAAACTAAGCATTCACCACAACAAATATAACATATACCTCATACATCTTGCCTCGGCCAATGTAAGTATGACGATGTGGGTCCTACATCACGGGTCGGTAATCTTGATTATGGATAATAAACGAGATTAAAAATTTGGGCCCTTCCAAATCTTCCTAACTAATGGAAATTTCTTCATCGAAATTAAGACTTAGGTTAGGATTAATACCTAACTCCAAGAGGTACGAAAACCTTTCCATCATATAGTATTCCTACTCCCAAGTGAGTTCTGTATCATCATGGAACTACTAGTTGACGAGAACCTTTGGGACTGACTTGTTCCTCAATTGTTGTAACCTTCGATCTAGGATCTCAATAGGCTGCTCCTCATAAGTAATATAATCGCTCAGGTCTATCTGATTCAAATCCATAGTCAGTCGAACGCCTGTTCTCGACTCAGCTAATCGAAACATCAAAATATGAAAGATTAGATGAATCCTTGACATCTATGGAGGCAGCTCTAGCTCGTATGCAACTTTCCTATAGTCTATTTTTGTATCTTAGACATTGATCAGACATCTCTATCTAATTAACACAATATGTACTCTGCACCAACTAACTATACCTCGGGTACAACCTACCGATCTTCTGACCCTTTCACTCTCTCTGTATAGATATAGTTTATACTCTCAATATTCACAAATATTAATCCAAGTACCTTTAGGAACCTCCGATTAATATGCTATCAATGCTGCCTCAAGTAACTCATACTCATACGTCGTGTGGCATCATACATCCTTAGCATCTATAATCGGTATCCTACTTAGCGCATCTGCGACTAAGTTGGCTTTTCCTGGGTGATACTCCACAGAAAAGTAGTAGTCCTTTAGAATCTCTAACCATTTGCGTTGTCTCATATTCAGCTCCTTCTATATGAAGAGATACTTAAGATTCTTGTGATCAGTAAATAGTGTGAATTTCTCTCCATACAGATAATGTATCCATATCTTTAGTGCAAACACTAATACTGCCAACTCCAAATCATGTGTGGGGTAGTTCTTTTCTGGTACATTCAACTTTGGAGGCGTAAGCTATCGTACTACTACCCTGTATCAACATACAACCCAAACCCATATTAGAAGCATCTGTGTACACCAAGAATCCATGTCTAGCCTCTAGCAATGTTAATACTGGCATAGTAGTAAACAATATCTTCAACTAAGAAAATGCCTCCTCACATTCCTCAAACTAGTCAAATCTGACGTCCTTTTGGGTCACCCTAGTAATTAGTGAAGGGATCTTAGAGAAATCCTTCACAAATTGGCGATAGTACTCTGCCAAACCCAGAAAACTCGTGATCTTTGTCACTGACGTCGATGTCGGCCAATCCATAATTGCCTGAATCTTAGCCTGATCCACTACTATCCCTACTGCTCCAACAACATGCCCAAAAAACTTGACCTCTGAAAACCAAAATTCATATTTGCTGAACTTGGCATATAGTTTGTGCTCCCTCAAAGTCTGCAACGTCTCCCTGAGGTGCTGCTTGTGG
This sequence comes from Stephania cephalantha, assembly GCA_039657325.1. Lineage (NCBI taxonomy): Eukaryota > Viridiplantae > Streptophyta > Magnoliopsida > Ranunculales > Menispermaceae > Stephania > Stephania cephalantha. Next base: position 19,436,087 of record CM077577.1, read on the forward strand.
TCCTCACTGGTCCTCGAATATATTAGTATATCATCAATTAAGACTATCATGAAGCGGTCAAGAAATGATCTAAACACCCGATGCATCAAATCCATAAACATTGCAGGGTCATTGGTCAACCCAAATGGCATGATTGTGAACTGAAAGTGTCCATATCTCGTGCTAAAATTTGTCTAAGACATTTCCTCATCGCTGATCGTAAGCAAATGATACCCTGATCGCAGGTCTATCTTGGAAAAAAATTGTGCTCCTTTCAGCTGATTAAATAAATTGTCGATTTTCGGTAGTGGATACTTGTTCCTGTAGTGACTTTGTTCAACTATCTGTAATCGATACACAGTCTCAAAGTACTATCCTTATTCTTCACAAAAAAGATGGTGCTCCCCATGACGACATAGAGGATGTGATGAATCCCTTATATCCCTAGTCCTAAAGCTACGTCTTCAATTCCTCTATCTCTCGCGGTGCCAAGCGGTATGGCGGTATGGAAATTGATCTGGTTTTCGATACGAACTCAATAATAAAATCAACCTCTCGTGGAGGCGGTAGACTAGGTAAATCCTGTGGAAACATATCTGGAAACTCTCTAACAATCGATATATCCTTAAGTCTAGGTCTCTAACTCTCTAATATTGTGTATAGTGCAATCAATGTCTCCATCTCTTCTCTAGTCGCAGGTCGACCTCTCGTACCTATTGTCCTCGATGAACTACCTCTATAGGTGAATATCAAATGCCCTGGGATCTCAGATATCATTGTCTTACTGAAACAATTGATATGGGCATGATATGCGATAGCCAATCCATCCCAAAAATCGCGTCAAAATCTAAAAACTCGAAGACTCTAAAGTCAATAGGTAACTCTACCCTACCTATCTCGATTGGACATCCCTCAATTAAACTATTAGGGTAAACCCTATTCCCAGTTGCGATGCTCAAAATAAAGTGTACATTAAGCCTAACAAGTGTCAACCCTAGGATGTCTACTATCCGACCATCAATGAATGAAATAGTAGAACCAGAATCAAACAGTACCTAAGCATCTCCATTGGAAAAAGAAATCATACCCTCAATGAGATCTCATGTAACCTCGGGATCTGGAAACGCTACCACGTGGGCTCCCTCTTTTCCCCGCTATAAATAGGCTGCCGCTGGTTGTGTGCACTCTTTGGACATGTGCCCCACTTAATCGCATCTCCTACATATGAGGGGTCCATGCTGACCGAATTGCTGTCTCTGTCCCAAATCATACTGGACCTTTCCCAATGCATGCCTTTGCCCCTGTTTAAAATCTTAGCCTCTACCTCGGCTTCCACCCTGCTGCTGCTTTTGCAGTCGGGGTGCTGGTTGTGCTAGTAATTCTTGCCTAGCAGGAGGGGGTAAGGGAGGTCTGCCATAGGTTTCATGCGTGGGGGCTGGTGGCGGTGCATGTGCCATTGGATGTACGTACACACCCTGTGCTCTGTCTCTCTAAAACTGTCAATCTCTTCCCCCTTTCTCTTACCGCTTTGTCCTCTTTGCTCATAATCACCTCCTCTCTTCAGTAACTCAACACGTCCATCCTCCTATCTACCCAACTCATATGTCTCATAAAAGAGGGCCCGCTCATATATCTCTTTAAGAGATCTGGTTTTGGTGCTTACAACTGATCGTGCAATATCTCTTCTCAAACCATCGCTGAAATAGTAGGCATCATTAGCATCATTCGTAACCAAGTCCCCAACAAACTATCTGAGATAGCCATATCTGCCCTTATAAATCATCATTGTCTTGCCCTCAGCCTGTTTTAGTGCCATAAAATTTTTCTTCATTCTCTTCACCATCGACGATAGAAAGTATTGCTTGAAAAACTCATTCTTGAAGTCATCCCACGAGGTAAAACTACCTCTGCTTGCTACTGTAGTCCTCCGCGAGACTTCTGCACCCTTCTCTAAGGTTTAGTAAGAAAGAATGGGCTGTAACCTATCCTAACCGCCCAACAATAAATGTAATTTCTCCTGTGAGAGAATCCACTGCTCGCTCTTCTCATGGTCTCTCTCTCCATCAAAGAATACTGGCCTAAGCTTAATGAACTCCTTCACCAGCTTGGCTTCCTTCGATAATCCTGTAGTCTTAGAAAATGTAGGGGTAGGAGTGGGCGTGTCACCAGCTGTAGCTATCTCTAGGGTAACTCCGATGGATGTGTTGTTGTGGGGTCTACATGTGGCTGTGGCACTGGTGGTGTAGGTGCTCGAGGACTTGAAGTAGTAGTGCCTAGTACAGTCTATGTCCTAGTAGTTTGGGGTGTAACTAGAGTAGTGTGAGTGGCGAGGAGGGCTGGTGTGATAGCCGCTATATGCTCTCTCACGAAGGTGATGAAATCGGCTAGCTGCTGCCCCTGAGCCGCTACACGGTCAGACAACCTCTTATAGTCACCTGTTGAGGTAGTAGAAGCCTGACTACTGCCAGCTCTAGTATCTTTGCCATCACGTGTATCTGCCATCGACGTCTACAGATAGGTAGCGAACGCGAATCGGCTACTACGTGGCGTAACTCGTATTTATATACATATAGAATGTGACATATAAATAAAATATCCCCTAGCTAACTTATTTCACTTCCCAACTAATAGTTCTTAGGCAAATATCATTTGGTTTCCACATATAAGATTTGTGTTTTATTCAAGTTTGTGTTTTACTTTTAGAAAACATTGTCTCTAATACCAACTGTGACGGCTCCTTCTCTAATCTAGCGCAGCGCTCGGCCTAATCTCATAATTAAGCCCAAATCCTAGTCACAGGACTTAACTATGTATTAGTCAGCCTCTCTATCCAAATCTACTCGATACTTGTGTTTAGGATAAATAAAACACATGTTACCTTACAATTGAATTTCAAAGTTAATTAAAACTTATTAATAGTTATAAAATTTTAGCGGAAGACTTCACATATTATGCGAAAACCATTATTATAAATCCTAAGTGTGTGGAAATCAGGAGATAACGATTACATGCATATATAATAAAATGGCGAATATAAACTGTGTGATGGTCATCATAAGCCGGTGAACTAAATGCTCAACCCAATATATGACCCCAAAATGTATAAAAAACATAACTGTATAATACACCCTATACCAAAACCTACAAAATGTGAATGAAGATGTACGCCACTGGCTTAGAGGTAGTCACCAATTTTCTCTGGTCAGCCTCCTCATCGACAGATTTGAACCCACCGTCATAAAAAGGACAGTGAGTACAAAAAGTGTCAATAATACTCGTTGACATATTCATTCACATTTCCAAAACAAACTAAATGGTATTTAAAAGCATAAGTTAAATAAAGAAAAACTAATACCAAAAATATGCTATGAAATACCACGGTTAAGCAAGTGAAACTAACACTAAGCTAAATAGTTATGATCTAGATTCGGTCGGACGTGATATACGTCAGTGAAGCCTTTAAAACCACTAAATGACGTGTGTGCTATCGCACAATATAATATCACAAGGGACTCTAACCCTAATGTCACCAGGGACTCTAACCCCGTGTATTGACAACCCAAAGGACTCTAACCTCGTGTGTCGCATCATAATGGCGAGTGTCGACATCCCTAGGGACTCTAACCCCGTGTGCCGATAAACTCCAACATAGTGCAATGGAATCTAGATTCTATAACTACTTTATAATTCCAAGAAATTGGCTCGTTAAAGATTCCAAGGATTGGCTATGCTACAAAGCGCAATTCTAAAAGAGAACAAGTCCACAAAGTCATTCATTACCTAAGAATCCCTAATAGCATGCCGTTTACACTATATTCATTGTGAAATAGCAAGAAATGACGTAAAGCACATGGATGGATTCAAAGTAATTCAATTAATCAAAAATATCATGAAAATCAAGCTCAACAAGTGAGGAGTAACAAATAAGTTCATGATATGAGAGTATAATGCTGAACATAGTCAATATAGACTACAATAAACAAGTACAAACTGAATATGAAATGCAAATATATAATCAACGGGTATACTAACCTTAAGAAATGTAAAGTCCTAGCTTTACCGAACTCTCGACACCCTAAATCTTTTTTCCAAACACCCGAGACACTTCCCTAGGTTCTTGATATCATATAACATGTTTTTAAATGTGTTTAGACCTTTACTTAGGTATTAGGCTTTTTATAGTGTTTAAGAAAATTTAGAAAATTGCAGATTTTTATGTTGTCATGGCAATTAGCATGCTGGGTGCCTATTAGTGCGCTACCAAACTTTCTTTAGCGCGCTACTTGAAGTTAGCGCGCTAGCAGATCTGCCAAGCGTGCTATGTCCAGGAAAACCCAGAATTCTGCAACCAGAATTCTGAACTTACTCCACACATAGGCTACACCAATGCCTTGGGCATTCCCATACACACCTCAGAGCCCCAAGACATCAACAACAACCTAAAAATAGCTATACATACCATTAAATTCATAATTTAACAAATTGAAGCTAAATAAACTAGTGTAAGTAAATTACCTTATAGATGTACACTAGTTTGATCAACTCCTACACCTTCTAAACATCAAACCCACTGATTTTCTCCAATTTCTCTTCTTCTCCAACAAGATTTTTTAGCTCCTAAGTTGTTTAAATGAGAATATTTGATTTTCATTTGTTGATATCTAACTATATATATTAAATGGATATGGTTGATTAATAGACATTGATCTTCATGTGACACGTATCTCGAGACTTATCTTATGGCACACACTTAGACACATTTCCCACTTACCTCCACTATCTCATGCCCTCTAACACTAATGTGTGACTTAATTGGTTTCTAGATGTGTCAATACATATCTCTAGAAATATCATATAGTTATTTTTTAAAATGTTAACTTAGATACATTTTATTTATAATCAACCATAGCCACATTAAAGCAACCATTTAAGCTACACTAAGCTCAAAATGAACTTACCACATTACTCTCTACCCTGGCCCTTCATTGACATACATCTCGAGGCATGTCACCACTCACGTCTCGACACTTATACATGAGTAGGAGTGACATAATAGTCTACACATATATAATACACTAAGCATTCATCATAATAAATCTAACATATACCTCGGCCATCTCGCCTCAATTAATGCACGTATCACAATGTGGGTCTCATGTCATGAGTCGGTAATCCTGATTACGGATAATAAACGAGATTAGAAATTTTGGCTGTGACAGAGCAAAAACTCACTGTAGCATCCCCTAACCTAATTGGAGCATACCCGACTGAAACCTTAATTAACCAGATTACCCTTATCAGACTTAACTAGAGCCAACAGCCTACCACCTTCACCTGATAAGCACTACGTATATCGAATATCAAAATAAAACAATTAATAAACGCAGCGAAAATTAAAAAAAAAACCTTTTTCGATAATCCAATCCACGATATACAATATTAAATCAAACTGGAATAACCCTCGGTTATATAAATCACCCATCCATTTTGATATTACAAAACTGTAATTCAATACAAATATATAATACAAGAGAGAGTCATCACATCGAAGAGAAGATTAAGACTCGTATATCTTCTCCATCCCGTAGTCGTAGCGCTCGTCGGTTATCCTGTAATGTTAATTGGGGTGAGCACTCCAACTTGCTAGTAAGTAAGGATTCACATAACCATCAACATTCCATATAATATTCAAGAACATTATGCAATAACAATATGCACCAATGTTAACTAATAAGAATATGGAAAGCATATAAATCAATATATAACGGAAGCAAAGCAAATGTCATTGACTATTACACTATGATCCCCATTTTATTTATAAAACTATGGTCGATTACCCACCAAGCGCCATTAATGCGATTGATAGACCAACACATTGCGCATATGTGCTCTCTAGCCCATCAATTAATGTATAATGGTTCTATCCCAAACCCCCTCGTATGTATGTAATCCACACAACCTATCAAATTTAGCAGGAGTTATATATAGGCTGGGAAGGGAACCAATCTCCTATAAAACTATTCTCAAAATTAGGAGTTATAGCATGGTCACATTACACACTGTTTTTCATTTTTAAAAAACCATAACAGTGTACATAATCAACCATTCCATTGCAACAATTACATGAGCTATATATATACTAAAAATAGCTAGCATCATTGATAAATAAGCGAATTCGTACTTACCTTGGGTTTAGTCTCCGTTACCAAAACACCCTAAGTTTTCGGTCATCTCACACTTCCTCGGTGTTCCTCAACCTATCACCAATCATTTGGGATCAATATAGGTTCAATATACTATAACTAGAACCCTTAAATTGGTCCCTATTCCTTTAGAAATTCTATGAAAAACACAGCAGACTTGTTGTCTTCAGGGGTAGGAGCGCGCTTCCTTACTTGGCGGGGCGCGCTCTAGCAGCTGGGTTCATCTTCATCGATGAAGGGAGTGTGCTCTTCTATAAAGTGGAGTGCGCTCCACCTTGCACTGTCTGGATATTGAGTAGGGCAGCAGCCACTGTTCCATCACCAATTCGTTCCAAAAACATCTAAAATACTCCCAAATGGTCATGAAGGACCTCCAATGAGGTTATAAACCAATTCCAAACATCAAATACTATAACTCACAAAGATTTGATCATCACCATGAATTTGAACATCAACAAACTCAAAAACAAAATCACCATAGTGATGATCGCTAGCTTTTGATTCACTTATGCTCCTCAATTCACGTTAGTTCAGCTCCTCGGATCAACCTCCTTTGAACTGAATCGAACCGAACCCTCCCTCGAATTCTCTCGAATAATCGATGAGATAATGATCGAATTTTTATTTTTATATATAGATTTCTTCGAGATATTCATCGTGCTATCTCGAGAGTGATCACGTGGTTGATACGTTAAAGTGACACTCCTTAAAATAACATGAATCTTGACATATCAAGCACTTACGCTTCTTTCGAGACGATCAAATGATCCATAGATTTCCATTATTCTTTTATTTTCCATATATATATATTTATATGTCTAAAAACATATAAATATATATTTCTCGTGTATTATTCACCAATAAACTCACCGAACGCACCTAAAAGTGTCTTTGAGCGTGCACATTCATGCCACACATACGTCATGCAAACACACACACGCTAATCGAGGTACGCCAAACTAAACTACGAGTCTAACTTGGGTTAATTAGGATTTGGATTAGTACTAATTTCGAGCTTACGATAACAGGTCATTACGCTCACTCCGAGATTTATTGATTTGATGGAGTAAATGAGACATGTGACGTGCTACAGATGTGGTAAGGAGGAATAGATCATGAGTTGTGGTCCACAGTCAGGGAGTAGATTTCCCATACCACCACAGATTGGATTAGTACTATCATTATCGCAGATTCAATAGACGTTAGGTGATAGTGGCCGAGATGCACTGAGGCGAGACGGAATCTGACCACAATTGCAGAGCGGAGGAGATTACCTACATGTCATAGATGTCGTCGGATTAAACACATAGCTTAATAGTGTCCATAATCTATAGATGTTCTTCTGTCAGAGATAGAAAGTATGGTTGGAGATAGTGGCATTAGTCCACAAAGATAGAGATTAACGCATAGTCAAGCGATCTTGACATCACCGAGAAGACAGCCAGCATGGTAACAGATGTGAACAGACTAGACATATGGTTAGACGATGTCCACAACGACTATCAACAATCTACCATGCAGCCACATGCTAGACGTGGAACTCACATGGAAACAGAGTCAGACTTAGAGATGGCACACGACCCTGGTAAGGGTACGTATTTAATTATTATTTTAAGTATGCACTATTTGACTTAGGTAATAGTAGCAGTACTAGTGACGGAGAATTAAAATTGATCACTTGACTGACAAGAATGACTCGAACCAGTTCATATCACATGAGTTAGTAAAATAATAAAAGTAGTGTTGCCTTATAAGCACACTAAAAACTTTCGTAAAGAAGATTATGCCTAGTAAGATTTCTCCTGAGTACTATGAACAAAGTGTCATATATTGTAATAATGTAAATATGTAACTGAGCTTAGACTTACCCATAATAATAATTAAACCCAGGATATATGGATAGGGGATCCACCTGTGGTAAATGGGGAAACACAAACTTTGGGGCTAATATCATTTGAAATTTTGGCTAGGGTAATTATTGAGAGAGTGAAATAAAAATAAATTTAAAAGGTGAAAAAAACTAAAAGTTAACTAATGAGTGACTTTATTTTAAAAAATGAGATGAAGTTGTGAGATTAAGTTTACGATTAATTTTAATTTCGAGGACAAAATTTCTATTAGTTGGAAAGACTGTAACGCCCAAAATTTGCTAATAATAAATTAGTCCCTAATCAGGGTTAGCAACCCGAGACATGGCCGAGAGAGGTTACATGGTCCGAATACTCGGTGTGAGGACTGAGAAATGTGTTAGTTTTGATGTGATAGATGCCTAGTGAGATGTATATGTGTATATTTATTAAGTCACTCCTACTTGTACATAAATGTCGATATGTGAGCGGGAACACGTCTTAAGATGCGTGTCGACGTGGGACTGGGGTAGAAAGTGATGTGGTAATTTTATTTAAGCTTAGTGTAGCTTAAATAGTGATATTAATGTGACTATAGTTAGTTATATATTAAATGTAACCTAAGTTAGTAATTTAAAACAATAGCCATGTGATGATCCTTAAGATACATGTTGGCACATTTAAAGACCAATTGAGTTCAAAATTGATGTTAGCTTGCATGAGATAATGGAGAGTTAGTAGGACATGTGTTAAGTTGTAAACCATTAGATAAGTCTCGAAATATGTGTGTATTTAAAGATCAATGGCTAGGAATCAAGCTTATTTGAATATATAGGATGGAATCAGATCAAATCATGCAACCATTCTCATTTCAAATACTAAAATTGTTAGAGAAGAAAACTTGCTGGAAAGGATTGAGGAGGAAGATCAGAAAGGTTTCGATGAAATGGGTGTTGAGGAGTTGGAGATCAAGCTAGGAGTTAATGAAGTAGGTAATTCACTTACACTAGCTTAGTCAATTTGATGAATTCATGAATTAAATGATATGTAGGACTATTTTTCTATTGTTGTTGATGTATTTGGGCTTTAGAGGTGTGTAAAAAGGTTTCCAAGGCATTAGGGTAGCCTATGTGTGGAGAAAACTCAGAATTTTAACTGCGGAATTTTAGGTTTTCCTGCACATAGCGCTAGGTAGGACAACAACCATGCTAACTTTGTATAACACGCTAGAGAAAACTTGTAGTGCGCTGATGAAGCCACTAGTGCGCTAATCCAGTTACCCAGTGCGCTAATCCAGTTACCCAGTGCGCTAGGTGCTATGACACCCTAAAAATCTGAAATTTCTAAAGTTAACTTAAATAATATAAACAAGTATAATACCCTAATTAAAGGTCTAAATACATTCAAAAACATGTTATATGATATCAAGAACTTAGGCAAGTGGCTCGGGAGTTCGGATACAAATTTTAAGGTATCAAGAGGCCGGAGTAGCTAAGAAATTGGCGTGTTTGTAAGTAAACTGATTGAGATATTTATTTACATTTCATTCTTATTTATTTGTTCATTTCCAGTTATTTAGACTGATTTACCTATTGTACTCCAAATACCATGACTTGTTTCATATCTCATTTCATTATCATGGTATTATTTGTTGATTGAGTTATTTCATTGACTCTAAATCATGTTCTATGTCTTTCTTGATTATTGATGCACTTAGTCAAATGAAATAGCATGCTATTAGGTAGTGGTTTATAGTATTGTATATTCCATTTCCTTTGTGCATTAGATATGCAATTGCTTTGTTGGATTCCAAAACCATTTCATTCATTGTAATATGAAAGTAGTTCTTGTATCTAGGACCATTCTATGATAGAGGTCCGACGGACATACGGAGGTCACTAGAGTTCCAGGGTGATCGGGATCTCTCCACTATCTTGCTCAGCACGCGGGGTATGGGACCCGGGGTTATTGGCAAGTACAACTTTGGTAACTTCACGAGTTATAAGACTCGGCGTTGTTGGCAAGTATACATCCCAGGTGATTGGCACTTTGGATGATTATAAAGGCGTAGAGCATAGTTTTGACCTTCTCATAGATGTAGAGCATAGCTCCGTCCTTCTAAAGTGGAGCAGGTATTGGGATAGGACTCTTAGTCGACCGACCCTATATCAAAACTACTTAGCCTAGTGTCAGCTTCATATTGATTAGCTGGAGAATCTTATAACATGATTTCCTTTCCGCTTTAATTCCTATTATTATGCTTTTTAGATACTTGTTGTATATTTTGGAAATGTGAATACATGTATCTCAGTGTTACTTTCTACATTACTGTACTCATCATCCTTTTTATGACGGTTGGTGCAGATACTTCGAGTAGGAGACCATGGAAGGAGAATATCAAATATTAGTGTTGAGCTGTCAAAGGAGAGTTTCTGATACTTTTGTAGGTGATCATTTTGTGAATATATTACTTATATTTTTTGTATTACTTTGGGTTATATATTGGGTTGAGAGACTAGACTTCCTTATTATTTCATGTATTAATTTAGTTTATTTTATATGATCGTTTGTTTAGTTGGTTTCCATAGTAGTGCTTTCGCTAATTTATTAAGTCTTCCATTGATTATTAAGGTAATGATAATCATATCTTAATTAACTCTGATAATATTAAAATGAATGTTAACTAGTTGATGAAGTTAATGAGGTAAAAGGCTGACTAATTCGTTGTTGGGTTCTACGTGGTATGGATTAAGGCTTAATAATGGATTAGGTTGGGCGGTGCCCAGTTTGGGAAGCCGAGCCTCTACAATAATGTACAAATCAAATAAATCAAAGTACTTAAGTTTATGTAAACATACATAGACTATGGATATGCCTCGAGATACGTGTTGAAATGAAATAAATGAGATTTTGGTGAAGATTTTTGTTAGTTTGTGTGTAAGTGGAGATAATTGGGCGATTATGGGGCTTAAATTTACATAGAGATGAACCATTAAGTAGAGATGTAAGGTTGAGATGTTAAGTTCAAATCTATAAACACATGCCTTATTTACAAACCACGCAAAATCAAGCAATGAAATAACTAATATTCTGAGGTGAAACACTTATTGTGATTTGAGAGCTCAAGGGTTCAAGAGAGCTAAATTCATTAATATTAGGTTCTATAACAACAAGACTTGAAGAACAAGAACCTAGGTGATCAAACCCACTACTATGCCATCATTTTTATTCATGTATGTGAAATTTAAGCCTTGAATCATATGGCTTTTGATAAAAAAAGGAAATCAAATTCTTTTCATGCTAGTTTTTGTCAATTTGAAGGCACAATTGAAGTTTCAAGTTTAAACATTAAGCTTTTAAGATTTTGGTCAAAATTGGGGTTTCTATATGACTTGAAGATCTAAAATTCTTATCTAATTAAAGTCCTTATTTTCATAAACTAATTTGATATTTAGGTTCTTCATGAAATTTCACTCAATTTACTATATTGAATATTTATTTTTGGTAAGGAATGAATTTGTTATGAATTTTTCAAGTTCATGAAGTTCTTGAAAACAAAAACTGAAGTTTTACAAGTTCCTATTCCGAACAAGTTTTTGTAATTTGGCCATAACTTTCTTATTTTAAATCCAAATTGACTCATTCTAGTGGCCTTGGAAAGCTTACTCATAATGTTAAACTTTGATCTCATGCGTCATTTGAAGATTTAGACTCATTCATATTCAAAAATGCTCTGCAACTTTAATGATAAATCTGAGGGTTTCACAGCTTTGATAATGTCATGATGTTTTGAGAATAATTCCCTCATTTTGTATTGGATTGAGCTTATCTTTTAGTTAGATGTTTATGGATATGTTTATGGTCTTTAGTAAAAAAAATCATGATTTTTGAAGCTACGGTTTAGGAGAAATGAATTTTTTAACCTCGCTAGTTGAAATATAAAACAATTTTGAGTCATTTTGGTAAAATTTCCATATTCCCTCGTTTCTTATCAAAATTGCACAAACCTTACAGTTCTGGAAAGTTAAGGCATAGCTCTACAACTTCTCTATGAACTATAATACATAATTTAAATTTTTTGGTAATCGAAATCAACTCACGGTTTGTTGCATTTAAACTGTCTTTATTTTAATAAAGTAAATTTCAACATAAACAAATTATTAAGGGGACTGATTGTGAAAAGTTGAAATTTAATGTAACGACCCGAAAATTTGACTTGTGCCACGTGTCAGGTCAGGGTCGTATGTGGGATCCATTCATCGAAATGCGTTTGTCCAAATCTCGAGTGGAGATGCTAATTGTTGAGAAACGTATACGCGGAGAGTTCGGGGAGCCGAAACACGAACGGGGGACACGCCTCGAGTCGCGTGCTAACATGGGACCGAAATGTGGCTATAGTGGATTTATGTGGTTTTAACATGTACATTGGATACGCCTCGTGATGCGTGTAGCGCGAGTATCGATATTTTAAAGGAGGCGGGTTGGTGCCTCGAGATGCGTACTGCTCGGTTGTTGAGTTTGCCTTGAGATTCGTGTTGCACGAATCTCGAGGACACTTTTGATCTGAAATTAAAAGAGAAAGAGAAATAAAATATATATATATGGGAAATAAAACAAAAAGAGGGGATAAGATCAAAGAGAGAAAATAAGATCAGAGAGAACCATAAAGAGAGAGTGACCGGGAGGGAGAAGAGACAAGGAAAGAGAGGGAGCTCCGGCCGGCGAGGAGCTCACAGGCGACGAGCCAGCGGTGTCGCGGCTCGGAGGAGCGAGTGCAATGCGAGCGAGCACGACGGCGCGAGCGGCGAGCGAGCGCGCAGCGAGGCGGCGGCGGATAGCGCTCCAGCTGGACGGTGGCATAGCAGATCCGGCGACTCTCCAACCACGCGGCGAGATCGGCGGCGAGATCGGCGGCTGGCAGCACGCGGCGGCAGCGGTGCAGCAGTGACGTGGCCGATTGGCGCGGCGCGGACGGTCAGCGTCCCAGCAGCAGCGGCGGTGTGGCGGCGCGGCTGCGCGCTCTCGACGAGTGGATCGCGAGCGGATCGCGACGACGAGGGATCAGCCGCAGATGCGGACGCTATCGAGAGAGCGCGGCGGATCAGCAGCAGCGGCCGGCGAGCGAGCGGCGCGCGCGGCAAAGCTGTGACAACGTGCGGCTGCGACGCGGTAACGGCGCGGTGGCGCGTTGTCGACCGGTCGGATGCGCGATTTCAACGAAATCGCGACGACACGATGGAGGTGATGTTTATTTCACCAAACTGAGTTGTGATTTGAATGATTTGAAGTAAAATAGGCCTAAAATGTCTAAATGGACACCAGGGACTTAGGAGTCGGTTGTCGAGTGCGCAAATCGAGACGCGAGCGAGACATTTTGAGGTTCGCGATTTCTCGAGGTAAGTAAACTAGCTAGGGAATTATACATTATTTCATTTCTCTCCATTTGTTGTGTTGTTATTCTTGTTATTTGATAGCTTTATTGTTGTTCTTTTGCTTTGTGATGATAGCTATCGTTGAAATTGTTGTCGATCGAGTGGGTCCCATTGGCAAGCGAGTCATGGTTACTTGTTTATCTGCGATATGAGCTCTTATCCGGACGCCGTCGATATCTCCCAATTGAGTGTACGTTGGGGGCTCTAATCGGGTTCGTAGATATCTCAAAGTCGCAAGGGTTAGGGTTGGGAGGCATGGGGCTCGTCCTAACCCGAGTCTGCTTTGGGATTTTTCGCGACTCAACGACCTTTTGGTTGGGACTCCTTATTATTTGGCCTCACTCATTGATGGATTGTTTACGATCTTGTATATTCATGCGTTCATTATTCCTTTCGTTCTATTTGCATGAATTCATGCTTTGGATATCGTGAAATGTTGCTTTGGATATTGTGAAATGTTGTGTATATGTCCTACTGGATTTACTTACACAGGCTGGTAATTCTTATGTTTGATCGAGTGCGAGCCGCGGACGAGTAGCGAGAGAGGAAGGCTTCATAGCTAGGTGAATTTTTGTATATTTTGTATTTACTCTCCTCGATGATATTTCTTGGGTTCCACAATTAGGTTGCCTAACTCCCGATCTTTTTGTTGAGTTATTTAATGTATTAGTTGCTTAGCTAAATTTTTAAATTTTGAAATAATATTAATAACTCAACTTAAAACTTTTAATTTCTTGATAAATGATGGATTGGAAGGTGATTAGGCTCTCGTTGACCTTGCGATCTTGGCTCTGGGGTCCACGTGGGCTTAGGCGGGCGGGGCCCAATTTTATGGGAAATTGGGGCGTCACGGTTGGTATGAGTATCGAATTTCATGGCTTAAGTTGTAAATACTCGACTCGTGAAGGAAATTACAATTCATTAAGACATAAACCAGCGGAAGTTAGGAATGATTGAACTTAGAGTGGAACCCTATGATCCTGACTTAAGTCTTCGTTGGGAAGTGAGGAGAGTACTTGATGTGTTGTATTATACACTTACGATAGAACTACTTTGGTAGCCGTATGTACTCTGAATAGGAGTTCATAGGAAAGTAAAGTTTGAAAAAAGAAGGAAAAATGACGAATTGCAGACATAGTGTTGAGATGACTTGGTGAAGTCGACCACCACCTTTAGGGACTGGTAAATGAATTAAGTGTTACGAGTTGAGGTAGAGTCTGCAAATTCGTTCTAAAAGTTAGGGGCTACCTAAGTATAAATCCTATGAGATTATATATCTCAAAAATTCTCACATGCTAAAATTTGTTCAGATGCGTTAGTAAACGTACTGAAAGGAAATTTACATGCAAGTAGTGCATGTTGTAAAAATGTATCCGATATGGTATATTTGTTGTGTTGTAATATATATACGATATCGAGGATTCGTGGCTATGGAAAATGCGACGACGTTTCGGATCGGGTTTAGGAATAATCGTGAGTCTGCAGGTTCGCGGTTGCGAGTGTTGATGAGCTGCATACATCGCACTGCATACATCGCACTAGCAACAACTACAGGAGATTTTTCGATTGTTAAGGGCACGAGTTACACCGTCATCGTCTACGTCACCAACGCTAGTTATTCGAAAGTGTGCGTGTTTTTTACGATTCACAACCCACACTGAAAAACTTTCAATTCGAGTAGGACTGGTGGCGAGGTGACACATGTTCGGGCCGAGATAATATCTCCTATCAGGAGACACCGGTGAGGATACGCGAGCATGCCGATCGATACGGGTGCTAGGGCTACATCTAGGGCGAGGCATGCTCGCGAATTTCAGCGACATCACCCGAAAAAGTTTCACGGTGGTACGAATCGCGGAGCAGTAAAGATTCATGACGTTTTGGCCACACCAGATCATATGGGGTCGAGCATTTTATCAGTTTCGTTGTTTGGCGAGGCCGATGTCTGGTTGCGCACTACGGTGGCGTCGATGTGGATGCTCAAGGATTTGGGCTGAGTTCAAGGATGGAGAAGTACATTCCTCCTACGTTTCGTAACTCGAAGAGAAGCGATTCTCAAACCATTCGACAAAGGACCAGAGAGTCAGTTATGCATGGTCTACTGGACTCGATTGGTTCTGGGGTAGTGACGACAGATCGAGCACATTATAGGAGGCCTATAGCGCACGCGTCGGAGTACTGGTCGCATCATCGGTATCGTGACATTCTGTGCGAGGGTCTGGAGATGATCAAAGTATAACGATGGTTAGACGGTCGTGACAAAGAGAGCAACCTCATAACGTATTGCGTTTCCACCATATGCGGCGTATATGGCGCCAGTGTTAGGTGGTCCAGCACAGAGTTACGCTAGTGGATTACAGTAGCTAGCACCGTCAGATCCTTAGCATAAGTACCATCACAGGGTTGATGGCAGAGGCAGTGGCCAGAGACGGTTAGAGATCCAGTCAAGTGCACAGACAGGGACATCGATCTAGTCATGCACAGAGGCAAGGATATGGACATGTTCCAGTTGGAGCGGGATTTCAACGTACCTGTATGGGCGTGTGGACAACCAGAAACAAATTCATGCTACTGCCACGTCAGGTCCAACTACTATCCATCGTAACCTGATAGAGGGTACGAGTTGGGTTGAAACTTACTCGATGAGAGACCGATTTACATTTCTCGCGGGCATACAGTGGATATACGTATGTTAGTGACAGTGGATCATGAAATTAAAATGTTCATTTGTATTCATTTGTATTCCAATATATGTTGCGAGGATGTTGCCCTGGCATATATTGATGGGAGGAAACAGATGGTGTGTTTTTTTGCTTGGAGGTCGCGGAGGAGCCCAGCTCGTTGCGGAGGAGCCCAGCTTGTCTCGGAGGAGCCCAGCCCTACAGAGTAAGATGGGGGTATGGACTTGGGCGAGTATGGCCTTGGGCGGGTATGGCCTTGGGTCTTCGTTCATAAAACACCATTGTCCTTTGAGACTTGCTTTAATTTCGAGGATGAAATTCTAATTCGTTGGGAAGACAGTAACGACCCAAAAATTTGACTTGTGCCACGTGTCAGGTCAGGGTCGTATGTGGGATCCATTCGTCGAAATGCGTATGTCCGAATCTCGAGTGGAGATGCTAATTGTTGAGAAACGTATACACGGATAATTCGGGGAGCCGAAACACGAACGGGGGACGCGCCTCGAGTCGCGTGCCGACGTGGGACCGAAATGTGGCTATAGTGGATTTATGTGGTTTTAACATGTACATTGGATACGCCTCGTGATGCGTGTAGCGCGAGTATCGAGATTTTAAAGGAGAGCGGGTTGGTGCCTCGAGATGTAGTTGCTCGGTTGTTGAGTTTGCCTCGAGATTCGTGTTGCACGAATCTCGAGGACACTTTTGATCTGAAATTAAAAGAGAAAGAGAAATAAATATATATATATATATATGGGAAAGAAAACGAAAAGAGGGGATAAGATCAAAGAGAGAAAAGAAGATCGGAGAGAACGAGAAATAGAGAGTGATCGGGAGGGAGAGAAGAGAGAAGGAAGAGAGGGAGCTCCGGCGGCGAGGAGCTCGCGAGCGATGAGCCGGCGGTGTCGCGGCTCGGAGGAAGCGATGCGAGCGGAAAACGACGGCGAGCGGCGGCGCGAGCAATGCGGCGCGCGAGGCGGCGCGGCGGATAGCGCTCAGTGGACGGTGGCATAGCAGATCCGGCGACTCTCAACACGGCGGCGAGATCGCGGCGAGACGCGGCGGCAGCAATGAGCAGCAAGCTGATGAAGCGGCCGATTGGCGCGGCGCGCGACGACCAAGCATCCCAGCGTGCAGCGGCGGTGTGGTGGCGCGAGCTGCGGCTCGCGGACGGCGGATCGGCCGCCACGGATGAGGGCGGGCGCCGGGGATCCAAGAGCAGCGCGACAGACGAGGACGCGGCGGCGGCACAGCGTCGAGCCGGCGAAGGCTGCGGCGCAGCGGCAAAGGCGGCTTTGCGACGCGATGATGAGTGAACGCCGTGGCGCGTTGTCGGCGATCGGTCGGATGCGCGATTTCGGCGAAATCGCGACGACGCGATGGAGGTGATGTTTATTTCACCAAACTGAGTTGTGATTTGAATGATTTGAAGTAAAATAGGCCTAAAATGTCTAAATGGACACCAGGGACTTAAGAGTCGGGTGTCGAGTGCGCAAATCGAGTTGCGAGCGAGACATTTTGAGGTTCGTGATTTCTCGAGGTAAGTAAACCATTAGGGAATTATACATTATTTCATTTCTCTCCATTGGCTGTTGTTGTTACTGTTATTTGATAGCTTTATTGTTGTTCATTGCTTTGTGATGATAGCTATCGTTGAAATTGTTGTCGATCGAGTGGGTCCACTGGCAAGCGAGTCATGGTTACTGTTTATCTGCGATATGAGCTCTTATCCGGACGCCGTCGATATCTCCCAATTGAGTGTACGTTGGGGGCTCTAATCGGGTTCGTAGATATCTCATAGTCGCAAGGGTTAGGGTTGGGAGGCATGGGGCTCGTCCTAACCCGAGTCTGTTGGGATTTTTTCGCGACTCAACGACCTTTTGGTCGGGACTCCTTGTTATTTGGCCTCACTCATTGATGGATTGTTTACAGTCTTGTATATTCATGCGTTCATTATTCCTTTCGTTCTATTTGCATGAATTCGATCGCTTTGGATATCGTGAAATGTTGTTTTGGATATTGTGAAATGTTGTGTATATGTCCTCTTTGGATTTACTTACTGGGCTCGTCATTCTTATGTTTGGTGAGTGCGAGCGTGGACGAGTAGCGAGAGGAAGGCTTCATAGCTAGGTGAATTTTTGTATATTTTGTATTTACTCTCCTCTCGATGATATTTCTTGGGTTCCACAATTAGGTTGCCTAACTCCCTGATCTTTTTGTTGAGTTATTTAATGTATTAGTTGCTTCAGCTAAATTTTTAAATCTTGAAATAATATTAATAACTCAACTTAAAACTTTTAATTTACTGATAAATGATGGATTGGAAGGCTGACTAGGCTCTCGTTGACCTTGCGAGACTGGCTCGGGGGTCCACGTGGGCTTAGGCCGGGCGGGGCCCAATTTTATGGGAAATTGGGGCCGTCACATTTAAAACCACTTAACCAACCTAAAACAAGTTAAATTCAATTTGTTAGGACACTTTAAGAGCTTAGAGAGGACTTACAAGGTGTGGAACACAAGTTTGGAGTGGTCGAGTGTTGGTTTAGGCTTGGAAAGTGCATTTGAGGTAAGTAAACCTGCAGGGCAATTATGTCCATTTCTTTCCTTATTTTCAATTCAAATTACAGTTGCTTGGACTTTTTTTACTTGATTTTTGAAATGTAATAATTCATTGCATTACATTCATATACTTTGTGATGAGATTAAAGTATGCTTATGACTACGATTTAACAGATATGTTTGGATGTAAAATAGATTGATGTTTCATTGTTCTGGATGTTTATTTAGATGTTAATTTTTATATTCTTCACATTGAATTGAATTGATTTGAGTTTAGTGACTTTAATTTGTGTTAATTAAGTTAGTTTAATTAGTTTAGTTTATTTATATAGCTTTAATTATTAATTTGGATTCTGTTTTAATTAATTAATTAAATTAAAGTAAAAATAATAAAACCCTATTCTTAAGGAATTTACAAAAGTCCCTGTGGAGACGATCCCACTTACCACTATAACAAAATATAAAAGTATAATAAAGGTGAAAAATTTGTTGTGTACGCTCGACACATGTCACATATGGTCTATCTCTGTCACACATGAAATGTGTACAATAGATAAAAATATTAATTATAGAAGTGCTAAAATAAGCATTGCATCAAATACCCCAAACTTAGACTTTGATCGTCCCGAGCAAAGAAGCATGAAACAAAACAATGCAATTTATTAAATTTTCTAACTAAATGCCTAAACTTAATTCACAAAATCGATTCGACAATTAAACACAACAGGTACATGCAAGCACAAATGTTTATTCCAATATGTTGTTATTTTCAAAAGTCAGTGGCGTCTTCCATTCTCAAATTCAAACCAAATTTTGAGTCACCATGAGACCTTTCAATTGCCCAAGTACCCAACATTTCAACTTAACCTTAAAATTCAATTTCGATAAATGCAAGTTCAAGAGTCTAGCTTCAACTACTAGAGAGAGTCTAGAAAAAGATTTGAAACCTCAATAATTTTTCATTTGAAACATCCACTTCTAAGAGACTTCACATGCAAATTTTTCTATCAACTCTCCATTATCAACAAACTTAAAAGACTAAGAATCCTTAGGTCTTTAATAGGTTGTAGTGAAGCTATGACTTTGGTTATAAAAAATGGACATATAAGCTCAAAATAAGTTAGAGAAACTTCACAACCCTTTCCTTACAAATATAGAGCAATAAAAAAGATAAAACTCACATAAATAAAAACTTTTCCAATCATTTGGAGTTTTGCTCTTCAATTTTTTAATTCATCACTCTAATCCTTATTTTTCTTTCTCTCTAGACTTTATTAAGTGGACTCACTTTTTGACAATCCCCTTTTTGAGTTATTACTTTTTCACTAACAATTTACAAGCTATCTTCTTTATGGTTAAGGGTTGCTTATCACTCTAACTTTAGTTGGTCTTAGGCTTTTGGAATCGGAAAAATGTTCGATGCCAAGAGAGACCTAATAAAAAAGGCTCGACAAAGTGAGCTAATGATAGTAATGTGGGAAAGATAAATAGGATAATGCGATATATCATTGAAATAAATCTATCTCCCATTCTTAATCAATTAAGTTTGAATTTATCGCCTCGAGTGGATCTAAAACAAGTTTTAAAATCTCTAAATCCTCATTAATGCATACCTACTTAGAGCTTGTCCTAATTGGTATTAACATGGATAATTCCCCACATTGAGCTTCTCTAGTGAGTCCTTGATTTAGCTAAGCTGAACACTTAAGCATAAGAGATCTCTTATCAATCCCAAGTATATTATCATATTCGTTCTAAACAAAAAAATTTATTATCGACTGTCAACCACACCAGAAGAAAATAACGAGAATAATACTAATTAACATGCACATGCTTGTAAAATACCTAACATTTCACCACTTAACCACTTAAAAACAAAAAAGGTGTTATTCACCCTCAAACTTAATATGTTCACTATCCTCAATGAATCGAAACATGAGCAAAAAGAAGGATAAGAACGGGCACAAAAACATAATCATTCATAACAATCACACTATTGGAGAATAAAAATAAAAATAAAAATAAAAATATTAAAATCAAATAATCCCCTTATTGGTGTTGATGACGTTTAAGTTTCTCTCGTCGTTCCATCCTTCATTTGGTACTCCCCAAACTTTGGTCTCATCCACATTTCTTTGTTATTTATAATTTCTTGCGGCCTATCAATTCGATGAAGAGTTGCCCAAACCAAACAAATTCATTATTTTCTTCTTTTTCTTTTCTTTTTCTAGTAACCGTAACAAAATAAAATTGAAATATAAACAAAAGTACTCAGGGCTGTCTCCTAGTAGCGCTTAATTTTTTCATCCTCAGCTCGATGATAAGCGATTATTTAGACTCATATATAGGGTTAGTTTAGAAGTATATTTTATATAAATATCCCTAAATGAGCACTAATTAATGGTGTTAGTTTATTTTCAAGTAATTGAGATGTCAAGGAAGTAAATGAGCAAAAACAAAAAGAAACGGAGCAAGAACCCACAAAAGAATGGTTGGCGTTGTAGCTATACATGGTGGCGCTGTGGAGTGATAAGGCACATCGTGGGAAGGAAAGGCACATAATGGGAGAGCAAAAAAAGTGGAGAAAATGAGACTGGAGCCTTGGTGTAGTGGCGGTGTTGTGGAGTACAAATGGACGGTGCCGGATGACATGGTGACAACGCCAAGGTTACATGAGCTTAAAAAAGTTCACATAGGAGCCGACGTAGTGGCGATGCTGTGGAATACAAGTGACCACACCGAGGCATTAGTGACAGCGCCAAACTCGAGAAAAATAGAAAGTTGGAGTTTTATTTCAAGTTAAATTATAAAGTAGGGTTTCTAATTGTTATTAAGAAATATAAATAGGTATTAGGATGTGGTAATTTGACATCGATTTACTTTGGTTTTGAGTATTAAGGAGTTTTGTGTAGAGAAAACATTAAAACTACTTTTGCAACACAAGTTTGGTTTCATTAGTTTAATTGAAGGTAATATATTTATATTCATCTCTGATTTGCAAAGATTTCAATTATAAGTTGTGATATGTGTGTTTCAATGAATTGTGAGTAGTCTATTAATCTTAGGGATCAATGGATCATATGGTATGAATGCTATACTATGAACATGAGTAGAAAGTGATTATAAAAAGTGCAATGGTTAGAATTTGTATTGATTCTGAGCATAATGCTATAGACATATTGGCCACATGTTTATTAATATTAGGTTTTAAAAGTTATCATGGCTATTTAAGCATTTAAGCTAGACATGAACAGTACAATCGTAAAATACACAACATCGATAGATAATTGTTGATTAAGGAGGCACGGATAGTAAACTTAGTTGGTTATGAATCCAAAGATTTGGAGCATTAAAGAAATGTGGAGCTTACGTTATTCACAATGATAGGTGGAGTTATAATTTGCATATTAGAATCTTTTTTGTCATAACAGTGGTTTAAAGTGGATTTCACGAAAATCTGTCTATTCTAATTAGGCATTGCACACAACATATTAAGATATAAAATGATTTGAAAAGCATAGTATTAAATTGCCTAGGTGAAGTTGTGAACTAAGATATCCTTAATATAAGAGTTCAAGTAAAGTTTACATTATTTTGTTAGATAGAGTAATTAGTTATAAAACCATCTAAAAAATGGGATTCCCTTAGCAATAGTTCAAAGTTAAATAGGTGAATAACTAGTGCAATAACCTTTCCCTAATGATGATATTCGTGATTAATGTAAGTTGATTACCCTATTACTACAACATACACCAAGTTTTTAGAGCTGTTACATGGGATAGGTATCCAATTAGTATTACTTAGTTTGAAAATTTTCTAATTTTTATTTTAAGTACTTTATTTTTAAGTTCATAAAAACAAATATAAAAAATTGGCTTAAGTTTCAAGTTTGACTTTCTACACTTGATCTTTTTGTGTTTCTTTTTAAGGATAATTAGTGCATGCGTAGCAAGGGAGAGAATGACTTAGTGCCTTACGACCCAAGATTGACACAACAAATAAAGATAAGAAAAAGGAAGGAATCAAAATGGTTGAGGAGAAAACGACAAACAAACAACAGGGCCGCGAGAATAACCAACCCGCAGGTGATCTGGTAGTGTTGGACAAAGTGCGAGAACATAGATGCCTTCGTGACTACTTCGAGCTAGAAGTTCAGGAGACTTACAACAGAGTTATGAGGCTTCTAACCAACACCATCAAGTTTAAATTGAGACGATCTCTGATAAACATGGTGTAAAATAGTCTATTCAATGGGCTATCCAATGAAGATTAGTTGCGCATGTTGAGAATTTCTTGGAGAAGTGTGATACCGTGCACATCACCGGAGTTACGAATGAGGTGATCAGGATGTGACTTTTCCCATTCTCATTAAGTGGAAAAGCCAAATCCTAGTTCCAAAGATTGAATGCAGGGAGTATGACCTCATGGGCGAAAATCAATGTAAGATTTCTAGATAAGTTCTTTCCCCCAGTGATGGTAAGCGAAAGGAAACTTGAGATTAATCAATTCAAGCAGAGACACCTAATCTCTTGGCGAGGCTTAGGAAAGATTCATAGAGAAGCTGAGGAGATGTTCAGAATACAGATACGTGAAATGGGCACAACTCTAGATTTTCTACTATGGGATGAGCCACAACACGAGAAGGCTAGTAGATGCTGAAATGGGTAGCTCTCTATTAACCAAGGATTAGGATGGAACATTGAATCTCCTCGATCTTATGTCTCAGAATTCTACAGTCGGTACTCATTCCACAGTAAGGAAACTTGTAGGAGTATACGAGATTAACTTGCAAGCCGCAATTATGGCAAAGTTATCAAATATGAGCAGTCAAATAGCAAAACTTCAAATGGGACACCAAGGTCCACAAGTAGCACAACAACCAAGTAATCACAAAGGCATGATGGCTAACCAAATGGACATACAGCAGGGAATGAAGTATGAAGACATCAACTTTATGAACAACCGAGGCTATGTGAACAACTTCAGGCTGAAAGGAATGACTCCTCAATAGTTTTATCAAGGATACAACAACAACAACCCAAATTTCTCTTACGAAAATCCTGATAATGCATTAAAGCCACCTTAAGGCTTCGATCAACAAGTCCAATAAGGAAAGCTGGGGCAGAGCAAAGAGATGACTTCATTGAAGTCAATTGAGAAGTACATGCATGCCATGGACATGAACAATAGGGAGAGCCATGAGAAGTATGAGAAAGAGATGGAAGGAGTGAAACAAGCAATGAAGAGGACGGATGATGAAATATCACAATTTATCAAGAATCTTGAGAGACAAATTGGTCAGCTTACCAGTGCTTGGAATTTACAAAAGAAAGAATAGTTTCTGAATAGCCTTATTAGCAATCACATGGCAAATGCACATATAGTCCAATTAAGGAGTGGCAGAACAACCAATAATCCAGTGTGGCAAAAAGATAAAATAAATGTCACAAGGAAGCAAATTGATGAGCAGTAACTAGGAGATGCAGAACACTGGAATAATGACATCAATACCCAAAAAAAGTAGCACCAACATAAGAATTAGAATAAACTCAAAGGAAAATAGGGGAGATAGGCAGAAAAAAGATGTGGTACCTGGGAGAGTCATATTGTTTAATAATCCACCATCAATAAATCCACCCTTACCATATCCTCAATGGTTCAAGAAATAGAAAGATCATGGATAGTTCAAGAAATTTGTAGAAATGTTTAAGAAGCTGCACATAAACATCCTATTCGCAGATGTGATGGAACATATGTCGAATTACACAAAATTCTTAAAGGACATAATGACTAAAAAGGTGTGACTAGAAGATTATCAAATAGTGAATTTGAGTGAAGAGCGCAGTGCAATCCTACAAAGAAAGTTATCACCAAAGTTGAAGGATCCAGGAAGTTTCTCCATTCCATGCACTATAAGAGTACACTTGTTAGATAAGGTCTTATGTGATTTGGGAGCAAACATAAATTTGATTCCCTTATCAGTATTGAAGAAATTAGGATTGGGAGAAGTAAAGTCAACCAATATGACTTTGCAATTGGCAGATCGATTAGTGACATATCCCAAAGAAGTGATTGAAGATATGTTGGTGAAAGTGGATAAGTTCATTTTTCATGTGGATTTTGTAGTATTGGATATGGAAGAAGATACAGTGGTACCATTAATTTTAGGGATACCCTTCCTAGCAACCACATGGGCATTGATAGACGTCCAAGAGGGAGAGTTTAGGTTATGAGTAAATGACGAGGAAATCATGTTCACTATCTACAAGACCTTGAAATTTTTGAGTGAGGAAGAGCACTGCAAGAGCATAGAAATTAGGGATGTAATTCCTAATTGTGTTACTGAGATAGCCCCGGAGTATAAGTCAAATGATTCATTGGAGTAATGTCTAGTTCAAAGCATAACAACAAGTTTTGCAGTAAAGGGTGAACTTTAGGAGGCAGTAATTGCCTTAGAACCAATAGGACCCCCTAAGTTTCATAAAGGTTTTAAGAAATTAGAAATGGAGGTGGAAAGTGCAGTTATTGAACTAACAATAGAATTAAAGCCCTTACCAGAGCATTTGAGATACACGTATTTGAGAGAGAATTCAACATATCTTGTAAACGTTTTAGCAGAGTTGATGGAGTTGGAAGAAGAAAATTACTTTGAGTTTTGAGAGACCATAAGTCAGCCTTGGGATGGACAATCAATGACTTAAAAGGAATAAGCTCAAAGGTTTGCATGCATATGATCTTAATGGAAGAAAATCATAAATAATTAATTGAAGCTTAGAGGCGGTTGAATCTAGTAATGAAAGAAGTGGTAAAGAAAGAGATCTTGAAATGGTTGAATGTTGGAATCATCTACGCCATTTAAGATAGTTCATGGGTTTCACCAATGCATTTGGTACCAAAAAAGGAGGAATGACCATTATTCAAACTAAAAATGGGGAAACCTTGTCCATAAGAACAATAACTGGCTGCAGAGTTTGCATTGATTACAAAAAGTTAAATAAAGATACGAGAAAGGATCACTTCCTATTGCCAATCATTAATCAAATGGTTAACATACTAGCAGGATATGAATATTATTATTTTTTAGATGGGTATTCGAGATACAATCAAATTGCCATAGCACCAAAAGATCAAGAGAAAATGACATTTACTTGCCCGTATGGAACATTTGCATTTAGACGGATATCATTTGGATTATGCAATGCGCCAACAACATTTCAAAAATGTATGATGGCTATTTTCTCTAATATGGTGGAAGATATTATGGAGGTATTTATGGATGACTTTGTGTTGGGGGCTTCTTTTGATCTATTCTTGCAAAAACTGGCTTTGGTACTGAAAAGATGTCAAGACACAAACTTGGTACTTAATTGGGAGAAGTGTCATTTCATGGTTAGAGACGGAATTGTTTTGGGACATAGAGTGTCTGCTCATGGATTGGAGTTTGATGGAGCAAAAATATATAACGTCAATTAAGAAACTTCCTATACCAAGAAACATTAGAGACATAAAGAGTTTTTTAGGTCATACAGGTTTCTACGAAAGGTTTATTAAAGATTTCTCAAAAATCGCTAAAACATTGTGCACATTGTTGGAAAAGGATGTTCCATTTGAAATGAGCCCAGCATGTATACAGGCATTTGAGACCTTAAATGTAACTTTGATTTTGACACCAATAGTGGTAGTACCAGATTCTAAGTTTGAAATAATGTGCGATGCAAGTGATTACGTGGTAGGAATAGTGTTAGGCCAACGTAGAGATGGAATGTTTAGAGCTATATCAAGCACAACAAAGTTTTACAACCATAGAAAATGAGTTATTGGCAGTGGTGTTTGCGTGTGACAAGTTTAGAACTTACATAGTGGGACCCAAAGTTACTGTGTCTATTGATCATGCAACAATCTGCTACATTTTAGCAAAGAAGGATGCCAAACTAAGGATGATTAGATGGGTGTTATTATTGCAAGAGTTTAACTTGGAAATCAAAGATAAGAAAGGAAGTGAAAATTTGGTTGCAAATGATCTATCCAGGTTGCCTCATAAAGAAGGTGATACATGGAAGCCGGTAACCGAAGTATTCGTGGATAAACAATTATTTCAAATATTCGATCTGCAAATGGGGTTTTTCGATTTAGACACGGACTAAACGAGATAAAAAGATGTCGGGCTAATGACATTAAACTAAGCACTACTGGGAGGCAGCCCAAGGGTTTTTAAATTTTTAGTCAAGTTAGTTAGTTATGTAGTTTAGTTAATTACAAGTTAAATGTTATAGTTCTAACTTTCAAAAATTTTGTGTCAGATGTGCAAGAAAGACCATTTGTTGGATGACAATTCATCGAAATGGATAAGCCTTAAGAATTATGCCAATAG
This sequence comes from Stephania cephalantha, assembly GCA_039657325.1. Classification (NCBI taxonomy): domain Eukaryota; kingdom Viridiplantae; phylum Streptophyta; class Magnoliopsida; order Ranunculales; family Menispermaceae; genus Stephania; species Stephania cephalantha. The sequence goes on from CM077577.1 coordinate 19,463,156, forward strand.
TCATGCTACATCAGGGAGTTACATTTTAGATATTTTGTTATATTTATTTAGTTATTTAAATTTGCATGTTTATTTTATGATTATATTACTGTGTTATGATATGTTTGTGTGTTTTAGTGTTTCATGGTTTCAAACTTATTTTTAAACCTTGAGGACAAGGTTTGATTTAAGTTTGGGGGCATTGACACCATACTACACTATGGAAAGTGGTAAGATAGGTTGAGAATTAAGGATAAACACTGAATGTACGATTGTTTAAATTTTAATTTGAAGCAGTTAAGGAGGAAAACATAGTAGTGTATAAATTTTTTATTTTTTCATACTATTTGAATGTTTAAGTAGTATAGATTAGGTTATATATAGTAATATGTAATGAACAAGTACTTCATTTGTATGTTCATGCCTTTAATTGAGGATGAGTAGATTACAAGTATGTTGTTGATATGAAACTATTTAAATTTTTAAAGAAACAATGAAATGTAGCAAAAAATGGTGTGATTTCATGATTAGAAATCTAGAGTTAGGGAAGACCATGAACTTGAAAAAAATAAGAAATTATAACACTTCATATAGAAAAGTTAGATCTTTAAAGATTCTATAATAAGTGTGAATCTTATACTTGATAGACAAAGCAAATAAATACTTAGTGCAAGGAAGGAAATGAATATGCATTGTACGTTAAAAGTTGGTTTAGTTAACTTGATTAAGTTAAAGTGAAAAGTGCTAATAGGAAATTTAGAAATAAAAGAAAAAATAAGAGAATCCCGCAAGTTCTATGGGAAATGGAGTAGAGAACTTGATGGTTGAAAAAAGTGAAGAAAAATGGAGTCCATAGGAAAAGGAGTAGAGATTGTAAAACAAAAATGAAAAGAAGAAGAAGAATGAGAAAAATTAAATAAAGAAAAGAAGGCGTAAAATAAAACTCTTCAAATAAAAGATTTAGCTCGAGTACGAGTAGCTAATCGAGTTAAGTTTCCTTTCCAACTTTATTAAGTCCTATAGACTCTCAAAGTGCTAAAGTCTACCAAAGATGAGTATGATCTATGCTTATTTGTGAATTCCTGAGCTTAATAAGAAATCATGAGATTGCATACTTGCTACTTGAGTGTTGAGATGAAAAAAACTTACGAGTAGTGATGGTTTTTAGTTGTGATCTACTTTGGTGTTTTGAAAGTGAAGTTATACGTGTTGTTAAAGCTACATGTCTTACAATAACAAGTTTTTGCAAAGACAAATTCTTGAGTGGATTATTAACTTGAAACTTAGCGAATTAAAGGATACTCCATGAACAATGTAAAATGAACGAGAACTAGTTATTAGGAGACTTAATAGAATACATTTTTTCTCGTGACGCGCACAATCTTAAGTTTGGGGTATTTGATAAGTGATTATTTAGACTTATATATAGGGTTAGTTAGTAGTATATTTAGTATAAATATCCCTAAATGAGCTCTAATTAATGGTGTTATTGCATTTTTAGGTAATTAAGGTGTAAAGGAAGGAAATTAGCAAAAAAAAAAAGAAGAAACATAGCAAAAACCCACAAAAGAATGGTTGGCGCTGTAGCTATGCATGGTGGCCCTGTGGAGTTCTAAGGCATAGCGTGGGAAGGAAAGGCAAGGAGTGGAGAGTAAAACAAGTGGAGAAAATGAAGCTGGAGCTTTGGTGTAGTAGCAACGTTGTGGAGTAAAAAGGGACGACATGAGCTTAAAAAGTGCATATAGGAGTCGACGCAGTGGTGGCGTTGTGGAATACAAGGGACGACACTGGTGCATTAGTGATAGCGCTAAACTCGAGGAAAATAGAAAGTTGGAGTTTTATTTTGAGTTAAATTGTAAAGTAGGGTTTCTAAGTGTTATTAGGAAGTGTAAATAGGTATTAGGACGTGGTAAACTAACACATATAAACTATTAGCACAATTAAAGTAATTTAGCATAGGTTTACTTTGGTTTTGAGTATTAAAGAGTTTTGTGTGGAGAAAACATTGAAGATTTCACTTTAGCAATTCAAGTTTGGTTTCATTGGTTTAATTGAAAGTTATATATTTATATTCATCTCTTATTTGAAATGATTTCAATTATGAATTGTGACATGTGTGATTCAATGAAGTGTGAGTAGTTTATCAATCTTAGGGATCAATGCATCCTATTATATGAATGCTATGCTATGAACATGAGTAGAAAGTGATTATAAAGAACACAATGGATATAATTTGTATTGATTCTAAGCGCAATGTTATAGACATACTGGCCACATGTTTATTGATATTAGGTTTTAGAAGTTATCATGGCCATTGAAGATTTTAAGCCGGACATGAACGGTACAACCGTAAAATACACAAGATCAATAGATAGTTGTTGATTAGGGATGCACGAATAGTAAACTTAGTTGGTTATGAATCTAGAAATTTGGAGCATTAAAGCAACGTGGAGCTTATGTGGGACGACCCCAGTCACCACAAACTGGGTCCCACTCGGCACTAAACCTACGTGAACCCCCAGTCAACTCTCGTCAGGTCAACGCATGTCTAGTTAGCCTCTATTTCAAATTATTCATCCATTGGTTGCTTATTAAGTTCGTTGATTAGTTGAACTAGTCTTAGTGTTTATTACGCAGGAAAAAGTAATTTAAAGTAACAAATCAAAGTTAATTGAATTCGTGACAAGTCCTAGGAGTGGAAATCCTACAAACAGTGTGATATCATGCATATAACTGCTGATAAAAGGGTACAATACGCATATACATGTATCATCAAGTGTATCTCACATCCCCAAATACCCAAAAGCTTCAAAACATCATGAATACATAGTCATATATATAACAAAATGACAAAAGAACCTATGAAGTAAGAGTAATGGAGTTGACTCTGAGGGTAGCTTAGAAGAAATCACCAAGTACAAGCTCTTTCCCGTTACTGCTCTAGGGACCTGCAATTGTCACCAAAATGGATCAAACAACCTTAAAATGACTCAAGTTTCATGATTTATGAAAAGCCCCATCATCTAAGCTCCAAACCCTTGAATTTGAATTGTGTAGAGGAGTAGTAATTATACCTAGAGTTGTAGCTAGTGAGTGGGACTTGATCCTTCAACCTTGATTTCTATTCTTGTCCCTTTTTTCTCTAAAATTCCAGCAACAAAAGAAATCTACAGCTCTGAATTTTGGTTTGTATTTTTATGCAAATGGGAAAGATGCACTAAGTACTTGCTTTTATATAGTTTTCATTTCCATCCAATGGTTCACATAACTCCATGGGATCTAATGGTCCATATTTAGTCCTACTAATCCCACTAACTCTCCTAAAGTGACACAAATCTTCAACTCCAATTTTATTAGATGGGTTGTGACACGTATATCGAGGCAAGTTTTATGGTATGTGGATTATTTTCCAACTTAGGTTACATTAAACTACCAAATTCAATCATAGATACATAAGACAAGTTATTTGATTACGTTTAAATTAAATCATGACTTACCATATCACACTCTATCCTGATCCTACATCGACACACATCATGAAGTCGCTCTCTTGCTTGCTTGAATTCGCGATATAAACCTACACTTGTGTGCACACTTACGTAGTTAGTTATAAATAACACACAACATCAAACACATGTAAAATTAATTTAAATTATTAATTTACCTCGATGTCGACACTCGAGTGTTGATTGAGATCACGTAGGATTGGCCGACAGGTCAAGATCCTACATGACAAACAACTAGGATTAGATTATTTGGGTCGTTACATTACGTTATTCACACCGATATGTGGAGTTATAGTTTGCACATTAGAATCTCGTCCATCACGATAGTGGGTTAAAGTGATTTTGAAGGAAATATGTCTATTCTAATAAGGCATTGCACTCAACATATTAAATGTAAAATGGGTTGAAAAGCATAGTATTAAAGTACCTAGGTGAAGTTGTGAACTAAGATATCCTTAATATAAGAGTTCAAGTAAATTTTACATTGTTTTGTTAGATAAAATAGTTAGTTATAAAACCATCTAAAAATGGGATTTCCTTAGCAATAGTTCAAAGTTAAATAGGTAAATAACTAGTGCGAAAACCTTTCTTTGAGGACTATATATGTGATCAACGTAAGTTGATTACACAATTACTACAAGCGAGATATTATACTTGCGGCACGCATACACTGACGCCTGTTAAGTTCACATGGGAATGACTAAAGGGACACTATTCTCAAGTGTGCCAAAGAATACCTTTAGATTCTATTGAGACACCATCAATACATGTCCCATGTTATTCTGAATCTCCACCTTAGCTTTCTTATCAATCTACTTCACTTTGATAGCTCCCTTCCATTTCAGTATCATGCCAAATTTCAATGTGTTCAATCTGCGGTTGCAAATGAGGACAAACTGTCCTTTGTGAGACATAGGCTTTTCTAATGCATTATAACTAGTAGGCACAACCTTAGGTGGTTCATTTTTTGCATTCTCTTGAAATTGTCTCAATGGGATGACTTTTCAATTACTTCCTACTTCTGAACAAGGATGATGCTGATTTTATCAACTCGATGGCATGATGCCTAGTTATATATTATCTGATTGGTTGCTTTTATTGCAGTGTATTTCATTTAATATGACATAAATCATCGCATGTTAGTAAATATCATGTTATGTCGAGTGAGATGGTGTGAAGGGTAATCGCCTCATAGAGCAAGTCGATGCGAGTATCGAATAGGTGTAGTATGGGTACATTAAGTTTTATAATACTAACTTGAATAAAATGACTAAAAATTCAGGTGAATATGGCATGCAATGGAGAATCAAACTTTAGGTTAAGTCAAATTAATTGGGTACATCAAGGATCAGCACGCTTCGAGATGCGTGCCGAGACGCGGGGCATTGGGTGTTGGCTAGTCGAGAGTGAGTGAGACCACAATTGGGTTAATTATGCATCAAATATATTAACTATATTACTGTTGTACCTAAGTTAGCTATTTAAAAAGAATTAATTTGATTTGCCTATAGTTTGATCAAATTAAATAAAGGCCATTGATGGGCATTAGAAAGATGCTAGAATGAGTAATACTAGGCCATTTAGTGTCTCAATGAAGTCACTAGTTGGTGTTTGACAGCTCAATCAATAGCTTTTAGATCGTCCTAGGGATACATGTACACAATTGATTCCATCACAAACTATAAATATTCTTAGTGGAATTTCATTTGAAACCACTACTCATTTTCATGCAAAATTGAAAAATCTTAGCAAAATGAGAGAAAATAGAAGAAATTTGGAAAAAAGGTAGAACATTTGATTTAAAGAATTTCTCGGGCATTTGGAACCCCGGTATAACTCGAGAAATATGTTAGGGCATGTATCCTAGGTTAATCTACAAACATTGTTTATCTTATAATTTTAGTTAATAAGATATAAGTTTTATTTGATGTTTTATTATAAGTGATTGCATGTTTACCTTATAGTAAGATCCATGAGTATTTGTTGAAATATCTTAAATGTCCCTAATCAGTCATTATACTGGGAACTATAATGAATTAAGACTAGTGTGAATCTTGATTGATGGTCATATGAGGATCATGTGTATAGGGATATGAATCAAGATCAAAAGTACTTGTTAGGGAATAAGGTATTGGACTAACCCGCTATGAGAACACCACATGGATTAAGTCATATGTGTTACTCATGATAGGTATATCATTTATTCCTTCGACTTAAGATTACCATAGACTTCAATATTAGGAGCATGATAATTTGACATAATCAAATGTTGTCTTTGATCGGACAATTATAAAGATTGTGATTGGTTACCGTGTGAATAATGTGTCAAGGTGTGTAATCAAGATAGAATTTGTCACTCTCGTATAGAGAGAGATATCAGTGGATCCCTTGATAAGATAGATTGATAATGGCCAAGTCCATGTGAATTGATATGATCAATGTCACTTGTATATTTTTCAGTTTACCTAAAAATCAAGACTAGTACGATTGAACATTAAGGGTGACTTTCCATGCTTTTTGTTTAATCAAAGAATATCGCACGACAAAAAGATATGATATATGTTATTAATTAGGTTGTATCGATATTGATATTCATGCTACTTGGGTAGTCATAATGCCTTGCTAGAGACCGCTTATGACTTGTGTACCAAAATGGTTTTTGGTTCACTGCCAACGTCGCATGAACGTATTGAGTCGCACACAAAGAATAGCATTGCACAATCTCAATTGGTCTAGAGTAATGAATTTTATATGATAAAATTCATGACATAAAAGCCCTTACGATTTGTTGTATGATAACTTATTAATAGAGGGGTATGTGTAATTTGCTTAAACTAACTAAATACAATAGTTGTATTACAAATATGATTTTAAGTTAGGGCTTATCTACACATATAAATAAAAGGGTTAAACCCTAAAAACAATATAAGATTTTCGTTTTACATTTTTTTGCGTTATCTGGATTTAGGGAGAGAAAGAAAAATTGTTTTCAATCTCTCTTGGGGCTAGCACTCCAAATTGTGGTCACCATTCTTGTGTCGATTTCTGATAGACGACGCGCACTTGAACATCTTGGAAATCGAACAATTAGAAAAGGAAATTGCGGAATAAGGTATAATTTACTTTCATAGATTTAGTTTAATGGAACTTATTTTCGATCCTGTTGGTTTTCAAAATTTGTTTTGAGTTTTTCGCTGCGTATGAACCCCAAAAACCCAATAGTGGTATCAGAGCATTAGGCTCGGTTCTATTAAACTTTTGCATGTTTTCTCTGATGTATATATGATATATGTGTGAAACCATAATCTTGATTAATGTATATATGATATACATATAGATTCTACGATAATTGTTATCAAGAATTGGTTTTAAAACATGTTGTTAATTCATGTATATTGATACATCGCATGATATGATTCAATGATAGTATTCATGTTTAGCATATTTCAATTAACATATATTTTTATATTGAACGATGTGGATTTTGTATGTCCATGGTAGACTTCATATTTAGGTTAATATGATTATGATCTTGAACACATATTTCATTTTGTTTAATAATTATGTATGTCTCCATGATAGAGATCATGACTAGGTTAATATGATTAATTTTATATGATTATGATGTTGAATGCATGATTAATATTTCGAAATTGATTTTGATCATATATCTCATTGTAGTAATCCGTTAGTATATTCCTACAAGATAGGAGATAGACTAGTAATTGGATTAGAATTACAAATCCTATAAGATAGGTGAGATATAAAACAAATCCTTATTGGATAAAGATTCAAATTATCTTAAATTCTAATTAGATTAGGATAAGATATTAAGTTAATGGTGGGCCCGAGATAATTAAAAACATCTTAATTAATATTTTTGGAATTAAAATAAGGGACAATTTTGGTTGATTGGATTGACTAAAATTATGAGAAATTTTAGGCGATTTTCAATTCTCGAAATTCAAATTTGTTGTCTAAAAAAAATAGGGGCATTGCCCCCTATACCCCTGTCCATTTACCGGTGAGCAGAACCACTGCCCGTTGACCGGCCAGCGGGACTATCGTTAAATGTTAGTAGCGTCCAAAAACTTCATACAATTCTCAATATTAGTATGATTTCCTAAATTTTTAGTGATTATTCATGCATTGTAATATATGATATTTATCTTATTTAATTATGATCACTAAAACAAACAAAAAATCTCTCTTTCCAATTTTAAGTCAAGTGTCATCAATTTTCAAACACTTGTGAAGGCTTTGATCACATCAATATAGGTCTGCCTCCGCAGAGTGTATTGTGTTTTCTTGGTGAGGCAAGTTGAGTAATAGTTACTCTATTGTTTGAAATAGTTAGACTTGATAAAGCTATCTAAACGGTTTTGGGCTTTAGGCACTAGATGAGATAAAACATACTAAGACATAAGATGTCATAATCTCATAAAATAACTAAAAGTTACATATGATGTAATTGGTCATTGGTACCTACCTAAATAACCTAATTCGAAGTGTCATGCCTTAGCTGTCTTGGAATTAGGTGAAATATGGATTTTAGTCCCTTAAATTAACATAACATTTTTAAGGAGGGTTGTTAATTTAGTGGGAGTTTATTCCTCTATACTAAAATGAACTTTTGCATAATCTTTATTGTAGATCTATGGCCTCTTCAAATCATACTAATCTCTTGTCACTGCGATCCATCCTTGATAAGGATAAGTTGTCTAGGACAAACTTTATTGACTGGTTCAGAAACTTGAGAATTGTTCTTAAGCATGAACGCAATTTGTATGTCGTGGATGATCATATTCCTGAGGAACCACCAGCCAAGGCTTTAAGAGCCGTAAAGGATACACATACTAAGCATGTCAACGACTCAACTGATGTTGCATGCATTATGTTGGTAACCATGGTTCCTGAACTTTAGAAGGACATGGAACACATGGAAGCTTACGACATGGCTACGATGCTGAAGGGAGTGTTCCAATAGCAGGCTAGGCAAGAAAGGTTCAAGATAGTCAATAACCTTCATTCTTGTAAAATGGCTGAGGGTGCGTCCGTTAGTCCTCATGTTTTGAAAATGAAGGGCTATATTGACCATCTTGACAGACTTGGATTTCCCATAAGCTAAGAGTTGGCTACGGATTTGATCATGAATTCATTCCCTGATAGTTATTCACAATTTGTGCTGAAAGATAACATGAATAACATGCATAAGTCTATCTCCGAGTTGCATTTGATGCTTAAAACTACTGGGCAGAATGTCAAGAAACCCATTGCTACTGTGTTGATGGTTCAGAAAGAAAAGGCTTTGAAGAAAAAAGGTAAAGGCGAGGCTAAAGTTACCAAGGCTATTGTGACTGTCACAAAGCCTATAGATCAAGTCAAGCCTCATGTAGCTTCTACTTAACAGTCCCAAAAGGAAAAGGAAAAAGAAGGGAATTATCATTTCTGCCATGCACCTAGATATTGGTTAAGAAATTGCAAACTCTATCTTGAAGATCTAAAGAAAAAGAAGAGTAGTGTGACTACTGCTTCAGGTATTAGGTATTTACGTTATTGAAGTTAACTTGTCTACTAGTGATTCCTGGGTATTGGATACAGGATGTGGATCTCACATTTGTATTAATGTGCAGGGTCTCACCAAAAGTAGAAAACTAAAGAAAGGAGAAGTCATCTTACGAGTTGGAAATGGAACAAAGGTTGATGCATTGGTTGTAGGATGCTACGAGTTAATTTTACATAGTAGACTTATTTTAGTTTTAAATAATTGTCATTATGTCCATGCCTTGAGTAGAAACATTATTTCAGTTTCATGTTTGGATTTGGATGGTTTTAATTTCATTATTGTGAATAATAAATGCTCCATTTCTTGTAAAGACATTTTCTATGCGAATGCCGACTTGTGTGATGGTCTTTATATTCTAAACATGAAGAGTTCCACAGATACTCCCATTCTTAACATAAATACAAAGAGATTCAAGTCAAATGATTTGAATCAAACCTACCTTTGGCATTGTCGCCTTGGCTACGTTAATGAGAAACGCATTTCTAAACTCCATAAATATCTACTTTTAGATTCATTGATTTTGAATCATATGAAACATGTATATCTTGTTTACTAGGCAAGATGACTAAAAGTCTTTTTACTGGACACAGTGAAAAGGCAAGTGATCTATTGGGTCTAATACATACTGATGTATATGGTATTATAAATACAATGGCTAGAGGTGGTTATCAATACTTCATTACATTCATTGATGATTTCAGTAGATATGGTAACGTGTATCTCATGAAACTTAAAGGTGAATCTTTTGAGATGTTTCGAACATTTCAAAACGAAGTGCAAAATCAACTTGATAAAACTATTAAAGCACTTCGATCAGATTGAGGTGGTGAATATTTAAGCTAAGAGTTTGATGATCATCTTAAAAACTGTGGGATTGTCTCACAGTTAACTCCCCCAGCAACTCCACAATGGAATGGTGTTTCTGAGATGAGAAATTGAACTTTATTGGATATGGTTTGATCTATGATGAGTCATGCAGATCTTCCTATTTCCTTTTAAGGTTATGCGTTAGAAACTGCCGCGTTTACACTAAATCGTGTTCCTTCTAAAGAAGTTGATAAAACACCACATGAGATGTGTTTTGGGAAAAGACCAAGTTTGTCTTTCCTTAAGATTTGGGGCTGTTAGGTTTTCGTACGACGATAAATCTCAAAAAACTTATCGACCAAATCTACCAAGTGTGTATTCGTTGGTTATCGTAAAGAAACTTGAGGATACTACTATTATAATCCTACTGAGAATAAAGTGTTTACTGCTCGGAATGGTGTCTTTATGGAAAAAGAGTTTATTTCAAAAGACAATAGTGGGAATAATGTAAGTCTTGAAGAAATTCAAGAACCACAAATAAACACTCAACCACTAGTGGGAGATCAACTAAGTCTTGAACTAATTAATTCTCCACAAGTATCACAAGGCCTTCGTAGGTCTGATAGGGCAAGACATCAACTTGAGAGATTTGGATTTCTTATTACTGATAATAGTGAGGTGTTGCTTATGGATCAAAATGAACCTACTACTTCTTAGGAGGATGTTTCTAGCCCTAAGGCAAATAAATGGCTTAGTGCCATGAATTCAAAGATGCAATCCGTGTATGATAACCAAGTTTGGAACCTGGTTGATTTACCAGAAGGTTGTAAGTCCATTGGATGTAAATGGGTTTTCAAGAAGAAAATTGACATGGATGGCAATGTGCGTACTTATAAAGCACGGCTAGTAGCAAAAGGTTTCAGACAGACTCAAGGTGTTGATTATGATGAAACTTTTTTTCCTGTAGCCATGCTTAAATCCATTAGAATTCTAATTGCCATAGCCGCATATTATGACTATGAGATATGGCAAATGGATGTCAAAACAACTTTTCTAAATGGAAAGTTACTTGAGGACGTGTATATGATACAGCTTGAAGGGTTTGTTCATCCTGTGATTTCTAAGAAGGTGTGCAAGCTTTAAAGATCTATTTATGGATTAAAGAAAGCTTCTCGGAGTTGGAATCTTCATTTTGATAAAGCAATTAAGGAATTTAGTTTCATTAAAAACGAAGATGAGCCTTGTGTATACAAGAAGGTCAGTGGGAGCGTAGTTGTTTTCCTGGTGCTATATGTTGATGATATATTACTCATTGGAAATGACATCCAACCTTGCAGAGTGTCAAGTCTTGGTTAAGGAAGTGTTTCTCAATGAAGAACTTAGGAGATGCAACCTACATCCTTGGGATTAAGATCTATAGGGATAGATCTAAAAGGCTGATCGGTCTAAGTCAGAGTGCTTATATAGATAAGGTACTAAATAGGTTCAGTATGCAAGAATCTAAAAGAGGGTCATTGTCAATGTCTCATGGTATAAATCTAGCAAGACTCAACGTTTGAAGACTAATGATGAGCGAGAGCGCATGAATATGATTCCATATGCATAAGCTATTGGATCTATCATGTATGCCATGTGATGCAATTGACCTAATGTATCATATGCTTTAAGCGCAACAAGCAGATATTAGTCCAATCCCGGTGAGAGTCACTGGATAGCAGTAAAGAACATTCTTAAGTACTTAAGAAGGACTAAAGAAGTGTTCTTGGTCTATGGAAGTTTGGAGGATGAGCTTGTCGTAAGTGGTTAGACAGATGCAAGTTTTCAAACTGATATAGATGACTTTAGATCGCAATCTGGATATGTGTTTACTTTGATTGGAGGCGCAGTGAGCTAGAAAAGTTCGAAGTAAGAAACTGTCGTAGATTCTACAATAGAAGCTGAATATATTGCGGCGTCCGATGCTGCTAAGGAGGCAGTTTGGATCAAAAAGTTCATCTTAGAACTTAGTGTGGTTCCGAGTATAGCTAACCATATTTGCTTGTATTGTGACAACAATGGGGGCGATAGCACAGGCCAAGGAACCAAGATCACATCACCGATCCAAACATATACTTAGACATTTTCATCTCATTCAAGAAATCATTGAGAGGGGAGATGTGAGATTTGCAGAGTTCCTACAGAAGACAATGTTGCAGATACTTTGATGAAAGCTCTTCCAAAATCGAAACATGATGGTCATGTAAGGTCATTAGGTATTAGATACATGAATGATTGATCCTAGTGCAAGTGGGAGATGTTAGGGCATGTGCCCTAGGTCAATCTACAAACATTGTTTATCTTATAATCTTAGTTAATAAGATAGAGGTTTTATTTGTTGTTTTATTATAAGTGATTGCATGTTTACCTTATAGTAAGATCCATGGGTTGTTGTTGAAATATCCTAAGTGTCATTAGTTGGTCATTATACTGGAACTATAATAAATTAAAACTAGTGTGAATCTTAATTGATGGTCATGTGATGATCATGCGTATAGGGATACGAATCAAGATCATGAGTATTTGTTAGGGAATAAGGTACTGGACCGACCCACTATGAGAACACCACTTGGATTAAGTCATAGGTGTTACTTATGATAGGTATATCATTTGGCACAATCAAATATTGTCTTTAACTGGACAATTATACAGATTGTGATTGGTTACCGTGTGAATAATATGTGAAGGTGTGTAATCGAGATAGAATTTATCACTCTCGTATAGAGAAAGATATCAATGGATCCCTCGATAAGATAGACTAATAATGGCCAAGTCCATGTGAATTGATATGATCAATATCACTTGGATGTTTTTCAGTTTACCCAAAGATTGAGACTAGTGCGATTGAACATTAAGGGTGATTTTCCATGCTTTATGTTTAATCAAAGGATATCGCACGAAAAAAGGATATGATATATGTAATTAATTAGGTTGTATCGATATCAATATTCATGCTACTTGGGTAGTCATAATGTCTTTCTAGAGACCACTTATGACTTGTGTACCAAAATGGTTTTTGGTTCACTGCCAACGTTGCATGAACCTATTAGGTTGCACATAAAGAATGACTTTGCACAATTTCAATTGGTCTAGAGTAATGAATTTGTTATTAATAGGGGCGTATGTGTAATTTGATTAAATTGCCTAAATATAATAGTTGTATTACAAATAGGATTTTAAGTGAAGACTTATCTACACCTATAAATAAAAGGGTGAAACCCTAAAAACGATATAAGATTTTCGTTTTACATTTTTTCGAGTTCTCTGGATTTAGGGAGAGAAAGAACAATTGTTTTCAATCTCTCTTGAGGCTAGCACTCCAAATTGTGGTCACCGTTTGTGTGTGGATTTCTGATAGAGGAGACGCACTTGAACGTCTTGGAAATCGAACAATCAGAAAAGGAAATCACATAAAAGGTATAATTTACTTTTAAAGATTTAGTTCAATGGAACTTATTTTCGATCCTGTTGGGGTTTTTCAAAATTTGTTTTGAATTTTTCGCTTGCGTATGAACCCCAAAAACCCAACAAAATGTGTCACAACTAAAAATCGGAAAAAATTCTAACTTTTAGTTTAATATTAGTAATTTAACTTAATGTGGCTATAAATCAATTAAAATGATACATTTTTACTTCATGGAACTATGGGGACCGTAGCTCGGGTACCTAGTGCTAGACGGGGTCAGATTCAGGAGCTCGGGTAAGTCCTAGTGCGTGATTGAGGTTTATAAAACCCATAGGGACATCACTTGAGTATTTAATTGTTGTTTTTATATTGCTTCTTTACATTTTTGCATACTTTTTCTTTTGATTTGCTTGTCGCCTTATATACAGAGTACTCTATTTTGTGGTTTTTTCACATTAGGATTTATGCTTTATGACACCCGATGTATATATATACTACAATGGATCTCAAATATTTACTCATGTCATATGAACTACATATCTCACCATTGGATTGTTATGAAGTTTGAATCTAATGGTGATTGATGTAGTGCATTTAATGTAAAACACATTAAATACGCAATAAATGCTACATAATTGGGTTCCATGGTGGAACCACCCTATATATAATTCATGTTTTTATGTTAGTTTAAGACTTATGCTGTTAATTTATTGCTTATTAATTGCAATTGATTAAAATACAAGCCATATGTAAAATTCTTAAACTTCGAAAATAAAAGACTGTAGACCCTAAATATACACGTCTTAAAAAAGGAAATGTGCATAATTGGTTTATAATATATAACGACAATACGACAAGTTAGCACGTACACCGAGGATGCAAGCATGACAAGCGATGCCAACAGAGCGCGAGACCTTGCGGTTCAGTGACGTGGATGGTGCTTTGTGGCCTATAAGGTGAAGAGCGGTACTCACTTGGCGGCCTTGGGGCACGGGGCCGCCACATATAGTGCTCTTTGAACCCACTCTCAAGGTGATTTCTCCACTAACAACATCTATTATAGCTCGAGCAGCTGCCAAGAATGGTCTTTCAAGTATCAAAAGAACATTATCTCCTTGCTCGACATCCAATAACACAAAATCACAAGGTAGCATTAAGTGATCAACCTTTATGAGTACATATTCAACTACACCCTCGATTTAGACATCAAACCATTAACAAAATGTACATTAAACTCAGTCGGCTTTAACTTGATAATTTCTAACTTTTCAAGCATAGCAAGTGGCGTTAAATTTATACCTGCCCCTAAATCACTTAAAGATTTCTCAAACTACAATAACCAAATAGAGCATGGGATCTAATACCTCCATGGATCCTCTAATTTCTTTGGAAGTTGTGTTTGAAGTATTGCACTAGGTGTTTCTACCAGATATATTGTCTTGACTTCCTCCAACTTTTTTTCTTTTTTTTTTTCAAATTGAATCAGTACTTGTAGCTCTAAGTCTTTCTCTTTGTCCTCCAATGTTGCTACATGCCTTTGATCCTGAGCTTTGACATTTGTGTTCACTCTTGCTTCAACAATTTCCTTTTTCTTCTTCTCAATTTTGAATTTGTTAGAAAACACCACCTCTACACTTTTTTCGCTAGGTTGCATGGGCACTACATGACATTGATCCTTTGCATTGTCAGCCACATTCTCACTAGAGTTCACCAGTGTATCATAAGGAAAAAGTTCATCTCGGCAAGAATTCAAAGCAATATTCAATTGTTCCATCTGCAATTCTAGATTCTAGATGGTATGATTCTTCTCATCTTCCATCATCTTTAGATTATGCTTAAAACTTTTTCATCTCTTTCTTATTTTCATGATACCGCTCTATATTAGTAGAATTCATGCTTATAATTAGTGACTTGATTGACTTGAACATAGCCTCATCATCATTTTGTTGTCTTTGTTGAGAGTGACTGAAGTCTTGATGGTCTCTTTCATTCTCTTGACTTACATATGAGAAGTTTGAGTAGTTGTGAACCCCTTGATGATATGAAATTTGAAAAGTCACACTTGGTTGAAAGTTATATCTTTAATTTATAAAGTGTTTTTGCTTCATTATACCATATAATTGCCCTCCATAGCATCTCAACATTGCTATAGGTTGGCATAATGAAAGTTGACTCTATGTATTTTCTTGAAACTTTTTAAATTGAGTCGTCAAAATGCAAGTTGTGCCATAATAGCCATATATCAATTTCTCTCAAACATTCCACCAATTTGCGATGCTCGATCAACTTCGTCACCCTTTTTTGTTCTTTGCACTTACAATATGAATTTAGATCCTAAAACTCAATGAACAAATAAGATCCAGAGCAAAGATTTATTCAGATCAAACAAAATAAACAAAAATTGCTGAAAATAAATCCTAAACATAATATCCCAATCAAACTAAAATCACTTATCGTCCCTGGTAATGACGTTGAAAACTTGATGTAAGTCTAAAGTGTACGACTTTTGCTGTAAGTAATAGCGACCCAACCTAGTGTTCGAGTTGCGAAAATCAAACCACTAGGATGATTTAATGCTAATTTGTTATCTAATTAGTAAATAAAACTAGGAAACGAAATTTAGATTTTGAAATGTAAATTAAACACCAAAATCAAACTAAGTAATTGCAAGAAATTTAAATTTTTGATGGCATAATGAAGAAATAGTCTAAGGAGTTGATTTCACTTAGGTTCCATTCTTTCTACCCTTCATCTCAAAATCCTCAATTCAAGTGAAGATAAGCGAATTCTCTAATTTTTTACTACATTTCAAAGTTTTGGTGATGGAGATTCTAGAGTTGCACTCGGACTCTGCCGGTCGGTGTGAGTAGCGTAAGTGCAACACCGCATTAGTCTCCGAATTTTAAGGCCTCCCTTGTCAATAGCCATCGGTCAATATATTGCATGTTTAAGGGTTGTGTTTCCTATTTTTAGGCTGAAAACCCCAATGATCATGGTAGAACTCAAAACCTAAATTCTACACTTGCATTATCAAGGCAAGTATAGCATTACGTTCAAGCAAACACAAATCAACAACACAAATTGAAGAAAATAACATGAATTACATTAGAAAAGAAAAGCAACCTATTACCCTATAATGAGAATCAATCTGACACAATACATAAAGAAAACTAAAAAACATAGTTCAAACCATAAATCCAAAGAGAATCCACAAGCTTGCTCCACAAAAACCTAGCTTCTTAAAGTGTTATTCAAAGCAAAAGTTTTTTTTTAACCCTAATCTTAGCTCCTATTTATACCCTTGGGGAAAATTTGTCTAAAAATTTCCAAAATTTCATGAAAAAAATGCAAAACATGGACTCTCTAGTGGTCGACGCTGGGCTCCCAGCGTCTAGGCACCGGGCCAGTGCTAAAAATAGAAAGCTTGGGCCATAAAACTTCGACTAAGCTTGAGCCATAAAACTTCAACTAGTACCCGATTAGATCCTGCGCACATACTCCGACTTGCTATGCGATCTCGAACATCTTATAGTCCAACTATGAGTAAGATTGTAAGATATGAGATTGTTTCTCTTTGAGTCTATTTTTCAATGCAAAAACCCCTGGTCATTTGGATTTGAAATGAGAGAGACATGACCAAAACACTGAAGCTTGTTCCAAATGGACTTCACCGAAACTTAGCTAATTTGATGTCGTTCTTGCCCAAACCTTATCCTTTCATCTCAAAGTCTCTAAAAATCATCAAAAATATCAAACTATGTAGAATATTGGTATTTCATCACTCGCCTCCAGTCTCTCTTTCCTCCACCCCGTGATCTGTACCAACACCTTTTTTGAGGTAAATCTCCTCAGATCATCAACGTAATATTAACAAAATACTAATTATAGAAGTGATCAAATAAGCATCGCATCAATAAGACAACCTAAAGATACACAAGACATATTACTAAAAGTATCAACATACAACATCAACTACTCATATACTTCAAGGTCTCCCTTAATATAAAATCTTTGAGAACGAGTGGCTAGCCGATCATTAATATATCTTATTGATATTAACCTATACATAAGTTCTTTACTGTATCTTATTTTCTACAATTTATCAATCAATGAGATAATGATGAGATGACCTAATTTTAGTTTATTTAAACATACGTCACCCCAACTAGGCAAAAAGGGCCAAAAATGTACCTCGAAGTCTTACTAATTCGCAAACTCAATCCCCAAAGTTAAAAAGGGCTAACTCAGTTCCTAAACTCCATTAATCCATTTAAATAAGTCCCTTCTACCTCTTTTAATAACCATACCAGTTAACCCCAGTTCATCCTTCCTATCCTCGATTATTTTTTGTTTGCTAAACTTCTTTGTTCCCTTCACCCTTATCAATTACCATAACTCGTTTGAAGATGCCTAAATAAAACAACTTAGATTGAAAAACGTGCTGATGCACAAAAAACAAGGTAACACATAAATCTCAAAATCATAAACATAAAATTAAATCTAAAACATGCCCATAGTCCATGAATCCCTTCTTTTCTTTTTTTTTTTTCAATGAGGTCACATAGAGAGAAAAGTTTGAATTGGGAAGACTGATTTGCGGGAACAAGATAATCACACAAAATCAACACATATAACCCTAATTTAGAACTGAAATCTCTATTAAATCCCCATAAAATTAATTTGTTATGTCTAACAGAATAGTTTAGCCCCCTTCAATTAGGTGTAACAACTAGTTTCTATAGCTGAAACAACACGCGTTGTAGTGAGATCCAAATGGAAGTTTCTTGGTCAAACTCGAAAGTTGTTCGTAATTAAAATGTCAAACACAAAGATATCTGCATACACGCACATAAATGTCATGTTGCAGTAAGAACCAATGCTATTGAGAGCAAACACCAATTTCATGGCACAATCTCTCAAAAGTTTATATGTCAAGAGCCTTTGTAAATATATCTGCTAATTATTTTTCTATAGGAACATGCTGAATACAAATTGATCCTCTTTCCACTAGATCCTTGATATAATGATGATGACAAATATCAATATATTTCATCTTAGAGTGTTGAATTGGATTCTTTAAAATATCAATGGTGCTTTTATTATCACAATAAACTATTAACTTATATAAAGCAATACCATTGTCTTTGAGCATTTGTTATATCTATATTAACTGATTACAACAATTGCTACAAATAATATCTTCGGCTTTAGTAGTAGACATCGAAATGCAGTTTTGTTTCTTACTATTCCAAGCAACAAGATTAGAACCCATGTAGTAACATCCACCTATAGTACTCTTTTGATCATTGATATTTCAAACCTAATCAGCATCACTATATCTAATTAAGTCACGATACCTCCCTCAATAAATAGTATACCAAAGTCAGTTGTTTTATGGATATAATGCAGAATTCTATTTACAACAACTAGATGAGACTTTTTTAGACAAGCCTTGTAACGACCTATTACCTTAAGCTGGCGATTAGTACTAATCCAAATCCAAATTAACCCGAGTAAGGCTCATGGTTAACTCCGATGTACCTCAATTAGCGTGTGCGTATGATTGCATGATGGATTGTGTTTGTTTAAATTGTTAAATGAATTTTATAGGTTGTGGGATTAATAGAAAGATTAATACAAATATATAATTGGAGAAATATTTAAATAAACAATAAGTTACCGGTACACCAAGTGCGACGAGGGGGTTGTAAAATTAATGTGCACGCTCGAAAACACTCGTAGGCATGTCCGGCGAATTTAATGGAGAGAAAATACATGAAATATATATATTTATATATAAATATATAAGTATATATATAAAGTTATAAATTTAGTTTAATTTATATGGATTGTTTGATCAACCTAGAGTTGAGTGTAAGTGCTTGATGTGTCAAAATTGGTGTCACTTTAAGGAGTGTCACTTTAAGACATCAATCGTTCATCAGTCTCAAGATAGGGTGATGCGTATCTTGAGAAAAATCCATATATAAATAAAAAACTCATTCTTATCCTTTCAATTCGATCATTTGAGAGAGACAACCGAGGGTTTCGGGTTTGATTCGGATCGAAAGAGGTTGTTCGGGAGCTGAATTGGATGAGATTGAGGAGCTTAAAAGGATTAAAACTCACATATCATCACTTTGGTAAGATTTGTTTTTGAGTTTACTTAAATTCAATTGATAGTTGGTGATGAAATTTCAATGAATTGTGGTTATTATTGATTGGAAATGGTTTGTAACCTCACTAGAGGTCCTCTCTGATTATTCGGGATAGTTTTTAAGGTTTTTTGGTGAATTTGGTAGAGAAACGATGGCTGCTGCCCTATTCACTATCGAGACAATGCAGGGTAGAGGGCACTCCACCTAACAGAGGAGCGCGCTCCCTTCATCAACCGTGATGAACGCAGTTGGTGGAACGCGCCCCACCCAGTGAGGGAGTTCGTTCCTACCCCTGAAGACAACAACCGTGATGTATTTTGATAAAGAATTCTATAGGACTTAGGGATTGGACTAGGTGTTCTAGTTATAGCGTACTAGACCTAAATTGGTTACAAATGATTGGTGATAGTTTGTGGAACACCTAGAAAAAGTGAGTGACTTGGAAACTTAAAAAGTTTGGAAACGGAGACTTAACCCGAGGTAAGTATGGATTCGCTTATCTATCAATATTGCTTGGCTATTCTAGTATATGTAGCTCATGTAGTCGTTGGACTGGAATAAGGGACTATGTACATTGTGATGGTTGTCAATAAATGGAAAATGGTGGGTAATGCGACCACAGCTTAACTGCTGGTTTTGAGAATAGGTTTATAGGAGATGGGTTCCCTTCCCGGCCTATATATAACTCTTGCTTAATTCGATAGGTTGCGTGGATTACATACACACTAGAGGGTTTGGATAGAACCATTATGGATTAATGGATAGGCTAGACATCACATATGCACAATGCGTTTGTCTAGCATTCGCATTAATGGCGCCGGTGGGTAATCAACCCTAGTTTTATAAATAAAATAAGGATCAAAGTGTAATAGTCCATAATACTTGCTTTGCATCTATTATGTATTAAATTATATGCTTTCCATATTCTTGTTAGTTAACATTAGTGCATATTGTTATTGCATAATGTTCTTGATTAATATATGGAATGTTGATGGCTATATGAATCCCTACTTACTGAGCAAGTTGGAGCGCTCACCCCAATTAACATTACAAGATAATCGATGAGCGCTACAACTACGGGTTGGAGAAGATATAGGTGTCTTGATCTTCTCTTTGATGTAATGAGTTTCCCTTGTCTTATATATTTGTATTTAATTATAGTTTTGTAATATCACAAGGGATGAAAAATTAATATAACTGAGGTTTATTCCAGTTTGATTTAATACTGTATATCCTATTTTAATATCTTATTTGATTATCAAAAAAGTTTTTAATTTCCGATGCGTAAAATATTTGTTTTGTATCAATATTCAATGTACAATGGTCTTTATCAGGTGAAGGAGGACAAGTTGTTGGCTCTAGTTAAGTCTGGCTAAGTAATCTGGGATTTATTTGGGTTTCAAGCTGGACATCGCCCTAATCGAGTTAAGGGATGCTACAGATTGGTATCAGAGCCTACTTCCGAGCCTTAGGATTTTAGCTCTGATACAGCTTGGTACAAAGCTTAGGTTTAAGGGCTTTGTTACACTTGATAACTCTAATACAGCTTTGGCATCAGAGCCTTGGGTTTATCACTTTCGAGTTAAGTGGTAATTGTGATACAGTATGGTATCATATACAAGGCTCGACCCTAATTTCATTTTTGAATGGTTTTCGAAGTGAATGATATCCAACTTCAAAGTTTAAGGTATATCAGAGTACCTTAATAACGGAACCTAAGTTATTTAACTCTTAGAGTTGTCTCAAGTTATAAATAAGCTTAGGGTATGATAAACGGTTTTTATTATGATTTGGGGGGTAATCGAAAGATGAATGACTGAGATATGTTATTTGTTATGTTATACTATATCTACGTGGGAGATATAAGAGTTATGTCTTTCCTGAACAATAATAAAATGGTTAAAGACCATCAATTTCTCATTATATAAGAAGGTATTGGAGGTGAGAATTCATGAGAATCTTAACCTCTAGGAAATTAAAAGGAAAAACATAAGAAAGTTTACAAAGGTGAAATTAAATTCTTTCTCCTATTAATTGTTGTCAATAGTCTTTATTCTCACTGATATTATTAGACAAATAATAGTCAGTGGAGAAGTATCTAATGAATCAAGACCTTGAAATGTGTGTTAGGAGAATGGAGAGATGAAACAATGGAATACTAAATGACTTTTTGTGGAATTCAAAGGAAGTGGACCCCTTTGAGAAGAGATGTAATACTAATATTGAGACTAGTAGGAAAATAATGAAAGTTATTCAGTAAATGAATTAGTGGTTGATGATAAAAGCTTACTTGAGGTTAGCAAATCACTAATGTATTTATACTTCATAAGTTGTTATGAAGTAGGAATTCCAGTTATGGTGCAAATCCATATTGGAATAACAAGTAATTTCACGGATAATGAAAGATGAGATTGAAGATATCTTTTAAACTTGCAGAACTAAAAGATACCTTAAATCTAGAGCGTAGCAATGAGTTGGTAAGATATCCTAGTCTGATCCATTATACTGGTTAGTCTAAATTGGGGCGAATGAGTTATCAATAGATCTGAGGATTTGAGGAATCAAAGAATATAACGTATAGTAGTGGAATGAGTATTCATTGCGCAGGATTGACAACTCATTCTGATAATAAAGTGAAATCAATGAATCTTAAGAATTAGTTGAGATCTGATTTTCACAGTGATATGATTAGAGTTCAGGATATACTTAAAGATGACTTCATGCGATTACTGGATCATTTTAAGTGGATGATAGAACTTACTAGAACTCATGCTATGTTCATGAATGAAGGGTGTTAAGTTTTAAACCCTAACTTAGTTAAGTTGTTATTGTGTTATCAATAATAACATGGAATCTTTGAATACTTAGATGATGCACAAAGCAATTACCATTCAGAATTGTAAATTGGTAATGGTAAATTGGTCCAGACCAGATATTGCAAAATGCCAATACTAAGTTTCAAAGGTTAATTAATTATATGAATGTTGAATATAAACAACAAATCAGGGGATTTGACTGTAATTAAGATAATATGAGACTGTCATATATTTAACACAAAGGTAAAAAGGGGAGTGTAAACTTGAAATAATTGAATATTACAAACGATTGATTCAAGGATCTTTAGTATCGTTGTGTAATTTATTCAGTTAACTCAAGTTTGAAAATCATAACAAATTGAAATCAAATACAAGGATGCCTTAAAGGAAAGCTGAACTATAGTTTGATTACAATATTTACTTGATTTTATCTGAATTATAGAAGAAGTTAGAGGTTCATCCTAAGACTTTTGATTTAGGTAAGAATGTGTGTTGACACAATAAATAAAAATTGTAGCTTATACTTGCTAGCTATATATATAGTTCAAGACTTGGGAGATGAACTATTGGAGATTGATAATCTCGAGAAAACTAATTTGGTAGTTGTACCAAATATAAAAAGGCATCACTTGTAAATAAGAAGAAAGGTTGTTAAGAGTCTTTTAATCATTCTTTGAGATTAATGAGAATATTAGAAGAATCATTAAAAGACAACCTGGAGAATATAAATACCAGTGGATTGGTTTAAGGTTGAAGTAGTGAATTTTAAACTATGGAAGCTTGAAAAGTGGAATTGTCAGAGTGATAGAAATAGAAGGTAAGATAGTTACCTTCAAACTTCCTTAGTGTTTGGAATTCACTCTGAACCATCGCTCATCAAGGTGATTGTGTTGACAATGCCGTCAATAGAAAAATGACAGGGGCTGTAGTTATAATAAAAGCTACTATGTGTATATCTCTTAAGTGAGATGTTTACTTATGACTAAATGGAAGTCCTGCGTCAGACACATCATCAGCTAAGTTATCTAGATTTGATAATTACAAGTCTATTCTTTTGAGCTTGAATTAGAGCTGAGCTAATAAAGATTAATTGAGTGATGAGATTATTGAAGAAATTGATTGAGATTATCTAGTAGGTCAAAAATTGACTACTAGTTATTGATATTTAGTATGGATAATCTCAGATCAAAACATTGAGCATGTAAGAAAAATTCTTGGAGATTGAATAGAAAGTGAGGCAAGAATGTTGTGAGCATTTCATTGATTTCTTTAAGACATTCACTCAGGCAAAATCCAAAGTCATTATGATAAGAATGAGTTGTTAGTGATTTGGAATGAAAATTGTCGATGTCAATTTTATAAAGAAAATATGAGATATATCAACAGGTGAAAGCTGAGTAATATTAACCTAGAAGGTTATATTATTCTTGCCCTATATGAATGATATTTCATGCTTATAAATTGATGATGGATTAACCTAGGTTGTGATGACAATTGAAGGTTATTGATGATGTAATTGTAAAACCGATAGAGTCTGAAAATTTCTTGTCGGTATTGTGGTTTAAATTGTCATGGAAAAACAAGTGAGATATATGTGTGTAGAAAGAGTTTATAGTTATGGAGAACCATGATTATTAGTTTGGTAAGAAACCAAAAGTTTGTTTCCCAAAGGGGAAGAGATGCATAATAGCTGGGAGGGACTTTCTCAATCTTAACACAAAATATTTGCAGCTAATCTTAGTTCAAGAGAATGTAAATTTTCAAGCTTGTGACTTGAAAGATGTTGAATACTAGAAGAAATATATTATTGTGTGAGTTCTCTAGCATTGATATTATCAAGCTAAATATAAAGTTTAGGTGTTCACCTTAAAAAAATTTGTATACTTTACTTCGTCGTCAATTGGTAGGACAAGAAGTAATGATACAAATTAACTAGAGCATGAGTGAACTACACAAAAAGATGTTATCAGACAGTCAGTATACAATTGCAACTCAGGTATATAAAGGAATTGTAGCTACTGTTAGAGCTTCTCATTTTTGACTACTTGAGGAAACATCTATGATGATGATTTGTGTAATTTTAGTGACACATCATTGATTAAGAGAGCTAATTTCATAGCTACTAATCTAATATTCTGAGTTTAGAATAGGACTGAATTGGAGATGATTCGGTGTTAATTAGTTATCAAAAAGCTAATTAAGATTATATAGTGTGTCAGAGATTAACTACTAGTATAGTTTATCCCGATTAGTCAGATTCTAATAATGGTGCATTACGGATCATGGATAGATTATGGATTCTAGCTCAGGATCAGTTTAGGTAAGAAAAGCGATAAAAATCTCATAAATATCTTTATTATATTCATCCAAGTAACAGTAAGATATATCGCAAAATGAGCCGTGTTTATTATTGGTGAGATGAAGACTGATATTGTTAAGTTGTAAAGAGATATGAGACATGTTAGCACATTAAGGTTGGGCATAGGAAACCTTGAGGGTTATTGCATTCGCTGCCTATTCTTGAGTTGAAATGGGAACATTTATCTATAGATCTTGTTTCCAATCTACCTCTAAGTCAGCGTAAGTACGATGTAGTATGGGTTGTAGTTAACAAGTTGACGAAGTATGCGCATTTCTTGCAAGTTTCCATGTAACATCCTCTTGATCGATTATGAAAGATGTACATACGTGTGGTGTAAGATTTTAGGGTGCTCTAATGTCGAATATTTCAAATAGAGATTCGAGATTCACGTCCAGATTGTGGAGTGAATTACTATGACAGTTGGGAATTGTTCTTAACCTTAGTACGGTATACTATCGATAGTCTGATGGGCAACTGGAGTGATTAATTTTGGTGCTAGAGGATATACTTTGAGCTTGTATCTTGGAGATTGGTGGTAACTAGAAAAATAATACATTTCTCTATGTGAGTTATTTTGTAAAAATAGCTATCAAGCAAGCATTAGAATGCTCATTTGAAGCTTTGTATGGTTAACCATGTCATTCTCCGGAGTGTTTGAATAGGTTTGAGATACACGTTTGTTGGAGCCAGAATGGATTCGAAACTACACAGAGGAAATGTAGCAGATTCGCCAGCGTTTGACTACAGCACAGCTAAAACAGAAAAGATACACCGATAAATATCATAGGTTGTTGGAGTTTTCAAAGGAAAATTATGTTCTATTGAAAGTTTCACGTATGAAAGGAGTTGTATAGGTTTGAATTGTGAGATAAAATAGTTTCAAGGTAAATTGAGCCATTGAAAGTACAAGATAAGACTGGTCCTATTGCTTATAGGTTAGAATTGCCTCGTCAACTGTCCAGATTTTAAAACGTCTTCCATACATATATGTTTAGTAAAACGGAGAGTCCATTCACTCTAAGGATTGATTGGGATGAATTTGATATTCGGGAAGACTTATCTTACTATGAGCAGTCGATTCGGTTACTTGATTGTAAGATTCAGAGGCTAAGAACCAAAGATACTTTTGGTTGAAGTGAAATGGAAATCTCACAAAGATGAAAAACTAACCTGGGAGCGGGTATCCTATATGAAGGAACAATTTCCATTTCTCTTCGAGACTATAGGTAACTTTTAGTTTACTTTAATTTTGAGGACGAAATTGCTTTAAATTGGGGAGACCATAACAACCTGTTACCTTAAGCTAATGATTAGTACTAATCCAAATTGTAATTAACCTGAGTTAGATTAGTGTGTGCGTGTGATTGCATGATGGATTTTGTTTGTTTGAATTTCTAAATGAATTTTATAGGTTGTGGAATCAATAGAAAAATTAATACAAACCTATAATTGGAGAAATATGTAAATAAACAATAAGTTGCCGGTACACCAAGTGCGATGATGGGGTTGTGAGATTAATGTGCACGCTGGAAAACACTTATAGGCATGTCCGGTGAATTTATTGGCGAGAAAATACACGAGATATATATATTTATATATTTAATATATAAATATATATATAAAGTTATAAAGTTTGGTTTAATTTATATGGATCGTTTGATCAACCTCGAGATGAACGTAAGTGCTTGATGTGTCAAAATTGGTGTCACTTTAAGGTGTGACGCTTTAACACATCAATCGTTGATCGGTCTTGAGATAGGGCGATGCGTATCTCCAGGAAAATCCATATATAAATCAAAAACTTGTTCTTATCCTCTCAATTCAATCATTCGAGAGAGAGGGTTTCGGGTTTGATTTAGATCAAAGGAGGTTGTTCCAAGAGCTGAATTGGATGAGATTGAAGAGCTTAAAAGGATTAGAATTCATAGATCATCACTTTAGTAAGATTTGTTTTTAGTTTATTGAAGTGCAATTGATAGTAAGGTGATGAAATCTCTGTGAATTATGGTTATTGTTGATTGGAAATGGTTTGTAACCTCACTAGAAGTCTTCCTTGATCATTTGGGATAGTTTTTAAGGTTGCTTGGTGGATTTGGTAGAGAAACAATGGTTGGTGCCCTGTTCACTGTCTAGACAGTGCATGGTGAGAGCGCTCCACATAACAGAGGAGCACGCTCCTTCATCAACTGTGATGAACACGGTTGGTGGAGCCCGCCCCACCCAGTGAGGGAGTACGCCTCCACCCCTGAAGACATCAACTGTGTTATATCTTGATGAGGAAATCTAGAGGACTTAGGGACTGGACTAGGGGTTCTAGTTATAGTGTACTAGACCTAAATTGATTACAAATTCTTGGTGATAGGTTGTGGAACACAGAGAACGCGTGAGTGACTCGGAAACATATAAAGTTTGTAAAATTGAGACTTAACTTGAGGTAAGTATGGATTCGATTATTTATCAATGTTGCTTGACTATTCTAGTATATGTAGCTCATGTGGTCAATGGACGGGAATGGGGGACTATGTACACTGTGATGGTTTTCAATAAATGGAAAACGGTAGGTAATGTGACCACAGCATAACTGCTGGTTTTGAGAATAGGTTTATAGGAGATGGGTTCCCTTCCCGGCCTATATATAACTCCTGCTCAATTCGATAGGTTGCGTGGATTACATACACACTAAAGGGTTTAGGATAGAACCATCGGACATTAATGGATTGGCTAGACATTGCATATGTGCAATGTGTTGGTCTAACATTCGCATTAATGGCTTTGGTGGGTAATTGAACCTAGCTTCATAAATAAAATGAGGATCACAGTGTAATAATCCATGATACTTGCTTTGCGTATGTAATGTATTGAAATATATGCTTTCCATATTCTTGTTAGTTAACATTAGTGCATATTGTTATTGCATAATGTTCTTGATTATTATATGAAATGTTGATGGCTATATGAATCCCTACTTACTGAGCAAGTTGGAGCGCTCACCCCAATTACCATTATAGGATAAGCGACGAGCGCTACAACTACGGGATGGAGAAGATACAAGAGTCTTGATATTCTCTTCGATATAATGAGTTTCACTTGTCTTATATATTTGTATTGAATTACAATTTTGTAATATCACAAAGGATGGGAGATTTATATAAGCGAGGTTTATTCCAGTTTGATTTAATATTGTATATCTTATTTAAATATCTTATATGATTATCAAAAAAGTTTTTGATTTTTGTTGCATATAATATTTGTTTGTATCGATATTCGATATACAGTGGTGTTTATTAGGTGAAAGAGGACAGGCTGCTGGCTCAAGTTAAGTCTGGTTAGGTAATATGGGCTTAATTATCAGGCTAGGTATCGCCTAATCGGGTTAGGGGATGCTACATGCCTGATAGCAAGCACAAACCCCAACATTAAAAGAAATTTTTGGTATGCTAGTAGTAAGACATAATAAGCTACCAATCATGCCTTTGTATAATGTAGGATTGACATCAACAGCCTTGTCATCTTTATAAATATTCTCACTGAAGCTCATATATGTTCGATATACTTA
Organism: Stephania cephalantha; assembly: GCA_039657325.1. NCBI lineage: Eukaryota > Viridiplantae > Streptophyta > Magnoliopsida > Ranunculales > Menispermaceae > Stephania > Stephania cephalantha. The sequence goes on from CM077577.1 coordinate 19,491,348, forward strand.
GCAATGTCCAATCCAAAATGCTTAACAAGAAATTTTGCATATTTATTCTGAGATATAAATATATGTTTTGAGATTATGTAATCTATGCAGACCTAAGAAGTATGTAAGATCTCCAACCATGCTCATCTCAAATTATTTCTTCATTAAATCCCAAAAACGATATCATCGACATAAATTTACTAAACTACAAACTATTTATTCTTCTTTAGAAATAGAGTCTTATTTGTAGACCTTATGTTGTAACCTTTTGCAGCAAATAGGTACTTAACCCTTCATACTGAGCTTGTGGTGCATGCTTTAGACCATAAAGTGCTTTTTTGATGATAGACATCATTAGGTTTATGATGACCTCATATGCTTTAGGTTGTGCAACATAGACTTCTTGCAAATACTCATTTAAGAAAACATTTTGACATCTATTTGTTGTAACTTGAACTATTTGTTACAAGGAATGGCTAATAGTAGACGAATAGATTCCAATCTGGCAACCGGAGTAAACATCTCATCAAAATCAATACCTTTAACCTGTGTGTATCCTTGTGCAACTACTTTGGCTTTGTTGCGAACAATCATATTATTCTCATATGTCTTGTTGCAAAATATCCACTTCAGTCATGGAACAAGCTCCCTTACATCGTGTCTGACAAACTCATTGAGTTCCTCTTGCATAGCATTTACCCGATATTCATCCATTAGAGCCTCTATGAAGTTTTTAGGCTCAATCTGAGATGTAAAACAAGCAAAACAAACCATTTCCTATAGTCAGCTAGAGGAATATCTCTAGTTTGCACCGAATCATTAATTAAGCCAATAATTTGCTCAATTGGATGATCTTTCAACATCTTTGACTGTGGAACGACATATGTAGAAGTAGAACCAAGTTCAATAATAGTAGCGATTCTAAACATCATCATCATTATCATCTTCATCAAATGGAGTAGTGATATTTGAATTAGATGTTTTAGCAGTAGACCGAGTAGTAGATGCTGAGCTAGTTGGTGTTGATAGCTCAACATCATCATCCTTTTGAAAGGAAAATTGTTCTATTTTTACATAATCATTAACCATAACCTTTATAGATTCCATCATAGTCGTAGTTTGCTTATTGTAGCTCTACAAGCTTTACTATCCTGATAATATCCAAGAAAGATTCCAACATCACTTTTGGAATCAAACTTTCCAAGGTCATCTCTCATTCTATATGAAACAAGTATTGCTAAAACAAGAAGATGTTTGAGAGAAACCTTTATGCCTTTCAGACTTCATACAAAGTTTTTGTAGTTAGTGGCCTGAGATAAACTCTGTTGATAATGTTGGTAGTAGTATTTACTAGTTCCCCCCAAAGATTCTTAGGTAGATTTTTCTCATCTAGCACAACTCTCATCATCTCTGAATTGTGCGATTTTTCCTTTCAACAACACCTATTGTGGTGTCTTAGGAGTAGCAAATTCATGCTTAATCCCAAATTCAACACAATAATTAACAAATTGTTGATTCATAAAGTTCCTTCCATGATCACTATGAAGTGGATACATCCTTACCACTTTTCTCATTTAGAATTCGAACAGTTAACTTCTTAAACTCATCAAATGTTTTTACTTAAATCATGTAGTAAATGAACCAAGTAAACCTGGAGTAGTCATCAACAATGACAAAAACATACTTTTTTCTCCCAAGACTTTGAACTTGCATTGGGCCAAACAAGTCCATATGCATTAATTCTAATACACGTGATGTCAATATGTCATTGAGACCAGCATGCGAAGAAGAATGATGTTTACCTATTTGAGATGCCTCACAAATAGAATCATACTTAAATAATAGTTTAGGAATACCTTTTATAGCATGATGAGAAAGCGATTTCTTATGTTGCTTGAAATTAAGATGACCTAGCCTTCTATGCCAAAGCTCTCGTATTAGTTAGAGATAGATTTCCACTTAACTTGCAGCTTGTGAGGCGATAAGGAATATTAAAGCATCATATAACAATTGTTTGATGTTCAGATCCCCTACATGATGGATTCTTAGGTTTTTGGGCTTCATACGCAGCGAAAAATTCAAAAAAATTTTGAAAAACCTTAACAGGATCGAAAATAAGTTCCATTAAACTAAATCTATGAAAGTAAGTCATACCTTATTCCGTGATTTTTTTTTTGATTGTTTGGTTTCCAAGACGTTCAAGTGCGTGTCCTCTATTAGAAATTCACACACGAACGGTGACCACAATTTGGAGTGCTAGCCCCAAGAGAGATTGAAAACGATTTTTCACTCTCTCCCTAAATCCAGAGAACTTGAAAATTGTAAAACAAAAAATCTTATTTCGTTTTTAGGGTTTCACCCTTTATTTATATTTGTAGATATCACTTAAAATCCTATTCGTAATACAACTATTGTATTTAAGCAGTTTAAACAAATTACACATACGCCCCTATTAATAAGTTATCATATAACAAATTGTAAGGGCTTTTATGTCATGAATTTTATCAAATAAAATTCAATACTCTGGACCAATTGAAATTGTACAAACCCATTCTTTGTATGTGACCCAATAGGTTCATGCGACATTGGCAGTGAACCAAAAACCATTTTGGTACACAAGTCATAAGTGGTCTCTAGCAAGGCATTATGACTACCCAAGTAGCATGAATATCAACATCGATACAACATAATTAATAACATATATCATATCCTTTTGTCGTGCAATATCCTTTGATTAAACATAAGGCATGGAAAGTCACCCTTAATGTTCAATCGTACTAGTCTCGATCTTTAGGTAAACTGAAAAACATCAAAGTGACATTGATCATATCAATACATATGGACTTGGCCATTATCATTCTATCTTATCGAGGGATCCATTGATATCTCTTTCTATACGAGAGTGACAAATTATATCTTGATTACATACCTTCACATATTATTCACATGGTAACCAATCACAATCTTTATAATCGTCCGATTAAAGACAACATTTGATTGTGTCAAATTATCATGCTCCTAATATTGAAGTCTATGGTAATCTCAACTCGAATGACTAAATGATATACCTATCATGAGTAACACTTATGACTTAATCCATGTGGTGTTCTCATAGCGGGTTGGTCTAGTACCTTATTCCCTAACAAGTACTCATGATCTTGATTTGTATCCCTATACGCATGATCATTAAATGACCATCAATCAAGATTCACACTAGTCTTAATTCATTATAGTTTCAAGTATAATGACCGACTAGGGACATTTAGGATATTTCAACAAATACCCATAGATCTTACTATAAGGTAAACATGCATTCACTTATAATAAAACAACAAATAAAACCTCTTTTTTATTAACTAAAATTTTAAGATAAACAATGTTTGCAGATTGACATAGGGCACATGCCCTAACATCTCCCACTTGCACTAGGGCCAATCATTCATGTATCTAATACCTAATGACCTAACATGACCATCATGTTTCGCTTGTGGAAGAGCCTTCGTCAAAGGATCTGCAATATTGTCTTCAGTAGGAACTCTGCAAATCTTCACGTCTCCCCTCTCAATGATTTCTCGAATGAGATGAAAACGTCTAAGTATGTGTTTGGATCGGATGTGTGATCTTAGTTCCCTGGCCTGTGCTATCGCCCCGTTGTTGTCAGAATACAAGCAAATGAGGTTAGCTATACTCGAAACCACATCAAGTTCCGAGATGAACTTTTTGATCCAAACTGCCACCTTAGCTGCATCGGATGCTGCAATATATTCAGCTTTTGATGTAGAATCTAGGAAAGTTTCTTTCTTTGAACTTTTGCAGCTCATTGCACCTCTATTCAAAGTAAACACATATCCAGACTACGATCTGAAGTCATCTATATCAGTTTGAAAACTTGCATCTATGTTACCACTTACAACAAGCTCGTCTTCCAAACTTCCATAGACCAAGAACACTTCTTTAGTCCTTCTCAAGTAATTAAGAATGTTCTTTACTGCTATCCTGTGACTCTCACCGAGATCGTACTGATATTTGCTTGTTGCGCTCAAAGCATATGATACATCAGGTCGAGTGCATAACATGACATACATGATAGATCCAATAGTTGATGCATATGGAATAGTATTCATGTGCTCTCGCTCATCATTAGTCTTCAGATATTGAGTCTTGTTGAGATTTATACCATGAGACATTGGCAATAACCCTCTTTTAGAGTCTTACATACTGAACCTATTCAATACCTTATCTATATAAGCACTCTGACTTATACCGATCAGCCTTTTAGATCTATCCCAATAGATCTTAATCCCAAAGATGTAGGTTGCATCTCCTAAGTCCTTCATTGAGAAACACTTCCCTATCCAAGACTTGACACTCTGCAAGGTTGGGATGTCATTTTCAATGAGTTATATATCATCAACATACAACATCAAGAAAATAACCATGCTCCCACTGACCTTCTTGTATACACAAGGCTTATCTTCATTTTTAATGAAACCAAATTCCTTAATTGCTTCATCAAAACAAAGATTCCAACTCCGAGAAGCTTGCTTTAATCCATAAATAGATCTTTGAAGCTTACACACCTTCTTAGAAGTCTCAGGATGAACAAACCCTTCAGGCTGTATCATAATCACGTCATCAAGTAACTTTCCATTTAGGAAAGCTATTTTGACATCCGTTTACCATATCTCATAGTCATAATATGCGGTTATGGTAATTAGAAATCTAATGGATTTAAGCATGGCTACAAGAGAAAAAGTTTCATCATAATCAACACCTGGAGTCTGTTTGAAACCTTTTGCTACTAGCTGTGCTTTTTAAGTATGCACATTGTCATCCATGTCAGTTTTCTTCTTGAAAACCCATTTACATCCAATGCTCTTACCACCTTCAGGTAAACCAACCAGGTTCCAAACTTGGTTATCATACATGGATTGCATTCGAGAATTCATGGCACTAAGCCATTTATCTGCCTCAGGGCTAGAAATAGCCTTTTGATAAGTAGTAGGTTCATTTTGATCAATAAGCAACACCTCACTACTATCAATAATAAGAAATCTAAATCTCTCAGGTTGATGTCTTACCTTATCAGACCTACGAGGGCCTTATGATACCTGTGGAGGATCAATTAGTTCAAGACTTAGTTGATCTCCCATTGGCGGTTGAGTGTTAATTTGTGGTTCTTGAATTTCTTCAAGACTTACTTTATTCCCACTGTTGTCTTTTGAAATAAACTTTTTTTCCATAAAGACACCATTCCAAGTAACAAACACTTTGTTCTCAGCGGGATTATAAAAGTAATATCATCTATTTTCTTTAGGATAACCAACAAATACACACTTGGTAGATTTGGCTGATAATATTTCTGAGATTTGTCGTCGTACGAAAACCTCGCAGCCCAAAGTCTTAAGGAAATACAAACTTGGTCTTTTCCCAAACCACATCTCATGTGGTGTTTTATCAACCGCTTTAGAAGGAACACGATTTAATGTAAATGCAACAATTTCTAAGGCATAACCCCCAAAGGAAATAGGAAGATCCGCATGACTCATAATAGATCAAACCATATCCAATAAAGTCTGATTTTTCTTCTCATAAACACCATTCCATTATGGAGTTGTTGGGGGAGTTAACTGTGAGACAATCCCACAGTTTCTAAGATGATCATCAAACTCTTGGCTTAAATATTCACCACCTCGATCTAATTGAAGTGCTTTAATAGTTTTACCAAGTTGATTTTGCACTTCGTTCCGAAATATTCAAAACATCTCAAAAGATTCTTTTTATGTTTCATGAGATTTAGGTAACCATATCTACTGAAATCATCAATGATTTTAATGAAGTACTGATAACCACCTCTAGCCATTATGTTTATAAGATCGCATACATCAGTATGTATTAGACCCAATAAATCACTTGCCCTTTCACTATGTCCAATAAAGGGACTCTTTGTCATCTTGCCTAGTAAACAAGATATACATGTTTCATATGATTCAAAATCAAATGAATCTAAAAGTCCATCTTTATGGAGTTTAAAAATGCGTTTCTCATTAATGTAGCCAAGGCAACAATGCAAAAGGTAGGTTTAATTCAAATCATTTGACTTGAATCTCTTTGTATTTACGTTAAGAATGGGAGTATCTGTGGACCTTTTCATGTTTAGAATATAAAGACCATCACACAAATAAACATTCACATAGAAAATGTCTTTACAAGAAATGGAGCATTTATTATTTGCAATAATGAAATTGAAACCATCCAAATCCAAACATGAAACTGAAATGATGTTTCTGCTCAAAGCAGAGACATAATAACAATTATTTAAAATTAAAACAAGTCCACTAGGTAAAATTAACTAATAGCATCCTACAGCTAACACAACAACCTTTGCTCCATTTCCAACTTGTAGGATGACTTCTCATTTCTTTAGCTTTTTACTTTTGGTGAGATCCTGCACATTAATAAAAATGTGAGATCCACATCCAGTATCCAATACCCATGAATCACTAGTAGACAAATTAACTTCAATAACATAAATACGTGAAGCAGTAGTCGCACTACTCTTCTTTTTCTTTAGATCTTCAAGATAGAGCTTGCGATTTCTGAACCAATGTCCAGGTGCATGGCAGAAATGACAATTTCCTTCTTTTTGCTTTTCTTTCTAGGGACTGTGAAGTAAAAGCAGCATGGGGCTTGACTTGTTCCATAGGCTTTGTGACATTCACAACAGCCTTGGTAACTTTAGCCTTGACATTGCCCATTTTCTTCAAAGCCTTTCCTTTCTTAAACATCAACACACTAGCAATGGGTTTCTTGACATTCTGCTCAGCAGTTTTAAGCATCAAATGCGACTCTGAGATAGACTTCTCCATCTTATTCATGTTATAGTTCATCACAAATTGTGAATAACTATCAAGTAATGAATTCGGGATCAAATTTGTAGCCAACTCTTGGCTTATGGGAAATCCAAGTCTGTCAAGATAGTCAATATAGCCCTTCATTTTTAGAACATGAGGACTAACTGACGCACCCTCAGCCATTTTGCAAGAATGAAGGTTCTTGACTTTTTCGAGCCTTTCTTGCCTAGCCTGCTGTTAGAACATTTCCTTAAAGTCGTAGCCATGTCATAAGCTTCCATGTGTTCCATATCCTTCAGAAGTTCAGGAACCATGGTTGCCAACATATTGCATGCAACATCAGTTGAGTCATTGACATGCTTAGTATGTGCATCCTTCATGGCTCTTAAAGCATTGGCTGGTGGTTCCTCAGGAATAGGACCATCCAGGACATACAACTTGCGTTCATGCTTAAGAACAATTCTCAAGTTTATGAACCAATCAAGAAAATTTGTCTCAGACAACTTATCCTTCGCAAGGATGGATCACAACGATAAGGGATTAGTGTTATTTGAAGAGGCAATAGATCTACAACAAAGATTATGCAAAAGTTCATTTTAGTATAGAGGAATAAACTCCCACTAAATTAACAACCTTCCTTAAAAATGCTATGTTAATTTAAGGGACTAAAATCCATGTTTCACCTAATTCCAAGATAGCTAAGGCATGACACTTCGAATTAGGTTATTTAGGTAGGTACCAATTACCAATTACATCATATGTAACTTTTAATTATTTTATGAGATTATGTCATCTTATGTCTTAGCATGTTTTATCTCATCTAGTGCCTAAAGCCCAAAACCGTTTTGATAGCTTTATCAAGTCTAACCATATCAAACAATAGAGTAACCGTTACTCAACTTGCCTCACCAAGATAACACAATACACTCTGCGGAGGCAGACCCGTATTGATGTGATCGAAGCCTTGATAAGTGTTTGAGAATGGATGGCACTTGACTTAAAATTTGAAAAATGGATTTTTTTGTTTGTTTTAGTGATCGTAATTAAATAAGATAAATATCATATATTGCAATGTATGAATAATCATTAAAAAAGTTCGAAAATCATACTAATATAGACTATTGTACGAATTTTTTGGACGCTACAAACAGTTAACAGTGGTCCCGCTGGGTTAAGTTAGCAAAGTGACGACGGGGTACAGGGCAAGACACCCCTTTTTTTAGACAACAAATTTTAATTCTGAAAATTGAAAATCGCTTAAAATTTCTCATAACTTTAGTCAATCCAATCAACTAAAACTGCCCCTTATTTTAATTCTGAAAATATTAATTAAAACATTTTTAATTATCTCGGGCCCACCATTAACTTAATATCTTATCCTAATCTAATTAGAATTTAAGATACTTTGAATCCTTATCTAATTAGGACTTGTTTTATATCTCACCTATCTTATAGGATTTGAAATTCTAATCCAATTACAAGTCTATCTCTATCTTGTAGGAATATACTAACATATTACTACAATGAAATATATGATCAAAATCGATTTCGAGATATTAATCATGCATTCAACATCAGAATCATATTAAATTAATCGTATTAACCTAATCATGATCTCTATCATGGAGACATACATAATTATTGAACAAAACGAAATATGTGTTCAAGATCAAAATCATATTAACCTAAACATGAAGTCTACCATGAATATATAAAATTCACATCGTTCCATATAAGAATATATGTTAATCGATATATTCTAAACTTGAATACTATCATTGAATCATATCATGTGATGTATCAATATACATGAATTAACAACATGCTTTAAAACCAATTCTTCACAACAATTATCACAGAATCTATATGTATATCATATATACATTAATCAAGATTGTGTTTTCACACATATATCATATATACATCAGAGAAAACATGCAAACATTTAGTAGAACCGAGCCTAATGCTCTGATATCATTGTTAGGTTTTTGCATACGCAGTGGAAAATTCAAAACAAATTTTGAAAAACCCCAACATGATTGAAAATAAGTTCCATTAACTAAATCTACAAAAGTAAATCATATCTTATTCCGTGATTTCCTTTTTTGATTGTTCAATTTCCAAGACGTTGAAATGCGCGTCCTCTATCCAAAATCCGCGCACGAAGAGTGACCACAATTTCGAATGCTAGCCCAAAAAAAGATTGAAAACGATTTTTTTCTCTCCATAAATCCAGAGAACTCAAAAATTGTAAAACGAAAATCTTATGTCATTTTTAGGGTTTCACCCTTTATTTATATGTGTAGGTAAGCCCTCACTTAAAATTATATTTGTAATACAACTATTATATTTAGGCAGTTTAAGCAAATTACACATACGCCCCTATTAATAAGTATCATATAACAAATCGTAATGGCTTTTATTTCATGAATTTTATCATATAAAATTCATTACTCTGGACAAATTGAAATTGTGCAAAAGTCATAAGTAGTCTCTAGCAAGACATTATGACTACCCAAGTAGCATGAATATCTACATCGATACAACCTAATTAATAACATATATCATATCCATTTGCCGTGCGATATCCTTTGATTAAACATAAGGCATGGAAAGTCACCCTTAATGTTCAATCGTACTAGTCTCGATCTTTAGGTAAATTGATAAACATCCAAGTGACATTGATCATATCAATTCATATGGACTTGGCCATTATCATTCTATCTTATCGAGGGATCCACTGATATATATCTCTATATGAGTGACAAATTATGTCTTGACTACACACCTTCACATATTATTCACACGGTAACAAATCACAATCTTTCTAATCGTCCGATTAAAGACAACATTTGATTGTGTCAAATTATCATGCTAATAATATTGAAGTCTATGGTAATCTCAAGTCGAATGACTAAATGATATACCTATCATGAGTAACACCTATGACTTAATCCATGTGGTGTTCTCATAGCGGGTTGGTCAATACCTTATTCTCTAACAAGTACTCATGATCTTGATTCGTATCCCTATACGCATGATCATCACATGACCATCAATCAAGATTCACACTATTCTTAATTCATTATAGTTCCCAATATAATGACCGACGAGGGACATTTACGATATTTCAACAAATACCCATAAATCTTACTATAAGGTAAACATGTAATCATTTATAATAAAACATCAAATAAAACCTCTATTTTATTAACTAAAATTATAAGATAAATAATATTTGTAGATTGACCTAAGGCACATGCCCTAACATATAATATTTCCTAGTTACAAATCAAAATTTCATTTTATAATATTTCTTGGTTATTACTGATCATTCTACCTTAAATATGATGAATACATGTGAAAAAATTATAAAATATTTGATATATTGGAAAAACATTAGAAATTGGTCATTGATTTTCCAGCGATACCAAAATAACACTGGGAATCGCTAGAGAAATCAATCTTAGTTTGCAGAATTTTTAGTGTAAAATTAATTCAACGATTCATGTTTACACTAAGAATCGCTTAACTAGTCGATGGACAACAAAAACCAATTTTCAGCGATTTAACTTGTGAATAGTCAGTGAATCCACTTAAACTTCAATTGGCTGAACACAAATTCATGTTTTGAAAAATAGAGCCCCAAATCGCCAAACCATAAACCCTTTTACACATAAAACCTTTGCACCTATTCGATTGTTAATCGATTTTTGTCTAGATTCAACCCTTCAAATCTTGAATTATAGTTTATTTAAGTGTATCCCACCTTGTTTATGAGTAATTTAATAAAGCATATTACTTGAGGGATTCACTTTCAAGAAGGTAATCAATCGATACTCTAACATTCCTTTTATTTCGATGTTTTTAAAAAATCTGTTTTTGATGATAATTTCAACAAATGTGGTTGATGAGTTTTTATTACAAAATTATATTTGGAAAATGGGTTTAGATACAAATTTTCTATTTAGATATGGGTTGTTAAATGAGTTTAGAGGTGTTTTATGAATTTATCCAATATATACATAATTATGATACAAATATGTTGATTAAATTATTTTAGACGTACTATTTTCAACTCATTCGAGATCGAATGATAAAATCTTATCTTAAATTAGTTTTCCATACACTGATAGTTTGAAATTTTCAAATACAAAATTTCAATTTACCTATTTCATCATATTTGGGTATTTCTATGACAAGAGGAGGTAGAGGACGAGGTAGGAGTAGTAAGCAAAATAAACGAAAGGGGGAAGTGCAAGAAAAACCCCAACAGAAGTAAGTAGGTCGCCTAATGAATATTGTACCTACCGAGGTTAGTATTAGATAACCTAGACCTGGGAGGGTTGAGCATGGAGAAAAATCTCCATTGTCATCTAATGAGGGAGAATATTTTAAGAATCTGGACCCTAGATCATTTAGTGTCTTATGACCTTTTGTTGTTTGTGAGACCTAAAGCTCAGATGAGGTACTATAGAGATAAGAAGAGGGTAATAATTCCTAAGAGAGGGTTCAATATTTAGAATAGTATGAGGATAAGATTGTAAGCATCATCAGAGATCAATGATGGGAGCAACTTTTGAGAGACTATGCGTGTAGATGAAAAAAATGTGTTAGGAAATTATGCGACAATTTTCTGCGAATGTGTGTTGGTAATAAATGGGATAAAATAGTAGTGCAAGGGAAGAAAATTAATATTTCGCATGCGAGATTGAATAGATTTTTCGATCTACCATAAAATAAATAAAGAATGGAAGAGGATTACATGAATGTCATTATGTCAATAAGGAATCCTATCCCTATGAGATGATCCAATAAGCATTGGAGATACTTTCGGGAAAAGGATTTGCACTTGATAGTGAAGGACACTCGAAGTTTATTGAAACAACCAATTTTAGAAAAATTATGAATAGTTGGAGTTATATTATAGATGCATGTTTTTATCCAACTAGGCAACACTTTAAAGTGAAGAACCTTAAAGCCTGCTTTACTTTACCATATAGTGATGAAGAAGGGTTATAATGATGTTTGGAAGATTATACACGATTCTATAAAGATTGCAATTAAGACTATGCATAATGAATGACTACCGTTCCTAATTTTGACCACTCAATTGTGTAGGCAAGCAAGGGTGAGTTTTGATAGTGAGTTCGATGTATTACCTGAGAAGACGATAAATGATGTGGGAGTACAAAGAATGAAGAAAGTAGTGGCATATAATGACTCGGAAGATGAAAGAGAATCATTTTATATGATAAATGCGAGAGAAGCAAGAAGGAAGGGCATTAAAGAAAATAAAAGGAAGACAAAAGAAGAAACACAAAAAGCGGCAAAATTAATGGCTCAAGTGAATGTGCCAAGTATTGGTACGAGTTCCATATCGTCTTCATCCCAGCCTAAGACGAGAGGATTTTTCGAGATCATATTTTCTTCACTTATGTGTAGCCAAACGAAAATTCATCAAAATGAAGAAATGATAGCAGCAAACGAGACGACTTTACAACGTCATCATTCAATGTTTGAGAAAATGCATGACAATCATTTGTAAGATTCAAGGAGAATTGTCAACATTCCATCTTTGCAGTTGTAATTTTCATTTGGAACTTACAACCGAGCTGATAGTTATGTTTCACAACCTTTTTAGGAATTGATGAAGATGATGAAGATAACGATGAATTTACTTCTAGATACTGCACTGTGTAGTTTATTTTATTTTGTATTAAATGAATGAATGAATGATTAATTGTATTGCTCTTGCTTTAGTTTTTGCCTATGAATGAAATATGTTTTACTTGCATTCCATTCATTTGAAGTTTATAGAATTACATATTTGTCTATTTCATTACAATTTTTATTACACATCAATTCATTTACGCTTCACGAGGTATATTTATTTTATTGGAAACCCAACTTAATTTTTCAACCTTGAGGACAAGGTTTGGAATGTGTTTGGGGGTGTTTAAGGTGAAGTATAACAAGCATAACAAAGAATGCATGGAAAGAAAGAAAGGTAGAAGAAAAGTTCAGAATTGATCTAAGGTTCAAAGTTTTGATTCGATATTCAACTACGTTGATGAAATTTTTCAAATTTCTTCCGAATTAAAGTAAGTATGAATTTCATTTTACTTTATTTTTAGTTAGGAATAAAATATTATGGAATGAATATATAATAAATTTTTGAATGGAAGTAATATTTTTATTACACAAGTGAATTCTATGATAGAAGGAATCAAAATATTTTATAGCCTTTTTTATTAACTTTATTGGTTGACGTATATGCACTGTATAAGTTTAGAGGGATTGATTGTCTTGTGTTAGTCATGAGAATGGGTAGAAGATCGAAACAATAGGGTAAGATGAACAAGATAGATTTCTAAGAATCTTGTAATACAAAAGCTATTGATTAAGTATTTTTATTGTATATATAGATAGTTATTATCACATAATTGAAAGAAAAAATGGGTTAGAAATCGATGAATTTTATAAGTTAGAAAGAATATTTTCTTCAACTTTTGTGGACAGTGAGAAATACTAACAAGAGTTTATAAATATATAGAGAGTCCTATAGGTTCTATAGGAAATAGAGCAAGGAATCTATAGTGGAAAAATGTGAGAATGTCTACAAGAAATGGTGCAAGGACTTAAAAGTTAAAAGTCAAATGAAAAAATATATTAAAAAAGTGAAAAAAGTAATAACTAGGATGAAGTAAAAAAATGAGAGATGAAAAAGACAGATGTTTTTAAACTCTTCAAAGAAAGGATTTAGTTCGAGTGTTGAAGCTAGGATTAAGTGAAGTATTTCTTAATCTAACATATTTTAAATGATATATTCATTAGTATCTTGGAAAAATTTTGTTGATTTTGATTGAGATACTATTTATAAATTATTTTCTAAAATTAAGTTAATCTAGTGGTTTTTGTGTTTTGAGATTATGTACTACTCATCGTAAGCTTGATGCTTGTAAGTGGAGATTGAGAAAACCTATATTGTGTACTTCCATGGTATTAACTGAACTTTAAGTTCTAAGGGGTATTTCATTAGGTGGTTGAGTTATCATTAAGGGATGGTTCTTTTTTTCTAAATCATTCTATTCTATCATAACTTCCATTTACTCGAGGGTAATATGTTTCTATTTGAAGATCACTTCTATTTAAAAACTTATGTTATTCCAAATTAATATGAACTAGATAGAAATCAGAATATATAGAATGAAAAGAGAATATGATTGAGAGTATTCCTTTACTATGGATAGCAAAGTGTTGAGTTTGGGGATATTTGACAAGTTAATAATTAGACACTTTTTATAGTGTAATTTAAAATGGTTTTAGATGAAAATGGTGATATTACACTGGTATTCTCTTGTTTATGTGAGTTCACGATTTAATTAGGAAAAATGAAGAAATGGAAGAAAAAATGAAGAAAAGTCAAAGCAGTCAACTGAAGAAAAAGTCCAACAATGAGCTAACGATACGAGATTACATAAAAATCGTTGCCTGAATGGATGCAAAGAAGACCAAGCGATTATCCTGCATATTGAGATTTACAAAGGAATCGCTGAATAAATCATTGAAGCACAAAGAGATATTTCCAATGATTAACTCAGCGATTTGTAAACAACATAGGATTCGCTGACAAATCGCTGAGGTCAGTGACGAGTTTTTGGAATAATATGAAGAATTTGAGTTTATCTATGATTTGTAACCTTAGAGAAACTATTAAAAAGACCTTAGGGCTTCGAAATTAAGCTCCTCTATTAGCCATTATTAGTTTTAAATTCTTTTCAATTAGGTTCAGTTTAGCTCATTGTTTATTGCTTTTGGAGACTCTTTGGAGATTCAAGAATTATTTAATAAAGTATTTTAAATTAACGATTTCAATTATTTGTTTATAGCGATGTTCATTATTAATATAAGTGAGTAGTTTATTATTCTAAATAATACTCTGGACATTATTGTAACCGTTCATCAATTTAGTCATAATGAAGAATTTATGTGCTTAATGCTTTAAACCAATCAAACACGTCAATCACGATTTTAATAAGTTGTTTTTATGTATCTCAACTAATGATTTTTTGTATTGTGCATAGTGGCCAATATGTTTCTTAGTATAGGGTATCTAAATCTATGTCTATGATTATTGACAACAATTATAGAAGTAATAACTAGATTAATTTATAGGGCAAAATTACCAAGTGGATGTTCTTGGTGATTGTGTTCTAGGTTATTTAATAACTAGCATAATTCAAATTTTTATTTAGTTTGGATTATGTATGACTTTTTATTGAGTGTTGATATAGTAATTTCTTGCTTTTTGCGTTTTATCCAATAAGTAGAGTTACAAGGGTAAGGATATGGCTTATTTTCATTGAATATAGGAATGTCGATAGTTTGCTAAATGATATAAACCTATTGTAATTAGATTTTAATGATTTAGGATCATTATATAAATATGATTATTTGATTATGACTTTGCTTTAATGAAAATGACCAGATATGACGGTTGACATATCATTGTTTAAGATGTATTGTTTAGATATTTAATTTTTATTGATTTCTCGATTGTCTATTTGAATTGCATTAGATTAGTTTATTGAATTTGAATTGCTTATAGTTTAAGTATTTTAATTAATTGATTGTTTCATTTTTGATTGATAGTATTTAATTTTTTTTAATTAGGTTAGTTAAATTAAAGTAAATTAAATCTAATAAAACTTTAGGGTTGCCTTAATTCTCAAGAGATTTGCAAAATCCTTGTGGAGACGATATATAATTTACCACTACTACAAATAATAGGAAAATACGAGAAACTATTGTGCACGTTTGACACGTGTTAATAGAACTTAATTGTTGTAACTTGAAAACTTTGACACAGTTCCTATCTTCAAAGATTGTATTCATAACATCCCATATTTGCTTTGTAGTAGTGCAATTTGCAATTAATTTGAAGCGTTCAACATTAACAACACTAAAGATGGAATTGATCACCTTATTATTATCAATCTTCTCCTTCATCTCAGCGTCTGTCCGGAGAGATGCAGGTTTCGAAATAGTTTTTCCATCCGAATCTAGTTGCGTTGGAACAATGTATTCTCTCTCGAGCAATTCTCTAGCAATTTCATCAATAGCAGAGACAAAGTGAACCATCCAAACCTTCCAGTAGGCATAGTTGGTTCCTTCGCCAAATCGTTGTCATAACAACTCATTAATTAATCTCATAGTGATAAAACTCTTTAGAATCTCACTCTTCTACGATTGTTGAAATAAAAAAGTGACAAAGCTCTGATACCACTATTAAAGTTTTGGAAACCAAAGGAACTGAGGAGATTAACGAATCAATGATGAATAAATAAAGCACATATCAAAATTAAACAAATAATTGATATTGTAGTAAGACTTTAACGTCTTCCTTTGCATATACTTAGCTTAAACAATTAATTAATCAAATTGATAGTGTACGACTACTATAATGATCTCTCGATCTCACCAAACTCAAGTAATGAAAGATGATCCACACAATGGCAATTTTGAGTATTTATAGACTCAGTCTATGTACCATATTTGGGAACTCAGTCGTAAATAAAGTAAAACTTAGAAAATCTCCTCTGTCTCCAATTGTAAATTTTATAAGAATCATCCAATGGTCAACAACTAAGTCTTCTATTCCTTCAAGAATCTTGACTCATCATTTCTATAAAGTTTTTTAGTCCTTTATGCACTTTTCTCTCAGATTGTATAGTTGTTATCTGTCTCGAAGTTCTCTTATTGCAGTATTGAACTTATTTACTATTAAAGACTGATATTAATAGTTGCTTTGTTTCTATATCCAACTTATAATCAATTCTTGTTTCGGTTTCAGATCATGTCTTTGTCTTCGACTCTGACTTTGATATTGTAATCTTCACAAGAATTTGCATTATAGTTTTTTATGAGTTGTATCTATACTCAGGCATCTTGCTTAGTCAGGTTTCTATCTAGATTGCATTATCTACCTAACTAACATAACTCTTATTTTGACAATATACTGCCAAAAAGTAAAGACCGAACCAAACACAATAACCTAAGGTCTAACACATACGTCTATAAGAAAATGTACCAAAAGGGTGAGTAAAAGTAGTTTTTTAAAGATCTTCTAGAGCTATGAGAATTTGATGGAATCATGGGCATCTATCCAAATAATAGTAATAGGTTCTTCTAGCTTTTCTTTCTAACATTTGATCTATAAATACAAGTATATAATGATCTTTCTATTTGCCACATTTAGCTTTCTATAATCTATGCACACTCTCCAACTGTTTTGGATTATAGTTGGTACAAATACTCCATGTTTGTTTGTTATAACTCTAATACCTATCTTTTTAGGAACTACTTGTATCGGACTAACCTAATTACTATGTGCTATTGGGAATACCATTCCTGCGTCAAGTAAATTTAATATTTTTTCTTTACTACTTCCATAATGGGTGGGCTCAATCTACGTTGAACTTATCTAGAGGGTTTTGTATATATTTTGAGACTAATCCTATACATGCATGTAGCTGGACTTATTTCTTTAATATAAGCTATTATCCACCCAATTGCTTTCTTAAATTCTTTGAGGACATTAATAGTTTCTCCTATTCTAGATTTGATAATTTATTAGATATTATAACTGGTAAGGCATCATTACTTTCTAACTATGTGTATTTTAAATGATCTTACAGAACTTTTAGATCTAAGTCTCGAGCTTTTAGTATAGAGGGTAAAAGTTTTAAATGGGTTATAGGTAGATCCATATAGTAAGAGAGTTTAGGGAGTGCATTATAGGATTCTAAGAAATTGATTATCTCCCATGTTTCTTCATCTATATCATCGAGTCATTTAAATCCTCTATCACTCTTTCAAGCTTGTCTGACTTATTGTTTCTAAAAGTATTGTCTATTATAGGATCTAAAATATCTATGGTACATACTAATGAAATATCTAAGGGATACGTCATAACGTTGTAGATGATAAAGTTTACCATTTCATTATCTACTTCCATTGTTAGATTTCCATTAGAAACATCAATTTTGGCTTTTGCCCTTTTTAAGAATGGGCATCCTAGGATAAAAGAGGTTGTACTAGAGAATGGTCTTTTTTCATGTCTATGACATAAAAATCAGTTGGGAGAACTAAATCATAAACCTTAACCAGTACATCCTCTAATACTCTTACAGGTTGAATGGTAGATCTATCTGCTAATTGTACTACTATACCAATTTCTTCTAAGGGTACATTTGTCATTTGCAAATCAATTGACAAATGCATAACATTAATTGAGGTGCCTAGATCGCATAATACTTTAGATATCTTTATATTTTCTATTGTGCAAGGAACAAAGAATATTCCAAGATCAGAATATTTAGGGGGTAGTTTCTTTTTTATTCATGCTGACACATGTTCTCTTAGGCTTACTTTTTCATTGGGTTTGATTTTATTAGTGCATAAGTCTTCCATAAATTTTTGATATTTAGGTATGTTTTTTATGACTTAGAATAAATGTATGTTTACTACCACTATCCATAAAGTTTCACTGATTTATTTTTTCTAGTAATTTATTAGCGTTCCTATTGTTTTTTAAAATAGTTGGGAAATGATGGTCTTACTATATTTGGTTTATTCTTTTCAAAATCACAACTGTCTTCTTTTGGAATTTTATTATCTTTAATTTTAATTTCTTTTCCTAATTCTACTTCTAAGTCTTTTTGGGGAATTAGTTGTTCAGCATCTTTGGTTCTTCCATTTGTTTATCACTTCTCAAAGTTATCATTTTTGCATATGACCTAGGGTAAGGTTGAGACAGTTATTTTCCATGCTTAATCGATGGACTCATTTGCATTGCCATTGGACTTAATTGATTTTTTAGTTCAACTATGTCATCCTATAAAGCTTGAGTTTTTTTATCTTTTGCTTTATTTGAAATCTCTAATGCTATTGTTTTATCGGTTAATGCGGGTATTCTATATTTTTTATCATTTCGATTATCTACACCCTTACCTATGTTTGGTCTTAGGTAATTTGCATTGTTGCTAGAAATATAAGTAGGTTGATTATGATTATTATAATGATTCATCATTGTGTTAGCCTAATTAACTTGATTTTGTTGTACCAACAGACACTTATCATATAAATGATTGGCCTCATTGCAAAAAACATGAATCTTACTTAGAATTGATCTATCTTTTAATATAATAATTCAACCATATTTTTAGTTCATCTAATTTATCATCCGATGTCTTGATTATGCTTCTATTAATTTCACAAGAATGGTTTTTCATACATTTGTTTTTCTCACAATATTGTTTTGATTGTTTTGCCAATCTATTAATAGCGTCTTTTGTTAATGTTGGTGTTATGTTGAATAGAGATCCTCCACATACCATGTCTAGGAATCTTTGTTCTAATTTTTTTGTCATTCGTAAAATTATTCTAATAAAGTGTTCTTTATAAATCTGTGTTGAGGATATAATGATATCAATCTTTACAATCTATCCCTAAACTTACTAGGAGTCTCTTCAATTTGCATTCTAGCTTTACTAATTTGTTTTTATCTAAATTAATTTTATATGCTGGAACGTATTGATCTAAGAAGGTTTCTAGCATTTTGGACCATGTGGTTATGAATTTTTATGGGAAATAGAATAGCCAATGTTGAGCTTGACCTCTTAAAGAAGAAGGGAAAGCCTTTAACTTGACATATACCAACTCTATGTTCTTAGGTTTTATCACATTTACTTTACGTGTGTATTTCCTAATAAATTGTTGAGGATCTTCATTACCTTCACCTTGAAAATGAGGTAAAGAATTGATGAATCCTAGATTTTAATTCAAAATCAACAAATTCATGGGAAAAGTAATACACGTAAGTTCGTAAGCGGCGATATTTTTATTTGCATGCATAAAATTAAGTTCTTGCTCGATGTTTGCTATATTATATGACATGTAATGAAAAAGTTTCTTAAGAAATTATTTTAAAATCCCCAGCAAAGACATAAAAAATTGACACATGTCGAGCGTGTACAATAAATTTCCTACCTTATTATACTTGTAAATCTTGTAAGAGTTGTAAGTGGGATCGTCTTCACGGGGTTTTGCAAATTCCTTAAGAAATAGATTTTATTATTATTTTTATTTAACTTAATAAATACCTGAATTTAAATTAAAAATCTTTAAATATAGAAATGAACTAAACTAACTATACTAACTTAATTAACACAAATCAAAATCACTTAATTCAAAACAATTCAATTTAATGGAAAATGATTTAAAATAAACATTTAAACAAACCTCCTAAACGAATGAAATATCAATTCGTTTTGCATCCAAACATGTTACTTCAATTGTATAGTTATGAACATACTTTATTAAGTGTCCTATATCATCATACTCTAATCATAAGTAAGTAGACAACCCTTAGAAAGCTATCAGTTCTCCTTATACTAGTGGAAACGACACGATCTAATATTATTTATCTAACCCTTTGAATACACAAAGAGATTAAATTCACGTAACAAAACTCATTGCACTTTATGAGGATCCACATAAACTTCCGATATTCTTTAGAAACGATGATTGAGGATCTACATAAATTTCTAGCAGAATTCAAATGGGTTGTGGTAGGTATGAAACCTATTACTATCGAAATTGATATGGTTAAGCTGAAGGCTTTTCCATTTTGTCTAAAATGTAATGCTCATGAATGGTTGTCCCACTTATCACCTAGATCTATCCACTCTTGGAATGATCTACAAGTCAAATATCAAGAACATTATGTCCCTGCAAGCAAGATCGCTTTCAATAAAAGAAAAATCTCCACTATTTATATGAAGGATGAAGAATCTTTCTTTGAGTATTGGGATAGATTCTAAAGACTGTCATACTTGCCCACAACACGTTTTCGAGAAAAATCATTATTAGAGAACTTCTACGAAGAACTAACTAATGATGAGAAACGATGGGAAGGAACAATATGCAATTGAAGTATTTCAAAAGTTACACCCTCTGAAGCAAAAAGAAATATTGAAAAGAATATCAAATTATTTTAGGCAATAGGGTGTAATAGACAACACTTATCGAAGTCAAGCTGGTGTCAATTCACGAGACGATAGAATGGAAAGAGAAATGTCAGAATTGAAATTAATGATGAAGCAATTTTTGCAAGGATGAGAGAAATATGTTTAAAGTACACACACGTTACAAATGAATGTCCTTCACATTTAAGGGGGAGACATCAAGTAAATGTATTGTGCAATTTCCAGGACCACTTTAAGAGATAAAAATATTCAAGTCAATCAAAATATTATGTGAATCGTGAAAAGGATATGAGAATCAGAGCTATGGTTTTGAATATAATAATCATCATTTAGCTGTATTGAAAAACAACAATCCCTTCAATAGAGAAGGCAACAGCTTTCGTAGAAATTTAGAAGTTGTTTGAGTTTTATACCCAACAGTGTGATACGAGGTTCAGTAAGATGGCAAGGCAGATCGAACAAGTTAGATCTAGTAATCAAGAAAATAGGGAAGGAAAAAAACTTATACAACATTTGGTTGATGCTTGAAAGATCACTCTGAGGAGTGGAGTCAAGCTTGATGGGCCAAAGCAACCGGAACCTCCAAGCAATCCAAAAAAGGTAAAGGCATATGTTGAGCATGAAATAGAAGTTACTTCCATACCATTTGAGGAGCCAATGGAGAACCAATCGTTAAACTCGTTGTTATTCGTTTTTTATTTCCTAAACATCTTGTAAAATAAAATAAAAAGAACAAGACAAAGGAGTCTTAGATTTTAGAGTTTCTACAAACGTCATTCCTCTATCCATGTTTGAATCTCTCAATTATAAAACACTCATGGAAATAAGGATAATGATCCAGTTAGCAAATATGCTTGTTGTATATCCTACAGGGTCTTAAAAGATGTGAATGTAGTGGTAGGTTCTATCACACCTCGATTTCGAGATACGCACACCCGATTTCAAGATGGACGACCCACAAACGCCACAAAATCAAGTATAACTCATTAATAGGAAAACCAATAGTTGTTTGAGAAGAACATATCTATTCTTTTACTTACACGATAAAAATAATACATTTTTACTGTGTTTAAACTTCTATTCTCGAATCTCCCGTGCCCATGATTGAACCCATTTAGCTAAATAACTGAAGTTGTTAGTTTATTGAGCCAACCACCAAGTAATGCTCAAATTACACACCAATAATGCAACACATATAACAAAACATCACAAAAGCATTAAATTAAACCACGCCCGAGGGTGAACCTCAATATGCCGAAGCATAAACCACACCGGTGGACCTAGGGAGCCGTGCGCGACTCAGACCACACCAAGGTCAAATATCAACATCAATGGTGCTCGTCAGCACTTGACCATATTGGTGGAACGATAATACTACACCGGTGAATTTCAAAATTTTTGTCGACAAGAATCACACATGTGGATAAACATATATTAGTAGTTAGCATAATAATAGTAATAAAGATGTAAAGATATAAAGGCACATGCATCAAATTAATAATACATAACAAGAGGATTACCTTAACAAGAATCACAATCCCCCATGAGGGCTACAACATATTTCTTAAAGTCCCTCCAAGAGAATGGATAAGAGGATGAGATAGAAACTAAAACAAAATGTTCTCGTGAATCACATTCTCGTTTCTATTTATAGAGGGAAAGGAGCTTAATAAAACAAAAGACACTATGACAAGTCATAATGACATGATAAAGATAAGATTCATTATTTATAACGAATTCGTAAATGAAAAGATAAATCGTCAAAAGTAGTTATCGATCATTATGTTAAGGAAACTTCTTAGAAACTTCTTATTCTTTATTTAAAGGTTAAGTTGAAGTGTCATTGTCAATCATAATGTTAAGATAAAGATAAGGAAACTTCTCATTCTTTTCCTAGAGATGTTTTAGTGTCATTGTCAATTATAATGTAAAGATAGAATTTATAAAAGCTTCTTATCGTTTACTTAATGATAATACCGACTTATCTTCTGCAGATTTAATTTACTAATTTATTTACTTTATAATAATTACCTTCTTAACCCCAATATTATTTTATTATTTTCACCTTTTACTAAAATGACTATTTCGTTCCTTAAGCTAACTACTATTTACTTATCACTATATTTATTGAAAAGACTATTTTATCCCTATTATAATATTTTAGTTATTATTTATGATTAATCATGAGATGCAAATAAACATTGATGCAAATGATGTATCAACAAAATGCACCACTAATATTCTTCCAAATGCATTAATGTAGTATAATAAAGCAAGATAACATGTGATTCGATAAATATAATATGTATCTAGAGGCATAAAAATGTGTATCTCGAGATTCATAATCTTGGGGTGTTACAATCTCCTCCCATTTGAGCAATTTTGTCCTCAAAATTAAAAAGTTCTTGGATCATTATATATGATCGTAGTTCTTTTTTTTCTTTAATAAGATATATCGTGCTTATGAATATTACAATATAGACATGAAACACATTCAATTTATTTTTAATGTAGATCTATTTGTTTGGTTGGTCAATTGTGCTTCAATAGCACATTTTATTGTATAGGTTTACCACCTGCATAGGATTGTAGTTTGTTAATGTTTCCACTTTATTTCAAACAGACGTGGGATAATCAAGACAAGAACCTTATTCGTATTCATTGAGTTAACACGTCGCATACCATTTTAACTCAAGAATAAAAGCAACATTCAAGTCAAGATGATCCTACCCATATAGCATTATTACACAAAGTTTCATATGTAATGTACTCCTAGCCTTTTGTAAATTTAGATGCCCCATCCTGCTTGAACTTACTAGTGCTAGTCATACACCAAATTCAAAGCGTTTGCCAAACAAAGGTCACATTCCATCCTAATTAAGATTTTCAGTTCCACACATTATGCTTAAGTGGAACTCGTCCTTGCTAAATTTTTGGATATTTGATCATCTTATATTATAAGATTTTTTGTCAAAGAAGGTCTTCTCGAGTAAACTATTATATATATTCTAGTTTTCAATGCTATCATTTATACATTTCTTTTTAAATATTAAAGTAGCTTAAATTGGATTATAGGATTAAGAATATTTGAGAATTCCAAATGTCCGTTGATTAAAGCATTAATCATTTTTTACAACATTAAGTCCACTTACCTTAATTAATATACCTCTAAAGTCATTACTAGTGCTAATAGCCTTTTATCTGTCATCTCATAGTCTTTTGTTGTTTGTCTTCGTTAGCTAGCTTATTCTCATGTCCTGACGAAGCAATAATGGTTCTAAAACAAATTATAAGTTATGATTCTAGCTATAATTTGAAAAGTATCATAGTTTACTAAAAGGATTATATGATTTTTTTCCTCACCATTTCAAGTGATAGCTAGTTGTAGAGGTTGTGGTTAATAAGGATAATCATCAATATCCAATAAATATATTAATGAGATTATAGTCAATCATTTTAGTTACTACTTAAGTGAGCGGCAAATATGTTTGTTTTTTTGTGTTAATTAAGATGGTGCTCAACTGATCATCTTCATCAAGATAATGATGAAAACCTTGCGCTAGCTAATCAATAGTATGTTCGATAGTGGTCAAAGTTTGTCAACAATGAAGTTTCGATCGATCAAAGTCGTTAAGGTTGGTATTATTATTTTTTAATTAGTTAAAAATGTTAATGCTATAATTTGATGGATTGACTAAAAGCTTGTTGAGCTTGCCACATGTCGGCCTAGATGTGGTGGATCGATAATGACAAACAAAGCTATTTTTTTCTCTGATTAAAGAGCATAATTAAAGTTAAATATGGAGATGCATATCTACTTACTTTCCTAACTCATCCTAAAATTAGATCTCCAGTACCATCGAAGTCCAGGGTTATATATATGGACATTTTTGGTTTCTAAATTTCTATTTGTCTATTTTTTTTCAAATTCTCTCAAAGATTCCCAACTATATTGACTAATTATATTCGATTGAGATTAATATATATGGTCTTCTTGGTTTATCTTGATTCCTTGAATATGCTATCATCCTATGTGGTTATAATTGTATTTGAGTGGTTGTATCTTCTTTAGTAAAAAATGGTGCCATTAATGTAAATGATTTGCCATCCTTGATTAGGGATTGTGTTTTTGGGAGGTCTGAGGTCACCTTGCACAATTACTACTCTTCATCTACTTGGATCCCAATTGGTATCAATTTGTTCATCTATTTTCTTTCCCTATTTTTTTCATCATTTCCTATTATAGAGCTAAACATGACAGAGAGCTAGAATGTGGCCTTGAGCTTGCAGGGTTTTATCATGTACCTAGATATATGACTTGTTTATTTATTAGTGTAACCAGATCGATTAACACTAGTGATTTTTTTGTAGTGCTGAAGATCTTCATGGTGTGCTTATATTTGTGTGGGTGGACGTGCCTTAAGTACGATATTTTATGTAGGCCTACTTAGAAGTTGATCCTAACATTTGATCATAATGGATTGATTTCAAGAAGTAAAACTTAGAGGATTTGTGACATGTTATCACTTAATTCTAATGACTATGTTCATTTTTTGTTCAATTATTTCAAACAACAACAACAACAACAACATAGCCTCAGTCCCAAATTAACTGGGGTCTGCTACATGGATCAAACTTTTCCATTGTGCTCAATTAAGTGCAATTGATGGTGAGCTTTCCAAACCAATCAAACTCCACCTATGTTGTACACTATGTGCGCTACATAGCCGGTCCCAAGTCCGGATAATGGAGGAGGACTCTGACGCCTATTTTTGCATATCGAAAAATGGGTAAGGGAGGTCCCAAACTCACTTTTCATACCTGAAAGTGGGGGAGGGAGGCCCCAAGCTCATTTTCTATTCTTGGAAAATGGAGGAGGGTTGCGATAGGTTGACAACCAGCGTAAAACTTTTGTCACTTTTCATGAAATGGATCAAACATATATAAACGTTGGGGCGTTCCCGCCTAGCGACGCGCTACATCGGAGCCCGGGTGGAGTGAGAAATGAGCAAGGGTGTGTTTCAAATCGCCTCCTAGATGTGAAAAAAAATGAGAAAGGGTTCCCACACATAGGACGTGTGTGGGTAAAGAAGCTAGTCCATTCACATCCTCGCCCGGATGTGAAGAAAAATGAGCAAGGGTTCCCACACAAAGAACGGGGGTGGGTAAAGAAGCTAGTTCAAAACAAACACAAAAACAAAAACAAAACCATAGATACGGACACTAGATCTTTTAGACAAAATAGAAATAGAAAAGGAAAACAAATACAAAGGGGAGAAAAATTCGTTTAGGAACATGGAACATAGGAACACTTACGGGGAAGTCAATAGAACTAGTAGATACCATGATTAGAAGGAGAGTCAATATTGCTTGCCTCCAAGAGACAAAATGGGTAGGAGAAAAGAGTAGAGAAATAGGAAGCAAGGTTTAAATTGTGGTACACTTGGTATAAATAGAAAATGCAATGGAGTAGGAATTGTGGTGGATAATGATTATAAGGATAAGGTCGTAGAGGTTAAAAGAGTGGGGGATAGATTGATTCTAGTTAAATTAATTATTGGAGACGAAAAAATTAACATACTTAGCGCAGATGCACCACAAGTAGGATTAAGCAAGAGCATCAAACGCAAGTTTTGGGATGATATGGATGGATTTATGCAAAGTATACCATTAGATGAAAAGGTTTTTATTGGAGGAGATTTAAATGGGCATGTCGGGGCAAGTAACTATGGGTTTGAGAGAGTTCATGGAGGTTTTGGGGTAATAGAAATGAAGAAGGAGAATCAATCTTAGAATTTGCTTCAGCATACGATCTTGTCTTAGCAAATACTAGTTTTAAGAAGAGGGAGTCGCATATAATTACTTTTAGTAGTGGTCATAACAAGAGTCAAATAGATTTTCTTTTAACAAGAAAAATAAATAGAAAAATATGCAGAGACTGCAAAGTAATACCTGGTGAATCACTAACTACCTAACATAAGTTAGTAGTACTTGATATTAAGCTAACACGACGACATAATATAAATAAAAGAGTTAGCGACCCTAGAATAAAGTGGTGGAACCTAAAACATAGTAAACAAGTAGAGTTTAGAGAAAAACTACTAAAGGAAAAGGTTTGGAATATTGACTTAGATGCAAATACAATGTGGCTAGAAATGAGTAGTTGCATAAGGAGAGTGAGATCAAACGTATTAGGTATATCTAAAGGCTTTGGACCACCAAAGAAGGAAACATGGTGGTGGAACGAGGATGTCCAACGAGCAATTAAGACTAAAAGAGAGATGTATAGGAAAATACCTAAGTGTCAAGATGAAGATGTGTACAATCAATATAGAGAAGCTAGAAAACAAGATAAAAAGTAGTTAGTCAAGCTAAAACAAATTTCATGGAAGATATATATACAAGGTTAGGTAATAGAGATGGCGAAATATATATATATATATATATAGGCTAGCCAAATTAAGAGATAAAAAGAAATAAGACCTAAGTCATGTAAGATGTATTAAGGATGAAAATCAAAATGTTTTAACGTACGAGGAGGATATTAAGGAGAGATGGAGAAGTTACTTCGATAGTTTATTTAATGATGGTCAAGTTGATACTATAATAGATGAAAACCCACACCAAGAAAAAATGTAAACTATACACGCAATATTAGAATTGTAGAAGTTAAAGAGGCATTGAAAAGAATGAAAATAGGGAAAGCATGTGGCCCAGATGAAATACCCATAGAGGTTTGAAAATGCTTAGGAGAAATTGGATTGACTTGGTTAACAAAACTTTTCAATAAAATTTTAAAATCAAAACGAAAGCCAACGGATTGGGAAGAAGCACGCTGGTGCCAATCTTCAAAAACAAAGGAGACATTCAAAGTTGCTCAAACTACCGGGGAATTAAACTTATGAGTCACACTATGAAACTTTGGGAGAGGATAATTGACAATAGGCTAAGGAGAGAAACAACAATATCAGAGAACCAATTTAGTTTCATGCCTGGGAGGTCAACTATAGAGGCGATTTTCGTTGTAAGACGATTGTTAGAAAAATATAGAGAAAAGAAAAAAGATCTTCATATGGTATTCGTAGATTTAGAAAAAACATATGATAGGGTCCCTGGAGATATTCTTTGGTGGGTTCTAGAAAGAAAAAGAGTGCATGCTAGATACATAGACACTATTAAGGATATTTATGATGGAGTAGTAACGAGTATAAAGACATTTGGAGGAGCTACAAAAGAATTTCCCATTATGATAAGACTTCATCAAGGATCGGCTTTAAGCCCATATCTATTTACTTTGGTTATGGATGAACTAACTAGACATATTCAAGAGGATATATACCATGGTGTATGCTATTTGCAGATGATATTGTCTTAGTGGATGAAACTAAAGATGGAGTGAATAAGAAATTAGAACTCTGGAGGAATACATTAGAATCTAAAGGCTTTAAGTTGAGTAAGACGAAAATCAAATACATGCACTGTGAGTTTAGAAACACTAGACATCGAGATGACGGAGTGGTAAAATTAGGGGAAGTAGAAGTTCTAAGGTAAACCATTTTAGATACCTAGAATCAATCATACAAAATGATGGTAGCATTAAGAATGATATCACACATAGAATTCAAGTTGGATGGAAGAAATGACGGAGTGCAACAGGGGTGATTTGTGATCGAAATGTTCCTACTAAGTTAAAAGGAAAATTTTATAGGACCGCAATTAGACCAGCAATGTTCTATGGAAACGAATGTTGCGCGGTAAAGCAACAACAATTACATAAAATGAACATAACATAAATGAGGATGCTTAGGTGGATGTGTGGTAAAACTCGTAATGATAGAATAAAAAATATAGAAATTCAAAGACAAGTAGGAGTAGCACCAATTGATACAATGATTAGGGAAGGGCGGTTGTGGTGGTTTGGTCACCTGCAAAGACGGCCTACAAATGCCCCGACTAGAAAACTTGACTCAATAGAAACTGTAGAAACTCGATGAGGTAGGGGCAGACTAAAGTTAACATGGGATGCATTAATTAGGAGGGATTTGAATGGTTTGAAAAGCTCACCATCATTGCACTTAATCGAGCACAATGGAAAAGTTTGATCCATGTAGCCGACCCCAATTAATTTGGGACTGAGGCTATGTTGTTGTTGTTGTTGTTGTTTAAGTATATGAGGTGGGACCCATGCATTATGGACAAGAGATCATTAGATATATTTCATTTTTGTGTGTTGAATGCAGGTATGTGTATTATGTGGTATTTTGTCGTGAAGTTATGGTATGTTGATGTGTATCCTCAATTTTTCATAATCGGGGTTGTAAGTGTATGTCTGAGGGGCACAAGTCCAATAAAATCATTGGTCACTCGAAAACTAGTAAACAAGTGTTAAGTATTACGTAGGGATTTTCTCTCAATTTACGTGCAAGTTGGGATCAATGGTATTGTAAAATGAAAATGAAGTAAGTACAAGAATTTGCCTCTAGTTTCGTATTAGTTGGTGGTGGTTGCAGTTGAGATTGAGTCCAAATTAATGTAAGTTGGGTTTAGTATGGCAAGAAAATTCTTCCATAAGGGTTCAGTATATCATGAAAAAAGTTAAGATTTTTGGGGTTTTGGTGTGATGAAAACCAGTGTTATGGACATATTTTGAAGATAGACTATTTTCTCAGAGTTTGGTTCAATTTAGTGAAAAACTTGATCGAAAACGAGCAACAAAAGCCAAAACACGTCAAAGTATGGATTTTGGGAAGTAATAAAAAAATTAAGCTGCTAACAAACAACTGAGGGTTTAATTTCTTTATATACTATAGAAAGATGGAAATGACAGTGTTCATTATAGTGAAATACCATTTTTTCCCTTTAGTGAAACTAGTGGGCAAACCAGTCATCCCTATGGAAATACTGACGACTCGTCCCTATGAAAAATGATGCTATTCATTGTACAATGACATCCCAGTTTCGCCATTTAGTTAAAGTGGTGGGCAATGTTAATTGTATATTGATGACTCTGGCCTCATCTTCTGGCTCTTTTTTTGTCTGTTCAATCCTCTTACAAACAAGAAATTAAGGGTTCAGGTTACTTTGCATGATAAATATAGAGGAATTCGTCGGTCTAATTGGTTACTTGTCATGGGAATTGTTGCCTTTATTCAATACAGTGCTATCTTCATCAAAGAATTCTTCATCTTTTCTATTTCTCAACTGCAATTATCTCTTCTATTTTCATCATGCTTGAATTCTTTCATAACTACATGTACTTAATAATTATTATTCTTGTGATGAATCCATCATAGTTACAATGACAAATAACCTGTGACTTAATATAATTATTTGATAGAGTTGTTGTTTATAGTAAGATGAGGTAGTATGAAATTTATTATGACATGAACTTCACTTCTTTCTTATTGAATTACTTATTCCTTTTCTTATATTGCTACATCTGTATCAAGTTATTTTTACTCTTACTAAACAAATGCAACATATTGAGAATAAGCATACATTCTATTAGTAACTACCTATTGATAACTTATTTTGCTACATGAATTTTGTGTGCATACGATGCATAACCATCTTCAATTTAATGTATCTAAGGATATACCAATACCTTCATTCGAATCTCTTCCATCGGATGTTATTGCTGACATTTTTGCAAAGGTAGGTGAGACATCATTGAAGGATTTCTTCAATGCATCTCTTGCATCAAAATCTATTAATTCTTTGTCAGAGAATGACAAACTTTATAAAATGGTCGGGCCACCAGAAAATGAAGTGGTCGTTTTGTCTTCCGCATGTGAAGATGTACTGGGGAGTCTGCACCCTCAATATCAACAGCATTATCCTCAGAACCTACACCATCACTCGTTGGTGTACGACTAAGCTCAATACCTGTGACGGCCCCTTCTTCTAAACAGGGCACCGCCCGGCCTAATCTTGTAATCAAGCCTTAATCTGAACCACGTAAGACTTAATTACGTATTAGTCAGCCTTTCCTCCCTATATTCTTCGATACACGTGTCAATATATTATTAGATTTCAGAGTTAATTACAACTTTTTATCGTTTTAATATTATTATGTATTTTAAAGATTATGCGAAAGCTCTTATTATTTAAAAATCTCAAGTGTGGAAAACTAGGAAACACAA
Organism: Stephania cephalantha; assembly: GCA_039657325.1. Lineage (NCBI taxonomy): Eukaryota > Viridiplantae > Streptophyta > Magnoliopsida > Ranunculales > Menispermaceae > Stephania > Stephania cephalantha. Next base: position 19,522,374 of record CM077577.1, read on the forward strand.
CATCACATGCATGTATATATCATAAAGTTAATAATACAGTATGATATATGAGTCTCATAACGGTGAACTATACACTCAACCCAATATACAACCCAAAATGTACAGTAAAGACATAAACATTAATAATACATCAAAAGTCAAGTCATACGAAATGAGATAGGGGAGTCGTCGAAATGCTTAAAGAAAGTCGTCAATCTTCTTCTTCCCCGATCTGCTGCTATTCGACGGACCTACATCCACCGTCACAAACTAGACGGTGAGTATATTGATATTTAAGTAATAACTGGATAATTATATACCACATTTCCAAAATTAAGAAAGGTATTTAAAAGCATAAAGTAGCGAAAAAGTTGCTGAATCAAGTAATGCAAGTAAATACCACAGTTAAAAATGTATAGACTGACACAGGCTAAGTCGAGATGATCTCCACTCCATGAACAGCTCCGACGGAAACATGAAATAGAGCGAAAATTACGCTCAACATAGACATAAGTTTCACCATAGAAAAAGAGGCCATGTTAATATATATGCTTGTTGAGCTTAATATATCAGAAACTGAAATCAGCACTGTTGAAAATAATTAAGCGATGGAGAATTGAGAAATTGAATTAGAGAAGTGGGAATATGAGAGAGGATTAAATAATTTGACGGTCAATCGATCAGTAGGGGCCTATTTATAACTTTTTAAGCTAGAAAGTGTAGTTGTACTTGTTCAAGGACCAACCTAAGTTTCTAATTTAAGCTTCTTTGAATCTAACTATAAACCAATGAGGTTTCACACTGCTTTTACAAATTAAGATGTTTTTGGAATTCCGATTAAATTCCTAAATTTCGAAAAACTTGTAATATTTTCAAGCTTTTATTATTCTTTCTTTTTTGAGGTATCCAATAAGTAATTCAAACAAAAAAGAGAGAAAATTAGAGATCAAATGAGCATAATAAGCTAAAATCAGTTATGAATCTTCTGGCTCTTTTTTTTTGCTCTCTGATTCTCCGAACCTTAGCCAAATTCAATAAATGGGAAAAAGAAATATGTTTATATACAACAACCATAAAACACGGGCAACAATTTAAATTAATGTTACATGTTTAAATCGGTATGCCACTCTTATTCCCGATTGTAGCTTTTTACTGATGTTTACAATAACAAATGACAATTACCATGGTAATCTCCTCTGCAATGCAAAACTAAGTGAAAATCCACAGCAGTCTGATGCATCATTATAGGCAGCGGCTAAAAGGTCCACATAAATTACTAAACGGACCCCAATCCTAAGGTTTACCTCATATTTGAAATTATTTTACTAAAGGGGCCCTACTTTTTTGAAAAAAATTCTAAGATCACCCATATCTCCAAACAAACAAAACACCTCCATCTCTCCCATCCATTTTTTGGAACCCCAGTTTTTCGATCCCCCTACAATCAATTTTTGCGCTAGTTTGGATCATTGTGATCGCTGCATTGAGGTCGAAGGTGCACGAGGTAGGCTCAAATCTAAGGTTGGCAGATGTCAGTGATCAAGGGGAACCATCGGCGAGGTCGTTGCATTTTGTCGCTCGATTGGGTAAGTTTTTTTCATTAAATATTAGGGGTTTTGATCGTGAAGAGATTCTGCGTATTTTGGTGGTATTTTTCTCGATTTTGGCCGGTGCGATTTGGGTGTGGGTTTTTTAAGGTTTAGAAACTGTTTCCCGTGACAAACGACCTCACAGGGCCGAAATGTGTGCATATGGCACGACTATGTCAAATCGAGTTGGGCCTATTACTTTTGAAATTGTTGAACCGAGTGATTAACTTGAATTTCAGTCACATATGACCGAGATCAGTACATGGTTACGACCACCCATAATCGTAACCTATATATACATTGCGATTTAAGTCGTCCGATTACTATGAGTCTATGGTATCGATTTCGAACATGGATATCCGAACCTCATGAAATCTGAGTTTTTTGTTCAATTTCTTATGCATGGTTATATTATTGTTGTAGTAGCACTACATTGAGCACAAGTTGTTTCGCTTTTAGGCATGGAGAGAATAAAAAGTCAATCAGGTAGGTCTCCTACTATAATGGCCCAAAATCTCTAATTGTGATTAACTCCTTATACACGAGGTATAGGACTCGGGGTGGTCGGCAAGAATGAGTTAGATGATTTATATGCGTAGAGCGCAGCTCCGCTATTTGTATGAAATATGTTGAGCGCGGCTCCATATAGTAGTGGAAAATGTTAGGTGATAGTTCTCACCGCCGACCGGACGTAGATCATCTCGACTTAGCCTGTGTCAATCTATACATTTTTAACTGTGGTATTTACTTGCATTACTTGATTCAGCAACTTTTTCGCTACTTTATGCTTTTAAATACCTTTCTTAATTTTGGAAATGTGGTATATAATTCTCCAGTTATTACTTAAATATCAATATACTCACCGTCTAGTTTGTGACGGTGGATGTAGGTCCGTCGAATAGCAGCAGATCGGGGAAGAAGAAGATTGACGACTTTCTTTAAGCATTTCGACGACTCCCCTATCTCATTTCGTATGACTTGACTTTTGATGTATTATTAATGTTTATGTCTTTACTGTACATTTTGGGTTGTATATTAGTTCACCGTTATGAGACTCATATATCATACTGTATTATTAACTTTATGATATATACATGCATGTGATGTTGTGTTTCCTGGTTTTCCACACTTGGGATTTTTAAATAATAAGAGCTTTCGCATAATCTTTAAAATACATAATAATATTAAAACGATAAAAAGTTTTAATTAACTCTGAAATCTAATAATATATTGACACGTGTATCGAAGAATATAGGGAGGAAAGGCTGACTAATACGTAATTAAGTCTTACGTGGTTCAGATTAAGGCTTGATTACAAGATTAGGCCGGGCGGTGCCCTGTTTAGAAGAAGGGGCCGTCACAGGTATTGAGCTTAGTCGTACACCAACGAGTGATGGTGTAGGTTCTGAGGATAATGCTGTTGATATTGAGGGTGCAAACTCCCCAGTACATCTTCAATGCATCTATTGCATCGTGCAACGGTCACGAGTCACAGCCATACAGCGTATATAAATGGAATGTTGATGATGACTAAATCAAAGGGTATGATCGTCGATGGAGTAGATTACTTAGATACTCAATTGTTGCATCGATTACACCTGGAACATGCAGGATCCAATGACCTCCATAGAATCGGCAGCGCCAGTCAACTTTTACTAAAATTTCGCTTCAAAAATATTTTTCTATTACCAATAGAATCTCGTTACGTTCGATGCAATTCCACAGTTTTGTAGCAAGTTGTCGTGCTACACATGAATCAAATGCTTCATCTTGGATACTTGTGTACCTGCCGCTTTTGGACCATTGAATAGACAACATTTATTCTAGGCATACATAATTAACGCTGCAACACTTAGTGCTTTTGTATTTCAAATCATTATGTAAACGTTAAATAATATAATTTGCACATATATTTAATTATACGTACTTATTTTTGAAAGAATCATATTTTCTTGTACAGCTGACGATCGTAACTTATACCTTATTATTTGCAGTAATGACATTAACTTATTACCTTTTATTTTCTGGTAGCTTCTTTTGCTATTTAGAATTAAGTGTCCAATAGTCATATTTACTCTGTCCAAATTTTACGTATAATATCTCATTTTATTTGACAATCATCATTACTTTTCATCGATTCAATATGCAATAGTTACCTGCACAAAAAGCTAGAAAGTGTAAGTCCTTTGTTCGTTGTTATGATAAAAACGCTAGGGTAAAGTATTCTGCACACTATGCTCTCGTACAAACCAATGTGTTGAAAATAAAAAGGCATGGGTAAAGTTGTCTTGTCAATACTATGTCGTACAAAGCAACGTGTTGGACATCAACACGCAAGGTTACAATGGCCCTCACTACGTTGTCGTACATAGGAATAGCCACTCGGGAGTAAGCCCTCATCTTTTTTCTTTTCTTCATTGTTCTCACTCTTCCCCCTTTACATTACCTTGCCTATTGATCCACAGCCGCCTCTCTCACTTTCGTTTCTCCTTTGTCACTTTTTCATTGCTTTAACATCTCAATTACTTATAGTTCATCTGCTAACGTCTTCATCAACCATGTGTTGCTCTATGTTGTTGTGTTCGACCGTCCTTAGAAAGCATAAATCAATTGTTCAGGTAAGTACGATTGATAATGGTAAATACAGTCATTGCTATTGTAGATATTTCACAGGAATTTTAATGTCTCATTCATATACTATAGTTATATTGCTATTATTCTTCATGGTTTCTATTTCTTTGCTTCCATTGAATTGATTTGCATACCAATTTTGTTAATAACAATTTCACTCTCATTTTCCTTACTATATAACATACAATTATCATCATTTGATATTACATATGACACTTATGGTATTACATTTAAATGCAATGATTTACACTTTTTATTTTAATGAACTTGTTAAGAAAGGGAATCAATGTACCTATCCAATTCAATTTAACACATTGAGAATGAGTTCACTCCTTACTACCATTTCCTTAATGCTATATATATATATATATCAGTCTATTATATTTATTTTCCTTCTTTCGATCTTCACTTCTATATTTTTTATGTTCAATTTTTGAACATATATACCACAACAATTTCACATTAATGTAATAATTTATAGTTATCTTCTAAATACACATGTCACATTAGAACTCTTATTGCTTCATGAATTGAATATATAGAATAATCATAGATACCAATTTAAATGTATTTAATTTCCTTTTCTATCATTATTCAATTTCCTATGTTACCATTGAGTGGAAAGTGTATATTCTCATTTTATTACACATTTTTCAAATGATGGATAGTAATCGATGTCGAATAAGAATATGTTCTATCCAATTTGATACTATTGGCAAATGTAGCACTTCAGAGCAAGTAATTCCAATAACTGATTCATACGACATCACTTGTTCATCAGAAATAAATGTAAGTATTACTATCTTCTTTTATATGAATAAATTCAGTCCTTCATAATATGTTATTATATATTATTGTTCTTACTATTACTTTGACTTATTCAATTTACACATTTACTATTTCATGCAACTACTTCGTAAATATTCTTCCTTCATAATTAAAATATTTATGTTGTAATGAAGTTATTAGGATTATGAGAACATGACACTTTGTACAAGTAGGAAAATGAAGCTACCTCCAAAGACAAACAATAACACATGAAATGTACAAGGTATTTGCTCTAATGTTACTAGGGATGATGGTAATTTGACAGTCATTCCACAATATGTGATTACTATCATGCGAAAATATTTTATCATGAAACCAAAAATTTATGCTGCTCCAAAAGACAAGATTTCTTTACAAACCAAAAATGTTCCTGATTCATTATATGATTTACTCACTTCAAATAATGATGAATCTACACAATTTTGTACATATATTCTTACTTATAATAACACATTTGCATTCAATTTGTTTGGTGTCAAATATGGCCAAAACTTTTGTAAAAGGAATAAAAGTATCTACACATTTCTCATACAAGGACAAGTATATCATTATATAAATCAATTACTACCAATTGAACCGCAACCTTCGTATTTGCTATTATATTTCTACGATACTGATTACGAAGTTAAAAATCGATTAAACATATGTGATAAAATGGATGAAGCAATTGTAAAAAGTTGATCTCTATACTTGTAGTAAATCCATATTGCACTTTCTTCAGAATCTAAAACATGTTGCAAATTTGAAAATATGCAATATTTATATCACAGCTAATACTGGATTAGATCAACAGGTTTTTAACGCTTCTACAACATTTAAAGTTGATGCAGTTTACGTTGATGATAATTTGGACTGTTAACTAACAAAACGCGATATTGTTGTTCATAGTTATGGTGGTAGTAGTATTAGAGTGCAATATTAATTTGGCTTCTATGATGAATTGCAATATCCATTAATGTTTCCATTTGGTGATAGTGGTTGGCTATGAAGAACATTTGATCAACGCAACTGATATATATACAATTGAAGATTTGATGAGAAAGGAAACATCAGGTGCATCATAAAATCCTTCTCTAAATTTATGTATAACACCTTCCGTAATTAATATTTGTCATCTTCATCAAGTAATACATAATTTAACATACACTATAATTCTTCTTCTTTTTTTTTCCTTTATTGTTCTCAATACTCTCTTCAACACAAAAATAAATTTTATATCATGTAGAGCTTACTACTATTACAAGCTTCAAATTAGGTCTTCAAATAAGTATTTCTTATTACATTGTGGATGAATTTTGCAATAATATGTTGTTGACATGTATGTAAAAATAGAAACATAAAGATTAGGTTACATTTGTTCCAATCAAAAAGAAATATGTGATGAATTATATCAAGGCATTATGGATTACGTACACATTGGTAACAACCAAGGATCCAAAGCAGGTCACAAAATTGTACTTCCTGTATCATTTATTGGTGAACCTAGAGATATGAGAAAATGATATATAGATTCAATGGCCTTAGTACAACGATTTGGTAAACTGGACTTATTTATTAAAATTACATATAATCCTAATTGGCCAAAAATCAAACAAGAATTACAATTTTATGACGAACCTCACAATAGACCTGATCTACTTTGCTGCATTTTCAAATCAAAATTAGAATAATTAAAGAATGATTTGTTTAAAAATTAAATATTTGGACTGGTTGCTGCATATGTATATGTTATAGAATTCCAAAATAGGGGACTTCCCCATGCTCATTTAGTAATAATACATAAATCCAATTCAAAAATACTAGATCCGTCTATGTTCGATTGATTTGTTAGTGCTGAATTGCCAAACAAATAAAACCATCCCCATCAATAAAAAGCATTTGTTAAACATATGTTACACGGTCCATGTGATTTTCTAAATCAACAAATTTTTGCATGACAAAAAACCGTCAATGTAAAAACAATTATCCTAAACCATTTTGTTCAACTACATGTTTTGGTAAAGATTCTTATCCGAAATATCGACGTCGTGATGATGGTATAAAAATTAAAGTGAGAAATTGCTACTTATATAATCTTAGGGTAGTACCATACAATCTTTTCTTTCTTTCAAAATATGATTATCATCTTAATGTTGAAATTTGTTCAACCATAAAAGTTGTAAAAATACTTATATAAGAATATTTATAAAGGTCACGATCGTATCGCGTTTTAAACTAATTATACAACCAACGACAATGTCGTTAATAAAATTGAAAGATTTCAATGTGCACTTTGAATTTCACCTCTAGAAGTAATATGGAGAATTTACAACTATCCACTAAATGAAACAAATCTAGGTGTAGTTACATTGCAATTACATTTAGAAGAAAACATACAATAACCTTTAGAAAAAATGATGACTTAGATGACATTGTTGAATACGACAATATCTCGAACTCAATGTTAATACAATACTTTGAAATGAATAAACACTATTAATTTTGTCTTGGTCTACTATATTAAGAACTCCCTGAACATTATGTGTGGAATCGTCAACATAAAATTAGGAGTAAATGAAAAAAAGGAAGTTATTGCTAGAATTGTCATTGCAAATCCAATCGAAGGTGAAAGATATTACTTGCGTCTTTTGCTAAATCATATCACTGGTTGCATATCCTTCAAATCCTTAAAACTTATCAATGGTACTACTTCATAGATTATTAGAAGCAGATAATAGTTCACAACTATGTTTGCATGAAGGAACGACATAATATATGTCATATTGTTTACGCAGATTATTTGCAATAATTATAATTCATTGCAATCCTGAAAACCCACAACATTTATGGGAAGAATTTAAAATTAAATGTGCAAAGATTTTCTACAATCTAAATACGATATTCCAACAAGTAAGGAAAGACATTACATCATATTCATTGTATCTTAAATTCAGTTGGAAAGAACATAAACGATTATAATTTAACAAATTTATCTATTTCCTTACATGAGAATGATAATATCTATACAAAAATAGATGAAGAACTACATATTATTGTTTCAAATGAAGATATTTTAGCCGTACATAAATTAAATAAAAGGTAGTAAGTAGCATACAATATAATCATAAACAAACTTGCACTATTTTTTATAGATAGTCCTAGAGGAACAGGGAAGACATTCCTATATAAAACAATACTAGCAACAATTAGATCAAAAAATTTAATTGCTTTAACAACATCTTCTTCTAGAGTTCCAGCTTCTATCTTACCATGTGGTTGTACTGCTTATTCATGATTCAAAATTCCCATCAACGTTCAAAATAACAATACATGCAACGTAAGTAAACAATCAGGATTAGCAAAGCTACTATCATCAACAAAATTACTTATATGGGATGAAGCACCAATGTCAAATAAATAAACAATTGAAATAGTAGATCGTATGATAAAAGATATATATAAAAATCAATTACCTTTTGGAGGCAAAATTATTATCTTTGGCGGTGACTTTTGACAAATTCTTCATGTTGTTTAAAAAGAACAAAAGAACAAATACTTAATTCAACTATAGCAACATCATATCTCTGGCCTTCATTTGTAAAAATACAATTGACTAAAAATATGCGCGTCAAGTATGATAAAAATTTATGTGATTTCTTACTTCAACTTGGAAATGGAACATAAAAATAGATAGAGAAAATTATATTGAAATCCTATTTTCCATGATGATTCCTTATATAAACAACATATCATTACAAAAATTAATTAGTAATATATTCAATGATATAAGTACTATCAAGTAAACTATATATGTTATCGAATAAAACAATCTTAACAATGAAAAATGACTTTGTTGATGGAATTAATACTTTATTGATACAAAAATTTCTCGGCGAAGCAATAAAATATTATAGCTTTGATGACACCCTAGATAACAATAAAGATATTGTGACAGAAGAATTACTTAATGGTCTTGTACCAAATGATATTCTTCCACATCAATTACTTCTAAGAAAATTGTCCAGTTATGCAATTACGCAATAAATCCAGCTGAAGGATTATGTAATGGTATACGATTATTATGTAAACACTTTGAGAAAAATGTTATTGTTGTTGAAATTGCTTGCGGGGACTATCAAGGTAAACGAGTTTTCTTGCCAACAATTCCCTTCATCTAAATCAAAATGATACATCCTCATTTCCATTTAAAAGACGACAATTCTCCATTTGTTTATGTTTTGCAATGATGATTAACAAAGATCAAGGAGAAACTTTGTAAACAGTGGATATCTATTTACCACAGCCAGTATTTTCTCATGGATAACTTTATGTTGCAATGTGCAAGCCAAAATAGCCACATTTATTCAAATTTTGATAAAACCATCATATGACGAAAAAATTTCACCAGAACCAAAAATATTGTATACAAAGATTGTTGTCTTTAGTTGATCAATCTATAATGAAAAAGCATCTTTTGAAATAAGGTAATATCTATCTATATGAATTATGTAACTTTGTTTAATACATTGTTCATGCAATTATTTCACCTATTGCTCTTAATGAAAGGTTGAAATTTGGAAATGCTTTGTTTGTACATTTCTCTCCTGCGCATAATTTCCCCAAACGTTATGTTAAAGTCATTTTTTTCTTTCTCAACATCATGTGCAAATGATAGATTACTAATTTCTATTATTTTTTCAGACCATATGTCTTTGTCTTACTTACCTTCACTACTTGAATATTGCATTGTAATAAATTTATCTATTATTTTAACATCAAAATCAACTATCTTATCTTCACCATCCAAATTATCTTTATTGTTATAAGATAATCTCTCTTATCCATCGTTAACATAAAAAATATTTTAAAATCTATTACACAACCTTTTAATGCAAATTGTTCATTATATGAAGCTCATACTATTTTATCTTCTACTTCTTTACCATAGATCATTTTATAATTATATATTTCATTCTATCTAAATTTACCCTACTTATAAATGCAATAGTCATATATTCTTAACAGCAGGTATTACTTCATATATAATAATTATTACTGTTCATCAATGTACTTGACCTCACAAAATGAATTGCTACTATTTTAACATTATTCTATTTTAATTACCTTCACTTGGATATGTGAACATTGGAACTTAATATTCTATTTTCCTCTCTCGCTACTCTGCCTACATCTCTGCCTTTCTATAATTACATTTATTTCCAATAACTGATATGTACATGCGTTTCCCGCGCCTCTACTAATCAAATCCAAAGTAAATAACTGAATTATTAATATATATATATATATATATATATATATATATCTACTACAACTACGCCTAACCTAAACCCTTATTAGGCTACCGATAGTCAACTGTATATATAGATTTGATTACTCCTACAATAATTATTCACCTGGGTGTTTTTCTTATTCATATCATGCTACAACAGGAACTTCGCAAAGTAACATGTTATCAATGATTTGTCAAATTAGAGAGCGATCCTTCTAATAACAATCATGTTCTATCGATTACAGGAAACCCAGGTTGATGTTCCTTCACTGCATTTGTTTATAAAATAGGTACGTTCATAGCCTTCACTGTCAAATTCAATATCTACTTCTTTTCCCAATTTGTTGTTTACTTAATATCAGTTGTTCACTTAATATGTTTTCTTTCTATATAAAATAATATGTGAGACATATGACATAATAAAATATATGAAACAAAATAAAAAAACAATTGAACTCATTCCTTAACTCATATGAAATAATATATATAAAACATATGAAACAATTAAACAAATGAATTACAAATACAAATAGCCCAAACACTCTTACTTTCACTACCATAATTAATCAAAACACACGCACAACCATTATATAATACATATTGAAAATGTCAAATACAACAACACATACAATCTCTTCTTTACTAATTTTTAAAATTGATAACTTCCAAACAAATGAATGAAAATATACAACTCTAAAATGAATGTTTGTCATTCTTGATATTCAACTATTGCTCAACTCCTACCGAAATCTATTCTATAATGCCAAAATAACATATTTCCCTTGCACAGAACCACAAGAACCTAAGTTTCAATTACCATCCACTAAACAACGATAACCAATGAAAAAAGCTATTCATCCTATACATAAATCACCCAACCAAATGTTACGACCAACATAAATAACATGTTTGAAAAGATACATTACCTAAATCATATGAATGAATTATTCTCAACAGATCACATAATGTCTGTAAAGATATACATTTTAACTTTAACAAAGTATTACTTATAGTAACACCTACCCAACGACAACAACTTCCAATTAATAAAAGAAACAACAATGCATTACATTTTTACACAAATAAACTTTTATTTAAATGTATGTTAACTAACAACATCTATCAAAACCCTTCAATCATGAATATGTCATGCACCATAGGAAAATATTTCAATTAATGGTTCATGTGATCAATTGGATAAAGAGACAATAGCAATTGACGTCCATATAAAAGTTACGAACGTACAAGGCCCTGAACAAAGTTGGCAAAAAGTGAAAAACAAATTAATAGTCTACCAAAAGACAAATATTACTAATGCCTTTTATCCTCCTCTCCTATCACATAGTTACGAAATAATAACATGATAAACAAAAGGAAACAAACACTCAAAATTCCTCGTTTTCTTTTTTTGCTCAAAGAAAGAAAAAACTAACAAAAAAAAGATGAGCGAAAGAGAAGTTATGTATCTTTACCACCACTTACGAAGCCATATTACTTACCCTCCAATAAAATGCAACGTCATCCGAGACCTACGGCTGCATACCATTACACCAACATCATCATCCAATTTTCTATAGAATAACATAGAATGTAACTTGGGCCATTTCAAAGTTCGTTACTCCTATATTGCTCCCAATTTTTTTCACTTGTACTCAAAGCATTAAAAGAATGAAAACTACGTATGTTATGTCTTTTGTCCTCTCCTAACTAATATGCAAGTACTTATCGTAGAAGAAAAACAATGCGTATTTACTTCTTCAATAATCTATAACCACAAAATCTTTGAGACAATGGTTGTAAATGAAAATCGCAAAGCAACATTGAACAAGATAAACATTAGAAAACACATTGTTAAGGTTAACTATTTTTTTGCCTGGCATACTCCGACAAAATGAGCTATGCCATTTTCATTTGCAACCATTTTCTCCAAGATGATATGTTTTTTTTGCTAAAAATAAGAGGAAACTCTACATACTGCTATCTCATGAATGTATTGACATTTTGTTAAAGAAACTTCTTTGTTCCACTTCCTCTATCATCTTCTTCCTATACCTACCCTATATCCTCCTCTCCCATACCAGTAAGACAAAATGTCTTTCCAAATAAAAAATATCACTACAATAGCTACACATATAAAACAACAATAAAAGTAATTGCATCCCCTTCTAACACTATGCTTTCACTCTACTATTTAATGCATACATGTGACACTCTCCTCATCATAGGACTGCATCCCTACTACTGCATCTACTATACACCTTATTTCATTTCTTTGACTTGAACTACTTTAACATCTTCAACAGCGTTTGTATCACTTACACCATAAACATATATAAACCAAAAAATGTCCTCCTACACCTCATCTTCTACTGTAGCTACAGAGCCAACAATGTGTCCACTATAGTTACATGTGTACCATCTACACATGTACATATTCCCCATCATTACACTACATTTACTCTCAGATAAGCATAAATTTATATAATAAAACTTTGAAGTAAATAAAAAAGACTCAAAATCTTTCTACAATAGTCTTATAGATCATGCATACAATAACAACATGTGCAAAACATCTATTGCATATTGCATAAGCCATCGACATGTCACACACTATATTCCTTCAACTACATGAATATAAATACTGCAACCTTCACCAATTCTTCTACATGTCAAATAATTTCCTGGAGAAATCGATGTAAAATTCACAATGTCTAAGAGAAAGAAGTTCTTAAACGACATCAAAGAAACATCAAGAGATTGGATAGCGCATGTTCTTGTTCAAAAAAAATTGATCCTAAGCTCTCTCTAAGTGGAACAACACATCTGGAAAAGCTAATATTCGTCGATGAACAGGTAAGGTCTACCTACTAACAAATGCATAATCATTTACACAAATGCAAATTAATGTTATCGATACTAATAATCATTCACACACATATTGATAAAATACACCATCCACTTATCTTTCAGCATATTAATTTTTATATGTTGCTCACACTCTTAAACACATGCTTCTTCTTCAAAGTATATGTTGAAGTTCATAAGTAGTGCTCCAGAAGAACTTTTTATTCCACTAATATGACTTCCCTTTTTTACAATATCTTTCTGTTCTACTACAACACATATATTACTACTTACTTCCAAAATTGAAGAATTCTAACCAATAAGTTCAACTAATGTTACAGAACTAAGTGAATGCAGCGTACAGACTCCCAACCAATACTAATATTTATTAAACATAGATTTACTTCCACAAATAACAAATTCCAACTTAACCAATATAAATATGCAAAAAAACAATTTTCCTTTAACAAGCAAATTACATGTTACCCTCTAGGTTTCTTAGGCTTAGCCTTAACTTGCTGACATATCTCAAATCTCTTTACATACTCAACAATATCAGTCTTCATCCTTGGCCACCAATAAACACGCCTTATATCGCAATACATTTTAGTGTTACCTGGATGAATAGAGTAAAGAGATCTATGAAATTCCTATAGCAACTCCTGCCTTAACTTATCCTAAGCTAAAATCCACAATTTATCCCTGAACAGTAACGTACCATCATAAAAAACTGGTCAATCAGTATGATCTAAACTAGCCGCTAACCTCTTACGTGCTATATAATCCTAATCAATTTTTTAACAATCAACCACATGTTGAATCATCTCCGGTTCAAATTGAATCTAAGTACAGAATAACATATTAGTAGCTCTAGAACTAGCTTTCTCAGTAGATGATGTACCAACTGGAATTTCATGAATCATCATCACTGCAGCTTCCTCAAAAAGTCTAAATAGAGAAGCTCTAGCAGTAGCTACATTCTCTCTATTTGTTCTTCTCATACTCAAGGCATCAATAACCATATTTGCTTTGTCCAGATGGTAATCTAAAATGAAGCCATAATCCTTAAGGAACTCAAGCAATCTACGCTGCCTCAAATTAAGCTCACTCTGAGTAAACTAGTATTTTAGACTCTTATGATCTAAAAATATTGTAAACTTCTCACCATACAAGTAGTGCCTTAAAATCTTTGAGCCAAAAACAACTATAGGTAGCTCTAAATCATGAACTAGATAGTTTCTTTCATGAACCTTGAGTTTCCTTGAAGCATAAACTACAACCCTACCTTCTTGCATCAGCACACAACTCATGCTTGAATGAGAATCATCTATATAAATCACTAAATCCTTCCTTGATTCAGGTAATGTAAGAACATGTGTCGTAATTAAACTATCCTTCAAACCTTTGAAGTCAGCCTTGCACTGATCTGACCAAACAAAATCTACATCTTTTTGTGTTAGCCGAGTCATTGGCAGAGCAATACGAAGGAACCCATCAACGAATCATCTGTAATAACCCGCTAACCCCAGAAAACTTTGAACCTTTGACACCGTGGTAGGAGTAAGCCAATCCCATATTGCCTCAACCTGGATCAACAGATATACCCACATCATTAACCACATGTCCAAGAGATTTAGCCTCTGATGACCAGAATTTGCACTTACTAAAATGGGCATTCAACTGATTATCCTTCAGAGTGTGTAATGTAACTCTAAAGTGGTGCAAACGCTATTCCTCAGTCTTTGAATATATCAAAATATCATTGATAAACACGATGGAAAACTAGTAAAGATAGGGTTTCAACACCCTATTGATCAAGTCCATGAACTTAGCAGGAGCATTAGTGAGCCCAAACGGCATCACTGTAAACTCAAAGTGCACATAATGAGTACTAAAAGCCATCTTTAAGATATTATCATTCGTGATCCTCAATCGATGATAACCACACCTTAAATCAATATTCGAGAAATGTCTGGTACCCTTCAACTAATTAAACAAATCATTGATCCTGGTTTGGTATTTGTTCCAGATAGTCACACGATTAAGTTGTCTATAATCAATGCACATACGTAGGGTCCCATCCTTTTATTCACAAAAAGAACAGGTTCTCCCCACGGTGACATATTAGGATTGATAAACCCCTTCTGTAACAATTTCTTAAGCAGAGTCTGTAACTCACGTAATTCCTTTAGTGCCTTATGATACGATGGAATAGATATAGGTTTGGAACCAGGAATAAGACTAATGATGAAGTTGATGACACGTGATGGTGGAATTCCAGGCAAGTCAGATGGAAAGACTTTCAAAAATTTAAAAGCCACAGGTTTCTCACTAACCTTAAGTTCCAGACCATGCTCTCCAAATTTGACAACTCCCACCATAACTTCTAAATCTTGAGGAGTAGCTTCCCCTCCATGAATTGCAAGTCGTGAAGGATTATAGCCTTTATAGACTATAATTTCATAAAGGTTAGGGATCTGAAAGATTATCCTATTATGGAAATAGTCAATACTGCCAGGGTATGCTAATAACCAATCCATCCCTAGTAGTGCATCATACTCCAAGAACTCTATTATCCTCAAATCAATTGGGAGTTCATTCTCCCAAATTTTGCCTGCACATACCTCACATATCAGATTAGTATAAACTTTCTCACTCATTGTTGTGCTCAAAATCAACAATGTGTTGGATCTAACAGGTTTCAATATCAACTCATCAACTATTGCACCAGTAATAAAAGAAACTATAGAACCAGCATCAATCAAAACATGCTTATCTCGACCACAAATGATTAATATACCTTCCACAAGTGCATAAGTTTGCCCTCGTGCCGATGGTGTTGTATTACCTACCGATGTAGCTGGTGAAATAGAACACTCTTTATGAATATGCCCCGTCTTCCCACATCGATAGCATATTGTAGAAGCCCTCTGAGGAAAACTACTAGCTTGAGGAACCTACCCCGATCCACTTGCTTTCTGTGATAATTGTGCTTTGCTCTTGCCGTTACCTCTAAACTGAGGTAGTGGCAAAAATGGTTTGCTACTGAAGCTTGAGAAATTGGTGGGACACGTACACTAAAAATGTTATCCCTGCAGACCTTGACTGTGTAGCTACTCCAACTACACTCCTTTGACTCTTCTTTAGATGAAAAGAAACAAAATCCCTGATTCTCTAACTTCTAGGAAACTATGGTACTAATGGGGGCGTAGGTATGTTCCAAAAGGTCTGGCTAAAATATTAGCTTCCACCTCCATCGTACTGTCTAATATAAAAGCATAGCTAGTGCGAAGATGAGAGGAAACCACAACTCAAATCTCGTGATTCAGCTCACCAAGGAAAAAATCTATTTTGTTCTCCTCCATCTCTACCATTTCAGAAGTGAATTTACTCAACTCAGTGAACCTCCTCTCATACTCCCATACATACATGGATCCATTTTTTAGCTTAATAATGTAATAGCCCAAATTAATTAAACTAGGATTATTGTTCATCTCAGGGATTAAAGATCGTAATTTGAGCGTTAGTAGATAACTTGGTTGACTCGGACATGAGAACCAAGGGAATATGTTAGTTATGGATGATGGTTGTGTATATGTGGTGTTTAAAATCATTATTATTATATTGCACCACATGTGTGTATGTTGCTATCGACAAGTTGGTGTGACGGGGAGTTACCTCGAAATACGTGTTGAGGTGTGGGTCACCGAATGCATGGTAGTCGAAGGATTGATGGGACCACTAATGTGTCCATATGATGTTCTAAGAACATAAATAATAGGTATTATAAGGGGCCAAATCTAAGTTAATTAGATTAAATATATAAGGCCCATAGTTTGGATAAATTAATTGGAACCATAAGATTTATATAAAAATACATGTTGGCACATCTAGGAACCAAATTAGTTGTAAATTGGTGTTACTTGGAGTACGTTAGTGGAGAGTAAGTGGGAAATGTATCAAGGTGTGGACCATAAGATGAGTCTAGGGATATGTAAACACATGAAAATCAATAGCTAGGAATCAATCTCATCATAATATATAAAGATGAGTTGATCAACACAAGCAAACAAACCATTTTTCATTTCTAAGTTCTAAAAAGGAAGAAAGCTTGCTTAAGAGAAATGATTAACATGAATTCATGAAGAGAATCAGTGAGTTTTGGTGAGGAAAGATCAAGCTAGGGTGGTACATCAACTAGGTACACATATCTCTATTTCAAGTTGAAATCAGTTCTAGTTTTTGGCAATTTCAGAGGGCAGGAGATTAAGTCGTTGCAATTGGTTTATAAATTTTGAATCCTCTTTTCAAGCTGATAATTCAGCTATAATGAAATTCTTAATTTAGTTTTGAAATAAAAAAAGATATGAATTTTTGAAGTGTAAGACTAAAAACTGAAATTTTGCATGTTGTATTGTGAACTAGCCTATGTAATTTGGTCATAACTTGTTCATTTTAAGTTTAAATGAACCCAATCTTGTGGCATTTGAAAATTAACTCAAAGAGGAACAACTTCCTCCTATTGGAAACTTTGCAATTCAAATATTTTCATGTCCAAAAGTGATTTATAAATAGGTGATTAAATACAGTAGAATATGTTTTAGACTAAGACTTTTAAAGGCATAATTCCCTAACTACGTATCCAACTAAGCTGATATTCTAGTATGTTTTTATTGAATAAATTAGCTACCTTGGGACCAAAAATCACGATTTTTGAAACTATAGATTGGGATAAACAAATTTTTTATGTCCGCTGGTCAGATTAGGTTCCAATTTGAGCTATGTTTAGTAAAATTATGATATCTCTTTCATTTTAAATCGTGATTTCGCAAACCAAACCTTTTAGGAAAGCTAGGATAAATACCAACAAACTTCATAGTAGTAGAAGATTTTGAGATTTGGACTATTTCGTGTCTAAAAATATGTTGCAACATAAGATCGAAATTGAGACTTTATTTAGTCTTTAGTTGTTGATTTGGGAACATCAATTTAAAACAAATTCAACCAATCAAAATACATAATAAACACACTTAACTGACTTTAGGGATTAAGAGAATGTAGATAGGGTAACGAGAGCTAGGTAGGGTCAGATTCGGGAGTCTGGGAAGTCAGAGGGCATATAGACGTGCATAAAACCATTGGAATGCCTCACATAATTCATGGTTTTGATTAATTAATATCGAGTTACATGTGTGACTGCTGGTGGGCACATGATAAATCGATATTTATAGGTTTTTATTAGTCTATTTTAATGTATTTAAAATAGAAAGTCTCTAAAATATATATTAATTATATTTATTGGTCATTCTCAGGTGAAACGGAGTGCGCTGTTGAATCTGAGGCGAAAAAATACTCAGAATGGAGTATTTATATGCAGCGAATAGTTACTTGAGGATGTGCTTCGAGACACGCATTGCACAGTTGACTAGGTGTAAAGGAACGACAAAGTGATGCAGTTGAGACACGTATTCATGTACACAGTGTACCAGAGCTCTTTGATGTCCGTGAAATGCGTGGTGCCACTTTCTCCCATAATTTTAGTCACAAAGCCGAATTTCTCCTCATCACACCAAACAGCCTGCCACGTGTCAGCTTTTCGTTGGTCCGCAACGTCACCAGCCTCTACGTGGCACGTCTTCACTTGTCCAGCTGCACGTTCAGAAGCTCCTTCCTCTTTCCAATAGCCATCAGTTCTTCCTCGGGATGTGTGCAGCACTATCTCCCAGTTCTTTATCGTTTCCTCGAGTGAGCTTTCTCTCCTGTTCCAAGCACTCCACGTGTTGCATCCTCCATGCACCAGCACTTCATTACAGAAGATTTTCGCTAATGAGAGCATGCCACGTCAGCGGTCTTTAGTTTCTTGACCAACTAGCAAGCGACACGTGTCCTGACTTTTAAATTGATCGCTTAGCAGTCCTCGGATCCTCCTCGGTGCACGAGTTACTTTACCAACCATCAAAATTAGTTTCTCTCACCTCCTAGGATCAATTTTTAGTAGTTTTATAAATTAGGAACTTAGGTATTATTAGGAGATCAACTTTTAATTTTTTTGGATGCCAGAGGCTCGACTCCCATGTTCGGCTAATTAAATCCTTGCCTAGGTCGTAGGGGAAACAAGTCGGGATTCTTGATTCATGGCATAACTTGTGAGATTTATGATATTTATATTTAATTTGATTTAATTTCTCGTATTTCATTGTTGTTGATTTTAATGAATATGGTTTAGATCTAGGGTATGTATAAGGCCAGGGCATGCTTTTAGGTGGACAATCTATAGTTATTCGGATCGATTGTATCCGTAATTGTACTTTTGGACCAATAAAGTGACGAACACTCACCCATTTATCGTAAAAACCTTTTGGTTCTTAAGTGTGCAATAATTGAATCTAGGTTAAATCGGAAGCGGGCGCGATTCGATTATCTAAGATTAGTATTCCCACAGATCCTTATTATTGTGGTTTGTGTGTTAAACCCGATTGGTGGATGTCTATGGTTATGCATTAATTGGGGAAGCAGATAGTGGCGGACGTCCTGGTTATTGAGATTAGGGGAATTATGAATTTTATGCGGATGTCGATTTTCTATAGCTAATCTCGAAGAATTTGAATTAATATTTTTAGGGAAAGATTGAGGACCATGATATGCTGTTGAATCTTGATTCTGATTTGTGGAACTGTAGACTTAGGTTTTTTCTTGAGACCATTGAAAGTTATTTTTATTATTTTATTTATTTAGTTTATTTAGATTAGTTAGTTAAATTATTTTAATTACAAACCCCGATTTCCCTTTTTATTGTTTTTAACCTTAGAAAGACTACTAATCTCTGTAGGATCGACCATTTTTCATTATTCTACAAAATAGTTGGTTTAGGAATTTTATTTTATTGACGCGTTCGGCGTGCGCCAATTTTTGGCATCATTGCTGGAGATTGGTTTTCTTTCTTTGGTGTTTTATTTACTTATTTATTTTATTATTTTATTATTTATTTATTTATTTATTTTAACAAGTTGGAACGCCCTATGAGTTTTTTTAGGTTTGACTATGGATTATATTATTTTTAGCATAACTTGAGCATTTTTTTTGGAATTAACATATTATTAGGATTTTAAATATTTTGAGACTTGGTTGGGACATAACCAACTTAAGTCGCCGCATTAGTGGCGGTTCTTTAGGTAGATCCAAAACCCTAGACTTCATTCCATTATCTTGTTGATTACACCCTTAGTTGACAAACTTTGGGCTCGTAAAACTTGATAGGAATTATTTGAGTTAACTCCTATGTTTATTAGTTCTTGCTTTTGTTATGATAGTTCTTTTATAGTTTCCTCAGTCACCTAGACATGGGAGATTTCGTGCGATCACTAGTTTTTAGAAACTTTCAGTTATGCATGCATTGCATTTGTATCATCTTCTTATTTTTTATCCATGTTCTTCTTCACCACTATTAATTTTCTTTTTATTGCATAGATTCATTGACTTGTTTTGAACCTTGAGGACAAGGTTCGGAATACGTTTGGGGTGTACTTTAGGATTATTAGATTGAGTTGGATGGATTCTGTTACGAAAAACTGCAGGTGAGATCTTAATTTTTTGTGCGGTTATATGCGGTTGTCGAATGGTAATGGTGGTGTTTTATTTCATTTCTTCCATTTCTTTCATTTCTTGTCCCTTCATATTTCTCTCTCATTTCGTTACTAGTTGATACACTTTCATGGATGTATTTAGTATAGCTTTTGATTTTTTATTGTTTAAAGACACCCGAAAATTTATTTCATGCCTTTGGTTGTGTATGTGTACATTACGATTACCTTTTTGACTTGAAACTTAGGAAAAACTAGGAGAAACACTCAATCAAGCCCGTACCTAGCATTTTTATGATTTCATGATTAGGGACTTAGATAATGGTTAAGTTTTGTGCTAGATAATGAAAATGAGCAGACGATCAAAATTGTGCAAGTGATATTATTTTAACCCTCATATGGGGATTTGCTTGATCATAGTGGAAGTGAGAAAGGCTAATAGTTTTCTTAATATAGAGAGTCCCACAGGTTTCCATAGGAAAAGGAGCAAGGAAATTTGTGGTCGAAAAAAGTGAGAAAAGCGGTCCATAGGAAATGGAGCAGGCACCGTATTACTTGATAAAAATATGGAGAAAAAAATAGAGAATAAAAAAAAAATAAAGGCGGAAGTTTTAAAAACTCCTCAAATAAAAGATTTACCTCGAGTGCTTTCACTAGATTCAGTGAGATTGTAAACTTGCGTGCTTGAATGTGTAGACCAAGAAAACTCGTAAGTAGTTGATGGTATTTACCTTCACCAAGTCTATGTCTTTAAAGTGTGATCTTAATTGTGTTTGGATTGTGAGTCTTGACATATCATAACTCCGAAATTTATTGATTGGCTTGTTCATTTGGCGACTATGTAAATCATATGAACTCTATAATTTTACTCAAGTATAGGATTAGTTGAGTCAGTGCATATTTATGTTAGAAGTTTAGTTTAGTTTGTGTTGTCATCTACACCTTTGCTCGGGACGTGCAAAGTCTTAAGTTTGGGGTATTTGATAAGTCGATATTTATAGGTTTTTATTAGTCTATTTTAATGTATTTGGTATAGAAAGTCTCTAAAATATATATTTAATTATATTTATTGGTCATTTTCAGGTGAAACAGAGTGCACGGTTGAATCGGGGGCGGAAAAATACTCAAAATAGAGTATTTTATATGCAATGAACAGTTACCTGAGGATATGCCTCGAGACACGCATTGCACAATTTATAGGGTGTAAAGGAACGACCAGGTGACGTAGTTGAGACACATATTCATGTACACAGTGTACCAGAGCTCTTTGATGTCCTCGAAATGCGTGCTACCACTTTCTCCCATAATTTTGATCATAAAGCCAAATTTTTCCTCATCACACCAAAAAGCCCGCCACATGTCAGCTTCTCGTTGGTCCATAGCGTCACTAGCCTCTACATGGCGCGTCTTCACTTGTCCAGCTACACGTCCAGCAGCTCTTTGCTCGTTCTAGTAGCCATCAGTTCTTCCTCGGGATGCGTGCAGCACCATCTGCCAGTTCATCGCCGTTTCCTCAAGCGAGCTTTCTCTTCCGATCCAAGAGCTTTATGTATTGCATCCTCCATGCACCAGCACGTCATTGCAGCAGATTTCCACCAATGAGAGCATGCCACGTCTGCGGTCTTCAGTTTCTTGACCAACCAGCGAGGGACACGTGTCCTGACTTCTAAATTGAATGCCCAGGAGTCCTCGGATCCTCCTCGGCACACGAGTCACTATACCAACTACCAAAATTAGTTTCTCTCACCTCCCGAGACCAATTTTTAGTAGTTTTATATATGAACTTAGGTATTATTTGGATATTGAGTTTTATTTTTTTGGTTGCCAAAGGCTCGACTCTCATGTCTGGCTAATTAAATCAATGCGTAGGTCGGAGGGGAAACAAGTCAGGATTCTTGATTCATGGCATAACATATGAGATCTATGATATTTATTATTAAATTTTATTTAATTTCTCCTATTTCATTGTTGTTGATTTTAATGAATAGGGTTTAGATTTAGGGTATGTATATAGCCAATGCATGCTTTTAGGTGGACAATCTATAGTTATTTGGACCAATTGTATCCGCAATTGTACTTTTGGACAAATAAAATGACGAACACTCACCCGTTTGTCGTAAAATCATTTTGATTCTTGAGTGTTCAACAGTTGAATCTAGGTTAAACTGGAAGCAGACACGATTCGGTTATCTAGGATTAGTATTCCCATAGATGCTTATTATTGCAGATAGTGTGTTAAACCCGTTTGGCGAATGTTTACGGTTATGCATTAATTAAGGAAGTAGTTAGTGGCTGACGTCCTGGCTATCGAGATTAGGGGAATTATGAATTTTTGGTGTATGTTGATTTTCTATAGCTAATCTAGGAGAATTTAAATTAATAATTTTAGAGAAAGATTGAGGACCAAGATATGCCATTGAATCTTGATTCTGATATGTGGAACTGTAGACTTAGGTGTTTCTTGAAACCATTGAAAGTTATTTTTATTATTTTATTTATTTAGTTTATTTAGATTAGTTAGTTAAATAATTTTAATTAAAAACCCCAATTTCCCTTTTTCTTATTATTAACCTTAGAAAGACTACCAATCTTTGTGGGATCTACCCTTTGCCACAATTCTACAAAATAGTTGGTTTAGGAACTTTATTTTATTGTTGCGTTTGGTGCGCGTCAGCACACATGGGGTTTCTACTTGACGCGTGTCGAATGCGTCAAAATATATAATCCCGATGAGATTACCAATGACCACAAGAACTGCAGTACCGGCAAGCATGAGGTCGATCTACGAAGACCAAGTTTCCAACGTAAGCAATAAACTAAAAAGTAAATCGGGGGATTTGCATAAGTGTTCTCAATAATTAACTAAAAATAAGGAATAAAAATGCTGAGTGAAGAAATCAATTAAGAAAAACAACCTAAACCATCGGCATCACAAACTTCCACATTTTGGCATAATTATACTTATGGTCATCAATCTAAAAAAAGCATGCGATTCAAAGTAATTCAGAGTAGCTATAGACCCAATAACATACTCGGGTCCTCGCACTTCTCTATCTCGATGGTCAAGGTAGGACAATGATCTCTTCTCTAGTCAAACACATAACCCTATACTCAAGCGAATTGGATTTAATGCATTGACCGCAATTGGCTTTGTAAAGACCTAGACAACCAGATCATTAGTATGTCCAATTTAGCCTTGATCCATAAGGTATTCAATCGGTCCTAAAAGAGGCTAATCAATTGGTAGGCTCAATTGCACTAGTGTGGTCTTATTGCACAAGGACGGGTGTTTACAACTCACTAGCAAAGGAATCAGTGTTTAAACACGAATTTAACCTCAATTATTCAAACTATAACAAACGGAGTAAAATACTATGAAAAGCAATTTAAATAAATCAAAGTAGATCTCACATATGTTTGTGCCAAAAGGGTAGTTTGCTCCACTTCTGGTCTAGAACGATGAAGTTAACCGAACATATTGCTTGAAAACTCCGTTAGAATCCCAACAAAAAAATAAGAAAACAATGGTTTATAGAGAAGAAAATAAAAAATAACAATGTGTAGCCGCCCAAAAAGTGGGTTCTCCAAATAATACCTAAATCTTAACGTAAAAACACCTTCTGATTTGTTCTCTAGAAGAGATGGAATTGGAAATTGGATTATGGTTTTATGACACGTGCGCCGTGGAAGATCTGGTGGCACTTTAGAGTTGTTTGCAGTGCATGACATGTGTCAACTGGTTATTGGAGGAAGCTGCTATTGAAGTGTGATATGGCAGGCTCGGATTGGAGGACAAAGCTTAGCTGGCATGCATAACGTCAACACGTGGCAAGCGCACATGGGCGAGAGAACATACATGGACTCGATGAATTAGTGTGAGAAAGCACAATGCGTATCCCGATGCAATATTTAGGGCTATTGTAAATGAGAGGAGGCAGCTGTGCACATGCTAGAGTAGTAGCAGAATGCCACATAGTAGCAAGCAGTTAGGATGAAGAGTGGTGCAATTAAGGCGAAGATGTAAGAGACATTAACGTCCACATCTCTAGGATCATCCAATGGCTGCTGATGCGAGGAGATGAAGTTGTTAATGATGTGCATGACCTGTGGTTGTGTGCCACGTGGTGTGCAGCTGGTAGGGAGGAAGTATCGCATAAATCGATTGAATATATGGGAGACAACAATACACTCATCTCGAGGCAATCTAACAGTAGCTGGTGCGTGAGTGTCTTGAGTGTGACCCTAGCCGCGTCTCTTCAACTTCTCTCATCACCAAATCATGTGTGCACTCCGTGTCTCGAGGCGTAATGAGTGATTGTGGTGCCGAGTGACTTAACTGTGTTACTCTTTTGTGTTACTTGGCCAGCTGGTCACCTACTAATAACATGTGCAATGCATAACTTGAGGCAAATCCTTTGATAGCTGTTCCACTGCATGTAAATACACTACTTTAAGTAGTTTTTCGCCTCGGACGCAACCACGCACCCAAAAAACCCTGAAAATAACAAATAGGAACAATTAGGCCAATATTCTGGAGACTCAACAATAAAAAATATATAAATAATATATATAATATCATGCAATTAAAGACTTATCACTACTCCTATTTTGGTTTGCGTATACATTGGTTGTGGCTACATCACTTGCACGGGTTACTTATGTTTAGTGCTCGTGTCGATAGCAATATAATATATCTACGACCGTCGGGAGGGATTTAAGGTGTTCCCTTGACTTGAAATAATGTTTGGAGGGGTTCATCCGTTAACCATAGTTGGGGTTTAGTCATTGTAAGCCTGTAAGTATATACGTGGTTTTTGTCTGGTTTTATCGACTATTGTCTGGTTTAGGTCAGGTTTTTCTTGTGATTATCTAGTTGTTTACTTATTAATGCTTTATCTCTAAGCATGTTTATTTAGTATGTGTTGTTTATTACATGCCATTATTTTTGTTTGTCGTATGCTGCTTACATTCATGGTAATATGATTTATTGTTGTCAGGTGTTATATTCGCATGTCTCGTAGTTTATCATTTTATTCATGAATATTGTGTGGACTTCTTTAAGGATCTTACTCACTACACTCATCACTCTATTTGTTGAGTGACTTAGTGCAGATCTTTCGACGAGCGAGGGCAAAGGAAAGGATGTATTGGGCGACTACTTTTGAGATAGTTACGCCAGCTCGTGTGTAACTACAATATGTACGTATTTATATTGGTGTTGGGTTTTAGAGACTGTTGAACACTGAATACATCTATATGAATCTTTTGCTATACTTATTTCGCCTTTGATATATACGTGGTATCTTTTTGTTAGGTTTTCCACTACTTAATATTGTTAAATATTGCATAATTTATTCACTTACAGACTTCCGCTGTAAAGTTTTAATATAATTGGATAAATTCATTAATTAGCTAATTAAATCATTAATACATAAATGGATATTAATTAGTTAAACTAGTATTAGTTGGAAAAGTGTAAGCAGCTAGTTAGGTCGCGGGCGTCAAAGATAAGCAGGCCATGAAGTGGCAGGACTTGGTGACGTGTGATACGACGTGGCGGTTTCCAAGGTTGCCTCAGAATTTGGGGTCGTCACAATAAATGCAATCTTCTTCCTGTTCTTGACTAATTTCAAGAAATACTAACATGGTCCTAAACTGTGGCCAAGTGGTAACAGTCTTCCCCCCTCTCTCTACAGAATTCCACCACTTCCGTGCAGAATTAATTAACAAAAATGTGACCAGTTTAACCTTAAACCGGTCTTCCACATCTACAACAACAAATCGGTGCTCCATCTCCAGTATCCAGGTCTCGCTTACCTCTTCTTCTATTGTGCCATCAAACCTAATAATATCATATTTTATAAATTCCTTTCGCGTTTAGAGAAATGCAGCCTTCTCAGAATCCACTGACACTTTAACAACTGTCTTCGACACCTAAATACGTGCTAATAATGGTTGAGCTGGAGATTCTACTATCTCAGCTCCTCCCATAGCTCCGCTAACCTTGGGACTGGTTGCAGGCAGTGCCTCAAGTCGCTGTACTGGTGGTCCCATTTGAGAAATTAGCATAGCCATTTGTTTCGTCTGAGACTCCATAACTTACCTTATTTATTGCTTCATTTTAGATTTCCATTGATCCTTAGTCTCACTATTACCCTGAGGTCTAGGCCTCTGTAAACCCTCTCTCTGATCTGCCATTAGATTTTGAAGTCAAATGAGAGATAAGATCATTAGGTAACATTCAAAGAATACAAGGAAATCATATATATACAGTAAATACCAACATGTGCAGCAAATAACATATAATAATGTTTCCATTTTTATTTTCCCCCAAAAACACGATAAAAACTTTTTATCATACCCTAAGCTTATTCATGACTCGAGATAACTCTCAATGTCAATAAACTTAGGTTTCGGTACGAAGGAAAATGCTATCACTTATTTCGAAAACAATTCGAAAGTGAAAACAAAGTCAGAGCCTTGTCCATGATACCAAACTATATCAGAGTTACCACTTAATTCAAAAGTGATAAACCTTAGGCTCTTAGACCAAGTTGTAGCATCCCTAATCTCGGTTAGTGTGATACTCACCCTAAAACCCTAATTAAGCCTCGATAACGCAGCCAAACTTAACTAGAGCCAGCACCCACTCCGTCAGTACCTGATAAACTCATTATGTATATCGATATCGAATAAACAATACAAACTATACGTAGTGGAAAATTAAAAAAGTTTCTTATAATTAATAATATACAAAAATACATATTTTATCAAACCTAAAACCTCGCTTATAAACCTCCTAACCCTATTTATATACAATGAAATAGATCAAACAGTGTATATATGTACAAAAAGGTTCATCACATCGTAAATAAGATAACAAAACACCTAAATCTTCTCTTTGCCCTTCGTTCATGAGCTAGGTTGAGAATATGAAATATTATATTTGGGTGATTGCTCAAACTTGCTCAGTAAGTAAGGATTCATAAAGCCACCAACATTTCATATAATAATCAACAACATTATGCAATGACAATATGCACCAATGTAAACTACAGGATTATGAAAAGTATATAATTCAACAAATAACGGATGTGAGTCATACCGTCATTGACTATTACACTTTGATTCCCACTTTATTTGTAAAACTAAAGTCAATTACCCACTGACCATATTAATGTGATTGCTAGACCAACACATTGGCCGATGTGTTGTCTAGTCAATCCATTAATGCACAATAGTTCTATCAGAAACCTTCTAGTGAATATGTAACCCACACAACCTATCCAACGGAGTAGGTGTTACGTACAGGCCGTAAGATCAACCCCACAACCTATATAACCTAGTTTCAGTTCTAAGAGTTACTCTCGTAGATCACATTAAACATTGTTTTTAATTTAATTAAAAACATCACAGTGTACATAGTCCCTCATTTCAGTCTATAAATTATATGACCTACATATACTAACATATCAAGGCAACATTGATAAATAAGCGAATCCATACTTACTTCGATTTAGGTTTCGTTTTCAAATTTCCTAATTTTCAGGTCACTTATGCTTTCCTGGGGATCTAACACCTATCACAAACCACTTGTGATCAATATAATTCTAATGCCCTATATTTAGAATCTTTAGTTCATTCTCTAATTCTTCAAGAAATTCTATTAAGGCATGCCGCAACTGTCATAGAAGGGATTAAAACCTCATTTTCACCACTCCCTTCATACTTGCATACGAACCCAACTAAAACCAATCAAGCATACATCCCTCTAGATCCCAAGATTGATCATTTCTAAGTGAGGAAATAGAGTTCCTTGTGATTGAGGGGGAAATAGAATATGCATTATGGATTTACACAAGGTGGAAAGCTAGGGCTTTGATTAGGGAATTTGATTTTAATGAGCATTATGGTTCTAAGTTGTTAGTGAAGTGAGAGGGTTTTGATTGATATAGACTTGAAGGAGTATTCTACACCAGAAAGTAGTCTAACATTGAGGTGAATTTACAATTTCATTAGTTATGCTTTGAAATTTTGAGAAGTTTCGACGAAATTGCATGAATAGTGGATATGAGGTTGTTGGATAAGGATTTTCAAGTTATCTAAATATTGAGCATCATTGATACTCATGGAGACCTAGTTTATATTTTTTGCATTATTTAGCATGTGAATGATCTTGTTACATAAATTTTGATTTTTAGGTGATTTCAAGACCAAAATTGCTAGTTGCATTGTTGTGTAGTTGCTTGAATTTGAGAAAATGCCGAGAACAAGGAGGCAAGTTAGTTAAGTGAGCGCAAATGATATCGAGGCATCAACCTCAAAAGATCTCAATAAGTAGAATCCTAGGCCGTTTAAGTCAAAATACATCATTACTAGAGAGGCCAAGGAAAGATAAGAGAATATTCAACATATGGATTTCATTTGTGAGAGAGTGATGTGCGTGCCACAAGTATAACAACTCGCTTGTAGTAATAGTGCAATCAAATTACTTTGATCACGGATATCGTCCTCAAGGTAAGGTTTCTACACTAATTGTTTACCTATTTAACTTTGAACTATTGGTAAGGAATTCCCTTTTTAATTAGTTTTATAATAAACTAAACTAATTTAACAAATCAAATCAAATTTTACTTTAACTTTCATATTAAGGATATCTTAGTTCACAACTTCACCTAGGTAATTTATTATTATGTTTTTCAACCACTTTTACACCTTAATATATTGTGTGCAATGCCTAATTATAATAGACAGATTTCCTTCAAATCCCCATTAACCTACTGTCTTGACAGAAAAATTATAATGTGCAAACTAGAACTTCACCTATCGGTGTAAATAATATAAGCTCCACATTGCTTTTAAGTCCCTAATCTTTGGATTCATAACCAACTAAGTTTACTATCCGTACCTCTTTAATCAACAACTATTGCTCGATGTTCTGTATCTTATAGTTGTACCGTTCATGTCCCGATTAAAAGCTGCGATGGCCATTATAACTTCTAAAACCTAAATTCATTAAACATGCGATAAAGACGTCTAAAGCATTACGCTCAGAATTAATAAAAATTCTAACCATTACACATTTTATACTCATTTTCTACTCATATTCAAAGCATAGCATTCATACCATAGGATCCATTGATCCCTAAAATAAATAAACTACTTACATTTCATTGAAACAAACATATCACAATAAATAATCGAAATCATGGCAAATCATAAATGAATATAAATACATTACCTTCAATTAAACTCATGAAACCAAGCTTGAGTTGCAACGATGGAGACTTCAACGTTTTCTACACATTAAACTCATTAATACTCAAAACCAAAGTAAATCTATGCTAAATTACTTTAATGGTGGCTTATAATTGATATGTGGTGATGTAGTAATACATATTTATACATCCTAATAACAATTAGAAACCCTTCATTACAATTTAGCTCAAAATAAAACTCCAAAGTTATATTTTCCATGAGTCTGACGCTGTCACTAATGCCCCGGTGCCGTGTTTTATAAGCCACGACGGTGCCACTGCATGTTCTTCCTTTGAGCTTCTGTCCACCCGGTGTTGCCACCTCCTGTCTCGGTGTCATCCCATGTGTACCACAGTGCTACCACTGCGTCGGACCTCCATACATGATTTTTTCACTTTCTTTGCTCTATCACGACATACCTTTCCTTCCCATGTTGTGCCTTAATACTCCACAACGCCACCATGTGTAGCCAAAGTGGCAACCATGCTTTTGTATCCGTTTCTTTTCATTTTTGCTCATTTCCTTCCTTGGCACCTTAATTCCCTGAAAATTCAATAACACCATGAATTAGAGCTCATTTAGGGATATTAATACTAAATATACTATTAAACTAACCTGATATACAAGTCTAAATAATCACTTATTAAATACCACCAAACTTAGGATGTTGCGCATCCTGAGCAAAAGTGTATTTTATTAAGTCTCCAAATTACTAGTTCTCATTCATTTTACATTGTTCATGAGCTATCATTTAATTCACCAAGTTTCAAGTTAATAATCTACTCAAGAGTTTTCATTTGTAAAACTTGTTATTGTAAGACGTGCAGCTTTAACAACACATATAACTTCACTTTCGAAACACTAGTAGATGACAACAAAAAACCATTTCTATTCCTCAGTTTGTTTCATCTCAACACTCAAGTAGCAAGTACTCAATCTCATGTTTTCTCATTAAGCTTAGGAACTCACAATTAAGCATAAGTCATACTCATCTTTGGTAGACTTTAGTACTTCAAGAGTGTATAGGACTTAACATAGTTAGAAAGTAAACTTAACTCAACTAGCTACTCGTAATTGAGCTAAATCTTTTATTTGAATAGTTTTATTTACTTCCTCATTTTTCTTTTTTTTTCTTTTTTTTCATTTTAACTTTACACTCTATGTTTCTTTTCCGATGGACTTCATTCTCCTCACTTTTTACCACTATCAAGTTCTCTACTCCATTTCTCGGAGAACTTGTCGGATTCTCTTTTTTTTTTTTCTAAAACTCTTGTTACCACTTCTCACTTTCATTAAATCAAGTAAGTTAACTCCAACTTTTCATTTACAATGCCTATTTCTTCCCCTATTTGCACTAAATATTTATTTACTTTGTATTTGCAAGTAAAATTCACACTTATAGAATTCTTAGAGATCTAACTTTTTCTAAAACAAGTGTTATAATTTCTTGCTTTTGTTTGAAGTTTGAGATCTTCCCTAAATCTAGGTTTCTAATCATGAAATCAGACCAGTGTTTGCTACATTTCATTATTTTTTTCATAATCTAAATTTACTCTCTTGAGTTTTATATCAACAAGATACTTGTAATCTACTTATCCATAATTAAAGCATGAACATGTAAACGAACTACTTATTTATTACATATTACGATATATAACATAATCTATACTACTTAAACATTCATATAGTAAGAAAAATAACAATATTTTAACACTACCTTGTTTTCACCCTGGTATTATTTCCTCATCTTTGCTATCCACACTATCTGCTACCATGGAGTCAAGTCCTCTGGTGGTTCTACTGGTGCCTGTGGTGGATGAGGTGGTGGAAAGTCCCCAGGACCATTCAAGTCTTGCTCTTCAATCTGTGGGTCTTCAAATTCATAGCCCTTAGCAAGTCCCTACTGATGTTGCGCCTCATCTTCTCCATATCCTTCCTCTTCTAGCTCTTGGGCTAATTTTCCTGCTGCAGCTGTTCTGCGATCCTCTTTCCTTTTGGCTAACAACTCAGCAACCATTCTAGCTCCATCGACTCTCTCTCTCCTCCTTAAAGTCTTGATAACCAGACGGTGATTTCAATATCAGCATGAAAGCTTCATCTATGGTTGGGTGGGCCTCTATATCGATTTCTTCGTTATTTCTCAGTCTCTCTTCTACCTTCAAGCACATCTAAGTAATCAAGATAGAAAAAAAACAAATTTTTTTCTCTTTTTGACATGATTGACTCCCTCAGATTGTTGTAGATGATCTCACCGATGTTGATCTCCCTATTCTTTTTAATCTCATAAAGACAAGTTGCTTTTGGCTTGTTGATCTCACCTTGATGAGAAGTAGGGTATAGGGATGCAATAAGGAAATGTTGCCACATTCTATAAACTTTTCTAAAACTTCCCTTCTTAAGGTGCTTTGGCACATTCTTAGCTCCCATGACCCAACCTTGTTGTCCTGTGACAACCAATGCGCTCTCTATAGCTCTAAAAAGGTATAGGTTATAGGGTCTCTCATATAACTTTATCGAGAAATTCGTTTTAGATCCATACAAACTTAAGTACTCCAACCCATATATGGTATTGATCTCACGTATATTAAAGGGAACAAAAATCTCTCTCACCTTCACTGGCTCATCTTTGGCAGTGAACTTCGCATTTATATAAAATTCAAAGACAATCCCACTTACTCCTTTAACATCATTATTTCTATAATCTTGAGTGAGTTGCTCCCAATTTTATTTCCTAATGAATTTATTCACTCTATTATAATACGTGGTCGACAAATTAACCCTTTTTCATAAATGAACTTCTTATGTAGTATTTTCTCATATCGGTCCTTGGCCTTTCTACTAATGAAAAATTTGGATTTAAAAGGTCTAGGCTCCTCTTCATTAGGACTTCTTGAGGTAGATGCCTTACATTCATTTGCTCTAGTTTGGCTAACTTGTTTCATTATTCTTGCCATTTCCTTAAATTTCAAATAACTAAGCAACGATGCAACTCGGGTCTTCAAATCTCCTAAAAATCAAAATTCGTATCACATGGATCATGCACAGGCCGAATAATGCAAATACATCAACTAAATCTTCATGGGTAGCATTAATGCTCACATTCACACAATCTTGCAAAACTTGTCATAGAACCTCAAATCCACGATTTCATACAGTGTCATCAAAATTTTAAAAAATTCAATGAATAACTAGATGAAATTGTTAATTTACCTCAATGCCGGATTTTCTTTTGGTGTAGAACACTCCTCCATGTCTTTATCAATCTAAGCCCTCTCACTTTTCTCACCAACTAGAACCCTAACTCTCATTGAAATCAAAATCCAAAAATCAAAGCCCTAGCTCTCCAACTTGTGCAAATCCATGATGCACTTGTTTCTTTCACTCTCAATCACTAGGAACTCTCTAATCTCACTCAAAGGTGATCAAATGTTGGCTCTAAAGGGATGTATGCTTGGTGGTTGTGGTGGGGTTTTAGTGCAAGTGGGAAGAATGAACGAAAATGGGGGTTTAAACTGATGGGGCATGTGCCCTAGGTCAATCCATTAATTGTCTTTATGAATACTTTTAGTTAATAAAATAGAGGATTTCATTTGCTGTTTATTACAATTAATTTGCATGTTTACATTATAATAAGATCCATGGGTATTTACATAAATATCCTAAATGTCCCTAGTCGATCATTATATCTTGGGAACTATAATGAATTAAGACTAGTGTGAGTCTTGATTGATGATCATATGATGATTATACGTATAGGGATACGAATCAAGATCACGAGTACTTGTTAGGGAACAAAGTCTTTGGGCCGACCCGCTATGAGAACATCACATGGATTAAGTCATAGTTGTTTCTCATGATAGGTATATTTTTCAGTCCTCGACTTGAGATTGCAGAGACTTCAACATTAGGAACACAATAATTTGACACAATCAAACGTTGTCTTTAACCTAGGACGATTATAAAGGTTGTGATTGGTTTCTTGTGTGAGCAATGTGATGAAGTTGTGTAATCGAGATAGAATGTGTCCCTCTCATATAAAGAGAGATATCTAGTGGATCCCTCGATGTGTTAGGATCTGTTAAAAGGCCTAGTCTAAGTGAATTGATATTGATCAATGTCACTTGGATGTTTTCAGTCTACCTAGAGATCGAAACTAGTACGATTGAACATGTTGGATGACAATTCCATGCCTTATGTTTGATCAAAAGGATATCGTGTGACAAAAGGATGTTATATACACTATTGATTAGGTTGTATCGATTTGATATTCGTACAACTTGGGTAGTCATAATGTCTTGCTAGAGACTGCTTATGACTTGTATACCAAAATGTGTTTTGTACATTGCCAACGTTGTATGAGCCTATTGGGTCGCACACTAAGAATGGTTTTGCGAGATTTTAAGATGGTTCAGAAAAATGAATTTTATATGATAAAATTCATGACGGAAACGTCCTTGTGGTGTATTACACTTATACTTCTTTAAGTAAGGGTATATGTGTAATTTACTTAACCGTCTATATACAAGGGTTGTATAAATAGACGCTTTAAGTTAGAACACAGGTACGAAAGAAAAAAGGCTGAAACTCTATTTTCGTTTTAGAAACGACTTAGGGTTTTTTGGTATGCTCTGAATCCTTTTTGGAGAGAAACAAAAGGTTTGGTATTCTCTCGAATCTGGCACTTCGAATCTCGGCCGTCGTTCGTGTGTGGACTGCTGGTAGAGGGCGTTCGTCGTTGGCAGCGCCTTAGAGATCGATCAACCTTCAGAAAGGTATATTGCGACCGAAGTATGATTAAGTTTCATGGTTTAAACGTTTTTAATGGAATTAGATTCGGATCTGTTGGGGTTTTTGTCAAAATAGTTTTGTAATTTCATTGCGTATGAACCCCAAAACCCAACAGTGGTATCAGAGCCATCGAGTTCGATTCCATTAAATTCATTGCATGTTTTCTTCTGATATATACATGATATATGATTGAAAGCATGTTAATAGTTGATGTATATGTGACATACATAAGTTTTCTGTGAGATTTATTATCATGTTTTGTGTATATGATACATATATTCGTGATTTAATTGAAATTAGTTTCGTACATGCTAGTAACCATGTTAGGTTAATTCGAATAATTTTAATGAATTGAGTTTCGTGTTCTATGATCCATGACACCATTAAGTTCGATTGGGATAGTAGTTCATGATTCAATTACATGTTTGTGATTATTTGGATGAAGACCGAAATTGTAAATAATTAATTTTCGATATATTTTATTTATAAATAATTAATTTTCGAAATTATTTATTTATCTTGTTATATCTATTTTGTTATGAAGTTTCTATTTGATAAAGATAGATAACAAATTAGATTAGGAGATATAAGCAAAATTGGTTTCGTTATCCCTATTGGATAGGAGATAAATATCAAGAATCTTGTTATTGGTGATATACTAGGATTCAAATATCTTAAATACTAATTGGATTAGGATAAGATGATTAGTTAGATGTGGGTCCGGGTTAATTAAAATGTTTTAATTGACTTAATTTCGGATAAATTAAGGGGTTAATTTATGATAATAAAATCAGCAAAAATTATGATTTTCTATAGCGAATTTTAATTTTCGGAATTGAGATTCGTCTTATAAAAAAAAAAAAGGGGGCGCCCACATTTCATTCTCCTCATTGATCGCATCGGCGGAACCACCGCTAATGATCGGCCGGACCGGGACCGCCGTCTAACTAATCCTAGCGTATGGAAATTCTTTTGTTAGTGAAAAGTATAAAAAAGAAAAAAATTTCCAAATTGTTTAGTGATTGAACAAATCAATAAAATATATGATATTTCATTGTTTACATAAAATCACTAAAATGAATAAAATCCTCTATTAAATTTTAAGTCTCGTGCCATCCATTTTAAACACTTGTCAAGGTCTCGATCACACTAATATAGTTTCGACCATATATTTGGGTGTATTGTGTTATCTTGGTGAGACAAGTTGGGTAAGAGTTACCTTAATGTTTAAAATGGTCCGACTTAATAAAGCCATCAAAATAGTTTTGAGCTTTAGGCAAATGATGAGATAAAAACATGCTAAGACATATATAAGATGTCCCATATCTCATAAAAGGATCTAAAAATTATATAAGATGTAATTGGTAACTGTTACCTACCTAAATAATCTAGTTCTGTGTTTCATGCCATAGCTGTCACATAATTATGTGAAATATGGATTTTAGTCCCCTAAATAAACAGTACGTTTTAGGAGGGTTGTTAATTTAGTGGGAGTCTATTCCTCTATACTAAAATAAACTTTGCATAATCTTTATTGTAGATCAATGGCCTCTTCAAGTAACAATAATCCCCCCTCATCATGCGATCCATCCTTGAGAAGGATAAGCTATCGGGACTAACTTTCTTGATCGGTTCGAAACTTGAGAATTGTTCTTAAGCATGAACGCAAGTTGTATGTCCTGGATGCTCCAATCCCCGAGGACCCACCACCCAATGCTACGAAAGTTGTGAAGGATGCGCATAATAAGCATGTCAACGATTATACCGATGTTGCATGTATTATGTCGGCAACTATGGTTCTGAACTTGAGAAGGACATGGAACTAATGGAAGCCTACAACATGGCTATACGCTTTGAAGGAAATGTTCAACAACAAGCTAGGCAAGAAAGGTTCGAGACAGTCAAAAACCTACATTCTTGCAAGATGACTGAGGGTGCGTCAGTTAGTCCTCATGTTCTGAAGATGAAGGGCTATGTTGACCAGCTTGAGAGACTCGGATTTCCCATAAGCCAAGAGTTGGCTACGGATTTGATCCTGAATTCATTACCAAAAGTTACTCACAATTTGTGATGAACTACAATATGAATAATATGGAGAAATCAATTTCAGAGTTGCATTCGATGCTCAAAAGCTGAACAAAATATCAAGAAACCTCTAGTAATATGTTGATGGTCTAAAAGGAAAGGGAATGAAGAAGAAAGGCAAAGGCAAGGCTAGAGTTGCCAAGTACATTCTTTGCACGCATCTGTCGCAAAGCCTATGGAACAAGTCAAGACCCTACTGTTCTCGCTTCAAAACACCCAAAAGAAAAGGAAGAAAATTGTCATTTCTGTAATCAAACCTATCTTTGGCATTGTCGTCTCGGACACATAAACGAGAAACGCATAACGAAGCTCCATAAAGATGGGCTTCTAGATTCATTTGATTTAGAAACATATGAAACATGCGTATCTTGTTTACTAGGCAAGATGACTAAAAGTCCCTTTTTTGGACACAGTGAAAGGGCAAGTGATTTATTGGGTCTAATACATACTGATGTATGCGGTCCTATAAACACAATGGCTAGAAGAGGTTATCAGTATTTCATTACATTTACTGATGATTTCAGCAGATATGGTTATGTATATCTTATGAAACATAAAGCTGAATCATTTGAGATGTTTCGAACGTTTCAAAATGAAGTGCAGAATCAACTTGGTAAAACTATCAAAACACTTCGATCAGATCGAGGTGGTGAATATTTAAGCCAAGAATTTGATGATCATCTTAGAAATTGTGGGATTGTCTCCCAATTGACTCCACCAGCAACTCCACAATGGAATGGAGTTTCTGAAAGGAGAAATCAAACCTTATTAGATATGGTTCGATCTATGATGAGTCATGCAGATCTTCCATTATCCTTTCGGGGTTATGCATTACAAGCTGCAGCTTTCACTCTAAATCGAGTTCCTTCTAAAGCGGTTGATAAAACACCATATGAGATATGGTACGGGAAGAGACCTAGTTTGTCTTTTCATAAGATTTGGGGTTGTGAGGCTTACGTAAAGCGACAAGTCTCGTAAAAACTAGCACCTAAATCGATAAGTGTTTATTTGTGGGGTATCCTAAGGAAACAAAAGGATATTACTTTTATAATCTCATTTGAGAATAAAGTGTTTGTTGCTCGGTATGGTGCCTTTATGGAAAAACGGTTAATTTCAAAAGACACTAGTGGGAGAGAAATAAATCTTGAAGAAGTTCAAGAATCACGAGATAAACACTCGAACCGCTTATCTTGGAAGTTCAACAACGTTCGAACCAGATTGAACCTCCGCATAAGTGACACAAGGCCCACATAAATCTGGTAGGGTAAGACATGAGCCGAGAGAGATTCGGATTTCTCATTACCGATAGTCGTGATGTGTTGCTTATGGATCAAAATGAGCCCACCACTTATCGGAGGCTATGTTTGGACCAGACTCGGATAAATGGCTAAGTGCCATGAATTCGAGATGCAATCCATATATGATAACCAAGTTTGGAACTTGGTTGATTTACTGAAGGTGGTAAGACCATTGGATGTAAATGGGTTTTCAAGAAGAAAACGGCATGGATGGCAATGTGCATACTTTTAAAGCAAGACTTGTAGCAAAAGGTTTGAGAGCGGACTCAAGGTGTTGATTATGATGAAACTTTTTCGCTAGTAGCCATGCTTAAATCCATAAGAATTTTAATTGTCGTTCTTTGCATATTATGACTATGAAATATGACAAATGGATGTAAAAACAAAGCATTTCTTAATGGAAAGTTGCTTGAGGACTTGTATATGACACAACTGAAGGTTTTGTACATCCCTGAGAATTCTAGGAAGGTATGCAAGCTTCAAAGATCCATTTATGGATTAAAGCAAGCTTCTCGGAGTTGGAATCTTCGTTTTGATGAAGCAATCAAGGATTTTGGTTTCATTAAGAACGAAGATGAGCCTGTGTATACAAGAAGGTCGGTGGGAGTGTAGTTGTTTTTTAAGTATCGTATGTCGATAATATATTACTCATTGGAAATGACATCCCAACATTGCAGAATGTCAAGTCTTGGTTAGGGAAGTGTTTCTCAATGAAAGACTTAGGAGATGCAAACCTATATCCTAGGGATAAGGATCTATAGGGATAGATCTAAGAGGCTAATCGGTCTAAGTCGAGTGCTTACATAGACAAGGTGTTGAATAGGTTCGGCTTTGCAAGACTCTAAAAGAGGATTGTTGCCAATGTCTCATGGCATAAGTCTCAAAGAAGAATCAA
This sequence comes from Stephania cephalantha, assembly GCA_039657325.1. Lineage (NCBI taxonomy): Eukaryota > Viridiplantae > Streptophyta > Magnoliopsida > Ranunculales > Menispermaceae > Stephania > Stephania cephalantha. The sequence goes on from CM077577.1 coordinate 19,561,418, forward strand.
TGTCCTAGGACAAATGATGAGCGAGACCGTATGAATAAGATTCCATATGCATCGGCTATTGGATTTATCATGTATGCCATGTTATGCACTCGAACGATGTATCATATGCTTTGAGCACTACAAGAGCGAGATATCGGTCGGATCCTGGTGAGAGTCACCTGGATAGCAAAGTAAAGAACATCCTTAAGTACTTAAGAAGGACTAAGGAAGTGTTCTTGGTCTATGGAAGTTTTTGAAAATGATCTAGTTGTAAATGGTTACACAGATGCAAGTTTTCAAACTGATATAGATGATTTTAGATCGCGATCTGGATATGTGTTTACTTTGAATGGGGGTGCGAAAAAGTGGAAAAGTTCGAAGCAAGAGATCGTGGCATATTCTACAATGAAAGTGAGTATATTGCAACGTCCGATGCAAAGAAAGGAGGCGATTTGGAACAAAAGTTCATTTTACGAACTAGGTGTGGTTCCCAGTATTGCTAACCCTGTTTGTTTGTATTGTGATAATAACGGGGCAATAGCAAGCCAAGGAACCTAGATCACACCACAGATCCAAACATATACTCAGCGTTTTCATCTCATCGAGAGAAATTATTGAGAGGGAGACGTAAAGATTTGCAGAGAGTACCCATCGAAGACAACGTTGCGGATCCATTGACAAAAGCTCTTCCACAAGCAAAACATGATGGTCATGTTAGATCATTAGGCATTAGATGCATGTATGATTGGCCCTAGTGCAAGTGGGAGATGATGGGGCATGTGCCCTAGGTCAATCCATTAAGCTGTCTTTATGAATACTTTTAGTTAATAAAATAGAGGATTTCATTTGTTGTTTATTATAATTAATTTGCATGTTTACATTATAATAAGATCCATGGGTATTTACATAAATATCCTAAATGTCCCTAGTCGATCATTATCTTGGGAACTATAATGAATTAAGACTAGTGTGAGTCTTGATTGATGATCATATGATGATTATACGTATAGGGATACGAATCAAGATCACGAGTACTTGTTAGGGAACAAAATCTTGGACCGACCCGCTATGAGAACATCACATGGATTAAGTCATAGTTGTTTCTCATGATAGGTATATTTTTCGGTCCTCGACTTGAGATTGCCGAGACTTCAACATTAGGAACACAATAATTTGACACAATCAAACGTTGTCTTTAACCTAGGACGATTATAAAGGTTGTGATTGGTTCTTGTGTGAGCAATGTGATGAAGTTGTGTAATCGAGATAGAATTTGTCCCTCTCATATAAAGAGAGATATCTAGTGGATCCCTCGATGTGTTAGGCTTTGTTAAAAGGCCTAGTCTAAGTGAATTGATATTGATCAATGTCACTTGGATGTTTTCGATCTACCTAGAGATCGAGACTAGTACGATTGAACATGTTGGATGACAATTCCATGCCTTATGTTTGATCAAAAGGATATCGTGTGACAAAAGGATGTAATATACACTATTGATTAGGTTGTATCGATTTGATATTCGTACAACTTGGGTAGTCATAATGTCTTGCTAGAGACTACTTATGACTTGTATACCAAAATGTGTTTTGATACACTGCCAACGTTGTATGAGCCTATTGGGTCGCACACTAAGAATAGTTTTGCAAGATTTTAAGATGGTTCAGAAAAATGAATTTTATATGATAAAATTCATGACGGAAACGTCCTTGTGGTGTATTACACTTATACTTCTTTAAGTAAGGGTATATGTGTAATTTACTTAACCGTCTATATACAAGGGTTGTATAAATAGACGCTTTAAGTTAGAACACAGGTACGAAAGAAAAAAGGCCGAAACTCTATTTTCGTTTTAGAAACGACTTATGGTTTTTTGGTATGCTCTGAATCCTTTTTGGAGAGAAACAAAAGGTTTGGTATTCTCTCGAAGCTAGCACTTCGAATCTCTACGCCGTTCGTTCGTGTGTGAATTTCTTGGTAGAGGCGTTCGTCGTTGGCAGCGCCTTAGAGATCGATCAACCTTCAGAAAGGTATATTGCGACCGAGGTATGATTAACTTTTCATGGTTTAAACGTTTTTAATGGAATTAGATTCGGATCCTGTTGGGGTTTTTGTCAAAATTGTTTTGTAATTTCCGCTGCGTATGAACCCCAAAACCCAACATAAACCCCTTATATTGACCCCGGTGATGTGCCTTACAGGCACAAAGCACTGCCATTGTGTCAACGACGCAGTAGAGTGTTCATTTTAATTTTTACCATAAGATCTCGGTGCTATGGCCAATCCCCACGGTGTCATGGGTGATACCCACGATGTCGACTTATCTACCAACATGCTTTGGGTATATTTTTCGTTAATTCATCTCCGTCGCTCCTTCGACTTTATATATCACTCACACAAGATGTCGTGAGCACATGAAATCCATGAAAATATATAAATTAATAAATTTTCCTTTCAGTTTTCTCATGCACCTTACTTTTATCTTTTTGAATTTTTTTGCTCTTTTTCGCTCTTTAATGAGTTAGCGATACATTTCCATTCCGATGAATCATAACCTGGCGAATCGTCTTTCCTGCACACTCGATATAAATTTTTGAAAGCTAGAAGTAAAACATGTTAATTGTAATTATTTAGTTAACTACTAGCTGAAATTTTATAAACTTGAAAAAAATTTAAAAAAAAAAACCCTATGATGCCTCCTAGAAGCGCTTAATTTAACGTCATTAGCCTGATGCCTTTTTGCTCATTTAGTCCAAGTCTAAATTGAGAAGCTCCATCTACAAATCGAAGATTATGATGTCATTCCCATTTTCATGTACTTTTTCACCATCGATAAAAACAACCTTCTCAACAGCATCGCTCTCATCGATACTCATCGTGTTCTTCCTCTCTCTTGTGTACAAATTTTCTTTGACAATGTTCAAGAATGGCCGCCCAAGTATCATAGACACATCATCGTCCATATTGTGGTTCATGACCTCAAAATCCACGATGAATGTGAATCTACTCACTTTCTCATGCACATAGGTATCAAGTTATCATTTGCTAATTTCAAATTCATGGTATCGGTATAATTGATCTTCAAGTTGGCATGCCACATGGCCATTAGTGGCACGACATTGAATGAGGCTCTTGTATCACATAAAACATTTCTAAACCAGTGTCCGTCGATGTTTTTCGGTATGCATATCTCTCAAAGATCTCTCTTTTTATAGGTTGTAGCCTTGGGATGAAATTGAGCTTTGGTTCAGGCTTCTTCGGAACCAACTTGATGTCATTGCCTTATGGGTCATCTTCGAACGGTCCCTCATTTCTTTCTTGGCCTCCCATAGTTGTTTTCCTTCTTTTTCTTCAAGGCATTGATTCTTGGTTTCTTGAACCCATCAAGCTCATCTTGACTCACTTTTGTGTTGTGCTCATACATTTCTTCATGCTTCCTCAGTGTTGACCCTTTCTAGCTTGTACATCATTTATTCTTATCTTGGCTCCTTTGTTGCTATAGTGCTCATCATATGAATAGCACTTATGTTCTCCTTGGGATTGGTGATGGTGTTGCTAGGAAACTATCCTTCTTTTCTCGAGTTCAAGGCTATAGTAAGCTAACCAATTTGTCTATCTAAGTTCTTGATGGATTTTGAATTGCTTATTTTCATACTCTTCATGGCTTGCATCCCTCCTTCCATTTCTTTCTCGTGTTTCTCATGGCGCTCCCTATTGTTCATGTCCATGGCTTGCAAATACTTCTCAATTGACTTCAGTGAAATCATCTCTTCGCTCTGCCCCAGCATCCCCTGTTTGACTTGTCGATTGAAGCCTTAAAGTAACTTCAGTGCATTATCAAAATTTCTACATGAGAAATTTGGATTGTTGTTGTTGTATCCTTGATAAAACCCTTGAAGAGCCATTCCTTTCGGCCTAAAGTTGGTCTCGTAGCCTTGGTTGTTCATGAAATTGATGTCTTCATACTCTATTCCCTACTTTATGTCTATTTGGTTAACAACCATGCCTTGGTGATTAATGGGTTGATGTGCTACTTGTGGACCTTAGTGTCTCATCTAAAGTTTCACCATTTGACTGCTCAGATTTGATAAATGTGCCATAATTGCAGCTTGTGAGTCAATCTCATATATGCCTGCTAGTTTCCTTAATGTGGATTGAGTACCTGCGGTAGAATTTTGAGACATAAGATCGAGGAGATCCAATGCTCCATCCACATCCTTGGTAAGTAGAGAGCCACCTGATGCGGCATCTACTAGCGTTCTCATGTTGTGGTTCATCCATAGTAGAAAATCTGAAGTTGTACCCATTTCATGTGTCCGTATCCCAGACATTTCCTCAGCATCTCTTTGAATCTTTCCCAAGCCTCGTCAAGAGACTCATTGTCTTCCTACTTGAACTAATTAATCTCAAACTTCCTTTCACTGACCTACACTGGGGGAAAGAATTTGTCAAGAAATCTTTCATTGATTTTTGCCCATAAGTTCATACTCCCTACATTTAGCCCATGGAACTAAGATTTGGCTTTTTAACCCAATGGAAATGGGAAGAGTTGCATTCTAATCACCTCATTTATAAGTCTGGTGATGTGCACGGTGTCGCACTTCACCAAAAAGTTATCAGCATGTGCAACTGGATCTTCATTGGATAGCCCATTGAATAGGCTATTTTGCACCATGTCTATTAAAGATGGTTTCAGCTCAAACTCGGTGGTGTTAGCTGCAAGCCTCATCACTCTGTCGTAAGTCTCTTGAACTTCTAGCTTGAAGTAATCACAAAGGCATCTATGTCCTCGCACTCTATCATGTACTACCAAATTACCTACGGAATGGTTATTCCCACAACCCAATTGTTGATTTCTTACTTGCTCCCCCGCCATCTTGATTCCTTCATTTTTCTTTCTTTTGTTGAATCTTTCAATCTCAGGGTCGTAAGACACTAGGTCTTTCTCTCCTTTGCTACGCATGCGCTAATTATCCCTGAAAAGAAAACAGAAAATGATCAAGTGCAGAAAGTCAAAATTGAAACTTAAGCCTATTTTTCTTTGTTTTTTTAACTTAAATGTAAAGTACTTAAATTAAAACTTAGCAACTATTCAAACTAACTAAGTAATACTAAAGGCTACATATCCCCAGTAATGGCGTCGAAAACATGATGTGCGTGCCAAAGTATAACAGCTCGCTTGTAGTAAAAGTGCAATCAGCTTATGTTGATCACGGATATTGTCCTCAAGGAAAGATTTTTGCACTAGTTGTTTATCTATTTAACTTTGAACTATTGCTAAGGAAACCCATTTTTAATTGGTTTTATACTAAACTAAACTCATCTAACAAATTAAATCAAACTTTAATATAACTCTTATATTAAGGACATCTTAGTTCACAACTTCAAATAGGTAATTAATACTATACTTTTCAACCACTTTTACATCTTAATATGTTGTGTGCAATGCCTAATGAGAATAGATAGATTTACTTCAAATACACTTTAACCCACTGTCGTAACAGAAAATATTCTAATATGTAAACTAGAATTCTACCTATCGGTGTGAATAACGTAAGCTCAATATTTCTTTAAGTCCCAAATCTTTGAACTCATAACCAACTAAGTTTAGTATTTGTGCCTCCCTAATAGAGAACTATCGCTCGATGTTGTATATTTTACGATTGTATTGTACATGTCCGGATTAAAAAGCTTTAATGGCTATGACAACATCTAAAACCGAAATTCATTAACACATGACCAAGATGTCTAAAGCATTACGCTCAGAACCAATACAAATTCTAACAATTGCACTTTTTATAATCATTTTCTACTATATTCAAAGCATAGCATTCATACCATAGGATCCATTGATCCCTAAGATAAATAAACTATTCACACTTCATTGAAATACACATATCACAATTCATAATTGAAATCATGGAAAATCATAGATGAATATAACTATAATATCTTCAATCAAACAAATGAAACAAAACTTGAATTGAACCAATGGAGTCTTAAATGTTTTCTCCTAACAAAACTCCTTAATACTCAAAACCAAAGTAAACCTATGCTAAATTACTCTAATGGTGACTAATAATTGATACATGGTGAGGCTACCACGTTTTAATACCTATTTATACTTCCTAATAACAATTAGAAACCCCACTTTATAATTGAACTCCTAATAAAACTCCAACTTTTTTATTTTTCACAAGTTTGACATTGTTATTAATGCCCCGACGTCGTGTTTTGTAAGCCACTATGCCGCCACTTCATGCAATTATTTTGAGCTCCTGTCCACCCGACGTTATCACTTCCAGTCTCGGCGTCATCCCTTGTGTGCTACAGTGCCACCACTGCACCAGACTTTCAGAGTTGATTTCTTCACTTTTTTTGCTTTCTCATGCCGTGCCTTTCCTTTCCACGTTGAGCCTTAGTACTCCAAAGCGCCACCATGTATTGCCACGGCGCCAACCATGTTTTCATGAGTTTTTGCTCCATTTCTTCTCATTTTTTCTCATTTCCTTCCTTTACACCTTAATTCCGTGAAAATGCAATAATACCATGAATTAGAGCTCATTTAGAGATATTTATACTAAATATATTATTAAACTAACCCTATATTAAGTCTAAATAATCACTTATCAGATAGGTATAAATTTGTCGGCTAAGTATGACAAACGAGTGAACAATTTTATTAGGCAAGAAAATTGTTAGCATTTCATTCAAGATTATATAAAGAATGAAATTATATGAGAGAGTGAGATGGTATATAAATTTTATGCCAATCTGAAGTTCACTAGGAAGAATGAGCCAGTGAAGGTGAGAAGGGTATTTGTCCCCTTTAATTTGCGTGAAATTAATAGCATCTATGGATTGAAGCATTTAAGTATGGTTGGAGCTCACCAAGTTTTTCGAACGATATAAATGAGAAACCCTATAACTTATACCATTTAAAAGCCATAGAGAGAGCATCAGTTGTCCAAGGACAACAAGGCTGAGTAATGGGAGTTGAGATTATGCCGAAGCACATCAAGAAGGGGAGTGTTAGGAAAGTCTACCGAATGTTGCAACATCTCCTTGTTGCTTCTCTATACACCACCACTCGTAGGGAGATATCAACAAGCCAAAGGCGGCTTGCTTAAATGAGATTACAAAGAACGGGGAAATAAATGTTGGCAAGATCATCTACAACAATATAAAGGAGTTTATTATGTCAAAGCGTGACAACAAATTGTTGCTTCCAATATTGATCACTCAGTTGTGCTTGAAGGTCAGAGTTATATTGCTTAGAGATGAAGAATTCGATATTAAGGCCAAAGCAACCATGAATGAGGCGTTTATGCTCACAGTGAAATCTCCGCCTAGTTTTCAAGAATCCAAATATGAGATGGAAAGAGCCAAGAGAGCTAGACTTGAGGCCGAGTTGTTGGCTAAGCAACAAGAGGACAATGCAGCAGCAGCACTAGAGTTAGCCAAGGAATTGGAAAATGAAGGATATGGAGAGGATGAGCAGGACTTGGATGGTCTTGAGGTTCTTCCGCACCTCTTCCACCAAAGCCTTTAGTACCACCATAAGAGGAACTGACTCCACGGCAGCAAAGGTTGTGGATTGCCGAGATGAGGTGACAGTACCGAGAGGATAAGGCTCAATATCGTGAAGACTTGAGGAGATATGAGCAAGACATATAGAATGTATAGCGAGACTTCATGTTGTTTGTCGATCATCGGATGGATGTAGCTATATATGAGAAGAGAAGACGAACGAGACCTACTGTTAGGTCTTTTGGCTTTCTAGCAGCACTAGTTTACATATTTAATCCCGATGTGGTGCATAGCAAGAGGGTGGAGTTTCCATTAACACCATCTTATGTTGGAGCTTATTAGGCAGATGATGATGAAGACGCACAGTTCTGATGTCAGTGTCTTAAGCTTCCTTTAGAACTGGGGAGTTGAGAGATACATTGTGTAATATCCCCTAACCCGATTAGGGTGATACCCAGTCTGAAACCCTAATTAAGACTAGATTACCTAACCAAACTAAACTAGAGCTAGCAGCCTTTCCTCCTTCACATGATAAACTCCACTATAAATCGAATATCGATATAAAACAAATAATAAACGCAGAGAAAATTTATAACTTTTTTGATAATCTAAATACGATATACAGTGCCAAATTAAATAGGAATAAACCTCGGTTAAACAAATCTCTCATCCCTTGTGAAATTATAAAATTGTAATTCAATACAAATATATTATACAAGGAAAAACACATTACATTGAAGAGAATGTCAAGACTCTTATATCTTATCCATCCCGTAGTCATAGGGCTCGTCGATTATCCTGTAATGTTAATTTTGATGAACGCTCTAACTTGCTCAATAAGTAGGGATTCACAAAGCCATCAACATTCCATATAATAATCAAGAACATTATGCAATAACAATATGCACCAATGTTAACTAACCAGAATATGGATATCATATAATTCAATACATAATGGATGCAAAGCAAGCTTTTAATGACTATTATAGTGTGATTCCCATTTTATTTATAAAACTAGGGTCGATTACTCACCGACGCTATTAATGCGATTGCTAAACCAACACATTGTATATATGCGTAGTCTAGCAAGTCCATTAATGCCCAATGGTTCTATCCGAAACCTTCTAGTGAATATGTAACCTACACAACCTATCTAACTGAGTATGAGTTACGTATAGACCGGGAGATCAGCCCCACGTCCGATACAGCCTAGTCTCAATCCTCATGAGTTACACTCATGGATCAAATTAGACACAATTTTTCGTTTAATTTTAAAAACATCACAGTATATAGCCCCCATTCAACCCATAAACTACATGAACTACATATACTAAGATAGCTAGGCAACATTAATAAATAAACAAATCCGTACTTACCTCAGGTTAAGCCTCTGTTACTAAATTCCCTAACTTTCCGATTATCTCATGCTTTCCTTGTGTTCCTCAATTTATCATCAATCATTGTGGTGAATATAGGTTTATTACCCTATGTTTATGACCCTAAATTAGTCCCTAAAATCTTAGGAAATTCTATGTCAAACACAGCACAGTTGTTGTTTTCAGCAGTGGGGCGCGCTCCACCAACTAGGTCCAACCTAGATGAAGGGAACATGCTCCTCTACTAGGTGGAGTGTGCTCTACTCTGTGTTGTCTCGACAGAACACAAGGTAATGGACACTATGTCACTACCAAATCTCCAAAACAACCTTAAATAAACTCCCAATCATCCGGGAGGACCTCCAGTGAGGTTATAAACTATTTCCAATCATCAAATACCACCATTCAAAAAATTTCATCATCACCATCAAATTAAACTTCAACTAACACAAAAACAACTCATACCAAAGCAATGATCTCACGCTTTTAATCAGTTTAATCTCCTCAATTCATGTTGATTCAGCTCCCTGAATCATCCATCTCGATCACAATCAAACCAAACCCTCTCTCCACTATTTTCTCGGATGATCTGATGAGATAAGGATGAATTTTGATTTATATATATGGATTTTTCTTGATATACGCATTGTGCTATCTCGAGATTGATCTAGTGGTTGATGTGTTAAAGTGACACTCCCTAAAATGACACGAATGTTAACACCATCAAGCACTTACGCTCATCTCGAGATTGAACAAATGATCCATATATTTTAAACTAAAGTTTGTAGTTTTAATATATATATATATATATATATATTTATACATCAAATATATATAAATATATATATCTCATGTATTTTCTCGCCAATAAATTCACTTGACATGCCTACAAAGGTTTTCGGGCGTGTACATTCATTTCACAACCCACTCGTCGCACTTAGTGTATCGACAACCTATTGTTTATTTACTGATTTCCCATTTATGTGCTTGTATTAATCACATATTAACCGTACAACCAATAAAATTCATTTAGTACTCCAGATAAACACAAACCATCATGCAATCACACGCACATGCTAATTAGGTACGCCAAACTTAACCAAGAGCCTAACTCGGGATAATTAGGATTTGAATTAGTATTAATCACAAGCTTAAGCTAACTGGTCATTACGGTCTCCTCAATTTAAAGCAATTTCGTCCTCGAAATTAAGTAAACCTAAAACCATCTTCAATTTCGAAGAGAAATGGAAATTGCTCCATATATAGGATTCTTGCTCTCGTGTTAGTTCATCATCTCCGTGAAATTGCCATTTCATTTTAACCAAATAAATCTCTTTAATTCATAGCTTCTGAATCTTACGATCAAGTATCTAAATCAGCAGCTCATCGTAAAATATGTCTTTTTGAAGATCAAATTCATTCCATTCAATCCTTGAAGTGAACTAAGTCTCCATTTTGCAAAGAATCGACACATGAAAGACATTGTGAACTCCAGCTAGTTAAGGAGGCAACTCTAACCTATAAGCAATAGGACCAATCCTTTCCTGCACTCTAAATGGCCTAATGTACCTTGGAGCTAGCTTACCTCACAATCCAAATCTATACAATTCTTTCGTAGGTGAGAATTTTAACATAACATAATTGTCCTTTGAAATCTTTGACAAACTATGCTATTTATCGGCGCATCTCTTCTGTTTTAGCTGTGCTATAGTGAAACACTGGTGAATCTATTACATTCCCTCTATGTAGTTCTAAATCAACTCATACAGAGAAATGTGTTTCTTCCAGTTACTACCAAACTCCAAGACATAAGCTTGAAGTATATCCACTAAAGTCAGCTGCTCATGTCGCTCATCAGTCTACTGGTAGTATATTGTATTGAGGTTAAGATCAGTTCTCAGCTATCTCTGCAACTCACTCCCTATCTGCATGTGAATCTCTGATCTCTAACTAAAATAATCAACACTGGACCTCTATAAAATCTCACACCTCACGTGCGTACACCTCATATATTTGATCAAGAGGATCTCACAAAGAAAATTGCAAGAAATGTGCAGACTTCGTCAACTTGTTGCTACAACCCATACAGTATCATGCTTACGCTGACTCAAAGGTAGATCAAAAATCAAATCCATCGATATATGTTCCAATTTCCACACACGAATAGGCAGCAAATGCATTAACCCTTCGGGTTTCCTATGTTCAGCCTTAATTTGCTGACATATCTCACATCTCTCAACAATATTAGTTTTCATCTCATGTCAACAATAAACAAGCCTTATTCGTGATACATCTTATCATTACCTTGATGAATAAAGTAAATAGATTTCTGAGATTCTCGTAGCAGTTCCTGCCTTGTCTGATCCTGATTTGGAATCCACAATCTATCCCTGAACCGTAATGCACAATCATCAGAAACTTACCAATCAGGATGATGTACAATAACCGCTAACCTCTAACATGTTATATAATTTTGACTAGTTTTCTAATAATCAATCACCTCTGAATCATCTCCAAATCAGTTTAAGTTTGATCTCAGAATATCATATTTATAGCTCAAAATTTAGCTCTCTCAACCGATGATGTGTTAGCTAAACTTACACAAATCATCATCATAGATGTTTCCTCAAGAAGTCTAGATTAAGAAGCTCAAGCAATAGCTACATTTTTCTCCATATAACTGAGTTGCAATTATATAATGACAGTCTATTAACACCTTTATGTGTAGTTCTAAATTTCTCAGGCTCAAATTAACTTGTATCTCGACTTCTCGTCCTACACCAATTGACAAAGAAATAAAGTATACAAATTTTTTTAAGGTAAACACCTCAACTTCAGATTTAGCCTGATAGTATCAACACCAGAGAACTCACACAGTAAAATATTTCTTCCAATATTCAACATCTTTTAAGTCACAAGCTCAAAAATTATATTCTTTAGAACTGAGATCAGCTGCAGATATATTATGTTAAGATTAAGAAAGATCCATCCCAGCTATTATACATATATTCCTCATTGGGAAGCAAACTTTCGGTTTCATACCAAAATAATAATCCGGGTTCCCCATTACTCTTAACTCCTTTTACGCATATATATCTCGCTTATTCTTCCACGAGAATTTAAACCACAATACTAGCAAGAAATTCTAAGACTCTATCAGTCTTACAATTACATCATCAACAACCTTCAGTTGTTATCACAACTTATGTTAATCCATCATGAATTCCTGAGCATGAATTTTTTATTCATATAAGGTAAGAATAATATAACCTTTCAATTTAATATCACTCAGCTTCCTCCAACTAATATATCTCATATTTCTTTACAAAGTTGACAATGTCAATTTTCATTTCAGGTCATCAACAACTCATTCCTATCATAATGACTTTAGATTTTGCCTGAATGAATATTTTAAAGAAATTCATGAGATTTTCACAACATTCTCGCCATACATTTTGATTCAAACTTCAAGAACTTTCCTTACATGCTTAATATTTTGATATGCGATAATCCATATAAAATATCATGACGAGTAGTCAACCCTTGACCTACTAGATAATCTCAAGCAATTTTTCCAATAATTTCGTCACTCATTCGATCATCATTAGCTCAGCTCTAGTCTGAGCTCTAAAGAACAAACTTGTAGTTACCAATCTAACCAACTTAGTTAATGATATGCATGCGTAGGAATTCAATTTTTCACAAGTAAATATCTCACTCAAGAAATATTATTGAGTACCTTTTATCATAACTACAGTCCCTATCCTTTTATATCAAGGCATTGTCAACACGATCACCTTGAGGAGTGATGTTTCAGAGTGAATTCCTAAAACTTATAAAATTTCAAGGTATTTATCTTACCTTTTATTTCTATCACTCTGACAATTCCACTTTTCAAACTTCTACAATTTGAAATTCATTGCTTGGACCTTACACCAATCCACTAGATTTCGAATCTCCAGATTGTCTTTTAATGATTCTTCTAAGAATCTTATTAATCTCTAAGAATGATTAAAAGACTCTCAACAACCTTTCTTCTTATTTACAAGTGATGTATTTCTATATTTGGTACAGCTACCAAATTTACTATCTCGAGAATATCAATCTCTAATAGTTTTCCTCACAAATTTGGAACTATATATAGCAAGAAGTATGAGCTACGATTTTGCTTTATTGTGTCAACATACATTCTTACCTCAAAAAAAATTCTTAGGATGAACCTCTTACTTCTTCCCAATTTAGGTATCATCAAGCAAACATTGTAGTCAAACTATTCCCTTTTCCTCCAAGGTATCCTTGCATTCGATTTCAAATTATAACAATTTTCATACTTGAGTTAACTGAATGAATTACACAACGATATCAAAGATCTCTGAATCAATCATTTTAATATTCAATTATTTCGAGATTACTTTTTTTTTACCTTTGTGTTGAATATATGACAATCTCATATTAACTCAATCACAGTCAAATCCCTTGAACTGCTCTTAACATTTAATGGTCATAACATTAATTAACCTTTGAAACTTAGTACTGGCACATGCAAAATCTGGTCCAAACAAATTTATCGTTACTCATTACATTTCTGTATGGTAATGCTCGTGCATTCTTCTAAGTCTTCAAAGACTTCATGTTATTATCGATAACACAATAACAACTTGATTAAAATAGGGTTTTACAACTTAATACCCTTGATTATTGAACATAACATGAATTCTAGTAAGTTTTAATGGTTTCCACCATCCACTTAAAATGATTTAGCAATCACCTACAATCACCTTTTAAGTATATCCTTAAACTCTTATCATATCATTGTGACAACTAGATCTCAACTAACTTTTGAGAAAAACTAATTTCACCCTATTATCAGAATGAGTTGTCAATTTTGGGCAATGAATACTCATTCCCACTACCATACATTAATCTTTAGATTCTTCAAATCCTCATTCTCATTGACCACTCATTCTCCCAAATTAAGATTATACCGGTGTAAGAGATCAGACTAGGATATCTTACCAACTCACTGCTATGCTCTTAAGTAAGCTATCTCTTAGTTTTACTAATTTAACTTCTCACTTTTGTCTTTTATTACCTGAAAAATTGCCTGTCATTCTAATATGGATTTCACACTATATCTAGAATTATTACTTCATAACAACTTATGAAATATACTTACATTAGTGGTTTGCTAACCTTCATTAGGCTTTTATCATTAATTACCAATTTATTTACTGAATAACTTTCATTATTTTCCTACTAGTTTTAGTACTAGTATTAATCACTTCTCAAAGTGGTACACCATCTTTGAGTTCCACTAAAAGTCATTCAGTACTCCATTGTTTTATAATTTCCATTCTCATAATATATGTTGCAATGTCTTAATCTAATAGATACTTCTCCATAGACGATTATTTGTTTAATAATATCAGTAAGAACAAAAACCTTTAAGAATAGTTAAAAGGAGAATGAATTTTATTTCATCTTTATAAGTTTTCCTTGTGTCTTTCATTTTCAATTTTCTCAAGATTAAAATTCTCATGAACTCTTACCTCCAATGCTTTCTCATATCATGAGAAAGTGATAGACTTCAACCACCTTACTATTATTCAACAAAGACATAACTCTTATATCTACCACATAGATGTAGTAGAACAACAAATAACATATTTCAGTCTTTTATCTTTTTGGTTAACCCCCTAAATCACGATAAAAACCGTTTATCATACCCTAAGCTTATCCATATCTCAAGAAAACTCTTAGAGTTGATAAACTTAGGTTCTTAAACTAAGGTATATAAGATTCAATAACTTTAAACTTTGATACCCACTGTATTTGAGTTATCACTTGTTTCCAAGAAATAAAGTTGTTCTCCGAAACTAACTATAATACCAAACTGTATTAGAATTAATAACCTTAAGCTTTGGAGTAGGCTCTGACCAGTCTCTGTTACTAAACTATATCTGTAACGGCCTGCTCTAATTAATCCCGATTAACTGACGAATTACAAATAAAGATCCTAAGCTCAGACCCACGTGGACGTCGCAGAAAAGTCCTGAGCACGCCTAACGAGGTAAAATTTTTTATTTTTGTGTGCGAGTGTCTATTTATGTTACAATTATTAAATAATTCACGTCACATTATTTGATATTTTATTGGTCGCGTTGTGCGCGTGTAGTGACGAGACAGTACGACGTCGCGGTGAGCGTGTAACGTCGGTGTATGGGATAGTCAGGGATTTAGTTGTCACATCACACATCCCATCACATCACACATCACATAACCATACCTAAACCCATCCCTCATCATTTCTCTTTTTTTCCTCCAAATCATTTAAAACGGATAGAAAGAGAGAAAGTGAGGACGCCTAGTGAGAGAGAGAGAGGAAAGAGAGAGAAAAAAGAGAGAGAGAGAGAGAGAGAGAGAGAGCGAGAGAGGGAGAGAGAGGCGGCCCCGAGAGAGAGAGGGAGGAGAAGGGAGCTCCGGCGATGAGCGAGACGGGAGGCCGCGGACGGCGGCTCGCGGCGACGTGAAAGCGGGAGATCGAGAACGAGTAGTCAAGGCGGCAGAAATCGGAACGAGCGGCGGCGCGGCGTGAGGTGGCTCGAACTCCGCCGCGGATCGCTAGATAGCGAGTCGACTCAGCCAGCGCGGCGCGGCAGCAGCTCCAGCAGCGGCGCGAAAACAGAGACGGCGAGGCGACAGCGCGCGCCGCAACGCAGGCGCGCAGCGCGCAGTACAAGTGCACGACGGCGGCGGCGAGGCGTAGTGGTGGCGGAAGCGGAGCGCGGCGCGCGCAGCTTGGCAGCGCGCGCGCGGCAAGCGGCGCGCGCGGTGAACGACGTGGAGCAACGGTACGGTGGCGCGTTGCTGGACCGATCGATCCCCGACAAGACTATAGTTGGGTATCGAGTGCGTATCTCGAGGCGTGTGCGGGACGTTGTAAGGGCGATTTGCAATTTGTTTGAGGTAAGTAAACCCACGAGAAAATTAGTTAAAATTCATTTATGGTACTTACTTTATTTCACATTTAATTATTCCATTGTGCTATTTATTGTTGTTCATTTACTGTTCATCCACTCCCCGTGTGTATGTGTGTTTGTCGATGGAGTTGGGCATGGCACGGACTCACACCCCGGGGCTAGCTACCCCGCGTTGTTCGAGTAATTGGCCAAGTTAGGGCTTTGCGGTGATTATTTTCCGCGAGACCCGTAGGTTGAGAGATGTTTGACGAAGACCTAAGTCTTCGTCATGGGTTCCCCTCGAGAGATGTTTGGATGGGGTTCTCCCATTCATAGGTTCCTCTCATTCGACCGTGGGATGTTTGGCGAGGTGGTCGTCATGTGTTCCTCTCGGTTTAGCTAAGACCATTCCTGGATGTCGACCAGGGTTCTCTGTCACGCTACACTCGTGTCCAAATTCGACTTCTCAACGACTTATTTTCATGCGATTACTTATTTCTCATTCCTTATTTAAATTGCATGAGTTGTAGCCGTTTTATTGGATTTCGTGAATATTAGCTAACGTTCTCTGGAATTAACTCACCGGGATTTGTCATTGTTTTTAGTGAAAAATTGCAGATCCTACGACGAGCTGGGGCAAGGGGGTCTTAGACGACTACCTCTGAATTAGGAGAGCCCCATCAGCTTTTTGCGTAGGTGTCTGTATGCATTTATTTACAGCTTTTATGAAATTTTTGGGAGGACTTGTATACCTGATACATGTATATGCTCGTCTTTTGTACTTTTTTCGCTCTTTGATATACATGGTATCTAATGCTGGGTTTCCACACTATAGGGTTATTTATAAAATGTAGACTTTTCATTTCTACGATATTTGCATGCTTCAAAGACTTCCGCTTTGATATTTAACTTATATTAATTTAATAAATCGCGAACAACTTAACTTAGTCAATTTAATTTAAATATTCATAAGAACATCCATATATACTAAGTTAAGGCGAATAAGATACGTACAAAGGTTTAGGTTGCGGGCAGTTAAAAATAAGTGTGCGGTGACGTGGCATGCTTGGTGACGTGTCTGGTGACATGGCGGTACCCGGTTTGCCTCGGCGTTTGGGGCCATCACAGTTGGTATCAGAGCCTAGGTTCAGGTGAACCTAGGGAAAGTTTAATAAAATCGAATAAAACTTAACAACGAACATTAGATGTGGAAACCCGAAGATCCTGACTTAGAAGTTTTAATTGGGAAGCGGACATGGGACGAGTAGTACCAAGGCTTATATTTTGATTTGTAATAGTATATATGCGTATACGAGGCTGATACGGACCTTTGCTATCGTATGATACTACATGGATGGACAACCGACTCCACTTTCGGAGGATGGTGGACAGACGAGTGGTACTACGCCTATCGCGCCCGATCAGAGTGTACTTGATCGGATCGCGGCACAGGATCGACAGTTCGAGCAGATGATGGCCTTGCTCCGTTCTAAGACATCGGTTATTGCGACACTTACCGCCGCCATCACACCGAGCGTCACCGAGACGGCAACCGCGCCGATTATTCAGGGTACGCCAGTCACTGCAGTTATGGCAGAGACTACCACAACGACTACAATTTTAGAGACTCGTACTGAGGCTATCACACCGGCATCTACACACGCAGTGGTGTACCGACACGAACCCCGGGAGATCACATTCGAGACTTCCCTGTCAGCTAAGGCTAAGCTGACAAAGGAGTTTGTGAGATTTCACCCGGGATATTTCACTGGAGGCGGAGACCCAGAGGCAGCTGCGAGATGGCTTCTTGCATATGAGAAATTACATAATCTTCTGAGGATTCACGACATTATTCGCGCTAGGAAATCCGGATATATGCTTCGAGGAGAGGCCGGAGTTTGGTGGACCGCTCATACCGAGACCCATGGAGAGCCAACTACTTAGGCCGATTTCAGACAGGTCTTTTATGACCAGTATATACCGAGGAGATACAGTTACGTCTGATATAGGAGTTTTTGTGTCTTGGGCAGGGTAATCGCACAGTGGTCCAGTATATGGAGAGGTTTCGCTACCTATTAGAGTTCGCTGGGGATTTGGCTTCTACAGATTGCGATCAGGTTCACTACTTTGGAGTTGGGCTTAGAGATGAGATTGCGAGCGCAGTAGTATTAAGTGGAGCTCGTACACTACAGGAGATCTACGTTCAGGTTCACTGGTGATGCGAGTATACTACCGACCACTAGGGGTAGATTGGCTACGACCTTATAGATGGAAGTGTTTACAGGAATAGTAGAGTCAACCGAGACACCAAAGGTTAGACTTGAGGATGTCCCAGTTGTCAGTGAGTTTCCCGATGTCTTTCCGGAGGATCTACCAGGATTGCCCCCACACAGAGAGATTGAGTTCGTTATTGAGTTAGTGTCAGGCACACAGCCGATAGCTAGCAAACCGTATCGGATGGCACGGAAGGAGCAAGATGAGTTGAAGACTCAACTAGAAGACTTAGAGAAGAAGGGGTTTATACACCCGAGCACATCACCATGGGAGCACCGGTCCTGTTCGTTAAGAAGAAGGATAGTAGCTTGAAGATGTGCATTGACTATAGGAAGTTGAACCAGGTGACAGTACGAAACCGTTACCCTTTGCCCAGGATCGACGATTTGTTTGACCAGTTGGTCGGAGCCCGTGTCTTCTCTAAGATCGATTTGAGATCGGGTTATCATCAGCTCAGGATTCGAGATGGAGACATACCTAAGACTGGTTTCAGCACCAGATATGGGTTATTTGAGTTTATAGTGATGTCGTTTGGAGTGACGAATGCACCAGCCATGTTCATGGACTTGATGCACAGAGTATTAAAGCCGTACTTGGATAAATTCATCATAGTCTTCATTGACGACATATTGATCTACAGCAAGACTCGCGAAGATCACGAGCAACATCTCAGGCAGATATTGATGACGTTGAGAGAGCACAAACTATATGCTAAGTTCAGTAAGTGCGAGTTTTGGCAGTCAGAAGTCAAGTTCTTGGAACACGTGATCAGTGATAGAGGTATATCAGTGGACTCGAGTAAAATTCATGCTGTCATGGATTGGCCGACACCTGAGACAGTGAAGATATCAGGAGCTTCCTAGGGTTGGCAGGATACTATCGGCGATTTGTGAAGGACTTCTCAAATATCGTCGCGCCGATGACTAAATTGACAAAGAAGGATGTACCTTTCAATTGGTCAAAGGAGTGCGAGGACGCATTTACACAGTTAAAGTTGAGACTGACTACTGCACCATTACTAGTGTTGCCAGAGCCAGGTAAGGGATTGACAGTTCATACTAATGCTTGCGGCACAGGGCTAGGTTGTGTACTGATGCAGGGAGACAGCGTAATCGCCCCGACAGTTGAGGACCCATGAGAGGAATTATCCAGTGCACGACTTGGAGCTTGCAGCAGTCGTATTTGCACTGAAGGTATGGAGACATTACCTCTACGGTGAGAGGTTCACATTATATACAGATCATAAGAGTTTGAAATATTTATTCACTTTGAAATATCTGAACATGAGACAACGACGTTGGCTAGAGTTGCTGAAGGACTACGACTTATCCATCGAATATCAACCTGGGAAGGCAAATGTCGTAGCAAATGCATTGAGCAGGAGAGGACAGATTCTGAGACAGTTGTCTGCTATATGATGCACGAGTATGGTTTACTTGAGGCGGCGACAACACTAAGTTTGATAGTGGTTTCTGCTACAGCGGACGCACAAATTTGTGGACAGATTAGTGTACCTTCTATTTCTATTCCGCGAGTGTTGGAGTGTCAGAGGGCTGACGAGATGCACTCGAGATTCAGTGAGATTGCGCGCAGTCCCAATCACCCAGATTGGAGCGAGTCTGTGGATCAGTGTTTGAGGCACCGAGGGAGGTTATGGATTCCAGCAGTGGCAGAGATACGCGATGGGATACTCCAAGAGGCTCACAGGTCCCGGTATACAGTGCATCCTGGCAGGACCAAAATGTATCACGATATGCAACGATTATTTTGGTGGCCAGGGATGAAGGCGGACATCGGCGCCTATGTTAGGGGTTGTGAGGTGTGCCAGCAAGTTAAGGCTGAGCACAGGAGGCCTAGAGGGTTATTGCGGCCGTCGCCCATCCCTCAGTGGAAATGGGAACACATTACGATGGATTTCGTTTGTGGATTACCGCATACTTTACAGAAACACGATGCGATATGGGTGATCGTGGACAGGTTGACGAAGTCAGCTCATTTCCTACCAGTTTCTATGAAGTATAATTTCACACAGTTGAGCATATTATTCGAAAGAGATATTGTACGACTGCACGGAGTACCAATTTCGATTGTTTCAGACCGAGACTGTAGTCTTACATCAGCATTGTGGCAAGCTATGCAGGAGCAGTTTGGTACTAAATTACAGTTTAGCACTGCATTCCATCCTCTGACAGACGAACAGTCATAGAGATTAATACAGATACTCGAGCATATGCTCAGGGCATGTGTGTTGCAGTTTGGTGGGTCTTGGGCATGTAGATCATGCCAGTATTGGGATGCCACCATTTGAAGCTCTGTACGGTAGACCATGTAGATCACCGGCTTGTTGGGCAGAGCCCGAGGATACAGCAGCCGTGGGGCCTAAGATTGTTGTGGACCATACAGAGAAGGTGAGCGATTCGTCAATCGTTGTTGTTGCCCACATGACATAGACGAGAAGAAGTTTGCGGATAAGTATCGCGATGGGCTGAGCTACGAGGTAGATGATTGGGTCTACTTGAAAGTTTCTTCGTTGAAGGGTCATCAAGAGATTTGGGATCAAGGGAAACTAGCACCAAGATTTATTGGGCCGTTTCAAATTGAGAAACGAGTTGGGAAGGTCGCTTATCAGTTGAGATTGCCAAGTCGATTGGCAGGTGTTCATAATATTTTTCATATTTTGATGTTACGGTTGGCTAAATCAGGACCGAGACCGATGGTTGATATGACTAGAATCAAGGTTCGACCAGATGTGACGTATGAGGAACACCCTATTGAGATAGTGGATCGCAAGGTACAGACTCTTAGAAGAAGAAAAATACCACTTGTACTCGTTCGATGGCAGTATCATAAAAACGAGGGCCTCATTTGGGAGAGAGAGTCTACCTTGCGAGAGCGATACCCCTACTTGTTCCAAGGTAAAGATTTCATTAAATTTGAATTTCGGGATGAAATTCCTTTTAGTTGGGAAGATTGTAACGCCACGCTCTAATTAATCCCAATTAACTGACAAATTACAGATTAAGATCCTAAGCTCAGACCCACATGGACGTCAGAGAAAAGTTCAGGGCACGCCTAACAAGGTAAAATTTGTTATTTTTTTGTGCGAGTGTCTATTTATGTTACTATTATTAAATAATTCACGTCGCATTATTTGATATTTTATTGGTCGCGTTGTGCGCGTGTAGTGACGAGAGTGTATGACGTCGCGGTGAGCTCGTAACGCCAGTGTATGGGATAGTCTGGGATTTAGTTGTCACATCACACATCCCATCACATCACACATCACACATCACACATCACACCACCATACCTAAACCCATCCCTCATCATTTCTCTTTTTTTCCTCCAAATCATTTAAAACGGATAGAGAGAGAGAGAGTGAGGACACCTAGTGAGAGAGAGAGGAAAGAGAAAAAAAAAAAAAAAGATAGAGGCGGCCAGGAGAGAGAGACGACAAGGAGAGAGGGAGAGAGAGGCGGTAAAGAGAGAGGGGGAGGTGAAGGGAGCTCTGGCGAGGACCGAGACAGGAGGTCGCAGACGGCGGCTCGCAGCGACGTGAAGGCGGGAGATCGGGAACGAACGATCAGGCAAGCGGCGGGGATCGGGAACCAGCGGCGGCGGCGGGCGTGAGGCGGCTCGAACTCCGGCGCGGATCGTTGGACGGCGAGTCGGCTCCAGCAGCGCGCGCGATAAGCGAGAGACGGCGAGGCGCAAGCGGTGCGCAACGCACGGCAGCAGCGGCGGCAGCGCACTGATGGCGGCGGGCGAGGCGGCAGCATCGACGGAAGCGGCAGCGGCGGTGAATGACGTGGAGCAACGGCGCGGTGGCGCGTTGCCGGACCGATCAATCCCCGACAAGACTATAGTCGGGTATCGAGCGCGTATCTCGAGGCGTGTGCGAGACGTTGTAAGGGCGATTTGCAATTTGTTTGAGGTAAGTAAACCCACGAGAAAATTAGTTAAAATTCATTTATGGTACTTACTTTATTTCACATTTCAATTATTCCATTGTGTTATTTATTGTTGTTCATTTACTGTTCATCCACTCCCATGTGTATATGTGTGTTTGTCGACGGGGTCGGGCATGGCACGGACTCACACCGTTGTTCGAGTAATTGGCCATGTTAGGGCTATGCGGTGATTATTTTCCGCGAGACCCGTAGGTTGAGAAATGTTTGACGAAGCCCTAAGTCTTCGTCATGGGTTCCTCTCGAGAGATGTTTGGATGGGGTTCTCCCATTCATAGGTTCCTCTCATTCGACCGTGAGATGTTTGGCGAGGTGGTCGTCATGGGTTCCTCTCGGTTTAGCTAAGACGATTCCTGGATGTCGACTAGGGTTCTCTGTCACGCTACACTCGTGTCAAATTTCAACTTCTCAACGACTTATTTTCATGCGATTACTTATTTCTCGTTCCTTATTTAAATTGCATGAATTGTAGTCGTTTTATTGGATTTCGTGAATATTAGCTAACGTTCTCTGGGATTTACTCACCTGGGATTTGTCATTGTTTTTTGTGACAAATCGCAGATCCTACGACGAGCCGGGGCAAGGGGTCTTAGGCGACTACCTCAGAGTTAGGAGAGCCCCATCAGCTTTTTGCGTAGGTGTCTGTATGCATTTATTTACTGCTTTTATGAAATTGTTGGGAGGACATGTATACCTGATACATGTATATGCTCATCTTTTGTACTTTTGTTTTGATATACATGGTATCTAATGCCGGGTTTCCACACTATATGGTTATTTATAAAATGCAGACTTTTCATTTCTACGATATTTGCATGCTTCAAAGACTTCCGCTTTGATATTTAACTTATATTAATTTAATAAATCGCGAAATACTTAACTTAGTCAATTTAATTTAAATATTCATAAAAACATCCATATATACTAAGTTAAGGCGAATAAGATACGTACAAAGGTTTAGGTCGCGGGCAGTTAAAAATAAGTGTGCGGTGACGTGGCATGCTTGGTGACGCGTCTGGTGAAGTGGCGCTACCCAGTTTGCCTCGGAGTTTGGGGCCGTCACAATATCAGAGTTTATTCAATGAAACAAAGCCCTTAAACCTAGGCTCTGATACCAAGATATAGCATCCCTAACCTGATTAAGGCCATACAAGCCTAAAACCCTAATTAAGCCCAGATTACCTAATTAGACTCGACAAGAGCCAACAACCTTTCCTCCTTCACTTGATAAACACCACTGTATATCGAATATCGGAATAAAATAAATAATAAATGCAGCGGGAATTTAAAACTTTTTCGATAATCAAAATATGATACACAATATCAAATTTAACCGAAATAAACCTCAGTTAAACAAATCTCCCATCCCTTGTGATATTACAAAACTATAATTCAATACAAATATATAAGGCAAGGGAAAACTCATTACATTGAAGAGAAGATCAAGACTCTTATATTTTTTCCATCCCGTAGGCGTAGTGCTAGTCGGTTATCCTGTAATGTTAATTGGGGTGAATGCTCCAACTTGCTCAGTAAGTAGGGATTCACAAACCCATCAACATTCCATGTAATAATCAAGAACATTATGCAATAATAATATGCACCAATGTTAACTAATAAGAGTATGCAAATCATATAATTCAATACATAATGAATGCAAAGCAAACTGTTAATGATTATTAAATTGTGATCCCTATTTTATTTATAAAACTAGGGGTCGATTACCTACCGACCCCATTAATGCGATTGCTAAACCAATACATTACGCATATGTGATGTTTAGCCAATCCATTAATGCCCAACGATTTTATCCTAAACCCTTTAGTAAATATGTAATCTACACAACCTATCAAACTGAGTAGGAGTTACGTATAGACAGAGAGATCAGCCTCACGTCCAATACAACTTGGTCTCGGTCCTCAGGATTTACTCTCATATATCCCATTAGACACCGTTTTCCATTTAATTTAAAAATCATCACAATGTACATAGCCCCCCATTCAATCCATAAACTACATGAACTACATATACTAAGATGGTCAGGCAATATTGATAAGTAAGTAAATCTACACTTACCTTTGGTTAAGTCTTTGTTACCTAATTCCCTAACTTTTAAGTTATCTCATGTTTTCCTAGTGTTCTTCAACATATCATCAATCATTGTAATTAATATAGGTATATTACCTTATTTTTAGAACCCATAAATCAGTCTCTAAAACCTTAGGAAACTCTATGTCAAACATAGCATAGTCATTATTTTCAGGGTGGGAGTGCGCTACCTCAGTGGGTGGGGCGCGCTCCACCAACTGGGTTTATCCCAATTGATGATGGGAGTGCGCTCCTCTGCTAGGTGTAGCGCACTCCACCCTATGTTGTCTCGATAGAACACAGGGTATGAGCCACTATTTCACTACCAAATCTCCAAAACATCCTCAAATAAACTCTCAACTCATCCGGGAGGACCTCTAGTGAGGTAAAAAACTATTTCCAATCATAATACTGCAATTCACAAAGATTTCATCAGCACCGTCAAATTAGAT
Organism: Stephania cephalantha; assembly: GCA_039657325.1. Lineage (NCBI taxonomy): Eukaryota > Viridiplantae > Streptophyta > Magnoliopsida > Ranunculales > Menispermaceae > Stephania > Stephania cephalantha. The sequence goes on from CM077577.1 coordinate 19,586,042, forward strand.
TTCAACTACCACAAAAATAATTCACACTAAAGTAATGATCTCTGGTTTTTATCCATTTAAGCTCATCAATTCATGTTGATTCGGCTACATGAATCATCCCCCTCGATCAGAATCAAACCAAACCCTCTTTGCACTATTTTCTCGAATGATCTGATGAGATAACAATGAATCTTGATTTATATATATGGATCTCCTCGAGCTACGTATCGTGCTATCTCAAGACTGATCTAGTGGTTGATGTGTTAAAGTGACACATCCTAAAATGACATGAATTTTAACACCATCAAGCACTTACACTCATATTGAGATTGATCAAACGATCAATATATTTTAAACCAAACTTTATAGTTTTAATATATATATATATATATCAAATATATATAAATATATATATCTCATGTATTTTCTCGCCAATAAATTCACCATACATGCTTACGAGTGTTTTCGGGCATGCACATTCACTTCACGACCCCCTCATCGCACTTAGTGTACCGACAACTTATTTTTTATTTACTAATTTCTCATTTATAGGCTTGTATTAATCTCATATTAACCCCACAACCTATAAATTTCATATAGTATTCAAATTAAACACAAACCATCATGCAATCGCACGCACATGCTAATCGAGGTACACTAGACATAACCACGAGCCTAACTCAGGTTACTTAGGATTTGGATTAGTATTAATCACCAGCTTAAGGTAACTAGTCATTAAACTTTGATACCATTTCACTTTAAATTTGGATGTTTTGTTAAATATTTAGTTGTTTAAATTTGATGTTAGTTTTTGTTATTATATCTTATGTTATTATATATTTATGTGTTTTAGTGTTTTCATGATTTAAGGCTTATTCTTATACCTTGAGGACAAGATTTGGTTTAAGTTTAGGGGCATCGACACTACATTACACTATGGGAAGTGGTAAGAAAGGTTGAAATTAGGATAAACATTATAGGTATGATCAATTAAATTTTATTTTTGAAGTAGTTAAAGAGGAAAGTGTGGTAATGTATTATTTGTTTCATTTACTTACTATTTAAATGTTTAGTTAATATAGATTAGGTTATATATAGTAATATGTAATGAATAAGTAATTCATTTGCATGTTCATACCTTTAATTGAGGATGAGTAAAAATACAAGTGTCTTGTTAATATAAAATTCAAGAGAGTGTTTTTAAATCTTTGAAAAAAAATATGAAATATGTCTACAACTGTATGATTTCATTATTAGAAACCTAGAGTTAGGGAAGACCATGAACTGAAAACAAAAGCAAGGAGAATACTAGAACATTTTTTGTTGAAAAAGCTAAGTAATTCTATAATAAGTGTGAATCTTGAATAAAAAGCAAATGAAGACTTAGTGCAAATAAGGGAAGAAATATGCATTTTAAATGAAAAGTTGGAGTTAACTTGCTTGATAAAATGAAAGTGAGAAGTGCAAACAAGAGTTTTAGAATAAAAATAATAGATAGTCCCATAATTTCTATTGGAAATGGAACATAGAACTATTGGGTTTTGGGGTTCATACGCAAGCGAAAAATTTAAAAAAAAAATTTGAAAAACCTAAACAGGATCGAAAATAATTTCTATTAAACAAGAACTACAAAAGTAAACCATACCTTAATCCGTGAATTCCTTCTATGATTGTTCAATTTCCAAGACGTTCAAGCATTGCCCTCTATCAAAAACTCACATACGAATGTTGACCACAATTTGGAGTGTTAGCCCCAAGAGAGATAGAAAATGGTTTTCTTTCTCTCCCAAAACCTAGATAACTCAGAAATAGCAAAAATGTAATTTTATTTCGTTTTAAGGTTTCAACCTCTATTTATATGTGTAGATAAGCTCATTTAAAAAACATATTTGTAATACAACTATTATACTTAGGCAATTCAAGCAAATTACACAAACACCCATATTATTAAGTTATCATATAACCAATCGTAACGGCTTTTATATCATGAATTTTAGCATATAAAATTCATAACTCGAAAACAATTGAAATTGCACGAAACCATTCTTTTCATGTAGCCCAATAAGTTCATGCGACATTGGTAATGAACTAAAACCATTTGGTACACAAGTCATTAGCTGTCTCTAGCAAAGCATTATAAATACCCAAGTAGCATGAATATCGAAATCGATACAACCTAATGAATAAAATTTATAATATGTTTTAGTCGTGCGATATCCTTTGACTAAATATAAAGCATGGAAAGTCACCCTTAATGTTTAATCATAACAATCTCGATCTTTAGGTAGACTAAAAAAATCCAAGTGACAATGATCAGATCAATTCACTTAGACTTGGCCATTATCAGTCTATCATATCGAGGGATCCATTGATATCTCTTTCTATACGAGAGGGAAAAATCGTATCTCGATTACACACCTTCACACGTTATTCACATAGTAACCAGTCGCAATCTTTATAGTCATCCGGTTAAAGACAATGTTGATTGTGTCAAATAACTATAATTGTACTGTTTAAGTCTCTGGTAATCTCAAGTTGAAGGACTAAATGACATAGCTATCCTGAGTAACACCTATGACTTAATCCATGTAGTGTTCTCAAAGTGGGTCGGCCCAATACCTTGTTCCCTAACAAATACTCATGATCTCGATTCATATCCTGATACGAATGATCATTATATGACCATTAATCTAGATTCACAGTGGTCTTAGTTCATTATAATTCCAAGTATAATGATTAACTAGGGACATTTTAGGATTTTTCAATAAATACCCATGGATATTATTATAACTTAAACATGCAATCACTTATAATAAAATAGCAAATGAAAAACCTTATTTTATTAACTAAAATTATAAGATAAAAGTGTTTGTAGATTGACCTAGGGCACACGCCCCAACAAGAACTTGTAAAAGTGAGAAAGAAAAAGGAGTCAACAGGAAAAGGAGCAGGGACTGTGAGAAATAAAAAACAAAAAGGAGAAACATAAAGAAAAAAAGGTAGAAGTTTAAATAAAACTTTTTGAATAAAAGATTTAGCTTGAGTGCAGTAACTATATTGATGTAAGTTTTCTTTCCAACTATGTTATGTCCAATAAACTCTTGCTAAAGTCTACCAAAATTAGTTTGATCTATGCTTATTTGTGAATTCTTGAGCTTAATGAGGAATTATGTGATTGTACACTTTCTACTTGAGTGTCAAGGTAAAACAAACTTGTGAGTAGTGATGATTTTAGTTGTGATCTACTTTGGTGTTTTGAAGGTGAGTTATATGTGTTGTTAAAGCTACATATCTTGAAAATATAAGTTTTTGAAAAGAAAAAAAAACTCTTGAGTGGATAACTCATTTGAAACTTAGTAAATTAAAGGATAATCCATGAACAATGTAAAATGAATTGAACTAGAGTTATAGGAGTAGTTATGAGACTTAGTAAAATACATTTTTGCTCGAGATGTGCAAAATCTTAATTTTGGGGGTATTTGATAAGTAATTATTTAAACTTATATATAAGGTTAGTTTAGTAGTATATTGAGTATAAATATTCCTAAATGAGCTCAAATTGATGGTGTCAATGCATTTTCAGGTTCCATTCACCACGCACTAGCCCCATTCACTTGCTTAAGAAGAAGATTTATAATGTTGCAAGAAACTAAGAATATTCCCTGCACCTCGCTCCATTTGTCAAGCCTTCTCTTCTTTCTATCACATTGAATAAGACCAGGGCGCGTTAGTGCACTATGGTGCAAGAAAACTATAGCGCTAACGCGCAATGAGCTTCAAAACTCCTTACGTTCCCCCATGGAACGACATGAGTTCCTTCTCCTACGTTCTTTCTTGTCTCGGTTCAGGGGAATTTCTCTAGTAGCAGCTTCTTTTCTTCCCCAGTATCATAAGGTAAGGCTTTATGCAGGACTGGGCGTAGTAAAGAACAACTATTTTTTCCCCTCTAAATTCTTCCCTTACATAAAAAGGGAGTAACAAAGCATCTGTGAGGGACGTTGTGCGATCATACAACTATTCTACATGGGCCTTAATCTGCGCATACGAAGAAATAAAAACATGTTAAAAAAAAGACCTCTTGAAATGCTTGTTTGTCTACCGGATGACAAAACAAGGACCTATGGAAGTCAAGGCTCGTCCCCAGTCAATATTAGATCAAACAATAGGGGGTCGTACATAGTACTAATCTCTCTTTTTATTGATTCAATATAAGAGGGGAAAAGATCGTGTTGTTCCCTACCAAGACAATATACCACTCTCAACGATCCTCCGCGGGCTGCACTGCAAAAGAGGGAGGAGCTCGTATGGTGGTATCGTATATAATAGAACGACTACATTTAGGAGTGATGTTTCCCTATTCTTGAAATAGGTAGTGATCTCACTTTCAGTGGAGCAGCTATAGGGTGACCGACCTACTAGACCAGATGCAGCCGATAATGTTATGTCAAAAAGCAAAAAGACCAATGACAATCTTCTCTTAAAGGAGAGGGAGGAGGAGCGGAGCCACTCAACAACTCTAAGGGTACGATCGTAGGGAGCTTGCTTTGAATCAGCAAATCCTTATTTTTAGTTATTTGGTTAAGCGTGAACAACATGGGCATGAAGCTTACACCAGCGAACGGAGCAAGAAAAGCAAAACGAGCCCATCAAAGAAAGCCATTGCGCGCTAACCGTTTTCCGCAGGCTGCTCTGCTAGTTGTAGCGCGCTAGCGCACGAACTCTTCTCATTGAGAGTAGGTTCTTTTCAAGTACAAAAAAAATCAACATTGGATACCTCTTCTTTCTGTTTTCCAACAGCAATTACACATTCCCTCGTCCTCTAATTATAGTTGAAATGTCATGGGTATACAAGGCATAAAGGAAGGAAATGAATGAATTTGAGAAGAAACGTAGCAAAAACACACCACAAGAGGTTTGGCACCATGGCTAAGTAGTGTTGGCGTTGTGGAACATCAAGGCACAGCGTGGGAGAGCAAGCAAGTGGTGAAATGTTGATCAAAAGCTCGATGCAGTGGCGGCACCGTGAAAGTCAAGGGATGGCGCTGGGGAGTCTAAGGGATAGCGCTAGGACCACTGAAGAGAGAAAATACACACAGGGTGCTCGGCGCAGTGGGGGCACCGTAGGAATGAACACTCAGTGTTGGGATTTTAGTGACAGCGGCAAGAAGAGAAGATTTCTAATTATTTGGAAACAAGATTAGGAAGTATAAAAAGATAGGAAAACATGGTAACATGTGACATATAAGAGATTAGCCACCATTAACATAGTTTAACATATGTTTACTTTATTCTTGAGTATTAAGACAATTTATGGAAAAAAGACATTGAAAATTCACATATGGTTATTTGAGTATTTTGTTTATTGATTTAATTAAAGTTATTTCATTATATCTCTGATTGCAATGAATACCACTAAGTGCATGTTTGTTTCAATGAAGTGTGAGTAGTCTATTAATCTTAGGAATCAATAGATCTTATGGTATGAATATTATGCTATAAACATTAGTAGAGAATAAATATAAAAAGTGCAATGGTTAGAATTTGTATTGATTCTGAGCGTAATGCTACGAACATCTTGATCACGTATTTGTTGATATTAGGTTTTAGAAGTCATCATGGTCATTGAAGCTTTTAAGCCGGATATGGACAATACAACAGTAAAATACACAACATCGAGTGATAGTTGTTGATTAGGGAGGCATGGATAGTAAACTTAATTGGTTATAAATCTAAGGATTTGGGACATTAAAGCAATGTAGAGCTTGCATTATTCACACCGATAGGTGGAATTCTAGTTTGCACATTAGAAGTTTTTCCGTCACGACAGTGGGTTAAAGTGGATTTGAAGGAAATCTGTCTATTCTAATTAGACATTGCACACATATAGTAAAGATGATAAAGTGATTTGAAAAGATTAGTATTTCATTACCTAGGTGAAGTTGTGAAGTAAGATAGTCTTGATATGAGAGTTAAAGTTATTTGCATTTATTTTTTAGTATAGATTAGTTTATTCTGATTATAAAAACCAACTAAAAGGATTTTCTTAGCAATAGAGTAATTGTAGCTAAGTACGTAGTGAGTGCTTATATCTTTCCCTAAGGATGATATCCTTAGTCAACGTAAGTTTGTTACACTATTACTATAAGCAAGTTGTTATACTTGTAGCACGCATAACAAGCATACCACACTAATATCAACTATTTCGACAAAACAATGATATTAGAAATCCCAGGGCATCCGATATTTACACATCGAGGTAGTTAATCAAGGGTTGTTACTACGAGAGGTCGATTTGCAACTGTTGAGGAGATGGCAGCATTAGTAGCAATGTACGCAGTAGCAGAGAGTCAGGGACCCAGATTGGAGGATATTCTTATAATGCATGAGTTTCTAGATGTTTTCCCCTAGAATTTACTTGGACTACAACTGCTACAAGAGATAGAATTTATCATCAGGTTAGAACCAGGCTTTAGACTCATTTCTTTATCGACACTCGCATGGCCCCAAGAGAGTTGGAGGAGTTGAAGAGTCAGCTACAAGATTTATGACATAAGGGATCCATCACCCCTTCCATGTCGCCATGGGGAGCACCCATCATTTTTGTGAAGAATAAATGATGGCAGTCAGAAATTGTGTATCGACTACAAGCAGTTGAATAAGATCATAATCAGAAACAAGTATCCACTGCCGTGGATTAGCAATTTATTTGATCACCTAAGAGGAGCAAAGATTTTCTCCAAGATAGACTTGAGATCATGGCATCATCAGCTTAGGATCAGGGATGAGGATAGGTCCGAGACATCATTTGTAACGACCCATTACCTTAAGCAGGTGATTGATATTACTCTGAATTTTAGTTAACCCGAGTTTAGCTCATGGTTAAGCCCGACTTGTCTCAATTATCGTGTGCATAGATTTGCATATCGTTTGGTGTTTGTATGGATTGTAGTGTTTTTATGGAATTAATTATATTAATTGGTGTATAATTGATTAATTGATAAATTATTGGGACGCCCAATATAATGGGTGTGGGTCAAGGGTGAAGCACATGAGTCACGGGATAACGTGCACGCCCGAGTGTACTCGTTGGTGCGCATGGAGAAATTATAAATGAATGGGTATATATATATATATATATGCGTGTATATATATATGTAATTGTACATAAAAATATATATTGAAAATGAATAAATAATTAATAATTGGTGGGCACCTAGTGAAACACAGGGTCGAGGGTGAAACGCATGGGATATACAATAGTGTCCACGCCTTACGATCGTTGTTGACGTGCGTGGTGAATTTATTGGCTCGAAAATACATTGGTGAATATATATTTGTATATATATGGGTTATATATAAATAAATGTAAATAAACCCTATAGTTTAAATTAAATAAAATTATACATTGGATTTGCCTCGAGATACGCATAGCGTGATAGTCGAGGAGATGAATATGTGGAACGTTTGATGTGGGATGAATTTTCTCATGCCTCGAGATGCATACCATCACATTTTTAGGACAATCAAGTTGTACGTGGATTTATTATGGTTAGCCATAAGATCTACCTCGAGATATGTGTACGTATCTCAAGGAGACCAATGCATTTGATCAAAGTAAGTTGGTCAAAAGGTTATATTAATTTGGTAAATAGCCATCAAGACTAGCCTCGAGATTCTTAACCCGTATATCGAGGAAATCAAAAATAAAATAAAAGAAAATAATCTTTAGATTTGCCTCGAGATTTGTGAGTGCAAATCTCAAGGAAATCTAAACTATATATATTTATATATATATCCAATTCGATTTTGAGAGACAAAAAGAGGAATCGAAAATAGAGAGAAGGGAAGCCGAGAGGAGGGAGAGATGGAACCAATAGGTCGACGAAGGTGAGTTGTGTTGTGTTGTGTTGTGTTGTTGTGGTTGTGGTATTGTTGATGGTGTTGATGTTGTTGGTGGTGTTATTGATGGTTGTTGTTTTGTTATTGATAAGTTGGGATGGAGAGTCGGACGAGGAAGATGATGGCAGGGGAGTCATGTCCCTTACAAAAAACTTGGCTAGGGTTGGGTTCCCCAACTCCATTGATAAAATTAAAAAGAAAAAAAAAAAGATTGATATGTTCTGTTGAAGGAGGAAGAAGGGGTATTCCTGAATCGGGCCTGGTTTGGCTTGGTTGAGCCGAAACCCAATTCGCCCGGTTCTGCCTAAACCTTTTCATAAATTAAAAAAAAAAAGAAATAAATTTTGAAAAAATGGAAATATTTTTAGAAAATTAAGGAAAAATCTCGAAAAATACTATTTTGATAAAATAAATAGAAATTGATGCATTTATATGAAACTGAAGAATTCGAGATTTCAGACGGGACTCTATACCGGGATTTTTACCTCTAAAAATGTAAAATGGTCATGGTTGCCTAAAAAGTGGCAAATTGATTCTAGATTCAAATGGGACCAGTTTAATGGTTCTAATTGAATAATATTGGACCCAAATTAATGAAAGCTGGACTATGTTAGGTGCTTGGCCGACGGGGAAAGGTTTATGGATCTTGGCAGTGGTGTATGTCAGTATAAAGTTAGGAAAGTTCGGCACAGGTAACTGGGACTCATACTTTTATTAATTATGCATCGTAAAATAGTTATGTTTAATGCACTTAGTTTATGAACTTGGGAAATAGGGCAATGTACCATGACTTGAATGTATTATTAAACTGTTCTATGAGAAATTATCCGAAAAAGGGTACGACGGGCTGTCGGATTGGAGTGACAATGAAGGTGGTTGGCTAGCTACCGACATCTTCCCTTCAGCAACCTTGAGGTACTTGATTGTTGCGTTCCTATTATTTTTTATTGAAATGTGAACTCAGAAAGAGGTGCATTGGGGGAATCTGACTGAGGTTGACGACTGAGGTATTCAAAGGCCAACCAATACATTTCCCTTAGAATCGTGACGCTAGCCGATTGCTAATTGCCATTTAAGAGTGGGTAGCTATGTTATACCTTGATACACCATAGAATGATAGATATGTGATTCTGTAGGTTGTAATCTCGGGTGAGGGAAGTTTACTACTCTTGTTTTGAATGCAAAACAAATTAAGAAAAAATACAAGTCATGGGTACATTTGCAATTGGCCATTGAACTTGCATTTCTTTATGTATTGTTTATCATTTTCAATGCCTGAATAGATATGTTTTGCTTTTATATTGCTATTCATTGATACATTGATATTTAGATGATAGTTTATATGATTACGAGCATCACTTACTAAGCAAGTTGGAGCACCCATTCCCCAATTAACATTTCAAGTTCTCGATGTGCGCTCCGACTCAGGAACAAAGAAAATTATGAGCCTATTTTTTTCTCTATGGTGAAGTGATTTCGATATTGTTTATATATTGTATTGAATTACTATTTTGTAATAAATAAAGTTGGGATATAGTGTTACGACCAAGGTTTACGCCAGTTTTTGTATATCGTATGTTTTATCAAAAATGTTTTAATTTCGTTGCGTTGTTAATAATTTATTCAATATACGATATACTGTAATTTTGATTATCAGGTATGGAGGATGGATGTACTGTTACTTTAATTGAGTCCGACGATGTAACGAGGCTTAATTAGGGTTTCAGTGCCGGATATCGTCCAAATTTGGATAGGGGATGCTACAGTTGGTATCAGAACCTCGGTTCCAATACAAATCGAATATTGTGATATTAGAATCTAAGTTTTCATAATTTGAGAGTGCTCGAACTAATAATCAATTTATTGATTAACTTATTGATAAACAATTTTTATCAATCTTTTGGGGGTAATGAAAGATCAAAGACCGAGATATGTTATGTGTTGTGATGTATTATATCCATGCGATAGATATACGTGCAATGTCTTTCCTATGATTTATCTTGAATGTCTTATCTCCCATCTTTATCTTGAGATCCAATGAATAGATGGTGAGAGTTCTTGGGAAACCTGGACTTCATGGATATCATAACAAGAAAAGACTATGAAAACGTTATATAATTAGAAACTATTGAGGTTTAGGGTTTGTAGAAACATAAATCTCAATAACATATAGAACAAGGAAAGACATTGAGAATCTGATGATAACAAAAATGAACTCTTCTCCTATTGAATAGTCTTTAATGGTCTTAATTCTCACTGATATTGTTTAAATAATGATAGTCAGTGAAGAATGATCAATTAGACCTGGACTTTGAGACAGATATTAGGAGAATGGATGTTAATAAAGATGTGATTTCTCATGAAACTCAAAGCTGACGATTCACATTGAGTAGAAAATAAAGTAGAATTGAGACTAGCTAAATAAGATTAAAGGTCATTCATTGAGAAATTTTATTAGTGTTGTTTTGGTTTAACCGCACTTACTAATAGGATGATTTTAATGGCGATTACGTTATAAAGTGAAGATTCACAACAAGAGATAAGAGTTGAATGATTATAGAAAATTCACATTGATAGTCGACTTTATCTTATTTGTTGGACTTCTATCACTTTATGGTAATCTCATTTAAAAATTTAAAGTTGAAAAATTTGTAAGAAGGTGTATAGTTTGGGTTAGAACATGGATGTGAGCTAGTGAGATGTTCTAGTCTGATCTTATAGACTGGAATAGTCTACATTATGGAGAATGAGTTGTCAATGAATTGAACGAATACTTTACGATACTAAGAATGAATAGGTAAGCAGTATATCAAAAGGTTCGTACTAACTACTACTCCTAATGGAAAATTGTATGAATTTCTAAATATCTACAAATGGTTAAAACTTGTTATAAAAATTTAGTAGATTCTTAATGAGAACTCAAGCTTAATGAACAAGAATTGTGACTCTAAAAGTTTCAAGAGATTTGTTTATCAAATTATCTTTGAATTTTGTCACAATTTGAAATTAAATTCATCAATTACTTGATTTTGATGTCAAACCATTAATTAATTCCATTTTACTTAGTGTAATATGGAAATTGTAAGAGTTTGAGAACTCAACTCGAGTGATGAGTCAATTTTAAGCAAATCAAGGATGAATATTCATTGCTCAGAATCGACGACTCATTTGAATTTATTACATGAAACCAATTGTTCTCAAAAGCTTATTGAAATCTAGTTATCATTTATTCAAGATCAGAATTAGAACTATAAGAACATGAAGTTAGACAATGGCTTAATTATGATAAAAATCATGGTGGAAACCATGAAAACTCACTAGAGCTCGAGCTATGTTCATAAATGAATAAAGAAATGTAGTTATTGAACTCTATTGGAATAATATTATCATTGAGTTATCAATGATAATATAAAAAGGGTTGAAAACTTAGCAAAGCCACAAGCAATATCGTAAGAGTCATGTGAACTCTAACGATAAATTGGTTTACACTAGAGATTGCTAGTGCAAGTACAAAGCTTCAATTTTAAGTCACTTAAGCGTGTTGAATGTGAATTGCATGTTAATGGACTTGACTAAGATTGAGACAATCAAAGAATTGTCCTATATTCGACGCATAGTGAGAAAAGTAGTATTATCATGAAATAATTGAATGATACAAGCAAGGTATACAAAGATTTATTATATATTTGTGTTGTCAATTAACCTAAAAGTGGAATTGAGATGAGTTATAAATAATGAAAGGATGCCTAGAGAGGAAATTGAAATAATTTTGGACTACAATAATTGCTTGATTATACCTAGAATATGGAAGAATTAGAAATTTTTTCTAATACTTTTATTCAGGTAGTTATATGTTGACACTGCGAGGCAATAAATTATAGTTTATATTATTATATAGTTCAAGGATATTTGAGAAGAACTATTGTGAAATGATTATTTCGATAGTCATACCAAACAATTTAAGGCATCGCTTGTAGAATAAAAGCTTATGATGTATTTCAAACAATGAATAAAATGAATTACAGAGAGAATTCTAGAGCTGAGACTTAGGATTATAAAATATGGGTGTAGATCCCAACTTATTTGTAAATCCATTCAATTGAATATGTTGCGTAAGTTCATTCATTCATCGTAGGGTTTGAAATACAGATATATCCATATGAAAAGGTTTTGGAGAGTCTTTTAGTTATCCTTAAGATTAAAGAATCTTAGAGGAAACACTAGAAGGCAAATAAGAAGTATAAAAACCAAAGAGTTGGTACAATGTGATTGGGAGATCTTCAAGCTATGAGAGTTTAAGAGAATAGTTGTCAAAGTGAAAGGAATTAGAGGTGAAATAAGTAACCTAAGTTCTTGAGTATATTGAACTCACTCTAAGGAATCACCCACACAAAGTGATTGATCTGATCAATACTTTGAATAGAGAAAAGAACTAGAATAGTAATTATAATAGTAACTTCTTAGTACTATCTCTTGAGAGATATGCGTAATATTGATGATAGAATAAAGTCCCGGGCAGGCTCATCCTCAACTATGTTGTTGGAATTAATAATTACGAATCTATTCTTTGAAGCTCATATTGGAGTTGAGCCAAATGTATGATTAATTGGGTAATAAGGTGATTAAGAATTCTAATGGGAATCACTTGTTATGTCAAAATTTGGCAATCAAAGATTAATATCCCAATTAGATTATGTAATGGAATTGTGCAGGACGCATTAGATTCTGAAATGAGAATACCAATTCGGGAAAAAAATTTAGTCGATAATTACTTTGATGATCTCATGAATCTCTTTAAATTGGTTATACAAGCAATACCATATCATATTGAGGTATACGATTAGATTATGGATTGTCTGAGGTGACGATATATGTTGTTAAATTCATAAAGAGATACGAGAGTTATTTAGTAGGTTGAGACTGGATAATTGAAACCTGAAGGGTTAAGTAGATTTTTGTCTATATTTGATGGTAGAAGGATAACATAACTGGTGGTTATATATGTATTTGGCAGCTTGACCAAAATCTACAATTTCTTGTTAGTGATGTTATGTTATTCTTTCAATGGATTGAGCAAGATATATGTATTTGGAGATGTGAGAGATATGGTGTTTCAGCTTTTGATTCCCCAGACAGAGATTCGAGACTTACTTTCAGCGGTGGAAGTAGTTATTGATATAGTTGAAAACCATTCTCAATCTCAGTACAATATATTTTCTTCATGTTGACGAAGAAATCGAGCAGCCAATCCTGGTTCTAAAGAATAAATATTTTGAGCTTGTGTCTCATGATGTTAACCACTGAAAGAAAACAGATTCCTCTTTGTGAGTTTTTGGAAATAAAGGTAATCAAGTGGATTACATCATTGAATGGCAAAGCTGAATATGTTCAATCATATTGTATGTTGATGTACAAAACTAAAATTGGAGGTATTGCTTTTATGAAAAATGAGATAATTAAGAGCTACACAGAGTGGGTATGGCAGACTAGGTGTTATATAACTACAGCTCGATTAAAATAAAAATGTTGAAGAGATAAGCATCATAGATTGTTGGAGAATTCAAAAGATAAAATTCATTATTCTTTTGAAAGTCTCATCTATGAAAAGAGCTTTGTAGATTCGGATTACAGTAAAATAGTTGTACCATGGGAAGGAAAATAATTTAGGAACGGGTGTTATAAATGGAAGAGCAAATTTCATTTCTCTTCGGAACTACATGTAACTTGTACGTTTCCTTTAATTTCGAGGACAAAATTGTCTTAAATTGGGGAGATTGTAATGACCTATTACCTTAAGCAGGTGATTAGTGTTACATTAAATGTTAATTAACCCGAGTTAGGCTCGTGGTTAAGCCCGACTTGTCTCGATTAGCGTATGCGTGGATTTACGTACGGTTTGGTGTTTGCATGGATTGTAGTATTATTTATTGAATTAATTGGATTAATCGGCGTATAATTGATTAATTGAAAAGTTTATTAGGACGCCTAATATATCGGGTGTGGGTCAAAGGTGATGCACACGAGTCGTAGGGTAGTGTGTGCGCCCGAGTGTACTCGTTGGCGCGCATGATGAGATTATAAATGCATGAATATATATATATGTATATGTGTGTTTATATATATATTTATATATTATTATAAAAAAATTTATATAAAATTATATTGAAAACGAATAAATAATTAATAATTGGTGGCCGCCTAGTGACACGCAGGGTCGAGGGTGACACGCGTGGGATGTACAATAATGTGCACGCCCGACGGTCGTCATTCGCGCGACGAATTTATGGGCGCGAAAATACATAGGTGAATATATGTTTTTATATATGGGTTATATATATAAATAAATAAAACTGAATCCTATAGTTTAAATTAAATGAAATTATACATTGGATTTGCCTCGATATATGCGTAGCGTGAGAGTCGAGGAAGTGAATATGTGGAATGTTTGATGTTGGATGAATTTTCCCATGCCCTGATATGCATGCCATCATATCTTTAAGACAATCACGTGGTACATGGATTGATTATGGTTAACCACAAGATCTACCTCGAGATACATGTTATGTGTCTTGAAGATATCAAGATTTTCCTTGAGATACATAATACGTATCTCAAGGAAAGTCAAAATATAAATGAAAGAAAAAGAATCTTTAGATTTGCCTCAAGATTTGTGTGTATGAATCTTGAGGAAGTTTAAACTATATATATCCAAAACTGATCACCACCTCTATGCTTTTTAATTCAATTTCGAGAAACAAAGAGAGAAATCGAAAATAGAGAGATAGAAGAGAAGCCTTAAGGAGGGAAAGATCGAACCAATAGGTCGACGAAGGTGAGTTTTATGTTGTGTTGTTATGGTTTTTGTGTTGTTAATGGCGTTGATGTTGTTGGTGGTGTCGTTGATGGTTGTTGTTGTATTATTTATAAGTTGGGATGGAGAGTCGAACGAGGAAGATGATGGCAAGGGAGTCGTCTCTCCTGTCCAAACTTGGCTAGGGTTGGGTTTGGCCTCAAAAAATGTGAAATGGTCACGTTGGCCTAAAAAGTGGCAAATTGGTTCCAGATTCAAATAGGACCAGTTTAAAGGTTCTAATTAAACAATATAAGACCCAAATTAATGACAATCAGTGCATAATAGGTGCTTGGTCGACAAGGAAAGGTTTATAGATCTCGGGAGTCATGTAAGTTGGTATAAAGTTAGGAAAGTTCAGCACAGGTAAGTAGGACTTGTACTTTTATCAATTATGCATTGTAAAATAGTTATATTTAGTTCACTTAGTTTATGGACTTGGGAAATGGGACAATGTACCATGATTTGAATGTATTATTAAAGCATTTTATTAGAAATTATCCAGAAAGAGGTACGATGGACGAATCGGACAGAGTGATAATGAAGGCAATTGGCTAGTTACCGACACCTTCCCTTTAGCAACCTTGAGGTACTCGATTGTTGCTTTCCTGATGTTTAATATCGAAAGGTGAACTCAGAGAGGGGTGCAACGGGGGAATCCGACTGAGGTTGACTACCGAGGTATTGAGAGGCCAACCTATACCCTTCCTTCAGACTCGTGATGCTTACCGATGGCTACTTTCCATTTAAGAGTGGGTAGCTTCGTTATACCTTGATACACCATAGAATCATAAACATGTGATTCTATGGGTTGTAATCCTGGGTGATAGAAGTCTACAACACTTGTTTTGAATGCAAAAGAAATTAAAAAAATACAAGTCATTGGTAAATTTGCAATTGACCATTGAACTTGTATTTTGTTATGCATTATTTATATCATTTTTAATGCCTGAATAGATATGTTTTGGTTTCATATTGCTATTCATTGATACATTGATATTAAAATGATAGTTGACATGATTACGAGCATCACTTACTGAGCAAGTTGGATGGCTCATTCCCCAATAAACATTTCAAGTTGTCGGCGTGTGCTTCGACTCAGGAACATAGAAGTTTAGGAGTCTATAATATTCTCTATGGTGAAGTGATTTCCCTACTATTTATATATTGTATTGAATTACTATTTTGTAGTAAATAGAGTGGGGATATGGTGTTACGACCGAGTTTTATGCCGGTATTTGTATATCATATGTCTTATCGAAAAAGTTTTTAATTATGTTGCATTTTTAATAATTTATTCAATATACGATATACTGTAATTGTGATTATCTGTTATGGAGGATGGTTGTATTGTTATTTTAATTGAGTCTGATTGGTGTACCATGGCTTAATTAGGGTTCAGGTTGGGTATCGCCCTAATGAGTATAGGGGATGCTACAATTGGTATCAGAGCCTCGGTTCTGATACAAATTTATTATTGTGATATTATAATCTAAATTTTCATAACTTGAAAGTACTTGAACTAATAATCAAGTTATTAATTAACTTCGTGCCTAATAAACATTTTTTATCGATCTTTTGGGGGTAATGAAAGATAAAAGACTGAGATATGTTATGTGTTGTGATGTATTATATCTATGCGATAGATATACGTGCAATGTCTTTCCTATGATTTATTTTGAATGCCATATCTCCCATATTTATCTTAGGATCCAATGAATAGATGGTGAGAGTTCTTGGGAAACCTGGACTTCATGGATAAAATAACAAGAAAAAATTGTGAAAACGTTAAATAATGGGAAAGTATTGAGGTTTAGGGTTTGTAGAAACCTAAATCACAATAACCTATGGAACTGGGAAAGATATTGAGAATCTTATGATGTCTAAAAATGAACTCTTCTCCTATTGGATAGTCTCTAATGGTCTTTATTCTCACTGATATTGTTTGAATAATGATAGTCAATAAAGAAGGATTTATTGGACCTGGATTTTGAGACAGATATTAGGAGAATGGATGTTAATAAAGAAGTGATTTATAGTGAAACTCAAAGGTGAATATTCACGTTGTGTAGAAAACAAACTAGAATTGAGACTAGCTAAAAAAGATCAAAGGTCATTCAATAAGGAACGTTTATTAGTGTTGTTGTAGTTTAACTGCACTCACTGAAAGGATGATCTTAATGGTGTAATTACATTATAAGTCAAGATTCACAACAAGAGATAAGAGTTGAAGGATTATGGAAAATTCGCATTGATAGTCAACTCTATCTTATTTGTTGGACTTCTATCACTTTATGGTAATTTCATATAAGAATTTGAAGTTGAAAAGTTTGTAAGAATGTGTATAATTTGGGTTAGAACATGGTTCTGAGCTAGTGAGATGTTCTAGTCTAATCTTATAGACTGGAATAGTCTATATTGGGGAGAATGAGTTGTCAATGAATGTAAGGAATATTTTATGATACTAATAGTGAATATGTAAGCAGTATATCAAAAGGCTGGTACTAATTGCTACTTTTAATTGAAAATTGGAAAAAAATTTAAATATTTATGAATGATGATTCGTAGAAATAAGTTATCACTCAAGATTCAAATGGTTTGAACTTGTTATAGAAATTTATTAGATTCTTAATGAGAATGCAAGCTTGATGAACGAAAATTGTGACTCTAAAAGTTTCAAGAGATTTGTTTATTAGAGTATTTTGGAATTTTATTACAATTTGATATTAAATTCATCAATTACTTGATTCTGATGTCAAACCATTGATTAATTCCATTTTACTACTTAGTGTAATATGGAAATTGTATAAGTTTTAGAACTCAACTCGAGAAATGAGTCAAATTTAGGCAAATCAAGGATGAATAGTCATTGCCCATAATAGAAAACTCATTTGGATTTATTACATAAAATTAGTTGTTCTTAAGAGCTGATTGTGATATGGTTATCATTGATTCAAGATCAGAATTAGAATTATAAGAATATGAAGTCAGGAAATGGCTTGATTATGATAGAAATCATGGTGAAAACTATGAAAACTCACTAGAGCTCGTGGTATGTTAATAAATGAATAAATAAATGGAGTTATTGAACTCTATTAGAATAAGATTATCATTGAGTTATCAATGATAATATAAAAAAGGGTTGAAGACTTAGCAAAGGCACAAGCAATATCACAAAGTCATGTGAACTCTAACGATAAATTGGATGTGACTAAGATTAAGACAATCAAAGAATTGGCCTATATTAGACACATAGTAAGAAAAGTAGTGTTATCGTGAAATAATTAAATGATACAAGCAAGGATACAAAGATTTGTGATATCGTTATATTGTATTTTCAATTAACCAAAAAGTGGAATTGAGATGATTTATAAATAATGCAAGGATGCCTTGAGAGAAAATTGAAACATGGTTGGACTACAATAATTTGCTTGATTATACCTAGATTATGGAAGAATTAGAGATTTATTCTAATACCTTTATTTAGGTAGTTGTGTGTTGACATAGCGAGGTAAGAAATTGTAGTTTATATTATTAAATAGTTCAAGGAAGTTTGAGAAGAATTATTGTGAAATAATTATTTCGGTAGTCATACCAAACAATTTAAGGCATCAATTGTAGAATAAAAAACTTATGATGTATTTTCACACAATGAATGGAATGAATTACAGAGATAAATCTTAGAGCTGATACCTAGGATTATGAAATGTGGGTGTAGATCCCAACTTATTTGAAATTCCATTTAATTGAATATGTTGAGCAAGTTCATTCATCTATTATAGGGTTTGAAATACATATATATATATATATATATATATATATACATATACATGTGAAAGGGTTTTAGAAAGTCTTTTAGTTATCCTTAAGATTAAAGAATCTTAGAGGAAACACTAGAAGACAAATGAGAAGTATGAAAATCAAAGAGTTTGTGCAATTTGATTGGGAAATCTTCAAGCTATGAGAGTTTGAAGAGTATAATTGCCAAAGTAAAATGAATTAGAGGTGAAATAAGTAACCTAAGTTCTTGAATATAGTGAAATCACTCTGAGAAATCACCCATACAAAGTGATTGATTTGATCAATACTTTGAATTGAGAAAAGAACTGGAATTGTAATTATAATAGGAACTTCTCAGTACTATCTCTTAAGAGAGATGTGTAATATTGATGGTAGAATAAAATCATGCGCAAGCTCATTATCAACTGAGTTGTTGGAATTAATAGTTACAAATTTGTTCTTTAAAGCTCGGATTGGAGCTGAGCCAAGTGTATAATTAACTGGGTGATAAGGTGATTAAGAAGTCTAATGGGAATAACTTGATAGGTCAGAATTTGGCTATCAAGGATTAATATCCCTTTTAGACTGTCTAATGGAATTATGCTGGAAGCATTAGATTTTGAAATGAAAATACCACTTCAGGAAAGAGTTTTAGGCAAGAATTACTTCGATGATCTCATGGATCTCTTTATATTGGTTATACATGCAATGACATATCATATTGAGGTATACGAGAAGATTATGGATTATCTGAGGTGATGATATAAGTTGTTATATTTAGAAAGAGATATGAGAGTTATTCAGTAGGTTAAGACTGGATAATAGAAACCTGCAGTGTTAAGTAAATTCTTGTATGTATTTAATGGTAGAAGGATCACGTAACTAGTGGTTATGTAACGAAATTAACTAGAGTTTGGCGTTAGCACAATGATGTATGAGTTGTTGACAGCTTGACCGAAGTCTACAATTTTTTATCGGTGAGGTTATGTTATTCTTTTGACGGATTGAGCAAGATATGTGTATTTGGAGATGTGAGAGATATGGTGTTTCAGTTTTTAATTCCTTGGATGAAGATCTAAGAGTTTCTTCTAATGGTGGAAGAAGTTATTGATATAGTTGAAAATCATTCTCAATCTCAGTATAGTATATTTTATTTGTGTTGACGAAGAAACCGAACGACTAATCCAGGTTCTAAGGAATACATATTTTGAGCTTGTGCCTCATGATGTTAACCACTGAAAGAAAATAGATTCCACTGTATGAGTTTTTGGTAATAAAAGTAATCAGGCGGATTACATCATTAAATGGTAAAGTTGAATAAACTTAATCTTATTATACGTTGATGTACAGGACTAAGATTGAAGGTATAGCTTTTGTGAAAAATGAGATAATTAAGAGCTACACAGAAAGGGTATAGCAGACTAGGTGATGTATAAACAACTTGGTTAAAATAAAAATGTTGAGGAGATAAGAATTCAAAATACAATATTCAATATGCTTTTAAAAGTCTCATCTATGAAAAGGGCTTTCAAGATTTGAATTACAATAAAATAGTTGTGCCATGAAAATTAAAATAATTTGGGAACGGGAGTTATAAATTGAAGATCAAACTCCATTTCTCTTCGGAACTACTGGTAACTTATACCTTTCCTTTGAAACTGTCATAAATTGGAGAAACTGTAATGACCATTACTTTAAGCAGGTGATTAATGTTACTCTAAATTTTAATTAACCCTAGTAAGGCTCGTGGTTAAGCCCAGCTTATCTTGATTATTGTATGTTTCTGTGTGGATTTGCATGTTTTTTTTTTATGTTTGTATGGATTCTAGTATTATTTATGAAATTAATTAGACTAATTAGCGTATAATTGATTAATTAAGAAATTATTGGGATGCCTAATATATCGGGTGTGTGTCAAGGGTTACACACACGAGTCATGGGGTAGCGTGCGCACTCGAGTGTACTCATTGGCGCATACGAAGAAATTATAAACTCATGAATATATATATATACACACGTATATATAATTGTAAATATAAATATATATTGAAAATGAGAAAATAATTAATAATTGGTGGGCGCCTAATGACATGCAGGGTCGAGGGTGACACGCGTAGAATGTACAATATTGTGCAAGCCCGCAATCGTCGTTGGCGCGCCCGACGAATTTATGGGAGCGAAAATACATAGGTGAATATGTATTTGTATATATATGGGTTATATATATAAATGAATCCTATAGTTTAAATTAAATAAAATTATACATTGGATTTGCTTTGAGATACGCATAACGTGAGAGTCGAGGAGGTGAATATGTGAAACCTTTGATGTAGGGTGAATTTTCGCAAGCCTCGAGATGCGTGTCATCACATATTTAGGACAATCAAGTGGTACACGGATTGATTACGATTAGCCATAAAGTCTACCTCGAGATACGAGTTGCATATCTCTAGAAGATCAATGTATTTGATCAAATTAAGTCGATCAAGAGGTTATATTGATTTGGTAAAAAACCATCAAGATTGGCCTTGAGATACGTAACACGTATCTCGAGGAAATTAAAAATATAAAAGAAAAGAAAAAAATCTTTAGATTTGCCTCAAGATTCATGCGTACAAATCTCGAGGAAATCCAAACTATATTTTTCTAAAATTGATCACTGCCTCTCTGTATGTCAAATCCCGAAATTTTTAAATTGGTAATTATGTCTAATTAACGATTAACATAGATAAATTATGGTTTAGCTGCGAGTCGGGAGTTAAAGACCGATAAATTTAGATATTTAATTAATTTTATTTTTATGTGATGTGTGCCTAGTGTTGTGTACTATGGAAATTGCAAAACTCAAGTTAACCGAGTAAATTCGATATTTGCGGGGTTTTATCTTGAGATACATGTCAAGAAAGGTTCCGAGATAGTCAAAATATTTGATGTGAACATTCGTTTCGAATATCACAAAAAATAATTGAATTTAATTTTAACAAGTCAAATTTGTACAATAAACGAGTTTAACGAGTCGACGTGGGTCCCACACTTTGATTTGCATGCATGGCAAGTTTTTCGGGAGTTTTGGAACGCTTTGATAAATTCTCCAATTTTTTATCGAAATGGGGTATTTTTCGAGGTATTTGGACTCAAAATCGAAGAGATAAATATAAAAAAATTTAAAAAGTCAAATTACCAATAAGGGTACTGTTTTATATCCATTGTTAAGGATTAAATGAAAAGGGCATATTGGTCATTTGGCTTGTTTTTCTTTATTTGGATCGAAATGAATAAGGGAGTCGTCGTTGTCATCTTCTTCGTTTCATGAATTCACTTCGTCCGTTCTCTCTCTCTCTCTCTCTCTAGGGTTTGTTGCTTAGATTTATTTGGAAACATTTCGTTTGTTGCTTAGGTTTTATGTTTTCATATTGGAGTAGGTTTCTTTCGGATTTTTCCTTCCCCATAAAAAAATTGTTGTCTTCGATTCACTCGCCCTTTCCCTCTATTCAATTTGCAATTGCTCTCTTTTCTCAACCCTTAAGTAGTGCTATTCTTAACCCTTAACCTTTCGTAATGCGCACGTGTTACGATACCCGAAAATGCCCAAAATTGTGAAAATTGTCTTAAAGGCTAGTCTATATTAATTTTCGATTTTGAATCACAATTTGGAGTCAAAATTGGGATTCAGACACTTAAGAAGTTGATTTGGAGAGATTCTGGGTTTTTTAGGTCGATATGAGATCGATAAATATATAATAAATTGAAAAAATGATGTTTAAGCCTAGGCAATGTAATTTTTGATGTCGAACAATAATTATGAGTCAAAAATGAAATTCGGGCATTGAAGAATATATTTTGGAAGTAATTTAAGGGTTTTAGGATGCGATGGGGTCAATATAAGTGCAACTAATTGGAAAAAATTATATAACTATTATGGAAACTTACCATACTTACAAATTAATTGTAGGACCGTAATTGGGATTCTTTGTAGACTAGCTTACCAACTCGGAGCTCAAGGGAAGTTGCGGTATTGCGTTTGTAAGGTTAAGTAAATCCCATAGTGACCTTTACATCGTATGAGTATTTCTCGATTATAATTGAATGCACGATTTATCGCCGCATATTTCTTGGTCATGTATTCACAGACACGAGAGGAAGGAGGCCTTTGGAGGTCCCATTGTGTTCATTGGCTATATGTGTGGCAGGAAGAACATCATGGTGCTCTGCGACTGGAGTCAGTGATCGTTGTTGACACTTGTTTAGGATGGGTTTTTTTGAGATTATTTATGGAGCTAAAGTAATGTTAGTTTAAGATTTTTTATCTTTTAAATTAGGTTAGAATGAATATATATTCAATTAATGCAATATATATTGTTATGGGTGGATTGTGAGTCCTTTGGCATTTCCACCAAAGTTGAGCAAGATTTGTTGAAGATTTTTGAATGCCTAAATTTCTGATGTAGGCTTTGAAATATAGGAGGTGCCATCGAAAATTTTTACAAAATTTTGAGGATAAAGTAGTTAATCTAAGGGTGGGGTTACAGGGAAAGTGGGGGGGATGAAGTGTGCTAGAAGATGTCCAACTATTAATCACTTATTCTTTGATGATGATAGTCTGATATTTAATAGAGCAAGGACAGAAGTGGGTAGGGAGATAAAGAATATTTTAGACATCTATGAAAAAGCATCGGGTCAGAAAGTAAATTTTGAAAAATCTGCAATTACCTATAGTAAAAATGTAAGGGCAGTTGCACGACTACAGATAGAGAGGGATCTAGGACTTAGAGGAGCTATTTCTCATGAGAAATATTTGGGTATCTCGATTGTTGTGGGGAAGAATAAGAGGAACACCTTTGTAGAAATAAGGGACAAGTTGTGGAAGAAGGTACAAGGGTGGAAAAGAGGTTTTTTCTCCACTGGTGGTCGAGAGGTACTTATTAAAGCTGTACTTCAGTCTATTCCAACCTACATTATGAGTATCTTCAGGCTTCCAGCACAGTTACAAACATAAATTAATTCTAGTTTGAGTAGATTTTGGTGGGGGGAAAATAATGATAAGAGAAAATCTTCCTAGATTAGTTGGAGAAAAGGTGTAAGCTAAAGGAGGTGGGAAGTATGGGATTTCGCGATACTGAGATTTTTAACCAGGCTTTGATTGCGAAACAAGCTTGGAGATTGCTTACTAATCCTGAAAGTTTAGCAAGTAAAGTGTTGAAAGGGAAGTATTTCTCAAATACGTGTTTTCTATCCTCTGAGGTAAAAACAGAAAGTTCTTATCTCTTGAAGAGCTTACTTTGGGGTCGTGATTTGCTTATCAAAGGTTTGGGGTGAAGAATAGGAAAGGGAGATCAGGTTCAGGTGTTCAATGATAAATGGGTACTACTGCCAATTGACTACAGGGTACTTGCTGCACCAAGTTCATCATCTTCATAAATGCAAGTCCAGGAACTTATCTCTGAGGATAGGAGAAGGGATGTAGAAAAGCTGAACAGTTGTCTACAGAAAGAAGATGTTCAGGCCATCACTTCCATTCCACTTAGTTATGCCCCTATGGCTGATAAATTGATTTGGCTACCTGAGAAATAGGAGTATAATCTGTAAGAAGTGGATATAGGGTGATGGAGCGAGAGATGAATGCAAAGGAAGAATCGAGTACCTCACGAGCAAAGCCTTGGTGGAATATGCTCTGGAATTTCTTGATCCCTGCCAAAGTTAAAATCTTCATTTGACGTGCTTTCCATAATGCTCTTCCTACACAAGTCACTCTATTATCTCGAGGTATTCCGGGACAGCCTTGGTGTCCAATCTGCAATGGCAAACCAGAGATGATCACTCACATTTTTTTCGAATGTCCAGCTGTACAGAAGTTGTGGAAATGTTTTGATACCTGGGAGGAGATCAAGGAGTGTACGAAGGCTCCATTAGCCGATTGTTCACTCAGTTTATATCATTCTCCTCAGCGTTAGCTTCTGGATGTATTCTGTTATGGTCTCTGGTCAATTTGGAGAAGAAGAAATGAGATTTTGTTTGGATCTAACGTTCACATGGTTGAACTAGAATGGGAAAAGATAACTACCTAGTTATATGAGTTCCAATCCCATAGATCTGCAGATCCACATATATGGTATACTAGAGAAGCGAGCATGCAGTCAAGGCCAATCCAGTCTTGGCTTCCACCATCAAGGGGAATGATGAAACTCAATGTTGATGCATCGATTGATTCACACAAAGACTTTGTAGGCGTTGGGGGTGTTTTTCGAGATCATGAAGGGGTTGTTCATAGGGCCTTTGCTACAAAACTTGAAGGCTTCTTTTCTACAGAAATTACAGAGCTTTTGGCGATCAGGGAAGGATTTAGATTTGCAGTGGTAAATACCATACATGTAGAGAAGATCGAAAGTGATGCTAGTACTGTGGTGGCTTCTTTGCAAAATCATATTATCACGGGATTTGCTGGAGGTGTGGTAGAGAAAATTGAAGATCTTCTTCACATCTGATTTCTCACATTCCTATATCAGGGAACTTAGTAGCACATGTGATTTCAAACAATGTTAGGGTTTCTGGTATTTCTTCTATATGACATACTGAGATGCCTATATATTTGTCTAATGTTGTACTGACCAATATTAGGTCCATCTATTAATCAAATTTGGGTTGAAATTCAAAAAAAAAATAAATGAATTTGAGGATTATATAATTATTTATTTTACGGAACTTTGAGGTTTAAGATTCTCTTTAAAATCCTTTGTGGCTAATCAAGTTTTATAATTGATGATTACAAGATCTTATTCTTAATTATTTATTCATAGAGAGGCTAAGGCTGCTAGATTATTATAGGATTAAGGTAATCTAGGCTAGTTAGATGCCTTAATTAGGTGGGGTATGACAACGTTGGTATTAGAGCCTAGAATTTTAAAGGAATCTTGTTGATTGAGGTTTAGTGAGTGATTAGTTAGGAAGTAACAGGACGCAACAGGGTTAAAAAGTTTACAAAATTTATGATATGTGTTATTTGTGTTTTATATTATCGAGATATCGATGGATATAGTTATGTTGTCCGCTCATAGTACAGCAAGAGCTGGGTAAGGGATCTGGCGAAGGCAATAGGGATCCCCAACCTATGGATTCAAATGTGTTTCAAAACCTGGCGGGGCATATGTCAAAGTTGTTGAATATTTTACGAGCATAGATAGTAGCCCAAGCACCTGTAGTTCGTGTTGAAGATCACCCAAGAGGGGGTGAATTAGGTGTGATGGCCAATTTAAACTTTTTACAACTTTTTTTACTAATCTCCTAAGTTCTCTTCACGAGTCAAGCTAGATGAGCGTGTGCATTAGTGACAACAATAGCAATGTGGTGGAATGGTTCGAGTAAGTGAAATGCTACACTAAGAGAAGAGGGTAGAAGATATGGAAGTACACAATCGATTTATAGTGGTTCGATCCCTCGGATCTACATCCACTAACTAACCTCCCTGGGTAGGATTTTGAACCAACACTTATATTCCAATAAGTGAACAATCTTAAGCCCGCAAGCTTAGTGTGCCTAGTCTCCACTAGGTCTTTTACAATTGCCTTACCACAATAAGGATTTTACAACCACCTAGTCTCAACTAGGAATTTGACTTGCCTCGATGCAACTAGGACTTTAACTTGCCTATTCCCCGATAGGCTTAGAACCTTCCTATATACCAATAGGATTCACAACTTGGTCTATTCACCAATAGACCTAACAACCTTTACAAATTAAGAATGATTTATCGCATACAACGAGTAAAGCGGTATAAGATGTTCTCCTCTCACAAACTAAATGTAATCCTAAGATGAAGTAATGCAAGTGAGACTTTGCCAATTGAGATGCCTTACTAATAAACCTTTACAGGCTAACTCTCAATATTGAAATTAATAAAGAAAAGTATAGATTAAGCTCAAGTTGGTTCCAAGGAATGGCTAATTAATGCACCAATGCAAAATGCAAGTTTAAGCTCAAGTTGTGGAATTAAAATCTAGGATCACAAATACATTAATATGAAGAACTAATCCCTGGTAAATATGTAGTCAAAACATCATAAACATGAAAACACACAAACTAATATAGATTAAGCACAAGTCAGTTTCAAGTCAATTCAATGCGCATATGAAAATCATGATTAAGCTCAAGTTGTGCAATCTAAATCTCGGGTCTGAAATAGATAATGTTTAAGAACGAAAACTCTTGTAAATGTGTTGTCCAAACAACATAGGTATGAAACAACGAAAACTAATATAGATTAAGCATAAGTTGGTTTCAAGTCAATTCAATGCACTATGTAAAATCACAATTAAGCTTAAGTAAGTACACTCTCAACTTTGGGTTTAAACAAAATTAAGATTAAGTTCATAACCCCTTTTTGGCAGTGTTTCACATACACTTTAAAAAATTAGCCACTATAAGTATAGGTGGCTCTATGTGTTTTCTAGCTTTGCATACACAAAAGTGATTCAAATTTCAGCTCAACATGTGCAAATCCATTCTAAGTCTTATCTAACTTGATACTAGGCTCAACACACTATATAAACATGTTCAAAGTGGTGACATATGGTTCCCACACAAATCGTTAACAACAAGAAATATATTAAGCACAAATAGTGTAGGGAAAGATATAATCTTATAACCCAAGATGTGAAGATAATTAAGATTGATTTGGCAGCGTGTTGAGGACATTAGAACACTTATTTTGCCTCACTTCACTTCCATAAGATCAGCCCCAAAAATCCTTAAGTGAGTATGTGTATTATGTCTTCACCTGTGTTGCAAAAACTTCATATTTTGCTCTCTTTGTGTATATGTGAGTTCATTTGATAAAAAACATGTTATATGTGTTTATAGGGTTTTTTCCATACCCATTTGACTATTTGTTGCTGTTGTAGTGATCCAAGGGCTCAAAATCAATCATTTGTTCAAATTAAAGCAAAAGGTGTAAGCTTTTAAAAAAGTTGTCAACAGGCTGGTTAGCGTGCAAGGTGACATTATTAGCATGCTAGGTGACATCATTAGTACGCTAGGTGACATCATTAATGCGCTAATCTACATTTAGCGTGCTAATGAATCTCATTAGAACGCTAACCATTATGGACCAGAGACTAAATGTTTTTCGGTTTAGGTTAGCGACTCCATAACTTACCTACGACTCAACTAAACCTCTAGGAACACCTTCGACATGTTTAATATGAGTCATTGGACTCCTCTAGACTCCTCGAATGATTTCACAAATCCCAAAAATAGAAAATTTCGATTTCATGAAACATGTAGGGGCTTATCTACAAATATTTTACATATCATTCAAAAACCATACCGATGCATCCAAAAACAAATCTAATAGCTTATACATATCAAGTTCATGCCATAGATTAGCCCTTAAAACCCTCAAGTGAGTATGTGTATTCGATATTCACTTGTGTTGCAAAAACTTCATATTTTGCTCTCTTTGTGTATATGTGAGTTCATTTGATCAAAAACATGTTATATGTGTTTATAGGGTTTTTTCCATACCCATTTGACTATTTTTTGTTGTTGTAGTGATCCAAGGGCTCAAAATCAATCATTTATTCAAATTAAAACAAAAGGTGTAAGCTTTTAAAAAAGGTGTCAGCAGGCTGGTTAGCGCGCAAGGTGACATCATTAGCGCGTTAGGTGACATCATTAGTGCGCTAATCTACAGTTAGCGTGCTAATGAATCTCATTAGAACGCTAACCAGCATGGACCAGAGACTAAATAGTTTTTGGTTTAAGTTAGCGACTCTGTAACTCACCTACGACTCAACTAAACCTCTAGGAACACCTTCGACATGTTTTATATGAGTCATTGGACCCTTTTAGACTCCTCGAAAGATTTCAAAAACCCCAAAAATAGAAAATTTTGATTTCATGAAACATGTAGGGGCTTATCTACAAATATTTTACATATCATTCAAAAACCATACCGATGCATCCAAAAACAAATCCAATAGCTTATACAATTCAAGTTCATGGCATAGATCAGCCCCTAAAACCCTCAAGTGAGTATGTGCATTCGATTTTCACTTTGCAAAAACTTCATATTTTGCTCTCTTTGTGTATATGTGAGTTAATTTGGTCAAAAACATGTTCTATGTGTTTATAGGGTTCTTTCCATACTCTTTTGAATGTTTGTTGCCGTTGTAGTGATCCAAGGGCTCAAAATCAATCATTTGTTTAAATTAAAGCAAAAGGTGTACGCTTTTAAAAAAAACTATCAACAGTTTGGTTAGCGCGCTAGGTGACATCATTAGCACGCAATTTGACATCATTAGCACGCTAGGTGAAATCATTAGCGTGCTAGGTGACAATATTAGCGTGCTAATCTGTAGTTAGCTCGTTAATGAATATCATTAGCACGCTAACCAGCATGGACCAGAGGCTAAATAGTTTTCGATTTAGGTTAGCGACTCCCTAACTCACCTATGAATCAACTAAACCTCTAGGAACACCTTGGACATGTTTAATATGAGTCATTGGACCCATTTGGACACCCCGGATGATTTCACAAATCCCGAAAATAGAAAATTCCGATTTCATGAAACATGTAGGGGTTTATCTACAAATATTTTGCTTATCATTCAAAAACCATATCGATGTATCCGAAAAAATACAATAGTTTATACACCTCAAGTTCATGCTATAGAACACATTTGCATGATTTAAAACGTTTTAAAACTCACGGATTCAAAAATCATGAAATGCATGAGTTTAAGTTCTTAAAAACATGAAATTTATGAAATGCATGAATCTAATGCATTTAGCTCATGTAGTTGAACTCTTATACCTTACAAATGATGTACATATCTCTATATATGGTTTCCAATGACTTTCCTTGCCTTCATCAAATTATGAGCTCTTCAAGTCTCATTTGTTCCATTTCATCCATTCCATCCATTCCATTTGAACTCGAATTAGTAGCATTTAAACTTAAGAGTTCTAACAATGTTGGATGCGCTGAAATACTATGCATTGACATACTTGACAAACTTGTTAGTATCTTTTCATGTTGTTTATTGACATCAAAATCTTGGAATGAAGTCTAAGTGTTGAAACACTTAGTCCAACAATCTCCCTTTTTTGATGATAACAAACAACGTGAACTTGACAAACTAACATAAACATTAAGGGCATATCAAGATCATAATAGTCAAGTTCAGTGTATATATTTCTCCCCCATTTGATAACATCAAAAAGTGGGTATAGACTATCCCTTATCAATAGGCATCAAGATGAATACAAGAAAGTAAAGACAATTTATTCATTCATGCAATTTTAGAATACACACGGAGTAAGAGATAAAAGGAGCGCCATTCATTCATAGATGATAAGTTGAAAATATACATCATCATGGCATAACATTCTTAAAAATATGAAAGATGAGACAATGGAGCACAAATATAAATAGACATAGACATGAGTTAAAATTTTACATATGATGTGCAAAAATGTACTCTCACTCATGTAATAACCTAGATAGTACCCCTAACATGATCAAACTAGAGCTCCCCCTAAGCATATGCAACTAATTTCCCTAAGGAAAAAAGAATGGTTATGGGGACAGACTTACTAGATCGCTAGGTGGACCGGTTAGCGTCCTAGCCAGAAGAACTAGCGTGTTACCTAATCAGACCTAGCGCACTAATTGCTCTATGGAATTTGGCTTTTAGAAATTTTAGATTTTTGAAGGAAAATTTCGATTCATCGCATACTCCTTGGCCACTTCACTAACAACATACAAAAAGGTTTGGATGAGCAAGATCGTGCTTAGAAGGTCGAATTCACTAATCATGCTTAATTCTCACCGAATCTTGGAAAATTGGTCTCTAGGCAATGGCTTGGTGAAAATATCAGCTAGTTGGTCCTCAATGGACACATGAATCAAATAAACATCGCCTTTTTGGACATGATCTTTAAGGAAATGGTGCCTAATCTCAATGTGTTTGGTACGGGAGTATAACACCAGATTTTTGGATATGTTGATTACACTAGTGTTATCACAAAAGATCTCAGCACAACTAACTTGGATTTGGTAGTCCTCAAGTTGTTGTTTCATGTACAAGACTTGAGCACAACAACATCCGGTAGACACTTATTTGGCTTCGGCGGTGGACAAAGCAACGAAATTTTAATTTTTGCTGAACCATGATATTAGTGAATTTCCTAGCAAATGGAAAAATCTTGAAGTGCTTTTCCTTTCAACTAGACTCCCCGCATAGTCGAAATCAATATAGCTTGGGAGTTCAAAACTCTCAGCCTCATTGAACCATAACCCCAAGTCTTGTGTCCCACCTAGATAACGAAATATATGTTTAACACATTTCAAATGTGATTCCTTGTGTTCAGATTGAAATCTAGCATAGACATACATTAAAAATAATATCGGGCCTACTAGCGATCAAGTAAAGGAGGCTACATATCATGTGATGATAAACTTAGGATATACGCGCTTTCCTTATTGGTATTTATCCATTTTGATGGTGGAACTACTAGGAGTATCACATGCCTTCAAATTGTCAAATTTGAACTTCTTTAGCATGTTCCTCACATTCTTCACTTGATTTATAAAAACCCTACGTTAGGATTGCTTAATTTGCAAACCTAATAAGTATGTTAGTTCACCCATCATGATCCTTTCGAATTCATTGGTCATCAAAGATGAAAAGTCATCACATAAATGTGTATTAGATGCACCAAAGATGATATCATCAACATAAATTTGAACAAAAGAGCATATTACCATATTTGATCAAAATGAACAATGTAGGATCTAATAAACCCTTTGTTGAGAAGGAATGCACATAGCCTATCATACGAAACTCTAGGAGTTTGTCTCAATCCATACAAGGCCTTTTGAAGACGATAGATATGACTTGGATAAGCATGGTCTTCAAAACTTGGTGCTTGTTCTATATATACCTAGTCATTGATGAAGCCATTTAAGATTGCACTTTAACGTCCATTTGGTATAGTAGAAACCCTTGTAGCAAGCTTAAGCAAGCAAATTCAAATTACTTCTAGTCTTGCTACCGGTGCAAAGGCTTTTTCATAATCAATGCCTTCCTCTTGATTATAACCTTGTGCAACCAACTTAGCCTTGTTTCTCATTATCTCACTCTTTTCATTCTTTTTTTTTTCTAAAGACCCATATGGTGCCTATTATAGTTTGATTCTTAGATCTAGAGACTAGGGTCCTCGCCTCGTTCCTTACAAAGTGTCCAAAACTCGGATTCACTCGAGAGACCTAACTTAAAATTAATTCTCACATATCAATCTATCACCTAGGTACACTCATGTCCCAAAGTGAGTCTAATTCACTCTATGTATAATGGATTTTGGTACCCATATTTCTTTAGATTTGATAACTTAGCTTCTATGAGTGTTTATTTTGTTACCTATGCTTTAATGTGAAATTTGTTCCTAGAATAAGTTCTATATGGTCTATGGGATTGGTTAAACTTGTAAGATCTCCTAAACTCCCCTAGTTGAGCTTCTAAATGTGGATACTTATGTTTTTCTAGGCTAGGCTCCAAGTTCACATCCTCCTTCTCATTGGTTGCATTTGTTACCAACTTTGTCTACCTATCTAGTCCTTCTTGAAGATCTTGATTTTACTCTTTAAAAACAAGTTCTCTTCAAGAGTGTTTTCATCATTTTCAACACTCATTGAAGAGTCATCAACTCATCTAATGCAAGTTGAATCATGTTCTAGAGGTTCTCATTCTCTTTAATGAGATTGTCTAAATCTAGTTCAAGGTTCTTGCTCAAAGTGGACAATTCATCAAAAAATGAATCAGGAAGGCAATCAATATTAGTAATGAATCAACAATAAATTCCCTTTCATAAGCATGAGAGTGCATAGACCTATCATCATCATGATTTAGCACACAAGACTTCATAGGTCTAAGATCTTCCTGCATGTAAGCATCTTAATAATCAACATGTGTAGTAATGTAAATATATTCATCATGAAGAGATAAAGGAGCAAGAGAGTCACTAGATGACAATAAATTATTACACTTGCTTGAATACAATGAGACGTGAGAATCATGACAATCACAACAAATTTCTTCTAATCTTCTCTATATCTCCCTAGATGAAGTGCACGAAGAAAGTCTAATCTTAATGTTATCGGGAATACTAGAAAGGAGAATATGTCTAATTTCATCATCAAGTCTCACTAGCCTTTTTTCTTCCCTATTCGACTTCTTCTTTGGCTTGGGTACTTCAACATCATTCACTACTTTAAATGGAGTGTATGGATCTTTTTCTAAAATGCCCCACATCACATATGAGTGGGCTCTAAGGTATGTTCCAAACATAATACTCCAACTCCTAAATATCAAATCCCTAAGCATATGTGGAATGATAGCATCAACATCGAAAGTCATGGCCATTGATCTTTAGTTCTAGGATGTAACCCGCTCTGATACCATTTGAAGATCACCCAAGAGGGGGGGTGAATTGGGTGTGATGGCCAATTTAAACCTTTTACAACTTTCTTTGCTAATCTCCTTAGTTCTCTTCATGAGTCAAGCCAGATGAGTGTGTGTATTAGTGATAGCAATAGCAATGTGATGGAATGGTTCAAGTAAATGAAATGCTACACTAGGAGAATGGGGCAGAAGATATGGAAGTACACAATCGATTTATAGTGGTCCGATCCTTCGGATCTAGATCCACTACCTAAACTCCTCGGTTAGGATTTTGAACTAACACTTATATTCCAATAAGTGAACAACCCTAAGCCCGCGAGCTTAGTGTGCCTAGTCTCCACTAGGTCTTTTACACTTGCCTTACTGCAATATGGACTTTTACAACCACCTAGCCTCAACTAGGAATTTGACTTGCCTTGATGCAACTAGGACTTTACCTTGCATATTCCCAGTTAGGCTTACAACATCTCCTATATACAAATAGGATTCACAACTTGGTCTATTCGCCAATAGACCTTACAACCTTTACAAATTAAGAATGATTTATCGCTTACAACAAGTAAAGCGGTATAAGTGTTCTCCTCTCACAAGCAAAATGTAATCCTAAGATGAAGTAATGCAAGTGAGAGTTTGCTAATTGAGATGCCTTATAAACCAACTTTTGTAGGCTAACTCTCAATATTGAGACTAACAAAGAAAAGTATAGATTAAGCTCAAGTTGGTTCTAAGGAATGGCTAATCGATGCACCAATGCAAAATGCAAGTTTAAGCTCAAGTTGTGCCGTTAAGATCTAGGGTCACAAATATATTAAAACTAAGAAATAAGCCCTTGTAAATATGTAGTCAAAACAACATAAATATTAAACCATACAAACTAATATAGATTAAGCACAAATTGGTTTCAAGGCAATTCAACGCACATACGAAAATTCATGATTAAGCTCAAGTTGTGCAATCGAAATCTCGGGTCTCAAATATAAAATGTTTTAGAATGAAAACCCTTGTAAATGTGTTTTCAAAACAACATAGGCATGAAACAACGAAAGCTAATATAGATTAAGCATAAGTTGGTTTCAAGTCAATTCAATGCACTATGTAAAATCGCAATTAAGCTCAAGTAAGTGCATTCTCAACTTTTGGTTTAAACAAAATCAAGATTAAGTTCATAACCTTTTTTTGTAGTGTTTCACATACACTTTAAAGAAAAATAGCCACTATAACTATAGGTTAGGCTTTATGTGTTGATCTAGTTTCGCATACACAAAAGTAATTCAAATTTTGGCTCAATATGTACAAATCCATTCTAGGCCTTATCTAGACTTGATTCTAGGCTCAACACACTATATAAATATGTTTAAATCGATGACATATGGTTTAGATCGATTTGGATAGCGTGTTGAGGACCTTAAAATAGTTCTTTTCTTCTCACTTGATTTGCATAAGATCAGCCCCAGAAACCCCTCAAGTGAGTATATGTATTTGATCTTCACTTATGTCGCAAAAACTTCATATTTTGCTCTCTTTGTGTATATATGAGTTCATTTGATCAAAAACATGTTATATGTGTTTATAGGGTTTTTTCCATACCCATTTGACTATTTGTTGCTGTTGTAGTGATCCAAGGGCTCAAAATCAATTATTTGTTCAAATAGAAGCAAAATGTGTAAGCTTTTAAAAAGGCTGTCAGCAGGCTGGATGGCGCGCAAGGCGACATCATTAGCACGTTAGGTGACATCATTAGCACGCTAGGTGACATCATTAGTGCGCTAATTTGCAGTTAGCGTGCTAAAGAATCTCATTAGAACGCTAACCAGCATGGACCAAAGACTAAATAGTTTCCAATTTAGGTTAGCGACTCCATAACTCACCTACGACTCAACTAAACCTCTAGGAACACCTTCGACATGTTTAATATGAGTCATTGGACCACTTTAGACTCCTCAAATGATTTCACAAATCCCGAAAATAGAAAATTTCGATTTCATGAAACATGTAGGGGCTTATCTACAAATATTTTTCTTATCATTCAAAAACCATACCGATGCATCCAAAAAAAAATCCAATAGCTTATACACTTCAAGTTCATGCCATAGAATACATTTGCATGATTTAAAATGTTTTAAAACTCACGGACTCAAAAATCATGAAATGCATGACTTTAAGTACTTAAAAACATGAAATTTATGAAATGTGTGAAACTAATGCATTTGGCTCATGTAGTTGAACTCTTATACCTTACAAATGATGTACATATCTCCATATATGATTTTCGGTGACTTTCCTTGCCTTGATCAAATTATGGTCTCTTTAAGCCTCATTTGTTCTATTTCATCCATTCCATTTGAACTTGAATTAGTAGCCTTTGAACTTGAGAGTTCTAACAATGTTGGATGCGTTGAAATACTTGACAAATGTTTTAGTACCTTTTCACATTGTTTATTGACATTAAAATCTCGGACCAAAGTCTATGTAATGAAACACTTAGTCCAACACATGTTGCTCAAGAAATTTCTACTAAAACCTAGCCACTCATGAGGAGTAGGCTACCTCTGCATTTCGTCCTGGAGTTGAACCAATTGTCAGAGTTCTGATTCAGGCTGATCTAGCCACAGTTAGTGGAATGTCTCGAGAGGAAAGGCAGAGGAGAAAGTTTAGGAAGTATAACCATATGTACTTCTGTGGGGAATAAGACTTAAGGATTGTTGTGACTTGGGTTCTCAAACACGAGAAGCTTCATAATATGTTGAATGTTGACGAACATTTAAGAGCTTCAATATCTTCATACTATTTGCAGGCTGATGTTGAGAGTTGGTGGAGATCTTTACATGAAGGACATCTTGTATTCGAGACTTGGGCTAAATTTCTCAAGGATTTCATTAAGTAGTACTTTGATGAGAGTTTGATTTTGTAAAAGAAACTAGACTTTGATTATCTAGTTTAGAGAGATATGTCATTGGCTAAGTATGATGCTTAGTTTAATTATCTTTTGAGGTTTGCTGGGTAGTCGAGAATGACGGAGAAGGAGAAGATGCGCAATTATATGTATGGCTTACAGGAAGAGCTAGGTACTACTATATTTGCGACATAGCCAAACACTCTGCGAGAGGTTTGAGATAGAGCCAGAGCTTATGTACACATACTTTTCAACGTGAATCATGTTGATATCAGTGCATTTTGGATTCAGGATAAAGCACAGGTTTCGAAGGTAAGAAAAGATTTCCAGCAAAGTTTGACTCGAGTTTATAAAAGAAATGAAAGAATGGAGAACCACCATTCACACCGACAACACCTATGGTTCCATCATATGTGCATCGTAGTCCTTTTTTAGCACAGCTAGTAGACCCTCAGATTTGACACAAACTGACAGACACGATCACATTCTTTTCAGTCTTTGACTCGAAGTGGTACATTTCAATCGCAGAGAAGTGGAGGTAACGGTTTAGGGTCTCAAGAACATGTTTTAAGCCAGAGACCAGCAACTAGTTAGGAATCTTCTATAGGTATTAAACCAATAGTTATACATTTTGGGTATGGAAAGTACGGTCGCATCATCCAAGATTGTCCTCAAAATTTGAATGCAGTTATGTGTTTTGAATGTGGAAAGAAAGGACATTACAGAAATGCATATCCACAGTTTTGAGAGTGTCCTATATTGTGTCACAACCTCAACAAGGTGGTTATTGAACCAGATTTGGAGGTGAATCGAAATCTTATTGAAGGTACAATTTCAGTTTGTAGTTAACGTATGCATGTTTTAATTGATTTTGGATTAATGATTTCATTTATACATGCTTGTATGATAATTGAGTTAGGGTTAACTCTATTGCGAGTCCCTATTCATATTGTCCTCAATATAGTAATTAGGGATAAGGTGTGTCCTCATTTTATAAGTGAGAAATGTATTATTTAGATATTTGGACACGAGATGGCAGTTGTTTTTATGTGTGTTCGAGTTTATAGAGTTTGATGTGTTGTTAGGGACACGAGATTGGTTAGCAGCTTATCATGTATTTTTGGATTGTTTCCATAGGACGATGTTTGTTTATATTCTGGGTTTTATAGTGTTTACTTACACTGGAACATCATCTGAGTTGCCTCTAACTAGGACTAGGATAGCCACGGATCAAGAAATGAAAATTCTTGTTAGAACCATTAGTACTAAGGTTAGACATAAGATTAAACTTAAGGAAATTTCAGTAATTTATGATTTTTTGGTGGTCTAAGATGAAATTTATGGGTTTGGCTGGCCATTATTGTGGATTTGTGAAAGATTTTTCTAATATAGCTATGACAATCACTATATTAACTTAGAAAAATGTTGAATTCATACGATCAAAAGAATGTGATGATTCGATTTGGGAATGGAAGAGGTGATTGACTTGTGAGTATGGTCTCTTGAAAAAGGTCATCGCGATGACTTTATCAAAAGTTTCAGCAAGTTAATGTGGAGTATATGAAGTTCAAGGAGTTTGCGCTTGACAGTAATAATCCAAAATGAGTAATGTCTATATTTCAGAGTTGTAAGTTTAGAGGCAGACTTTGGATTCCATCGGTAGTTGAGGTTCATGATGAGATATTGAGAGAATCTCATCAGTTTTGATATAGCATTGATTATGGTTGGACCAAAATATATCATGATGTTGAGCAATTATATTTGTGGCAATGGATGAAAGCTGATGTGGTTGATTATGTGAGGATAAGTGAAATTTGCTAATAGGTTAAGGCTGATAGTCGAAAACCTGGAGGTATGTTGCGATGGATTTTTTTACTCATATGCCTACTTCACGGAGGAAACATGATGTGGTCTGGATTATTATTGATGGACGGACAAATTCTGCTCATTTTCTTCCTATATCACTTTTCGATAACTTTACACAGTTGAGCTTGTTGTGTGGGTGAGAGGTGGTTCGTTCGTTTAGAGTGCTATTGATGATAGTTTCTTATCTTGATGATCGGTACACATCAGAGTTATGACATGGCATACAATAATTTTTCAGCACTCAGTTTTATTTCAGTATTATATTTCATCCTCAGGTTGATGGACAGATTGAAAAGTTGATTCAAATGTTGGAAGACAAGCTTTAGGCTTATGTAATGGTATTTGGAGATTCATGGGAAGAATGTATACTTCTGTGTGATTTCTCTTATAATAGAAATTGTCAATCGAGTGTCAAGGTGGCTCTGTTTGAGGTTTTGTATGGGATATCTCGTTATTCTCCTGCCAGTTGGGTTGAACCGGAGGATTTGGCGGAGTTAAACCACAAATGGTTCGAGATCATACTGAGGTTGTTTAGCAGATTCATCTAAGATTGAAAACGGATTTGAAAAGACATAAAATTCATAATGATCCATATCACCGGTTTGTGAATTATAGCGAAAGAGATTGAGTTTATTTGAAAGTCTCCCATCGCAAAGGCCATTACAGGTTTGGACTAAAAGGAAAGCTCTATCTTTGATTTATAAGACCATTTGAGACTACGAAACGGATTGGGAAGGATGTGTATGGATTGGTAGTACCGCTTCAGTTAGTAGAATATAATAACGTATTTCACGTGTTTATGCTTAGGCGGAAGGAAACTAATTTGCATCACATAGTTGAATGGAATTAGTTTAATTTACAAGGTGATGTGTCATATGAAAAGTAACATGTTTTGATTATGGATAAAAAATGTTCAAAAGCTTTGAAATAAAGAAATTTCACTTTTTTTGGTTAAGTGGAATTTTTACGGTGGTTTAGAGTTAACTTGGGAATGAGAACATTTTTCGGATCTCTTTTAGTCTAGGTAAATTTGGTTCAATTTTAATTCTGATGACGAAATTCTTATTGGTTTGGAAGATTGTCAAATCTTGAAATTTTTTAATCGGTAATTACAGCTAATTAGGGACTAACAGGGATAAATTATAGTTTAGGCGGCAAGTTGAGAGTTAAAGACGGTGAAATTGAGATATTTAATTAATTTTATTTTTCTTTGATGTATGCCTAGTGTTGTGTAATATAGAATATGTTATTTTGTGAAATTCAAGTTAACCGAGTAAATTTGATATTTGCAGGGTTTTATCTCGAGATACGTGTTGAGATGGGTTCCGAGATAGTCAAAATATTTGACGTGAACATTCGTTTCGAATTTCACAAAAAATAATTGAATTTAACTTTAAAAACTCAAATTCATACACTAAACATATTTAACAAAACGTGTGCAAGACAAATTTTTCGAGAGTTTTAGAGCGCTTTGATAAATTCTCCAATTTTTGGTCGAAATGGGGTATTTTTTGAGGTTTAATTCAGCCTCATAATCGAAGAGATAAATATGAAAAAATGCCAAATTACCAATAAGGGTACTGTTTTATATAGTTAAGGTTAAAATGCCAAAGGGCATATTGGTCATTTGACTTGTTTTTCTTTATTTAGATCTAAATGAATAAGAGGGCCGCTAAGGGCACCCCACCATTTAATGAGGGCACCCAGCTTATTTGTAAAAAGGCAAAACCAATCTTTTGGTCCCTGAACTTTGAAGGTTTTACACTTTTGGTCCCTTAACTTTGAAAACAACAGATTTGGTCCCTCAACTTTTCATATAGTGTAAATTAAGTCCTTTTGTTAGTCCAGTCATCATTATTGATGACGTGGCGAAAGTCAATCGCCACATGGCGCCACGTGACAATCCATTTCATCTGAACAGTTGGTTCAATGAACCAACCGATTCAATAAAAAAACCAACCGGATCTATACAATTGTAATTCACATCCACCAAAAACCATTCGTCACAAACCTCAAAAACCAAAGAACATAAATCTATCCTTTTACAAACAGATCTCGATAACGACAAGAAATGTACATCCAACCCTAAAAATCGATCTAAACATCTTCGACGAAGCAACCAAACAAAGCACCGAAATCCACATATCGTAACAAATGAAGAGCACCTAACCCTAGAAATCAAAATCAAGTCATCCAGACACCGAACTCAACATCTACAAAAAAAACCAGATAACACAAAAATCTTCAGATCTACAAGTCGAAACAACACAAAATAACATCTCTGCTACAAATCGAAACCAAAAGTCGTCTAAAAACCGAGCTACATTGCATCAAACGCACAAACAACAACACGAACAAATCAAAAAGCGAAGAAGAACTCACATACTCTGAAAGAAAGACGACGTTAGTTTCCTCGCACACAATCTTGATGGAAGTTTTGATGGATAGTATTGCTTCGCAAAGAAGAGAGTGAGAGAAGAGATTGGTTTTTTTATTGAACCGGTTGGTTCATTGAACCAACTGTTCAGATGAAATGGATTGCCATGTGGCGCCATGTGGCGATTGACTTTCGCCACGTCATCAATAACGATGACTGGACTAACAAAAGGACTTAATTTACACTATACGAAAAGTTGAGGGACCAAATGTGTTGTTTTCAAAGTTGAGGGACCAAAAGTGTAAAACCTTCAAAGTTCAAGGACCAAAAGATTGGTTTTGCCTTGTAAAAATTCCAAAGCAAAAATGGAAAAGACCATTTTGCCCCCGTATATATATAATGGTTCAAACCCCACAAACCATTTCGACAAGGAGTTAGGGCACCCCACCAGCAAGCGTCAACCACAAAGCCACAGCCACATTGCGTTTGGCGAAGAGCTGATCGATTCTTGCTCGTCCGACAGCGAGGTAACAATGTTTGACAACCATTTTCGGGTTTTTTTTGACCGTTTAGTTGCGTATAAAGTGAAAATGATGATTTGTTTGTCAACGTAGGGTTTGGTAATTTCTTCAAATCCGAACTTGTTTCCACTATATAATGGAGGATTGTACCGCTTCGGTGCAAGAGGAGGTCGTACTAGAGGTAATGTTGCAAATGTTTTGTGTTTTTTTTGCGGTTATCCGAAGTATCTCGTCTCGGGTGCGCGATTGTTTCGGCCTCGCAGACCGAGATGTATGGTAATGTCTCGGTCGCCGCAGAGGACCGAGAGGTTTCACGTAGGTCACGGTATGAAACGACCGAGGGTAATGGTAACTCTCGGTCTCACGTAAACGAGACTATGAAGAAAGTTTCATAACTGTACAACCGAGAACCTATTTTTTTGGGTTTTTTTGTGATTGTGCTGTACATTTTGGTTGATTATAATGTTACACTGTTTGTATTGCAGGTAATGCCGTTATCTTGTAATTTTCCAGACTACAAGGACACTTTTACACCTTCTAAGCCATTCCCCTCTCGAGAAGCGGCAATTTCATGGCTTCAACCGATTGGTGGCGAGAACAAGTTTGTGTTAGTAACGAAGCGCTCGGATGCGGGGGCATTAAGCGCAGGGAAGGGTGAAAATTGTCTGTGATGTGTCCTGGGACATATAGGGGACCGGCTCGTAGAGTTGGGAAGGGGAAAGCGGCAAAAATTTTAAAGAAATCAAGGAATGATGAAAAGGCGATGACTCATACTAGTACGAAGAAATTTGGATGCCCTTTCCAAATTAACGTCAAGGAGAATGTCGACTCCTTATGGTATGTCACCGTGATTTGTGGGAGGCACAATCACGACACCGCAGGAAGATTGGATAAGGGGGAGGAGGAAGTTGAGGATGCGGGGGAGGACTCGAAAGTGAGCGGCTGGGGAGATTAGTCCACCTTCGTCTTTTGTGGAGTGAGAGCGGGAAGTTGAGGATGCGGGTGTGAGGACACCGGGGTCTCCAACCGGAGGCACCCCAAGTGTCGGAGGCACCCCAATCTCCAATCGGATTTGAGTCCTCCCACTCCACAAAAGCTTCTAGGCGAGAAGAAATGCAAGGTTCCACAAATGCGTCGTGCCAGTCGACGCACGCAAAGTGGATCTAACATGGCTTATAGTCATTGCTTAGAACCGGATTGGTTGCCACATGTTGATGTCATTATCGATGTGGTTTCCGATGGGAATTGTGGATATAGGTGTATAGCCTCGGGCTTGGACTTGCCGACGTAGACGGGTGGAGGATTGTGCGTAGACGGATGTACGATGAGATTATCGGGTATGAATACCTATGGCGGGAAGTGCTTGGCTCGAGTTTCGAGCCTGTCAAGAATGCGGTGCATTGCCCGAGAGAAGCAGAGGGGGCATCTTTCAAAGAATGGTTGACACTTCCGGACATGGGATTGTTAGTATCCACCGCATTCAATGTCATTCTCGTCAACCTCTCGCATGGGAGTGCCTCCACATTCCTACCTCTACGTAGTACTCCAACGTCGTCATTGCACAACAGACTTATCATTGCAATGGCGAATGAAAGGAATATCCATTGGGTTAGGGTAAGTTCTATGATTTTTTTGTGAATTGGTTTGTTTCCCCTTAATCGGGTTTGTGACAATATCTTCTATGTTCTACTGTTCACTTTGACAGTGCGGTTGCATGTGAATGCACATTGCCATCCTTATATCCATCGTGGGATCGGTACGTTGAGGACTGCGCCAAAGGTTGGCGAGATGGATTCGTTTTTCGAGACATCGCGCCCATTGCAACTGCTGATCATGAAGCCACCATACCTGTTGTAGATTTAGATACACCGTAGGTTAAAGCTTGTACCTAGACGGCTAAACATTTAGAAATTTTGCCAATTCGTCCGAATGTTCTATGTATATGCAAATGTTGTGTTGTGTTTTAATTGTTGTTTACTTATGGATGGACCCTTTTTAGAGTCAGTT
This sequence comes from Stephania cephalantha, assembly GCA_039657325.1. NCBI lineage: Eukaryota > Viridiplantae > Streptophyta > Magnoliopsida > Ranunculales > Menispermaceae > Stephania > Stephania cephalantha. The sequence goes on from CM077577.1 coordinate 19,628,670, forward strand.
TGAATGTTACGGAGATTTATAATTAATTAAGGTTCGGTGCAAATTTTCGTTTGGATTTTCAATCTTGCATTGTTAGTTTGACGACTACGGAGATTTTTTGAAAGCGTAATGTTCAAATTCATCCATTCCCGATATCGCGGTCAAGCGGTGTTCGTGAAACAACCCATATTTTTGGTCACCAATGACCGACAAGTATTCCAATATATCGTTCTTGTATAACCGAGTCCTATTTAAATTTCTCGGTTGTACACCACCGAGATGGATTGACCATTTCAATTCGCCTGACTCTCGTCCTATGACGACCGAGCCTACTGAGACCCTATCGGAAGTGGACAACCGATACGCAGTTAACTCTTCCGGTCTTCGTGGCCGAGACTGCGAGTTCCCAAACATATTAGCTTCTGTCTCGGCCATGCTTGGCCGAGACAGTTGACACAGTCTCTGGCCTGTGTGGCCGAGAACCACGATTTCCCAATTTTTTTACATTTGAAATAACCGCCACACACACATTACAACTACTCTACCAAATGTAACTTAATTCGTCGATCTTCAACCGAGCCCTAATTTGGAGACGAAATCGGCTCACACACCGGACCCTACAAAATGCAGAAACCTAGAACAACGAAGGAGAAACACACGGCGAGGGACGGAGAACACGATTTCGGGGATTCCTCTCCTGGTCGGTTCAAAACAAATGAATTCTTCCACCAGGAATTTGGTGAACGAGGGTGGTGGTGGTGGTGGGGGTGGTGGGGTGCCCGGGGGTTTGCACGAGGGTGGGTGAGAGGGTTTTTTGCACGAGGGCATTTTCGGTATTTTGGGTTTAATTTTTGGGTGCCCCAGGTAAATCGATTTGTGCCCACATTAACTGGGTGCCCTCATTAAATGGTGGGGTGCCCTTAGCGGGCCTCATGAATAAGGGAGTCGTCATTGTCATCTTCTTCGTTTCATGAATTTTCTTCGTCCCTTCACTGTTACTCTCTCTCTCTCTCTCTCTCTCTATCTATCTCTCTCGTTATTGAAATTGAAGATTGAATAGGGAAACCGTGACTGTTAGTGGCATTGTTGAAGGTAAGTTAATGGAAAATCAATTTTTTTTATTTGTGGATTGGGAAATAAACGACTGTGGTGTATATGAACTGGTTTTAGGTTTGAATTCATTAGGTGGTGGTGTTAATGGCAGGGAAGAGAGAAGGAGATGATAGATTAATTGAAAAATAAAAAGAAGGAGGCTCATATGAACTGTAAAAAATAGTTCGTCCGAGGATGAAGACGACCCAGGGGTCGTCTCCTCTATCCTTGACCATTGCGAGGGGTATGGGCAAGGATGAATCATGCCCAGACTCCAAACTAAAAAAACTAAAAATTTCTCTGAACCATGGGGGGTCTAGGAAGAGATAATCCTATGTTTGGTCCCAGGGAGGGAGGAAAGGGATGACCCCTGAACCGGGTTCGGCTCAGCAGCCGAAACAACCCGGTTCAATGATAAAATCCCTTCCCCCAAATTTTAATTAAAAAATAAAAATAAATAAAAAATAAAATAAATTAAAGTAAATCCCTTGAAATTAGGGAAAATGATGAAAAATAGGATTTTTTGAAGAATTTAAGAAAATTGTGGGTTTTTATGAAAAATGAGGATATTGAAATTTTCTCGAGGTTTTGTACTGGGTATTTTTCTCGTAATGCCTGTTATGATACCCGAAAATGCCCAAAATTGTGAAAATTGTTTTAAAGGCTCGCCTAGGTTAGATTTTGATTCTGAATCACACGTTAAAGTCAAAATTGGGATTCGGACATCCGAGGAGTTGATTTGGAGGGATTCTGGGGTTTTCGGGTCGATGTAAGACCGATAAATATATAATAAATTTGAAAAATTATGTTTAAGCCTAGAAAATGTAATTTTCGATGTCGAACAATAATATTGAGTCGAAAATGAGATTCGAGCATCGGAGAATATATTTTGGAAGTATTTTAAGGGTTTCGATACTTGATTTGGCCAGTTTAAGTGCAACTAATTGGAAAAAATTATATAACTATTATGGAAACCTACCGTACTTACAAATTAATTGTAAGACCACAATTGGGATTCTGTGTGGACTAGCTTACCGACTAGAAGCTCAGGGGAGTTGCGGTATTGCGTTGTAAGGTTACATAGATCCCAAAGTAAGTTTTACATTGTATGAGTATTTCTCGATTATAATTGCATGCACGGTTTATCATTTCATATTTTTTGGTCATGCATTCACGGACACAAGAAGAAGAAGGCCTTTGGGGTCCCATTGTGATCATTGGCTATATGTGTAATAGGATGAACATCGTGGTGCTCTTCGACTGGAGTCACTAATCGTTGTAGACACTTGTTTAGGATGGGTTATGATGCTGGCTAGGATCGTACTCCATCGGGAGTCAAGGGCATGGCTTCTCGAGGGACTTCCTCTCAAACTTATGAATCTTTATTACTATTTACCCACCACTTTCGGAAAGACATCTTCTTATTGTGGTCGGTCAACAGAAACGGGATGGATTGCATACTTGTATAGTTATGATTCCTTGCTCTATTATTGTTTGTTTAAATTCTTGGAATATAATGCATTTGATTATTACAGTGTACTAGATAGTGTGGGATTTACCTATCTAACATTATAAAATTCATGTAATTGGGTAATGACAAGTGCGAGCGACGACAAAGGAAAGGGAAAGTTATTAGATTGTCTGTGACTTGATAGTTGCTTTAACTCTTTGTATGTATTTTTTTGAAAATAATATATTTTTAAAATTGGTTTTTGGGTTCGTGTATGAATAAGATCTATTTTGGAATGGTTGGAATGGTTTTAGGAAGGATTGAGAGTTTTTTTGCAGCTAAGGTAATGTTAGTTTAAGATTTTTGATCTTTTAAATTAGGTTAGAATGAATATACATTCAATTAATGCAATATATATTGTTATGGTTGGATTGTGAGTCCTTCGGCATTTCCACCAAAGCTGAGCCTATTTTGTTGAAGATTTTGGAAGGCGAAATTTTCGGTGGGGCATTGGAAATAGAGGAGGTGCTGTTAAGAAATTTTTACGAAATTTTGAGGATAATGCAGTAGATCTGAATGAACTTTGAGGATTATATAATTATTTTTATATGGAACCTTGAGGTTTAAGGTTCACTTTAAAATCTTTTGTGGTTAATAAAGTTTTATAATTGATTATTACAAGATCTTAATCTTAATTATTTATTGATGGAGAGGCAAAGGCAGCTAGATTACTTAGGGATTAAGGTAATCTAGGCCGGTCACATGACCTAATTAGGTGGGGTCTGACACTGCATTTAAATTCGATTTTGAGAGACAAATAGTGAAATGGAAAATAGAGAGAAATAAGGGACTCCGAGAGGAGGGAGAGATCGAACCAGTAGGTCGACGAAGGTGAGTTGTGTTGTGTTGTTGTGGTTGTTGTGTTGTTGATGTTGTTGGTGGTGTCATTGATGGTTGTTGTTGTAATATTGATAAGTTGGGATGGAGAGTCAGATGAGGAAGATGATGGCAGGGGAGTCATCTCCCATGCCCAAACTTGGATGGGGTTAAGTTTGGCCATAACCCCATTAATAAAATAGAAAAGACAAAAAAAAGAAAAGATTGATCTGTTTTGTTGAAAGAGGAATAAGGGATTGGCCTAAACAAGGCCTGTTTTGGTTCGGTTGAGTAGAACTCGATTCGGCCCGGTTATGCCCTAACCATTTCATAACAAACATAAAAAGGAAATAAATTTTGAAAAAATTGGAAAAAATTCTAGAAAATTGAGGGAGAATCCCGAAAAATAATTTTTTGATCAAATAAATATAAATAAGTGAATTTCTATGAAATTAAAGAATTAAGGATTTTGGGCGAGACTTTATACCGGGGTTTTTTACCTCGAAAAATGTGAAATGATCACATTGGCCTAAAAAATGGCAAATTGGTTTTGGATTCAAATGGGACCAGTTTAAGGGTTCTAATAAACAATATTGTACCCAAATTAATGAGAATCAGTGTATTTTAGGTGCTTGGTCGACATATAAAGGTTTATGGATCTCGATAATCATGTAAGTTGGTATAAAGTAAGGAAAGTTTGGCTCAGGTAAGTGCAACTCATACTTTTACAAATTATGCATCATAAAATAGTTATATTTAGTGCACATAGTTTATGGACTTGGGAAATGGGATAATGTACCATGACTTGAATGTATTATTAGATTGTTTTATGAGAAATTATATGGAAAGAGACCGACGGATGAATCAGACTAGAGTGACAATGAAGGTGATTGGCTAGCTATCGACACCTTGACTTCAGATACCTTGAGGTACTCGATTGTTGTTTTCCTATTGTTTTATATCAAAATTTGAACTCAGATAGGGGTGCAATGGGGGAATCCGACTGAGGTTGACAACTGAGGTATTGAGAGGCCAACCAATACCCTTCCCTCAGACTCGTGATGCTAATTGTTTGCTACTTTCCAATTAAGAGTGGGTAGCTATGTTATACCTTGATACACTACAGAATCATAGACATGTGATTTTGTGGGTTGTATTCCTGGGTGACGAAATTCTACAACTCTTGTTTTTAAAGCAAAGAATTTAAAAAATACAAGTCATGGGTATAGTTGCAATTGACCATTGAACTTTCATTACATTATGTATTGTTTATATCATTTTCAATGTCTGAATAGATATGTTTTGGTTTCATATTTCTATTCATTGATACATTGATATTTAGATGATAGTTGATATTATTACGAGAATCACTTACTGAGCAAGTTGGAGCACTCATTCCCCAATTAACATTTCAGGTTGTCGACGTGTGCTTCGAATCATGAACGGGGAAGATTATGAGTTTATAGTCTTCTCTATGGTGAATTCATTTCCTTACTATTTATATATTGTATTAAATTACTATTTGTAATAAATAAAGTGGGGATATGGTGTTACGACTGAGGTTTATGTCAATTTTTATATATCGTATGTTTTATCGAAAAAGTTTTTTAATTTTGTTGCGTTATTAATAAATTATTCGATATATGATATATTGTAATTGTGATTATCAGGTATGGAGGACGACTGTACTGTTACTTTAATTAAGTCTGATTGGTGTACTAAGGTTTAATTAGGCCGCGTATCGCCCTATCAGGATAGGGGATGCTAATGCATTCACATTAGATACGGACACTAGTAGTTCGCGGTCATGCTATTCAAGCTGACCAACGCCCCCGTTATGTTTATGGATTTGATACATCGGGTATCGAGATCGTTTTTTTAGCGCTTCATTATTTTTTCATTGATGACATTCTGATACTCGAAGACTCAAGAGGATCACAAGCAGCACCTTCGGGAGACATTGCATACTTTGAGGAAGCATAGACTCTACGCCATGTTCAGCAAGTGTGAATTTTGGCTTTCAGAGGTCAAGTTTATGTGTCACATTGTTGGAGCAACAGGGATTAAAGTGGATCCGACCGAGATTCAAGCTATTATGGATTGGCTGACATTGATGTCAATTATAAAGATCATGACTTTTCTGGGTTTAGCAGTGTATTACCGTAGATTTGTGAAGGATTTCTTAAAAATCGCTTCACCCATTACTAGATTGACATAAAAGGACGCCGTGTTTGATTGGTCTGAGGAGTGCGAGCATGCATTTGCTCTGTTGAAGAAGTTGTTGACCCCCGCTTAAGTATTAGTGTTTCCAATGGTTGGACATGGATTCTTGGTATACACAGATGCTTCTCATGTAGGTGTAGGTTTTGTATTGATGCAAGGCAGATGTACAGCGGCTTAAGCTTCCAGACAGCTAAAGATATATGAGAAGAACTATCCCACACAAGATTTGGAGTTGGCAGCAGTTGTGTTTGCTTTGAAAATATGGAGACATCAATTATATGGAAAGAGATTTAATCTCCTTACTGATCACAAGAGTCTAAAGTATCTCTTCACACAAAAAGAGTTGAATATGAGGTAATGTAGATGGCTTGAGTTCATGAAGGACTACGATTTTTCGTTGGAGTACCACCTAAGAAACGCTAACATAGTTGCAGATGTGCTGAGTAGGAGATCGACTGGAGATGCCGAGATTTCTTGATGTTATATGACGCATGAGTATGGGTTACTTGAGGCAGCGGCAACAACAAGTCAGTCAGACATTCCCACTGATACTCCTGTCGTGATATGTGCACAGATGAGATTACAGACCGTGTTTACATAGAAAGTGTCAAAGGTTCAGAGGACCGACCAATTATACCCGAAATTCAGTGACTTAGCACAGAGCTTAGATTCTATTGATTGGACAGAGACATCCAAGTAGTGTCTTAAATACATGAGTAAATTTTGGGTACCAGAGGTGCCAGAGCTGAGAGAGGACATGAGATTCTTCAGGAGTTGCACCGTTCCCAATTCACCATTCATCCAAGCAAGACCAAAATCTACCATTACATGAAGAGACATTTTCGTTGGCTTGGGATGAAGGCGGACGTATTAGGGTTCATCAAGAACTATAAGATTAGTCAGGAAGTAAAGGTTGAGCATCGTAGACCTAGAGGATTATTGCACCCATTTTCCATTCCAGGATGGAAGTGGGAAGACATTGCCATGAGTTTTATAAGAGAACTGTTGAAGACTAACGGGAGACATGATTCGATATGGGTGATAGATTGCAAAGTGCGCTTACTTTTTACGAGTCGCAAATCATACACATTTGACCAATTGAACGTATTGTTCGAGACAGTGAGATTATAAGGCTTCAAAAGGTACCATTGACTATCACGTCAGACATAGATGTTGTGTATACGTTCAGGATGTGGTGGAGTATATTGGAGTAGTATGGTACACGCCTATAGTTCGACACAGTTTCCAACATCAGATTGAGAGGTTGATTAGGTTCTCGAGGATATGCTCCGAGCTTATGTATTGGATTTTTGCGGATCTTAGGAAGAGTATTTACCGTTATATGAGTTTGCATACAACAGCTGTTATTAGGCTAGCATTGTGATTGCGTCGTTTGAGGCTTTGTATGGCAGACCGTGTCGCTCGCCATTGTGTTAGGCTAAGCCAAAGGACCGGGAGTTAGTGGGGCGTGAGATTGTCGTTGATCACACCAAGAAAGCAAGGCAGATTCATCAAAGAGTAAGAGGTGCCAAAAAGAGGCTGAAGAAGTAGCCAGACAAGTATCACAGAAATCTCACATACACCAAGGTAGCCTTAGTCTACTTAAAGGTTTCCCTTTGGAAGGGTCTTGTGATGACCCCTTCTCAAATTAGGGCACCGCCCGGCCTAATCCCGTCATTAAGCCCTAACCTCGTAGGACTTAATGAGGAATTAGTCAACCTTTTCAAAACCTTATAACATACAAATTAAATTTGTTTTCAAATACATATAAGCATTTATTTATCTTATGTTAATTCAAAAATCAGAGTTAATTAAAATTTTACTTACTTAAAAGTTTATTCAGCGGAAGTCTTAACAAATTAGCGGAAGCTTTTAATGTGATACCTAACAATGGCGAAAAACCAGGAAAATAAAAACCGCATGCATATATATATAAAAAAGGGTGATAGTATATTATTATGTATCTAATCAGGGTGCTATTTTCAACCCATAATCTATACAAGCCCAAAGTATATAGAAAGACATATAAAGATATACAACAAGTCATAACCTACAAAATATAGTGTAGCAACACTCCACTGGCTCAGAGGTAGTCACCAATCTTCTCTTTGCCTAGCATACTAATCGATGGATCAGCACCCACCGTCATAAAAAGAACAGTGAGTACGGGAAAGTAGAAAGTAACATTGAGAGACATTTTTTCACATTCCCAAAAATGCTACAAGTATCTAAAAGCATAATAGTAGCAAATATGCTGAAAGGAAATCATGCAAAAAGATACTTTGATTAAACAAAATGAAACTAACACATGACTAAGTAGTAATGGGTCTAGGGCTGGTCGGTCGCGATCTTCATCACATCAGCCTTTTCCACTATATAAGGATGGAGTTGAGCTCTACATCAATGTTCAAGTTTGAGCAATGCTCTTTGCCTTTATAACTTTTCGCTGGTGCCAGTCACTTGCCATATGTACTTGCCAACAACCACGGGTCCCATACCCCGTGATGTCAACCAAGTTATGCTTGCTAACAACCCCGAGACTCATTTCCCATATGTTGCACAAGATAGTGGAGAAATCCCCCGATCACCCTAGAAGTCTAGTGACCCCTATATGTTCACCACCTGTATCATAAAATGGCCCTAGATACAAGAACTTTCATATTTTAAGAGATAAAATGGTTTGAAAATTCAACAAAGTAATTGCATACCTAATGCACAATGGAAATAGATTCACAACATTATGTACTACATACCTAATAGCATGCTATTTCACTGAACACATGTATTTACAATCAAAATGATATAGCACATGATTCGGAGTCAATGAGATATTTTGACCAACAATCTATACCATGAAAGCAACCTCATGAAATGAGAAAGGACAACCAGTCATGGTATATGGAGTATAAAGGCAAATCAGTCCAGATGAATGGAAATGAACATATAAACAGGAATGAAATTTAAATAAATATCTCAATCCATTAATTGACAATCCACGCAACTTCCTAAGCTATGCTAGCCTCCCGATACCTCATATCTTGTATCCAAACCCCCGAGACACTTTCCTATGTTCTTGATATCATATAACATGTTTTTTAGTGTGTTTGGACCTTTACTTAGGGTATTAGAATTAGTTATAATGTTTAAGAAATTTTAGAAAATTGCAGATTTTTATGTTGTCATAGAACCTAGCCCGTTGGATACTCTGATTAGCGCGCTAGTGGTCTCATTAATGGGCTACCAAGTTTTTTCTAGTGTGTTATCCGAAGTTAGCATGCTACATGCATGAAAACCCAAAAATATGCATTCAGAATTCTGAGTTTTCTCTACACATAGGCTACACCAATGCCTTAAGAACCCTCATACATACCTCTTGAGTTTTAAGAAATATACAACAACATAAAAATAGCTATATATAACATGAGTTCATGAATTCAATCAATTAACTAAGTTTCTACTGTTAGTGAATTACCTAGTTGTAAACTACACCTAGCTTTGCTTGATCACTCCTTAACCAAACCCACCTAGTTTCTGATTTTCTTCTTCCTCCAGCAACTTCTCCTTCTCCAACAAAGTTTTTTCTCTCCTAGATAATGAAATGAAGTTGGTTTGATTGCATGAGTTGATCTCTAGCTATTTATATAGAATGGATATGGTTGATTAATAACCACTGATCCCCATATGCACATGTATCTCAAGACTTATCTAATGGCACACACATTGACACATTTCCCACTTACTCTCCACTATCTTATGCTAAGTGACACAAAATTATAACTCAATTGGTTTCTAGATGTGTCAATACATATCTCGATGATAATCACATGGCTATTATTTTAAAATGTTAACTTAGGTTACATTTGATTTATAATCAACCATAGCCACATTAAAAACATTATTTAAGCTACATTAAACCTAAATAATCTTACCACATCGCTCTCTACCCCGGTTCCACGCCGACACACATCTCGAGGCGCGTCTCCTCTCATGTCTCGATACTTAAACACAAGTAGGAGTGACTAGTAGTCTACACATATACAATACACTAGGCATACATCATAAAAAAATATAACATACAACTCGGCCACATTGCCTCGATCATGATACATATCTCAATGCAAGTCCCGCGTCACGGGTCACTGATCATGATTAAGATATTAAACTCGGATTAGAAATTCTAGCTGTGACTGATTTTCACATATTAGGGTTGAGAGACAAGTTAGCACCAAGATTCATCGAGCCTTTTGAGATAGAGAGACAGGTCGGGAAAGAAGAATATAAGCTTGAGCTGCCTCCTTAAATGTCAGGGATTCATCGGTCTTTCATATTTCTATACTTTGACTAGCTGAGTCGAAGGCAGGCGTGCGATCGATAGTTGACTTAAGTCAGATTGACCTTAGCATAGATATTACTTACAAGAAGCAGCCAGTACAGATCCTAAACCGAAAGGTACATAAGTTGAGTAGCAAGTCTATCCCAATAGTACTCGTCAAGTGGCAGCTCCATGACAACTTCAAACTTACTTAAGAGCGGGAAGACTACATCCGAGATAGATTTCCATACCTTTTTGAGTCAGGTATAACCCTAACCTGAATTTAAATTCAAAAGAAGAAATTCCCATTAGTTGGGAAGATTTATCACGGCCCAAATTTCTAATCCTAAATTTGTCTGTAATTAAAATCACCAACCAGTTATGTAGGGCCCGCATCGAGATAAGCACACTGGCTAATGCATGTGGTTGAAGTATATTTTAGTTTTGTTATGATCTTTTCCTAGTGTGGTGTATATGCGTAGACTTATTAAGTCAGTTCTATTCATTCATAGGCGTCGAGACGCGAGTGGGGACATGCCTCGAAATGCGTGTGTCGTAAGATCGGGGGTAGAGAGCATACGGTGAGTCCTAATTTATATAATTGAGATAATTATAGTTATTATACTTAGCCTATAAATTAAATTGGCCTATAGAAGGGTTTTGAAAAATGTAACCTAAGTTGTGAAATAAATCAACAAACATTGACATACCTCTAGATGTGTGCTACAACCAATCACTAAGGGACGTTTTGTAAAATTTTGTGTTAACAAGGCTGGTATAGTGGAGTAGGAGTAATTTTAGACCACTTGATGTGTCTTGAGATGGATATGCAAACAAGATGAAATAAGTAAATATATAAGCAAGAGTTAGTGCATGTCCTCTTCATGCACAAGAGTTCCTTTATAGTTAGAAAGGGCATGAAAAAATCAACAACTTAAGAGATCAAAACGAATCAACTTAGAGTTTCAATCGGAGGGTTTAAAAATCACTCAACGAAGCTAGAACCCTAGGTAATGTTCTTACATTCCAATGCATTTAAAATTCATGGGATTTGAGCATGAAACATGGGGCTTTATGTATAATCGATTTCAAAGCATTCATAATGTTGTTTATGATCAAATGGAAGTTTTGGTTTGGTTTCAATTCTCAATTTCAGATTTTTTAAAGTTTGCTAAAATTTTAGGTTTTTAATCAATGAAAATGATTTTCATTAATTTAGTTATATAGAGATGCTTGATTTCAAGACCCAGTGGAATTCTCAAATTCTCCTTTTCTTGCAGATAAACCAGTTGTTAAGAAATTCTCAAATCGGATTTGAAATCAAAAGTTATTCAATTTTGAAGTTTCTTGTGTTCCTGAGTTTCTGTTGAAATGCATGTTTAAATTGAGTAAGTTGATTAATTTTATGGAAGTGTATATCTTTTTGTTGCTATGGACTGTGTATCAGACCCTTGGAAGTAGGGAGTGAGGGTTCGAGATGATGGAGATAATCCCGGCACCTAAACAAATGCCACCAGTGTGCAGCCCGAGCTTGACGCCATAACGGCGCCAGGCACCGCGTCAGGTTAACAAGAAAATAGGGACATATGACATGGCACTTTCGTGACATCGTGCATTTGAACACATAGTGCCACCACCGCATTGTGACCCTTTCCCCAGTAAAGGGTGGCTCCATGATGGCACCGTGACATTATACACACGGCACCACCGAAACGCTAGACCCTAAAAATTAATAAAAATTTTATATAAAACCCTAGGCATTTCTTATTAAATTTAAACCAACCTTAATAATTCATACAAGTTTTAAAACAACCTAATAAACCTTAATTCCTTAGAGGCAAGTCTTAGGGAGTTATTTGCGAGTTGCAGGGTGTCGAGGGGGCGGATTAACCTACAACTTTGTGTGTTTTGTAAATAAACCTTTTAAGGTTATTTTTCACATTTCATTTCAGTTTATTATTATTCATGCAGTCTATTTGACTAAATATTTCCTTTGTGATCTAATATCAAGATCCTTGTTTGATTCTACTCACTTTCTAAGCTATTGCTGCTATAATATCGTGTCTTATGTTAACTTATTAATTCTATTCATATTCGTTATACTTTTTATTTGTTTTGTATTAGATTATGGGTTTAATAGCATGCTATTAGTGTAGATGGGAATATGAATATGTTTGTGGACTTGTATTCTAATCTTACATGCTTTGTAGCACTAAACTATACCTTGAATTCCTAAATCCGAGTCATTCTTGAGAACATAAAGTACTATTTTCATCTAGGGTGCCTTGCACTATAGTAAGATGAGCGACACACGGGGTTAGATTCCCTGGGGATGTCGGTACTTGCCACTATTATGGTGTGGCACATATGGTTACATTTCTTAGGGTTGTCAGCAAATGAATACTATACATGCGATAGTACGCACATCCTTTACAATGGCCATAAAGGCTAATGTGACGTAGCTTACGGGTGACCGGACCTATATCATTACTACTTAACCCAGTTTTAGTCTCATTTTTAAGGCTTTGGTATTTTCTAGCATATTTCAGTTTTGGCAATTCTTCGTTATCATTATGCTATTAAATACCTTTTGATATATTTGGAAATGTGGATAAGTATCTTTAGATTTTACTTTACTTTATTGTACTCACCATCCATTTTATGATGGTGGGTGCAGATCAATCGAGTAGAAGACTAGGCAAGGAGAAGATCGTGACTACCTCTGAGCCTTGGCGTGTAGTTACTTTAGACTCTTGTAGGTTTTGATATTTTGTGTATTTACATACTTTATGTCTTTTAGGTACTCTTAAGTTGTATCTATATGGGTCGAGCGATAGTTCCTAGACAAGACACATGATTATTTCACAGTTTATCACCACTTCTTTATATATATATATACACATGTGATCATCGTTTCCTAGTTTCCACAGTAGGTGTTTTTATAATGCTTCTGTAGATTTTATTAGGTCTTCTGCTAATAATATTAAAATGATAAAAAGTTTAAATTAACTCTGAATTTCAGGAATAACGGGATAGTAGTTGTACTTACCCTCAACAGGTGTATTGAGGAGAATAAGATAAAAGGCTGACTATTATGTTGTTAAGTCCTACTTGACTGTAATTAGGGCTTAATGATGGAATTAAGCCGGGCGTGCCTTAGATTATGGAAGGGGTCATCATTGGTTTCTTCTTTATGATCACAAATGAAGCATTCACTTGTGCTTGGTTAGTAGTTACAGGTTGAGATGGTGTTTTATTTTGATTGCTCAATCTATTAATTTGCAAATTCATCTAACTTAATTGGTTTTTCAACTCAATGATTGAAGTATCGGACTTAATGACACGTGTCATGCGTGTGCATTAAAATTTCCACCTTCTTTTATTATACTTATAGATTTGTAGTACATGTAAGTGGGATCATCTCCATAGGGATTCTGCTAACTTATTAAGTTGTACTATTAAGGGATTTATTTTATTTGTTACTAATTAAAGCAATTGATTGATTAAAGTAAATTAAACTAATAAAATCAAATATTATAATTACTAATTCAAATCAAAGAAGTGCTTTTAAACAAATCTAAATCAAAGACAACAAATCAAATAATTAATCTTAACAAACTTAAGCCAAATATAATGAAAGCTAAATCGAGTTTCATTCAAACACAAGATATAATTATTATAACGATAGTCAAAACCTAGTCACAGGTTTTAGAAGATCATTAAACCATTATCATGAGTAAGCTATATAAATTCTTTCAAATCACCTTGTTTTCCTTTTATTAATGGTACACTCACGTGATTCATATCAATAACCTAATCTTATCACTATTAATACTTCAAACGCTTAAAGTTTCTAATAATAACAAAACAACATTAAGTTCTATGAAAGCAGTTACTACTAAGGGAGAACTAGCAGTAATATGTCATTAGATACTTAACTTAGAACATAGTTCACCTACAAAATTTTAATAGGTTAAAAGAAGTTTTGAATAAATCTTAGTTACTATTATAGGGGCATGTGCCTTAAGTCAATCTAAAAACATTTTTTATCTTATAATTTTAGTTAATAAAATTGAGGTCTTCATTTGTTGTTGTATTATAAGTGATTGCATGTTTACCTTATAGTAAAATTCATAGTTATTTGTTGAAATATTCTAAATGTCCTTAGTCGGTCATTATACTGGGAACTATAATGAATTAAGACTGGTATGAATCTTGATTGATGGTCATGTGATGATCATGTGTATAGGGATACGAATCAAGATCTTGAGCACTTGTTAAGGAACAAGGTATTGGACCAACCCGCTATGAGACCACCACATGGATTAAGTTATAGATGTTACTCATGATAGCTATATAGTCCTTCGACTTGAAATTACCATAAACTTCAATATTATGAGCATGATAATTTGCCACAATCAAATGTTGTCTTTAACTGGACAATTAAAAAGATTGTGATTAATTACCATGTGAATAATATGTGAAGGTGTAAAATCAAGATAGAATTTGAACCTTTCCTATAAAGAGAGATATCAGTGGATCCCTCGATATGTTAGACTGTTAAATGGCAAAATCCAAGTGAATTGATATGATCAATGTCACTTGGATGTTTTCAGTCTACCTACAGATCGAGACTAGTACGATTGAACATTCAGGGTGACCTTCCATGCCATATGTTTAATTAAAGGATATCGCACGACAAAAGGATATGATATATGTTATATATTAGGTTGTTTTGATTTTGATATTCATGCAACTTGGGTAGTCATAATGCCTTGCTAGAGACCGCTTATGACTTGTGTACCAAAATGGTTTTGGTTCACTAGCAACGTCGCATGAACCTATTGGGTCGCATATAAAAAGTGGCTTTGCGCAATTTCAATTGGTCTAGAGTAATGAATTTTATATGATAAAGCTCATGACATAAAAACCCTTACAATTTGTTATATGATAACTTATTAATAGGGGCGTTAGTGTAATTTGCTTGAATTTCCTAAATACAATAGTTATATTACGAATAGGTTTTTTAAGAAAGCTTATCTACACATATAAATAGAGGTTGAAAACCTAAAACGTATAAGATTTTCATTTTTGCTTTTTTCGAGTTTTATGGATTTTGGGAGAGAAAGTAAAATGTTTTGCTATATCTCTTAGGGCTAGCACTCCAAATTGTGGTCACCATTCACATGTGGATTTTCGATAGAGGATGCGTGATTGAACGTCTTGGATATTGAACAATCAGAAAAGGAAATCACGAATTAAGGTATGTTTTACTTTTGGAGATCTAGTTTAATGGAACTTATTTTCGATCTTGTTGGGGTTTTTAAAAAAATTTTAAAATTTTCCACTGCATTAGAACATTAAAACCCAATAGTAGTATCAGAGCATTAGGCTAGGTTCTATTCAACATTTCCATGTTTTCTCTGATGTATATATGATATACATGTGAAAATGTTATCTTGATTAATGTATATACGATATATATATAGGTTCTATGATAATTGTTATCAAGAATTGGATTTAAAGCGTATTGTTAATTCATGTATTTGATACATACGCATGATTGTGATTCAATGATGAATTCATGTTTAGAATATTTCAATTAACAAATGTTTTAATATTGAACAATGCAAATTTTGTATGTTCATATGTCAGAAGTCATTTTTAGGTTAATGTGATTTTGTTGTTGAATACATAAATCGTTTTTGTTCAATAATTATGTTTGTCTCTATGATAGAAATCATAATTATGGTTAATATGATTAATTTAATATGATTTTAGTGTTGAATTCATGATTAATATTTCATTTCTTGATTCAATTGCTAATTTTTTATAGATAAGAATTGAAATTGATTTTTGATCATATATTTCATAGTGGTTATCTGTTAGTATATTCCTATTAGATAGGAGATAAACTTTTAATCAAATAAGAATTACAAATCATATAAGATAGGTGAGATATATATCAAATTTGTAAAGGATAAGGATTCAAAGTATCTTAAATTCTACTTGGATTAGGATAAGATATTAAGTTAGATGTGGGCATGGGTTAATTGAAAATGTTTTAATTGACATATTTCAAAATTAAAATAAGGAGCAGTTTCAGTCAATTGGATTGACTAAAATAATAAGAAATTTTATGTGATTTTCCATTTTCTAAACTGGGATTTGTTGCCTAAAAAATGGGGGCCCTGCCACTTTACCCCAGTCACCCGGTGACCAGTCAGCGGGATACCCGCTAACTGTTCGTAGCACAAGGAAATTCATATAATAGTCAATATTAGTAAGATTTCCTAATTTGTTTAGTGATTGTACATGCATTGTAACATATGATATTTATCTTGTTTAAATTATGATCACTAAAACAAATAAAAATCATCTTCTAAATTTTATGTCAAGTGTTATCCTCTCAAACACTTATCAAGGCTTTGATCACATCAATATCGGTCTGCCTCCGCAGAGTGTATTATGTTATCTTAGTGAGGAAAGTTGAGTAATGGTTACTCTATTGTTTGAAATGGTTAGACTTGATAAAGCTATCAAAATGGTTTTAGGTTTTAAGCACAAGATGAGATAAAACATGCTAAGACATAAGATGTCATAATCTCATAAAAAACAACTAAAAGTCACATATGATGCAATTGGTAATAGGTACCTACCTAAATACCTAATTCAAAGTGTCATGCCTTAGCTGTCTTGGAATCAGGTGAGACATGAATTTTAGTCCCTTAAATTAACATAGTCGTTTTAGGAGGGTTGTTAATTTAGTGGGAGTCTATTCCTCTATAATGAAATGAAATTTTGCATAATCTTTGTTGTAGATCTATGGCCTTTTCAAATCACACTAATCTCTTTGATCCATCCTTGAGAAGGATAAGTTGTCTGGGACAAGCTTTCTTGAATGGTTATGAAACTTAAGAATTGTTCTTAAGCATGAACGCAAGTTGTATGTCCTAGATGATCCTATTCCTGAGGAACCCCCAGCCAATGCTTTAACAGCCGTGAAGGATGTGCATACTAAGCATGCCAACATCTCAACTGATGTTACATGCATTATGTTGGCAACCATGGTTCCTGAACTTCAGAAGGACATGGAACACATGGAAGCTAACGATATGGCTACGATACTGAAGGAAATGTTCCAATAACATACTAGGCAAGAAAAGGTTTAAGATAGTCAAAAACCTTCATTCTTGCAAAATGGTTGAGGGTGCGTCAGTTAGTCCTCATGTTCTGAAAATGAAAGGCTATATTGACCATCTTGACATACTTGGACTTCCCATAAACCGAGAGTTGGCTATAGATTTGATCCTAAATTCATTGCCTAATAGTTATTCATAATTTATGATGAACTATAACATGAATAACATGTAGAAGTCTATCTTAGAGTTGCATTTGATGCTACAAATTGTTGAGCGAAGTGTCAAAAAACTCATTTGTAATGTGTTGATGGTTCAAAAAGGAAATGCTTTGAAAAAAAGGGCAAAGGCAAGGCTAAAGTTGCCAAGGTTATTGTAACTGTCACAAAGCATGTGGAACAAGTCAAGCCTAAGGATGATTCTACTTCCCATTCCCAAAAGGAAAAGGAAAAAGAAGAAAATCTTAATTTTCATCATGCACCTGGGCATTGGTTCAGAAATTGCAAGCTCTATCTTGAAGATTTAAAGAAAAAGAAGAGTAGTGCGACTACTGCTTCAAGTATTTATGTTATTCAAGTTAACTTATCTACTAGTGATTCTTGGGTATTGGATACTAGATGTGGGTCTCATATTTGTATTAATGTGCAGGGTATCATTAAAAGTAGAGGCTAAAGAAAAGAGAAGTCATCCTTTGAGTCGGAAATGAAGGAAAGGTTATTGCGTTGGCTGTAGGATGCTATAAGTTAATTTTATATAGTGGACTTGTTTTAGTTTTAAATAATTGTTATTATGTTCATGCCTTGAGCAGAAACATCATTTCAATTTCATGGTTGGATTTGGATGGTTTTAATTTCATTATTGCGATTAATAAATGCTCAATTTCTCGTAAAGAAGTTTTCTAGGTGAATGTTGATTTGTGTGATGGTCTTTATATTCTACACATGAAAAATCCACAGATACTCCTATTCTTAATGTAAATACAAAGATATTCAAGTCAAATGATTTGAATTAAACCTACCTTTGGCATTGTTGTCTTTGCCACATAAATGAGAAACGCATTTCTAACCTCCATAAAGATGGACTTTTAGATTAATTTGATTTTCAATCATAGGAAACATGTGTATCTTGTTTACTATGCAAGATGACAAAGAGTCCCTTTATCGAACACTATGAAAAGGCAAGTGATTTAATGGGTCTAATAGATACTGATGTTTGTTGTCCTAAAATCACAATGGCTAAAGGTGGTTATCAGTACTTTATTACTTTCACTGATGATTTCAGCAGATATGGTCACGTGTATATCATGAAACATAAAAGTGAGACTCTCGATATGTTTCGGACATTTCAGAATGAAGTGCAAAATCAATTTGGTAAGACTATTAAATCACTTTGATCATATTGAGGTGGTGAATATTTGAACCAAAGGTTTGATGATCATCTAAAAAACTATGGGATTGTCTCACAGTTAACTCCTCTAGTAACTCCATAATGGAATAGTGTTTCTAAAATGAGAAATTGGACTTTATTGGATAACGTTCGATATATGATGAGTCACGCAGATCTTCCTGTTTTCTTTTAGGGTTATGCCATAGAAATTTATGCGTTTACACTAAATCGTGTTCTTTTAAGGTTATGCCATATAGTTTGAACCGTCAAGATTCATGGAGATGGGATGTGAGACTTCACTTTTCTTCATGGAATGGGTCACAATAAGCAATGTGACGATTCAATTGGATGCACGGCGAGAAGGCGCCAAAGGGTAGCTGGCGGGCAATCGATAAAACGGCTCGGCAGAGGACAAGCGCAGAGCAGCAAGCAGCTAGGCAGATGGGAGACGCATGGCGCTGGCGTGTAGGTATCCGTGACGGCTGCCAGGCGATGGGGCAAGCGGTGATAAGTCGGTATTTATATAATTTTAGTAGTTTATTTTAGTATATTTAATGTGGAAAGTCTCTAAAATATATATTTGGTGATATTTATTGGTCATTTTTCAGATGAAACAGAGTGCACGGTTGAATCCAGGGCGAAAAATACCCAAAATTGAGTATTTACATGCAGTGATCAAATGCCGAAAGATTTGCCTCGGGTTACGTGTTGTGCAGTTGGTAGAATAAGAGGCAGCAGACCAAATAATGTGGGGAGTGACACAATCAAGTCACTTGGAAACAGCTGCTGTTAGATTACCTCGAGATGTGTGCATCACAGTCACCCACAAAAATGTACAAAGTCGTGCCTTCCTTCACTCCAGCGCTACGTGGCAGAGGTCAATTCGCCTAGCACATCACTTCAGCTCTCCACCAATCAGACGCGGCCACATGGCCTTAGTGCGTCATCAAGCACAACAATTTTCTCATCGCCTCAGCTGCTCTCGATCATCATCGGGATCTGTGTTGGTGCACTCTCCCATATTTTTGCACGGCTTTGTGCGAGTTTTTCACCGCCTGCCTTGCTGCCACGTGTCGAGCCCTCACGCGCACACATCATCACTAGCAGCAAATCCAGCCTATCAGCTCGCGACACATCAGCGGTCTCAGCTCCCTCCACCAATTCTGCTGCTGCCACATGCCAAAACCTGCAGAAAAATCCCAACACAGCCACGGATGATCCTCGGCGCACGTGTCAATAAAGATACCACCAATTTGGTTTTCTCTTACCTCTCGGGACCAGTTTTTAGTAGTTTTATATATTAGGAACCTTAGGTATTATATTTTGGAACACCAACTAATATATTTTTAGCATCGACTTTTTTCGACGATTGCCTAGGTCGGCGGTGAAACAAGTCAGGATTATGGATTCATGGCATATTAAGTGAGATCTTTTATTTTATTATTTAATTTAATTTAATTCTCCTATTTCATTGTTGTTGATTTTAAGGAATATGGTTTAGATCTAGGGTATGTATATGGCCAGTGCATGCTTTTAGGGGGACAACCTATAGTTATTTGGACTGATAGTATCCGTGTAATTTTACTTTTGGACCAATAAAGAGACGAACACTCACCCGTTTGTCGTAAAACCCTTTCGGTTATTGAGTGTGCAACAATTGAATCTAGGTTAAATCGAAAGCGGATATGATCCGGTTATTTAGGATTAGCATTCCCACGGATCCATATTACTGCGGTTAGTGTGTTAAACCCGATTGGCGGATGTCTAGAGTTATGCATTAATTAGGGAAGTAGTTAGTGGCGGACGTCCTGGCTATCGAGATTAGGGGA
Organism: Stephania cephalantha; assembly: GCA_039657325.1. NCBI lineage: Eukaryota > Viridiplantae > Streptophyta > Magnoliopsida > Ranunculales > Menispermaceae > Stephania > Stephania cephalantha. The sequence goes on from CM077577.1 coordinate 19,648,956, forward strand.
ATGAGGAATTTCTAGGGGATGTCGATTTTCTATAGCTAATCTAGGAGAACTTAAATTAATAACTTTTTGGGAAGGATTGAAGACCATGATGTGCCATTGAATCTTGATCTTGATTTGTGAAACTGTAGACCTAGGTGTTACTTAAGTGTTCATTAATTGGTTTGAAAGTTATTTTAGTTATTTTATTTATTTAGTTCAGTTAGATTAGTTAGTTAAATTATTTATTTAAAACCCCGATTTTTCCTTTTCGTTGTTTTTAACCTTAGAAATACCACCAATCTCAGTGGGATCGACTCTTTGCCACTATTCTACAAAATAGTTGGTTTAGAAATTTTATTTTATTGACGCGTTCGGCGCGAGTCAATTTTTGGCGACGTTAGAGGATTGATTTTCTTTCTTTGGTATTTTTATTTTTTTATAATTTATTTTTTTATTGTTATTATTATTTATTTATTTATTTTAATAAATTGGAGCACCCCATGAGTTTTGTCAGGTTTGACTATGGATTATATTTTTTTAGCGTAATTTGAGCATTTTTTATTTTGGAATTAACATGTTTATTGGATTTTAGGTGTTTTGAGACTTGGTTGGGACACATCCAACTTAAGTCGTCGCATAAATGGCGAGTCTTTGAGTAGATCCAAAACCATAGACTTCATTTCATCATCTTGTTGATTTCATCTTTAGTTGAAAGACTTCGGGCTCGCAAGACTTGATATGAATTATTTGAGTTAACTCATATGTTTACTAGTTATTGCTCATGTTATGATTGTTTTTTCATAGTTTCCTTAGTCACCTAGACATGAGAGATTTTGTGCGTTCACTAGTTTTTATAGACTTTCATTTATGCATGCATTTGTATCATCTTCTTATTTGTTTATCCATGTTCTTTTTCACCACTATCTTTTTCTTTTTGTTGCATGGGTTCCTTGACTTGTTTTGAACCTTGAGGACAAGGTTCGGAATAAGTTTGGGGTTACTTTAGAATTTGTGGATTGAGTTTGAATAGATTCTTTACGAAAGACCGCAGGTGAGATCGTTTAATTTATATATATGCGGTTATATGCGATTGTCGGATGGTAATGGTGGTATTTTATATCATTTCTTTCATTTCTTGTCCTTCATACTTCTATCTCATTTCATTAGTAGTTAATACACTTTCATGCATGTATTTAGTATAGTTTTTATTTTTATTTTTTGTTTAGAGTCGCCCGAAATTTTGTTTCATGTCTTTGGTTGTGGATGAGTACATTACGGTTGCCTTTTTGACTTGAAACTTAGGGAAAATTAGGAGAAACACTCAATCAAGCCATACCCTAGCATTTTTATGATTTCATGATTAGGGACTTAGTTGATGGTTAAATTGTGCTAGATACGAAAGGGAGTAAACGGTCAAAATTATGCAAGTGATATTATTTTAACCCATATTAGGGAAATTTGCTTGATTATAGTGGAAGTGAGAAGGGCTAACATGAGTTTTTTTAATATAGAGAGTCCCACAAGTTTCCATAGGAAATGGAGCAGGGAAATTTGTGGTGGGAAAAAGTGAGAAAAGCGATCCATAAGAAATGGAGTAGGGACCGTATTTATTGAAAGAAAAAGAATAATATAAATAGAGAATATAAATTGAATAAAGGCGGAAGTTGTGAAACTCCTCAAATAAAAGATTTAGCTCGAGTGATTTCACTTGATTAAGTGAGATTTTTAAACTTGCGTTCTTGAATGTAACAGACCAAGAAAACTCGTGAGTAGTTGATGGCCTTTGTTTTGACTGAATTTATGTCTTCAACGTGTGATCTTAATTGTGTTTGGGTTGTGAGTCTTGACATATCATAACTCGAAATTTCCTGAGTTTTTTGTTAACTTGGTGGCTATGTAAACCAGAGGAACTCCATGAATTTGAGTCGGGTATAGGATTAATTAGGTCATTACATATTTATATTAGGAGTCTAGTTTAGTTTGTGTTGTCATTTACACATTTACTCAGGACGTGCAAAGTCTTAAGTTTGAGGGTATTTGATAAGTCGGTATTTATATAATTTTAGTAGTTTATTTTAGTATATTTAATGTGGAAAATCTCTAAAATATATATTTAATAATATTTATTGGTCATTTTTCAGGTGAAACAGAGTGTGTGGTTGAATCCAGTGCGAAAAAATACCCAAAATGGAGTATTTACATGCAGTGATCAGATGCTAAGAAATTTGTCTTGAGTTACATGCTACGCAGTGGGTAGAATAGGAGGCAGCAGACCAAACAACGCAGGGGAGTGACATAGTCAAGTCACTTGGAAACAGCTGTTGTCAGATTGCCTTGAGATGCGTGCATCACAATCACCCACAAAACGTACAAAGACGTGCCTTCCTTCACTCCAGCGTGGCAGAGGCAAATTCGCCCAGCACATCACTTCAGCTCTCCACCAATCAGACGCAGCCACGTGGCGTCAGTACGTCATCAAGCACAGCAATTTTCTCCTCGCCTCAGCTGCTCTAGATCATCCTCGGATCTATGCTAGTGCACTTTCCCAGATTTTTGCATGGCTTTGTGCGAGTTTCTTCACCACATCCCTTGTTGTCACGTGTCGAGCCCTCACGCACACACGACGTCACCTGCAGCAAGTCTAACCTATCAGCTCGCGACACGTCAACTGTCTCAGCTCTCTCCACAAATCTGCTACTGCCACATGGCAGAACCTGTAGAAAAAGCCCAAAACAGCCATGGATGCTCCTCGGCGCACGTGTCAATAAAGATACCACCAATTTGATTTTCTCTCACCTCCCATGAATAATTATTAGTAGTTTTATATATTAGGAATCTTAGGTATTATATTTTAGAACACCAACTAATATATGTTTAGCATCGACTTCTCTCGACGATTGCCTAGGTCGGGGGGAAACAAGTTGTGATTATGGATTCATGGTATATTATGTGAGATCCTTTATTTTATTATTTAATTTAATTCTCTTATTTCATTGTTGTTGATTTTAAGGAATATGATTTAGATATAGGGTATGTATATGGCCAGTGCATGCTTTTAAGGGGCAACCTATAGTTATTTGGACTGATAGTATCCGTGTAATTGTACTTTGGACCGATAAAGTGACGAACACTCACCCGTTTGCCCTAAAACATTTTCAGTTCTTGAGTGTGCAACAATTGAATCTAGGTTAAACCGGAAGTGGATGTGATCGGAAGCGGATTCGATCCGATTATTTAGGATTAGTGTTTCCACGGATCCATATTACTGCGCTTAGTGTGTTAAACTTGATTGGCGGATGTCTAGAGTTATGCATTAATTAGGGAAGTAGTTAGTGGCGGACGCCCTAGCAATCGAGATTAGGGGAATGAGGAATTTTTTGTGGATGTCGATTTTTTATAGCTAATCTAGGATAACTTAAATTAATAACTTTTTGGGAATGATTGAATACCATAATGTGTCATTAAATCTTGATTCTGATTTGTGGAACTGTAGACCTATGTGTTACTTAGGTGTTCATTAATTGTTTTGAAAGTTATTTTAGTTATTTTATTTATTTAGTTTAGTTAGATTAGTTAGTTAAATTATTTATTTAAAACCCCCAATTTTTCCTTTTCTTTGTTTTAACCTTTGAAAGACCAACAATATATGTGGGATCGACCATTTGCCACTATTCTACAAAATAGTTGGTTTATGAATTTTATTTTATTGACGCGTTCAGAACACGTCAACAGGCGGTCAGCAGGGCAACACGTCAGCAAATGAGGCAGACGCGGCAGGACGGCTGGCGGACTCGACACGTGGTCAAACGTGACAGGCGAGCAGAGGACGACGGGCGACGCGTCCGATGGTTGGCGCGACAGACGAGACAGACAGTAGGCGCGGCAGTTGAAATAGGTGGGTCAGTGCAGCAGATGTCAGATCTAGTACAGATTTGTTGTAGAACAACGTTCACACATTCAGAAAAAAAAAAAAAAACAGAGAAAAAAATAGAACCACGTTAAGGCTGTCATACCATGTGAATTTCTAAAAAGAATGAAGTTTATTGTATATTCTTCTTGTGTACAAGTAACCTATATTTACACATAGGTTTTGGATACAAAAGGAAAGTGCATGTCCACAAAAGGAATCTACTAATTACACGAGATTTTAATTTCCTTAACTAATAATTACATGGGATTCTATATTATTTAATTTCCTTAACATAATTTGCACTTTTAGATATGAAATTATTTTATTAGTTGTTCTCATACAATTTTCACTCTATTTCTTTTGTGCGATTGATGTTGCAACTTTATATAAATCTTGGGTTTTATTAAAGTGTCTAATTTATATGATCGATCATTAATTCATCAAAAAGAATACGATCGATCATTAAGTGGAATCTTAACTACTCTTCCTCATTTAGTAGACCATGTTAAACAATTTTTTTCTAGAAATACATCAACACGATTATTTATTTTATTTTAATTGAATTGCTGCGAGCGAAGCAAGCGTGCTCAGTCGTCCGTAGCACTATCTTATATATATATATATATATATATATATATATATATATATATATATATATATATATATATATATATATACACTCAGATGACAACGGTGATGTTTGCAACAATTTCACATAGATTTTATAAAAAATTTATTCACAATAGATGTTAAGAAATCACATTGAGAAATATTGATTGGGCACATTGAGAAAACACATCACTGCAAAACGTTTTAAGTCCACATTATAATTCTCTTATTTTGTTTCATAAAAATTTACTCGATATCTTCATTTTCTTGTGTATTACTCCCTCCGTTCCATATTACTCCATCCGTTTCACAATAAGTGTCTTTCTAGCCATTTTGAGATATTTCACAATATTTGTCATCTGATAGTTTCAATACACATTAATTACTTAATTGACTTTTATACCCTTTATAGAAAAAGAAATTTAATAATTATACATTAATAATTGTTGTATGTAGAAGTGGTGGGGTTAGGAAAGATAAAGGTGATTTAGTCATTTAACTATCACTTTCTCCTCAATCAAGATAATTAAATGATTTTCTTAAAAACTGTGAACAACTTTAAAACGTCACTTAAAAAGAAATGGAGGGAGTATCAATCACATTGAATTTTTTTTTCTTGTTTCACAATATGTGTCACATTAGGAAATCAAGGCGCAATCTTTTTTTCAATTTTACCCATAATTTAAAGTTATGTCATTAATGTCAATTGGGGTTTCCACATTAATTTTTAAAGCATAAACTTAAGAAAAGTAGGTTATTAATTAGGGGTAATTTAGCCTCAATGCCTATCTTTTAAAGACTTTCAATCATCACCTTAATTTATGTGCACAAGCCCAAATGTGATCAGATAATATGGAACGGATGTAGTAATTCTTTTGAGTTTGATTATTGATTACAATTATAGATTGTGATTGAACAAACAGAGAGATCAGAAACCCAGATATCTATTATTAAAGAATCATCAGCCTACAATGTACAATGTGTTTATATATAGGGTGTACACTACACACCCCTGATGTAACTAACTAAAACAGGCTAACATATGCCTTTGGTACAATACACTACAACATGAAATGTACTAACATGTCCTAGATATACATTGCTAAGGTATATACAAACAACATAGTCTACATCCCCCCTCAAAATGGAAGTCTATGTCAGTCACATAGACCCATCTTGGACAACAACTCAGAAAACAATGGAGTAGGCAATGACTTCGAAAATAGATTAGTCAGTTGCATTCTAGTAGGAATATACTGGGGAAGAACAAAACCAAGCTTGAGCTGATTGCGAACCAGATGGCAATCAATCTCCAAATGCTTAGTACGCTCATAGAAAACAAGATTTGCAGAAAGATGAATGGTGCCTGATTGTCACACCATAAGGGAATAGGCAGGGAAACGCAAGACAGAGATCCTTGAGAAGATAAGAAAGCCACAACAATTCACACACTGTAGAAGACATACAACGATACTCACAGCAAATGACTTAGAAACAGTAGGTTGTTTCTTGGATTTCCATGAAATCAAAGAGGAGCCCAAGAACACACAATAACCAGTGAGAGATTTGCGTGAAAAAAAACAGGAAGCCCAGTCATAATCACTTATGCAGTGAGAGATAAATCAGACTGAATAGGAAAGAACAAGTCCTGAGAAGGAGTACCCTTAAGATAGCGTAAAACATGGAGAGCACCATACTAGTGTTATTCAGTATGAGCTTGAACAAACAACAAACTGGCTCAATTGTTGTGTGGCATAGGTAATGTCAGGGCGAGAGAAACCCATATAGAGGAGGCGACCAATCAATCATCTATATCGATCAACATCAACCATTAATGGGGAATCTTCATCAGCAAACTTGCAATCACAAGGAAGAGGAGTGGCAGCAGGCTTAGCAAAGGTAAGACCAGCATCATGAAGTATATCAAGAACATACTTTCGTTGATGAACATAAAGCCCGAAGAAGATCGAACCAACTCTAAACCCAAAAAATAACGACTTTGGCCTAGATCTTTGATGGTGAACAAATGATGAAGAAAGGCTTTGACCTTGGCAATCATCTCAAGAGAAGTACTAGTAATAAGTACATCATCAACATAAACCAACAAAACCAAGAAGACTCTATCAACATTATAGGTAAACAAACAAGGATCATTGACAGATTGGACAAAACCAAAATTTTGAAGCTGAGAAGTAAATTCTTGATTCGACTATCTGGAAGTCTGTTTAAGGCCATATGAAGACCTCTGGAGTTTACACACTTGATTTGGAGAAGCAAGATCATAACCATCATGAGGTTTCATGTAAACATCCTCACCAAGATAACATGTAAAAAATCATTATTAACATCTAATTGATGTAATGCCCGGTTGCGAGCAGCAGCCAAGGCTAAGATAATCCTCACTGTCATAGTTTTGGCAACAGGAGAAAATGAATTAGTGTAATCAACTCCTCAATTTGATTGAACCCCTTTGCAACCAAACGTGCTTTACATTTATCTAGTCTACCATATGGATTAAGTTTCACTTTGTATACCCATTTGGAACCTATGGCCTTCTTGTTGGGGGGAAGATCAGTAAGAACCAAAGTACCATTCTCCTCCAATGCTTGTAAATCCATGTTCATAGCAGAAACCCAAACAGGGTCATGTTGAGTTTGAGCATAACAAGTAGGTTCTTTAATATAAGAAACAACAACCAAGAAACACTTGTAGTCATCAGTAAGATGAGGAGAGTGAATAAAAGGAAATGTTGGAGGATCACCAAGAATGAGAACATGATCAGCAACAAGGCATAAATTTGTATGAACATTATGTAAGACAAAGTGATTCATCCAAACAAGTTTTTGATGAGCACGATGACTTTTACGTTGAGCAAGAGGTAAAGAAGGAGAAACCATTGGAGAAAGCTCAATATCACTGGGGAAGAACAACATCATCAGTAGTCACTGCAGGACCAATTGCTGAAACAGGAACATCCTCGACAAGTGATTGTACTGGACTTGTTGCAGAAGGAAGAGACTGGACAAGGCCGGGAATAGAATAAGGTAAATGTGCAGAACCAGGTGCAGCTCCTAAAGAATCAGGCATTTTATCAAAAAGAACAGGCAAAGGATAAGAAAATATAGGAGAAGCAGAAATAGTCTTCAAAGGAAACTGATTTTCAAAGAAAATCACATCTCTTGAAACAAAACAAGCATGAGTAGCTAAATTATACAACCAGTAAACCTTTTGTCCAGGGGAATAACCAAGAAAGATGGACTTAATAGCTATTATGTCCAACTTATATTTGTTTGGAGAGACATTAGTGGAAAGCATAAATAAACAAACGTCTTCAATGAAACATAGTCTGGAAAATGCCTAAACAAAATCTAATAAGGAGACTTCCATTTAAGCAGCTGAGAAGGTAATCGATTAACAAGATATGTAGCAGTAAGAACAACATCTCCCCAAAACTTCTTGGATAAACTAGACTGAAAAATAAGAGCTATAGTGATTTGTAACAAATGGCGATGTTTGCATTCAACCACTCCATTTTGCGTTGAGGTATGTAAAGAGTGGAACGTTGATGAATAATGCCTAAACTTGAAAATAAGGATTGACAGTGTTGGTTGCAGAACTCAATACCATTATCAGATCTGATTTTTTTGACAGATGCTTGGAAATGATTATGAACAAAAGAAAGAAAATGCTTGATAACAGTCCCAGTCAAGGACTTACATTTCATCAAAAAAACCCATGTAAAACAACTATAATCATCCACAATGGTCAAGAAAAAATGAGCTCCCTGAAGAGAAGGTTGCTTATATGGTCTCCAAACATCCATATGCAATAATTGAAAGGGAAAAGTAGACTTAATAGAACTCAAAAGGGAAAGCAAGTCTATATTGTTTAGAAAAGTGACTAACATCATAAGGTACATCATGATTTACACTTAAGGAATTTGTAATCAACAAATCAAGATGTTTTGTTACAACAGCAGAAGGGTGACCCAGCCAATGGTGCCACAAAAATGAAATACTAGCATTATTACAGTAAGCTAGTTGTGACACTGAAGGAGAAACAAATGAGTTGATAACTTCTTTATTGAAAGAACTGAAATCAGGGATGTAAATACCCCTAATCATCCGTCCCACAGCTAGGACTTGAGAATGCTCAATGTTCTGTATAGCACAAAAGGATGGATAAAACTCAACTGTCAGTTTAATAGAAGAAATGAGTTTACTAACTGATAAGAGATTGTACTTGAAGGAGCTAATATGCAGACAAGAAGAAAGAACAATGGCTGAACTGAGATGCACATCTCCTATACAAGAAACTTGTCTAGTATGACCATTAGGTAAGCAAACCGATACAGGTTTAACTAAGGTAGTGACATTGACAAACAAATCATAATTGGTACACATATGATTAGTTGCCCACTATCTACAATCCAAGAATTTGTGCGGATGAAAATATTAAGACTGTAGGTCTGATCTAGTGAACTACCTATAAACTCAGGAAGAACACAATTCACATGAGCAGAGACACCATCAGCTGAAACTTATTTGCCTTTCATGAAGCTTTCGATTCCTTGTTGTATTATGGCTGCAATGTTAGTCCGCAAATCTTCAAATTGAAAGGCTCCTGCATCTGGCATATCCAAAGGTGACTCAAGCATATTGACAAAAGATTTAGAACCACTATTAACATGTTTCTTCTCAAGATCTTTCTTGTACCAATCTGGAACTCCATGGAGTTTGAAACAAGTGTCTTTAGTGTGTCGTTTAGCCTTACAATGATCACAAAATATATCATCTTTGTTAACAAACTTCTTGTAATTTCCTTTACCAACAGATTTGTTTCCTACAAAAAGACCAGTACTAATTCTGTTAGTCTTCATCATCATAGTTATGTTCAAGCCAGGAGAATAACTAACATGAACCTCCATTTGTTTCTCAACTCGAATAATCATTGAATATGCTTTGTTGATGTTAGGTAAAGGATCCATTACTAGGATTTGATTGCGTATATGATCATACATGTCACATAATCCCATCAAGAATTGCATGAACTTATCATTTGATTCAATAGCAGCTATATTTGCTGCAGCTCCACATTCACAAGAAGGAAGAGGAGCCAAACAACTCAGTTCATCCCATAGCTTTTTAAGCTTTGTGTAATACTGGGAAATAGAGATATCTCCTTGACTAATTGAACAAATATCTCGTTTGATTTGATAAAGAAGAGGTCTATTACACTCTCCATACCTCTCTTTCAATTCATTCCACAAATCAAGAGATGAAGTAGTATAGAGAAAGGCTTCAGCAATTTCTTTTGAAATAGAATATAAGATCCAAGAAGTTACCATATATCGATCAAGAGTGGAATTCATTGATCCAGGCTTCAAACATCGAACATCAATTAAACTAAGCTTTGTTTTTGCTCCCAACACAATCAACATAGCTCTACTTCAAGAAAGATAATTTGAACCAGTGAGAGGGTTTGAAACCAAGATCATATATACCAAGATGATCAGAAGTCTGAAGAAAATAAGGACTCTCCACTCCATATTCTACTGAATCAGCTCTTTTTTCCAGCTCCATCTTGAACTAAAGAACTCGATGAACCATAGATAGTTGTCATGGTTATTCACAAACCATATCAAGAAATGATTGATATAAACTGCAATCAATTCCTAAACCAGTGATTGCAAACAATTGCAAACGATCTCAAAAACACTCTCAAAATAAATCAAAACTCGAAACACAAATGTATGAACGAATCTGCTCTGATACCATGAACAAACAGAGAGATCAGAAACCCATGTATCTATTATTAAAGAATCATTAGCCTACAATGTACAATGTGTGTTTATATACAGGGTGTACACTACACACCCCTGATGTATGTGGTACAATATACTACAACATGAAATGTACTAACATGTCTTAGATGTACATTGTTAAGGTATATACCAACAACATAGTCTACAGTGATTTACACGAAAATCGCATGCACGTCGACTGGTACATAATAATTAGGATTTAGGCATATATTAATTGAGGCGAAAGTCAAAACAAAATTAGTGGACCCATGAGCTTCTCGCGTTGCCCGTGCAAGGAGGAGCCCGAATCAAATGCTCAACTAACAAACAAAATTCACCACATCACACATCCAACGAATTTGAAGAGCAAACATTTGATAGAGACGCAACAAACACATCCAACACAAACAACGAACAAGTCAGTCTTCAATTAATTCACCAAGTTTATATTGGATTCCAATGGTCTTCATTGATTGTGCATACAAAATCTAGATCAATATTATATAAATTGATTAGCTTAACCAATTTGCACGAAGAAATTAAACAAAACAAATGGAGGAGTTCTTGGAAGGCCTAGGCTGTAGACTAAGAGGGTCAGGAATGGTGGCCGACTCGATCATGATGGGCATTGTCAACTCGGCAATGGAACAGGCTTTTGATAAGGCTTGTTCTCGAGAAGGGGTCCTGGAGCGGTTGAACGAGAAGTCGCGGTTCTGCGAATTGGCAGTGATGCAATTGGAGTGGTGTTTGAAGTTTGTGGAAAAGGAGACAGACAACTATATGGTAGTTGAGAGTGTGTATGAGAGGGAGAGGCTGGTTTCAGATTTGACGGAGACGATGGATCGAATTAGGAGAAGGTTGGAGGAGACTGAGCTCGCGATTTTAGAGAAGGACAGGCTGTTGATTGAGAGGTTCGAGAATGAGGTAAAGCTTAGGCAAGCTTTGGAATTAAGAGATAGGGAGATCATGTCATTAGAGGATCAATTTGATGTTAATGGCGAACTAGTGAGGATTGACGATGAAGGGAGAGATGGTGGTTTTTGCGAATTGAAGAATTCCGTGGACGAGCAGTTCTTTAATATTAAGCAGAAGCTCGAGGACGAACGGATGAATTTTGCCAACGGCGTAAGGAATGTGAGCCCAGGCAATAAGTCCTTCACAAAGGAGGAAATCAGTGATGATCATCAATTGTATGATGAGAAGGGGACTTTTAGCGGCAAAGGCAGAGAAGTCGACGGGAATGAGAAAGATTGGATTGTTAATCCTTTACGTCATTATCTAGGATCGGAATTAGGATTTGAGAAGATGGGATCGGATATCGACATTCTAAAGGAGACATTGGACATTGCTTTTGGAATGATGAGCAATGCTATTTCCTTGTCCGAGGTGAGGCCAATGGAGCAGCAATGGAGGTGGGCTATTGAAAGGGATACTTTCTACACAGTGTTTAATGGCTTTGCAAAGGATGTCCAAGATCTTGTCCTAAAGGGGGAGAAAAATGATTCTCTAGTAATGGTTAATGATAACCATTTTCAATTAATGGATGACATTGCAGACTTGCTTCATGAACTTAACCAGTTAGTTCGTGAAAGTGAGGAAGCGTCGAAAACTTTTACAGGTAATGATTCTACACCCACTTCATCAAAAGGTAAGCCTATTCCAAAGAGAGTGAATGGCTCAAAAGGTGAGAAATCTTATGAAGTTAAAATTGATTCTTCTACAATAGAAAGGAATGGTGAATCGAAAACATCTTCTTCACAGGTTGATGAAAATGAAAAAGCCGAAGGATCACCAAACAATGATTCAACAGGGCAAGGTAGCAGTCACGTTGCAGATATAATAAGAAATCACGAGTCTATTATACGCCAAAAAAGTGAAGAACTGAATTGGTTAAAGGGAGATATCGTTAGAGGCAAGTCATGCTCATCATCAGTGAAAAGGGAAAATGGAAACTATTCCATTAAGAAGAAAGTACAAGATATTGTCATAAAATTAGATAATATCATCAAAACAAAAGCAAGTAGTAGACATAGCGGTGTTCCTAGAAGTCATTCAAATGATATGGTCCTAATGCAAGAGTTAAGAAAACTAGAACAAGAAGTAGAAGACTCAGACTTAAACATCGCTATGATGGAAGAAACTTATCTCGTCATTTCCAGAGGTTTGATAAATGATTTGCATCTTAAGTTGAATGAAAAAGATTTGGAGTGCCAATTGAGGGTTGATGTAGATAGAATTTTCTTGAGGGAAATGGCCAAGGAGTTTAACGAGATTAATATAGAAAGTCATATCATTCAGAGCCACATTGCAGAAGACATATTCCGATTTCTGTACTGTGAACTGCGGAAAGAGTTTCTAAATGAAGAGGCATATCAAGTTGTTTTTCATGAGGTATTGAAGAAGGTCAAGTTGGGTTTCAGTTCTTCCTCACTAGAATGTCAAAAGCTCATGTTTGATGGAAACTTAATTAAAGAAAAGTATGATCAAGATCTAGAAAGCATGACAAATGACAGAATGAGTGCACGACTTTTCCTAAGAGAAATCATACAAGAATGTAACAAGTTCGTCGAAAGTATTTGGATTGAAAGCTTTATCAAAGAGGACATGCATAAATTTATCTTCAATGAGGCAATTAAAGATGTCGCTACAACCACCAATGTTGCAATAACCGAGTGTCAGAAAGTCGTAGAACATAATTTTCAGAATGAATCGCCATCTGACACCATGTTTCAAACTTTCGAAAGCTTGATAAAGGAACAAATTAATGCAATTTTCTATAGGGAAACGATCATAGAATGGAAAATGGAGACGGAAAACAATTACATTGTTAGCTCTATCAATGTAGATGTATATCACACTTTTATTCGCGAAGCAGTCAAAGATTTTAATTCCTGCTTACAAGAATTTCAGGGTGAAGAACCACAAATCTTCAAAAATCCCTTATGGTCTACCGATGAAGCAAAGACTCTAATAGTTGCCGAAAAGGATATTATGATCAAAAAAGCAGAATGTTTGTCAAGATGTCTTAAAGAAGAAAAAGACTTGGTATTAAATTCTAGTACTGAACTGATGGAACAAAGTAGGCTTATTGAACTATTGAATCAGGACCATGCGAATGAGCATACTACATATTGTAACGAAATATTTGTTCGAGCAGATGAAGGTTTTGGCTCTGTAAGTACAAAGCTTACGATGGCAATGGACCATATAGAAAAGAGTAGGGTGCAGTTGAAAGAGTGTGCATCTACTTCTAACATGACAAAAGAAGAACCAAGTAATGATCAGAAGATTTTCGGCTATGAGTTACCTTACAGACAATCTTCCCTTTGCTTAGCTGAAAAGAAAGAAGAGGACCTTGCACTAGCATTGAACTTTATCTCCTCCATCGTGGAACTCTCGAGAGAAATCGATGAGTTTGAGCATACGATACAACAAAAAATAGAATTGAACGCTTTAAGGTATGTTATGAGAGTATAAGTAATAACAAGCACTCCGAGTTGTCTATCTGATACTACTATCGTTATACTCGTCTCTAGGTCTCATGTCATCTTACCATATCGAATGATAATTGTCTTTAAATTTTCAGGATGGAAGAAGTGAAATATCAATTATATTTGTCAGTTGAACATGTCAACTCAATTAGGAAGAAAGAATTGCTTTACAGGACTGCTTTTTACAATAGATGTTGCAACCTTGAAAAAGCAGAAATAGAGGTTGAAAAAACTGCTCCTTAAATATCGATAAGTGATTTCTCTCTTTTCCTCCATGCTTTTCTCCCTGTAATATTGCAGAATCGACATTTTCAATGCATCAAAAAAAAAATTAATAACTTTAGTGGTATCCACAGTTCTTTTTATAATTTTTTATATATTTTTTTCTTCATAGGTGAACTTACTGGGTGATGAAGTGGATGCACTAGTGAATCTACTAGAAATGTTACACGTAACACTATATCAGTACTCCCCAATTTTAAAGAACTATTTTGGTGTAAGTCTTATTTCCTTTTATTACACCTGTTAAGCACATATGCTTGGATTTTCTGATTTTTTTCTCATAAATACTAAGATTAGCTTGACCAATTAGGAATCGTTGTATGAAAATGCTCTTTTCTATCCCTTGTATGAAAAAACTTTCCATTATTTAGTTATATAAGTTAGAACTTATGAGATGTATTATTTGCTTTTTATATTAGGAATTTATGTGAAGTTAATTTGTCTTAAGTGGCTTATATTTTTTTATCATCTTCTAGGTCATGGACATCTTAAATTTGATTAGAAAGGAATTGGAGGGGCCCGGTTCTCAGTTACAAACTAATCAATAACATTAAGAGGTGAGACAATTCATTAATCATAGATTGAATGGAAGATTTATTCATACTTTAAAATGATCTTTAAATCAAAAATTATGTTTGTTGTAGAGTCAAGGGATGCAGGGTTTGAAAATAGTTCAACGACGCTTGAAGAATACCTTGAACGTGGAATAAAAGTGTGCATCTCATCCAATAATCCAATAGTACTAACGCTTTTTTTATATGAAATCTCGAAATATCATACCCAAGTGCAATGACTTCAATTGTAAGTGAAAATGGCAGCAATGGATTTGTAAGTTGACATCAAGTTTATGTTTAGTCGTTTTCAATAGTACTAGACATGTCAATTTCTTCATTTTTTGTGATACAAGGTTTTCTTTTTACCTGGTAACAAAAAAAAAAAAAAAAAAAAAAAAAAACTTCTCTTAATTTAGAAGTTAATTTTGATGATTATTTTGGACAGTTCTTTAATTTGCTCCATATTTTCTACACTCTTTATGCAAATAGTCTACTCCAAGGCATGCTATCAATTTGCACATCGATCTGGATGACAAATTAATTACATAAAACTAAATTAGTTTAAATTAAACTTCAATTAATTGGGACAAGAATCCGTTTACTTTTTGCTAAAAATATATACTAATTTCATGCACAAAGGCAGTTTTAGTAATAGACTATGGTATTTTAGATGTAAAATCTTTCTTTCATAATGAAAAATTCATTGCTGATCTAATGCTGCCCCAATTAATACATACCATAAATATATTAGGCTCATTCATTATATTTGATTTCATGAATCTGTAAAAGCTTTTGCTTCTCTTTTGCTGCCATCAAGTATTCTACAGGATCTCTAAAGGAAAGGTATTTTGGTACAATTTCCTCTCTTTTATACTTAATATATTAAATCTCTTTATTTATTTTGATAGTTGCGAAGATCTACTTTTGCTCTTCATTTCTCAGTTTGACTCGCAATATTTTGGTATTTTCCTCTTTTTGTTTAATTTGATATGCTAACATATTTTGATTATGATTCTAGAACTAATAAGTTTGGTTTTCTACTTGACTTGCATACTTCAAACATGTTGCGCATGTCGCATGACATTTTGATCTGTGTGCTATATAAATTATACTTGAATATGTATATGTTTTTTTATATTATTTATACCTAAAAGAGTTTTTTAGTACATTGAAAAAATTTATGGATTTTATTTTGATTAGTAGACTGAATATCTCCATTTTTTAATGAAAAAACGATGCGGGACTGAATGTGAATTGCCCGAACTCCGGGTTCAAAAACTAAAATACTGTTGAAGATGTGTGGACTGAAAGTTAGTCCCACATCAATTAAATTAAACTTCGAAATGAAGTATATCAGTGATTAACTCATCCGAACTAACACCGAGACCTTTTAAGTTAAAACCCCACACCTATAAGATTGAAGGTGGTTAAGTTGGGGATAGTATCAGTGCTAACGGAGGAGATCCACGGGCTCACGCACGCGTTGTGCGGCGCAGCCTGAAGAATTTTACATGGTATCAGAGCCCATGGTTCGAATGGGACCTGAGAGAAAAAAAAAACCCTAGATCATGTGACTTTCGGTCTATGGGGGAGTGTTGAAGATGTGTAGACCTAAAGTTAGTCCCACATCGATTAAATGAAACTTTACAATGAAGTATATAAGTGATGATCTCCCTTTAACTAATATTGAGGCCTTTTGAGATAAAACTCCACACAAAAAGTTGAAAGGTGGTTAAGTTGGGAACAGTATTTTTGTTGGCGGAGGTCAACAAGCTCCTGCACATACGGATGGAGAATTTTACAAAAACTAAAATACAAAAAAGATTAGAAGGATAAAATGGAGCGCCACAAAAAAGATGTACAATAAGCTCTATAGAAAAGATCGCCACAACTAAAATACAAAAAAGATAGAAGGATAAAATGGAGCGCCACGAAAAAGATGTACAATAAGCTCTATAGAAAAGATCGCCACAAGCAAAGATTGGTTGATAAGAGATCTCGAACGTCATCAAACTCCTCGTTCCTCAAATTGGATCGTATCATTCTCACTTCCTTATGATGAATTGACCTTGAATCATACCCACTATTCTTCAAGAAGGTGCGACCTCGAATTTTTATAATTTGGGTATTTGTTATAGGTTCACCAATAACATGAATGCACCAACATAAACACGAAGAATGGAAAGATCTTTGAATTGGTTGGAAGTATGCTTGAGTACCGAATAAGATCTTCATACTGCAAAGTGTTAAAGCTAATTTTCTTTTGGTAAAACAAATTCAATAGTGTCATGGTTGACTTCACCATCGTGATATTTGTTAGATGACAACTCTTTGTCATGCTTGACCTCATCAACCACTTCACGATCAACTGGTTCTTCAAGGTTATCAATCTCAAGTGGACTGATCTTTGAATCACCAAAAATCTCTTGAGGCTCAAATTTGCTTTCTTCCTTTAGGCATGATGACTAATGTTTCTTGACCAAATCAATAAGAAGATTAACCTCTTTCCCATAGCGACGATCAAAAAATTCTTGTTTCAAAGTAAATAGATTTTGATTGATTGAAGCATATTTGGATTTGTATTGTTCTTTACCTCTTCTACGATCCTTGTTCGTCCAACCTGTCTTTGTGATTCTTCTTGATGACAAACTAGATTGATAATATTCAAACTCATAATAACTTTCATTCTCATAATCATATAGAAAATACCTCAAACACTTATATACATCTTTCTTGAACTCGAACAACTAAACTCTGATACTAATTGATGCGGGACAGAATGCAAATTGCAGCTCCAGGTTCAAGAATCTAAATACAAGAATCAAAATATATATATAAATATATATATATATATATATAAGGGTAAAGTCGAGCGTCACGAACAAGATATTTGATAAGCTATATAGAAAAGACCACCACAAGCAAGAATTGCTTAATAAGATCTCGAACGCTATCGAACGCGTCGTTCTTCAAATTGGATCAAATCAAAAAGATTTTACAAAAAAATGATATAACCAAACACTCTTTACTATCCTGTTTTTTTCTAATTCGGTGTTTTTATTGTATTAATAAAGATGAACTATGGTCAGGGGTGGACTTAGGATTTTAAGGAACCCTAGGTTAAACTTAAATAACTAACATGTATGAAACAATCGGCCTATTCATATCAGTGTTAATTATCTTTAACAAATTAGTTATGTAGCTATTTGCATCGTCGTGGTTCACGGTAAAAAGGAAAAAAATTGCAATATAAATTTACCAATAGCTTGGCCCATGTCAAAAAAACTATTACAATTCAAACTCATTTAACTTCTTTAATGATACGGAAGGTACTATTTTGTTGTGCAGAATTAAACTCGATTGTAATAAATCATGATCCATCGAGGTGGAATTGATTATAGGAGTCCTATAAACCTACTGCTTTTGCACCAACTAATCAACACCAAAACTAGCGCCCATTTGCCGATTATCACCGAGATACGCAATCACTTCATCTCCCCTTCACGATGGTCCTAGAGATCAAATTGGAGGTCACTTTATGTTTATTAAAAGGTCTGGTAATAGAGTAGCCCGTACTCTTCTCACCTAGTACTTGAAGTGAATCAAGTGATGCCCTATCTAGGGCAATCTCCACATATGTAATCTTTGATCCCACTTGATGAATGAATTTGTCTATGTGGCCTAAAAAAAAAAAAAAAAAAAAACAAAAAACAAAAAGAAAACAACTTGCGCCCATTTAAAAAAAAAAGAAGAAAAAATTAGCTCCTATTTTTATTTTTATTTCAATTCTTTAAATACAACAACAATCTAATGAAAAAGGTCTAATCTCAAATCAGCTTGGGTCGGCTACGTGAGTGCTTGCATTTCCATTTTAATATAAAGACTTTAAAATAAGTGATATGAAAAAAGAATAGAAAGCCTTAAAATGCACAAAAGGTTGGTTATCATGATTAAACATGATTCTTTCGCCTCTGATCAATTGAGTTTTCATATTTATTTGGGGGGCTATTTAGGGAGTGACTATTAGCCCCCTATACCTTGTATCAGCCCTCCATTTAATTTAATATTATTTATAGCTTTCAATAAGTTAGTTTATATATGTTCTAAGCACCCCTTAACTTTTAGCAAACTCCTCAATATACTCCTAGCTTGTATTTGTATCTCTCACTCCTCAAAGAGAAACCTTTTTTTTATCTTCGTGATTCTTAACCTCCAACCCCTTGTTGCATATCATCTTCTTTTCCCCCTTACTCCATTTGCTTCATGTTGTATTTCAAGATTAATTATTTGATCCTTAAAAACTAAGATTCAACACAAATAAATATTCTACTGATTCATGCTAATGTGAATCAAATCTCAACCAATACTATGATCAAGATGTTTGCATTTGATGGTGAGTTGTGATTGTATGGACAAAGAGATAGGAAGAGTGTAGAGATTAGAAAATAAAAGAGAAAATGAATGTGTTTATAATTTAATTTGGGGGAAGGGTATAGAAAGTAAAAATTAAGTAGAAGATGAGAAGGGTGAGTTCAATTTAAGGTGGGTGTAGTGAGTGGGATATGAGTTGGGAATGAGTTTAAGATTTCATTTAGGGAGGGATGTAGAGAGTGAAAAGTAAAGTGGAGGAGGGTTGTAGAGAGTGGAAAGTAGGAGAAACGAAAATGAGTTCATGATTTAATTTAGAGTGAAATTATTTATGTAATTTTGCCTTCACAATTGGTAATTCCTTCATTGTACGCAAGCATTTATTAAGCAGCATTGGTCTCATGACGAAAGAACATAGGTAGTATTGACATATAGGGATTTGAGCATAGCAATCTTAATGGGTTAATGTTCTCTAAAAGCCAGATAGGGGAATTCTAAGGATTTGATGGAGATCACTCAATTAAGAGGATTTTGTGTTCCTAGTTGACCACCAAACAAAGAACAAAATATCAAAACCGAGAGATCTTCTGCTTGTATCGCAAAAAAAGGAGTTGTTGTTGAACGTGATAATGGACCGTAACCGAAAGATTTTCAATTATATACGTGTTTTATCGAGGGAGGTAAGCTGTTAGGTATTTTCGTAAATTAAACCCAATAGAGCAAGTCGTGCAAATCACGAAACTTCTACCCGCATAAGAGGTATCTCGCTTATTTAAAAAGTTAAGAAACTCAACTTTTTGGTTAAGAGGTTTTTCTCTATCTTCTTCTTCACAAGATTTATTTAAAATAAGTGATATAGATACACTTTTTTTAATAAGAAAAAGTATATTTATATCACCAAACACACTTATGTACCGAAATTCTTTTTGAATAAGACATAAGAGGGGAGTAAGATAGAAAAAAATAAAAGTTACCAAACATTACTTAATATCTATTAAGAATAAGTGAATGTATTGGTGCAAAACCAAGAGTAGAATCTTATATGTTGTAATTGAAGATTATTAATAATACATTATAGTTGAAGGAAAAATTGAAGTTAATGAAGTGAAGAACTAATGGTAAAAGAATAACAAGAACAAGAACAATACAAAATCTAAATACTAAATTTCATTAACGTACTTTTTCTTTTCTTTTCCTTCTTGATGACAAAATAAACTTAACTATTTCTCCTCTTTAATTTTTTTGTTTGTTTGAGATTGGGTGAGCTAACATGTGAAAATCTTCTTGTTGAGGTGGGCTAACCCGCTCTAGCTTTGAGAGTCTTCATATTTTTTTAATGGCATAAATATATATAATAAGAGGTACAATTAGGTGCGCCAGTGACTATAAAATTTCTTATAAGAAAAAAGAACAACACTATACAACTTAAATATCAAAAATTAAATTAAACAAAAATTAATAGTTTTGCATACTATATACTACAAAAAATAGTTCACATTTTTTAGAAAAAAAAGTTCACTTGCTATAAAACTAAATATAACTAGTAGAGCTAAAATTTTTAATTATTAATAAATCAATAAATTATGTATATTGTTTATTTATGCGTTTTAATTAATTTTTAAAAAATAAGAAAATCAATTGTCACTTTATCCCCAATAAAAATGTGAATCCAACCAATTAATTAATTAGATGACTCACTGATTTGGTAGGAAGTTATTTAATTTGGGTAAGAGGTTGTGAGTTCGAGCCTTACAAGTTGTGGTTTTTTTCTTGTAAAAAAATAAAAATGTCAATTCACATTGTGCATTGAAGACCATTTTTAAACTTTTGGAGATTTCCACCAAAAAAAAAAAACTTTCGAGAGATATTCTTATTTGTTTTGACCAAAAAGAGACAATGCTAAGGTGACCTTTTTAGGGACCCAAAATGAACACTTGGTTATCAGTGTCCATTCAATACACATCAATTTTGTACTTAAGAACATCGATGCATAAATCAATAGACACCAACGTCAAAAATATTACACATACATCAACTATCCATTTAATAAGGATAGTTTCTTTAAAATTACAAAAGTAATATATTGTGTGTTTTGAAAAGGCGTCATTGAGTGGAACACATGTATGAATGACGCCTTTTCAAAAACCAAAATGGATTCCATGTATATGTAGAAAAAAAAAAAAGGATTTGTGGTTGACACAGTGGCGCCCGCCTTAACGCCAGCCTTGGCGTTGTGGCGCCCGCCTTAGTGCCAATACCAGAATTTTCTTTGTTTTTGGTACTGAAGCGTTGGGTTGGCGCCTCAACACTCAGAATGAATTAGTGCAACTTTGAGTGTTATTTGGTCCATTTTTTGTCCATTTTTTGGTACCTATTCGCACCAAAACTCTCATCTTCGTGGATAGATATCAAATCTCTTGATTTTCTATAAATCAAAGTGATCTAGTACGTATAAAACACATTGAGAAACATCGAAACACAAAACGTTTTGAATCAAAGTGTGTTCTTGAGTCAAAGCATCATTCTCTCAAAAATTCTTCAAAGAGTGTTCTTGGTTAGAGTTGTGTTACACACACATCATCCAACAACCATTAGAGACTTGATAGTATCTTGAAGGCAAGTTTCGATTAATCTCATTGTGTATTCGCAATTTTGCTGGTAGGGAGAAATCTTCTCTAAAAGAAAGTGATCACGCACCTCAAGTCTTTGTTTGGTTCCCTCATTCTCATCTTGTAATTTCTGTCAAAAGCAACTTGTTCCAACAATTTTTAGACAAGAATATCTTTATCAATGGCTTCTTCAACTTCAGACGGAATTTCTCAAGCAAATGTGAATGATGGTTCTTCATTGTCCTTCAAATTCAATTCCAATGGCGGGTTCGTTCCTCACTCCATAAAAATCATGAATCATGATTTGACCCGCCTCAAAAGATTCGAGGGCTACAACTTCACTCGATGGCAAGAGAAAGTGATGTTCTTTCTCACATTTCTCAAGTTGGCATACATCTTGATGATGCGCTTGAGACCTCCCTAAACCAATTCAGGAAGACTCAAACGAAGTGATGGATCGACGTGTCGCAAGGAAGGCGGATGACTATCTTTACCGGGGCTACATCCTTAATGCACTCTCCGACAATGTCTATGTAGCACATCGAACCATTTGAGTCGATGAAGGAGTTGTGGATTACGCTGAACACCAAATATCGTATCGAGGAATCTAGTAATCATAA
Source organism: Stephania cephalantha (assembly GCA_039657325.1). Lineage (NCBI taxonomy): Eukaryota > Viridiplantae > Streptophyta > Magnoliopsida > Ranunculales > Menispermaceae > Stephania > Stephania cephalantha. The sequence goes on from CM077577.1 coordinate 19,671,181, forward strand.
GTTTTTAATTTCAAATTATCTGGATTTTAAGATGACCAACAATACTTCTTACACAAGTACAAGACTTACAAAAGATCGTGATTATTTTCAAGTTGCCTACAAATTTGAATAATTACAAGAAAAAACTCATTCATTAGGGAAGAGTTATACTCTTGAGTCCCTCCAACACCATCTTCGCATAGAGGAAGACTCTCGAAAGAGAGAGAGAGGATTGGAGATGACTTGAATTTTGAATCCGGTTCAAGGGCAAATTTAGTGAAATCTCACCATTCCAAGAAATTTAAGGCCAAGAATGATTTTAAATTCAAGGGATTTGCCAATGAAAACACTTCGAACAAGAAAGGGAAGCGTCACTATTGTGACAAATCGGGACACTATGCACAAGAGTGTCGTTCCAAGAAGAAATTCTTGAAGAATGAAGTGGTCAAGCAAGTCACAATGTGGAGCACATAGACATGGAACTCATAGTAACGATTTGCCAAGTCGATTCGGTTGCAAATGAAGTGGGGTGGCGGCTGGATATCAGCGCAACCATACACATTTTCAAGGACCGCAGTCTTTTCAAGACTTATGAAGATCTTGCCACTAGTGAAGAAGTGTGCATGACGAACAACAATCGCACCAAAGTGGTTGGCAAAGGAACGGTGCATATCAAGCTTACTTCGAAAAAAGTTTTACATTTAATTAATGTTTATTATGTACCCAAAATGTGTAAGAATATTGTATTCGGTGACCTCCTTAATAAAAGAGATTTTCATCTTGTCTATGAGTCGAATATGTTTATCTTATCCAAAGGTGGCGTTCCTATTGGCAAGGGGTATTCATGTAATGGTATGATTAAGTTGAATGCAATAACATTGAACTATTCTTCTTATATTGTTGACTCATGTTCTTCTATTGTTGATTCATGTTCATTATGGCATGGTAGATTAGGCCATGTTAATTTTCGTTGCTTTCAAGATATGCATAACTTAGGCTTGATTACTGATTTTAAGATTGATCATGATACTAAGTGCGAGATATGTGTACAAACAAAGATCACAAGATAATCACACAAATCGGTTGAAAGATCTTTACAAATTCTTGATTTGATACATAGTGATATATGTGATTTGAAAAGTCATGTTACATTAAGAGGAAATAAATATTTTCTAACATTCATAGATGATTTTTCAAAATATTCGTATGTTTATCTTTTGAAAATCAAATATGAGTTTTATGAAAATTTTCTTGTTTTCAAATCAGAAGTTGAAAATTAACATAGTAAGAAAATTAAGGCTCTACGATCCGATAGAGGTGGTGAGTATTGTTCCAAGGAGTTCACATAATTTTGTGAGACTAATGAGATTATACATCAAGTCACGACACCTTATACACCACAACAAAATGGTGTAGTGGAAATGAAGAATATAATTTTAGTAGAGATGGTTAATTCCATGCTACCAAGTTCAAACTTGCCTTTGAACTTATGGGGAAAGCATTCTTTCGGCTTGCTTTATATTGAATAGGGTTCTATTAAAGAACACTACTGTCACCATTTATGAGTTATTGTTCAAGCGATAACCAAATTTTAAGAGACTTAAAGTTTGGGGTTGTTTAGTTTATGTAAGAAAATCGGATCCAAAGAGGCCTAAATTGGGGAATAGAGCTTATAAATGTATTTTTATTGGTTATTCAAAGTATAGTGTGACATATAGATTCTTGAATTTGGAAACTAATGATATACTATAATCTATAAATGTACAATTCTTTGAACATTTAAATAAAACACATGACATGGTTTTGCATCCTAATTTTGGGAATTTAAAGGTGTTGCCTCAAAACTCTTCTAATGAATAATGACATGGGAATCTAGAATTGCCTTCAAATTCTTCTAATGAATAAGAGAATCCTCCTACTAACGATGGTGATAAAATTGAAGTAAGAAGAAGTAAAAGGCAAAAGATCGATAAATGTTTTGGCCCGAATTTTATAACGTACTTGGTTGAAGGAAATAGATGTGAAATTAAGGAACAAACAAAATTTGTCCTTAATGTTGATGATGATCTTATTTCGTCTCAACAAGCAGTTTCATCAAGGGATGCTTCATTTTGGAAAGAAGCGGTCAATGATGAGATGAATTCGATTTTGTCGAATCAAACTTAGGTACTTTTTGATCTTCCACCGGGATCAAAGGCAATTGGGTGCAAGTAGGTATTTAAAAGAAAATTAAATGCGACGAAACAATAAACAAGTTCAAAGCGCTTCTAGTAGCTAAGGGCTATAGACAAAAACATGGAATTGATTATTTTGATTCATACATACCAGTTGCAAGAATATCATCAATTCGGGTGTTGATATCTTTTGTTTCTATACATAATTTAGTTATCCATCAAATAGATGTAAAAACGGCTTTTCTAAATGGTGATCTAGAGGAAAAAATATATGGAACAACCAGAAGGTTTTGTTATGACAGGTCAAGAGAAGAAAGTTTGCAAATTGGTAAAATCTCTCTATGGTTTGAAGCAAGCTCCTATGCAATGGCATGAGAAGTTTGACACGGTAGTGCAATCATTTGGATTCAAAGTCAATGTTGATGATAAATGTATTTATAGCAAGTTTGACAATGATGTTGGTGTCATCATATGTTTATATGTTGATGACATGCTTATATTTGGGGACTTTACTAGCCTTAGTTGAAGAAACTAAGCGATTCTTGTCTACTAGCTTTGACATGAAGGACTAAGGAGAAGCTAATGTAATTTTGGGAATCAAGATCTTACGACAAGATAATGGTCTTACATTATCTCAATCTCATTATATTGAAAAGATTTTGAAGAAATTTGGTCATTTTGATCAAAAGTCAGTTTGTACTTTTATCGAGCCTCATTTAAAACTAATAAAGAACAGCGTTAGGTGTTTATCACAACTAGAGTATTCTAGTGTGATAGGAAGTCTCATGTATGATATGCATTGCACAAGACCGGATATAGCTTTACGCGGTTTGTATGTTATATCGGTTTACAAGTAATACAAGCAAACAATACTTGGGATGTGATTGCCAAGATCTTTATATACCTTAAGGGGACTTTGAATTACGGTCTACATCTTAATGGATATCCCCTAGTCTTGAAAGGTTACAGTAATGCTAGTTGGAATAATATGGAGTCAAATTCCAAATCAAGTAGTGGATGGATATTTACGCTAGGAAGAGCGGCTGTTTCTTGGAGCTTAAAGAAATAAACATGCATTTCTGATTCAACAATGACATCAAAAATAATCGCCCTAGCTTATGTAAACAAGGAAGCGGAATGGCATAGGAACTTGTTAATTGAGATACCATTATAGAACAAGCCATATCCGGCTATATTAATCAATTGTGATGATAATGAAACTCTTTATAAAGTCGCAAACAAGACTTATAATGGAAAGTCTAGACATATAAGTCTAAGACAATCTTTTGAGGCAGTTACTCAAAAATGGGGTTATCACAGTTGATTACGTGGAATCTAACAAGAATTTAGCGGATCCATTAACAAAGGGTCTTGTTAGAGATATGGTGTCTCAGACATCTAAAGAAAAAAACTTAGGTTTGCCTAATTTCGATCGTTACTTGATGGGAACCCAACTTAATTCTTGAAAATATAGAATAAGTTCAATGTGGTACTAACAAGTCAAGTGAAGATTACGAAACACTAAAAAATTTATATTATAAAAGGTCATTTTCTGGATTCTAGTATTGGTTCTACATAACGAAGGTTGACAATGGGGTCTTAATAAGTCGAATAGAATAACTCGCAGATTCATTTAAGTAGACTTACCTATATGGGTGTAGAAGTGTGGTCGTTTTGAGACGACCTCTTCTCAAATTAGGGCACTGCCCGGCCTAATCCCAATAGTAAGCCTTAATCTCACCATATAGAACCTAACAAGGGATTGTCAGCCTATCTAAAACCATTAACCTGGTTATTATATATATTTTTTAAAATGAATATAAACCTAAACTTATCCTACGTCAATTAATAAATCAGAGTTAATTGAAATTTTGTTTACTTAAAAGTTTATTCAGCGGAAGTCTTAATAATCTAGCGAAAGCTTATAACATAAGTCCTAACAATTGTAAAAAAACCAGGGAATAAAGATTACATGCATATATATGATGAAACTGCGATACATAATATCATGTTTCTGGTCAAGGTACTACTACTCAACCAAAAAAAAACAACCCCAAAAATATATCATATACATATAAAAGTAATACATCAAAGCTTCAAACTTACAAAATTGGGTGTAGCAGTGTTCTACTGGCTCAGTACATTTAACTAAACTATAGGCCTTGATTTATTCTAATTTAATTGCACTAACTTAGGTAAACACATGAACATCTCTACACAAAATCGGGTGTAACAGTGCTCCACTTGCCTAGTTTGGGTTGTGGAACTGGGGATGTCACATCGGGATACGTAAACACATAGAGATCAATGGCCAAGAATCAAGCTCACCTTAATATATATTGATAATTTGATCAAACCCATGCAACCAAACTATTTACATTTCTGGAAATCCAGAGAGCAGATGAGGAGATTTGGAGATGGAGATCATTAATTGAAGGTTAATTTGAGGATTTAAACCAAGCTAATCATCTTCTCCATCATCTACACTTTCATTTAAACCCATTTTTGTAAAATTTTGATCAATTTGATGCAAAATGGTTGTTCTGAGGTTGTTTAGTTGATATATGGAGTTAATTATGTATGGATGGTGTGTTGAACATGTTTAGATAGCTAATTTAAAGGGGAAAAACAGAATCCTCGACTTGAGAATTATGTCCCAAAGGTCACATAGCACGCTACTTGGAAGGTTAGCACGCTAATCGTTCTGGGTTTCTAATTGTTCTTCAGAATGATGAACAATAACGTGCTACATCCTGTCCATAGCTGGGCGACTACCTTCAACGAGCAAGGGCAAGGGCAAAGAGGTACTGGGCGACTACCTTTGAGACTGTGGAGGCAGCTCGTGTATGATATCAGTATATATTTATTTTACTTTTGTTGGGTTTTAGGGACCATAAAACACTGACTACATGTATATGGAACTTTTGTTATACTTATACATGGTATCTTTTGTCAAATTTTCCACTACTTAGGATTGTTAAATATTGCATAAGTTACGCATTAAAAGACTTCTGCTATAAAATTATAACATAACTTGATAAATTGAGTAATTGGCTAACTGAATTATTAATACTTATGTAAAGATTAGTTAGCGTAACTTTGGTGGAAAAGTGTAAGCAACTCGTTAGGTCGTGAGGCGTCAATGAGAAGCGTGCCATGACGTGGCAAGGCTAGTTGACGTGGGATGCGACGTGGTGGGTAGCAAGGTGGCCTAGAATTTGGGGTCGTCATAGTTTGGTATATGAGCGAAGTCGAGCCTATGGGAGGAAGCGTATTTGTTCTTTAACCTGATACCAAACGTTACAGTTTGGTATCAGAGCGAGGTCGATGGTGCCTATGAGTTAAAAGTGTAACTCGACCTGATACCAAACGTCGCAGTTTGGTATCAGAGAGAAGTTTTGAGGAAGTGTCGGGAGTAGTTTAAAGAAATTGAATAAAACTCAATAAACAAACCTTAGATGTGGAAACCCGAAGATCCTGACTTAGAATCCTCGTTAAGAAGCAACTTGAGTAGGGTAACGATAGGGTTTATATACGTGTTATGTCTTTTATTGTATATATTATATACATGTGTATGGAAGGTGATTTGGCTCACACTTTTTATTGTAGATCACGATGGATGACCAGCCGACTCCACCTACTATAGATGTTGGACAGACGAACGACTAGACTAGAAATGGGGGTTTGGATTCGACAGTACTCGCACGATTCGCAGCTCATAATAGACAGTTTAAGCTATTAATGGATATGATGCGCGCACAGACAGCAGCAATTGCATCACTCACCGCTGCCAGGGTACATAGCACGACTGAGACGACAGTTGCTCCGACGATGGTTCCATCGACTATTCAGGTCATACCGACGTATGTAGTAGTACAGGAGACTCCGACAGTGGTTGTTACACTGATCGTAGCACCGACCGAGATGCCGACTGCTACACCGGCACATGTAGACACGTTTGAGATTTCGATGACGCAAAGGTCAAGTTGATGAGGGAGTTCATTAAATTCAACATCGGATACTTTCATGGAGGCGGAGACCCAAAAGCAGCTGGGAAGTGGTTGATTGCACATCAGAGGTTACACAAGCTACTGCGGATTTAGGAGAGCATACATGCCAGGATATCAGGGCATATGCTGAAAGGGGATACCTTTGTGTGGTGGATAGCGTACACGGATACTCACCTAGAGCCGACGACTTGGGTAGAGTTTAGAGAGTTGTTTTATGATCAGTATATACCCATAGAGGTGAGGTTGAGGCTAAGATATGAGTTTCTAGTGTTGAGACAGGGTAGCCGGTCAGTGTTACATTACATGGATAGATACCGCTAGCTGATACAGTTTGCCACGGATGTCGCAGACGCCGAAAGACAGCAGATTTATTACTTTGTCTGAAGGTTGATTGAGGACATAGCCAGCGCCATAGTCTCCTCTAGAGCACAGACACTGCAGGAGATGTATGATAGAGCGTTTACCCATAAGACACATCTGATACAGAGGAGCGATAGGCGTTCATTTACTCAGTCGGAGGGACAGATTGTACAGAGTTTTGGGCAGAAGAGACTGAGAGACCGGGATGATAGAGAGGATAGATGGTACGGTCGAGGCTGTAGGGATGATGATCGGGCAGCCAAAGCGTATGCTGTACCTGCATTACCAGCACCACTTCGAAGACAGACTCAAGACCAAGGAGGCTAGAGACTGAAGATCACAGGGTCAGGGTCAATGGTTAGGGACTCAGCAAGCAGGACCAGGATGGAGGATCATATGTTGTCGATGTGGACATGAGGGTCACATCAGGAGGGACTGTTCACAGAAATCGGCGATTCCAGCAGTGGTGACACCGGTGTAGACTCGAGAGCCGGTGCAAGGAGACGTCCTAGCAGCGGGCTCAGGGTACGTGAATTTAAATTCTTAATAATTATAGTTTAAGGTTTTTGCATGCATAGTGGTACGATGGTAGATTATAGTGGCACAATGGTAGCTTATTGTGTTATGACATGGGATTGTCATAGGTCGTAGCATGGCATGAGATTGTCATGGTGAGTACGGATAGGTCGTGGCATGACATGGGATTGTCATGGTGAGTAAGGATAGGTTATGGCATGACATGGGATTGTAGTGGTATGTGATGGTTGGTTAGAACTATCATGTTGGGATACATGATAGGAGAGGTTTATACTTATTGGTATTAGATAACTGGGTTAGAGAAACTTGAACACGGAAATCGCTGAGAGTAGGTTGCAGAGATGTTGGAAGAGAGTGGCTGATCTCGACTACCTCGGCAACATGCGCCTATGTCTCAGGGTACACTACGTTCCCTGCTATGGGAGTAGTGGGGTGTTCAAGAGACTGTAGAAGAGGACTATCAAGGTGTGAGGAGTGGTCACATGGGGATAGGATAGTTACATAAGAGTATACTCGAGATTTAAATTTCGAGGACGAAATTCTCCTAGTTAGGAAAAATTGTAACGACCTAAATTAATTAAACTAGGATTAGCATTAATCTCGGGGATTAACTATTGTAATTCGGGCATTACGTGGACAACTCGGTTGGCTCAGACACGAGAACCGAGGAAATATGTTATTTATGGATGGTGGCTGTGTATATGTGGTGTTTAAAATTATTATTATTATATTGCACCGCATGTGTGTATGTTGCTATCGGGCGAGTTTGTGTGACGGGTGTTCACCTTGAAAGACGTGTCAATACGGGTGTTGGGTAGGCGAACTACGGATATGCTAGGAAACCTAACTAATCCATGTCAAGATGAATAGTAAATCAATTAAATGGGTAATGTAACCATAGGCTAAGTTAATTCAAATTAAAACAATAGGCTATGACATGCCTCGAAATGCTTGTGGAGACGCGAGGCACAGGGTACCGGGTAGTCGAAGATTAGTGGGACCATAAGTTGGTTATTTTTTATAAATAAAACACTAACCATATGTATTAAATGTACCTAAGTTAGTGCAATTAAATTAGAATAAATCAACGTTTATAGTTTAGTTAAATTATTTGGGAATTATAGGATTTGTCTAGAAATGTGCATGGAGACATCTAGGAACTAGATGAGTAGAAAATTTGTGTTACATGGACTGAGTGAGTGGGAGTGAGTGGCTAGAGGTGAACCATTAGATAAACCTCGGGTGTAACGACCCTAAAATCTAACTCGTGTCACGTGTCATTTCAGGGTCGTATGTGGGACCGAATTGTCCTGATATGCATGTCCAGTTCTCGAGCGTCGACACCGAGGTATGCTATTTTTGGTTGATGCTTATATTATTTATTATACAAAAATTGGACAATTTAAATTAATTGATTTCGAAAATTTGCGAGTAAGGTGCACGCATGACATTTAGGTTGGTCGGGATGTTGGGTATAACTTAGGCCATTTTGATAAAAAATTAACTTGGTTCATGAATTAGTTATTTAGGTTGATTCTAGTACCTAAGTTAAAAACTTAAATCAATTATATGTTTGATTAGCCTAAGTCCAATTTAATGTTTATTGGCTTTGGGATTAACCTTGAGATGAGCGTGTAGAAGTCAAACTAGGAAAGTCTATGGTCTTAGAAATAGGCGTGTTGTCCAAATTTTAGCCCCATAATGAGAAGTATTGTTGGCATACTTTAGGCCACAAAAGTTAGACCAAACACTACCCATTCTCCAAACCCTCTCTAACTGATTCTCACTTCCCAAATTTGAGAGAGAAGGGAGAGAAAGAGAAGAGGAGGTTGATGGTCATTTAAGTTGGCTGGGAATACAAAACAAAGCTTTGGTAAGTCTTTTCTCCACCATGATCTTGTCATTCTAATCTCACTTCATTAATTCTTTGTGCTACTAGATTTTAGGACTTAATGGAGGAGTTTAAACAATTCTTATTTGTTGAAGTTTGCATAGTAGTAACCCATATTATTGTTGATGTTCATTATGGTTGTCGTGTTCAAAGAGTGGATCATGGTGCATTGGGCTTATTGGATGATTTATTGTTGTTGTCATGGTGTTTATGAGTGGCTGAAAGACCCAGCTATGACTGCCAAAACTTGTTGTGAGGTTTAAAGCTGGCTGCAACACTTGAAAGCTGTCAGCCATGTCCCAGTCGACCATAGTTCCGTAAGACTTAGTTCAGCCATTCTTCGGCAGTCAATTTTAGCTCAGTCGACCATAGTTTCGTCAGTCGCAGCTCAACTATTTTTTTCAGCACAACCGAATATGGTTGCTATAAAATATGTTTAATGGAATTAGGGCTCAACAAAATTAAGTCATTTCATTTCATAGTACATCATGTCTCGAGACAGCCAAATGTAGTTATTATAGTCATGGATCAGCCAATGGTGGCATGGTCAATTGGGGTTATGGTAGGTCATGGTACAGCTTCCTGTAGCATAGCTAAATGAGACTTTTGCAGGAGACTCGTCAGATCGTAAACCCTTACACTTGAGAGTTCCAACTTTGTCGGTTATGACATAACCAGTGGTGTTGTAGCCATGGTATAAATGGTTTGTCTAAGAAAGGATATAGTCAACCGCAAGCCATATTCAACCATTAACCATGACTCAGTCACTATTAACCAATCTAACATTAGATAATCCAATCACAAATATAGTCACTAAGGTTGAAATAAGGTTTAAGTTTAAATTATGAATTGTAATTTTCTAACACACTCAATACCGATATAATTAACATCAAGGACTTATAGTGATATTGTTGGGTGTTTGGTATCGGGGATTCATTGGGAGACGTGTCGGAGCTGCGGGAGCGTATTTCTGCGATATCGAGGTAAGTAAACCAGCTAGGAAATGCATAGTATTTCATTTTAAACTATTGAATATTGTTGTTCATTGTTTGTTATATATCCTTGGAATTCCATTCGATTGAGTTGTCTGAGAGCAAGTGAGTCAACGGTGATCCTTGGAATGAGTGGCTGGCTGAGGTAACATACCAGAGTCATGACATCGGGATGCACTGCACTGGATACTGATTCTTGACGGGGTGTGAGTTCTTAGCGTGGTTGTCCCAATAAGTCTCAATATCTTGTGGGTTTAGGGCTTGTGAGTGTACCAAGTCCTAGAACCCGAGTCTTGATGGTTTGCTAAGACTCAACGACTGTTGGTCGGGACTACTTGCACCTCTCTGTTTGCATCCCTGGACACTCATGTATCGATTTTTATTTATTTATTTACAGTCTTTTATTTATTCATGCGTCCTTATACCTTTCTTTATATTTGCATGAATATAGACTGATTTATTTATTTCGAAATGTTGTTTAGCATCCTACTGGTGTTACTTACCTGGGCTCTTCATTCTTGTGTTTAACTGAGTGCAGATCTGCAGTCGAGTAAGGGAAAGGGGTCAATACTTGGAGATCTATTGTGAGGACTTTAAAGCGGCCTTCCCTCTCGTACTTTTGTAGGTTTTGTATTACTTATGTATATTGTTTTTATCGCATGAGGTATATAGGTTTTATGAGATACTTAGGGACATGTATAGGATATTATTTCTCTATCTTCTGTTTATTATTCATGTTGACTGTGTTATGCGGGGTTTCCACACTCTAGGATGTCCTGACTAGTTGGTTTAGAGTTGTTTAGATTTGTTTAAGTTCAAATCGCTTCTGCATAACCTTTGATAGCTTACAAATTTGAATAACTCACGATAAATGTTAAATTTCACTGCCTTATAATGAAAAATGGTTAGGAAGGCTGATTAGGCTTGCGTTGACGTCACGAGGATTGACTCGGGGTCCACGTAAGTCTAGGCCAGGCGAGGCCTAGTTTGGGTTGTGGAACTGGGGCCCTTACATCGGGATACGTAAAAACATGGAGATCAATGGCCAAAAATCAAGCTCACCTTAATATATATTGATAATTTGATCAAACCCATGCAACCAAACCATTTACATTTCTGAAAATCCAGAGAGCAGAGGAGGAGATTTGGAGATGGAAATCATCAATTGAAGGTCAATTTGAGGATTTAAACCAAGGTAATCATTTTCTCCATCATCTACACCTTCATTTAAACCCATTTTTGTAAAACTTTGATCAATTTGATGCAAAATGGTTGTTCTGGGGTTGTTTAGTTGATGTGTGGAGTTAATTATGTATGGATAGTGTTGAAAATGTTTATGTAGCTGATTTGAAGGGGAAAAACAGAATTCTCGACTTGAGAATTCTGCCCAGAGGCCACATAGCACGCTACCTGGAACGGTTAGTGCGATAATCGTTCAACTGTTCTTCAGGATGAAGAAGAATAGCGCACTACATCCAGTCCATAGCGCGCTAACAACAGACATAAACTGAACATAAAGGTTGTTTTGGGATTTTTGACTTAATACATATCCTAAACACCTACAAACATACTAAACATGTAAAATTGGACTTCAAGGACTTAGGGGACCGTAACTCGGGTATCGGGGAGCTAGTCGAGTGGCGGCGGGAGTCCGAGGAAGTCAGAGCGCGGATTGAGGTGTGTAAACCCATTGAGAATGTTTCACAGAATTCATGGTTTTGATTTATCGATATCGCATTTCATGCGTGACTGGTGGTGGGCACACATGGGGTTTCTCTCCTATTTCGATTTGTGTATATATTGGTTGTGGCTAAATCACTTGCACGGGTTACTGGTGTTTAGTGCTCGTGTCGATAGCAGTAGGATATACTTACGATTGTCGGGAGGGATTCAGGGTGTTCCATTGACTTGGAATAGCGTATGGAGGGGTTCATCCGGTAATCGTAGTTGGGGTTTAGTCACTGTAAGCCTGTAAGTATATACGTGGTTCCTATAGGATTTATTTATTACTGGCTGGTGTAGGTCCGGGTTTTCTCATGATTATACGTATGCTTACTGATTAATGCTTTATTTCTAAGCTGGCTTAGTTGGTACATGTTTATTTATTTCACGTTACTATTTTTGCTTGTCGTATGTTGCCTACATTCATGGGAATATGACTTACTGTTGTCAGGTGTTATATTCGCATGTCTCGTAGTTTATCAGTTTTAATTCTTGAATATTGCGTGGACTTCTCTTGGGATTTTACTCACTGGACTCGTCACTGTATTTGTTCGGTGACTGAGTGCAAATCCTTCAATGAGCAAGGGCAAGGGCAAATAGGTACTAGGCGACTACCCCTAAGACTGTGGAGCCAGCTCGTGTGTGATATCAGTATGTATTTATTTTACTTTTGTTGGGTTTTACGGACCATAGAACATTGATTACATGTATATGGAACTTTTGTTATACTTATCTCACCTTGATATATACATGGTATCTTTTGCTGGGTTTTCTACTACTTAGGATTGTTAAATATTGCATAAGTTACTCATTAAAAGACTTCCGCTGTAAAATTATAATATAACTTGATAAATTGAGTAACTGGCTAACTGAATTATTAATATTTATGTAAAGATTAATTAGCGTAACTAGGGTTAGGTGGAAAAGTGTAAGCAACTCGTTAGGTCGTGAGGCGTCAAGGAGAAGTGGGTCATGACGTGGCAAGGCTAGTTGACGTATGCGACGTGGTGGATGGCAAGGCGACCTAGAATTTGGGGTCGTTATAGTGTTCTTGCCTTTATAATCTTTCGCTAGTACCAGTCACTTGCGATATATATTTGCCAACAACCCCGAGTCCCATACCCCGTGTGCTGCGCAAGTTATGCTTGCTAACAACCCCGAAACTCATTTCCGTGTGTTGCATAAGATAGTGGAGAAATCTCGATCACCCTGGAAAGTCTAATGACCCTCGTATGTCCACCGGGTTTCTATCGTAAAGTGATTCTAGATACAAGAACTACTTTCATATTCAAAGAACAACACAAAGTATTAGAATCCAACAAAAGAATTGCATACTAATGCACAAAAGATATATATTCACAACGCTACGTAATACCTACCTAATAGCATGCTATTTCACTGACCACATGTATTAACAATCAATAATGACATAGCACATGAATTGGAGTCAATGAAATCATTTTATCAACAAACTATACCATGAAAGCAACCTCATGTAATGAGAAAGAACAACTAAGTCAAGGCATATGGAGTACAAAAGTAATTCAGTCCAAATGACTGGAAATGAACATATGAATATGACTGAAATGTAAAGAAATATCACAATTAGTTTACTTACAATCCACACAATTTCCTATGCTACTCCGCCTACCGACATCTCGAAACTCGTACTTGAATCCTCGAAATACTTCCTTAGGTTCCTGATATCATATTACAAGTTTTTGAGTGTGTTTAGACCTTTTCTTAGGATATTAGATTTTTTATAGTGTTTAAAGAATTTTTAAGAATTGTCATTTTTATGCTATCATAGACCTTATGCGCTAATTTTCGGGGTTAGCGCGCTAATGACCCATTAGTGCGTTACCAATTCTGATCTAGCGCGCTAATCGGTCCACCTAGCGCGCTATGTGTAGTAAAACCCTAATTGTGCAATCAGAATTCTAGGACATCAACCACAACACGTATGGTCGATTGATAGCCATTGATCCTAATATGCACACGTATCTCGAGACCTATCTAATGATACACTTATTCACACTTGTCCCACTAACTCATGCCAAATGACACCAATAAGTAATTCAATTGGTGTTGAGATTGGTCAATACGTGTCTCGAGAAATATCAAGTGGCTATTGTTTTAACTTACTAACTTAAGTGTATTTGATACTTAATCAACCATAGCCCCACTTATCTCACTTATAAAAGCAATATAAAGTTTATACCAACTCACCATATTGTTCTATACCTCGGTCACATGCTGGCATGCAACTCGAGGCACGTTTCCATACACGTCTCGACACCTATTCACAAGTAGGAATGACTTAGTAGTCTATACATATACAGTACATTAGGCATACATCATTACAAATATAACATTTACCTCGGCCATCTAGCCTCGGTCGCGACATGTATATCGAAGTGAGTCCCACGTCACGGGTCATTTGATCCTAATTAAAAGATTAAAGTCAAAGTAGAGATTTGGACCGTGACAATTCTTCCCAGCTAATGGAAATTTCATCCTCGAAATTAAGCTTAACCTAAAGTTATACTTGACTTGAAAAGGTACGGAAACATATCACGCATATAGTCTTCTCATTCCTAAGTGAGTTCCGAGTCTCCATGGAACTGACACTTGACCAACACCTTTGGAATAGACTTGCCTTTCAACTGTTGTACCCTACGATCTAGAATCTGTACTGGTTGCTCCTCATATGATACGTCTTCACTTAAGTCAATCTGACTAAAGTCTACTGTCAGTCTCTCCCCGCCTTCCACTTGGCTAGTCAAAGCATAGAAATATGAAACACTAGATGAATCCTCGACATCTAAGGAGGCAAATCCAGCTCATAAGCAACATTTTCGACCCGTTTCTTGATCTTAAAAGGCCCGATGAATCTCAGTGCTAACTTGCCTTTCAGACCAAATCTGTGAAGACCCTTCCGAGGAGAAACCTTTAGATACACTAAAGCTCTCTCATCATACGTGAGATCGCTGCGATATGTGTCTGCATACTTCTTTTGCCTATTTGGGCTCCTTTAAGCCTCTGGCTAATCTGTCATACCTTCTTTGTGTGATCAACAACAATCCCAGGCCCTATAATGTCCCGATCCTTTGGCTCAGCCCAACAAGATGGTGAGCGACACGGCCTGCCATATAAAGCCTTAAATGGTGCCATCTCAAGGCTAGCCTGATAACTATTATTGTATGGAAACTCACACAACGGTAGGTATTCCTCCCATGATCCACCAAACTTAAGTAAATAAGCCCTGAGCATATCCTTGAGAGTCTGAATCAACCTCTCAGTCTGTTCATCAGTCTGAGGGTGAAAGGATGTACTAAACTGTAGGCGCGTACCATATTGCTCCTGCATACTCTGCCACATCCTGGATGTATACATAGCATCTTTGTCTGACGTTATAGTCAATGGTACCCCATGCAGCCTAATAATCTCTCTCTTGAACAATACACTCAACCGATCAAATGTGTAATGAGCTGCAACTGGTATCAAATGGGCGAATTTCATCAATATGTTCACAATAACCCAGATGGAATCGTGCCGACGGGTAGTTCTCGGCAGTCCTCTAATAAAACCCATGGCTATGTATTCCCACTTCCATCGTGGAATGAGAAGTGGTTGTAATAATCTTCTAGGTCTACGATGCTCTGCCTTCACCTGCTGACAAATCCCACAGTTCCTAATAAACTCCGATACGTCCACTTTCATCCCAGGCGACAAAAAATGTCTCTTCATGTCATGGTACATTTTGGTACTACATGTATGAACAATAAACCGGGAACGGTGTGAATCCTTAAAAATCTAATCTCTCAGCTCTGCCACTGTCGATACCCACAACCTGCCTCTAAATCTCAGACAATGATCCGTCATCTCCATCCAGTCAATACAATCAGTACTCTGGGCTAACTCACTAAACCTCGGATATAGAATATCGGCTTTTTGACCCTCTAACATTCTTTGTGTAGACAATGTCTGAAGCCTCATTTGTGCATAAATCATCATTTGAGTGTCGATAGGAATATCTGACTGAGTCATCATCGCCGCTGCCTCGAGTAATCCATATTCATGTGTCATATGGCATCTAACCACCTCGGCATCTCAATCGACATCCTACTTAGTGCATCAGCAACTATGTTAGCTTTTCCTGGGTGATATTCCGGAGAAAAGTCGTAGTCCTTCAGAAACTCTAACCATCTGAGTTGTCTCATGTTCAACTCTTTCGTGTGAAAAGGTATTTCAAACTCTTATGGTCAGTATAGAGTATGAACCTCTCTTCATACAGATGATGTCTCCATATCTTCAGAGCAAATACTACCACTGCCAACTCTAAATCGTGAGTGGGATAATTCTTCTCATGTAACTTCAGCTGTCTAGATGCTTAAGCCATTGTGTCTCTATTATGCATCAATATAAAACCTAGACCTGTATGAGAAACATATGTATATATCAGGAATCCCTATCCAACCTCTAGCAATATCAACACTGGTGCGGTAGTCAACTATTTCTTTAGCTGAGCAAATGTTTCCTCGTATTCCTCAAACCAATCAAACTTGACGTCTTTCTGAGTCAATCTGGTCATCGGTGAAGCGATCTTCAAGAAATCCTTTACAAACCTGCGGTAATAAACCTTGAGCTCTGATCTCAGAATCGACGCGTCGGCGCTAGCCAATCCACAATAGCCTGAATCTTAGCTGGATTTACAGCAATGCCTGCCGCTTCAACAACATGTACCAAAAACTTGACCTCTAACAGCCAAAATTCACACTTGCTAAACTTGGCGTAGAGTCGATGCTCCCTCAAGGTCTGTAATGTCTCTTTGAGGTGCTGCTCGTGATCCTCTTTAGTCCTCGAATATATTAATATATCATCGATGAAAACTATCACGAATCGGTCAAGAAATGGCCTCATCACTCGATGCATCAAATCCATAAACATAGTGGGAGCATTAGTCAAACCAAACGGCATGACTGTAAATTGATAGTGTCCATATATCGTGTTAAATGCGTCTTAGACCTATCCTCATCCCTGATCTTAAGCTGATGATACCCTGATCGCAGGTCTATCTTGGAGAAATATTGTGCTCCTCTCAGCTGATTAAATAAATCATTAATCCGTGGTAAGAGATATTTGTTTCAGACTATGACATTGTTTAACTGTCTATAATCGATACACAGTCTCAAGATATCGTCCTTCTTCCTCAAAAACAGGACTGGTACTCCCCATGGTGACATAGAAGGTGTGATGAATCCCTTCTATCCCAAATCCTGCAACTGACTCCTTAACTCCTCCAACTCTCTCGGAGCTATGGGGTATAGTGGTATATATATAGGTCTACTTCGTATTACTAGCTCAATGATAAAATTTATCTCTCTCGGTGGTGGTAAACCAGGTAAGTCTTCCGGAAACACGTTCGGAAACTCGCTCGCAACCGGAATCTCCTCAAGTCTGGGTCCCTGACTCTGTACTACAGTGTACAATTACACCAGAGTTTCCATCTCTCTACTAGTCATAAGTCGACCTCTAATGCCCTCGGCTCTTGGTGTACTACCACTATATGTAAACATCGATGCCCTGGGATCTCAAATATCACTGTCTTACTGAAACAGTCGATATAAGCTTGATACGCTGCTAACCAATCCATCTCTAACAGTGCGTCAAACTCTAAAAACTTAAGAACCCTGAAGTCTACAGGAAACTCTACCCGTCTATCTCTACTGGACATCTCTCAACTAGACAATTAGGGTACACCCTATCCCTAGCTAGTACTCAAAATCAAATATAAGCTAACTCTAACCAGTTGTCAACCCTAAGATGTCTATCATGCGACTAGAAATGAAAGATATTGTAGAAATCGAATAAAAAAACATATAATTGTCTACCACATATGGAAACCATACCCTCAATGAGTCTCCGTGTGGCATCTAAATCGGGTTGTACTATGTGTACACCCTCTCGACTCTGCGGTTGAAACACGACTTCTGGTTGTGGACAATCTCTAATCATGTGCCCAACCCTAACCCACACTATAACATGTGGTAGGTCTACGATGACCCTGAATCTGATCCTGAGCCTGTGCTTGTCTCTGCCCCTATCGAGAACTATATCAACCTCTACATCTACCTCTCGTCTCGGCCTCTACCAACCCTGCTGCTGTTGACGTGTTGGTGGTGCTGGTAGAGCTGGCAAAGTAGTAGGAGTTGGTACTGTAGGTCTACCAACAATAGTCTATAATGGTGTATGGGATGATACAAATGGTACAACTGTTGTAGATGCCCCTGACCCCCGGGTACCTCTATCCCATCTCCTTGGTCCATCGCCCCTCTGTCTTCTCCTCTCAAACTCTGCAACCTAGTCAGGTGTCAACGCTGGTACTAACGGTGTCCCATTAGCATCTCTACCCAAATAATAGGTCTCGTGAGAGAGCGCACGCTCGTAAATCTCACCTAAAGTCATGACACCTGAACTGACCACATAAAATCAAATATCTGGTCTCAGTCCATACCCGAAATGGTACACATCATTCAAATCCTCTCTCACTAGATCCCCAACAAATTGCCTCAGATAGCCGTATCTGTCTCTATAGCTCATCACTGACTTAAAGTCTCTCTGACCATCAAAGTAGACTGGCTTCAATCTGATGAAATCCTTCACTAGTTGAACCTCTGCTGTCGAACTAGAATATGGAGGTGTAAAAGACGGTGTAAAAACTCTTTATAACTGGAGGTGTCACTACCAGTATAATATGTACTATCGGCACTGCTATCGTTAGCGTGGGGGTAGTCGTAGTAGTAGGGGCTAGTGTCTCTGCTGGTAGAGCGAAACGTGAAGTCATCATAGCGATGAACTCTGCTAACTACTATCCCTGAGCAGCTACTCGATCAAATAGCCTCTGAAAATCATCTGCCGATGGAATAGGAGGCTAGCGGCCACTCGCTCCTATGTCCCCGCAGTCGCGTGAATCAGCCATCAATATTTGCAAGTTGATAGCGAACGCGAATCGGCTACTACGTAGATAACGCATATATATATATGCAAAACTAATATATATATACATATAAGACATCCCCATCTCACTTTCATACAATTCCCAACTAATAGTTTCTAGGCCATGATCATTTGGTTCTCCATGTCTAAGATTTATATTTTATTGTTTAAATTTTTTATTTTTTATTTATTGGAAAGGTTAGGCCTTTTGCTACAAATTGTAGTTTTGGTATCACATTGTAGAATAACCATATTTCACAATCTAAGCCCTATGAACATAGAATATGATACCACATGTGACTATGATATCCCAACTTTGGACAATTCCATAAACTATCCATAATATTCTAGAACTTAGGCTCTGATACCAACTGAGACGACCCCTTCTCAAATTAGGGCACCGCCCGACCTAATCATGTTATTAAGCCATAATCTCACCATATAGAACCTAACAAAGGACTAGTCAGCCTATCTAAAACCATTAACCTGCTTATTATATTTTTAAAAAAATGAATATAAACCTATACTTATCCTAAGTCAATTCATAAATCAAAGTTAATTAAAATTTTTTCTACTTAAAAGTTTATTCAGTGGAAGTCTTAACAATCTAGCAGAAGCTTATAACATGAGTTCTAACAATTGTGAAAAAACCAGTGAATAAATATCACATGCATATATGTAATGAAACAGCGATATATAATATCATATGTTTGGTCAAGGTACTACTCACTCAACCCATAATATACAACCCCAAAAGTATATCATATACATATAAAAGTAATACAACCAAAATTCAAACCTACAAAATCGGGTGTAGCAGTGCTCCACTGGCTCATAGGTAATCGACGATCTTCTCTTTGCCTGGTCTGCTACTCGATGGATTTGTACCCATCGTCACAAACTAGACGGTGAGTACAAAAAAGCAGAAAGTAATACTGAGAGACATTTGTTCACATTCCCAATTATGCAACAAGTATCTAAAAGCATGATAATAGCAACTATGCTGTAAAAAGAACATGCAAAGAGATATTTCAGCTAAACAACATGAAACTGACACATGGCTAAGTAGTAATGATCTAGGGCCGGTCGGTCGTGATCTTCATCACATAAGCCTTTCCACTATATGAGGATGAAGTTGAGCTCTACATCAATGTGAAGGTCTGAGCAGTGCTCTTGCCTTTATAACCTTTCGCTGGTGCCAGTCACCTACGATATATACTTGCCAACAACCTCGGGTCCCTTACCCCGTGTGATGCGCAAGTTATGCTTGCCAACAACCCCGAGACTCATTTCCCGTGTGTTGTACATGATAGTGGAAAGATCTCGATCAGCCCTGGAAAGTCTAGTGATCCCGTATGTCCGCCGGATTTCTATCGTAAAGTGGTCATAGATATAAGAACTACTTTCATATTCAAAGAACAACACGGTATTGGAATCCAACAAAAGAATTGCATACTAATGCACAAAGGATATAGATTCATAACACTACGTAATACCTACCTAATACCATGTTATTTCACTGACCACATGTATTAATAATCAATAACATAGCACATGAATTTGAGTCAATGAAATCATTTTATCAACAAACTATACCATGAAAGCAACCTCATGTAATGAGAAAGAACAACAAGTCATGGCATGTGAAGTACAAAAGCAATTCAGTCCAAATGACTGGAAATGAACATATGAATAGGACTGAAATGTAAAGAAATATCTAAATCAATTTACTTACAATCCACGCAATTTCCTATGCTACTCCGGCCTCCCGACACCTCGAAACTCGTACTTGAATCCCTAAAATACTTCCATAGGTTCGTGATATCATATTATAAGTTTTTGAGTGTGTTTGGACCTTTACTTAGGATATTAAATTCTTTTATAGTGTTTAAGGAATTTTTGAAAATTGATGTTTTTATGTTGTCATGGACCTAGCGCGCTAATGTATGGGGTTAGCGCGCTAATTACCCAATAGTGTGCTACCAATCCTGATCTAGCGCGCTCGCTGATCCACCTAGCGCGCTATGTGCAGTAAAACCCAGAATTCTGCAATCAGAATTTCGAGTTTTCTCTACACATAGGGCATGTTAATGCCTAAGGAACCTCCATACACATTACTAGAGTTCCATGACATCAACTACAACATAAAACAACAACAAAACAACATCAAATTAATGAGTTCATTGGATTAAGCTAACTCTATGGTGTAGAGGAGTTACCTAACTTGATGAACACTAGCTATACTTGACTTCTCCTTCATTAAATCACCAAGTTTTTGTTGATCTTCTTCTTCTCCAGCAGCTCATCCTTCTCTAATAACTTTGCTTCTCTCTTAAGCAAATTAAAATGAAATAGTTAAGTTGCTTGAGTTGACCAAAAGCTTATATACATGAATTGGATATGGTTGATTGATAGCCATTGATCCTAATATGCACACGTATCTCGAGACCTATCTAATAATACACTTATCCACACACGTCCCACTAACTCATGCCAAATGACACCAATAAGTAACTCAATTGGTGTTGAGATGGGTCAATACGTGTCTCGAGAAATATCAAGTGGATATTGTTTTAACTTACTAACCTAAGTGTATTCGATACTTAATCAACCATAGCCTCACTTATCTCACTTATAAAAACAATATAAAGCTTATACCAACTCATCATATTGTTCTCTACCTCGGTCTCATGTTGGCACGTAACTCGAGACGCATTTCCACACACGTATCGACACCTATTCACAAGTAGAAATGACTTAGTAGTCTACACATATACAATACACTAGACATACATTATTACAAATATAACATTTACCTCGACCATCTAGCCTCGGTCGCGACACATATATCAAAGCAGATCCACGTCGCGGGTCATTTGATTCTGATTAAAAGATTAAAGTTAAGAGATTTGGGCTGTGACATGTTTCTTATGAGCCTAACTGACTCTAGAGCACTCAAGAAAGACAGGATTTGCACAAGGCCATAATGTGCAATAAATAGAACATTCTTACTTACATGAAATTGATATGTATGATATTTTTGGTTTTGTCGCAAGGGTTCTTGGTTCAAGATACGTTCACCATAGTACTTGATGAAACTTTGAAATGTTTACACTAAGTGAAAAGTTCAAGTCCAAAAAACACTTATCATTTATGTATCGATTTCGGAATGATGCTATTTGTTTTTTGGTCGTGTTATTTCCTAAGTGTAATTTTCAATTTATATGTCAATATAATTTGAAAATGGGGAAAAATTGTAGAAAAAAAAAAGAGAGGTTCTGTGGCTGGCGCTGTGGCGCACGCCGCCAAAACAAGAATTTTCTCTGTTTCTAGCGCTGAAGCACCGAGTTGGCACCTCAGTGCCCAGAACGAATTGATGTGACTTTTGGATATTATTTGGTCCGTTTTTATCCATTTTTTGTACCTATTCGCACCAAAACTCACCTCTTTGTGGATAAACATTAAATCTCTTGGTTTTCTATAAATCAAAGTGATCTAGTACGTACAAAACACATTGAGAAACATTGAAACACGAAAGGATTTTGAATCAAATCATGTTCTTGAGTCAAAGCATCATTCTCTCAAAAACTCTTCAATGAGTGTTCTTGGTTGGAGTTGTGTTACACACACATCATCCAACAACCATAGAGACTTGATGTATCCCGAATGGAAGTTTCGATTAATCCCATTGTGTATTCGCGGTTTTGACCGATAGAGAGAAATCTTGTCTAAAAGAGAGCGATCACGCGCCTCAAGTCATTGTTTGGTTCCCTCATTCCCATCTTGTAATTTATGTCCAAAGCAACTTGTTCTGACATTATATACATGTGACGGCCCCAAACTCCGAGGCAAACCGGGTACCTCCACGTCGCCAGACAAGTCACCAAGCATGCCACGTCACCGCACACTTATTTTTAACTGTCTGCGATCTAAACCTTTGTACGTATCTTATTCGCCTTAACTTAGTGTTTATGGATGTTTTTATGAATATTTACATTAAATTGACTAAGTTAAGTTGTTCGCGATTTATTCAATTAATATAAGTTAAATATCAAGCGGAAGTCTTTAAAGCATGCAAATATCGTAAAAATGAAAAGTTTGCATTTTATAAATAACATTATAGTGTGGAAACCCGGCATTAGATACCATGTATATCAAAGAGCGACAAAAGTACAAAAGATGAGCATATACATGTATCAGGTATACAAGTCCTCCCAAAATTTCATAAAAGCAGTAAATTATGCTTACAAACACCTACGCAAAAAAACAGATAGGGCTCTCATAACTCAGATGTAGTCGCCTAAGACCCCCTTTCCCCGGCTCGTCGTAGGATCTGCGATTTGTCACCAAAAATAATGACAAATCCCAGGTGAGTAAATCCCAGAAAACGTTAGCTAATATTCACGAAATCCAATAAAATGGTTACAATTCATGCAAATTAAATAAGGAACAAGAATAAAGTAATCGCATGAAAATAAGTCGTTGAGAAGTCGAATTTGGACACGAGTGTAGCGTGACAGAGAACCCTGGTCGACATCACCACCTCGCCAAACATCTCATGGTCGAATGAGAGGAGCCCATAAACGGTAGAACCCCATCCAAACATCTCTAGAAAGGAACCCATGACGTAGACTTAGGTCTTCGTCAATCATATCTCAACCTACAGGTCTCGCGGAGAATAATCACCGCATAGCCCTAACATGGCCAATTACTCGAACAGCACGGGGTAGCTAGCCCCGGGGTGTGAATCCGTGCCATGCCCGACCCCGTCAACAA
Organism: Stephania cephalantha; assembly: GCA_039657325.1. Classification (NCBI taxonomy): domain Eukaryota; kingdom Viridiplantae; phylum Streptophyta; class Magnoliopsida; order Ranunculales; family Menispermaceae; genus Stephania; species Stephania cephalantha. The sequence continues at coordinate 19,694,621 of CM077577.1, forward strand.
ACACACATACACACGTGGGAGTGGATGAAGAGTGAATGAACAACAATAAATAGCACAATAGAATAATTGAAATGCGAAATAAAGTAAGTGCCATAAATGAATTTTAACTAATTTTCTCGTAGGTTTACTTACCTCAAACAATCGCAAATATCTCTCCAAGATGTCCGTTCACGCCTCGAGTTACGCGCTCGATACCCGACTATAGTCTTGTCGGGGATTGATCGGTCCCCAGCAATGTGTCCCCGCGTCGTTACTCCACGTCGTTCACCGCGCGCCGCCGATGTCGCGCCTCCATTGCCGCCGTATGTTGTTGGAGCGCGTCGTCGCGCTTTGGAGCCGCTCGTCGCTCGCCGCATTGCTGGAGCCGCTCGACGCGCGCTGGCTGCTGGATCCGCGTCGCGCCGTCTAACTATCCGCGCCGGAGTTCGGAGTCGTCTCACGCCCGCCGCCGCTGCTCGTTCGCGATCTCCCCGCCGCTTGATCGCTCGTTCCCGATCTCCCGCCTTCACGTCGCGCGAGCCGCCGTCTCGCGGCCTCCGTCTCGTCTCGCTCTCGCCGGAGCTCCCTTCACCTCCCTCTCTCTCTCTTGGTCGCTCTCTCTCCCTCTCCTCTCTTTCGGTCGTCTCTCTCCTAGCCGCCTCTCTCTCTCTTTCTCTCTCTTTCTCTCCCTTTCTCTCTCTTTCCTCTCCTCTCTTCTCTCTCTCACTAGGCGTCCTCACCCCTCTCTCTCTCTATCCGTTTTAAATGAAAATCTCTCTCTTTTCTTTTTTTTTTTATTTTGGAGGAAAAAAAGAAATGATGAGGGATGGGTTTAGGTATGGTGATGTGATGTGTAATGTGATGGGATGTGTGATGTGACAACTAAATCCCAGACTATCTCATACACCGGCGTTACGCGCTCACCGCGACTTCGTACACTCTCGTCACTATACGCGCACAGCGCGACCAATAAAATATCAAATAATGCGACGTGAATTATTTAATAATAGTAAAATAAATAAACACTCGCACACAAAAATAACAAATTTTACCCCGTTTGGCGTGCCCTGGACTTTTCTACGACATCCACGTGGGTCAGAGCTTAGGATCTTAATCTGTAATTTGTCAGTTAATCGGGATTAATTAGAGCGGGTCGTTACAATCTTCCTAACTAAAAGGAATTTCGTCCTGAAATTCAAATTTAATGAAATCTTTACCTTGGAACAACTGGGGGTATCGCTCTCGCAAGGTAGACTCTCTCTCCCAAGTGAGGCCCTCGTTTTTATGGTACTGCCATCGAACGAGTACAAGTGGTATTTCTTTCCTTCTAAGAGTCTGTACCTTGCGATCCACTATCTCAATAGGGTGTTCCTCGTACGTCACATATGGTCGAACCTCGATTCTAGTCATATCAACCATCGGTCTCGGTCCTGATCTAGCCAACCGTAACATCGAAATATGAAAAACATTATGAACACCTGCCAATCGACTTGGCAATCTCAACTGATAAGCGACTTTCCCAACTCGTTTCTCAATTTGAAACGGCCCAATAAATCTTGGTGCTAGTTTCCCCTTGATCCCAAATCTCTGATGACCCTTCAACGGAGAAACTTTCAAGTAGACCCAATCATCTACCTCGTAGCTCAGCCCATCGCGGTACTTATCCGCATACTTCTTCTGTCTGTGTTGGGCAGTCAACAACCGTTGACGAATCAGTCTCACCGTCTCTGTATGGTCCACAACAATCGTAGGCCCCATGGCTGCTGTATCCTTGGGCTCTGCCCAACAAGCCAGTGATCAACATGGTCTACCGTACAGAGCTTCAAATGGTGGCATCCCAATACTGGCCTGATAGCTGTTGTTGTAAGCAAATTCACAGAGCGGAAAGTACTCCTCCCAAGACCCACCAAACTGCAACATACATGCCCTGAGCATATCCTCGAGTATCTGTATTAATCTCTCTGACTGTCCGTCTGTCTGAGGATAGAATGCAGTGCTAAACTGTAATCTAGTACCAAACATCTCCTGCATAGCTTGCCACAATGATGATGTAAGACGATTGTCTCGGTCTGAAACAATCGAAATTGGTACTCCGTGCAGTCATACAATCTCTCTTTCGAATAATATGCTCAACTGTGTGAAATTATACTTCATAGAAACTGGTAGGAAATGAGCTGATTTCGTCAACCTGTCCACGATCACCCATATCGCATCGTGTTTTTGTAAAGTCTGCGGTAATCCACAAACGAAATCCATCGTAATGTGTTCTCATTTCCACTGAGGGATGGGCAGCGACTGCATTAACCCTCCAGGCCTCCTGTGCTCAGCCTTAACTCGCTGGCACACCTCACAACCCCTAACATAGGCGCCAACGTCCACCTTCATCCATGGCCACCAAAATAATCGTCGCATATCGTGATACATTTTGGTCCTGCCAGGATGCAGAGTATACCGGGACTGTGAGCCTCCTGGAGTATCCCATCGCGTATCTCTGCCACTGCTGGGATCCATAACCTCCCTCGGTGCCTCAAACATTGATCCACAGACTCGCTCCAATATGGATGATCGGGACTGCGTGCCATCTCACTAAATCTCGAGTACATCTCGTCAGCCCTCTGACACTCCAACACTCGCGGAATAGAAATAGACGGTACACCAATCTGTCCATAAATCTGTGCGTCCGCTGTAGCAGGAACCTCTGTCAAACTTAGTGTTGTCGCCGCCTCAAGTAAACCATACCCGTGCATCATATGGCAGACAACTGTCTCAGAATCTGGTCTTCTCATGCTCAATGCATCTGCTAGGACATTTGCCTTCCCAGGCTGATATTCGATGGAGAAGTCGTAGTTCTTCAGAACTCTAGCCAACGTCGTTGTCTCATGTTCAGATCCTTCTGAGTGAATAAATATTTCAAACTCTTATGATCTGTAAACAATGTGAACCTCTCACCATAGAGGTAATGTCTTCATACCTTCAGTGCGAATACGACTGCCGCAAGCTCCAAGTCGTGCACTAGATAATTCCTCTCATGGGTCCTCAATTGTCGGGATAGGTAGGCGATTACGCTATCTCCCTGCATCAGTAGACAACCTAGCCCTATGCCGCAAACATCAGTATGAACTGTCAATCCCTTGCCTGGCTCTGGCAACACTAGTAATGGTGCAGTAGCCAGTCTCATCTTCAACTGTGTAAATGCGTCCTTGCACTCCTTTGACCAATCAAAAGGTACACCTTCTTTGTCAAATTAGTCATCGGCGCGGCGCTCTGCGAGAAATCCTTCACAAATCGCCGATAGTATCCTGCCAACCCTAGGAAGCTCTTGATATCTATCACTGTCTCAGGTGTCGACCAGTCGATGACGACATGAATTTTACTCGGGTCCACTAATATACCTCTGTCACTGATCACGTGTCCCAAGAACTTGACTTCTGACAGCCAAAACTCACACTTACTGAACTTAGCATACAGTTTGTGCTCTCTCAACGTCATCAATATCTGCCTGAGATGTTGCCCGTGATCTTCGCGAGTCTTACTGTAGATCAATATGTCATCAATAAAGACTATGACGAATCTATCCAAGTATGGCTTCAATACTCTGTGCATCAAGTCCATGAACATGGTCGGTGCATTCGTTAGTCCGAACGACATCACTGTAAACTCAAATAACCCATATCTGGTGCTAAATGCAGTCTTAGGTATGTCTCCATCTCGAATCCTAAGCTGATGATAACCCGATCTCAAATCGATCTTAGAGAAGACACGGGCTCCGGCCAATTGGTCAAACAAATCTTCGATCCTGTGCAAAGGGTAACGATTGTATACTGTCACCTGGTTCAACTTCCTATAGTCAATGCACATCCTCAAGCTACTATCCTTCTTCTTAACGAACAAGACCGGTGCTCCCCATGGTGATGTGCTCGGGTGTATAAACCCCTTCTTCTCTAAGTCTTCCAGTTGAGTCTTCAACTCATCTTGCTCCTTCCGTGCCATCTGGTACGGTCTGCTAGCTATCGGCTGTGTGCCTGACACTAACTCAATAACGAACTCAATCTCTCTGTGTGGGGGCAATCCTGGTAGATCCTCCGGAAAGACATCGGGAAACTCACTGACAACTGGGACATCCTCAAGTCTAACCTCTGGTGTCTCGATTGACTCTACTATTCCTGTAAACACTTCCATCTCTAAGGTCGTAGCCAATCTACCCCTAGTGGTCGGTAGTATACTCGCATCACCAGTGAAACTGAACTCTGGTATGTCGGGGATCTGAAAAGTCACTATCTTACGGAAACAATCCACTTGGGCATGATACGATGCTAGCCAGTCCATGCCCAAAAGTGCATCGAACTCTAAGAACTCTAGAACGCGTAGGTCGATAGGGAGCTAGTATCCGGAGATCTGTATCGTGCAACCCTCACAAATCATGTTAGGGTAAACCTTCTACCCATTTGATGTGCTGAGAATCATGAGTGTCTAACTGTAATCGATGTTAACCCTAACTCATCAACTATACGTCCAGAAATAAATGATACTGTGGAAGCAGAATCAATAAGTGTATGCATAAAACGATCGCAAATCAAAATCATACCCTCGACGAGCTGTCTGGTGGCCTCGCGGTCTGGCTGTGGTACAGCGTGTACCCGCTCCTTGGCTTGACCACTGTCTGACCTCTGGCCCTGACTCTGACCATACTGTCATCGGTCCCGCCTCCCCGATCGGGGGTCGAGTGCCTATGTCCCCGCTGCGGTGCATAACCACCACCCGACAATTTGTGCCGATGTGTGTAGGTACTATCGCATGGGAAATGACTGCCTGATGATCATCATGTCTAGGCCTTTGTCCTCGTCTATCTCTGTGATCGATGATCCTTTTCCCTTTCCTGTCAGACCTGGTGCCTTGCTGGAACGACCCCGATGCCAACTGTGGCATGGGCATCGCGGCGCGAAAGAGAAGATATGTCTCATGGGCTAAAGTCCTCTCGTAGATCTCCTGCAGTGTACGAGCTCCGCTAGATACTATTGCGCTCGCAATCTCATCTCTAAGCCCAACTCCAAAGTAGTGAACCTGATCGCGATCTGTAGAAGCCAAGTCCCCAGCAAACTGTAATAGGTAGCGAAACCTCTCCATATACTGGACCACTGTGCGGTTACCCTGCCTAAGACACAAAAACTCATGTCTTAGACGCAGCTGTATATCCCTCGGTGTGTAATGATCATAAAAGACCTGTCTGAAATCGGCCCAAGTAGTCGGCTCTCCATGAGTCTCGGTATGAGCGGTCCACCAAACTCCGGCCTCTCCTCGGAGCATATATCCGAATATCCTGGCACGAATACTATCGTGAATCCTCAGAAGATTATGTAGTTTTTCATGTGCAAGAAGCCATCTCGCAGCTGCCTCTGGGTCTCCGCCTCCAGTGAAATATCCCGGCTGAAATCTCACAAACTCCTTTGTCAGCTTAGCCTCAGCTGACAGGGAAGTCTCGAATGTGATCTCCTGTGGGGTCTGTGTAAATGTCACTACGTGTGTAGATGTCGGTGTGATAGCCTCAGTACGAGTCTCTAAAATTGTAGTCGGTGTGGTAGTCTCGCCATGCGCAGCAGTGGCTGGCGTACCCTGAACAATCGGCGCGGCTGCCGTCTTGGTGACGCTCGGTGTGATGGCGGCGGTAAGTGTCGCAATAGCCGATGTCTGAGCACGGAGCAAGGCCATCATCTGCTCGAACTGTCGATCATGTGCCGCGATCCGACCAAGTACACTCTGATCAGTCGCGATAGGCGTAGTACCCTTCGTTTGTCCACCATCCTCCGGAGGTGGAGTCGGTTGTCCGTCCATGTCGTATCTGCAACAGCGAAGGCCCGTATCAGCCTCCTATACTCATATATACTATTACAAATCAAAATATATAACGTATAAGTCTTGGTACTACCCGTCCCATCTTCGCTTACCAACTAAAAGTTCTAAGTCAGGATCTTCGGGTTTCCACGTCTAAGTTCGTTTGTTAAGTTTTATTCAGTTTCATTAAACTTTTCCCCTAGGTTCGCTTGAACTTGGCTCTGATACCAACTGCGACGACCCCAAACTTCGAGGCAAATCGGGTACCGCCACGTCGCCAGACACGTCACCAAGTATGCCAAGTCACCGCACACTTATTTTTACCTGTCTGCGACCTAAACCTTTGTACATATCTTATTCGCCTTAACTTAGTGTTTATGGATGTTTTTATGAATATTTACATTAAATTGACTAATTTAAGTTGTTCGCGATTTATTAAATTAATATAAGTTAAATATCAAGCGGAAATCTTTGAAGCACGCAAATATCGTAAAAATGAAAAGTTTGCATTTTATAAATAACCCTATAGTGTGGAAACACGGCATTAGATACCATGTATATCAAAGAGCGACAAAAGTACAAAAAATGAGCACATACATGTATCAGGTATACAAGTCCTCCCAAAATTTCATAAAAGCAGTAAATTATGCATACAAACAGCTACGCAAAAAAAGCTGATAGGGCTCTCCTAACTCAGAGGTAGTCGCCTAAGACCCCCTTGCCCCGGCTCATCGTAGGATATGTGATTTGTGACAAAAAACAATGACAAATCCCAGGTGAGTAAATCCCAGAGAACGTTAGCTAATATTCACGAAATCCAATAAAACGGCTACAATTCATGCAAATTAAATAAGGAACAAGAATAAAGTAATCGCATGAAAATAAGTCGTTGAGAAGTCGAATTTGGACACGAGTGTATCGTGACAGAGAACCCTGGTCGACATCCGGGAATCGTCTTAGCTAAATCGAGAGGAACCCATTACGACCACTTCGCCAAACATCTCACGGTCGAATGAGAGGAACCCATGAACGGTATAACCCCATCCAAACATCTCTATAGAGGAACCCATAACGTAGACTTAGGTCTTCGTCAATCATCTCTCAACCTACGGGTCTCGCGGAAAATAATCACTGCATAGCCCTAACATGGCCAATTACTCGAACAGCGCGGGGTAGCTAGCCCCGGGGTGTGAGTCCGTGCCATGCCCGACCCCGTCGACAAACACACATACACAAGTGGGAGTGGATGAACAGTGAATGAACACAATAAATAGCACAATAGAATAATTGAAATGCGAAATAAAGTAAGTGCCATAAATGAGTTTTAACTAATTTTCTCATGGGTTTATTTACCTCAAACAATCGCAAATATCTCTCCAAGATGTCTCGTTCACGCCTCGAGATACGCGTTCGATACCCGACTATAGTCTTGTAGGGGATCGATCGGTCCAGCGACGCATCACCGCGTCGTTGCTCCACGTCGTTTCGCTCGCGCGCGCCGCCGCCGCCATCTTTGGAGCGCCTCGCCGGCGCGTTCGCTGGATCCGCGTCGCCATCCAGCCGATTCGCGCCGGAGTTTCAAAGCCGCTCACGCCGCCGCCGCCGCTTGCTCGTTCGCGATTTCCCACCGCTTGATCGCTCGTTCCCGATCTCTCGCCTTCACGTCGCCGCGAGCGCCGTCCGCGGCCTCCCGTCTTGCTCCTCGCCGGAGCTCCCTTCACCTCCCTCTCTCTCTCTCTCTCTTCGCCTCTCTCTCTCTCTCTCTCTCTCTGGCCGTCTCTCTCTCCTGGCCGCCTTTCTCTCTCTCTCTCTCTATTTCTCTCTCTTTCCTCTCCTCTCTTCTCTCTCTCACTAGGCGTCCTCACCCTCTCTCTCTATCCATTTTAAATGAAAATATCTATCTTTTATTTTCTTTTCTTTTTTTATTTTGGAGGAAAAAAGAGAAATGATGAGGGATGGGTTTAGGTATGGTGATGTGATGTGTGATGTTGGGCGGTAAAACAACAACAATTACATAAAACGAATGTAGCAAAAATGAGGATGCTTAGGTGGATGTGTGGTAAAACTCGTAAAGATAGAATAAGAAATATAGAAATTCAAAGACAAGTAGGAGTAGCACCAATTGATACAAATATTAGGGAATGACGGTTGCGGTGGTTTGGTCACTTGCAAAGACGGCCTACAAATGCCCCCACTATAAAACTTGACTCAATAGAAACTGTAGAAATTCGACGAGGTAGGGTTAGACCAAAGTTAACATGGGATGCATTAATTATGAGGGATTTGAATGGTTCGAAAAGCTCACCATTAACTGCACTTAATCGAACACAATGGAAAAGTTTGATCCATGTAGCCGACCCCAATTAACTTGGGACTGAGGTTATGTTGTTGTTGTTGTTGTTGATGTGATGTGCGATGTGATGGGATGTGTGATGTGACAACTAAATCCCAGACTATCACATACACCGGCGTTACGCGCTCACCGCGACGTCGTACACTCTCGTCACTACACGCGCACAACGCGACCAATAAAATATCAAATAATGCGACGTGAATTATTTAATAATAGTAAAATAAATAAACACTCGCACACAAAATAACAAATTTTACCCCGTTAAGCGTGCCCTGGACTTTTCTGCGACATCCACGTGGGTCTGAGCTTATGATTTTAATCTGTAATTTGTCAGTTAATCGGGATTAATTAAGCGGGTCGTTACAATACATGAATTACTCCTTTTGAGAAGGAGTTATCTATTCTAGATATTAAGTGTTTGGTTAACTCCTTTTCAAAATGAGTAATTCATTTTAAGGAAAATCAATGGAAACCCTTGCCCCCAATCACATACATCAACTTTAACAATAATGAAACCCACCTTGGTGTGTATGTCATCTCCGTAGTTTATTATCCACGACCCTCTTTTTTTATTTTTTAAGCATATTTCTAATATAATTAGAATGCCGCTTCTTATAAAAAAGATATTTAAATTATTGATTTATGTTAGCTATTTTATGGTTTTTATGTTTTTTTATTTGTTCGAATCTAATCAATTTATATTAGCTATTTTGCTTAATTTATTTTAACTATTTCAATGGTTGTCGACTATTTTTTATCCTGTAAAAATAATAAAGTGCAAACATTATTTTTTTGACTAAAAAAGTATAAACGTTAATTAGCTAAAGCAAACACTAATTAAAATTCTAATTAGCTACAAACACTAATTACACTAATCAAATTGGCTAAACCGAATTCGATTGTCATAAGATTTTCTTTAAATAATTATTCAATTCTAAACATAATTATAAATTGATAGAATGAACAACTACTACTATTGTGAAATTCTTTCGGTCGATGTGGGGTTTTACCTTAAAAGGCATCTGTTCTAGTCAATGGGAGATCATCACTTATATACTTCATTATGAAGTTTTATTTAATCAATGTGGGACTATTATTTCGATCCACACATCTCAACAGTCCATTTTGGACCGAAATCCATCCAAGGGGCTTTTTCTCAATAGGTCCCAATCGAACCATCGACTTCAATACAATGTGAAATTCTCCTGGATGCGCCGCACACGAGTGCGCGAGCCCGTGGATCTCGGTCAACACTAATATTGTCCCCAACTTAACCACCTTCAAATCTTAGGTGTGGAGTTTTATCTCAAAAGACTTCTGTGTTAGTTAAGGGAGATTATCACTTATATACTTCATTATAAAGTTTCATTTAATCAATGTGGGACTATTATTTTGGTCCACACATCTCGATACTCCATCATGGACCGAAAATCCATCCAAAAAGGTTTTTTTTAGATAGGTCCCAACCGAATCGTCGTCTCTGATACCATAATGAAATATATGAACAAGAATTTATCTTTATTTCTTTATCTTTCGCTCTTGTTCACATATTCTTCATTTTCTGTTAACTATTATTATATAATGACACTTTTTAATTCAATACATTATTTGGAATTTAAATATTTTAAATTAAGTAGTACTATGTTTTGTGTTATATACTTTGAGGCCTCTAATGTAGAAATCTCTGTCAAGAGTTTTAATTAAGGAGCTAGGTGACACATACAACATACTAATTAGTTTATTTATTTATTTTTTTCAATTTTACTTTTTATAAATCTATCTATATATATATATAATGGATGATGTCACAATATTTTTTCGATTTATAAGTTATTTTTATTGGGGAAAAATATCGTTGAATGTTGTAATGGTAATGACATGCCATGACATTGGTATTTTTTATTTGTTCGATTTTAATATATTTTGGCATTGCAAGCGCATTCGCTGAATGCGCCATTCGTGTAATGGTCTAATTGACTCATTTACACAAATGACACATTCAGCGAATGCACCATTCATGCAAATGATGTGGTTACACGGACTGAGGTGGCCACTTGAATATAAATGACGCATTTTCAAAATACAAAATACTTTATTTAATGAATAAAAAGAATATCTATAATATATATATATATATATATATATATATATTAAGCCTACATCTTGGGTGTGACACGTGGCGGTTTCGAGCCTTCTCGCAGCGCCACGTGGCATGCATATGATGTAGGTTTCGCCAAGCTATATTTGGTATTTGCCACGTGGCGGTTACGAGCATTATTGCAGCACCACATGGCATACAATTAATTCAAAATAATATATATTTTGTATGTCAAACTATATTTGGTATTTGCCACGTGGTAGTTTCGAGCATTCTCGCAGCGCCACGTGGTATGCAATTAATTCAAAATAATATATATTTGGTATGTCAAGCTATATTTGGTATGTACATTAAGTTGAGTAATTACCTAAAAATACCTTTGTCAACTTCCAAGAGGCGTTTTCAAGCCTTCTCGATGAGCCACGTGACACACCCAAGATGTTCCTTATATATGTATCATTTCTAATTTAAAACCTACTATATATGGATAACTTCAATTCTAAAACTTCCACTATAAATTCAAAACATCATCTTTTCACTTAATATTAGCTTTTATTATTGAATTCATAGCTCACGTATCATATATAATTTTTTTAAATACCTTTGTTAACTCTAATTAGAATAAAAGAAGATCTTTAACGTTTCACAATTCGAAACACCCTTTAAAATTTGTACATATGATATATAATTTTCTTTTAAAAAAATACCTTTGTTAACTCTAATTAGAATTAAAGAAGATCCGTAATGTTTCAAAATTCGAAACACCCTTTAAAATTAGTTACTACTTTAAATTCAAAACATCCCACTAACACTCCATTCCTCACTTTCTTTTTTCAAAAAAAAAAATACATTAACTCTAACCTTATATTTAATGGCAATACCTCCTAGGATCTTCTTGAAGCCAAAATAGCCTTATTGACAAAAGTACCCATCAATGTTAACATATGATTGGATGAAGTTTTTTTTTTTTGAAAAAATAAAAGTAAGGGTGTTCAGATAAATTCGACTTAACTAACATAAAAGTGGGGACTTAAAAGTGGAGAGAGAGAATGTGTGTAGGGATTTGAAAGTGATAAACATGGAGAGAGAGATGGTCGTATAGTAGTTATTTTTTTAATATAAGTTGCTATCTTAATTGAATCTTTTGGTTTAATTAGCCAAGTTGCTAGAAACATTAACGCGCGTAGCACGTGCCCTCCCACTAGTTAGAATAAAAGAATATCTTTAATTAAGACAAAAAACCGATCTTAAACCTTTCAAAATTCAAAACGCATGCCGAACTAATTAGTTACTACATTGAATTGCATTCTTTGATTTAGCCTTAAATGATTGATTATATAAAGATCGTTGAACAAAGAAAATTTGTTTACCATTCTATAATTTTTTTGTCACGAGATGTATTTCCATCATTTTCTTCTCATTCAGCAAAGGTTTTTTTATATATTTATTTCAATTGGCTCTATCAATTTTTCTTATTTCTGATGTAGATAATTAATTTATATTCTTGATGTAGTCCACCATATGTTGTCTTTGATCATGAAATGTACGAGTTTGTAGCTATGTCTCTTACATAGATCTCTTATATTTATATTTGAATTTAAAATAATTTTTCGATTATAGAATGTACAAGCCTTTAGCTTGCTTCTAATTTTACAAAGGTTTTTTATATTCTATTTCAATTGGCTCTTTCTGCTAAGATCTTTTATATTTTTACTTCGCTTTTTCATTAAATTTGATGTAAATTATTAACTAATTTATATTCTTGATGTAGTGTATTACTATTGCGTTCGTTCGAGTCCATCGATGACTACATAATATTTTGGTCTAACATTAATAATTGGTCTCTCATGTACACTAATACTCAGAACTATCCCGAGCGCGAAGCGCAGGATGCTGATTAGTATTTTAAGAATTTAAAATTAATACCGCTGTAATTTTTTTTTTTTCCAAAATGATCTTAATTATTTTTCCAAAAAAAAAAAAAGACCAGGCAGGAACAAGTGAATTGGCGGGCCATGCGATTACGGAGACGTTGTAGCAGAGAAGGGCTGCGCCTTCGATTATTCAATTCACTAAATTCTCTCTCTCTCTCTCTCTCTCTCTCTCTCTCTCTCCAATTCAGGTTGTTGTCGCGGTGTGATTGGTGAGTTAAAGCCCTAGGTCTCCATTTGTTGACATTTGCGTTCTTCAACCCTCGTCTTTGAATTCTAGGGTCTGTTCTCTAGTTGATTAGGTTTTAGTTGTTCTGTAATTGCTTTCGACTTGATTTACCGTTACTTGTTTTGATGATCGTTCTAGATACTTCACATTTGATTTAGAAGGCTGTTTACTTGAAAGAAATTAAGATGGCATCGCGACGCAACGTCGGTTATATCCCTCTTTCTACTGAGGAAGAACATGATTATAATGGAGGTGGTGATGACCCCCGCTTTTCTTACAGTCCAAAGACGTTTGATAGAATCCCATGGAAATCTATTGCTCTTGCACTTTTCCTTCTCTGTTTGGGATCCACGCTTCTATTTCTATCTTTCTTCATCTTCACTGGCCACATGGGAGGCGATCGCTCTCAGGCTAATGGTCTCTTGTTTCTCGGTATTCTTTCCTTTCTTCCAGGTACATCATATGGTTGTTCTTTTTGTTTTCCTATTTTAAATGGATCGATTCATGTTCGTTGCGTTTGAATTTTTAGTGATTGTTTTCTTAAAAAACATAATTAGTGATTGCAATGCGGCGCCTATCATTTTGGGGCAAAACCGTCTAGGCAGGCGATGCCTTTCTAAATAATTTTTAAAAATTAGAAGGGGCTAATTACGATTAAGCATCATAATATGAATACCTACCCAACAATAAAACCTTATTTTTTGATAAGAGACAACAAAATTTTATCATAACTAATGCTACATAAGGACTTAAAGACTTATTAGTATGTTTAAAATATATATTTAATATGGATTATAACAACTAGTAGGAAATTGTTGTTAGTTAAGGACCTATAAATAAAAATAATTTAGATGCCTCTAAATAAATACTTTTCTAGCCACCAAGGCATCGCCTAGGTTTCGTTTAGGCGTGCCTAGGCCAAGGAAATCGCCTCGGGATCGCTTTGGCGCCTTAAAATCCCTCGCTAGATGTGAAAGTCTACCACTTTGTATGATCATCAATCTCAACTGTAGTTATTAGTGTATTGGTTGCACCATTTTGACTTATGATTTGTATTGGGATTTTCTTTGTCTTGATGGATTGTAGAAGCATTTGTTTCAAAGGCTTGTGTTAGATATTGTGGAGAATCCTGCGGGGGCTTTGCCTTTGAATTACTTGGGGTTGTTGAAGGAAATCTTCTAGGCAAAATGTTATGTGAAACAATCGAGATGAAAATGTCAAGGCTGGATTGTTGGAAAATAAGCTTTAAGTCGAACGCTTGTTTGGTCTTATTAGATCAGTGTTGCCTTTGAGTACGGGTTTGTCATTAGGAGGAAATCTACAAATTGAAATGAATTAGGAACCGGTAATGATGAAAATATTAAGATTAAGCTATCAGAGTATTTGCTTTCTTGCCAAAAGGGGGTAAAGTTGCCTCTTATTTTATCATTGTTGGGTGCACTCACTTTTTCCTATTTATATTATTTAAATCTTCTTTAAATTGCCTTCAATGGTGAATGGAAAATTTGAGATTCCATTTGGAAGGGGGGATTCCATTATATCTAAAACTTTTTAAAAAATTAAATAGTTCATAAAAAAGTACATATAAAATGCATTACCCTCTCCCATTGTTAGATGACAAAATGCAAATCTTCAAGTCCTTAATTATCTTCATCTACCATCAAAGTCATCATCAATTTCCTCCTCACCATTTTTGGATGAAAAATGGTAAAATAAAGCATTTGATTGATATATTAAGAAAAGAAAGAAAAGAATAAATAATTGTTTCAGTAAAGCACAATATAATTAAATCAAGTTTACTTTGAGAAGTTAATCCAAGTAGATGAAAAAAAAAACTTTTGAGAAAACTAAGTAATTCATAAAAAAATATAATATGCTTACCTTCTCTCATTAATTTTGACCGAATCCAATTTCTAGAACACATCAATGCTTCTAAAATATCAGGAGATAACCTATTACTGTATGGAGTCAAAAATCTTCCACCTGTACTAAATGCCGATTCTGAAGCAACGATAGAAACGGGTATACCTAAGATGTCCTTTCATATTTGACACAATAAGGTACTTACTTCAGTTTGTCTTCCACCATTCAAAAATATCAAAATCTCCAACCATAAGATGAAGTCTCTCTTCAAAATATAAATCAAGTCCACTTTTAGTAGATTTATTGAAACTTGAGGATTGAAGACACTGAGTGAACACATTATCAAATCGAACAATGTTCACGTTGCTAACACCGACATAAGATGCACAAGAAAGAGATGAAGAACCTGCAATTGTGTTCTTTTCCACATGGCTCACGTCTTGTTTGCTATGAGCATTCTCTTCATACTCAGAAAACAAGCGGTAACAAATGTCTTTCAGTCTTTTCATTTTTCCATCATTTTATAAACATCTAGTGGTATGTTCGCTTTGTGGATCCGAGAATCAACCCAACAGTGGATTCGGACATATGGGATTGGCACTCTCGAGATTAGCATGTTATCTCGATAAGGCCACTTGTTCGCATGGGCACTTAAAGCATCTGCTAAAGTTAATGTGGTTTGTAAAAAATTACCTAAATACCCATCATCCCCTCCTCATGACCACATATAAAGATACGCACAAATTTGCATAAAATTAGGCAAACATATTAGTTTTCATTGATGGTTTAACAGTTCAGCATCAGTTAACTCAGCAAAGAACATTCAATCAAGCCTCACAAACAAGCATCACAGAACTACAAATTAAACCAACAAGTACATCAACACACAAAACAAAGAAATCAAACCCTAAAACATAACAGTGTCCTTAATCTTGTGGTACAGATGATCGATTCGAACATGTAGTGCGTTCAACTAGATCCTCTCCCTGAGTGAGGGGAGTTCGCTCTTCGATTTGGCAACTTTGATATGGAGATGAGCGGCTCGAAGATGAAGTGGTGCATCCAACGCGAATTGAATGTGAAGTTCGTTCTTCGATCGGAGTGGCTTCGTGGTGGAAGGTCTTCTGGGATGTGTCTGGGGAGTTCATTTCTTCCTTCCGGAGTGCAGTTTGGAGAGGAAGAAGTTGTGAAGGTCGAAAATGAAGCGGGGGAGGGCTCGATTTAGGGTTGTTCAAGTTTATATATGGCAGGGTTATTTTGGTCATAAGCTAATCCGAAGTATTCCGGATTAACTAGCGAGTAGGAGAGGGCACACTTTAGTTAATAGTGTTGTGGTTGATTCGGTAATCCGTATCATTACCGAATCGGCCATGCGAGCATGGGCTTCGCTCTCAAGCTGCGAACTAGCTAGTCTAGTCCTTAGCTTGATTTGTAGAGAGTTTCATGTTGCTTAAGACGAGAAAACACCTCTTCATAGATCAAAGTTGTCTCAAGCATCAAAATAGTCGAATTCCACCTTGTCTTACAATCAAGGGTTAGTGCTTTTGCATAACTTAGTCCTAGTTGACGACAAGCTTCTTCAAATTTCTCCTCTCTCTTAGCAGATGCTCTCCAATATGAAACACTATCTCGAATTTTTTCAAGTCCAACTTTCGTCACTGACAACCCATCTTTCACAATCAGATTCAAAATATGAGCACAACAATGTATATGGAAAAAATCCCCTTTAAGAAGCAAAATATTCCAATCAAACTTCTCCATAACAAGATCAGTGACAGTCATTTGTAGATTGTAGTGCAATTATCAACTAGTAAAGTTGATAACTTTCTATCAATATTCCATTCCAAAAGTAATTCATCAGCTCTTCACATAACACATCAGCCGTATGTGAACATTCCACATATGCGAATCTATAGAAAAGAAAATACTAAAACTATGTTAAGAGTGCAAACTAAGAAATGTATTTATATGCACACAAGGAAAAGACTAATCATAATATGCAAAATAAAAAATACCTTAGTATTCGACTTTGTAGTTTCCAATTTGAGTCAATCCAATGTGTCATAATTGCCATATATCCTCATCTTTGATTTCAAGAAGTCCACATGTTCGTAGTGATTCTGAATCTGCTATTGCTCGGCCCTCTGGACTGTTTGGAGAAGACGAAATAGACTCTTCTTTGACAAAGATGGGGTGGTTGAGACTTGAGACACTCGATTGGGACAAGATCTCTTCTTGGCTTCCGGAGCATAGAGACAATGCATAGCGTCGACCAGATCCAAACTCCTCCAGACCCTCTGATCGGAAGTGGAAGGCTCCTCCCTCGGGTTACGTCAAGCTCAACACCGACGCCTCTGTATGCGCTGGTTTGCCCTTCGTTGGGGTCGGTAGTGCTTTACGAGACCACGAGGGATGTGTACTTGGGGCTTTGCTCGACGACGTGAAGGCGCATTAGATCCATAAGCAACTAAGTGCATAGCTATACGAGGAGTAAAGTTTGCGCAATCTATTGGGTGGCCTCTCCATGAAATTGAGAGAGTGATCGCAACACTGTCCTGGAGGCTCTTCGACATAAACGAATAAGTTGCAAGATTGGGCCCGTAGTATCTGAGGTTGTTGGTCTCATGAAGCCTCCTTGTAGAGATCTTTTTAAGTTTATTCCTAGAGGAGAGAACAATGTGGCCCATTCTCTAGCCAGATTAGCTTTGCTAAATATTGTCAATTCCTACTGGAGTGACACCATCCCATTGAGTCTTTCCTCTAGTGTACTTAAAGATCTCGATTGATGAAATGGAAACTGCCTGTTTGGGCCTCCAAAAAAAATCTATTATTGTTCGTTGGACAACAACTTCATTGTTTTCTTCTTCTTAAACTCATAGACTTCAAGAATATTAGCTCCAAGGGTAGTTCTACTCATCGTTGTAAATTGCGGTTGAAGACTTGCCACTAATCTCTTAAAGTCTATTTGTTCAACAATGGACAATGAATGCTCATGGAGCGTCACAAAATTTTCCCTCTCTCTCCTTGATACTTCTTGTTTAAACTCCTTGAATAATATTTGAGTTTTCCCTTTAGGAGTTTTCTCTACAACCAATTTTTTCTGAGACTTTCCTTTAGCATCATGAGTCATTCAAGAAAGATAAGATTTCCAATGATCTCCCCAAGTGCGTAGTGCCATTTCTTGGTTCTGCACTCAATGGCTTTTTACAGTAGTTGCAAATTGCTTTTATTTTTTCTGTTACCATTTCAGTTTAAAAGTGATCCCAAACCCAAGATTTTAGCTTTCGCTTCTTTCCTAAAACCAATGAATCTTTGGCTTCTCCATCAACCTCCACATCAACTTCAATTGGTGGTGTGGTGATTGACTGAACTGTTGTGACAATGGAAAGGGGTGGAGGCATCACTTCCACAACTGGTGTTAATTGAGCACTAGAACTTGACGGAGTAGTCATGTCTATCTAAAATGAATTAAAACAAAAGTTAGCAAAAAAAAAGTAGCAATTGTTATGATATTTTTTGTACAAGAAAAAAATAATTAGTTAGTATAATTAAAAGCATATTAAATAATGGATATATCTTCTTAGTTCTTACTCTTTAATTAGCTAGTTAAAATATTAAATGTGTGAAAAACCAGAGAGGAGGGATATACAAACAAGACTATATATATAGTATAGTATTGCATACACAACACAATACAATAGTATTGTATACACACGAAACAAAAAATAGCGAAGGTCCCCACCACCAATGTGGCTTTGTCCGTTCTCATGAAGTCTTAAAGTCAAGAAATTAGCTTAATGTTGGGTACATAAAAGCTTCTAACAACACAACTTTTAAGGCATGCATCGATCTTACCAAGCAACAACCTAACAAGACAAAAGATTCTTTAAAACCTAAAAGACAAGGCAAGTCAAAACTTGAAAATGACTTAACAAACATCAAAGCACCTAGAAGAAAACAAATGCTTAACAATTGACATAAAAAAAGGTCTAGTCATTCAATCAAGAAGAGGCAAATAAATATAAGAGGAGATAGGCATATTGTGTGGGTAACCTATGCTCTTGTTGTTGCTCTCCCAAAAAATCGGGCAAGAAACCCCCATCAAAAGGGTTTCTCCAACACCCAACTAGGGCCCGAGCAACTGAATAAGTAGCAGAACTTCCTGAGGAGCTCGAGCTTCAGGACGCGTTCTATTGGGGATGCTCCAGTGTGACGTTAGTCCGACTGAGAGAGAAGGTGTTTGTAGAGCAGACTAACCAATGGTGGGAACTTGAGCAGATTTGGGGAAAATAGAGACTAAAGAGCTGAAGAGAGGATTGAGAATGAGAAGAAAGAGAAGAAGAAACTTACCAAGGACGTTGAACAAGGTGGATGCCTTGAGCAAGAAGGAGTCGATCGGACTGCACCGTTGCTCAAAACTGTGAGAAGTGAGATTGAGAAGCCCTAGCAAAACAGTGTTGTTCAAGAGTTACTTTTTTTTTTTTTTTTTTTTTCATGAGTTGCTTTTTTTTTTTTTTTGAAACATGGGGTATGGATAAATACTTATTAGTGTAGGAGAGTTTGGAATGGAAGAGAAATAAACAACGAAAAAGAAGCATAACTCATTGTTTTATTGATTTAGGGATTTTCAAAATACATAAACGGAATAGAATTTCTCATATGGCTTGGCTTTATAGCCTTTTGGAATACATAAGACAAATAAAACGTGCTTCAATGGAATTCAAAATAACGTCCCTGTGACTAGACAATGTGCGTTAGCTACAACATCTTTGGCATAGCATCACATGGAATTCCTACTTTTGCAAGGTCTTGATTTGGTAATCCCTCATTCCTTCATACGTTCGTGATTACTGGTTCATGTTGGTGATTATTCTTAAGATAGGTACACTAGGATCTCTACATCACTTATAATTTTCTTAGTGGCGGATAAATACTTGTATTTTCTTTTTCCACGTAATTTATGTTAATTTATTTTTCAAGAGTTACTTTTTTTTGGAAACATGGGGTACTTACTACTTGGGGCTTAAAAAAACATGAGGTACTTAATATTGTTTTTTATTAAGAAAATCTTTTGATCAAATTTAACTTATTTTAGTGGAAAATCAAAACTTTAATGCACTGTTTTGCATTCAAACTTTGATGAACTGTTTTGCTTTATTTTAGTGTAATTTATAAAACTATTAGGTTTTTTTTTTTTTTTTTTTTTTTTTTTTTCCGGTAATGACTTTCATGAGCTGTTTTGCTCTATTTTTGTGTAATAATTTAAGATTTTGATGTCCTAACTCCTAAGTCTACAACATTAATATGTAAAAATTAAATTATTTTTACTACTTTCTGAAATTTTTTGCAAAATAAAAAATAAAAAAATTATTGTTTGTTTGTACTTTTGGCGGTAAAGTATTATTGATATGATTGATATTTTTAGTGGTATACATGCCTAAATATCATATGGTAGGTACTATGGTATATACTATATAGATTTCGATATATGCGTGTGCGTGTGCATTTAATCTATATACTATAAATTGATTGTTGAGATAATGTATAAGAAATAAAAATATATAATAAAAATATTTTATAATTAAATGTTAATAAATATGAAAAGATTTTAGTCTACTATTATGTTTGATATTTGATATCTATCACTAGAGTTTGGTGATGTAATATTAAATATTCATATGTACATGTGTATTGGTATTTTTAAATGGTATTTATACACGTAATAGTATGCATAATATATATAACGTGTATAAATACCATTTAAAAATACCAATACACATGTACATATGTATATTTAATTAGGAGGGATTTGAATGGTCTGGAAAGCTCACCATCATTTGCACTTAATCGAGCACAATGGAAAATTTTGATCCATGTAGCCGACCCCAATTAATTTGGGATTGAGGCTATGTTGTTGTTGTAATATGATATATAGATTTTAATATATGTGAAAGCGTGTGTACTATTTATTATAAATTTGACACGATGAATGATGAGATTATTTAAAAAAATAAGAAAATGTTATATATCATAATTTTATAATTAAATGTTAATAAATATGGTAAAATTTTGTTCTACTGTTTTTCATGT